>OY723408.1:63064918-64492168 GCA_963210345.1 Inga oerstediana
ACTAGGACAACCTACTAATGCAATATAGTGGAAACCTAGGTCATTCTCCCAAGGAGCAATATGTGGGTTTTCTCTACAATTGAATTTAGATAAAAAAGATGCAATAGAATGGACCTAAACTAAAGTGCAAGATTCTACTACCTAAATGCAAATGACTCTAAAATCTATATGAGAAGGAAACTAACCTAAATGAATTGGAATGCAATCTTGGGGTTTTTTAGTGAAAAATGAATTAAGATACTAAGCAAAGAAAATAATCAAAAACAAGACAATCAACAGGGATTTGGTTCAGTTATGATAATGAAGGGGACAACTCAGGATTCACTTGGATTCAGCTTTCTTAACCATTTAATTTATTAGACCAAAGGGAGATTCATCAAAAATTGGAATTAATAAACTTAATCACCTAATCAAGACATGGGAAACCCTTAAGCTTAATAACACCTAATCCACTAGAAAACTCATAATGGAAAAAATGGTGGTTAATTAAATCCATTAAAAACCAATCACAATTGTTTAAGATAATTTTGGAAATTATGTTCACAATTGTCTAATTAAACAATTCGACAATTAATCACCTTAATTAAACAATCAAGAGATTAAACCCCAATCGACAATTAAATTAATAATGAAAACTTGATTAATAATCTAATTGACAATCAAAGGTTTGCAAACAAAAATCCCAATGATCAATTAAGAACAAAGCAAATCCTAAATATCAATTCAATCCAAATAAAAATAAGTTTACAATCTAAAACTAGATTGTTCTCAATTATTACAACTCAAAAATCATTTAAAACTAAATAATCTTAAGTCTTGAATCAAAAAGATAAAAGAAAGACACTCCCTTATGATCTTCAAATATAAGCTCCTAGGCTCTAGCTTCCTCTATGTTCCTCCCAAATTACCTCCCCAAAAGAGTCTAAGCTTCCATAGAAATCCTTTCTCCTTCACGCCCCAAGCAGCACGTCACAGCCATGTAAATTGCTTTGTGAAATATTAATTGATGTTGATTGGTGCCGTGGGACCCGCGTGGACAATCCGTGAATGGAGTAAAGGAATGGTGAATTGATGGTTAATGAAGAAGCACATCCAGCAACAATTCGAGTGTTTGTCTGCGTGTCCAGCTGCTGTGTCTAGGCCTCCTTTCTCCAGCGGCAGTCCGTCTCTCCGCTTTTCCTCAGCGTCTGCCCCCCTTCTCATCTGTGGCGGTTAGGTTAATTAAAAGGAAGGAAAAGAGAGTTTTTTTTGGGTGTCAACTTAAACCCATTAAAATTTAAGAAGCCCAAATCAAATTCAACTATTGGATATTCTTTTAGCTTATAAGAAAATTTCTGCACCGTAGGATCTTTTAATCTGCTTTCCTTATCTTGTAAGATATAATAAAATCGTGATTTATCATATAATTGGAAATATTTTCCAATCACAAGATATCAATCAAAATAATAATAATTTAAGCTCAATAATATCATAATTAATTCATATTTATATTATTTCCCAAAATCGGCTAATTATCCAAATATTATCTAATAAATTCAAATTAGTCTAAAATAATCCCCAAAATAAATGAATAAGGTGGGATAAAATATAATAAATTTGGGATTTATCAAGTGCCCAACTATAACCCCACATATTTTTGCCTACTCAATCCAATGAAACCATCTATTTCATGTAAAACCAGCTCCTACCCCTCAGAACAATGCTAGCCGAAAGTTTAGGTAAAAATTGGAAAAATTAGACTTTTGTGTCTTAGCTTCCAAAAATTATAACTAATTCTAGAAAAATCAAAATGAGGTGATCCTAAAACCCATTGAAAGCTATTTAAGTCCCCTTTACTAGAAAAATATGGACCATTACCATAAATTACCACAAAAATCCAGAATTTAAGAAATGTTCACACTGCTCCAGAATTATTCCCAGATTTAACATCAAACTTTGGACAGTCATAACTCATAGCTCAAAAGTCGAAATTATATAAATTATATGTCCATTTTGAAGCTTGGCATGTGAACTTTAAGACTGATAATTTTCCAAAACCATTTGCTATTTTAAAACATCAATGCAAGACCACTGCCAGCACAGAGTTTTTCACTTACCAAACTTGCATCTTTTCAATCCAAGTTTCCAATCAACTTCTATCTATCCAAAATATATCTCAAAACGCCATATCCATGACAACAACAACTCAAACACCACAAGACCCTAATTTTTGAAAATAGGGTTAAATTCCCAAAAATTCCAACTTAACCAAATGACCACAAAACTTATATCAAAATGCTCAACTTACTCACCTCTTTAACTTTCCCAAAGTAGTTCCTTGGTTCACCAAACTCTATATTTCTTTGAGAGCTCAAATCACCACCAATGGCAAATCTAAAACCATAGAATTAAAGCTCTCAACACAAAGAATAAGATTGAAGAAGAGAGTTTTTCCATTAGGGGTCATTAAGAGGGTCAAATGGCTCACTTATTTCACCAAGTTCTTCCTCCTTCTTGGGCAGCCATGGAAGCACGCATGAGAGAGGGAGATGAGAGATGAAGAGTGATGATGAAGATGAAGTTGAGGGCAGAAATTCTGCCTTCCCTTGTCTCATACGCATAAGAGAGAGGGAGAGGGAGAGACAATGAGAGATTGAGTATATGGAGGGAGATGTAATAATAATTCTTTGACTCCCATACTCCATTCAGCTGAATGCAAGGGAAGAAGGAGAGAGAAAAATCATTGCACCATGCCCTTGACTTCTCCAAACATTCCACCATCAAGTAAGCTTGCCACTTGTCACTCCCTCATATAATCTCCTTATAATTAATCCTTCACTTGGTTATACCAACCAATTCCATTAACCCATTGGCTACATATCTCATTTCTCCTTAGTTAGAAATTAATCTGTCCATCAATTAATAACTAATTAACCATTAATTTTCCATTTCTTCAATTCTTCCACTAATTATGACATATTAACTTAAATTGCCACATAACCCATAATAATTCAAACTTTAATTCACAAAATATTCTCAATAATTATCATTAGCCCTTAATCAAAATTTGGGGCGTTATAGAGCCTGTGGTCCCCAGATTGATTCTGCGGGGTAGCAGCAGCAGAGGAGGGGGTAGTGGGCGGGGGCAGCGCGGAGGGTGGGCGACCGTGCCATTTCAGTCCCCCTCCCCACAGCAGCCATAGTAGTCGGCCCTACTGTAACGCCCCAAATTTCAATTAAGGGCTAATGACTTCAAAAGTGATTATAATTATTGTAATTAAGCAGTTTTGAAGAATACAATGTGAATTTTGATTCAAACGTGTTCTGATCAATGCCTAAACCCTATAGTTATGATTAAGTTTGGAATAAGGTCTAATTGGGTTAAGTATAGGGAAAGGGCACATGATTAGATAATTAGAGTGATAGGGAATAGTTGGAAGTGATTTGAGTATAATTGCCATAATCAGGGGTAAAATAGTAAAACTGGAAAGTTACCGACCGATTGGTCAGTTACCGAAGAGGAAACTTATAGGTAACTTAAGATCAATGGTTAGGATTCATGAGTATGAGAGGAGTTGTGTGTGTGCATGTGTTATGTAAGGTTAGGAAAAGAGGGCCAAGATGTTGCCAAATGTCCATTTGTGAGCCCTTAGATCAAGTCAATGTTTCAACCTCTTTTTCTCCCTCTCTCCTCTACTTAGGTCGGCCAAAAAGTCTCATGCACAAGGAAAATATGATCCCATCTTCACTCTCTCATCTCTCTCCTCTCCACTCCATTTTCGTCCAAGCTTGGTAGGAAAGAGAAAGGAAAAGCTTGAGTTTTGGGTGAGTATTTGTCTCTAAATCTCAGGTGTTCTTCATTAATATTGATCATAGTGTCAAGAGTATTATTCCTATGGTTTCATATTTTTGATTAGTGGTGATTGGAAGCTTGAGAAAATTTGGAGGTGGTGGAAATCAAGAATTAGTCTTGGGAAGAAGTAAAGGTAAGCCTTTAGAACCTTTTGACATATTTATTGTGGTGATTGGTTTAGCTTTGAGGATTTTGAATTTTTGCCCTGATTTTGGCTTAATTTTGAAATGTGTGAATTGGTTAGTGTTTAGTGTGAAATTGGTGTTATAGTGTGTCTTTGAGCATTTGAAATTGACTTGGAATGTTGGTTTGGATTGGTTTGCAATATGGTGGTTTGATTGAGTTCTTGATAAGACATGTGGTGGTCATTGTGTAACATGTCAATGGAGGTTGAATTGGGTTGTTTTGATGATTTCAATGGATTCCTTGTGCAAATTTATGTGGGAATGGTATTTGATATGAATTTGGGAACCATTGGTGCAAAATTGAAATGTTATCCATTGAAAGTCTATTCTTGGCAGTCAGATGGTGTGAACGTTTTGACTAGGTAAATGATGTTATAAAATTATGAAAATTTCTAGTTTTAAATTTCACATTCCAAGCTTCAAAATGGACATATAATTGTGCCAATTCGTTTTGGGAACTGGGATATATGACTACCCAAAATTTGAGGTCGAAAATGGACTCGGTTTTGGGGCAATAATAAAATTTGTGTGATTCTGTATTTTTTTGTTGATTTTCAGTAATAGCCAATATTTTTTCTAGGAAGAGCACTTAAATATCTTTCGTTTGGCTTTGGGATCAACTCATTTCGATTTTTCTAGAATTAATTATGAGTTTTTGAAGTTACCTAGGCTGCAGTAGAAAATCTTGGCTGCAGCGTAAAAGTTTCTGTGTGCGTTTTGGCCGCAGCCTGAAATTCTTGGCTACAGGAAAAAACCTTCTATGCGCGTTTTGGCTGCAGCCAACCCCCATTTTCAGCATTTTGTGATTTTAAAAAGTATTTTTCAACCTAGTACTTCCTAATTCCTCTAGGTTTTCAATGAGCCTATTATAGTCACTTAAGGGACTTAGGTGGTAACCTATTTTAAGTGTTTGGAAGTGAGAATTGGAAGTAGAGAATTAATCCGTCATTTTGATTTTGGTGTTTAGGATTTGACATTTTCTATCCTCGTGAGCCAACAGTGCCAAAGGACGTCAGGAAAGAACAAGGTAGTGACTCTTTCTCTTGTATCGTGTGTGAAACATTGTATGTATGTTTGTTTGTCATGCATTGAGAATACTTTGTGATACCTTGTGATACATTGAGATCACAGCGAAAGCTGATGCATAGTGTTTACAGTCATGTGTGCTGTCGTATGTGGCGTGAGCCATGTGACATTGTGATGCTGCTTAACATGATCTTACATGCTCTGTGTTTATATACTGTATGAGTGATTTGTTACTACTGGGATTCTTTTGAATCTCATTCTTTTCTATGACTAACATTTCAGTCAAGGCAAGTGGCTTTAAGGAGAAGCGGACAACCCGGAGTGGTTAGGGCCTTCAGGGATATTTTGGTTTTGATAGTTAGCTATTAATCTAGGTTTGAGATTACTGTAAATTATTTTTGGGATATATATAATAGTTTGATTATGGTATGTAATCCCCTAGTTGGGAATTATAAACCTGACAGTTAGCATATACATGACCCGGGGGTTGCCGGGATTTTTGTCTCATACTCTGATATATATAAATGTGATTTAACTGCACAAGTAATTATATGCGATACATGCAATTGAGACTAGAACAGGGAAGGAATTTTGAAAGTTTTGTTAAAAACCCTTCCGCAAGAAGGGATTGGAAATGACTTTTGATGATTATTGGTCTTTATTTCATTTAAAATTCTGAATTTTGAATTTTAATTACATGTTTAAAGGCAGAGGGTTACACCTACCACATCCATCACAAATAGTCGTCCCATAGGAGACGACCACGCCAGAGGTGTCTGATATGGGAGAAGGAGATATCAGCGTTGATGACTATGACGCGAACAAGGCCTTCGAGATCCCGATTGGGATCAGAGAGATGGAGCAGTTTCTTGATGAGGAGGAGGCGCGGGAGCAGAACAACCCACAAGGGTCGTCTTCACGATCTACTAGGTTTGAGGTGCAGGTTCAAGGTAAATAAATTTTTTTATTTAATAAATTATATATTTAAATTCAAAATGTTAAATTTGAATTACAATTTATCTAACGTGCGGTAAATTGTGCAGATGAACAAGGGAACGTGTCCACGAGGAGGCTGGACGTGGCTGGTCCGAACAGCATGGATCGGACAGTACGAGTTATAGTGCCGTGGAATGAGGGCATAGACCAGCCCATCGATAATGGGGGTCACATGTCCAACCGCTTCCTGAACGACCTGGGCTCGAATTGGATGCGGTTCCCCCTTCACTTCAGGATGTGGAGGAACGTTCTGAAGGGGTTGAAAGACCTAGCTTGGGAGGAGGTAGTGTAGGTAATTAATTGTATTTAATTAATATTTTTTATAATTAATTCTATTTAATTAATTTTTTAATAGGATATTTGTAATTATTTATATTTAAAGATTTTTCTTACAGCTGAGGTTTGCCGTCCGGGCCAATTGGAAGAGGTACACGCTGATGAAGATGGGCGACGGTTGGAGGAACAAGAGGAATCATCTCTTCTACAGTGTGGATAAGGATGTGACGATGCCTCTGGAGCAGCTGATCGAGAGCGTCCTGGATGGCGTCTCGCCGAATGACTAGGCGAGTTTGTTCCAGTTCAGGAGGAGCGCTGAGGGGCAGGTAATGTATTTATTAGATTATTTATATATAATTTTGTATTTGATAATTATTAAATTATAATATAAATTTAATTAATTTTATGATTTTATTAATTTTATATCATTTTAATACATTTAATATTGTTTTTTTCCATGATCTTTCTTAGAGGGACATGAGATGTCGTAGGTAGCAAACGATCCACCATACAGCAGGATTGAAAACCTTTGCTGTCATTTACAGCGAGCTAGTAACTTTTTATAATATCAATTCCTTTTAGTTGGTTATTTCATACTATAAAGAATGTATATATTTTGATAATACTAATTGAATTTTGTAAATGTTTTAGGAGAGGAAGGCAAGCAGGAGAACCGTCAGACGGACTATGGGGAGTTGTTCGCTATCACACACAGACACCGTGACAGGACTCCGACCTCTCACCAGGCAAAGGCGGCCATTGTAAGTGATTTCATTATTATAATTTTTATAAAACCAACTTAATTATGAAAAATGCTAATAAGTAATTGTTTAATAAAATGGCAGGAGTGGATGCAGCAGTCGCAGGCTGAGCTGCGATAGACCCAGGCCGAGGAGTCATAGGGGTCAGTGGACCCCACGGCTCCTTTGAAGCCTGGTTTGGGTCAGGCTGAGCACCCCGGACGTGTGTGAGGGATGGGGATAGGCGCTAGACCTAGCATGGTCTACGGCAGGAGAGCCGCCTCTAAGACTGGCAGCTCTAGAGCACAGACGTCCGGGGTTAGACGTCCGAGGGATGAGTTTGTTGAGGAGCTGCGCTCATATTTGGCTCGAACATAGGCTGTAGTGGCTCAGTAGCAGCAGCAGGCTGATTTATATTACGCTCAGCAAGCGTAGTGGCGTGATATTACCAACAGCATGCTCGAGCGGTCGTGGAGTCACCTATTCCCAGACGAGTAGTATCCACAGGTTCCCCCTGTCCCTCTGTTCGTCGTCCAGCCTCCTCCTCCTCCTCCTGCTGATGATGGTACTATTAACTCTGCCCAGCGCCCCAATCCAGCAGGACCTGAGGGAGCCCCACCTGAGGGAGGACCAGATCATCAGCCTCCTGCTACTTAGTTTAGGATATATTTATTTTTTCTTGTTGAAATATTTGTAAATAAATATATATAATTTTTATTTCAGAACTTAAATTCTTATTACGTTTACCATAGTTATATTTATATTTTTAAACCACATTGTTAAATTTGTGAATTAATTAAAATAGTATTATTTATATTTCTAAAACTAAAAAAAACAATTAATTATATATATTTGTAGCGGTTAATATAAAAACCGCTACAAATATAGTATAATATTTGTAGCGGTTATGAGTGAAAACCGCTACAAATGTAAAGAAATATGCGAAGAAAATTCAAAAATTAAATGTAGAAAAGCGGTTATTTATGTAACCGTTATAAATATTCAACATTTCAATTTTGAATTTCCCTTTACTTTGTGCACATTTGTAGCGGTTTACGAGAATAACCGCTACAAATTGAGAACAAATTTTTCATTTAAAATTCTCCAACGGTCATAAATTCTTTGTATCGGTTCTTTTTCTAATAACTGCTACAAAGGTAAAATATTTGAAATTTGAAATTATTCTACCGCCAATAATTTATAGCGGTTACTAAATTATAACCGCTACAAATATATATTAGTAGCAGTTTTTTATATAACCGCTATAAGGAGAAAATAAATTCTTTAATTCGATTGCAACTGCTTGAAAATTAGTAGCGGTTTAAGTCATATAATTGCTACAAATTTGTAGTGCGGTAGCGGTTACTGTAGCGGTTTTTGAACCGCTACAAAATATTAAATGTTGGAAATTCAGAATATAAGGTTCTAAGCATTCGTCATTCTCTATTCACTCATCTTCTTCACTATACTTTCTTCTCTCTCACTAGTAGCTATAGATAAGTCATGGATCAGGTTGTCACGCAATTCTCCAGAATATTTATACAGATTAAACAATTTCTTGGATTTCGCATTCACTCATGCTAGCTGTAATGGCAAGATTATCTGTTCGTGTTGGAGATGCAGGTTTAAGAAGTGGCATGCACGAAATGTTGTTAAGGAATATTTGCTTTTGAAGTCTTTCCCGGAAGACTATACGTTCTGGGCAGTTCATGGTAAGAAAGTCGGTATAAGATATGATGATACTCTTCCTTGAAGTTTACAAGTAGGAGTTCAACTAGATGAAGATGATCCTGTGAATGATGCTGTGTGTAATGCATTTAGTGTTCATGACGACAACTTCAACGAATAAGTGTAGGGCTCAGAGCCGGTGTTCATGCGGAATGAAGCCGCTCGGGATTTTTTTAGCTTGATGGATGAAGCAGATTGTCCTTTATATCAAGGTTGTCGAAAATACTCTAAATTATCTTTCTTGATCAAGTTGTATCATATCAAGTGCTTGTGTGGAATCACAGATAAAGGAATGTCGATGTTGCTGAAATTATTATAAGATGCATTCCCCGACGCGGAGATTCCCACAACGTTCTACGAGGCCAAGAAGATTATCAACAGGTTAGGGTTGAACTATCAAAAGATTGATGCATGCCCCAACGATTGTATGCTGTATTGGGGAGACGATTCCAACAGGGAGACTTATAAGAGATACCATACTTCGAGGTACAAGACTATTCGGAAGGGGAAAAAGGAGAAGAAGAAACCTACAAAGATTCTCAGGTACTTCCCTTTGAAACCTCGCCTACAAAAATTATTTATGTTGCCCAAAACTGCGGAGCACATGAGGTGGCATGCTGTTGATAAGAATGAAGACGGTAAATTAAAACATCCCTGAGATGCAGACGCTTGGAAAATGTTTGACAATGAATTTTCATCTTTCGCGGCTGACCCTAGAAATGTTCGGTTTTCTTTGGCGACCGATGGTTTCAATCTATTTGGGAATCTTAGCACAAGTTACAGTATTTGACCGGTAGTTTTAGTTCCCTACAACTTGCCTCCTAGATGTGTATGAAACAAAGCTCCTTTATTATGTCTATGATCATTCCAAGCAAAAAGGCACTGGGCAATGATATCGATGTGTATCTCCAACAGCTTATTACGGAATTGCTTGATCTGTGGAATGTCGGCATCGAGACGTATGACGCTTACGGGAATGCTTTGTTCAACTTGCGTGTAGCCTTGATGTGAACGATTAGTGACTTTCCTGGCCTTGGCACATTATCTGGTTGGAATGTGCATACTGGGTCAAATTGTCCAGCTTGCAATTTTGACTCTAACGTAGTGTGCCTTCCCCACAGCCGAAAATGGTGCTTTATGGGGCATCGGAGGTTTCTGATAGAAGGCATAAGTTCAGATTGTAATGGAATCGCTTCAATGGGAAACCAGAAAAAAGAGGATCACCTCAGACTTTATCCGGATAGATATCTTATAGCAGCTTAAGCATGTTGACTTCGAGTTTGGAAAAAGCGACGATTCAGCACAAACTCACCAAAAGACGCGTAGGAATTCGGCACCTCAGCAGTGGAAGAAAATAAGTATTTTATTTACTCTTCCATATTGGAGATCTAATTTACTTTGCCACAATCTTGATGTCATGCACATTGAAAAGAATGTTTGCGATAATGTGCTATATACGCTGCTTAACGAACCCGGCAAGACAAAAGATCACCTTCAAGCGAGGAAAGATTTACGAGCCATGGGAGTTCGTGAAGACGCTTGGCCAGATGAGCATGACAAATTTCAGCCAGCAAATTTTACCCTCACAAAACCGAACAAGGAAGTCTCCCTCGCGACGTTGAAGAAATTAAAAGTTCCTGATGGCTATTCAAGCAACATTTCTCGATGTGTTGACTTGCAGGCTTGAAAGGTTGTTGGCCTGAAGAGTTATGACTCATGTGTTCTTATACAACAATTACTCCCTCTGGCTATAAAAAATGCACTTCCTCCCGATGTTTCCATCATTTTGGTGGAACTTTGTTCTTTCTTTCGGAAGTTGTGTTCTAAGGTTTTGATCATTGAGAAGCTTGATTAACTGCAGTCCAAAATTATTTTTACGCTTTGTCATTTGGAGATGATATTTCCTCTATCCTTTTTCACTGTGATGGTTCACCTTATAGTCCACCTTGTTCATGAAACAAAGCTCGCTGGCCCAGTACAATATCAATAGATGTATCCGATTGAGAGGTACTCATTTTAAATATGTGCTTCATTGTTAGTTCCTATGTTTACTAGTCATCCTTTTCAGCATTTAGTATCATTTTTCTCTTCTTTACTTCATAGGTTTCTTGGGAAATTAAAATCTTACGTCAGGAATAAGGCGTGGCCAAAAGGTTCTATAGCTGAAGGCTATATAGGGGATGAGGTGCTGTATTTTTGTTCAAGGTACTTTGATGACCTTGAGACAGCTTTCAACTACCCACCTCGTGTTGACGATTATCCTGAACCTACGCCAACATCAAGAGAATTTATCCCTCGTGTTGGTAAACCAGTTGGAGGAACTGAGAATTTTAAACTAACGGCAACTAAGAAGTTGTAAACACATAGACATGTCTTGATTAATTGCACTCAAGTGGAACCTTTTATACAGTAAGAATTGTACACTCACATGTTATTCTATATTTTTCGTAACATTTTTCACTTTCATTTCACTATCGCCTTTCTATGATTAAATGCAGGGAATTCAAAAGTCATGTTAAGCGTCAACTTAGAATCTGTACACAAATATCCTCCGAAGTTGACAAAAAGGTCCACAAAGAATCTCGAGCTGGTTTGTGCGCAAAATACTAAATGACCACAACCCACACTCACAAGATTTTAGAGCTCTCGCAATCGGCCCTTTTGATCATGCAAAAAGGTTTACAGCATACAATGTCAATGGTTTCAAGTTTTGCACGGTTTCACGGGATTAATGATTGCAAACTCAAAATTCGAGTGTTTATGGCACATTTGAGACAAGGAGTTATGTGAGCAGCAGTGACGCCAACATGCAGTTCGAAGGCATTCCTTACTATGGAAAGCTTCTTGATGTTGTCGAACTTAATTATCAAGGCCGTTTCACTGTGACGTTGTTCAAGTGTTTGTAGGCAAATACCACTACTTCCCGGGGACTAACAACTGACAACTTAGGGATCACATTAGCCAATTTATCACGGCCAATTCATATTGGTAATTCTCAAGATGATGAGCCATACATTCTTGCCTCAGAGGCACAACATGTTTATTATGTCGAGGACGAGAGGCACAGGAATTGGCACATTGTTGTTCATTTAAAGCCATGAGACTTTTACGACATGGGTGAAGGTGATAACATTACCTACGAGATTGAGTCATTTCAGCCTGCCATTTTTGAAAACTTCGTCCCTGAAGGCAATGACAATTTACCTCTATAGCGGTGTGTTTTTTTAAGTTCACATCATTTAAATTAAATTTTTTTAAACAAAATAATACATCATTGACAACAATTTTTCTTCACAATTTCTGTAGGGATGACGAGGATGAGTGATCAAATTCAAATTATAGTTTTGTCATTTAAAAAAATATTAAGAAAATAAATTCAGAATTTGTAGCGATTCAAAAACCGTCACAAAAATATAAATAACTGCTACTAATTAAAAACCGCTACAAAATGGCTACATTGACCGCTACAAATGCTACGCATATCCTTTAAATCCCCTACCACATCTCATTTCAAACACTTTCCCACTTCTTTCTATCTTACCCCTCTTTCATTTTCTCTCATTTACAAATTTTTTTGTATGAGTTGAGAAGTTGAACAAGGTAATCAAATATAGTAACAAGTTTTTAAATTTTTTATTTCAATACTTCTTTCTTTCGCATAAAATATATCCTCACTATTTTTTTTGCATATATTTAAGATTTTTTTCTCATTTTCACCTATTTTTCATATATAATCAAATTTTAGTACACAACATAATAGTTCCTTTTTACCTACATATCCTCGGTAATATTATCAATGCAATCTTTATACTTATCTCACTAATTAAAATTATTCCTTTTAATTTATAAATGAGCTAAAATATTAAATAATAAGCTAATTAAATTTGCTAAACTACTAATAAAATAAACTATTTAATTTAATATTAAAAAACTAAAAAAAATTATTATATTTCTTTTTTAAATTTATTTATTTTTTGTAGCGGTTATTAAACCACTACTAACTAGAGCAACTTTTGCAAACGTGAATAAATTTTTTTGTGCCAAATTTGAATTTCGATGAAATTTGTAGCGGTTATATAACCGTTACTAATTAAGGCACCATTTTTCAAATTCATATTAGTAAAGGTTTAGGAACCGCTACAAAATGGAACAAAATTTGGATTTCCTGCCTTGAAAATTTCTGGTTTTGATATTTGTAGATGTTCAATAACCGCTACAAAGTTTTTAGAAAAAGACAATAGCACTTGGCGATGTTGTGGCGGTGGGATTCAACCGCTACAAATAACGTAGCGATTTTTAATAACCGCTACAAATACGCTTGCAACATATGATTTAGTAGCGGTTTCATGAACCGCTACTAATATTGTTTGTAACGGTTAAAACCGTTACTAATACCCATTTTTAACCGCTACGAAATCACTTTTTTTTTTTGTAGTGAAAAACATAAAATTTATAAATTTGTATAGTTAACTCATGAGTTTTACAATAATATTGGAGATACATAAGAAAAATAGCAAACCCCTCCTAACTAATTAGTTTTACTCCATTCACAAAAGTTATAATATCTCTAATATCCCTTAGTACATATCATTCATCACTTAAATCTAATATTAAAAAAAAATCATTCATAGTATATATGTATTCATAAATTTGTTCGTGACTAAATTAAACTTGGTTTTTTTACCAGACAGTCAAATTTGATTTATATATAGATTATATATACATACACCCATATTATAAAAAAGGTAAATCAGTGAAAAGTTTTGATTTGAAAATTTTATATATTGACTAAAATGACCTTATATGATTTTTATACACAAAAAATATCAGATTTCATACATAGAAAAATATCAGTACTTGAACTATGGTCTTTTTGGCCGATAGAATTTTCAAACGGGAGTTTTTCATGATTTTCCCAAAAAATACCAAGGTATTAAAACCCGGACCGGGCATTGAACCGGTCGGGGTACTGGGTTAAGGGTCAGTGGGTCAAACCGGGACCAAACCGGAGCTAAACCGGGACCAAACCGGTGAGAAATTGAAAATTTTAGACTTATAGTATGAAATTCTAAAGGAAAAAGTAAAAAAATTTTTTTTTTTTTTTATAAGTGACCCGGACCGGACCGGGAACCGGACCGGTTTCCCGGCCGGTTCGCCGGGTCCCGGGCCGGACCGGCCGGTCCGGTCCGGGTCTCATAACATTGAAAAATACACATATACGTCCACTTTGACATACTAATCATCTCAAATTAAATGTTCAAGGATATATTATTCTATAATTATAAAGTATAAAAGCTACAAGAGATGTTGCATTTATTTAATTTCCACCATTCGTTTTTATTATGCCCCGTTTGGTATTATAGAAGAGTTTATGATAGAAGTGGAAGTGAAATTAGGATATAAAACACGTTTGGTAGAATGATGGAAGTAAGATATAATTTTTAATTAAAATATGTATTTATAATATGAAAATACTAAATGTCCTCCAACCTATACTAATCATCTCAAATTAAATGTTCAAGGATACATTATTCTATAATTATAAAGTATAAAAGCTAAAAGGGATGTTGCATTTATTTAATTTCCACTGTTCGCTTTTATTATACCCCGTTTGGTATTATGGAAGATTTATGATGGAAGTGGAAGTGGAAGTGGAATTAGGATATAAAACATGTTTGGTAGAATTATGGAAGTGAGATATAATTTTTAATTAAAATATGTATTTATAATATGAAAATACTAAAATGTCCTCCAACCTGAAAAAATTTTCCCACCTCCAGTTGATGTTAACCACCAACCCCACCTTCATCTAACCACTATCACCACCGAAAATGCAACCAGCCAAACATTCATTTGACCACCATCACCGCCGGAAAAGCAACCGGCCAAACGTCTTGTAGCCAAAAAACCAGAAACAAAACAAGAAATAAAAAATGAGAAGAACAAACAAGAACCAGAACCAAATCGACAATAGAAATCACACCAAAATCTTGAACAGAAATCAAAATCGAAATTGAAATCAATGTTTAAAATCAAAATCTAAACCAAGATCCCAGAGGTTGGAGGGAGATTGAAATCTAAAAAATGAGATGATGACAGAGTTGCAATCGTTGCCGGAGGGAGATGACGGCAGATTCACTATCGTTGCTAAAGAGAGACGATGGTGGAGTCATGTTCGTTGACGAGAGAATCAAGATCGAAGGTGGAGTCATGTTAAAAATTGTTTGCGTTCATTGCCAGAGGGAGACGATGGCAAATTCGCGTTCGTTGCCAGAGGAGACGATGGTGGACTCATGTTTGTTGACGACAGAATCAAAATTGTTGACGGCTTGAATTTGTCATCACCGTTGTCAAAAACGCCATCATCGTTGTCTTCATCATGGTAAAGGAGCATCACAGTCATAGTCTGCTGTTGTCCTTGCCGTTCATCATTGTCCTTGCCATCCTCCGTCGTCCTTATCATGAGCGACAGTAGTTCAGGCAGAAAGGCCGAGGGGGGCAAAATGGTTTGAGCTTCACTTCCTAGAGAAGTGGAACTGAATTCTTTGGGGGGTGGGATGGAAGTGGGTTCCATCCCACAAGCACACACATGCGCCAATGCCACTTCCACTTCAATTTTTTTATTTTCAATTCCATGCTACCAAACGGGTCCTAAATCTATATATTTTAACAAGAGTAAGGAAATTCACATAATCCTGAATCATAGGTAACCGTATACAAGTTTGATCTTATTTCTTCGCTTCTTATCTTCCTTTCATCAATTCTAACAATTAATAATGAAGAGCAAGACTAATATAGACAAATCGTATTCCAAAAAATCAGGCTTTAATTTTGAAGGCGTGGAATCCTACTCAGAATAACGCCTACTACTAAGTACTTACTAGCTAGCGTGCATCATGACCCTAACCTATTTGATTTAATAGAAAAGAGCTTACTAGCCGATCCCCTAGCCTCACCTAGTCATTAAAAGATAATTAACAATATGGTCATTATTGTACACAATACACTGAATCTTCCATATTCAATCACGGTTAACTGAATAAAGCTTGTCCTACCTCTTTATAGGTCGGTATCCAAGTCATATAGAGCATATACAGCCACATACATTGACGCTATCACAACATGATTGAAGAGTTTTACATGTAAGAACCAAAGATAACTATAGCCAATATCTTTGTTATTTAGTATGAGAATTAGATAATTATTTGTTAATATTTCTGTAAAAATTAATTAAATTAGTTATTTATAATAAATATACATTATTTTAGAATTCCCTTTATAATTATGTGCATGGTAAGTTTGTAACTATCTTTGATGGAAATATCTTTCTTATGTGCAATCAGTAGAAATACTTTAGGAAAAAATATTGATTTGGAGGACAAATGATTAGATTGAGGTTTTATAG
Source organism: Inga oerstediana (assembly GCA_963210345.1). NCBI lineage: Eukaryota > Viridiplantae > Streptophyta > Magnoliopsida > Fabales > Fabaceae > Inga > Inga oerstediana. The sequence continues at coordinate 63,081,107 of OY723408.1, forward strand.
TTAAGACCGAAATAAACCTTTTGTCTGGCTTCTATATTTAAAATCAGAGTGTACTTCCTCCTGTCCTTAATATAAAACATATTTGTGAAGGTGATCCTTGATCTTAAATCTAAGATATAATTTTCATATTTCTCAACATTTTTTTAATGTATCCCTATTGATGTTCCCTTAATAATAATTAAAGAGGAGATGAAATAAGGGAATTAAGAAAGATAATTATGGTGTTTTAATTAGAAAATACATATCATATTAACTGACTTAATTAATTTTCTTAAGTCTAATTAAATTAAATAAATATATTTTATATTAAAAATAAAAAAATATAAAAGATAAGTTTCTTACATAGGCGACGAGTGCTTTAATTTAAAGGTCTGACAACACATCACTTGAAGGGACTTGCATTGTAATAAATTAACAACATGGTGATGACATATAGATTGATTGTACTCAATACACTGAATGTTCCATTTAATGCAAGATTAAATGAACAAAGCTTGTCCTACTTACGTACCTCTTTATAGGTACACAAGGAGTCACATATATAGATCAGAATAATCCACGTTCGCGGCTTCACACCCTCAATAAGTCAATATGATGAAAAATATGTAAGGATCGGACCAGAGAAAGAGGTACGTAGCTGGTAAGATATGCCTATCTATCATCTTATGTGGCAGGGCGATTTAATTCAAGTCGGACAAAACTTGAAAGGACTTGCATGTTAATAATGTCCATATTATATGGTTTTGCAATAAGTGAGCACAGAAAAAATTGTGGGTAGTTTCAAACTTCAGGGATGGTTCCTTGAACGATAACCATATGTTGGGTGAGAGACAAGCAGACACAATTGTATGGTGATGGAACAAGTTGGTGCAAACCCATCTCCTGTGCCCTCCATTTGCATCATCATCTTCAATCTTATTATTTTGTTTTCTTGTCCTCTCTCTTCATTTCCTACTAATAACGTAACTCACAACTTAATCAATAATGCTCTCTCCTCAATTAATTATAAGAGTAAAACAGATAAGATTATTTAATATCTATTTTTTTTTAAAAAAAATCGCCCTCAATCCAATATCATGATGATTTTCATAACTTCAAATATCCTTATTAAATAAGCAGGCTATGAGACTTTAATCATTCATTAGAGAGCTATATATATATTTGAAAACATTTTTAATTATTCCTATAGCTTTGTAAAGGGTCTTGTAACTTGGGACACCACAACCATTAAAATGAACTCTTCCTCCCTTTGGTCCTTAATGTATAATCTAATTGGAGAGTTAATGTTGATCATGAATGTAAAACTTATATGACAATTTTTATCAACCTTTCCTCAAACTAACACTAATAATATTCTCTCAAAAATAATTAAGTAGGAGATGGATAATTAAGGAAGATAAATAGAGTGTTTTAGAAAAATATACTACCTTTGATCATTAATATAAGATCTAGTTGACTTTTTTTTTATTTGGAGACATTTAAGAAGCAGATAAATTACTTTAAAATATTTATATTTATCATTTATATACCAAATTAATTTGTTTGACTTATAAACTAATATATGATATAATAATTTATAACATATGCTATGGTTAAGTTACTTATTTAGTTTCCTTGATCCTTTTAAAAATGAGTTAATTGAGTCTCATATTAAGGACCAGAAGGAGTATCATATAAAGTAACTTAACTAACATTATTAATATACTCAAATTAGTTAACTAAATCTTACATTAATGACCGGAGAGGTGATGGTTAGGGATGAAGGGAGTGCTTAGGGCTTGTTTGATTTTATTCTCTGTTTTTTTTTTTTTTTTGTTCTCAAATATAGTTTTATACAACAGTTTTTGGAAACAAATTTTAAAAATAAAAAAACAAAAAAAAATATGTTTGGATAATTGTTTTGAAACATATGTTTTTAAAGTGGCATAGCGGTGCGGTCACCGATAGTGACATGATGGTGGTCATTATTGATAGTGTAATATCGATAGTAAATAAGTGGCAGTATCAAAAAATAAAAAATAGAAAAATAAAACTAAGAAAATAATTAAAAACTGTTTTTGTTTTTTAGTTTTTAAAAACAACTTTTTGCTTTTTTTTGTTAAAAATTTATTTTTAGAAATAATTTTTTAAAAACTGTTTATCAAACATGTTTTACTGTTTTTGAAAATAAAAAATAGTTTAAAAAAAAAAATCAAACAGCCCCTTAGTATTTACTTATATTTCTGCTATATCCTATGCATGGTGTAACATCCTTATTTTTAAAATATAATTATAATTTAAAGATAATTATAAATTTAGTAATAACTTTTTGAAAAATAAAAAAAAATAAAAAAAATAAAAAATAAAAAAAAATTAATTAATAAATAATAATATTATAATAAAATAATATATTATATTATTATAATATTATTATAATATAATATGTAAAAGAAGGAGGGAGGCACCGAAAGTGCCTCCACTCCGTGTTTAATTGGCGCCATTAAGCGCCAATTATTAATGGTGTGGGAGGGGGCGTATTATAAATACCCCCTCTCCCTTCTCACTTCACGCAAATCGTCTGCGTGAAGTGATTGTGCAGAAGATGTTTGGTGTAGGGTGTGATACTCATAGGAGTATTTTCATATATTTGGGGATCAATAAGGTACTCAAATTCTTTTCTGATCACAACTCTTCTTTTATGAAAATGTTCTAAATAATTTTCTCTTTCTTATGATAGTAATTTTGTGTGGGTTAGAGAAAATTTTAAGATTAGGATTTTGGACAAATTTGAGTTTTGTTAATATAAGGCTATAGGAATATAGAGGAGGATTAATGGTTAATTTTAATCAGGTTACTTTTGTTATGTAGTTGGTATATAATTTTATAATGAATTTTCTATATAATTAATCTAAGAATAATTATATATTAGGCTTTTTATCTGATTAAATTTGGATTAAATAATTTATTTGGTATGTTGGAGGTATTATAGATATTCTAATCGGTTTAGTTTGGTAAATTTTGTTGTATAAGAAATTATAAATTATAATTTGATATTAAGAATTAGATTTTTTATATGATTTTAATTATGTGAGAGTTTCAATTATTGTTTAATAATTATACTATATTTATATAAATTAGAAAAAGAGATTTAGTTATTTTAGAAGGTTGATATTGATGATTATATAATAATAGATATGTTAAAGGTGAAACTTTAATTTGTAAAAATTAAGTGGTTGACGAGAGAGAATAATATAGAGGTTGTTTAAGGATTGTTAAGGAAATTAGAATATTTAAGGATAATAATAGTAGAGGAAAATTGGAAATGAATTGTGTAAATTATTTATTTTAGTATTTCTTGGGGTTAATTGTTACTTAAATTTATAATGTAGAGTTTTCTTGGAATCGGTGATTGTTCGTATTTGGTACTCAAGATAAAGTTAAGCTTGGAATTGAGGTAACCGGGGTTAATTTATTTTATATGCTTGTTTTGGACTGTAAGGTGTTTTCTAAACCTTACTTTCATCTATACCATTTGTATGTGTTTTGAAAGATTATGTGTATGTTTGAATATGAACCTAGTTTAGTGAAGCAGTGTATTTTCAAAATTTTATATATGAGCAAAGATATTATTAAAATTGTTACTGTTGTGATGGTGATGATGTTTGAGATGGAATGTTGTAGAAGATATGATAATTTGTATATGTTTCAAGAATTATATTGATATATTGTTTTTCTGTTATGGGATATGGTGGGTTGTGTGGAAGAGATATGGTGAAATTGTGCCCATCGGCTCTCTCATTCCTGGCCTGGATTTTGAGTTGAGTGTTTTGGGCGGACAACTCCCTGTTACGGTATATTGGTGGTGGCATGGGAGGGGCAGTATTCTTGAAGTGACTAGCCAACCTTTGGCCGGGTATACTAGCACTGATAGGCTGTACCACGTCCAGAAGCTATAAGGAGGAGCAGGATGGATGAGTGGGGATAATTCTAACTGTTAAACATATTATATGAAGTTTGATTATTGATAATATTATTAATATTATGTTAGTTAAAGCTGCTTCACTGACTTACAATCTTTTCCTGCATATGTTGTAAATTAATTTTTGGTTACTGAGACTTTATGTCTCACCCCGTTGTTATAAATATTTTTCAGGAGAGACCTCTAATTTGGCTAGAGGCCAAGGGGAGCAACCAGAGGCATAGACGTTGAGAATTCTGTAGGCCTCTTGTGGTATTGGTGTTGTATTATTCTCTATATTGCTATTATAGGACATATTATGTTTTCGGAGATATCATATTTACTGTTTGGATAACTGTTTTAATAAATATCTTTGTAGTGGGTTTGTGGGCGAGTTTGTGCCTTGAACTCTGATATGTTTTAAATGAAAAATTGCTTTCGATTATCACTGGTTAACCAGATTTTGTTACGGTTAATTGTTGTTCGGAGAAAGGGTCGTTTCACATGGCTAGCATCAATGTCAAATAAATTAATATATGTATAGAGTTGCACTACCATTCATACAAGTGATTCAAGTACAACTCATTTCGAACTGTGTGAACGAATGGAATTCACTCGATCTGTAAGCATATTTCTAATCTTTAAATTGGTGGGTCTTAACATTTCACATTGTTCATAGTTGAGTTAACTTAGCATATAATTTAACTATAATTTAATTTTCATGCTTTGTATGAAGATAGAGATGCTATGTTTATGAATTATGAATAGTGTGCATTTTTATATTTTGTGTTATATAGATAAATCCACATAGCTTAGGCTTAGGAGTTTAGTTGAAATATAATGCTTGTAATTTTAGATGATAATACAAATACATAATTAACTTGATTAGTTTCTTGGTCTAGATTATATATAACAAGAAGGTAGTTAGATGTCAATATTATTTCACTTTATGTGTTGACAAAAAGCTCACAATTAGTGAATCGTTGATGAGAGAAAATCAAGTGACATATCGCTTTGATGATCCTGTTAATATTATCTCCGGTCCTAAATATAGGATAAAGTTTGTAGTGCAAATTACACTACAAAATTTGTCCTATATCTAGGACCAGAGGGAGTAATTATCTTGCCTATTTATTTATATCTTGTTTATAACCTATATATCCAACTATTTGTTTGTGTCGTGCATGTAATTAATGTTGATTTTGATTTTGAGAAACGATCAAATTGACAATTGAAAAAAAAGAAGAAGAAGAAGAAGAAATTATTGTTATATATACTCACAATGATCAAAGTCTAAATAATAATGTTGTACATATATATACAAAGTGAGTTAAATCAAATAATGTTATTATTGAAGAAGAAACATAAGAGGAAGCTTCGTGTTTGGTCAGATATTTGAGGTATGCCCAAAAAAAAAAAAGGTGGTGCGAGTGCATGTTAGGATACTGATAATTTGGTAGGAAAAAGGTCAAATAATAATGGTATGGTGTGACTGTGATATATATTGACGGCCATATAGTTGCCTAGTAGTAGCATGACACAAAAGGACGATTCAGCCATTTTCAATTTTTAGTGAATTCATCCCACTTCACATCTTATCATATCTTGACATGTCTTCAACATGTTATAAAATTTGTCAAATAAAAGAAGTCCGCCTTAGAAATCCATCATCAAACAAAATCCATGTGGGACATACATATTTTTAATAGGGTTAATGTTGAATTTTACCTCAAAAGTTCTAGCATGGGAGTTGCATGCACTCTAAACATTTTGTTGGACCGATTTTATCTTGGAATTATTAAAAAAAACAAAGCAATGTTGTCTTTGAACGTTTAAAATGTTAATTGTCATCATTAATTTTTTAATAGTTAGGACCCTTTGTTATACATTGATTAGATCAAGGTTTTCCCCTTTTAAGGCTTAGGAGGCAAATGGTTTTCACCTCTCCCAATATGTGTAATTTTTGGCATTCGAACTTGTATTCTTCTCCTTACAGGGTGAGATCCTTTATTACCTCGACTAATAGCTTCTTGGTCTTTTCTTTTTTTTCTGGTTGCCCATCTGATTCATCGAAGCTTTAACTCCAACTACATCCGGATTCGACCCACGTCGCGCACCTGGCTATGGTGGGAGAGTCTCCCAATGAGAATTTTCTGCATACACAAGGCTTGAACCCGAAACCTTGCTTAAGCGGAATCAAGTCGCTTACCACTTAGACCAACTCCCATTGGTGCTTGTCGGTCCTTTTAATATTATAGTTTTTATTTTGTTCAACATATTATAACAAAAAGGAGATGGGCTGATCATTTCTATATCTCCATACTTAGTGATGCCATTAGAGCCCATTTAGTTGCGAGTAAGGCCCATACCAAATAAGGAGGTGTATCAACATCCAAAATCAACAGAGCATTGAATCTAAAAGGGAAAAAAATCAACAAAGCAGGGTACCCTTCTGACCCCCAAAAATAAAAAATAAAAAAACCAAAGCACAGCACCCCAAAAAAATCCCCCCAACTGCCTTTTATGAGGTATCTTTTTGAATATTTTCTTTTTAAGGTTTTAGTTTTTTTATTTATTAGGCATTTTCCAAAATTTAGACAGCAATTGATATATATATATTTTAAAAAAGGCTTAAGGTACAATTCTATCAACAAAGTTTTTCTGGGGGGAGTCTAGCACAAAAAAGTTTTAAAAGGGGTAAAAATACTAATAAATAATTTAAAATGGTGCTAATTCATCAAGACAGTTAAATTTCATCAAACATCTGTTGCCTTTTTTTATTTAAAGGGGCAAACACTCACGGCCTGATGTTATAAGCAGGATCGAACCCATAACTTCTCACTTAGAGGGGAGCTCTTATACTGCTAAGCTACATGACCTTTGGTCTAATTATATAGATGCAAGTTATAGATTTATAACTTGCACGCCTTTGAAACAAAAATGTTTATATTTAATTAATAGATAGATGATTATTCAATGGGGAGTATTTATAAATAAAATTGAAATAATTTTTTGAGACTATCTTAATTTATACCTCTCTAGTTTTAAATATAAAAGCTAGTAGAGGGATTTACCTTGACCTTAAATGTATAAGGCCTCAATTCAATTTATCTCGTAAATTTAATCCCCCCATCCTAAACTCTATTAAAAGAGTTTTAAACCAAGAGAGTAGTTTTCAACATAAATGATTAAAAAAGATATTTTAATAAAACTAATACAATTTTTTTTCCTGATAACTTATAAATTAGTTATCAAACTTCTACTATTGGCAAAAAAAAAAGTTATCAAACTTCTACATTTAGAATTGGAAGGGGGTGTAAAATAAATAAATTTATGATTAAAAAAAAAAGGAGAGATGAAGGGAGCAATATTTAATAAAGAAGAAAGGAGCACAAGAAGTGAAGTGGAGGCAGCAACAAAGAGAAGTGGACAATGATATAGGCATACACAGTGAACATGTCACACAGCTCATGCAATCAGCTTTTTATGTTGTCCTCCTGTTTTCTTACAAACACTCTCACCCACTTCTATTATTCTATTATATTTCTTAATTAATACTTTCTTTTAATTTTTCTTATAATTCTTTATTGCAAATTTACATCAAATTGCCTGTGGTCCTCAGCTGACTACCTCACTTTCATCTTGCCAACTCCCCCATGGCCTTGCATTGTTGTTACCACTTACAATACTAACAAAATGATATGTTTAAAAAAACAAACAAAATGATATGATGCTTAGGGTGTGTTTAGTTTGAGGGAAGGTAGGGGAGGGGAGGGTAGCAAATTACAATTTTGGAAGCAAGAAACCCAAAATTTACCTTTTTATTCTTTTAAATTTTGGATTCCCGCCCAAAATTTACCCTCTTATTTCTTTTAAATTTTTTGTTCCAGCCCAAAATTTAAATAACTTCAACCCAAAAAGATAATTTAAATCCTTTCCTTCCCTCCCCTCCCTCCTCTCCCCTCAAACCAAACACTTAGAGTTGGAGAGTAACAAGAATTTGATTTTCTCTACAAAAAAAAAAATGTTGAAAAAATTATTTTCAACTAAAATTTGAATTTGATCCAATAATGATATGTATGAGATTAATTTGGTGGTGAATTATTAAGATTTAGTTGTAAACACCCCCATACATGACATAGAGATTAATTATGTTATCTTTGATTGTGGTCCTCTTTGCCCTTCCCTAGAAGAACACTCATGGTGTAGCTGAGCAAATTGCATTATATATGCTTACATGTTTTGGAAACAAGGGGGAAACAAACTAAAGGCATGTGCTCACACAAACTAAAGGTATATATGTATATGTATGTATGTCTAGACACACACAAACATTTATGCATGCAGCTGTAAAAGTCTTTTTTTAGTCCTCACACTCTTGCTCTCTTTCAATGTCGGACTCGAATACGTGACATATTGTGGGACTTCTTCCTTATGACTAATATGACACTCGAACATCGACTAGTCCTCACACTCTAACACTATTAGTCTCAAATGATAATTTTCTGAGCCCATCACTATTACTTTAAAAAAAATAAACTTAATATATTAGCATTTGATAATGATTTGTCATTGAAAATTTCAATGTTAACATTTTTTTTAAATAAAAGTAATAGTATTAGGATTATAAGACTGAAAAGATACTTTAGTATTTAAGGAACTAAAATAAAATTTTATGTAAAGTTGAAGGATTAAAATTGCGTTTTTGCCTTAATATATATAAAAATGCAGGATACCACTTCTATGTGCTTGCTTTCTTATATATGCAACTAGCTAACACCGAAAACAAACAAAAAAAAGTTGTTGTTTTTTATTTGTTTATTTTTTGCATTTGCCTGAAAGGAGAGTGGGGATTTTCTTATTGGTCATGGACAAGCTTTTATATCATTGTTGCCATTCTGTATGGGTTTTGGTGGCCGGTGAGGCCAAAACTTTGAACTTCAACAGTATTATAATATGAAAAGTTTGAAAAAGTATACTTTTAAAATATGCAAGAGACAGAGGGAAAAAAATAATAATGTTCATGTGTTACAAGTCTCTTTCTTATTTTGAAAATATTTTAATAATTCTAAAACCTAAACCGGGAATGATGCTTCCTTGGCTTTTCTTCAAGCTTGCAAAAGCAACGACACATTTAGTGCCACCAATTAGCAATACCAATACCAAAGAGGGAGATCATTAGGGAGCCAATTGTTTTAGTTTAGGCCTGACACATTTTTTTAATTCTTTTTTTATTTTGGCTAATCAGAGGTGAACGTTGTCATCTAATAACCAAGACTTTGTTAAAGCACAATTTACCTTAAACTTTTGACTCTTAATTTACAAAGATTCTTCTCAAACATCGAACATGTGTGCAAAGAGATATTTTATCTCATTGATTGGGATATTAATACGTGGTGCAAAATGACATTAGGACTCCCAAAACCAAAATTATAAATTGGATTGATGTCTTTTCTTTCGAAGAGCCTACTTTAGTTAATTAATTCCTAATAATGATTTTTTCATTAATCACTTGCTGTCAAATATATAACTTTTGACGAGGTATATGTCTCTTTCTTACTATGATGCCTAAAGTATACTATTCTCTAGACAATTTAATTGTCTCATTCATTTCTTAAAGAAATTAATATTGATGTTACATTAATCTTGATATATTGATTATCTTAAAGAAATACAGGTTGCGTGCGTTGAAAAAAAAAAACTAATAAACCAATACAGAATTAGTTTAGCGGTGTAAACCTCCACTTAACCCCTTTAGGTTTCGAGTTCAAGTCCCAAATTAGACACATGCTTAGAGAGAGGCAGCTATGAACTCTGAAACTGAAGTAGGTAATTGTTCGGATACTTACTAATAGGATTCAAAGAAGGCGCCGGATACCAGTTGATACTATAAAAAAAAAAGGAAAATTAATAATAAACATAATTTTGTTTTAAGTGAAAGTGTATAAAAAGGAAAAATTAATCAGAAACATAATTTTTTTGTAGTGTGAAAGTTTTTGCTGTTTTAATTCTGTGTTGCATATGCAAACAATGGATAATAATATAGGAATGTGTGAAGGCCGCTTTCGAATATGAAACGAGTCCAAAGCACTAAAATTATAGTTGTGTGAATACATGATATGATTTAATAATGTTCAGTGTTCACAAAGTTACATCCATCTCTGTCAAACTGAAAAGCAAAAGGAAGCTGCCAAAAATATAAGATCAAACGAAGGAATAAAATTATTTTATGCTTATGGAGAGAACAAATTAAAGTGGTAAGAATATATATAGATAGAGTGGAGCATGGGATGCTCAAATTAGTGGCCCTTGCTTTTTTTTCCATAAATAAAGTGCTATATATAAATATCATGAGACTGAGTCAACTAAAGTCCATTAGTTTCTTACATGTTTTAGTGACTAGGAATCAAGAAATAATAAAGTCAATGAATTAGCGTGTCTGTATCACTTTGCTTTGAAGGAATATTGCAGTGTGACTCAGCAATTGCAAACCAATCACATGATGATGACTTGGCCTATAGTGTCCTAATCAACGACCTCCACTACCCTAAAAAGGACCTCCTTCATTCTTTCCCTAAATCAACACACACACAAAATGCAAATTGATTAAATTTGAAGAAGCATATAAACATATATTGATCTTCACCATAAACTAGTTTTGCTTATCCGGGTGAGATAAAATAATGTAGGTAATGCTTATGATATAAATTTTTGTGAATTGGGGAGGGAAACAAAAGACCCCTTGTTAAGGTTTAGATACATTTTCTCTTGATGCATTTTAAAACAGTGAAAGAGTTCTGGCATTATTTTAAGTCTTTACTAGAGATGATTAACCTATTGGAGGCTATAACTACACAAATTTAATTATTAGTAATTGGTGGATCTCATAATGGTTGCACTTTGAGCAGTAATTTACTGCAGAATCGTGGACTTTGAGCTACGATCTCAACGTCCACCAAGAAATCTATTCGGTTCTATTAATAAACTTGTTGGATAGAGAATCTATATATATATATATATATATTGTCTCACATTGTCTCCAGTAGTCGCTTGCACTGATTATATTTTAATTAAATTAATCATTGTAACCACCAAATTATGAGTATCTGTTGTTAAGTTTATAGCAATTTGCAATGCACTATAACATAGCCTTATCGATTCTGCTATTAACATTCTCCTCTGAGACAACAAAAACAATAAAACACGTTCGCTTCCTCTCTAACGATCACCCTCTGCTTCTCTCTGGCTTCTATATTTTTATTCTCTATCAAAATCCTTCTGATCTGATCCCTAATTAATTAAGGAATACATTGTTTTATGTTAGTTGGTTACTGCTACACCAAACTGTCCCTGATGTGGCGTAATAATCATTTTTTAAGGACAGTGTGTTTGATAACGTAATTTAGGTTGTTCAAAAAACTCCTAATTTGGCAAACAACTAAGGTTTCAAATGCCTCATGGCATTAGCTTCTCTTATTTTTATAATACATGAGCGAGCGATTGCACCAATGACCTTTCTACACCAGTTCCCGCCTTAATTATAGTATTAAGTAGTTAACCACTTTAGCTAAACCCTAGGTGGTTCCATGGTGAACCACCAAGTGTCAAAAAAGCTTTCCCATGATCTAATCATTACTTTATTTTAAGCGTGCTTGTGTTTCATTGATCAAGAGAACTTGGGAACTGCATAATTTAATTACAAGCAACTCATGAAAATATGGAGTTCATATAACGACAGATATATAAATCTTCTTCTTTGGGTATTCCAAAGATAAATCTATATTCAGCTTAGAGCATGAGTTAATGTTCAAAATGAATATTTATGTAAATTGAGATAAAATTCCTCTCACATATTTGTTTTTGTACATTATAAATAACGTTGGAAAAGCAATTTTTACCATTAAGCCAAACAAACTCTTAGACTTCGGAAAATAAACATCAGATGTAAACCAACAGGAATTTGTCGCCTAACTAGAAACCACAATCATATTACCAAACGAGTCATGATGAGAAAATCATATATTACACAAACTCACGATCAAGCTTCACAAGTCAACTTCCCATGGTTGATCATGAGGCCCAGAATTCTGAACATCAGAATATACATGAACTAGTCTCTTGATAGAGTCTAATTAATATATAGGGACCAATCAACTCAAGTTCTTCCTCAATATATTCACACATGAGCCCCACAAAGAGCAATACAACATCACAAAATTACAACATCACTAAATAGGGTTTAGTAAATTGAGTACCTTCATCAGGACTCTATATAAACCTTCACCGATGCGCAGCTTCATCGGTTGCATCTGAAAAATGGAATAATAATAAGATCCCAAGTTGACATAATCCTCAGAGAGAACCTCTGAGTAAACACTGCTCCTGAGGTCCAGATCCAACTGAAGAAATTCCGAAATACGGTGGTGGCATGAACATGTTTCCATTTGCTGAATTGAAAATCATTGGCATGGACTCAAATGGCAATTTTAAGTCATACTCCTGTTTAACCATCATGGTAGGGAAATTCGGATTCTTATTAGGCAGATGATCATTCACAACCTTCACCGAGCGATCAGGAGGAGAAGAAGGCCTGTGAGTGTCTGATGAAAGAGATGACAACGAAGATTTGGTTTCGAGGTTGACAATTGTGATGTCATGGATGCTTGATCTCCTCTTGTCTTTGCCTCCTGTAACCTGCCTAATAAAATACTTCTGAGCATGACTAGCAACCTGAGTTGGTGTCCTTGTGGTCACAAAATTACGAGATATGTTTCTCCAATCGCCTTTACCATACTTCTTCAGTCCCATCAGAAATTGCCTGCAAAGTTCAATCAAGTCAAGCATAAAACTTACACTAAAGTTGGCAAAGAACACACACTGGACAATAGATGATTATGTAAAGTCCTATGACAATCACACAGTACTACCTGAATTGTTTTATAGCCAAAACTCTTGTTATGGTCATTACAATCTAAAAGGTGTAATAACCTCCTAGTGCATTTAGAGTTTTATTATTATTGTGCTCCCAGAGAAATGAGTCCATGTAAGGTACTCTCTCTTTTTACTGGCTGAAGACCTCTTAAGCTCGTACACCCCGTAAATTACATTGAAAAAGCACTTTGTACTGTACCGCTAATGACCAGTTTGAGACAAGCTGCTAAAGTTCAATACTCAAAACAAACGGTTTATCTAAGCGGTTTGTTTCAAGTTTAAATATCAGGGAAGTGAACAATGATTTAACAAAGGATCAGCTTTTTTTTTTTTTTTTTTGGACAAAACAAAGGATTAGCTTTGAAGCACCAATAATATTATTATTAAGAAGCAAACTATTGGAAGTTCATGATGTGAATTTATTATTATTTACCTGTGCTCCTCTTCAGTCCATGGCACTCCTTTTTTCCTTTCCTGCTCAGATGGTCGAGTGGAAGAACCTCTTTTCTCACCAACACTATAGAATGGCTTGAAATCGTCAAAGCCATGGTTATTATTATTGGCCCATTCCAAAGTGAAAGAACTGTTGTTATCATCATACTCACCCACTGGAATCAACCCTGCCTCAATGACACTAACATCTTCCTCAAGTTGTTTGTACTGCCTAAGCACATCTCCCACTGTCTTCCCTGGAACTTCAGCTGCAACTTTCAACCAACGATCTGGTGTATCTTTGTCGTACAAGGCCAAAGCATCTTCAAATCGCTTGTTCTCTTCTGGGGTCCATTTTGTTCCGTTGCTTTCTTGGAACAACCAATTAGAGTTTTCAAGGTAAGAAGCTGGAGAGAAAACTTCAATTCCCCTGTTCATTTCTGTGACTCTAGACTTAATAATCGTACATGGCAAGTTTAGAACAAGAGAGATGACACAGAGAATCAATGCCAAGAAGTGGAGCTTGTAATGGCTAAAGAGGCATTATATTAAACACCATGTAAACAGAATCTGTGGCCCTTTTCACGTACACCGACAGCCTGAAGAAGAATCTTGGAAAGGGTTTATCTTTCCGAAACCCAAGGAAATCCAGGAGTGGACTGGTTATGGGGAAGAAATTAAAGCATAACCCTAATAAACATGCTCAGATCTAAAATACAAAGAAATCAGCACATCAAGCAACAAAGAGAAACAAAATCCAGGTTAAATTCTTAGCGAAAGATGCAGAGTGGCAAAGAATGAACTACAACTACAGGTGACAAAAGACGGTAAAATGAAAGAAAGAAGAAGATGAAACAGAGAGCTAGAGGAAGAGAGAATTTGTAGAAAGAAAAGGTTTAAACTACTGAAATATGAAAGATCAGTACGGAACAGAGGAGGAGAGAGTACAGATATAGAGTGAGAGAAACACAGGAAAGGGAGTGTCAGGTGATTGTATAGAGCTAGAGAGAGAGAGATCTGTGTATAGAACAGGGGAGAGAGGAGAGCTAGAGGTCAAAGGCGTAGAGTTGTGAGCTTGTGATTGGTGGATGGAGAGTGCTTGTGGGCGCTGAGAATAAAGGGTAAGAGAGAGAGAAAGCAGGAGTGAGAGCGACATGTTTCGAATGGGGATTGGGTAGAGACGGAGAAAGTGTGGACTTTTCTAGGGGTAAAATGGTAATTGAAGTTAACAAGGACAGGACTCAGGACTCAGGAGGGGCCATTAATTATAGTAGTAACGTTTTAATGAATTGTTTGTTCATTGGGAAGATTAATGAGCTTGTCCTTTGCGCTCATTACAATGGTTCCTGTTGGAATCAGCCCATTCCACTGTTTCATTTCCAGATTCCAACTTTTCCTATCCATGTGCATGGCCTCAAATCTTTTTTTAACAAAAATATATCTCCTTATCATTTGTTTTAAAAAGTTACTACTTGTGTTGGAGTGTAACATGATTTTTAACTGGGGTTAAGCAACAATTTTTTCTTGAAAGTTGCTACCGAAAAGCAATTTTGTTTTGACAGTTTTTGGGGACTCGAGAAGTGTATAAAAATAAGTAATTTTGTTCTGATCGTTATCCCAATTAATTTTAATTGTTAGTTAAATAAATATAATAAACTAACAGTTCACATATCATTTTTGTTAAAATGCAAATTTTCCTTAAAAATTTTAAATCTAACTTTGAAAAAAATGAAATAGGTGGCACATGGATTTCCGGGACAAATTTATACCTTAACAAAAATAATATAGATGACATGTGAATTACCAGCTCAGTATATTAGGTAAATTAACTATTAAAATTAATTAGGATAACGGTTATAACAAAATTACTCTCTTTTAATTATTATAATGACAATAAACAATATTCTAATGGAAGAAGCCAGCTACCTGAATCACACAACACAATTGAACTCTATACCAATATCACTTTACAAATTTCATTAAAATTTAGTTGTTTCATTAAAATAGGATAAAATTAATGCAAAAGTTCCCATTAATCCAAAATTCTCAATAGGCTCTTTAATAGGGACATACTCAATATCCATATTTTAAGCAAAATAAAAGATCTGGTCTCAGCTTATGTTGATTTCTCTATAAACATGCTTGCTAGTGGCAACATTGGGTGATTTCTATCATGGGTGTTCAAGACATTAAGACATTAAGAGTTTCATAGAATTTATACACATTTTTATTCTCCTGAAACTTTGATCCCAACAAAGCCCAAAGCCTTATTTGATGCCCATGAACAGCTGATGTTGTTCTTGTTAGGTATCCTAATTTTTATCACTAATCTACATTTCCATTTATTTTCATTGTCACAAGTTAGTCAACCACAAGTAGCTTAGACAATGTGATTTACTTAACCATCAACATCAAGTCTTACTTGGTCATCCTGAATGGTTAGGCATCAAGTATATTTTATTCTCCAAGTTGATTTGGCACCCAAGTTTACCTATTAATTCTTCTAAGTTTCATATCTCGTCTAACCATTTGAATAGGAACCAATGTAGAGTTAGTCTAGTGATATAAGGCCTTATTTGATTCCTTTGGCTCTTGAGTTTAAATTCCAAAGGAGACACTTGTGCTAGGAGAAGCAACCACGAATGTCAAAACTGGAGTAGCCGGTTGCTCAGATATTTAGTAATAGGATCTAGAAAAAATGCTGAATACCGGTTGATAGTATAAAAAATAATTTGGGTAGAAAGAAACGCTATGTTTAGCCAAATATCGGTTGATAGTGTAAAAAAAACAATTTGAGTTGGAAGAAACGCTATGTTTAGTTAAGTTGTCTCTAATATTCTCCCTTGTTTGATTAAGGATGTCATGCCTGAAACTCCTCATGCCAACCTCCATATTCAATTCTTCACCTGCATTCTATCCTGCCCAGCGCCTGATTATTCTCTTTCAATTGGGCTTTTGGGCCGGGCCTTCAGGACTTGGCGCCCAACTGCACTTAGGCTAAGTAAAAGCTATATGGCCCACCACTTTGTAAAAGAAGCACTGAGATTTTGAATCATCATAATTACTTACACTGAGCAACTTCTTTAACTCCTCAATCTTGTTATGGTAATTCCTATATATAATTTCATTTTTTTTAGCAGTTAACTCGGTTGTTTTGTCAATATCTGGCTTCACTAATTTGTGAAACACACCCAATTTTTTGAAAAAAGTTGCTGTAACCATTGTTTATAAGTTGCAGTAATTTGTTTTCATGGGATGTACTCTAGAAATATTTCTAGTGTTGATTTTATGGTAAATGTGTGGAGCCTCCACCTAATATAATACAAAGATTCTTAATGCAAGCAAAATCAAAGTGAAAAATGTCAAAAAGAGAACACAAGTAATAAGGTAAACAACCTTTGGATTTTATTATGCAAGAAAAGCATACACTTGTTGACTCCAATTCAGAATCTCTCAAACTAAGAAGAAGCAGAAAAAAATGCTTGTATGAAAACAACAAATCGCTGATTCGATTAATTTATTTAACTTTGGGTTGAACAAATTCTCTACTTTGTTCAAAAAACAATTAAAAGGGTCTTCTCTTCTCTTTTCTCTGTGCCTCCAACTCATCTGTTGCCAGAATTCAGAGACTTGTTTTTTCATGTGTATGTTTAATTTATGGAGCTGGTGGGTGTATCAGCATTTAGGAAGATCTTTAGGAGGTGGTATCACTGATTGGTTGGGACCTTTTCCATTATCCACCAAAAATGCCATCTTTAAACCCCATGTTGTGTGCACCTCAAAATGGCAGTGCATGAACCATACTCCTGTACAACACATAAAAAAAAAACAATTTGTCAAGAAATTCTTCAGGCTAGGACTTGAAGTGCAAAACTTTTTTAAAATCACAAAATTGGAGAAAAGTCCTTATTTAAAATTTTATTAGTCAAAATAACATGAATTCGAGTACACTTGTATAAAATCCTTCAGAGTATTACTACTTTCTGTGTATAAAAACATATCAGATTCTTTTAACCAATAAAACTTTCAAATAGAGATTTTTAACCAATTTTCCCAACTTATAATACGTAACACAGAGTAAAAAATAAGCAGGTACTGGAACTTATACCTGGATTATCTGCTCTGAATCTAATAGCAGTCCAGCCACCAGAGGGCAGTCCAATAGTGTTCCTCTCAACAGGGTCAACAAGATTGAAGTTCTTAGGATCATTTTTGGGGTCATAATTCCCTACACCTCTTCCCACAACAAAGAAATTAAACCCATGAAGATGAATGGGGTGGCTTTCTGGTGCAATAATCCCTGTGTCCTGCAAAACAAGCTGCACAGTAGAATTAAAAGGAAGCTTATAAAGCCTTGTTCCACTTGTAGTCTGCAAATTTGCAGGACCAGAACCAGTGTAATTAAACACATGAGGTGGATTAGCTGGGAAATCTGTAGTGAAAACCCCAGATAAGTTGAAGTAATGTGCTTGAAGTAAGGCAGTGTCTGGCATAACAAAAGTCACATTGTTCACAGCAGCAACAACTCTGCTTCCATTTGCTGCTTTACAAGATGGGCATGGGTTAATCCCTAACCCAGTAGTGAAGAACAGTGAATGGTCAATCTTCAAAGGGACATTTGCAGGGTATTTTTGGGAATTCAAGCTTCTAAGAGAGTCAGTGAATTTATCAGCAACTTTTGTTGCATTTTTAGGAGGAGGGATTGTGAGAATTGTAGGTGTAGTAGCAGCATTAATGCCTGTGTAATGAACAGTTGCAGTAGCAGTTAGATTATCTACAGCCACTGGTGCATCCATGAAAGGAGAAACTGCAACTAAGTATTTTCCAGATTTTTGGTCTGCGTTTAAGAGGACATTAGTGGTTTGGCCTGGGGTTATAATCACTGTGTCAATCTTGAAGGGCTTTACATAAATGGCATCAACTTCTACTACTGTGAGAGTATGGCCTGCAATTTTAAAGAAAAGCTCTTCATTGAGTCCAGCGTTGACGAGTCTTAACAAGTAAGTCTTCCCCTTCTCCACTGGTAGATTGTACACCTCTGCACACAAGAACACAAACACTAATTAATTCATGTTTACTCAGCACAACTGAAATTTTCTGTAAGTGTGTGTGTGATGTTTACTCAGAACAAGTGAAATTTTCTGTAAGAGTGTGTGTAAAAGGCGACTCAGTGCACCATGCTCCCACCAGGTGTGGTCTGGAGAAGGTGAAAGGGTTATTTCCAGGATTTCACTCGGTGAACTCCAGGTCACATGGCAGCATCCTAGACTCACCCGGTAAATATATACCACTTTGGTCCTATTTATAAGTCAAAATTCCTTAATTCTCATATACTGAGAAAAGCTACTTAACTTGATAAATTTTTCAAATTTTGCCTTAATTTATGAATGGGTATTGTATACCTCTTTCTTCTTTGTCTACCTTTAATAGGAGCAAAATTGTAATACTCTCATTTATTGTTCTAAAAGTGAACTTATAATAAAGACTAAACTTTTTTCCAAACTGGACTTACAGATAAAGCCAGAGTGGTATGTTATAATTAAATACTTTCATAATCATGCAATCATAAAATTGATTAATAGTGAAGAGTACCTTGTGAGGAACAATTAGCCACAGTCCCTGAAAGGCCATTAATGGTGTGAGCATCTGAGACATTTGGTGCCAATCCTGATTTCAAAGCTTCATTGATGACAGCTTCAGTATCAGATTTCCACCATTCTCCTACCAATAGAAAAGGATATAGTCAGAGATCGGATTGGTATTGAAAAAACGTACATAAAGTGTATTAAAAAATAAAGAAGTTCCACATTGATTAATTAGAGAAGAGATTATTACAAAAAGGGAGTCCTGTTAAATAGTTTAAGCTATTTTGATAGAAACATAACTCTAATGGTTGGAACATGCTCAGTCTACCCTTGGTGGATTAAGGCCAAAGCCCAATTTATTTGGGACTATTATATAAATACTAAAAAAAATATGGGTTCAAAGAAGGAATTTTATCCTTATGATTTGAACTTGAAATCAATGTAACTTCCCTTATGTAAGATATGCGAGCATTTTCAATTTGTGGGAGTTAGTTGAAAATACTAGGGGTGTTCGGGATCGGGAAATTCCATTCCCGATCCCGATCCTGAAAATTGGGAAATTTTGGGATCGGGATCGGAAATTTCCCGATCCCGGATTTGCTTTTTTTTTAAAAAAAAAATCTCTATATTGAATTTTTTGTTGTGTTTTCTTTAGTCTAATATAAATATATAATTTGTCTAATATCATATTGTATCAAATAAGTCTAATATAAATATATAATTAGTTCAATACATGCTTAAAGTTGTCGATTCAACTGTAAAAAGAACAAAGACAAGAACAAAAAATTAGAATTATTTAATAAATAATAAATGAAATTAACTAACTAAATTAAAAGAATAGACATTACCTTAAGGGTGTTAGGGATTTTCACATTTTATTTTACATTTGGTCTTATTTTCTTAAATATTTTTAGAAAATATACATGTGTATATATATATTTTCAGGATTGGGAAAAAGTCAGGATCGGGAAGTCTCATTCCCGATCCCGAAATTTTCCCGTCCCGATTTGCTCGGGATAGAGATGGGAAGGTTGGGTCGGGAAATTGATGAACACCCATAGAAAATACTAATGGAAAAATGCCACTAACTTCTCTCTGGCTCTCTTCTCATATCTAATTATGCATCTTTTGTATAACGTGATTGCGGAGTCCATATCGATACTTCGATCTCATGTGAATACCAAGCGAATCAATGAATTCTAAGTATGCTTGAAACCTTTCACTAACATATTCGTATATCTAAAATTCTAATATGGTATCAATAAATATTGTAAACCTGAACCCTCTAATACTCAAAAAAAAGTATAGCCCAAGCATGAAAAAAAAAATAGCAAGAGGAATATTAGAATATAAGAAGTCTTAAGCTATTTTGACAGAAAGACAACTCTTATAATATATACCTATATTTGTAATTCTAATAAAGTGAAGGGATATGTATGTGTGTGTGTGTTTTTTTTTTTTTTTGGCTCACCTAGTACCACAACCAGTTCATCATCTGGCTTTGGAAAAGGATAAGGAACACCACGTTTTGGCAATATGACTAAGGCCCCATGAACAGTTGACCTTAGCCAGTTAACATGTGCATGGTACCAAAGTGTCCCTCTTTGCCCTGTGAGTGTGAAGTTGTACAGATAGCTTTGCCCTGGCTGGATAGGACACTGAGTGATATACGCCGGACCATCGGCCCAACCGGTTCGCAGTTGCCGGACACCGTGCCTACGAAAATTGCAAAAACAAGCTTGTTAATTACTATTATTATTATTATTATCTTTTCTTGGATTATAATTAAGTTTATTATGAGCATATTGAAGCAAAAATTAATGAAATGATCATTGTGTGGCCTTATTACGTACCAGTGGATGGTTGCGTTGACATTGACATGATTATTGACTCTGATAAGTAGTGTGTCATCTTCTCTTGCGTAAAGTGTAGGTCCTGGGAATTTCCCGTTGATGGTGACTACAGATTTGCTTGAACATAATCTTGAGTAATTCTTCTTCACCACCTGCAACCACATTTAGAGAGCAATATGTAAGTTTGAATAAAGCAGGAATATAAAAGCATAGTGCTTGTGGGTGGAACAAACAAGTGACTAATGAACCGTAATTAGGTGATGATTTAATAAGAGGATTTACCTTCCATGTAATTACTATTTTTTAAATTGTAAGTTTTGTTTTTCTGGTCTGAATTTTCATAAAACTTTCAACTATTAAAATATAATTTAATACAAGTAAAAAAAATTATCAAATATATTGATGGTAAAAGATTTTTTATGATTTTAGTGTAAGAAGTAAGCACTCTTTTCTTCTCCCAACAAGCTATCCAGGAATTTTAAAACTTGTAAATTTCATAAATGAACTCAGATTACTAGAGATGTGTGGATGAATTAATCAGTGATTATTATTTATTTTTACCAACATGGAATTTAGTTATTATCAATCTACGTTTTAAACTAAAAACAGCTCTGTCACTTTAAGTAAGAAAACGTTAATATCCTAACACAAACACAATACCAGATCACAATATCATTTTCTATGATATAATTTGACACACACAATTGATATGAAAATATGCGAAAAACGAAATCTCCAACATCCATATTTGAAATCCATATCTTGACTCTATATAATATTTTCGTTTCGTTGAGAGTTCAAATCCAAGATGGTGATAACTATACTATACATTATTAATATAATATGTACAAGCTAAACGGAACAACGTAACATATCTCGAGTTGCTTCCTGCGAACATATATGCTTGGGGACTTTTAACGCAATAAAACAAACACACTTTTAAATATCATTCCCCTTCTTTGTTACAATATTGCTTCGATAATAAAGTGGTTACTCATGAAAAAGATGGTGGAATAAAGCTTAATAATTCTCACATTCAATCAATCACTACACATTACTATATATGTTACTAAGTTCTGAAGACCTCTAAAATGACATAAAAATGTTTGCTTTAAAGTATTAACGAGTTCTCTTAAGGACAGGAGGTATAATATAAGTTGATTTATACTCACATTCAGTTTGTAATGCCTCACTCTGCACTCAACCAAAGCAGGAAGAATGCACAGAAAGAGAAGTAGAAATCGACCCCAAGAATCCATTATTGATTTCAACTCTTTCACAGAGATATCGATCAGTCTCCTTCTCCTTCTTCTTTCTTCTTCAACTTCACCTCTCTCTCTCACTCACTCTCTGTGTGCTATATCTTGCATTTGAAGATGTGTGGTATATGCTTGTTTGAGTTACATTCATGGAAGACTAGCCAACGCAATGCTTTATAGGGAGAGGCAAGTTGCTAGCTAGGAATTGCTACAACGTCGTTTTAACTCAGTTAGGTAGGGGTTGAGTGGAGATCGCAGGTATTCTTGGAAACTAAGAGACTTGCTATAGCTGTATACACACTAAACAGACAAATCTTCTAGTTATATTCCATGATGTCTTGCATGTTACTTAAAGCTGTATTTTCTATGATACTCTTTTGCTAGCTCATCATCAACCACTTTTAATTATTTTTAACACATTTTTTGCCTGAATAATTAAACTAAACTTTAATTATTTTACACGTAGAATATAGATACAAGCATTAAGCCATTTAATTATATATTTTGAATGTGAGCTGTTCGACATTCATATATTTAATTCAGTCTTGGTTTATATTTTTTTTTAGGCTGGTGGGTGTGTCAAAATTTAGTTCTACTAGAAAAAGTATGTTTGCACCAACAAGCCAGTGTTCGCCCTCATATGCAAGGGGCTTTGTCCACTCAAAAATAAAATAAAAAATTTGAATATGTGTAAATGTAAAAAAAAAAAAACACTACTACCCACAGTTTACTGAGCCTGTTATATAGCCATGTGTGTGTGTATTTAATATAGAGTATGTTTGCTACGTGTGTGTGTGTATTTAATATAGAGTATTAAATTATTAAATGCAATCTTACTTGAATTACTCCATCTGATTCTTAATATAAACCACTTAGAAAGTAATTAATAATTATTTATCAATTTTACCAATGTAAATGTGGTTCTTTGTATTTTTTTTCTCTTCTTCACAATCACATTTTATATGAGTAAAGTTGAAAAAATAATTTTAATTTAAAACATATTTAATGAGTTAACTATAACACTTTTTGGTTTTGATAAATCCATTGAAGTGATGAATATTCTGGACCAGAGGGAGTAAGTAGCTATTTTATAATGCATCTTACCTACTTAAGCATGTATCTCAAGTGATAAGGTGACTGGTTGTGTGTCATATATATGAAGTTTAGGGGCAGCTTTCTGCATCCACTATGACTAATTTAGCATTAACCTATAGAAAGTTATGTTAACCAATTAGAAGGCCATAAACTTGTTCATGTTGCTGGGGGGAATTAATGTCTCAAAAAAAAAAAAAAGATTCAAGCATCATATATATGTTATCCAGCAAAGTACAATCAATTAGGCAAAGTTAAAATTTAAATGAACTTTAATTTGCTGGCTCTCTTGAAATTATTACAATATATATACTCATAATAATTTCTTGTTTTGATTCTTTCTCCCGTCGATTTATTCTCACCAACAAGAAATTAATATGTACTGGAGAACAGAAGGGCAAATTTATGTAGCTTTATTTGCCTCTTTGAAAATTGGCATATACATACAATCTTGGTGAACAAAAAATCATTATTAACTAAACATTTTAATTTGTTAATTAGTGGTCATTGCATCAAATCTTTCACTATATATAAGACAAGAAACGGATTAAGATGGAGATATATCAAAATCTTTCCCCATATTATACCAAATTCACTGAATGCATTACCAACTTCGAGGATTATATGACAAGTTCAGAGGGTAACTACTTGAGGTTTATCTGCCAAATTCAAGAAATTAGACATACACTTTCAACCTAATATGGATGATTAAGAAATATTAACATATATCTGAAATTATATAATTAAGGGGGCTCATCATTATGCAACTACATACTAATTTGCCGACAAATTAATTATATGTGCTTTGATTGGCTCCAAGAAGCATGGACACAGCATATTCATAATTAAAGTGAAATTTAAAATGTTGATAAGTAATTAATTTAATTATGACGAGTCTATATAGCTTATGCCATAAACCATGAAAGAAACAAGTTTTTATGTGATTTTCGAATATTTACTATCATCCTTTTTACATCAAACAACATCAAAGATTGAGACTATATTTTGATCGAAAAACGAAAAATAAAAATAAAAATTAGGGAATGGTTAAGTAAGAAAGGAATGGTACTATTAAAAGATGGTTGAGAAATGGCTTTCAGGTTATTAATCAA
Source organism: Inga oerstediana (assembly GCA_963210345.1). Classification (NCBI taxonomy): domain Eukaryota; kingdom Viridiplantae; phylum Streptophyta; class Magnoliopsida; order Fabales; family Fabaceae; genus Inga; species Inga oerstediana. The sequence continues at coordinate 63,105,308 of OY723408.1, forward strand.
AATATATAGTGGGAATGTAGATGATGATTAGTTTGAAAGCCAAGACTAAACCGACGTTGGGTAAGTAACAACAATGTCACGTTCCTGTCTGTTCGGTTCTATCTAGATTTCTCTAATTATATATATATTTCATAAAATAGCAACACAGAGAAAAAGGAAAAATTAAGAATAATCATAAGAATTATAACAAAATATAACAGAACAATTAACTCATATGTGAAAGGAATATGATGAGAATTAGGTTTACAGTCAAATTGGACAGAGAAGAGTCCACATCGGGCAGTTTGTTGCTTGATGGTACGGAAGGTGGTGCTTTTTAATCACACGCATACACCCAGTGACATATATTTTGTCCATACCCGGAATTTCAATTTAAATTAAAATAAGCAAATAATTTGGTAATTAAAAAAAAAAAAAGGACAGTGATAAAATTGGGTAAACAAAAAGCAATGAGTTTGGTTAAACTCAATTAACGAATTTTTAAAGGTTATGGTTGGTATCAAGTCGAGAAGCAAAAAAAGTCACGTGGAGAAGCTTCTTATTTTTTTATTTTCATATTTGAATTTTTTAAAATTAATTTTTTAAGATGTCATCTAAATAAGTTTTTATTTAATTTTTTCAAATTGACTTATTCATAAAAGGCCTTTTCAGATATAAGTCACGCTACTCTAATTAATATTTACCTCTACCTCAATTTACAAAAATCAATTAGGATAAAAGTTATTTTTGCAAACATCAATCTAAACAAGACCTAATTGGAATTTAGAAAAACAACTAATTAAAAAAGTGGTCGGATTAATTAACAAATTGGTTTACTCAATTAAAATTAATTAATTCGAACAGCTGCATGCCATCAATCTGTCATATATTATTATATCATAGATCAAACTGAAATATATATTATAAGGAAAAATTCACTGCTTATATATCTAGGAGTTGGCCGAAAGAAAACTTAAATATTTTTTAAAAAAATTAAACAAGCTAAAACAAGTAATTTTTAAATTAATTTAAAATTAGTAACAATAAAAACTATAGTAGGATATATCTTACGTTAAAAAAATTAGGGAATTAGTGTCAAAAATTTTAAAATTTAAATATTTAAATATATATATATATATATATATTGCTAGCGACAACCATCCTCCAATTGGAGAATCATGTTACACTACATGCCCGATAAAAGGCCCAATCGAAGCATGCTTTGAAAGGGCCTATATTGTCAAAGTATTTGGGCCTAGTGCTTAGGAAGCCCAGATAAAAAATTCAAGCCCAAGCAATTATTGTTGGGAAAAAAACATTTAAATATCACTTGAACTTTAAAATTCTAAATTTGTTTTGTTGATGATAAAAGTAATGAGATTGACAAAAAGAGTTTTGCAATTGACAACTCAGGTTTTTGGGAAATCATTGATTTGGGATTTTGAAATTTAAATGGTATTTATTTGTCTTTTCCCCTTTATTGTTTTTGCTAAAATAATGTTCCCTTTAAATAGAGTTTAATAATCTATTTGATTGATGCATCATATAATACAAGAGCTCTTTAAGTCTCAATACCTATCTTAATTATGATTTGGAGTGTATCAATATAAAATTGGTCTAACTGTGTAAGACTCTGCTAAATCTTTCTGAGTCTCGAGTTCCAGTTTTAGAGGAGATATTTATATTGGAAAGGGCAATCACAAACGCCAAACTAGTTACTACATGATAATATAAAAACAAATTATGATTTGAAGTGTTCAATAGGCCTTTATCTCAATAGGCTCTTGGTATTGCTCAATAGAAATAGAAATAAGAGAGGAGAGGTTGAAAATCTTCAAACTTGCTTACTGGTTTTTTTTTTTTTTTTTTTTGGTGTATAGCCTTTTGTCTCAATAGGCACTTGGTCTTGCTAGATAGAAATAGAAATAAGAGAGGTTGAAAATATTCAAACTAGGTTATTGTTTTTTTTTTAAAATCTAATACCCTAAAATATTTTTTCAGTAGTGCATAATATTTTAAAATAATTTTTTATGCATTTAACATCCTGAAGTAATTTTTCAATAATATTTTTTAAGATGCTCATTGTTAGCGAAAAAAATACTTTAAAGACAGAATTACAACAAAAAAACCACTTTAGGACGTTAAGCAGTTGTATGTAACCTAACACATTGATTATTTATTTGTTATTCTACCAGCCACGGTGTTTCCTTACTCAATAAGACCAACATGGCATTCAATTTGAAGGAAATAGTCGTAAGTCCGTAAGGGACTTAAAGAACTAGTATTGATTAATAGAAGCCAGCCTGTTTTTGTTGAGATCATAAAGCCTCTAACATGCCTTATTTACATATGTGTGTTTATTTGGAATAACTGTTGGAGTATTCAAAAATAATTTTTTAATCGTGATTTATGATATATGAAGTATATAAGAGGAATTTTGTCTCAATTTATATGAATAAACATTTTTAGGATTTCCAACCGTAATCCGAAACATACGAAAATTTTGAGATATCAAAGCCAAGACGTGGTAATTAAAATGGAATTGGCTTCAGTCCGCTGCCCTCTGTGTCCGCTGCTTGTCCTTTTCTTTAAAACTACACCGTTTTGGTGTAGTTTTAGGTGATGGGACTGAATTTTTTTTTTAAAAAAATAGTTTCTAATATTTGGAAGTATTTTTTTAGAAATATTTAGTATCTTAAAATATTTTTAAGTAACATACAATATCCTAAAATAATTTTTATTATTTTTAACCCCTTAAACTATTTTTTCGGTTGTACCCAGTGTGTTAGCAGCTTGGGTGCAATTTTATCTTTAATAAATTTTTTCAGCTACAAAAATCACTTTAAATTATTTTTTGGTGCTTTTTTAACCCTTTAAAATATTTTTTCAGTTATACCTAGTGTTTGAGGAGAGTGACTACAATTATACCATTATTGTATTGTTCTTAGTAGTAACAAGCACCTAAAACTTAGGATACTGATTTATTGATTTCCACCCACTCTAAAATATTTTTTCAGTAGCAACTAATATTTTAAAGTTATTTTTATAGCTGAAAAAATTTATTAAGGATAAAATTGCAGTCAATTTGCTAACACACTGAGTACAACCGAAAAAATAGTTTAAGGGGTTAAAAGTATTAAAAATTATTTTAGGATACTGTATGTTACTTAAAAATTTTTTAAGATACTAGATACTTCCAAAAAAATACTTCAAAATAGTATAAACTATTTTTTTTCAAAAAAAATTAAATCCCATCACCTAAAACTATACCAAAACGGTGTAGTTTTAAAGAAAAGGACGAGCAGCGGACACAGAGGGCAAGGGACTGAAACCAATTCCAATTAAAATGATGAAAAAGGTAAACTTGGGTTCATTTTGTGTTTCATGCCCAAGGAAGAAAAAGGTGCAATGTAGCATAAGTTGAAAGTTTATGGGAAGCAAAAGTTAAAGCAGTTTGAATGGGGAAGTGTGCCGTCCATTATTTTTGGTACATATTAATTACTAGGCTCCATATTCATGCACCCACACTTCAAATTAAAGGACACTCGTAGGGGTCCTAAACAATATTAGTATCATTAAAATAAGAATAAGGTCATTTAATTAATTTAGAGAGATTAAATAAATTATTTTAAAATATTTATATTGTCATTTTTAAGTCAATTTATCCTATCTATAAATTGTTATATATTTTTCATATAGATCAGTTAACATATATTATAATTAAATAATTTATTTATTAAAAAAAGTAAATAATTTATTTAACTTTATTAAAAAATATATAAAAAAGTGGAGGGTGACAAAGGTATGAAACTGAAAAGGTCGACTGAAAAAAGGGTAAAAACTTAAGTTGCTTACCATTGTTTATCAAATCTAAGTTTTTCACCTACACTTTTTTGTTTTACTATTATTAGTGGTTAAAATAAATATTTGCATTTACAAAATTTATTTATAGAACACTTGTAAATTTTTTATAAGCTTTTAAAATGAAAATTAGAATTTGTGAATTTTTATATGGACACTTATTATTGTGTTATGGTTAATTGTTAAAATTAAGATTTGTAAATTTTGTTATACTAACCATTGTTATTTTGTTATTGTTTAGTTGTTAAAATCTTTATGTATACTTATAAATTCACTTATAAATTTGACCTAATAGATATGAGCAAGCTCACATAAGTTTTGTCCTTAAAAAAAAATTCTTTTCATTCTTGAGATATTGATATTGTTTAGATTTCCTATCCATATATAAAATAAATTATTCTCACATGTGGTATTTTAGCTAGATTTAATTGGGATTTTTCCTCTTGAAATAAATTAAATTAAGAGATTTAATTAAGGGAGAATTCTTTAAAAAGAACTTGAAAATTGTAAAATGACAAATAAGGTATTTCTTAAAAAATAAGTTAGGAATTGTTTATCAAGTTTCGACATTTTCTAATTAATTCTTGATAAAAAACCTGATTTATCATTTTACAAATTTTAAGTTCTTTTTCAAGAATTCTCCCTTTAATTAATGACCAATATCAAATTTAAAATTAAAATTTACAAAAAATATGAGTATCTACATTATGATTTTCCTCCGGGCTTTTTAATTTTTTCCTTAAGATAAATATCTTTTTAAAAAATATAAATTAAGGTTATCATTTACAAAAAAATATAAATACAAGTTATCTTTGACAAAAAAATATAAATAAATGCTACCTGCAGTTAATTTGCGGTTTTCTCTTGACCAATATAAATGAGTGGGCTCAGGTCAAGAAAATAAATAATAAATAAATGAGTGGGAGTTTAAAGATCGACCGTATCATAACCAACCCACCCTTTTTATGCTCTTGTTCTTTGTTTCTTTGATTTAAATACCGTCGTTACCAACATTGCCATACTGCGAATTGCAAAACCAGGTATGTATCATCTTCTTCTCTTCTCACTCGTATGTTCTTGTGTTTCTTTCCCCTTCAATGTGGCTCCTATGTTTCTCCCTGATGGTCTGCTCGCATGTGTTGGCTGATCACTGATTTCGTAGAAATCTGGGTGTTTTGTTTTGTGGGTGTCAGTAATCAAATTTTGTAGTTTACTGCAAACTGTGATTTTAGAGGCATTTTTCGAAATTCTGGTTTTTGCGAATCATATATAAACGATTCATATGCACTTCAATTAAGAAGAAGTATTAGCCATGTTCATTGCAGGTTTTGCATATCCGAATCGTTAAACTATTTCTCTTTTACCGATAATTTTTGGAATTAATTTTCTATGAGCTAGAAAACTCTGATCTGTAGGTTACGAGTTTCCTGAAAGGAAGACAAACTCATCAATGGCTGCAGAGGAGGACGAATATGTAAAAGATGGGACGGTGGATATCTACAAGAAACCAGCCAACAAGAAAAAGACGGGAAATTGGAAAGCATGCCGCTTCATTCTTGGTACGTATTGTTCATTATTTTTTTTTTCTCTCTCTTTTGAATCTTTTATCATCTAAACTTGAAAAATTTTGTGGCAGTCAATGAAGGTTGTGAAAGATTGGCATACTATGGCATGAGTACCAACCTGGTGAACTATCTTCAAATGCAATTCGGCCAAAGTAATGTAACTGCTGCAAATAATGTCACCACCTGGTCAGGGACTTGCTACATCACACCATTGCTTGGAGCCTTTTTAGCTGATGCTTACTTGGGAAGATACTGGACTATTGCTTCTTTCGCAACTATCTACGTCATTGTAAGTTCACATCAAGACCCTATATTTCTCTTCTTTGTTTCACTCCCTCAATATGATTTTGCAATTTATGAATAAAAGATTCCTTCTAAGGGTTTGGGTCTCGATATATCCCTCGAGGAATCTTCATGGGTCTCTTCCTATGAGAAGGACTTGAGTCAATTTGATAGGAGGAACTTGCGTGTCATTGAGGTGGGACTTATATTCTAATAGACTTGGTTAATGGTGAATGTATATTTGTCCCAGGGAATGGGACTCTTAACACTGTCAGCAGTAGCTCCTGGGTTAAAGCCAAAATGTGATGCTAGTGGTTGCCATCCAACGTCTGCACAAACGGCGTTTTGCTTTATATCACTTTACTTGATTGCTCTTGGGACTGGAGGAATCAAGCCATGTGTGTCTTCTTTTGGTGCAGATCAGTTTGATGAAAGTGATGAGAAAGAGAATAAAACGAAGAGTTCTTTCTTCAATTGGTTTTACTTTTCGATCAACTTGGGCGCACTTATCGCTTCCTCTGTTCTTGTTTATATTCAAATGAATGTTGGTTGGGATTGGGGTTTTGGAATCCCAGCAGTTACAATGGCCGTTGCAATTGTATGTTTCTTCGCTGGCAGTCGTCTTTACAGACTTCAGTTACCAGGAGGGAGTCCCATTACAAGGATTTGTCAAGTTATCGTTGCATCCTGCAGAAAATTTAGAGTCAAAGTGCCAGCTGATAAGTCCCTTCTTTATGAAACTCAAGATTCTGAGTCCAACATCAAAGGAAGCCGTAAGCTTGAATACACAGACAACATCAAGTAAATTACTTTTATCTTTACAAGTGACAGTGCTGTAATTGAAATCTCTTAATACCTACCATTCTTACTCGACAGTGCCACAAAACTTAAGTAGTAAAGAGAAAAGCAGTATACTATATACATGTTACTCTGTGTGTGATTATTTCTCTATTATAAATGGCAAATAAGTTCCTATATGTCAAGAATTAATTGGACATATGCCTAGGAATGACTAACGGTTTGACCTTGACCAAGGCCATTCAGACCCAAAAAAAATCAGTGAATCACAAACAGCTAACTCGTTGCATGCTCTATCAAGATCTTTGTATTACTTACAAATACTGAAGTTAAATGAGGCCAACAATTTAATGAATGATCCATTTGGCAAAGACACTCACATTTAGTGTCTAACATTGTTCGAATAGGATTGCTTCAAATAAGAGGAAACATACGCTTAACAATAAAGAAAAACAAATTCAATGACGATCGACTTGCCTGTTTGCTTTTGATATATTATTGATATTAATTTGGCATGTGTTTCTAATACAAAATGTTGATTCTAGGTGTTTGGACAAGGCAGCAGTAGAGACTGAAGATGATAGGATGGGATCACCAAATCCATGGAAGCTGTGCACAGTGACACAAGTACAGGAGCTGAAAGCCATGATTAACTTGTTGCCAGTATGGGCATTACTCATCGTCTTTTCAACTGTATACAGTCAGATGAGCACCATGTTTGTTTTGCAAGGAAACACGATGGACCTACACATGGGCCCTAAATTCAAAATCCCATCAGCCTCTATGTCAGTTTTCGACACCCTCAGTGTCCTCTTCTGGGTCGCAGTATATGACAGCATCATTGTCCCCTACGCAAGGAAGTTCACCGGCCACGAGAGGGGATTCACACAGCTTCAAAGAATGGCCATAGGTCTCGTCATCTCCATTTTCAGCATGATTGTCGCCGGTATTTTAGAGGTCGCTCGCCTCGGCATGGTAAGGAGGAACAACTACTACGACCTCGAGTACCTCCCCATGTCGATCTTCTGGCAAGTGCCTCAGTATTTTCTGGTTGGATGCGCCGAAGTGTTTGTTAACATTGGTCAGATCGATTTTTTCTATAGTGAAGCACCTGATGCTATGAGAAGCTTGTGCTCAGCTATGGCACTAACAACCAATGCATTAGGGAATTATTTGAGCACTTTGCTTGTTACTATAGTGACTAAGGTGACAACAAAGAATGGGAATCTTGGTTGGATTCCAGATAATTTGAACAGGGGTCATCTTGATTATTTCTTCTGGCTCTTGGCAATTCTTAGTCTGATTGATTTCTTTGTCTTTGTCTGGGTCGCCAAGAGGTATCAATACAAGAAGATTGCTACTTCGAGTTGAGTCCTCCTGCTAATTGTTCATTTTTTCAGCTTTACTAGGAACCTTCTATTTCAATGACTTGTAAACATAAGTGACTCTGTGTTTTGTTTTTTAAGAAAAATTATTGTAAGTTTGTATTACGGTAGTACATTTCGATTTCGATCTGTATATACTTTATTTGAGTTGTTTTAATTATTATTGTTAAAGATCGCTTTAGTCTTAATTAAACCAACCTTTGCTTTAAGAGCAAACATTTATTTTATGTGACGTTGAGCAATACTACTGATAATTCTTCCACTAGGGGAGAGTATGCACCTTAAGTAGTTGTGTGTTTACTTCTCTCCTTAAAAGTCACAAATAATAATCATTGTTAAATGACGAAATTTCCATGAAGTTCGTGAATTTTTGTCCGATAATATAGTCTATGGATAGCAGTATAATATATATATATATATATATATATAAGAAAGAGTCCATGAAGTTAGAGTGAACAAAGCAAAATATAACTATTGTCTATTGAGATCACTATTGCAAGTTTGCAACTACCCAAAAAATGGATATTATAATTAATTAACTTCCAACGGCATGAAAAAGACCGAGGCTGTAGATCAAGAAGAGGAGGTATGTTGCAGGTGCCTCCTTCAAGGAGGGCAAAGACCATCATCTGCCAAATAACTTTGATTTAACAAATTTTCCCCCCAAATCACATGTAATCAGACTATAATGACCTCTATTTCTTGAATAATAAGCCTTCGAATTCTCCCCGGCATTTTTTTTCCCTTAAAAAAGACATGTCACAGAGCAGAGCATTCGATATTCCAACCTTATTTTTTTTTAAAAGAAAAAACCATTTAGATTACAAAAAGCAGAAAAATGTTTACTAAATTAGTTTGTGTTTGAAACAGCGATTGTCAAAATGATTTTTTCCAATTTACTTTTTTAATGTTAATTTTGGTAAAAACTAGATTATGTAATGTGATTTATGTTTGGATTAGCGGTTGTGTAAATGACTTTTGCAAACGTAAAATTTGTTTGGATTGGTTTAAACATATGTGACTTTTGTGATAATGGTAAAAGAGAGTGAGTGGAAAAATATTTAAAAAATCAAGTAAATATTTAAAATTTACTTTAAAATATTAGGTTCTACTGGAAAAATATTTTAAAGTGGGATTAAATCAATAAATCACTATTCTAAGTTTTGGGTGTGCTTTACTACTAAAATAATACATTAAAGGTAAAATTGTAGTCAGTCTCTCAAGACTGGGTACAACTAAAAAAATATTTTAAAGGGTTAAAAGCACCAAAAAATATTACATAACTAATTGGATCATATGTTCCATACAATATGGTGGAAAATTAATGTTAAAGTCAGTATATTTGGATTATATGTCAGTTTATAAGTTGGGTAAAATAATTTGAAAAAATAATAATAAATATAAATATTTTAAAGTAATTTAATTAGTTTTCTTAATATATCTAAAAAAATTAACTCTATCTTATATTTAAGACCAAAAGAAATATAAATTAGTGATACATATAAATATTTTTCCTCGTTCTCTCTCACATCATCCTTCTCTTTTTAACCTTTTCGTCTCTATCTCTCTCTTCCTTTTTCCTCTCTTTGTGTCTCTTTCCCAATCCCAACTTGGAAAAAGCTCCAATTGAAAGCTTTTAACGAAATGAGCTTATGGGACCATAAGCCAAATCCAAAAATCATCCACCCGAACACTTAGTGTGTGTTTGGGGAGGCCAATAAGCCCAATTGGAGGAGGCAAAAGCCCAACTGGCAGCCAACAATTTTTTTTGAGTGTTTGGAGAGGCCTATCGACAATTGAGCTTTTGTCAAGGACCAATTGGTGAAAGCTCAATTAAGACAAGCTAGAGAATGGAGCTTTTGTTAAAAGCTAATGGCATTTTATACTAGATTGGGTTGTTTGAAAATTAGTTATATAATATTGGTTTTTCCCATAAAATATTTTTTAAATAGTATGCAATATCAAAAAATATTTTTTAAGTATTTTTAACCCCTTAAAATATTTTTCTAGTTGTACCCACCACTTAGTTTACTATCAGACTGATTCCAATTTTACCCACTTTCTAGTTGTACCCACTCAAAAAATATTTTTTGAGTGTTTTTAACCCCTTAAAATATTTTTTCAGCTGTATTCAGTGTGTTATCAGACTGATTGCAATTTTACCTTTAATGTACTTTTTCAGCTCCAAAATTTACTTTAAAATATTTTTTGGTGCGTTTAACTCTTTAAAATAATTTTTCAGTTGTACCCAGTCTTAGGAGATCGATTACAATTTTACCTGTAATGTATTTTTTTTTTTAGTAGTAAAGAGCACCCAAAACTTATAATACTGATTTATTGATTTCTACCCACTCTAAAATATTTTTCCAGTAGCACCTAATATTTTAAAGTAATTTTTAAATATTTACTTGATTTTTCAAATATTTTTCCACCCACTCTCTCTTACCATTATCACAAAAGTCCTTATACTTAAGCCAATCCAAACAAGTTTTTATTTTTGCAAAAGCTCAATTGACAATCGCCAATCCAAACATAAATCACATTACACAATTTGGCTTTTACCAAAAGTAATATTATAACAAGTTCAATTAAAACAAGCCCAATTATCTATTACTATTCCAAACACACCTTTAATTTTTTTCCTCAATTATCAATTGAGCTTGTGTCACTCAATCGGGTTTAAAGGGGGGCTAAACGCCCAACCAAACACACATTTAGTAAAATGAGAAATAGTTAATTTTGTAGAAATATGAAACTTTAAAGTTTGAGTGTTACCAACTTAAATATAAAAATTAAGAACTTGTGTATAGAGATTTATCAGCTTCATAAGTTATCATTATGTATACCCAAATTATTAATTACTATTATAAATATGAAGTTGTCAACACCTCAACTTCAAAATCTCGTGTTATTTCCGGATTTCCCATTTATCATTTTTTTAATTAATAGACATCTTAGGATTTTTATAATTATAATAGTATGTATCAAACATTTTTCCTATTTGTTTAGTATTTATATTATTGTTATTATTATCTGCTACGATAATGAAGGATTATCCAATATGAATATCCCTCAGCGTCCTTGTCTGCAAACTGGAGTAGATAATGTAAGGAGAGGTTCAAATTACGTTTAGCCGCACGCCAAAATTCGTTTCTCTTTGTCAAACCGCCATTATCGCCCACCTCCCAAAATCCTATGAAACCGTCATGATTGGGGTCAAAGCGATGAGCCATTCCTTCAGTCCTATGAAGGACAATACTCTCTACTTGGCCAGATTTTCCGGCGCCAGAAGTTCAATTTCGCGCCTCTGCAAGTCCAACGATTCAGATCCCCAATCTCCTCCGCCGCCGCCGCCGGAAGGAGATGCTCGCAGCCAAGAGCTTCTGGCTAGAATAGCGCAGCTTCAAGCTCAGAAGGCTCGCCTGACTGATTATCTGGATGAGAGATCTGATTATTTAACCAAATTTGGCGAGGAAGCCATCGCTGAACTTGACAAAGTCGGAGAAGATGCTCTCAAAGGCTTAGATGAAGCTGGCGATAGGGTTTGTCTCTCATTTTAACTCTAAATCCTGTTCCACTTAACAGTCCATAACTTTTTTCTTGGTATTTATTTCACGCGATTTTTCTTACCTGAATTCACGCGATTTATATTTAGGGAGAATTGCTGATAAATACCTTTTTAGCAAATTAATTGCTGAATGCTACCATTGCACATAACGGAAGATGTTTTGCACATAACGGAAGATTGCTTGCACATTTATACATAAGACTTTTGCACACACGGAATATGATTTGCACAAAACGGAAGATCGCTTGCACACACGGAAGATCACTTACACGCTTGGTAGCAATCAGCAATTAATTTGCTACCAAAGTATTTTTCAGCAATTCTCCCTTATATTTATTGGTTTATTGATTATTATATTATTAGTTAGTACAGTATTTTTATAAATCTTATATTTTACGTAATGATATATATAATTATATATAATCTATAACAAATCATACTATTTACTACTCATAAGTGACAGTAAATCACAACTTATATTAATTACGTTTGCAACTTTATTTAGAAATATCTTTAATCAAGTTTTTCAAACAAAAAAAATCTTTCTATATTTTTACTGAGTGCAGTGAGTTCGGGATGTGTTAGAAATCACCTCTCAGATTTTATAGGGTCTTGTATGAGTACCGTGAAAGATGTCTGATGAATAGGACCTGAGGTAATTTAATTTAATACCAATTTATTCTTAATATAAGATTTTGTTCATAGTATATTAACGCCATTTATTTATTCTTTTAGTTCTAAATATATGAGCTAGTTGAAATACTGTGTTTACTTATAAATATAATATTTTATTCTATTTTATCTCTTATATTTATTTTTTAAAACTAATTTATAAATTGAAATGTAATCTATTGTTATATAGCAGTGTTTCAAGGGGATCGAGTCACATTTATAATCAACTAATTTATTTAACATCTTTAATCCACCCATATTATATACCTAACTTTTATATTAAAGAGCAAAGGAGTATAAATTAAAACTGAAATTGTGAGGAAGAAACAAATGTAATGGTATCAGTACTTAGCTAAATACAATATTTGGTGATGAATTGTGTACAGATAACAGCAAACATAGAGAGCCAAATGGTAGAGTTCGAGGAATTTGCAGAACTGAACAGACGAGAGATTGAGGAGAACGAAAACAAGCTAGTTGATTTTGAAGTTCAAATGGAGGATGACAGAAACGAAGGGCTGTTCTTTAAGAATCTGAGGCAAAAGGCACCTGTTGATAAAGGAAAAGCCAAAGAGGAAGCAAAAAAGATTAAAGATGTTACCAAAGATAACGCTGGTAGCAGAACCAGAAAGAACATTTACTTGTTCTTCATTGGCCTCATTACTTTTGGAATTGTGGATTCTGTTTCGTCTTCTTCACCTACTGATTGGAGAAAAGTTGCAGCTCTTGCGGCCATTCTTGTGGCCTTAGTTTCTCAGTTCATCTATGAACAGAACATGTCATCTGAAATCAATACAACTTCACAAGACAAGACCAACGAAGATGTTGATAATGAAGAAGAAACTAAATGAAGAGCATGGTTGCTTGCTGTGAATCATGGTTAAATAGGAAGAAAGAAAAAAGCTCACATCCTTTTACTTCTTGTGGTTTATTTCTTCCGTTGTTATGACACAACAGAACAGCTCTTATTGGGCCTTCTTCCTGTTAACCCATTGGGTTTATTCGATATTCCTCCGGTCCTTAATATAAGATATATTTGGGAAGTTGATCTAGGTCTTAAATATAAGACATAGTATTCGTATTTATTAATCTTTTTCTAATTTATCCCTATTGAAGCTTCTTCAACAATAATCAAGGAAGTGCAGGAATGAGGGGATTAAGGAAAATGGCTGGGATGTTTTAGAAAATACTCCCTCCGGTCCTAATTATAAGACAAAGTTGACTTTTTTGGAGAAATTAAGAAAGCCAATTAAATCACTTTAGAATATTTATATATATATATATATATTTTCTTCAAACTAAGTAATTTGATTAATAAACTAATATATAATCTAAAGATACTAAAAATATAAATACTCTAAAGTGATTTAATTGGCTTCTTTAATTTCTCTAAAAAAGTCAACTTTGTCTTATAATTAAGACCGGAGGGAGTACATATTATAGTAAGCAACTCAACTAACTTTATCAATCTAATTAAATTAGGTAAATATATTTTATATCAAGGAACTAGAAAAAAGACACCATAAGAGTAAGAAGAGAGAAGTGTATTTGGGATGAGGGGATATATTCATTTAGATTCATTTGTTTAAATTTCTTTTCATGAAAAAATCACTTATTTTTAAAAATATTTTTGATTAATATTATCATCTCTGTTTAAACTTTGTCAAAAAAAAAAATCAGAATCTGAAATAGATTTCTTTTTTTTCTTTTACCTGAGATTTCTTATTATTTTTGGAAATATACTTTAAGGAGGTTTTTGAAAATAATCATATTGGTTGATAAGAAAGAATGTCATAAAAAATAAATACGGAGATAAATAAAGATGTGATAAAAATTAAAAATAATTGAATAATAAATAGCTTTTAATGAATGGGATATCATTATCACATGAAAAAATAAAAATGACTTGTGACATTCCTCAGTGGTGATATTTGCCGATTCCTACTAGCACAAGGCCAAGTAAAGATCCAATTCAAAATCTAATCATTATTATGATTATTAGGAAGCTTGTTAAAAGGAGTTTGTATGATCAAACATTTTGGACAACTTCACCAAAACAAGTTTGCATCTTCTGTTCACCGACTCAAATTAAGTACTCCCTTCAGTTCTAATTATAGGACATATTTACCTAACTTAGGAGAAATTAAGGACAGTGGTTAAATTAGTTAATCATATTTATTGTTATAAAATACCCTTATTTAAAATTTGAAATGGCTTCCAATTACGTTGATTCTCTATTTTTTCTTGTACCTCTCTTGCCTCACACATTACTTCTCCAAATTGACACAATCCAGCGTCGTCAACCTCCATCAACAATTTCCGATCTACTCTTATTAAATTATTATTGTGATTAATTATTATTGAGAAAGTATCAATATGACATATTTTGGGAAGAAATTGACAAAAATTAAAATTTTGTCTTATAATTAAGATCAATATCAATTTTCAAATATTGTTCTATAATTAGGACCGGAGGAAGTATCTTTTTATTTTCCAGAGGAGGATTCAAGCATGCAATTAAGAATAGAATATACATACCTGCCGCCATAAGATATGGTACCTGAAAAGAACAAATAATTTCTTCTCCACTTACCAAAATGAGTGAGGCCTGATAAAGTTTAGGCCATCGCACGCCATTGGGATGGCAACCTCCCTCTATTTTTTTTTTTTTTTTGTCCATCGTTTGCTTTGTTTATGTTATCTTCACCATTGAACAAAATATATTGGGATTTTTTTTAATCATTATTTTTCCCTTCGCTTTTTGACTTCTGTGGCTAACTTAGCTTACGATATCTCATCCTTAAAAATTGTTTTCAATAGAGACAAAGCACAATCCCCATATCATCTTGCAATTGGATTTAGACATAAGCATCTTCCTTGTTGAACCATGATGATTATTAGATTTAGCTTGTTATCCTAGAGTTCTTTTTTGAAAAAAAAAAAAAAGAAAGAAAAACAAGAACGACCCATTTGGTAATCCATGCATGATATATACTCCTTCTGGTTCTTAACATAAGATATATTTATCTAATTTAATTAGGTTAAAAAACTAACTTAGTTAAATTAGTTAGCATGACATGTATTCTTTAAAATATTTTAGGCATCTTCATTAATTATGTAATTCCCTCTCTTACTTAATTATTGTTGAAAGAGAATCAATAAAGGTAAAATAAGAAAAGATTGACAAATATTAAAAATATGTCTTATATTTAGAACCAAGATCAACTCCCCAAATATATCTTATATAAAGGACACAAGGGAGTAAAACATCTTTGCAATTGAAAAACTGTTTCGAATATATAGAACATTTTTTTATGAGGAAAAAACGGCATATTTAGAAGTATATGCATGCATCAACGAGATTTTTACAATTGAAAAACTGTGTCGAATTAATAAACCCGTCATGGATTAAAAAATAGATAATAATACATCCTCCTGATCTTGAGGATGGTATTATTATTAAATTTCTTTTTGAGGATTTTAATTTTAAAATTAAAATCCTCAAAAATCGTCAGTTTCATGTTCTTGAGTTAGACCCGAATATGAACAAAGGGAGGTTAGGTGATGTTGGTCAATGCAGGGTTGTAAACACAAGAGTAAAGTTATGTTTGGAATAGCTTATTTTTGAAAAATAAGCACTTATTACGTAAATCGAGATAAAACTCTTTTCACATATTTACCTCATACACCGTAAATCACGAATTATAAACACTTATAAGTCAAAAATAAGCTATCCCAAATATCTAATTCTCTGCTTCAACTATAGAAGTCTACTACTTCAGTTTCCATCTTATAATCTACTTTTCTATTCTATCAATATAAACGTAAACTAGGCATTATCCTTCCAAGACTCTAATTGTAACTGATAACCGACAAGAAATTTCAATTTGGCCAGTAACCTTTGTGTAGAAAATAATTTGTTAAAACCCGATGATAAGATAATTCTAACCTAATGGGAGAAAATTAGAGGGAAAAAAAATACTAGAAGGAAAAGCTTCCAAAATAGTAATTTTTTTAATAAAGGTTGAAAATTTTTCTCCCCCTATTTTACTCTTACTTGTTTTCCCAGCAATAGTTTTGCTATGCATAAAAATGGTGTTGGAACTCTATCTTCCGGCAAGTGAGTAGCACATGACTCATTTTCTTTGCATAATTCTAATTAAATAGGAGCGAGCACAGTGTTTGGGGAACATGACAATTCCTAAGAGCCTCACCAAGTGGGCCCACCTTCTGACCAGAGTACGCTTTATGTCCCCCTCAATGTTCATACTTTCAGACTTGCAGGCAGGCTCATTTAATGCTATCGGGGATTAAAAAAAAAAAAAGGAGGTGTGGTGGGCGCCACCGGCGAAGCAGGTCTCCAAGGCTGCTTAAGAAGTTTTGAATGGCGGGTGTCACCCTCACCCTCACCCTCACCCTGACCCTCCTCCTGCTGCAAACACCATACCATTACCATGGTCATTTCAATTACAGTAGATATGATAAGAGATATATAGATTTAAAAAAACAAAAACTCTTCAACTTCTTAAATTAATAATAATAATAACATCTATCATCAAATTAACTTCTATATATATTTTCTTTAAATATCTGAAACAATCTTGTGGTGTCTAAAACCTTGTCACACCCTTGCACGTTACATGCATGGGAGGTTCGCTACTCTCTTACTGTGCCCCTATGAATCTATGATATCTCTCACTGACTCTTGAGCAATGAAAGAACTGGGAATGGATTAGGGGGAGGTGACCACATCAATAGACAAAGCTATAGGGATTCAGGGATTCAGAATCTCATTATCAGAGCTTTGTTGGTGCTTTTTGGGGCTTTGGCTATTAAGTATCGTGCAATATAATTAATTTACTGCGTGCATTATCATTGCCATGACTCTAAATATAGAGCACAAACACTAGTGTAGGAGGATATAAGGGTTTTTAGAAAAGGACCTTGGGTGTTCCGGTGATGGAGTGCGTATAGGTAGGCCTTGGCCTGCTGTTTCTGTAGTCGTCGTCCTCCTGCCAAAACAACAACAACATCTATCGTCAAATTCACTTCTATATATATTTTCTTTAAATATCTGAAACAATCTTGTAGTGTCTAAAACCTTGTGCCGCTGTGAATCTATGGTACCTCTCACTGACTCTTGAGCAATGAAAGAACTAGGAATGGATTAGGAGGAGGTGACCACATCAATACACAAAGCTATAGGGATTCAGAATCTTATTATCAAAGCTATGTTGGTGCTTTTTGGGGCTTTGGCTATTAAGTGTCGTGCAATATAATTAATTTACTGTGTGCATTATCATTGCCATGACTCTAAATATAGAGCACAAACATTAGTGTAGGAGGATATAAGGGTTTTCAGAAAATGACCTTCGGGGTTGCGGTGGTGGAGAACTGGGCATAATTAATGAAACATGATGTTGTCCAGCGAGATTTGAAGATTCCTGCAACCAAATGGAAACCATTAGCGCAAGACTGAAAATTCTAATCAACGAAAACAAACGTTTTATATTGGATTTGACCACCTACATCTGGTAAAGGGGCAATAATATCTTCCCTTTGTTCGCCCCCATCTGATCTATTTTCCTCTGAAGCCTGTCCATAATTACGCCTCAGTATGAAAGTCATGGTCATGAAACATGCTCACTCACTTAATTAATCCGACACGCTTGTCATTTAACATTCACACACACACTGCCACTGATTCAAGCAATGCAGAACAGAGATGGTGGGGCAAGGAGATTAGTTCAATCACAACAAAATATATCATTCGTACCCAAAAAACTCAATACAAGGACCGCCTAGCTGCTATTTAGCAAAGCAAGATTTCCTTCTCTTGAATGAAACAAACATTCAACATATTATAAAACAACATTAATTAAAAGCATAAAACCTTTCTGCCGAGCGCTAAAAATGTAAAATAATTTAAAACACCGTTTATTCCTATAATAGAATTTTTTTTGTATTTCCTATCGATTCCCTCACTTCAATTACTTGGGGAATGATGCGTCTATAAGAAAGTGATAATAAGTGTCGAGTCACTTAATATGATACTAGACAAGTATATGAGTAAACTGAATATTTATATTTTGTTGTGGTCACTTACAGCTTCAGAAGACTCCTCTTGGATAATAGATGATAGACTTTCCTCTGGGGTATATGGGGCCTGGAAAAAGCAAAATCCGCAAGCATAAAATACATGTTAGTTCAAGTAACAGCAGGTTCGATTGCTTCAATGTGTTGCTTCAAAACTCAATTATTATGACCTCCACATCGTAGTATTCATCGTTGTCATCAGATATTGAGCGGTGGCGAAGAAGAATGGCGCCCAAGCAGAAAACTAGTGCAATCGGTACGAGTTTCCGGTTGGTTTTGATAAGCTGTTCCGAAAACAGTGACAGGAAAAAAAAGAAGAAGCCGGTTTCAAATCCAAGTTCAGACCTCCTTGACTTGGACACTGACATCAACGCAAATAAACCATACGATATAATGGCTAATGCATCTGATTTTCTGGGCACCAGTATGTCAATCTCGACAGAGAGCAAACAGATCGCAACAAACAGTGTAGTTTGCATAACAATTTGGAATCCCTTTGTCTCTGGCACTCGAATTCTCTTGAAACCCCAGATGAGGTAGAAAATACTTAAACTGATCCCTGCATAAACAAGGCGACCTCCAGAACCCAACGTTCCAAATGAATTATCGTAGATGGAGCTGAAACCGAAGCAAATCAGGCCACCCACGAATGACGCAACTCCCACAAAATTCCGGATCGTGGACTCATTTATAAGATTGCTCATTCTGTTCTTTTCCAGAAGGTATCACAAACAGCCTAAACTTTGAAAAAAAAAAAAGGCTAAACTCAGCCGAAGCATAACAGAGAATCGAAAATGGGAAAAAGAAAGACCAGATGTGTTTAATTCCTCACTAATAATGATTCAAATTCCAGAAGCAGATCGTATAGCCGAGATTGATGTAAGATTTCTGTTACAGGCCAAAAGAAAAAGATAAAATCATCCAAGAGACATACTACTAACCTCGACCAAATGCCGCCCAGAAAATCGCCGCTCCTCCAAGACGATGGTAACTCTAGATTAGGGTGGTGTTGAGGGTTGTACGCGGTTGTTTTCCCTTCAATAGTTCATCAACAGTAGCTCTCCCTCACATGTCTGTAACTTTTTTGACTCTTGGCAGCAAAAGGCCAAAACCACCACATGTCTTTGATTTATCAATGTAATTAATACTCATAATCACGCTATTATCTTTGATTATTAGTCAGTGATATGCATGTTTAACATATCTAAGCGTTCAAAATGAATCATCAGTTCTGATTTTTATACCAATATCACTATATTATACTTGCATACAATTAAATAAAGTTAACATTAGTAATTTAGATATGTTTGAGTTAGCATCAATTAACAAGGTAATGGTGATTGAATGTGAGTCTATAGGTAATTAATATATATATATATATATATAGAGAGAGAGAGAGAGAGAGAGGGGTAGAGAAAATTGGACATATTTATGTGTAAAAGTAGTCATTCTTGATCCAAAATTCAACATGAGCGCGTGAATTGCAAAGAACGAGATACATAACGAAAATCTGTGTGAGCAGTAAGTAAAAAATGTTTGGTAATGAAGAAAGAACTGTGCGTGTAACATAAATGCCTTGTTTAGTTGGATGGAAATGAGAGGTGAGAAATGGGAGTGAAAGTGGAAGTGGTATTTTTGTTTGTTGGATGTGTTGGAAGCTATTTCACTAGAGAAGTCATTTGTAAGATTAGTTTCTACATTAGAGGTGTTAATTAGTCATACTAATTGTCTTGAGAAAATTAATTATTTCAATACCGGAGAGAAAATATTAGAGAGAAGCTCTGTAATACTCTTTAATTGTGAGGAAACAAAACTAGAGGACTGGAGAAGAAGCACCTAATTACTGAGAATATGCTCTAGATGTCAGGATTTACGTTTCGTTAGGGAAGGGAAATGTTTGGCGCTCTGTCTTCAAGGGAACCTGCACCGATGTCACCACTCCCGACGGCGATGGTGGCGGTGACGCCTCCGCTGACTTCGGCTTCATTAATTACTTAGAAAAAATACGGGCTCTTCAGAAAGTCTGAATCTATATGCAATTACTTAGGACTACAATTAATTTTGAAATTTAACAAAATAGTTTAACAAAAATGTTTTTTACCAAATAAAATACAGAAAAAAACTTTGAAATTTCAAAGTTTTAGATAAGGTATTTCTTAAAAAATGAGTTGTGAATTACTTATCAAATTTTGTCATGTTCTAGAATCGGGACCAGACCGGCCCGGAAACCGGAGAACCGGCGAACCGGCCGGTATACAGGTCCAGTCCGGGTTCTAATTTTTTAAAAAAAAAATTTTAATTTTTCCTTTAGAATTTCATACTATAAGCCTAAAATCTTCAATTTCTCACCGGTTTAGCCCCGGTCTGACCCACTGACCCTTAACCCAATACCTCAACCGGTTCAATACTCGGTCCGGGTTTTAATACCTTAAAATTTTGTCATTTTCTTATCAATTTTTTTGTAACAAATCTGATTTAGAATTTTACCATTTTAAAATTTTTTTTGGTATCTTTTTGCCTATAAAGAAGATAAATAAACTATACATTATTAACAACTAATTAAAAATCTAATATAAAAATGAAAGAGTAAAGGTGTAATATAAAAAAATAAAAAACGTTTTCTTAAAAAGTAAATATACATAACTTTATAAAACAATTTTTTAAATACTACTATTTAATTTTATTTTTTTTTAAAATGCTACGTTAGGCAAATTGATTTTTCTCGAGGTTTTAATCATTTATACATTAAAAAAAGGTATGCGTTTTGTGTGGGCAAGGCGCTGTGTTAATGACAGCGTACTTGTACAGTAAAAGTTTTTTCTTTGAAAAGAAGCAACAATTTGTTTTTCAAGACAGGAGACGATATGAAAAGAATCAGAACGGAAAAGTATCCATAAGATTTTAAACATCAAAATCTAATTAAATTATTAAATTTAGTGTATATTAAATAATTATTGAATGAATGATATGTTCTATTAACTTACACTCCCGTACTTATTATAAGACATATTTAAAGAGCTACTTTCAATCATAAATATAAGACATATTTTTTATATTTATCAATATTTTCTTAATTTATTCTTATTCATACTCCCTCAACATGATATATTAACTAATTTAATCTAATTAAATTTGATAAATATATCTTGAATTTGCAGAACTGAACAGACGAGAGATTGAGGAGAACGAAAACAAGCTAGTTGATTTTGAAGTTCAAATGGGGGATGACAGAAACGAAGGGCTGTTCTTTAAGAATCTGAGGCAAAAGGCACCTGTTGATAAAGGAAAAGCCAAAGAGGAAGCAAAAAAGATTAAAGATGTTATCAAAGAAAAAGCTGGTAGCAGAACCAGAAAGAACATTTACTTGTTCTTCATTGGCCTCATTACTTTTGGAATTGTGGATTCTGTTTCGTCTTCTTCACCTACTGATTGGAGAAAAGTTGCAGCTCTTGCGGCCATTCTTGTGGCCTTAGTTTCTCAGTTCATCTATGAACAGAACATGTCATCTGAAATCAATACAACTTCACAAGACAAGACCAACGAAGATGTTGATAATGAAGAAGAACTAAATGAAGAGCATGCTTGCTTGCTGTGAATCATGGTTAAATAGGAAGAAAGAAAAAAGCTCACATCCTTTTAATTCTTGTGGTTTATTTTGTTATGACACAGAACAGAACAGCTCTTATTGGGCCTTCTTCCTCTTAACCCATTGGGTTTACTCGATACTCCTCATGATTTTAATATAACACATATTTGAGGAGTTGATTTTGATTTTAAATATAAAATATAGTTTTTATATTTATCAATCTTTTTCTAATTTACCCCTATTGAAGCTTACTCAACCATAATTAAAAAGTGAGGAAATGAGGGGATTAAGGAAGATGATTGAGGTGTTTTAGAAAATACATGTTATATTAATCAACTCAGCTAACTTCTTTAATCTAATTAAATTAAGTAAATATGTCTTATATTAATGAACCAAAGAAAAGGCACCATAAGAGTAAGAAGAGAGAAGTGTATTTGGGATGAGGGGATATATATTCATTTAGATCCTTTTGTTTAAATTTCTTTTCACGAAAACATCACTTATTTTTAAAAATATTTTTGATTAATATTATCATCTCTGTTTAAACTTTGTCAAAAAAAAAAAAAATCAGAATGTGAAATAGATTTCTTTTTTTTCTTTTACCTGAGATTTCTTATTATTTTTGGAAACATACTTTAAGGAGGTTTTTGAAAATAATCATATTGGTTGATAAGAAAGAATGTCATAAAAAATAAATACGGAGATAAATAAAGATGTGATAAAAATTAAAAATAATTGAATAATAAATAGCTTTTAATGAATGGGATATCATTATCACATGAAAAAATAAAAATGACTTGTGACATTCCTCAGTGGTGATATTTGCCGATTCCTAGTAGCACAAGGCCAAGTAAAGATCCAATTCAAAATCTAATCATTGTTATTTTTATTAGGAAGCTTGTTAAAAGGAGTTTATATGATCAAACATTTTGGACAATTTCACCAAAACAACTTTGCATCTTCTGTTCACCGACCCAAATTAAGTACTCCCTCCGGTCCTAATTATAAGATAAAGTTGACTGTTTTGGAGAAATTAAGGAAGCCAATTAAATCACTTTAGAATATTTATATTTATATTTTTTTCTTCAAACTAATTAATTTGACTAATAAACTAATATATAATCTAAAGATACTAAAAATATAAATACTCTAAAGTGATTTAATAGGCTTCCTTAATTTCTCCAAAACAGTCAACTTTGTCTTATAATTAGGACCGGAGGGAGTATCTTTTTATTTTCCAAAGGAGGATTCAAGCATGCAATTAAGAATAGAATATACATACCTGCCGCCATAAGATATGGTACCTGAAAAGAACAAATAATTTCTTCCCCACTTACCAAAATGAGTGAGGCCTGATAAAGTTTAGGCCATCGCACGCCATTGGGATAGCAACCTCCCTCTATTTTTTTTTTTTTCCCCCATCGTTTGCTTTGTTTATGTTATCTTCACCATTGAACAAAATATATTGGGATTTTTTTTAATCATTATTTTTCCCTTAGCTTTTTGACTTCTGTGGCTAACTTAGCTTACGATATCTCATCCTTAAAAATTGTTTTCAATAGAGACAAAGCACAATCCCCATATCATCTTGCAATTGGATTTAGACATAATCATCTTCCTTGTTGAACCATGATGATTATTAGATTTAGACAAGACCAACGAAGATGTTGATAATGAAGAAGAAACTAAATGAAGAACATGCTTGCTTGCTGTGAATCATGGTTAAATAGGAAGAAAGAAAAAAGCTCATATCCTTTTACTTCTTGTGGTTTATTTCTTCTGTTGTTATGACACAAAACAGAACAGCTCTTATTGGGCCTTCTTCCTCTTAACCCATTGGGTTTACTGGATACTCCTCCTGTTTTTAATATAACACATATTTGAGGAGTTGATTTTGATTCTAAATATAAGATATAGTTTTTATATTTATCAATTTGTTCCTAATTTACCCCTATTGAAGCTTCCTCAACTATAATTAAAAAGTGAGAAAATGAGGGGATTAAGGAAGATGATTGAGGTGTTTTAGAAAATACATATCATATTAACCAACTCAGCTAACTTCTTTAATCTAATTAAATTAAGTGAATATGTATTATATTAATGAACGAAAGAAAACGCACTATAAGAGTAAGAAGAGCGAAGCGTATTTGGGATGAGGGGATATTTATTCATTTAGATTCTTTTATTTAAATTTCTTTTCACGAAAAGATCACTTATTTTTAAAAGGGTTAAGGTACAAAAATACACATGTGATTGTCCTCGAAATGCACCCCAACACCAAATGCTTTTTTTAGGTGCAACAGTGACTATGTGGTTACCAAATAGGTGCAAAAATACCCTTTGACCGTTAGTTTGACTTTTTGACCTTAAAAGTGATGACGTGTACGATGACATGGATGCTAGAGTGACATTTTGGAAGAAAAAAACTTGCTGACTGGTCAAGCTTTGCAATTAATATTACCCACATTTCATTATTTTTGTACCACCTTCGCTGAAGTAGATTCAAATCTGAGTGCAGAGTGCTTAACTCACTCAGCAGAGCTGTTGCCCTAAAAAACATACTGATTGCTCAATTTTTTCCCAACCCTAGATTCCCAATATTATTAAATTAAAATCATTATAATACATATATTATATTACTAATTTTTATTAAATTATATGATTTATTAGGAAAATTTGATTTTCAACAAGTTT
This sequence comes from Inga oerstediana, assembly GCA_963210345.1. NCBI lineage: Eukaryota > Viridiplantae > Streptophyta > Magnoliopsida > Fabales > Fabaceae > Inga > Inga oerstediana. Next base: position 63,129,794 of record OY723408.1, read on the forward strand.
TTTTTTTCAGAATGTCACTCCAGCATCCATGTCATCGTACACGTCATCACTTTCCGGATAAAAAAGTCAAACTAACGATCAAACTATCAAACTAACGGTCAAAGGGTATTTTTGCACCTATTTGGTAACCACATAGTCACTGTTGCACCTAAAAAAAGCATTTGGTGTTGGGTGCACTTCGAAGACAATCACATGTGTATTTTTGCACCTTAACCCTTTTTTAAAATATTTTTGATTAATTTTATCATCTCTGTTGAAACTTTTTCAAAAAAAAAAAATCAGAATCTGAAATAGATTTCTTTCTTTCTTTTTACCTGAGATTTCTTATTATTCTTGGAAACCTACTTTAAGGAGGCTTTTGACAAGGGTTAAGGTGTAAATTTACTAATGAAGTTTTGTCCGAGGAGCATCTGGCACAAATATTTTTTAGAATGGGCAAAAACACCAATGAACAAGTAAAAAGTGGCGTCTACTACAAACACTGTTAATCCGTACTAACGCCGTTAGAGGTTTTCTTCTCTTATAATTTAACGACGTTAGTACGAATGAACGGTTTTTGTGGAAGATGCCCCTTTTTAATTGTTTATTGGTATTTTTGCCCCTTCTAAAAGATATTTGTGTCAGACGCTCCTCAGACAAAACTTCATTAATAAATTTGCACCTTAGCTCTTTTGAAAATAATCATGTGGTTGATAAGAAAGAATGTCATAAAAAATAAATACAAAGATAAATAAAGTTGTGATAAAAATTAAAAATAATTGAATAATAAATAGTTTTTAATGAATGGGGCATCATTGTCACATGAAAAAATGACTTGTGACATTCCTCAGTGGTGATATTTGCCCATTCCTAGAGCACAAGGCCAAGTAAAGATCCAATTCAAAATCTAATCATTATTATTATTAGGAAGCTTGTTAAAAGGAGTTTCTGGGATTCATTGCCCTCCCTCCAAAAAAAAAAAAAAGGAGTTTCTATGATCAAGCATTTTGGACAACTTCACCAAAACAAGTTTGCATCTTCTGTTCGCCGACCCAAATTAAGTATCTTTTTATTTTCCAAGCAATTAAGGATAGAGATCACATGAGGGAACTTTTTTTCCGAAGCTGCAAAGCAAATTAAAGCTAAATAAATAGGATTTGTCACATTCCAATATTATGGCTTTGAGATAAATACGAGTACAAGGGGTTTTTTTTTTTACCAAACAATTAATTTTATTAATCACAAAAAAATAAATATTACAAATATCAATAGCCGAAACCAATCAAAACTCATCAAAATCCTAAAAAATACAATATCAACCTACACAAAAAAAAAAAAAAAAAACAAGATACTAAGCTTTTAACAGGTCAATAGCAACTAAGACATTAGCCAATATCACTTCTCTTGTTCCAAACCAATTTGAGATTTCTGCTCAGATCTCCTCAAACCTAAAATATGAAGCAAAATTTTCCTTTAAAGGAGATGATGCTTCAACAAGCCATCCCTTAAGACACATCTCCATAGCACGCAACTCTATTACCTTGTCTTCTCACTAAGGTAAACACCAAACCACTTGCTGAGTTTTTCAAATCTAACCATTCCTGGCCTGAACCAAATTCAAGCACTGCCAGTTGCATACTTTCTGTTTTCCACCAGTTATCAAATGAAGCAATTCTCCATAGTCAGTTTCTACAATAGAGTTCACAAGTCCCAATATGTTCACAGCCAAAATCCCTCCCTTAAGCGCCAAGCATTTCTCAAGACATTCATTTAATAAAGCTTGTGACATATGAATCACTCTATCGACATTCACCAACTCGCCACTAAAGACCCAGGCGCATCTACCTTTCCAAATATTCCAACAAAATATAGCCACTGTAGCTTTCCCCTTATCATCAAATATAATATTTCCACCAAAAGTTTCCAAAAACTAGTGCATAGTGCTTTTAAAACTAGACTTAGAAATTTTTAAACCCAAGTTACTGCCAAACCAGCACCGTTGAACCCAATGACAGAAGAACAGAAGATTATCAATGTTCTCTACCTCGTTTAAACATATGGGACAAATAAGGAGATTTGTAGTGGGAGCTGTTCCCACAAAAGAGGCTGTCTTTAAAAGAAAATGCAGCGATTCTTGTTCCTTGCATGACTGCTTCCATAAGCTATTTGGTACCTGAAAAGAACTTTCAAGCCCCCTCTACTGCTTCCTTCTTGATTGCTCCTTTGCTATTATATATCCTGATTTAACAGAATATACACCATCCCTACAAGGCAGCTAGAAAACACAGTCATCGGTTCTATGAATCTTTAAAATTTCCTTCTTTCCCATCTCAGTAATGTAGCCTTCAATGCTACTTAAGTTCCATCCAAGGGTTGTTTATTTTTGGGAAAATTTCAGCAAAAAACAATTTAAAATGGGAAAAGACAAATTAGTGCTGCAAATTTATCAAATTCCAAATCAAACCTAAAGTAGGAATCTGAGATTTTCAATTCTAACCAAATGACCAAAATGCCCTTAGTGCAGTTCACAAGTTTTAAAGGTCAATAATAATATTTGTATTTATATTAATAACATCATATTTTACATTAACGATTTTACTTTCATGTTTTACAACTTCATATCTCAAAAACCAAGGATAATTTTGAGGACACAAGTTTTAGGGGTCAATAACAAAATCTGTATTTATATTAACAACATTATATTTTATATTAACGACTTTACTTTCATGTTTTACAACTTCATATCCTAAAAACCAGTTTAAATGGTCAATAAAAACATCTGCATCTATATTAATAACATCATATTTTACATTAACGACTTTACTTTCATATTTTATAACTTTATATTCCAAAAACTAGGGATAATTTTGAGGGTTCAGAGGTCAATAAAAACATCTGCATCTATATTAACAACATCATATTTTACATTAACGATTTCATTTTCATGTTTCACAACTAAATTAAGGGCAATTTGATTATTTGGTCAGAATTCAAAATATCATATTCCTACTTTAGTTCTGATTTTGGATTTTATAAATTTGCGGCATCAATTTATTTTTTTCCTATTTTCAATTATATTTTTCTGAAATTTTCTCCTTATTTAAATAAGGGAATACACATTCTGGAATTTCGCAGACATGAATAAATTAATATGATTTCTTGATTTAGAGTTTTTCATACTACAATATTCTCTCTTTTGTGAAAACAAATATACCATCAAATCCTCATTCATCTACTAAAAAAATGAGATTTATGAAAGAATTTTCTAATTCAAAATGAGAGATGGAAGGGTGGAATAGAGGTTAGCGTAAATAAAGACGTTGAACAAATAATTTCTTCTCCACTTACCAAAATGAGTGAGGCCTAATAAAGTTAAGGCCGTCGCATGCCATTGGGTTAGCAACCTATCTCTATTTTTTTTTCATCGGTTGCTTTGTTTACGTTATCTTCACCATTGAACAAAATATTGGGATTTTTTTAATTATTATTTTTCCCTTAGCTTTTTGACTTCTGTGGCTAACTTACGATATTTCATCCTTTAAAATTGTTTTCAATAGAGACAAAGCACAATCCCCATATGATCTTGCAATTGGATTTAGACATGATCATCTTCCTTGTTGAACCATGATGTTTATTAGATTTAGCTTCTTATCCTAGAGTTCTCTTTTTTAAAAAAAATAAAAGGAAAAGGAACGACCCATTTGGTAATACATGCATGATACTCTTTTTATTTTTTAATATAAGATATATTTATCTAATTTAATTAGGTTAAAAATGTTAGTTAAATTAGTTAAGATAACATGTATTCTCTAAAACATTCTAATCATTTTCATTAATTCCCTCCCTTACTTGATTATTGTTGAGGGAGCATCAATAAGGATAAATTAGGAAAAGATTGACAAATATTAAAAATATATCTTATATTTAGAACAAAAATCAACTCTCCAAGTATTTCCTATATGAAGTACAAAAGGGAGTACCATTTAAGAGTGAGGAGGAAAATGGCATATTTAGAAGTTTATGCGTACATCAACGAGATTTGACCCGAATTAATAAACCCGTCATGCATTAAAAATAGATCATATTGCATCCTCCTGGTCTTGAGGATGGTATTATTATTACATTTCTTTTTAAGGATTTTAAAATAACAATCCTCAAAAATCGTCAGTTTCATTTTCTTGAGTTTGACCCGAATATGAACAAAGGGAGGTTAGGTGATGTTGGTTGTAAACCCAAGAGAGTAAAACCCGTATATAACCCCTTGTCTAATTCTCTGCTTCAGTTTCCATCTTATCAACTACTTTTTCTTTTCTATCAACATAAACGTAAACTAGGCTGTTCAATTTTTTATTTACAGAAAAAGGTTTTAGAATTTTTAAGACCCCAACATTATCCTTACAAGACTCTAATCGTAACTGATAACCGACAGGAACTTCCGTTTATGTTCATTTTAATTGGAGACCGACCAACCCGAATCTTCAGAAATTTCAATTTGGCCTTCCCAAAGGGCAGTTTGTGATGCCAGAAATTGCGTGCATTTCAGAAGAACATCCTCGGTCAATTCTTCTAATACGATGAAACACGTGAAGACGGCCATTCATTCCTAGTTGTTCCTTAAAATACTTGTTCTTCAATGCAGGCTTCAAAGCACAATAACACTAACAGTCTCTTCTCACAGCTTTTAGACCGGAGATAAGCCATGATGATGACCTCCATCAATCCAATCCAATCCTAAATATATGAGTTAAACAACATATTTGATTCGGTCTTAAATATAAAATCCCAATCCAAATTTATATGTTTCTCCCAAAGATATCCTTGCTGATTGTGCATAGCAAGCGCATTTTCATTCGGAGTAGTTATAATGTATATAATTATAAATAAGAGTGAGTATAATCTTTAATCCATCAAATTTGTCTTTATTTTAATTTTGATCTCTTAAGTTTCAAATTATAGGTTTTAGTCCTTCTAAGTACAAAATAGCTCAAGTATTTATTAAATTATAAGGATTAATATTTTATATAGAATGAAACATGAGGCACCAAAACCAAAATAAAAGTAAATTTAAAAAACCAAAGATTATATTAATCCTATAATTAACTAACTTTCTTAATATACACAAATCAGTTAACTGACTCTTATATTAAGAAATAGGAGGAATAGCTAGTGAAAAGCACATTAGTTGATTTATTTATATTCTCTAATAACCTCCTCATAAAATCTCTAATACCATATCAAGACCAGTCATTAATAACTTCATTATGGCTTCACTAAATCAGATTAAGCTTATGGTAAAAAAAATCAGATTAAGCTTAAGCCGACAAGTACGGTTCATCACTTGTAATAAAGTATGATTAATGGATGTATAACTTTATTATGGTTTCACTAAATCAGATTAAGCTTAAGCCGGACAAGTATGGTTCATTACTTAGGCCATGACAGAGATCTCCTTCATGTTTCTCAAGATCTGAAGTTCTAGCAAAACCACGAATAACTTTCCAATAGTAAAATACTATGAGCAAGAAGATAATTAAGGAGAGAAGGGATGGCAAATTATATATCAGCAACTAGAGGGATAAAGCATTAAGCAACTGCTAAAATTTCTATACTAAACAAATTTTTACATCAAAGAAGGTAAGGGAAAATAAATAACACATCAAGTTAACAGATGATGCTGTTGACTTAACATGCCAGTTGCAGTAATATTCCCACAGTTTTTGAAGTTAAAAATCAGTAGCTCCTACGCAAATCTGCAAAAATTGTTGTTCTTTTACAAACATGGGGGGCCAACCTTCTGCACTCTTATTTCTATTAGTCTTCGTCTCCTTACTCTGTATCCAACCTATCCTTATGTCCACACACCTTTTCCTGTATCTTTCAGGTCCATCCTCGCCCACATCACTAAAACCACACAAACAGCTCAAAATTTAGGTCACGCTGTACAAAGCAACAGAACCACACCCAACAAAAAAAAAAAGTCATCATATCAGAGAGAAAGAGACACAAATTTTGCTGCAGTAGTACTGTTGAAATGACTAAATGAATGTAACCTAGGATAACATGATGTTAGAATGAATTTAAAGAGATTTTAAGTTGTGGGTATATTCAAAGGTATAAACACATTCCTTCAATTCAATCCGCAGCCTGGAATGTACACAGATATTGCTGATATGGCAAAGCTAAAGTGATTCTGTTGGGACCATGGCTCTGGGGTAAGTCACATGTAATAAAGTATGATTAATGGGTGGAAAAGGAAAAGGGGACTTAGCCAGAGGTACAGTATTATACAACTCAATAACAATCCATGACGAGAAGCAAAACAAGGTGGCATGAGCCCACCTTGTTACCACTTTTTGCAGGGATGTATAACATGCATAAAAAAGAAGAATTCAACTAAAAAACTAAAAATCCTTCACAATTATAAGCAGCCTTATAACCTTACACCAACCAGCTATAACCTTTTGCAGTATATAGAGACAGAACAAGAAACCAAATCGTTCTCATATTTGATATTATCAATAGCTCTGCATGTCCCATGACTTTTCTGGGAACAAGAGGAACTAATATGGAAGAATAGCCACTGAAAGCAGCAATATAGCAAAAGGAACAACAACAAAATTCTTGTTATTCAAGAGTAACTGAAGAAGCATGCATTGCTACTCACTGTGAAAGAAAAATGAAGGGTGCTTTTTTATCCAACCAACCAATACACAAGCATATGTTGTTTACACAACAAATGGAGCAAATATTAACTAACATCAAAAACCAAAGAACAACCTTATGGGACCTTCAATTTTTAGTACAATCGAAGTACACTCCTTGCAATGGAATGTGCCTGGTTCGACCTGGTTTTCACGAACCCATTTCTCCGGCTGCCTCTCAGCGGCGTCAAGTAGAACCTTAAGAGACCATTGTCGAAATGGTTAGGTGAATACCTAGCACTCCGGTTCCTTTCCAATACAAACTCATCTTTAGCCTTCTTTCCCTGTCCATTATTAGCTTGAACAGTACCATTCTTCCTCAGAGGGCCACCAAATGATCCACCAATGCTCTGTGCATTTCTCCAGCTCACACTGCTATTACTTCGAAACACCTTCGCACTGAAACTACCTCTGGCGTCTACATTGCGATTCCCTCTTAAGTCCGGCCAAGATTCTGAGTAAGAACGTTCAACCCCATTAGCTCTACTATACCTATCTTCATCCTCATCTTTATTCCCTCCTCTAAAAAAACTCCAAATGTTCCAGGCCTTGCTCCACCGGCCGGATTTTTTGGATCCTTTCCGGTCACCACTCCCAAGAACAGAGGCAGTGTCTCGAAAACTCATGTCAAAGGTTGTCTCAGAGCAATCATCTCTCATGGAATTCGAGTTTGAGTCTCTCAATTCTCTATCAGCAAAACCCATTTTCTGCCCATGCAAGTAGTCAACCGACGCAGGAGTCACCTTGGCGTTTGAAACCGACTTCAATTCATCCATCTCCGCCATGACTGCCGCAGCAGTTTTCCTAATCGAATTGGACCTATCAAGGCTCTTCCTTCTCCTAGAATCTGAATAGTACTCTTTGGTCTGTGTGGACCCACCAGGAGCCACATCATTCTCACTACTCGCATTCGTGGGTTCTTCAGTTAGGATATGAGTATCCGTCCTCATAACCGGCACCGGATCATCTTCCACCACAGAAAGCATAGTGGGCATCCTCGGAAATGTTCTTCCGATCAAGTAGCCGTCCCAGGAAGCCCTGGGTTCTTCCAGAGAGTAACGAGGATCATCGAAGGACATTCGGCCGGCATCGAGCGACATTCGGCCGGCGTCCAGTGAGAACCTTGGATCGGTGTCGCACGATCTTCGCCCAAATCCATAATCTGCGATCTCCGACTGTGTGTCTCTGAATTGCCTCCCAATGGGCTTCTCCACAGGCAGTCTGGCGGACCCACCACCATGTCTGCGTTTCTTCATCTTCTGATTTTGCCTCCATTTCTGCAATTTCTTGCTGAAAACTGATGCCGCCGACCAGAAGCTTCCTGCAATTTCTTTGAAATCTCTCCCAGAAGTCTTCTTCGTCTGGGAATCGAGATCTATGTGGATGTGGTCCTTCATGGTCTTTATTTCTTCCTCAACCACTAATTCCGGCTCCACCTCTTCCACAATTTCTTGAACCCGATTCTCAGTTACATTACCCACATTGGGCTCCTCCACGACTCTAATCTCGTCATCGTCGTCATCCTTAACTGTTTCTTCCTCTTCCTCGTTCTCATCCTCGTCCTCTTCTTCTACCTTCTGCACGAATGCCGGCCCCTGATAGTTCGAAGAAGAGGCTAAATTCCTAGTTTCAACCTCAACCTCAGCTCGGGGAGCTTCATTCTTCGGAGGGATTCGTCCGTCGTCCTGATTGAAGAGAGTCCAGAGGGTGCTTCGAGCTCTTACGTCACAGGACCTCCTCTGTGGCTCAAATACACCCGAGAAACCCTCATTTTTCGAAGCAGAGAACGACTTTGTCCGGCGAAGCTCTGGAAAGAAGGACGAAGAAGAAGAAGTGGGTGGCCGGTTTCCACGACCGCCTGCGTTCCCCCCGCCGGGTCTGAATATGGCTTTGAGGGCGGCGGCGGCGGCGGAGGAAGTCGGCGGTTTCCGGCTAGAGGAAGTGGAAGACGAGGAGTTGTTGGGATCGAGTACAGCGAGGCGCTCGCAGAGGCATAAGGGGCAAAAGCCAGTGAACTGCTCTTGTGGGTGGCGATCACAGGAGATGGAAGGTCGATGCGGCTGCAGTAGCTGTTGCTGCTGTAACAATGGCGGCGGTGGCGGTGCTGCTGCTGCTGCTGCTACAGTGGAATCGGCGGCGGCGGCGGGATTCATAACCGAAAATGGTGATTGAACCTCTCCACTCTGCTCATGTTACGATCGAAGAAACCGAGTGAAAAGAAGGCGAGAAATGAGAGCGTGCGGGCTCTTGTCTCTCTCAGGGTCTATGACAGGGAAAGAAAGAAACAGGATCAGAGAGAGAGAGAATGGTTCGCAGTAAGAGAGAGAGGGAGGGGAGGTGAATCTGTTTGGTTCCAACGGACAGCGAGAAAGTGAGAGATGGAGAGAGAGAGAGATGTGATAGAAACAACGGGAAAATATAAAAAAGATTAGGAAAAAGGAAAAGGAGAAATTAAACTCGGTGGCCGTGAGTACAGGGAATTAGGGATTACCCAAACAGGGCATAAGTTGTCTCATTAAATTCTCTTTTCGAGTCTCTGCGACATTTCTTTTCGTTTTATTGTGCTTTAGTCCGCGAGTGTGTGGTGTGTTGGTTTCTAGGGGCACTCACCTTCGAAATGACCTTTTCATCCTTTTGAGTTGTCCCTATTTACTGACTATTACGCTGACTCAACCAGAAGTCCTTTTGCAAAAAAAAAAAAAAAAAAACAGACAGAAATTTTTTTCCACAACTTTGGATGTCAAATTATTTCCAATTTCATGTCTGGTTTAAAGATTACATTTTAGTTAATCTAAAACGCTCATTTATATCCAATAAATTAAACCATCTTTAATTAATACTAAAATTGCGTAACACTTTTTTTTTTTGAATAAAATGCATCGCGCTTGTACATTTTTTTAAGATTATTCTAGCTGTGAAAAATCTCACATTTATTAGTAAGTATATGAATAAAGCTTTTTAATTAGGGAAAATCTCAAAAAATACTGTTAAAATAGAGAAAATATAAATATGGGATACCAATATTTGAAATTCCACGTCAAACCTCAGGGAGAATATGGGATTTCCAAATATTTCCAAATGACCCATCTTGCTCGGAGTAAGTTTTGAAAAATAGAGTAAAGTTAATATTTATACTAAAGTTGTTATTTGAGATTATGAGATTGTTATTATTTATACCTAAGTTGATAATGACGCCTAACATGTGTGACCTCAAAAAATTACCTTTCAAGCTTGCTAGGATTTAGAGAGTTCAAGCAGTCAATATATATACTGAATTTGTTATTTCCAAATATAAAGTTTTTTTATCTATACCTAAATTGTTAATGACACCTGGTAATATTTGGGGAGGTCAAGTAGTTAATATATATGCTAAAATTGTTATTTCTGATTTTAAAATTATTATCTATATCTAAGTTATTATTGACACCTAACATGTATGGTTTCAAAACTTATTCAAGGACAAACTAATCATTCAAAAAAATTTAAAAATCCTAAATTCCTTTATGACATCTGACTTGAGATTTTAAATATTATAGCCTCCTTTATTTATCTTTTACCTATTTTAACGATATTTTTCTAAAATTTTTCTATGTAACTATATAATTCACATACTAATTCCTGAATAGATTCGGAATGAAGTGGTATTGGTTATTATGTCAGCTTGACGTGTTGGTATATATTGGAATTGTATTGTTAAATTAGTAACAACTAACAACTACAAACACATGCATGCTAATTGATTCTCTTTCGAGAAGATCACATGATCAGTGCCCAAACTAGGATGCTAGGTTTGTGGGGCGACAACATCATTTAGAAAAAAAGGTAAAGGTATAAAAATAGCCATGAACTTTGTTCAAAGGTGCAAAAATAACCATGAACTATTTTTGATAGCAAAAGTAACCATGAACTATATAAAATGGAGCAAAACCATTAAATATGACCGTTGACCGTGCGTTGACCGTTAACATATTTAACAGTTTTGCCCTATTTTACATAGTTCATAGTTACTTTTGCTACCAAAAATAGTTTATGGTTATTTTTGCACCTTTAAACAAAGTTCATGGCTATTTTTGCATATTTACCCTTTAGAAAATAAATAAATGCAAATAAACGATAATAATAAATATTAATGTCGCGACTTTAAATTTTGTGATCCCACTAGCTAAATCTTTAGAGACCTTCACCAATAATATTACAAGAGTCCACTACCTTATACAACAAATTGAATTATTGTCTCACATGGTAACATAACTAGCTTATCAAGCTACAGGTAAAGGGTAACTTTATTTAAGGGTGGAAAGGGTTAGTTTCTTGTAATATGTCAATGTGGTGATATTCAAATTCTCATTGAAAATATTGTTACCAACATTTAGTGCATATTTGGATTAACATTTAGAGAATAGTTTTTACGATTTATGAGATAAATACATGAGAAAGTTCTGTTTTAGCTTGTGGAAAATGACTTTTAAAACTATGATTTTATGGTTTCCTATGCACTCATTTACTGTCCGACTGTGACTCAAATATGATTGACTTATATCTTGTTTGGATGAGTTTTTGAAAGGCTTATAAGTACTTATGCACGTAAGTCAAGACAATAATCATCTCACATATTTACTTCGTATGCCGTAAATCATGATTGAAAAGCTGCTTTTGAAAACTCCAACCACTATTCCCTATTTAGATTAGTTGCAGAAGCTGCTTTTTCAATATGATTTACAGTATACGGGGTAAATTTATAATAAAAGTTTTGTCTTAACTTACATAAACGTGTTTTTCCACAATTTTCTCAAACAAACCCTTGAATAGAATGATCAAAGTATAAGTTTTGTCTAGTATAAGGGTACCCCTCCTTCCATACAGATTGGAAAATAAAATTTCTCTTGTGATAAATTAATTAAATCTTCTTCTTTCTCCTTTTATTTTGATTTTTCTTTTCAGAAGTCTCATGGGATTCTTTCGTTTTTCAAAGATTCCTGTCGAGACAAAAAGTTAAAAAAAAAAAAAAAAAAACTCACGCCTTGCATCTCCACACATCTGCCTTTTCTCACTTTCCTTTTTGTTTTTTGATTTTTGTTGCTCTCTTATTTATCTCTTTTGCTTTCCGTTTCTGCTTTTTCTTTTGTTGTTGTTGCTTCCTCAGTTTTCCTTTTTGTTTTTCGGCTTTCTTTTCTTCCAAACACAGATCCAAATATCAACAATCTCCACAAGCCCCACCTCCTTCCTCACTTTCAAACTCTTTTTTATTAAAATTCTTTTGACCACCCAAATTAATTAGAATTTGTTTTTTCCTCTTTACTCACGATAATAGCAATGCGCTAAATAATAATAATAATATGAATAAGATTATATCTGTCCTCAATTCCAATCTCCAATTTGTATGTTCATGTAATGCTGCTTGGTGTTTAATGGATTGTTAAATATTTTAATCGAAACAATTCAATAAGGAAGGAGAGACCAAAAACTCACTCAAGCTGTCCTGTTGGTTGGCAGATTCATGGCTTAATGCTGAAAGGAAGACTTTAAGGAGTGTTACTCTTGGCAGAGAATTAATTAATGTTGGAACTTACTGGTTTTTAACAATTATTTTGTATTTTTATTTAGAAACAATCAAATAAGGAAGGGGATAATAATGTCTCATTAAACCATTTAGATCCTCTTAAAATGTTTTGTCTCGGAGGGAAGATCCCTTTATAGATGAATTTTACGTATTTTGCTTCTCGCTTTTTCTTTTTCCGTTTGCTCCCATCCTCTATCTTTTTTATGATTATTGGATTAAAATCTAATGGTCTATGTTTAATATTTTATTTCTATCCTTCTCTCTATTGTAATAATATTTTTATGAAATATTAAATGTGAATCATTATATTTTAATCCAATGAATCATGAAGGGGTAAAAGATGGGAGCGGACGAAAAAAGAAAATGAGAGAAGCCAGGTCAAAATTTTATAAAGGTAATGAGTTTAAACTAACAATAAAGATTTTTCCAGTTGATACAAAGTTGACTCATAACTATAAAATTATGAGTTTAAATCTCACTGTTGATGTGACGACTTGACTCATAACTATAACGTTATGAGTTTAAATCTCAATGTTAATATGACGACATGGGCATTCTTGAATATATTTTTATCACTAAAATTGGCAACAAATAATTAAAAAAAAAAAGCCAAATAATTAGGAGAGGGAAATACGTGTTTGAATGTGAGTTGGTTTTTAAATGTAAAAACAATTACACATGTACATATCTAAAGTAGAATGGGTAGGGATTTAAGAAACGTTTGATATAGAAGATTGTAAAGAGCAAAGAGTGTATCAAAGGGATTGTTGGCTTTTGGGATTAAGGTATGAAAGGGTTCACATGAGAGCACAAAAAGAAATGACATTTTAAAGAACAAAGTCCCTTCAAAAGGGAAAAAAAATGAAGAAAAGTAAATTAAAGCCATCTCTCTTAACTCTTAAGCAATTAAGTGAAAGTGAAGGTCATAATCTCCTCCTTCTACTCTAAAAGGGAAATCTCCTTTTATCCCCAAAACTCCTTTCCATATCCCAAACTCTTGTTACATCAATTTATAGCATTCCTATTAATTCTATGCTTACTATACTCTTTCTCATTAATTAACATATGCTAATATTTTCTAACATTCTAATTAAGTACTCTTTATTTATTCCATGTCTTTCCGTATTCTCTTACTATTTTTCTCTATATATATTGTCAAATGAATTTATGGTATTCAAAATTACTTTGCCTAAAATGGAGAGAGGTTTTGATTGAATGGAATGAAAATTCATAATTTCTTCTAAGTAAAGTAAGTGAGAGTACTACTAATTTATGATATAAATTTTAACTTAAATGTATAAATATAAATTTTTTTAAAAAAAAAGATAAACGTAAAATATACATACTCTTTGTTGGCTTAAAACACCAAGCTCTCATTTCATAGAAGATGCATTGGAGGAGCATAGAATGTTAGGACTAATAAGGTCACAATTACATCATTTTAAGTGAAAATATTTTTTAAAATGTCCGAGTTAAATGGAAGGTTTTAAATTACAATAAATATTTTTACAACGTAAAATTATAAAATCTAAGATGCATAATGGAGTTAGCACCATATATAGTGAAAGAAAATATCCACACACACACATATATATCCTCAACTCAAACAAGCAATTGCCTGTTTGGGTAAAGGTAGAAGCGAGTTTTTCAATATGATTTACAATAATAAATATATGAGTGGAGTTTTGTTTTGATTTACGTGAACGTGCTTTTTAAATGGTAATTCAGCGCTTGTTTGAATTAATTGTAAAATTTGTTTTTTCAACATGATTTATAATTTATTAAGTAAATATTTAAAAAAAAATTTATCTTAACTTATATAAATGTATTTTTTAAACATTAACTCAAATTGGCGCCAACTTGTCATGATCCAAAACATACAGGAGTCCCATAAAATCGAAGGGAGTAGGGGCCCACCAGGGATGCTCATGGGATCCCCATCAAATGCATACGTGCATCCCACCGCATGCAATGGCATAAAGCATGTTTGGTATAGCTTAAAAAAACTTATAAGTTGTTTTTTACGTAAATCGAGACACAACTCCTCTCACATACTTACTTCGTATACCGTAAATCACTATTAAAAAGCAATTTATAAGCAATCGAATCGCTCAAACAAACATACCCATAATCAGTGATGCATGTTGCCTCCGCCACGTGTACCATTTACTTGCTCATCGGTTGCTTTCTCACGGGTTGCACCTCACCTCCCTATATTCATTTTCTAATATTTCTACTTTATTCTAATTATCCTCCTAGTACATGCATATTTTTCACTTGTGTTAACGTTAACAATTAGTGTCTAATTAATTATACATATTTAAATATTCAATATGATTTTTTTTTTAAATAGATCCAGTGTCTAATCATGCGAACGATATATAGATCGCTATGCTGATTACATCTTTTCAATTTTTAGAATCTGAGATCTCTTTCATGTTATTTATAGATAATATATGGACAAAATTTTAGAAAAATATCTTCAAAATTTGAAAATTCTAAATAAGTGATTTTCTGCTAGAATGAGTTATAAATTGTCGAAAAAATGTAGTACGAATACCTAAAATATTTTGTTATAATTAAAAATATGTATAAAATAATAAAAAGTTGCATAAGCGTATGAAGTCTTGAAGTTGCAGGATTAACCAAAAAGTTAAGTTGTTAGTTGAAGTAGTAAATAATTTTATCCTGTAAAGAGGACGATATAAGTTTAAATCCCAAAAAGCATATTTATTGAGAGAGACGAAAACCCTTTACGCTTTAAATCTTAAGAGAAAAAACCTTGATCAAATTGGAAAAAAAAAAGGTTGAGGTATCCTGATCCCTAGCTTCATACATATCACGGGCTCTCATCTCTCTTTTACTCCAACGTCCTCCACAACTGCCTTCCTGCTTTGCTTTCAATCAATGTCTTCACACACACACAATGTTTACTAGGCTAGAAGTCAAACACAAAGTGCAATTAAATATTATCCTTTTTTTTTTTTCTCATTATGAATGAAAAAATTCCATTGCATAGTATATAACTCTTATTATTTCAGTTTCTTTGATTAATTAAATTCCATATATCATAGTCGTCATTAACTGATATTAAAGAAAATGTTCTTTTTTATTTCTACCTCTTGCCATCTATATATTATGTCTTATCTAATCTGAATGTTGATCACTTTAAAAGGTAACTGAAGACAAGGACCCCAGGCCAACTTCTTTGACTCTACTATATATATATATATATCCTCATATTTTCAAGTCTTCTCTTAATGTCAACTATTAGCTTCTTCTCTTTCACTAATATTGAATCAGTTAATTTTTTAACCATTGGATTAGTTTTTAATGGTTGATATTTTATACTATATTAAAAATATTATTATAATATTAAATATTAAATGATAATAATATTTTTACAAAATAAATTTCGATCATCAAAACCAATCTAATGATGAAGAAATTAGATAGAGACTAGAGAGAAAGTGAAGGGAGAAGTTAGTGAAGACACTCTTTTTCCTTATGAACCACCTAGAGAATCTAAATTCGATTACTTTAAAATTAAAGAAGGAAAAAAAAATGAATTTTTCATACACACACATACATATGTACTTAAAAACATTGTTAATTTATATTTTTTCCCCTTCCGTTAATTCTCATCTACATATAAACACAAAGCCTCTAATTAAACATGAACGTATATATAGTAGGAGAAGAAGCATATTGTGATTACATATAAACACAATGCCTCTAATTAAACATGATCATCAAAGTGTGTATTTGGTTAGGCTTATTTTTGGACAATAAATCCTTATTACGCAAGCTGAGATAAAACTCCTCTCACATATTTATCTTGTATATCGTGAATTATGATTTATAAGCACTTATTATCAAAAAATAAGTTATTCCAAACAGACATAAAATCACAAGGCGCGTGGGAATTGGTGATGGAACAGCGTGCAGAAGAACTCCAAAATACGGAAATATATATAATAAAAGAAACAGGAGAATGTGGGTGAATAATAATAGTAACAACAACAATAATAATGTAAAGGGATATTATTATATTTATATATATACAGAGTCTGAAATTGTTGTAGGCGACGTATTGAGAGTGTTTGGGTTCAATTATTTTAATTGATTTTGGACCCAAACCATGGTTTCACCTAAAAGTATCCAAACACTCATTTTTTTTGGATAATCCCGTTTCAGGCGAAACCAAGGTTTTGGATTGCAAAACCTTGGTTTCACCACAATCCAATTTTTTCTGCTTTTACATCCTGATTTTTTGACCGTTGAGCATTATTATTATCTCTCTCTCTCTCTCTTCTCTTTCCTTTTTCTCTTCCGTCGCTGCTGGCCTCCATTTCTCTGGTCCGAGCTTCGATTTCTCGTCATCTCCTACCGTCGCTCCTCCCCTCATTCGCGTCGCAAGTTCCCTCTCACCGTGGCTCCTTCCCTTGTTCTTCTTCCGTCTTCCTTCTATTCCCAGATCCCGTCGAGCTTCGTCCGTCTCCCTCTCTTCCAGATCCCGTCGAAGATCACCATATTCGGCGTTCTCGGTCACTGATTTGGCCTTCTTCAAGTCCGGCGGTGGCTGGTGGTAGACGGTGGCAGTGTTTGGGGTGGGTACGGTCCCCCTTTTCACCCATTTTCCTGCTAAATCTTTGGTCCGATCTGAGGCGTTGGTGGCTGTCGGACCTTTGTTGGCGGTCGGTGCCGGTGACACTCATAAGTGTTCAAAATCTCTGAAGTCCCTGTGTCCGGTGAGTGTTTCGATTCAGCTTGTTCTGGTATTTTTTTTTTCCCGTTTTGCTTGTTCTGTCGAGGGAGACAATCTGGTGACATTGATAGATTTCAGTTTGGTTAGACATTGATATTGGTTTGATTAATGACGTTGACATTGATAGATTTCAGTTTGGTTAGACATTGATATTGGTTTGATTTCAATCTACTGTGTTTCCTGTTTACACGAGAATCTCACATGGTTGAGGGAATCTAGCTTCAGGCTGATTCTCTCATATCTTCTCCGATCTCATGCGGATCTGTATTTTCATTTTCCTGATCATATCTCTAATTGAGTTTATGTTGATTTATGGTTCTCTCTGATTATAGACTAATAATATAATTTATAAAATAATTTTATATATTTTTTGATATTGTATATTTGACTAATTTTATTATTATAATTTTTTTAAAATTTATTTCGAATTTTTTTGAATTTATTAAACATTTAATGTTTAATAATGCATATAATATAAATTTATCTCTTACATGTAATTATTCAAAAAACTAATGTCCTTTTTAGTAATTTGACAATGAAAAAAGTTATTCTGACTATAATATCCAAACACTCTTACTTTATCAAAATCACTTTTTTCTCATAATCTATTCTGCTCATAACCTATTCTCTAAAAGCTATTCTTCACTTTTCCCCCAGAAACTATTAAAAAAAGCTTTGCCAAACACACACTATGATATATGAGAGTATGTGTGTGTTTAGACCAGTGATATGAATATTTAAAAATAATTTTTTAATCATGATTAATGATATACGAGGTAAGTATATAAGATAAATTTTATCTCCATTTATTTAAAAAACAATTTATAAACTATCATGATTTTAATCCAAACAAGCACTATAGATACATGGAATATGGCGTAAAGTGTTCACGTGCCCCACAAACCACACTTTAATTTATATATAGATATATAATAATAATAAGAATGTAGCTAAGTGTTGTGTGTTTGTGTCTCTTTCTATATTTCTCTGTATATGTATATATATTATCTGTCACTTTTATTTGGGTAATGTGATTTGTCTTTGTAGGGCAAAGCCTGTTTGGTTGATCGGAGACTGATGTGATATTGGAGCGTGCATGGCTGATGAGGTGACAGAACAACCCAAATAAAACATATTATTATTATAAATATATTGGGACCAAAACTCTACACACACACATATTAGCTTCATGTGGGGTCCCCACTAATGACTTTGAGGGATCTCTTTACGAGGCACTTCACCTTGAATTGAATTTCATTGTACTCCGTACTTAATTATAAGATAAAATTGATTTTTTTCGAGAAATTAAGGAAGTCAATTAAATTATTTTAGAGTATTTATATTTTTAGTATTTTTAGACTATATATTAGTTTATTAGTCAAATTAATTAGTTTAGAAAAAAATAAAAATATAAACACTCTAAATTAATTAAATTGACTTCCTTAATTTCTCCAAAAATATCAACTTTATCTTATAATTAGGATAAGAGTGAGAATTTACGTAGGAGCCATTGTTTTCAAGCTCTCACTTTTTCATTTGTTGTGTAGTGTTGTGTGTCTGTACATCTACATATATGGTCTTGTTCTTGTGTTCCTTTTCGGCCCCCCCTTCAAATTTTTGTTTGGCCCTATCTTTAATGGTACAGATGTTCAAACTTCGCTACAAGTAATGTGAGAAAGATGTGTGTAAAGATCAAATAAAAGACAATCTTTTATAAAAAGACAGTGATGTTAAAACAAATAAAGTTTATTACTTTGATATAGTTAGAGAACTTAAATAAGTACGGAGTACCTACGAAATTATGAAATATAGTGTGTGTTTGGTTGGATTTATTTTTAGATAATAAGTCCTTATTACACAAACCGAGATAAAATTCTTTTCATAAACTTACCTAGTATATCGTAAATCATGATTTATAAGCACTTATTACCTAAAAATAAACTATTTCAAACGAGCACATAAACATAGAAATAACCTTAATACCAATAATTGAAAAATAAAAAAGTAGACACAAAATCTCTTATCAGGTAATGTCGAGCACTCACGGGAAATGAGAAGGGAGAGGATATAGAGGAGAAATTTCTTAACACATAATAAGTGGTGAGTTGAGGTTTGTGATCTAAATACAGAAGTTTAGAGATATAGGGCTCGTTTGATTATGTTTTTTGTTTTGTATTCTCACAAATAGTTTTATAAAACAGTTTTTGGAAATAAGTTTTAAAAATAAAAAAAATATATTTAGATAGATTGTTTTAAAAAATCTGTTTTTGAAGTGATGTGACGGTATGGTCGTCGGTGGTAATGTAGTGGTGGTCGTCATTGATAGTATAATGTCGATAATAGATAGGTGGTGACCTTAAAAAATAAAAAACAGAAAAACAAAAATAAAAAAATAACTAAATTTTTTTTTGTAGTTTTTAAAAACAACTTACAACTTTTGTTTTTTGGTTTTTAAAAACGGTTTTCCAAATGGGTTTTATTGTTTTTAAAAACAAAAAAAAAAGTTTAAAAACAAAATCTAACAATCCCATAGATTCGGTAAAGGGCTACTAGAAAACATTTGGGGAGAGACTTATCCGGGGGTTTGATTTTGCCAAAGAAATTCCTTCAGGGCTGTTTGGTATAAAGGGAGGGAAGGGAAAAATCTTTAAGTTGAATTTAAAAAAAAATAGAAAAGTAGAGTTAAAATTTTTTAATTAATTTTTCTTACTCTTTTATCAAATATCTTCTCTTTATTAAAATTTTATAACCCCAATTCTCTAATTTTTTAAAAATTAAACTTATAAAAATTTTATCTCTCCTCCTCTTCAAATCCCTCGTACCAAACAGGTTATGGCAAATGATTCCATCACAAAAATGCTTACCAGCTTTTCTATACTTATGCAATGCAATGTGCCATCTTTCACAAGGGATAAACAAAATAAAAGACAATTTTTTTTACCAACAAAATAAAAGACAATTTCAAGTACGTGATTTAGTACTTTGACCCATCCATGATGTTAGAGTAATTATCTCTCTTTTATTACTTGTCTCATACTGTCCGCCAGCAACACTTAAAATTAGTGTTGAATAATTGCAACCAATTTACGTTGCCCTCTTTTGATGAATCCTTATTCATTCATTTCAGACAAAAACTGAATGTATGTCATTTTGAGGTTAATTTTTTATCTCATTTTTTGTCCAATTATTTATATTGGCCAAAAATTCGAATTATATAAAAATTCACCTTTTTTTTTTGTTGATATCATGTTTTTTACTTGTAATGCATTCATACATACATGCATACATATATACATATAAATTCAACAAAATTAAGAAATAATGAAACATTTATGTAGTTTTACAAATAAAAATAATAATTTTAATAAAATGTATAAATATTTAGTATGATCATATTCACATTTTTAAAATAAAAATTATATAATTTTAATAATTAAAAAAAATATAATTTATATTTATAGAATGGTTTATTTTTCAGCAATTGAATCACTCATATGATTTTAATAATTTATTTACTGAATAATATAATCAAGTTAATTAAACCCGGACCGGTCAGGGTATTACTAGGTTAAGGATCAGTGAATCAGACTAGAGTCAAATCGGAACTATTTCAAGATTAAACCAGATAAAAATTGAAAATTTTAAAATTATTAATATAAAATTGGGAAAATTGTGAAAAATCCTTCATTGGCAACTTATTTGCTAAATGGGACCTTTGCGTGCAGATTATCTTCCATGTGTGCAGAATATCTTCCCTGGTGTGCAGATGATCTTCCCTGTGTGCAAAATTCTTCCCTATACATGTGCAGAAATCTTCCCTACGTGTGCAGAAATCTTTCCTACGTGTTTAAGATATCTTCCCAGGTCCCATTTAACAAATAAGCTGTCCATGAGGTCTTTTTTAGCAATTCTCCCTATAAAATTCTAAAGACAAATTAAAAAAAGGGAAAATCCCTCAAAAAGAACCTTTAAATTGTTAAAAGACGGATACGTGCGCGGAAATATAATATCCCGTATCAGTGCGAGTACGTTAAGTGGAATATTAGAATTGAACGTAAAATGACAAATTTGTCCTCTGATGATGAAAGAAAAGAAGTTGATGACAAAAGAAGGTGACGCGAAACAGGGAGAGCGTCATCGCGCGGGAACGTACGTGGGAGGCGATACAAACAGAGGTATGTACTTCATTGGTCGACAATGTTCTTCCCCCTGTGCTCGAGCTGAAGCAAAACCATTTTCGTCTTCATTTGGGTGGGAAACTTTGCGGGGTATTTGGGTTTGAAGGACGTAAATGTTGAAGAGTGGTATGGCGAAAAATGCAGATGCTGCCTGGGGACGAGGTTGGGATGGTTACTTTGAGGGTTGTGGTTGAAGAGAATAAATGGGGTGGATTTTTTAAGAAACGATTAATATGAAGTTGAAAAACCCTAATATAGATTTGTGAAAGATTGAGGTACTCATGTAGTTTTGTGTTTGTCAACTAACTAAGTGTTATTTATTTGTCGCAGGAAGCGTAAAAAAATATGGATGGTAATATTGGTTCAAGCCGTGCAAAGGAGTTGTTTTGTTATTTCCACGTAGGGGGGAAATTTGAACATAATAATGACGGTGAAGTTAAATATTTCGGAGGTAGTGTGAGGGTAAAGGTACTAAAAGATGGGATAAGAATGGAAGATTTAAGAGAAATTATATTAACATTGACAGGTTATGAAGGGAGCAGTTGGGACATTAAATACACAGTAATGTTTGATGAGACATTAATTGAGCTTGACAATGATAATGAAATTGAAAACCTTTTTCGGTTCAATGAAAGCAGTGCGCATGTGTTTGTAGCCAATACAGAGAATGGCAATGAATCCTTGCCAATGAATAATGCACATGTGTAAGTTAGTAATATTTTGTTCATTCCCAAGCTGATAATAAGTTATAAAGTGGTGTAATTGTTGTATGATAATAAGTTATCAAGTGTTGTAATTTTGTATGCAGGAGCCAGAGATTATTGGAACGGTCACCGGAAGCAGAGGTATCTCCCATGACACATGGCAATGATCTTGAGGCTGTGTCATTTGAAATTGGTGGTGGGTGTATAACTTATGAGACACATCAGACAAATTTGAGTGACACTAGCTATTTGAAATGGTCAGGATTAATTTCCGGGGTGGGGCAGCATTTTCCTCATGCCGATGCATTAAGAGAAGCCTTGTACAAGTATAGCATTGCACATAAGTTCATGTATAAATATGATAGGAATAGCAAGGACAAGATGTATGTCACGTGTAAAGTAGAGGGTTGTCCTTGGAAATTATGTGCGTCTGCAGTGGGCAGGACTTCTGGAATATTGTGTGTGACAAAATTCATCAAAGATCATGTTCATTCAGCTCAAGATCATTTGCAAGTGAGCGGCCATGGTGCAAGATCTACTTTGACATCATCAATAATAATTGACGAGATTAGGAATCACACCGAGAAGCGTTCAACTGAGATTATGAAGACACTGCAAAGGGAGTATGGTGTGAAGCTAACATATAAACAGGCATATAGGGCAAAGGAAAAGGCAATGGAAGACATACATGGAAGACCGGAACAATCATACTTGTTAATCCCATGGATATGCCAAAGGTTGAAGGAAACTGATGCTAATACAGTTGCTGAATGGGTAGCAGATGGTTGCAGGTTTGAAAGAGTTTTCATTGCATATGGGTCATGTGTACAGGGTTTCATGGGGGGTGCAAGGCATGTACTATATGTTGATGGAACTCATTTAAGTGGGCCTTATAAGGGGACTCTACTTGCAGCTTCAGCGTATGATGCGGATAATGAGCTGTTGCCGTTTGCCATAGCAATTGTGAAGGGAGAGACACTGGACGATTGGACTTGGTTCATGCATATGATTAAAAGGATTGTTGGTTCTATGGACTTGACAATTGTGTCAGATCGTCACAATGCCATAATAGGTGCTGTGGCAGCAATATTTGGAGGGCATCGTCATGCATTCTGTTATAGACATGTGAAGGAGAACTTCAGTGCAGAGATACTGAAAATAAACAGGGGCAAGAGAAAGACCAGTAACCGGTCAAAGGAGGATGGACTGATGCTTCTTGACAAGATTGCATATGCAAGGCGTGTTGATGAGTTTGATAAAGCAATGGAAAAGATGCGGGAGCACTGTCAAGAGTTATATGAATGGATTAACAATCATGGTGACGTTGATAGGTGGGCTCTTAGCAAGTTCCCATACAAACGATGGGATAACATAACAACCAATATCGCCGAGTCTTTCAATGCATGGATGGTGAAGGAGAGGAAGTATAATGTAGCCCAATTAATTCACGCACATCGCGAGAAAGTAGCAAAGAAGATGCATGCCTCTTATGTGGCAATGAACAAGTGGAAGAATTGTGTTGGACCAAATATAGATGCAAAGGTTATGGAAAATGTGAGTGGATGTGAGCATATGTGGTGTGAAGATTATGGGCAGGGTAGATTCAGTGTGCATACAGTACGTGGAGACCATGGGGTTAACTTGCGATCACGACAATGTAGTTGTGGGGCATGGCAGATGAGTGGGATTCCATGCACACATGCGTGTGCAGCTGTCAAGGTTGTGCACGGCAACATCTACGATTATGTTGAGGATTGTTATAAGATAGAAGCTCAGCAACGGATCTACCAGCACAGCATGATTCCGGTTGTGACAATAGACATGCCGAACGTCAATGATTATAGGGATTATCACATGGAAAACATGTCCGAAGCTACGTTCCTCCACCCTCCAATCACAAGTCGACCTCCTGGAAGACCAAGAGTAAGGAGGCAGGAATCACAGTTCCAAAATAGAAAGATCTACCATTGTACACGGTGCCATGAAGCAGGACACACAAGAAGGACGTGCAAAAATCCCAACCCATGTTGAACTCTAATGATCATCTTTGATGCTTCATCTTTTATGTTGTATATATGTTTTCGTTTTACCCTTCAATGGTTTTTGGAATGAAGGGATGGGGTGCAGGGAAGCAGTTTTTATAAGTAATGTATGCAGTGTCATGTCAGTGACAAAAAAACATTAAGAAGCAGTAAGATCTTAATGTTATGTTGTCACTGAAAGTTGAAAGTTTATGTAAGTAGCCACTGCTTTTGTACACAAGTATAGTGTTGATTATGTATAGTTTGGCAACTATTTCTCAAGTTGTAATCAATGTAGAAATACAAATGTATAGTTTATCTGACTGCTCTGTATTATGTAGTTTTTATCAGTTGGTTGGAATGCTGGTGCTCTCATGTTGTAAGACATAGTTGACCCCAGCATCTATGCCACCAAAATATCATCACCTTATAAGACATACTGATATACTTGACCACACCAATGCCACCAAAAAAGTTGTTGATTCATGTAACCCAATGTTAGTACACAATAAACTGGTGATCTGTGTTAATGACCTTCTAACATACAGTTTACCACACCACAGCAGATATGCCACAAAAAATGCTGCTAGAGCTTCTAAGACATACTTGACCACAGCATCTATACCACCATAAATATCTCCTATCAAGACCTTGTAAGACATACTTGACCACAGCATCTATGCCACCAAAAACATCTCCTATCATGACCTTCTAAGACATACTTGACCACAGCATGTATGCCACCAAAAACATCTCCTATCATGACCTTCTAAGACATACTTGACCACAGCATGTATGCCACCAAAAACATCTCCTATCATGACCTTCTAAGACATACTTTACCACAGCATCTATGCCACCAAAAACATCTCCTATCATGACCTTGTAAGACATACTTGACCACAGCATGTATGCCACCATAAACATCTCCTATCATGACCTTCTAAGACATACTTGACCACAGCATCTATGCCACCAAAAACATCTCCTATCATGACCTTCTAAGACATACTTTACCACAGCATCTATGCCACCAAAAACATCTCCTATCATGACCTTCTAAGACATACTTGACCACAGCATCTATGCCACCAAAAACATCTCCTATCATGACCTTCTAAGACATACTTTACCACAGCATCTATGCCACCAAAAACATCTCCTATCATGACCTTCTAAGACATACTTTACCACAGCATCTATGCCACCAAAAACATCTCCTATCATGACCTTCTAAGACATACTTTACCACAGCATCTATGCCACCAAAAACATCTCCTATCATGACCTTCTAAGACATACTTTACCACAGCATCTATGCCACCAAAAACATCTCCTATCATGACCTTCTAAGACATACTTTACCACAGCATCTATGCCACCAAAAACATCTCCTATCATGACCTTCTAAGACATACTTTACCACAGCATCTATGCCACCAAAAACATCTCCTATCATGACCTTCTAAGACATACTTTACCAAAAAGACCTATGCCACCAAAAAGATCTGTGTTCATGATCATGACCTTCTGAAATATACTTTACCACAACACCTATGCCACCAAAAAGATCTGTGTTCATGACCTTCTGAAATATACTTCACCACAACACCTATGCCACCAAAAAGATCTGTGTTCATGACCTTCTGAAATATACTTCACCACAACACCTATGCCACCAAAAAGATCTGTGTTCATGACCTTCTGAAATATACTTCACCACAACACCTATGCCACCAAAAAGATCTGTGTCCATGTAAGCCAATGTTAGTAGACAGTGAAGTATATTGTTTGTGCATCAATGTACCCTGCTTGAGACAATCCGTTCCACACTTGGAGGGGTGGCATGACAATGGTGTTTTTATTTACACAACTTTAAATCACATCAAATTTCTTCTTACACAACTTTAAATCACATCAAATTTCCTCATGTAACCCAATCTGTTAATAACAAGAACACTTGATGTACCAATTCCACAACACCTATGCCACCAAAAAGATCTGTGTCCATGTAAGCCAATGTTAGTAGACAGTGAAGTATATTGTTTGTGCATCAATGTACCCTGCTTGAGACAATCCGTTCCACACTTGGAGGGGTGGCATGACAATGGTGTTTTTATTTACACAACTTTAAATCACATCAAATTTCTTCTTACACAACTTTAAATCACATCAAATTTCTTCATGTAACCCAATCTGTTAATAACAAGAACACTTGATGTACCAATTTATATTTCAAAGACTTGTGGTAATACAATCTGCTATTTGATGCCGATGGGAAAAGCAGGCCCATGCCTAGTGATGCTACCGACTGTTTATTCAAACTTTCTTTGCTCACGAAAAGGTATGATCTTGTTATGAATATGATAAGAGTAAGTGATAACTCGAGTTTGATGGAATAGAAACTCGAGTTGTGCGCATCACTGGAGGGTAACCAGCCAGTTATCATGTGCAGGCGTGGAGAACTCGAGTTACGAATATCGCACTCCAGTGCGAAACTATGATCAGTCGACGTGTGGACTCGAGTTGGGCCATGAGGAACTCGAGTTGTGCGCATCACTGGAGGGTAACCAGCCAGTTATCGTGTGCAGGCGTGGGGAACTCGAGTTACGAATATCGCACTCCAGTGCGAAACTATGATCAGTCGACGTGTGGACTCGAGTTGGGCCATGAGGAACTCGAGTTGTGCGCATCACTGGAGGGTAACCAGCCAGTTATCGTGTGCAGGCGTGGGGAACTCGAGTTACGAATATCGCACTCCAGTGTGAAACTATGATCAGTCGACGTGTGGACTCGAGTTGGGCCATGAGGAACTCGAGTTGTGCGCATCACTGGAGGGTAACCAGCCAGTTATCGTGTGCAGGCGTGGGGAACTCGAGTTACGAATATCGCACTCCAGTGCGAAACTATGATCAGTCGACGTGTGGACTCGAGTTGGGCCATGAGGAACTCGAGTTGTGCGCATCACTGGAGGGTAACCAGCCAGTTATCGTGTGCAGGCGTGGGGAACTCGAGTTACGAATATCGCACTCCAGTGCGAAACTATGATCAGTCGACGTGTGGACTCGAGTTGGGCCATGAGGAACTCGAGTTGTGCGCATCACTGGAGGGTAACCAGCCAGTTATCGTGTGCAGGCGTGGGGAACTCGAGTTACGAATATCGCACTCCAGTGCGAAACTATGATCAGTCGACGTGTGGACTCGAGTTGGGCCATGAGGAACTCGAGTTGTGCGCATCACTGGAGGGTAACCAGCCAGTTATCGTGTGCAGGCGTGGGGAACTCGAGTTACGAATATCGCACTCCAGTGCGAAACTATGATCAGTCGACGTGTGGACTCGAGTTGGGCCATGAGGAACTCGAGTTGTGCGCATCACTGGAGGGTAACTGGAAAGTCACGAACCAAAAGGGAATACTAACTCGAGTGAATGAACTAAAACTCGAGTTAATCAGGATTCCACGCTTTAATTCTCTCAATCACAAAACATTTCTGTGCACTCCACTCGACCTCCGACTAAATCAGCCCTCGAGTTAACTGACGAGAAACGTACTATTAGGCAGTTGAGCTCTATGCAACCTTCAAATCCCGTTCAACCAACCGTGGCGTAACAGCTCCATTCCCCCTAACCCTCAGTGAGTCCAGAAGCAGAGTTTGGACTTGCCCTAGCATCGCACTTTCTCATTCTTCCATCTGGTGCAATGGTGCGAACAAAGGGCTCCGACAGTGGGAAGAAAGATTCTCGTGATTCACAGAAGCTGCCGTCGAAAGGGAGTAAGCCGTTGAACAAACCGAGGAAGACTCGGCCAAAAGTTCAGGATCGACTACCACCGGAACAACCGAGCAGGTCACAGGGGGTTGTGATAGCAGAATCACAGCAGAAACGGCCAAAAGTAGCGTCTCCCACTTCGAAGGAACTAGTCGTGTCAGTGCCTACAGAACATTTGGCCTCAACCTCCACAGAGAAAACAGAAGAAGACTTAGAGCGGAAGATAACAAAGATTGTGACTCAATTGGTTGATCAGACATTGCATGCACCCACAAAATCCAGATATGGTGGTGCATCAACTTCAAATCAAAAAGCAAAGTGTAATGTACCTCCTGAACTGGAGGATGAGCTTCTGGGACCACCACCAGGTTTCAATTCAGAGACACTAGAGCCTAATGATAAGAGCAGGTATGACGATGATTTCGCTCATAGATCATTCTGTCCTGTTGTTTATCTGGATCTACAACATATTAAGGACACACTCGCTTTAGATCTGTACCCTTGGTTTCAGTACTATGAACCTTGGTTGACCATCAAAACGTCATATAGTCCCTCTGTAGTGAGGCACTTCTACTGTAACTTGGAGGTGGTTGAGGTTTGTGATGAGGTGGGCGAACTGATAGAAGAAAGATTAGAGTCAACTGTTAGGGGCCAAAACATTCAACTATCTGCTGCATTGATTAACACTTACCTTGGCATAGACAATCCTCCAACAGGGCCTGTAAAAGAATTCAGTGATGTAGAAATATGTCAGATTCTGAATCCAATTGGTGGAAGTAAAACTTTAACTTTCAAACCTAGCTCCTTGAGTGATGTACATCGGATTGTGTGGTACATATACTCACGATCTATGGTCAACAAATCGAACAATTTCACTCACTTCGTGGGACAAGATTACCAGCTGATGGCCTCAATTGTGTCTAAGGAACAGAGGAACATAGGGCAACACATTTACAATGAAATAAACAGATACAGGAAGTCTTCCACAAGGAGTACCCCTCTACCGTTTCCCCAACTGATCTCTCACTTTCTGACGCTGCACAATATCTGGTACCTCGAACCTAATGAGCAAATTGTTCGTATTCCAAGGTTTGACAACATTCACCTGAGCAGAATGAATATTAAGCTGCCAGTGGGTGCTTCTACAAGTATAACAACGAAGAAAAGGAAGGAGATGGAATCTGAGAGACCCAAAGTGGATGAGGGACAATCATCAAGAGCTGGGTCTCCTGGACCCCCACTCATGGCAGCCACAATTCAGACCTACATCCAGGATGCATTGAAAACAACCACAGACCACATAAAGGTCTCAAATGCCTATCTGGTCGAAATGGTTGACCATCAAGTCAAACGTCTGGTTATTGGCATTAATGAGAACTTCGAGAGGCTATTTCAAATGCAAGATGCTCATACTCAGCAGTTGAGGGAATTTAATCATCGCCTTGATACTTATGAAGCTGTCCTCAGAGAACACTTCAACTTTCCTCCTTCTGATATGCCGTCACAGTGTAATGCTGCACCTGTTCCATGTGGACCTGAATCTACAACTCCTGCAAACTTAGTCACTCAAAATGCTCCATGTCCTCCTACGTCATCCAATGTTATGTTGACACCCCCGGATCCTGCCACACTGTCAAAGGTTCCCATCCCTCAGGACCCACAAGCTATTCCACAATCCAGTTGTGAGCCCTCAGGCACCACTCCCATAGAGGCCCCCATAAACGTTACATGCTCTGGCTCCCATGATCAAACCTCTGCCCCCATTGAACCTGCCACTACAGTTACACCCTATACACCACCTTGTTGTACCACTGAGACAGACCCTATTCCACCGGTAGCTCCTCTTCGCAAGCCACCGTCTTCCTCTGCAACCTTGGAATTGTGTACGACATTTACCCTTCCAGATGACGACAACAAGGGGGAGACATGACCGTGAGACATATTCCTAGTATGAGCGACCGTAGAGAGCATTGCTTCTCTGTATAATGTCTTCTTCAATGTACCTCCTGAATGTGTTGCGTGGTGCCTGACGAATATATTTGTGGTTTGATTTTGCTGTAATTAAGTAACACAAACCTTAGTCTGTGCAAATTTTATAAGTTTTGTCATCATGAATACAGATCCTTTTAGTGGCACTGCTGCTGTGGTAAAGTATTTTTTGCGCTGCTCTCATGTAATTGCATGTTGTACCTCTCATTATGTGACTACTTAACTGGAGCGTGTTATTTTAAACGCAGGCTCGGTGCATGTTGACACCATACGTGCTCTGGATATAATATGACCTTCAGTTCAGTTCATTAATGTGCATAAATTAGTCCATACAAATTATATACGCGTGGCCATGACAAACACATTCACTTGTAAAACAAAACACAGTTCAAACACAAAACGGAAGGAAAAAAGACATGCAATACCACATAAACGTTACATGCAACAGAACAGACTGACATTACTAATTTCAGTTACGAATGCGAAGCATTCTGGTAACCGGCAATGAACCCACGACATCAAAAGGCGTACACCACAATCAACCAAGCAGCACAACCGCCACGTTCCACCCACCACCACGAACAAAACTAAAACAGACGATAAAATAAAACGGCCACGCTTGGTCGTGCACTAAAAACTACAAATAGTCCGCACCCCCAATTATTTAGGCCGCAGGCAACAAAACAGTCTTGCAGGAACAAACACGAAAAAAGACATGGCTGACTTCCCACCAGACCACTCCAGACATAGAAGAACGACCAGCAACGATGACTCACCGCTTCTGAAGCTTCCGCAAACAATATTAATAGAACTGATGTGCTACATAGCATCATCAAGTTTGAAAGACTATTACCACTTCAAGAATTCATGCCGCATCCTAAGGATAGCAGGAAATTCAACAGAATTCTATAAGAACGTGCCTCTGGAGAACTATGATCATCTAGGATGGACAAGAAGCGAGCAACATATTCATTTCCTGCTGACATGTTTCCATAACGGTAATCCATTTAGTCTATTCATTAGAGGGCTTAAATACTACACCAGAACAGCAGATACAGGAGAGAAAGGACTGTCACAAATACGGGAGGCTGCAGTGCTAAACAACTGTGATGCAAGTTACTCATTTGCCATATTAGTCCTTGCAAAATGGAGTAAGTTTAACGACACACCAGAAGGGAACGAAGCAATACACAGACTTCAAGCCATTATCGACTCAGGCCAAATATCTTCAATTAAAGAGCGAGTGACACGACACCTACAATCAATGAACTGGGGACTGAACAGGAACATATTCGACCGTCCCAAACATAGATTCTGTGAGAACCAACCATGCCAGGCCGGATGCAGAAATTGCATATACGACACAGAAGTAAGCTGGCTCTACCACATTATGAACGAACCAGAAGGACCGAATGTTGAACCACAGCCGATTGAAGGAATCGACGCAGGGGAGGAGGAAGAAATTAATGAGGGAGTCGACAACGATGAAGACGTTAATCCAGATGCCTAGACGAGGATAGTCCCCACGTTTTTTTTTAATTCTCGTCACATGCAGTTCACCAAAGAAATAATTTTAGAGTAAATGTTTCAAACAGTTCGTCCATGCGTCAGGTTTAACCACGTTCATATGGTTTATCTTTTTTTTTTCTACGGACTCCAAGTCTGACCAATTACGTGTTGCTTTTTGCACATTACTTATGCACATTTAACAACAACAAACACAATCACCATCGGGTGACCCTCCAGTGATGACGGCAACTCGAGTTGTTCATCTGGAAACTCGAGTGAGCTTCGTACGTCATCCACGAACGGCGGCGAGTGACCTTCTCCGCAACTCGAGTTCGGTGCCGCTCCTCACTATCACCAGAGGGTTACCCTCCAGTGATGACGGCAACTCGAGTTGGTCATCCGGAAACTCGAGTGCGCTTCGTAAGTCATCGTAGAACGGAGGCGAGTGACCTTCTACGGAACTCGAGTTCGGTGCCGCTTCTCACTAGCACCGTCGGGTGACCCTCCAGTGATGACGGCAACTCGAGTTGTTCATCTGGAAACTCGAGTGAGCTTCGTACGTCATCCACGAACGGCGGCGAGTGACCTTCTCCGCAACTCGAGTTCGGTGCCGCTCCTCACTATCACCAGAGGGTTACCCTCCAGTGATGACGGCAACTCGAGTTGGTCATCCGGAAACTCGAGTGCGCTTCGTAAGTCATCGAAGAACGGAGGCGAGTGACCTTCTACGGAACTCGAGTTCGGTGCCGCTTCTCACTAGCACCGTCGGGTGACCCTCCAGTGATGCGGCAACTCGAGTTGTTCATCTGGAAACTCGAGTGAGCTTCGTACGTCATCCACGAACGGCGGCGAGTGACCTTCTCCGCAACTCGAGTTCAGTGCCGCTCCTCACTATCACCAGAGGGTTACCCTCCAGTGATGACGGCAACTCGAGTTGGTCATCCGGAAACTCGAGTGCGCTTCGTAAGTCATCGTAGAACGGAGGCGAGTGACCTTCTACGGAACTCGAGTTCGGTGCCGCTTCTCACTAGCACCGTCGGGTGACCCTCCAGTGATGACGGCAACTCGAGTTGTTCATCTGGAAACTCGAGTGAGCTTCGTACGTCATCCACGAACGGCGGCGAGTGACCTTCTACGCAACTCGAGTTTGGTGCCGCTCCTCACTATCACCAGAGGGTTACCCTCCAGTGATGACGGCAACTCGAGTTGGTCATCCGGAAACTCGAGTGCGCTTCTTAAGTCATCGAAGAACGGAGGCGAGTGACCTTCTACGCAACTCGAGTTCGGTGCCGCTTCTCACTAGCACCGTCGGGTGACCCTCCAGTGATGACGGCAACTCGAGTTGTTCATCTGGAAACTCGAGTGAGCTTCGTACGTCATCCACGAACGGCGGCGAGTGACCTTCTACGCAACTCGAGTTTGGTGCCGCTCCTCACTATCACCATCGGGTTACCCTCCAGTGATGACGGCAACTCGAGTTGGTCATCCGGAAACTCGAGTGCGCTTCGTAAGTCATCGAAGAACGGAGGCGAGTGACCTTCTACGCAACTCGAGTTCGGTGCCGCTTCTCACTATCACCATCGGGTTACCCTCCAGTGATGACGACAACTCGAGTTGGTAATCGGACAACTCGAGTCCGTACTGCTAAGTCTTGACGCAAGCACTGTCTGGAAACCGTCCAATTATGCAAGTAACTCGAGTTGTAATCCTCAAGTCGAGTGGAGATGCGGAAAGAAACGGAAGGCTCTAAACAATAAGTCGCTTGTTACCGTCCAGTGCTGATATCAACTCGACTGCTCAATGGCCATTAATTCAGAGACACCAAAGCACTATCTACGTAACATCAAGTTATGACCGCGCTATAGTGTATATGCCTATGGATTTGTTGCCGCCAGAGATAATCAGAGTAATGGCAGTTGGAAAAGGAAGTGTCACACTTGGTTAGCAGGGTGTATTGACTGGACACAATCATTATGTAATGTGTGCATCATCATTGTTAACTATGGATTGTTAGCAGTGCTGATCAGATTATTGGCAGTTGGAAATGCAAGTGGCGCACGTGCGTAGAATGCTTATGTAATGTGTGCATCATTCAACCCTAAATTGCATATTATTCATTGTGCCTCATTACATCAGCCCTTTCTGTTAGGATATTAGTTCTCTTAAAAAAATTTTTTACCTGCCTCTGGCAAGGACATAGTTACATTGCGAAAGGGGAACACAGATATTGTTGGTGGCATACAAGTACGTTTTAGAAGGTAATGCTAGAGGAGTGAACTGGGAAACATTGCATCCCGCAATGGCAACATATATGTCATTAATGTACCTTAAATTGCATGTCCTGTCAGTGGACTCTACCGTACATTACTCTATGACGTTAACAATACTTTACATGGACAAGTGTTGACATTACTATATCGCGGGGACATAACCTAAGCACGTCTTTTGCTGGACTTTTGTCCAGAGGGAATGAGGGCCAGAGCTGTGTCCCGCAACAAATTCAGCGGATGATTGACTAACCACCACATAATGTCGCTCCGCAATTGCTGAATTTGTTCCTGCAAATAAGTAATTCCCTCAGTGTAAGGTTCAATGCAAACCATAATGGAAATCACAAGTATATAAGAATGCGAACAGAGGGAAATCTGAAACACTTACATTTTCGTAATGGAAATCACCTTCCGGGGTCCACTGGCTCAACCAAATAATAACATGAACACCACAGTCCCTCCTGTACTCTCACCCACACGAAAACGTTGTGTTACTTAACGAAACAATGCAAGGTAAATTGTAAGAGGCGAATGTGAAGAAGCTTACAGATTATTCTGTTGCACAACAGGAGGCCACACAATATCTGACATCTTCTTCTTCCCAGCCAGATGCGGGTTAACAATGTGCATGATGTCAACGAACCTATCTCTCTGAAAAAACAACATTTATGCGTCTTACGATGTGGGTCAACTGAAGTTAACCACCTCAACTACAGCAGTGGAGTCAGGTGAACTTACAATTAAGTTTAACACAAATATGTAATCGTCTGTCACGCCACCCTTCCTCGTCGTCTTCTTGCTGCCTAGATTAGGCTTCATTGAGTCCAGCACGTAGAAGGTCATAGTCTTTGTCTCTAAAGCAACACAGAACCAGTGGCCACGGACAAGTGCCGGACCCATTATCAAGTCACACTCGCCTATATTGTAACCGAGGGTTTTGGCAGAGAATTCTTTACTCGCCGAAGACACTTTCCACCCTATTGGGTGACCTACCAACTTTGTCTGCATAAAAACACATAGTCCTGACTAATGTGCACATAATTTGGTCAAATTAAATGTTGTTCCACTACACAACAAATGAGTAATTACCATGAACCATGCATCAAAAATATGGCGCTTCGGCTGTCCTCCCTCCAGCTTGAAGTGATACATTAAAGCCTTACACACAACGGACATCACCTACACCAGCAAAGAAACCATTGCATAAACTACATATAATATTCACCATAACTTAATGAAACCATTCTCCACGTAAGCCATACATACCGTATTACTTAGTCTTTGAATTCCGCCTAGCGTATACAACTGGTCTCGACACAGTTCCTCATCCAAAATCTGAACCAACGGCCTACAAAAACATTTCAAATGCAATGCCAGTTAGTTCATCGCTTCCCGTGTTGTGGTAATATACTAACTACATAACAGTCATTCAATCACATGACGTTGATACTTACACTTCAGCCTCAGCACCTCTGGCCATTGTGGAAACTATGTTGAACAACGTTTTCTGATCATGCGTTGGCATCTTCCTTTTTCGACTCCCATCCAACTGTATAAATGGACATATCATCGTTTGGAGTGGCTGCCTCTTTGATCTCCGCAGCTGTTGAGGCCTCTGAATTGCATGGTCATCCGTGGGGACTTTTTCCGCCACCTCAGTTCCCTCTGCATCATCATCTTCGTCGTCATCAACATGATAAGGTTCTGCGTCTGCATCATCAGAATCTGAGTCTGGGTCGTGAGAAGCATCTGTCGCATCATCATCATCATCATCCTCATCTGTATGTTGCTCATCTACTGTCACACCAGGGCCGTCTTGTTGTGCTTTCTCCCTGGCCTCTCGTGCGAGCTGGACATTGAGTAGCTCCTGCGCCACCACGCTTACAAGTCTGTTTCGGTTTTCATCGATAACTTTCACCAACCGGGCATACACCTCCTTCAATTCCTACAGTGACACCACAACTTAATTTGTCAATTACATGATTAAATCGTTTTTGCATTTTAAATTAGCTTCCACAGACACATACCGGGTCTAAATATGGCACATTATCTGTGTCCTCATTCCCTGCCCTAACTTCAGAGCCTTTTCCTTTATACAAAATTCCCATATTGCTCGTCCTCTCAGTCTTCACCATGTCGTTGATCTTTTCCTTTGTCCAGAATTCAATCGCTGTGGTGGACTGTTCGCGAACACTTTGTTTCAAAGGGAAATTTTCCCCAAAGAACAACTGCACCATAGAAAATATATGGATCATTATTTTCGGCTTGAATGATAGCTACACATTTAATGTAAACAGTGACATACCAGGAGTAAGTACAGGCAACCACCCACGTTGCTGCTCCCTTCCCTTTTCTTCTTCTCCCTGTACTCTTTCACATAATCACTCATTTCCTTCCACAGGTCTTTCATTATGTATGTTGCCCAGTCATAACGTTCAAAACCGTCCATTGTGCAGAACATAACCCTCAACATCCGGTCACTTATCAGCCCACTCGAGGTAGGGCATAACAAAGTCCCTAAACTGTAGAGCACAAACATAAACTCAAATTTATCGCCAGCTGTCCCAGATTTTATGCGCTTCAGAATGTCCGTATATTTCTTCCTCCCATACTCCCTCTTCAACCACTGATATCTTCTATTCGAATCCTCCACATCCACCTTCACCTCCTCCCCTGAATGAGGTATACCGAGCAACTTGTGCACATCTGATGCTTCTATTTCTTTTGTCTTCCCCCTAATCCTGAATTGATGTGTTGCTGGGTCATATGCTCTCAGCATGGACACAATCAGGTCACGGGGGAGTCGGTTCAATTGCACCTTCAATAGGTTCCCAAATCCTATTCTCTTAACCCTCTCCTTCAAATGTTCTTTACCGTTCACAAACTGCACCAACGATGTAAATCCTCCCAGTGAGCAGCGGGTATGAAATGGCAGTTCCTTTTTCCTCATCTCCCTTTTCGGCCGTCCTTCCATAGCTTTATCATTGTACTCCTTCTTCTTCGCCTCTGGCAACTCACGCCATGCCTTCCCTGCCGACTTACTTTCATCTGCCATCCTTCTCTTCTTCTCCCCTAACTTGGCCACATACTCGTTTCTAAACAGCATAAACCCACTCATCACTGGTTTAATCTGTTCACCATCGCCCTTTATTGCCTCGGACTTTTCACTTTCTTTCGTTACTTCTCTACTCTTGACACTTGTTGCCTTCACTTGTTCTGCCTTTGATGTCTCACCTTTGTGGCCCCCCATCTCCTTTTACCTGCACAAAATTCAGTTTACACTCATCAACTATGGATTTCAGCACATTTAATAACATTTTTATTCGTACATGACAAGTTAACGCATCTAAGCTATGTCATCGCAACTTCTCATACCATTTTGCAACCTTCCCATCACAACCACAACTATTGGAAATATCTATTTCCCCACAGTTAAATAAGGTCTCACAACTTATGGAGAAATATTCACAACTTCTGCATAAGGATTCACAAGTTCGTCTACGAATTTCACAATTTCCTCGCCTAAATTGACCTCTACACATATTTACCAACTTTTCATTACGCTTTCACAAACTCCGATAATGTTTTCACAGGATAACATTCGATTTTCAAATGTTATCTTAGGCCACTATCCATAACATTTTCACTACTGTGAAATCGGCGATTCCTATATCTACAAACCCTTTCGCAACTTCTACTCACATCCACAACTTCATATGCTGTTTCACAAGTTACCAACGTGTCATTACCGTTTTCACATATTCTTCTTTTGTGTTCACAACTTAACATGCAGTTTTCAGAGATTTTGTTTCACAACTTCACTTAAGCCATTCGCAAATTTATGTATAAGATTTTCACAACAATAAAATCACAATACGCTAGGTCTGAAAACCCTGTCACAACTTCACAAATTGACGCGTTCATATGCTGTTTCAACGGTTTACAAATTTCAAAAGTTGCAATTCAAACTTCCCAACTTAGCAACTTATTTTCACAACTTCGCCTCAACGATTCCCAACTTCGCACCACTTCATAGCTTTTATCCACATTTCCCAAACTAATTTTAACCCAACGAATTTGAACCCCCATTCTAATCAAGTGGATAAGTTAAAATGAAATACAATTTTAAACACAACCACTTACCCAAGTTCAACACCGGAGCTCAAATTCGCAGCCGCAAACTGGTGCCTCTGCAACTGTCCAATGCCTTTCACCACAACCTCTTCTCGCCTTCGCTCCTCCTCAAATCCACCCCAAACTCGCCGCACAATGTCGCTGCTACTATCCTCTCTCAACGCCACGAAACCACACTCCACCAACGACAACGACGACGCCCGAAGAAGATGAAGAGTCTCGACAGAGTTTTCGCGCAATTTCGCCCTTCTTATTTCCTCAACGTTTTTCAATTTTAAAACTTCCAGGGTTACGAAGGTCATTTTGCCTACAATTTCAATATCCCAGATCAGGTACTCGCACTTTTGTGGAAATATGGAATTTCGGAACACCTTTCTGTCTTTTGCTATTTTAAAAGTTCTTTTTGAGGGATTTTCCCTTAAAAAAATCAATTTTTTTTTTTTTTTAAAAAGCCATACCAGACCGGTTACCAACCGATTGACCGGTTTCTGGTATACACTGGCGGTCCGGTACAGGTCTAACAACATGAAATATAATAATAAGAGGAGGGAACAATAGGGATGATTAGAGTAGGATATAGGATAAACTGTAATGCGAATAAATAATCAATTAATCATACAAATGGAAGCGGAAGGTAATGGCCTACCCTAAATAAGACAATTTGGAGATTAATTAATTAATATTATATAATACAGACATTTTTTATTTGGAGGTGATGACGTGGAAAGTGACAGTGATTACTGATTAGTACTGTTCCACAGCATGCTAACAAAGATTAGAGAGAGAGAGTGAGAGAGTCAGACAAAGATAACACTTTGAGATTTGGAGGGCCATTCTTAATTTTTTTTTCTTTTAACACAAGATTCTGGGGTCATAGACAGACTTAATGCTTCTGTCCCTATTTTATTTATCTATTTAGTCTCCCTAAAAGTTTTTTTTTTTTTAATTTTTGGGTTTTAATGCAGGGAGGGTGAGCTTTCAATTCCTTCCCTCCTTTATGTTTTTGTCATTTTCTCAATTAGTACGTACTCAACCACTCATATATTCCTTTATTTAACACACAACACAGTACACAACCTTTTTTTTTTGGCCAATAACACAGTACACAACCTTAACCACACCAAAAACTATTAATGACATAATTACCGCACGGTCATATATACATGGTTGGTACTTTGATGATCATACCCCAATATATATATATATATATCTGCTCAACAAATAAAAAAAATGTTAATAACGATTAGTGTACTGTACATGATATACATAAATTATCCTTATATGTATTTTTCATAATTTAATCAAACTGTTAATTAATATGTCTGACAAAACTGGGCCCTAATACAATGAATATGCATATTAATTACATATATGGGCTAAGGATAATGTTAGGATTGAGCTTGATACTTAATGCTGTGTTTGTTTTGGTTTGGTTTTGAAAATGACTGAAAGCTCCAAGTATTGGTCAGGCTCAGACATATTCCTCCTAAGGGTCATTTCTGATAATGACATGTTAATTATTGAGGTCCGTAAAACTTGACCTTTTCTTTATCAAATAGATCACACGCTTATTTATAAATGGAACAAAACTTCAATAGTATATCAGACTTTT
Source organism: Inga oerstediana (assembly GCA_963210345.1). Lineage (NCBI taxonomy): Eukaryota > Viridiplantae > Streptophyta > Magnoliopsida > Fabales > Fabaceae > Inga > Inga oerstediana. The sequence continues at coordinate 63,168,985 of OY723408.1, forward strand.
TGGATGTTTATTCCTCCAACAGTATTTGAAAATTGTTTTTTAACAAATAGTAATGGTGAAGGTCAAAAAGAAAAAATAGTTATTGTCATGAGCATATAATAAATAAATTATAAAAACATATGTACAAACTAATAATATATACTCACACTCGTATATAGTTAAGAGCTCTTTCTTTTGCAATTAACAAGCTATTTGGCCAATTAATGCAATGCGCATATTATATATATATATATATATATATATGCAGCAGAAACCCATCTTCAATTTTTTTTTTTTTAAAAAACAAATGTGGGTTTCATATATTTTCTATGGAATCTAATGAATGAATTATTATAAAGTTTTAAAGAAATTTAGTGTGTGTTTGGTTGGACTTATTTTTGGATAATAAATCCTTATTACGCAAACTGAGATAAAACTCCTTTCACATACTTACTTCGTATACCGTGAATCACGATCTATAAACATTTATTGCTAAAAAATAAGCTATTCCAAATAAGTACTTACTGTCAAAGTTACTTAAATGACTAAAATTTAGTAATTTTGAGAACATGCATGGACATAATTTTCCCTGGATTCCCAATAAATTCTGCCAAAGCCATTATATCCAATTATATTGTCTAGGTGTATATATGCATGGATCATTATTGTCCATGATAACTATATAACACCCTTTCTTTCTAAACTATAAAAACTTAATAATTTTATTAAACTATTTGTTCCTCAAGTATTACAAGTGATTATTATTGCAACATATTCGTATAATTGGAATAATTATTTTCCTTCTTTGATGTATTTCCTAGATAGAGAGTGATCTAGAGAGAGAGAGAGAGAACTGTACAAGTCCATGCTTCAATGTGTAAGTGAGAAGAAAAGGAAGGGAAAGAAAAGGGAAGTGATAATTATTACAAAGGAAAAATTGATTCAAAAGGATAATCAAATGGAGACTCCTTTACCCCACAAAACATATACATATCAAATAACATAAAATTAAATGAGAGGCTTTTGATTTTTGTGAATAATAATAAAAAAAAATGTGAAAGAATGCATTGAATGTGTAGTAGGAGAATGATATGATATGATAGGCCACTTTAAAGTTTAAACAAAGCCTCCAAATTGGACCCCTCAACGTATATATGTCTCTCTCTCTTTCACATTTTGCCCATTTGCTCCTCTTATGATGGAATTATTTCATTATTATTCTACCAACATGAGTTTGACATTATGAAAACCCACCTTGCTTTTCTTCATTATTTATGTACCAACAAGAGTGTCAGTGTGCATGTGTAAAATTCCAGAACATTATCTCTCTCTCTCTATCTCTCTCAAAACTTGGAATCTAACTCATTAATTATCTCTCTTTCTTTGTTTTCTTTTTTTTCACTTAAGGGAGGGCCTAAATTAAATAGCCATGATTACTGAGATTTCTTGGAGAATTAGTTTGCACATGATCAACCAGGCCTATCCTGGGATAAAAGACTTGAGTTTTCCTTAAGTTTGCCTGAACATGAAAAAAAATAGATTTGATTTTGAACAAAAATTTCAATAACTTATTGAGTTATAATATATACTCTTCCTTTCCTTTCTCCATTCCCTCTGAATTACTCCCTCCGGTCCTTGATGTAGGACACGTTTAGATAGTTGGTCTTGGTTTTAAATATAAAACATTTTTTTTCATATTTATTAATTTTTTCAAATTTTTACTAATTTATCCATATTAATACTCCCTTGACAATAATCAAGGAGGAGAAGAAATGAGAAAATTTTAAAAAAAAAATGACTTAGGCATTTTAAAAAATACATATCGGAATATTTGGTTTGAGTCATTCAGATAAAATCTGATTTAAAATGTTTTTTAAGTTGATGCTAATTAAGATTGTCTTAAAAGGAACGACTAAGAAAAAAAAAACAAATAAATAAAGATAAGAAAAGTGAAGAATCTCATTTTGGCATGATATTCATATCCACCAGTTGATAGCTACGATAAACCCTTGAGAAGAAGAAGATAATCAAATTTAGAGATACAGATCAGTGAAGGAATCCCAATGCAGAATGTGAAGTTTGGCATGTTACTAAAGCAAGACAAAGGAAGCAAATAAGCATTTCAGAGGCAGATATATCTAGACATATATACCTTCCTTGGGATTTTCAAATATATTATTCCTGTATAGATTAGTGTGTGTTTGTGTTTGTGTTTGTGTGGCTATTATTATTATATATTTCTGAGACCAGCCTTGTTCTCTCTGCTACACACCTTGAAAATGAAAAAGAGGAAGAAAAAATATATAAATAAAATAATGAGATACAGATATAAAGGTGGAGGTGAGAGATTTGAAGCTGCATTAAGAGTTTTTGTGTTCAAAGTAGTGTTGCATGAAAATCATCATTCAGTAAAATTGGTTTCAAAGAGGTTGAAAGGAAAGCCAAAAAAGAAAAAGATGGACTTCACTTTTGTTTGGTTCTCTTTTTCTTTTTCAATGATAAAGTGGTGGGAGTGACTGAGATAGATGCAATTATTTATGCTTCAAAAAATAATATATATGTACATTAAAGAGCGTGTTTCCACATGAAGGAATATAAAGCTTAAAACATTGTTCAACAACTATATATAGAGATATGTGTAAGTTAGATTAAGCTTCACTTCTCTTTTAAATTTGAGATTCCAGTAATTCACAAGCTGGCATAATGTATAATGCTAAATTAAAATATGAAATTAAAGTACCATATTTTGAGAAATATTCAAGGCATGCAAGTGCTTTTCTCTTGGCAAAAACTTTATTTCATGAATGAGTTCCTTGAATTATCATTCATGATTTATGCACTAAATTTTTAAATGAATACATGGATTCATATAAGCTAAAAAGGATACAAAGAATGAAGGAATTTTAGTAGTAATATCTTTTTTTTTCACCAACAATTTTAGTAGTAATATCACTCATTAGAGCTTTCCTAATTTATCTAACGGTCTATTTTCCATTGACGGAAATCCATGTACAATATATATATACACCTTATAGGATTGAGCAAAATGAGAATTCAAGATTCTATAAATTTGATAATCACAGATCTTAAAAATAAAATATTTCCTTTACAAAAATAAAGATAAACTACCACTAGTTCTTCTTAAAACTACTAATCCATTTTATTCCTATGCTTACAACGCGATCTTTGAATGTGTTAAAATAGTGTTTCCATTAAAACAATAATAACAAATTTGAAACATTATTTTAGGATTGACAAGATTCATTAAGAAATGCCCATCGTAATAGTTACAAATTGATTTTTATGTATAAATGGTGTAATTTATTAACAAAATCAGTTGCTTGTTTGATTTTTTTGCTTTGTTTTTGGTCTCAAGGGGTGCTTCTCTTTTGGGAGGACGCTCCACTACATTCAAATGACTCAATTGCAGATTATTGTCTCAACTACTAATAAAACAATTTAGAGGCAAGTTAATAATCACCTTCTTGGTGCTTATTAGAGGCAAATGTGTTCACATAATATTTCAATTAAGTTCTTACCCTAATAGAATTCTTGTTGTGTCTAGTACTTTACGTTAATTAAGTTCTTACTACTAACAACGTTGATTTGCAAGTTCAATCTATGGTAAGGCAATCATATTTGAAACTTTAATATCCATCTAAAATCATAAAGCAATATGTTCATAGAAACAAGAAGAAACAAAGAAGTTTGGACGGCCATGTTTCATTTGGGGATTTTATAACAAGTTTGGGCCTGATTGAATTAGCAGCGCAAAAGTATGTTAATACAAGTTGAGAAAAAATTCCTCTTACATAATTACCTATACACTGTTTCATTTGGGCCTGAAGATTATTTGCTCATAAACCCCAAAACTCTTAGGTCATGTATAATTTAATTTATTGCTAAAAAATGTATAATTTAATTTAGCCTTCGTATCCCAACCTAATGCCAATAACAACTGACCACATAGATAACTCGCACTGATGCCATAAAGTGCTGGGCATTTTGGGACACAAGTAACTTATAAGCAGTAAGACAACAAACCTATTATCGAGAGCCAAAATTCAACAACCAACAGAAGAACTGAACCAATAATTTAGCCCTTTAGCTTGATGATGAAAGGCCAGAGCAACATAAATTTTACAATTCAAGACTCAGCAGCTAAGTATATACGAATCATTCACATTAGCCGACACAAAACAGTCATCACTAGTCAGTGTTTCTCGAAAAAGATGGAAGCGGCATCGCTTCTTGTGGGCGGAGGATGACAAGTATACCAAACATCCCAACCATTGGAAGAACAATCAACCACTTCAGCAGCTTATAATAGTACATATGGAATGTAAGGGAGAACTCATCAGAGAAATGGAGTCCGTTCTTGTCAACCATCTCGACCAAAACTGTTCCCGTTGTCCTAACCGCCACAGTTGGCAGCTTAATCCGATATTTGCCCGGATGATGATAGATCTGACTTTGCTTTATGGTTCTCTCTCCCTGGTAGTTACCAGGGACTAGCAAGGATGTCTGATGAATTAACACAGCCATGCAAGCAAAACAATAAATAAGATTTGGGTACTCCAATGAGGAAAAATGATGCAAAATCAATTTCTTGGTGAACTTACAGTGACATTGTATGGTCCTTGATGCCCAGATGGATATCTGTACTTGTCTACAATCTCAATTTCCACCCAAAATTGCTTGCCTTCTTCATCACGGAAAGCTCTAGAAGGATGGGTCACGTGGATACCTTGACGATTGTACCTGTTTGCCATATTATTTCTTCCTTGATTAGGCAGCCTCCAAGCCTGAAAGGGTACGAGGTAACTAAGTTAAAAAATAAATCTTCAAAAAAGTTTTCATAATTAAATTTTGAATATATCATACCTTCAAGGGATGATGAGGGGAAGGAGATGAGAAGCAAAAGACATTTCCATTCATAGTCGTGACAATAAGATCAAGATCATCCCCTCCATCAACATTGTCTGCCAAAACCATGCTATATCTGCAACAAAAGTGACTCACATTTAACTCCTCAAAGGTCATAGACATGGAAAACTCATCACACAAGGATTCAGTAATATCTTACGAAGTTTCACCAATGTCAACAACATCAGCACATCCAGTGGGTCCATCAATGAGATACAGATAACCATCAAATGATGAGGTAACAATAGTCAATCCCTTCTTTTTCTCCCCACGTTTACTTAAATCAACTAAAAGAGCTTGATTCATAACTCTTCCATGAGTTCGGTATGGATAGTGTCCAACAGATAACCCATCCCTGCCATCAAGAACATGAATCTGCCCAGATAGCGTTGGCACCACAAGTTCAGTGTGGCCATCTCCATCAACATCACCAACTGTTGGACCCTGCAGAAGCAGGTGGCATTATCAATCATGTGCCATAAATTTTGAGAATTAGCCAAATGGTTCCTATTTAGAGAAGAATGAAAGTAATGGAATCTGTGCAGAATTACAAAGAAATGTCAGGCACATTTGTAGCCACATTTTCAGGACGCCACACCTTTGGGCAAAATTAAATTACACCAGTTGAAGGGCTATTTCATACAGCACCAAAGGGTTTTCCTTCTGCTCATGATTACTTTTAGAGTGGAAGTGTTCAGATTTTATAGACAATTTGAAGACCGAGTAAGAAGGTTATAACAATATCCAAAATTGATTAACCCATAAAGAAATAATTCAAAGAACAAATGAAGCAAAGTTTGTTTTTGAAACTAGAGCTTTAATTAAAACCTCTACTAATAATCTTCTGCCCTCCCAATCCATGATGGAACCCACATCCTCCTCTATTTTTCCTCTAATAAAATTTCTTACAGGCTCCAAAGGGAAAAACATCCTTCTGTATAAAGCTAGGATTACTGTACAATTTATTATTTTGAGGTAGACTCCCCATTTTAATTTTTAAAGCTCAAATATTGAATTATGTTCAAAACCCCTTAACCTTGCATCCTGGATCACAGCCTGCATGTTCCAGTTGTATTTATAAGCAAAAACTGCAAATTTTTTTGCCAATCAAACACTCACCACTAATACCTTCAATGAATTTGACTAATCCCCAGCCAAGTTTTCAAGTCCCATGAACTTCCACTATTTCAGCTCCGAACTTTGAATAAAAGATGAACATATCAACTATTTAAATATGTGTGGATGACAACAAATTAAATAAGCAGAACACAAGATCTTCATGTATCAGTATTTGTACTTAGCTACCTATCAGCTATAAAGGAAGAGTATAGCAATGTTTATATCATAACCAAATTCAAAGAACCATGGCCATTCCTAAGTTACACGATCATCCATAACACACTCCCTACCATCATAAAACTTTATAAGTCAAACAAACTACATCAGGCCTTTACTGGCTAAGGAATAGCTTTATGAAGACCAAGCAAGGCGGCTATCCCATTCATTCTAGTAATAGACCAAAATAAGTAATCCAACACAAAAGAGAACACAATCCTAATTGCCAAATGAATTTCTGGAAACGGGCAAGGATTTTGTAACACAAATCAAGTTTACTCAAAATAAGAATTGCCCTATAAATTAGGTTTAAGAACAAAAGGTAGCATCTCTAGTATAAGTCCAGGCCAACTAATTCTTAACACCCTTGATGTAACCATGACATCACACTTATTATTCTATGTCTCCTCAAGCTAAAAATAGTCTAATTTCAGCTTGTCACAAGCAAAACTAGATTGAAATAAGGAAAAGGGTTAATATCATTATTAATCCTTAAAGTTTGATTGAATTTTGGTTTTGTAGCTTCAAATCGTTAGTTTTGGTCCCTATAATTTTATAAGGACTTGGACTGAGTTTAAGTATAAAGACCAAAACGAAAACTTAGTAAAAATGTAGGGACCATTTGTTATATTCAGACAAAATCTTTATGAAACTATAGGGACCAAAACCAAAATTCAATCAAATTACAAGGAGTAACAATGGTATTAACCCTAAGGAAAATCATATACAAACCTGGAACCTAAAAACCTTAACAGAGAACAAAAGTCCGAGCATAAAAAATAAACCTGAAGTGCCAATTTCACTTTCTTCTACATCTTTTCTTTTCCCTTACTCTCAAAAAATTTAAAGTTTCCACACACCATACATGATGTTAGCCAAAATTTGGTTATAGAGCTTTGAATACCTAGGGTATAAGACATTCAAATTAGTACAGCTTGATGGAAAAATTGACATATAGGTAGGTAGAATGTATGTCAAGTAATAAGTTGAAGTTCCAATATCTGATGACTTAGGCCAACTGAGATAGGGACTCACCTGTGGAATAAGACTCTTGAGATGCTTTTCCCATATTAAAACTCCTTTGGGAGTCCATGCAGCAACATTTCCATGCGTGTCAGCAGTAACCAGCTCAATCTTGCCATCATCATTAATGTCAGCTGCAACAACGGCACCTTGAATCTCAGCCATTTCAAGAGGGAACTTTTCTCTGACTTTCCCTATTTCCAAGGAAAAAAATCAACTTTTAGCATCCAATTAGACAAGATATAAATGTATGTAGATAAGCATTTATAAATGCAACTTTATCACGAAAAAACAGCAAACCTATAGCTCAAGACATGCTCCCCTGAATTGTTTCCTTAAAATTGACTAGTGGGTTAACTCAGTTAACTCAGATAATTTATAAAATTTAGATAGGAGAAACTTTTTTTTGGTGTGGTAAAGGAGGCAGGCAAGATTGATCAACATATACCATACCGAGGTGAGGCAGCCCAAAGAGTAATTGTTAGAAATATATGCTGTTCACCAAAAAAGAAGGGGGGAAAAAAGAAATATATGCTTCTAATGTTACCCTTATTGTTTATTTTGTTGAATGCATGAACAAGATAAAATAATAATTAAAACAGATAAAGAGGAAGCAAATTATTCAACAACCTCAAAAATTGGGGTTTGGAAATTGGGATGCTACCAGGGAAGGGAAAAAAACACACCCCAATCTACCCCACTCTATTACCTTCAAGGATAGAAATAATAGTTCATATTCCCTTCGCACTCCTATCCATCCCTTTCCACCCCAATCATGAATTTGAAATTAAAAAAGTTCATGTGAGGAAGGAAAAATAACCAAAGAGTGATCCAAGTATAAAAAATTCACGTGAGAAAGACAAGTTTTTCTAGAAACAATGACCAAAATCAACTATCAAGAGTGAACCAAAATCCAAGAGAAAGCCGCCCAAGTCAACAAAAGCATTACAAGAGAAATATTATGCAAGACTTCAGTTATTACCATGATGATCCAACACATAGAACAAGCCATAGGACGTTCCAACAAGGATATCCAGATTTCCATCACCATCCAAATCAACAACAGTTGGAGAAGCATATATGTAGGCTCTAAAGTTTGCAGTATCAGTGCTCAGATCAAGTTCTGTAGTCCACTTAACTTGTTTTGTGTCCAGATTAAAAACAACAATAGCACCAGCAACATATTTTCCAATATCAATATTTCCCAGTTCTTTCATATGATCCTGGTTGTCATAATACCTGTCAGCTTAAAAAGTGGCAATCACTGACAGACCAGTAAATTCATAAACCGCACTTCTCACTAGATAACACCATCATAATAAATCCAACTCTCTCATACTTAAATCAATGTCAGAAATCATATTGCATAATTTGCTGTGGAAAAAGGAGGAAAAACTCGCCCAATTTCTTGATTTCATAAATTAGCAGCAAACTTCAGTCCAAGTGTCCAACAAATAAAGCAAAAAGATGAGAATATGATTTTAACAAAAGTTAAATTTTATGCTTTCTTGATATTCTGAAAAAACTTCAATCTCAACAAGTTGCTATGTTCCTATTTTCTCGATTAGCAGAAGGTAAAAAATGTACTTGGTTGTGATTACACAATGACTTCTTCAAATAAAAAAAGGGCTAAATATACATTGCTATCCCTCCTTTTCATCCCAAAACTGGGTATCATCCACATTTACCCACATCCATTGTTCCAAATTGCATCCTCATTTTGTCCATACACCACACAGATTGAGTCAAACACGTTTATGATGAATTTCTTGCTCTGTTAGCAAGACTGTAAGCTTCTAATGAACTTTTTTTTATTATTTGGCAACCTACAATGGTACTACCGTGGTGATATTCGCCATTCTATACAACAATTTTGGTCACAGATTCTGTTGCCAGCATACAGATGCAGAAATGATGAAGGAAATGCTATTTCTTTTAGAGGCTATCTATTCTCCTTTCTTGTTATCCTCTTTACCGATAAAGTTTCTGTTTCTGCCAACAATAATCATATTAATAACTAATAATTATTATTGAATCAGAGCAATCAAATTACACTCTGCCTTATTATTTCCATCAGTAAGAGTTACAATATATATAGGGGCCAGAATAGAGCAATCACTAGGAGCAATTATGAGAATATTACAATCAATCACAAACCAAATCATAATCTTTCCTAAACTAGAGAAACTAGAATCAGGGGATATGATAGGGCTAGAATCATGGGATATGAAGTGCTAGAATCATGGGATATGAGATATTGGGTGATTTCCAACAATAATAAATAAAAAATACACATGAGTGTTAAATATTCTTGTTTTCAAACATATATACAAACACGTTTGTTATCATGAAAGAATGTGGGCAAAAGAAGACTGGTAATAGAAGTTTAGAGATAGACTCACTCGCGGTCAAAGAAATAAGAAACAACAATAACCATTTCTGATACACCATCATTGTCAATATCTGCTATGACCTGGCAAAGCAAGAAAAGAAAAAATGTTTATATTCTTGCACAGAACTTTAAAATTTAAACATGTATAAAATGAAGAGTTGGATCTCACAGGAGTGCCTAATATGTGAGAGTCAATATTCACATAATCCTCCAATCTCTCGTGTTTTTCTTCAATAAATTCTTCACCACCCCACATTGATTCTTCAGTATAATCATCATAATCATAACTATACTCATCAGCCAGCTCATCACTATCACGGAATAACTCAAAGGATGAATCAGCATCTGCCTCCAAACCTTCAGCATTTTCCACAGTAGCAGCATGAAGACCCTCATTATTACCCTCATTTGATTCAGAACTACCTTCTTTTGCTCCCTTTGAGTTGTTATCTTCCAAAAGACGTCTAGCAGTACTGGTTTTATTATCTGCATTAGCATTTTCCACAGAACCAGAATTCAAAGATGAATTATCGGCATTGGCAGGCATCTTAATATTTTGTTCTATTTGACTTTCATTTTTTCCCTTGTCAGGCTCTGGGTTGGACACATTCCCAGCACCAAGGTGACTTTCTGTTGATGTGATATTTGAAGAGTTGTATTCATGTCTGCTTTCAATTGTTTTCTTGTCAAACTCTAGATTGGGTACATTACCCACACCAAGGTGACTTTCTGTTGATGTGGTAGCTGAGGTGTTGAGTTCATGTCTACTTTCATTTGTATCTACAAAATAAAACATCACTCACAAATAGAATTAAGTTCCACAACTATCAAACCCACAGCCCAATTATGTAGATGATAGAATAATGCCAAGCTCTAACCCACACACAACAATGATCCAAAAGTAGTAAAAACTTACGAGACATAGATTTCATTATAGTTGATTCTTGAACAAGCCGATCATCATGGACATCAGGATGAGAACGATCAACAGGATCTGATTCTAAGCCTGCATACCAATCTTTGCGCACTTTCCTACGAGGTACTACTAGTTTATCTGACATCATGTACCCGGATACCCTAAAAGTGATGTTATCATAAACTTAAACCAAGTAACTCAAGCAATGGATAATATGTTGATAGGAACAAATTTTGCTAAATAGTCACCTGAAAAACAACACTTCACCATTAAAGGTTGCCAAAGCTATCTCTCTCACCCCATCCTTGTCTATGTCATATAGAAGCGGACTGGAATGCACTGTTGACTGGTGGAAAGCAGGCCAACCTTACAAAGCAGTAAGAAAGCAGTTGGTCATTCAAAACACCTTAAAATTAATGAATGCTAAAAACCAATCTGCATTAATTCTCTTCAGTATTGCATTCTACTTTAGACACACCACACACCAACTTTTTCATGCCATAAAATTTCTTATCATTCATTCCTTGAGAAATCCATGAGATTGATAGGGCCATATTGACAAGTTAAGAGAGTTGCAGACACCCTTGATCAAGCAATTTGGTTATTTCATATCCATTTATCCAGTACCAAGGTTACTTTGGTAATCTTGATTAGACCCTGGCAAAATGCTGCAATTAGGCTGAAATTTTTATGTTAAGGTACTACCAACAAATAAATTGCAGGCCTCTGTTTTTCTTAAAAAATCGTGTTTGACATTACATTCTTTGATTCCAGTATCAAGGGTCTTTAACAACTTTCAGAAACTAACTAAAGGCGGTAGCTATGCTTGTTTTCATGATATTCTGAGTCCCATAATGCAGTGAACTGCTGGCCTTATGAGGTCTTTGGTTTTGTTAACATCATATCAAGTAACAACAGTATCTTAGCAATCCTGTTAGTCATTGACCAAAGACTAAAATTAGGCTTAAGCTTCTTTCTATTTTCATTTTGGGCAATATCATATTAGCCGTATACGCTTTACCATGTATTTGGTATGATTATCATGTGAAAAGAACTAACACAAATTCAATTAGCATAGTGATAAAAATCATATTGATGACATCATACTTAATAATAATGTGAAAAAAAAAACTCAATCAATTTTGCAACCCAGAATTTGCGAAGCATTTACCAAGAAACTTCTGAAAAGCCTCACAATTTCCAAACATGCCTTCAGCATCATTTACTTCTCTTTGGTGATAAAACATTTTTTAGTATGATGTTTTACTCCCTCGATCTTAAGTATTAACTATCCATTTTTTCTTATTCTTCGTGAAATTAAACTCTGTAGACTCAATTATAGTCTTAGTCTAAAGTACTTTAATACTGAGACTGTTCCCACACAAATAATATAGGGGAAAACATTAATCAATGCCTTATCCTTGATATATCTAGTAAGTTTAACAAGATTAAATACACAGAAGAAGATGCAACGCATGCCATTATCATGATAAGAATTTATCCCGTGATTTTTATACCTGGCATTTTGTCCCCATCAGAACCTTCAAGAACTTCAAGGTAGTGAACAAAAGAGGGAACAACGATCTCAAGCTTACCATCACTGTTTAAAAAAAATAACACATTTTATTCAAGTAAAGTGTGAGACTAAGTTGCTAACGTAGGTCCAACACGCAGTCAAGAATTGCATGAAATGAAATTCTACCCATATCGGAAATTGATCAACACAGAAGATAAATGCAATTATAAGTTTTAAGTTTAATAAAAAAATGAGGGCCATGGTAGCTTACACAAATAACACACTTGATAAGTTGGGATCATAACAATTTTACCTGTTAATATCAGCAACCAAGGGAGTAGCATATATACTGGAGCTAACTTCTGTTTGCCATCTTAGCTCCAGATTTTTTGGGCATTGTGTATTTAACAAAGCATCCTCATCTCTAAAAGTAGATATAAAATATCAATTGGTAAGGCAATGAGGAAATCGTCACCAAAACCAAGTATACGTTTCACGGAATTGAATAAAAAAGAGAATGGAATGGAGACACGTTATACTGCAAATAATACGTAATTAATAAATAAGGATAATCAGAAGAAAGGCATGGCTTACATCTCCGGATATCCAAGGGAATCATCAGTAGCTTCTCGCTCCCGAAATGCATTCTTCTTGGACTCCTCGCCGAGAACAAAACTCAAGCAAGTGCCAAGAATCAAACAAAGCCAAAGAACCTTGGTCACCGATGATTTCATATGATCTAGCTAGATTCGGTTAAAAATTTCCCAATACGCGACACAATTGGAGAACAATCAAGATCAAATGGAATTGCTTGGGCGATGAAATCAGAATTCCATTCCCAGAAGGAAAATATAGTCCATAAACCCTAGAATTGTATCTCTGGGATCTGTCAGATATGGGAAGCGATAGATTCTGATTCCAGAGCTGAAAATTGAAAGAAGAGTTCTGGAAAACGGCGTGTATAGGCTTCTGATGTGCAAGACTTAGTTCATTGCAGCTCTCTTGACTTTGGAGTTCATTTCTCCACTGTATGGCCGCAAGAACTCTGTACTCTGTAGCTCCAGGCACTGAAAAGTAAAAACTATTAAAAGCTAGTCTATAAGTTGACATTTTTACAAACAACACAATTGATAAAAGATGAATAGATATAATAATTGTTTTAATTTTTGTTTTAAAATGAAAAGTTTCATGCTCATTGAATATAATTTTTATTAATATTATGAGACCATATATATGTCATAATAATATGTATCAAAATATATATGTCATAATAATACATGTGATATGGAATCATCAATTAGCAAAGAAACATAATGAAAATAATTTTAAAGAGATAAAATAAATTCTGAAAGATGAAATAGTAATAATAATAGAAAATTGGTCAAAATTTAAAATTTATTGACTAAAAAGATCTAATATATTTTTATACATAAAAAGCATCAGATCATTTTTGCATAATAAAATTTTTAAACAAATACCAAGAAGTGATTGGTCAAAATGATAAGTAGTTTTGCTCTATAAAAATAAGAGTACGAGTTGGAATTCAGTACAAGTGTTGGATACCAATAGTAGGATTTCCCTTGCACTGAAAAGAAAAAAAAAAAAATTAAAGCAACTTTTCACCCATCTTCCCTAATAATAATTATAAAATGATATTACAGATATGTCACAAATATTTTATAAACGAATTAAAGCGCTTAAAATTAATCGTTTTAACAAAAAGAATATTTTATGGTAAAAAAGACAACAAGAACACTTGATATCCTTAGACGCCTCTTTATTGCACTTAAGCATAAGAAATTAAATTTATTTCAAAGGATAAAATTAAAAATAACAATAAGATGGTTGATGACCCTGTTTATTGTTCATTGGCAAGGTAAATTATCCAATCTTGTTGAGGAAACTATCCGCAAATAAAACAAAATATTTTTCACTAGGTGCCTTACTCCTTTTTTTGGTAGGAATAACATCATTAACAGAGTGGCGAAGGCAAAAAGAGAGTAGTGCTCATGCAAGTGTGGCTACAATGGTAATAGAGGTAGGTGATTACTTCTCCAATTAATATTCACATCCAGGATAACTCCTGATCAATGTAATGGAATTTGAATCTAATAAACAGCTACGCTTTGAACAACTTACAATCACTACTAAAAATGAGAAGATTGATCAAATAATATACACTGGATCCTAAGCCTAACTCTACTGATCTGGAGTCCTAGCTAATTACACAACGAAGAACCCCTCTAGAAGATGGTTATATATAGAGCTATATCCAGGGAAGCAAATCCCAGTGAAATGCCATCAGTGGATGGACTTGTTTCTTGCTTAGCATCATCCCAAAACCTGATTCTCCGACCAGAGAGATAAGGCTGCTGCAAGAGTTGCAGATTTTAACAATGGTGATATCACCTTCTCCGAGCCGCGTTAGTGTGATGGTGTGCTTTACTGTCAATTCTTATCCTGTCAGCATACATGGGAAGACGAATAATCTCGGATATCTCGTTCAACAAAACATCTTCCGTAATATTGTCTCTTATGCTTCGCATCACCTGAAAGTCAGTCAAGTGCAGGTACAGATCTTGCCCGAAAAAGGTAGAGATGAAGAGAAAGAATGGATGGAAAACAAAAGAAGCAGCCATTGGACCTTCTTGAAAGTATTGAACTCATTTGGAGTTGATTTATCAGTTCTCACTCGCATGAATTCCCATTCCTGGTTATCAGAGTCCCAAGAGCACTCTATGATCTTTCCAGAATAAAATGAGGGATCTGAACCATCTGCAGATGGGGAAGTTTTCAATAAGTAATTGCAGTGAAGGCAATTGAAAAGTACAATTCATATGCAACACAATCGTTGCGAAGGTCAGTCCCAGAAAATTTATAGCTGTGGATGCCAACAAGGAAGGTAAATCATAAATAGAAAATTTGAACACAGTATGCCATGATTTGAGAATGCGTCGCACCAAGAAACAAATAAAGCCATGACTAGGCCATTTCCTGTTTCCATCTGTAAAAAGTTTTCTACTTACAACAGACAGATTTATACAACAGCAATAATTTATTTAGAAATAAAGATCCTCCTGACCTTTGAATGCTACCCTATTCCCTTCCATGAGCTTCTTCTTTCCTCGTTCGTAAAGAAAAAGTTTCTTGCCATCGTCATCAACCTGTCCACAAAAGCAGTTAGAAATTGGGAAGCTACAAACTGGATGTGACCAATGATAAGTAAAGTACAACCTCTTCTTTTCTTTTCTTTTTTATTTTTTAAAAAACCAAAGACCAAATTACACAGGCCTCCTCTGAATTTTGTTAGAATTATCAAACCATCTCCTTGACTTTCAAAATATATTGAGATCTTTCTTTAAACAAAAAATTATCCAGCATTTTGGCTCAAATTTTAGATTTTTTACTATAATGACGTCCATTAACCAAAGCACAATTTTGTCCAGCCACAAATTTTTCAAAGGGAAGGCATTTTGGTCAAAAAAATCTATAATTGCACCAGAGTGTAATATAAACTTTCGGTTTTCAGAGAGATTTGTGCATATTTGAAAATAGAGGGAAGATCTACGTAGAAAAATTGTGCAATTTATTCAAAGAGATATTCGAACATGGCATGTAAAGAACTGATGATACAACCTCAAAGATGAAATCAACAGAATTCAGCTCAGGATATTTCCACTTCAAGAGGCCTTGATGAGTGCGTGGTACATAAGGATCATCCCAGCCCTAGAAATTAATTGTCAGTAACAACTTCCGTTTTATACAATAACAGGGGTAAGACAGTAAGACGATCCAGGTTTGGGCAATGAACAATGAAGACATTCAACGCTCATTTGGAATACGTTTCAGTAGCATGTAGACCCCAATGCAAGGGACAGTCAAGAGATCAGAAGTAAGGATTGCAAGATATTAAAAGACTAAGTACATCATAATGATTAAAACGTCTCATATTTGGTATTCATAATCATTTGTAAACAAGTTTAATCTGTCTAATGAAATTATTTCATAAGTTGGAGGGTGGGAGGGGAATAACAAATATTATAAAATCATCTGACATTGATTCAAAACCACCTGAAATATGAGACCATCAGCAGCATGAGAGAGTTTTGGAATGAATTCTGTTAAGAGCTTTGTGACCGTAGAGAGCAACCAAAAATCTTTTCTCCTCACCTGAGAACCAAGCTAGCCATCAAGAAGACAAGAAACGAAGCTTAAACCATGCTCAATCTACAGTTAGAGATGCATACCCTGAATGGTTCCATGTCATATCTATAGTAAGGGTTTCTGCTCTGGTATATATTATGTCGCTCCCAATTCCTAGGTTCAATCACTTCTTTCTCAAGCATCTTCCACCTTTCATAAAAAGGTCGCTGTGCCAAATTTGAGGTATCATTTAAACAGTGCGAGGGATATATAAAGAATCCATACAGTAATCAAGCATATTATAAGAACATTATAGAAGAAAAGGTATTCAAATATAATTTTTGTTACAATAAATCTGGTGATGCCATTGTGAAAATTAATCTCATAATCAATGTCAAATCAATTTGATTGCAAACTACCACCATATATTAGGAAAAAGTGACTCATATATCAACCACAGCACCATTTCATTAACATTAACGGTTTCGTCTAGTCAAGTTTGATTTGCCCATGAAACCAAGGATATTATCAGCTCTTACTTCTACCGCAAAACAAACTACATCATGGAACTCAAGACCACTTTTAGGAGACAAACCAAACCTCAATCACTGATACTTGGTTGATGGCTATCATATCATATATAAGGTATCTCCTTTCCTGCTTCTTTGAATCAGGCAAAGTATCAATAATCATCTCCCCATCAAGTAATGTGTAGTGGTGGGTCTTCTCAGCTAACACCTGCAGAGCCAAACATTAAGGGTAAAAACTATCAGCTGATGCATCAGGAAGTTGAAACAGTTCTAAGAAATAATCGTAAGTCACTTTGCATATAGAGTTGCACACATACATCGTTTGTGCCCCTGCAAGGAAACCTCATTTGGACCCTTCGAAAGTTGAAACTTCTATCAATTAAGTAACAACCATCTATTGTTATCAGCATCATATATCGTGTTCCATCAGCTTTCCACGTTGCATAATAATAACGCTGCCGTAACAACTGCAAATTTTCCCTGTATTATAAGAAGGCCTGAATCATTAAGCGAAAATGAGTTGCACATTGCTCAAACAACTGATATAGTACTAAACATATCCAAGTGCATCAATCAGTGGCCAAGAAATATTGGAAAGATTCAGAATAGAGACTTAAGAACGTAAAGTAGCAAGTAGGGGAAATCAACTTTAATTAATTAGAACCAACGTAATGTGGAGACAAGTTTGCATATTCATAAAGACTTTGATTCGGTTTCAGTGGAAACACATGTTTGTCTACATCCCACATACATGCCCCAAATCCCAAAAATAAGTGTATTAAATGATTGCAGGAAAGAAATTCCTTAAATAATTGAAAACTTCACAGGTTATGAAATTTGCATGTGATATAGACTGATGAAATCTGGCTGTTAGAGAAAAGACTGCAATTACAAGCTATTAATCAATGATTGAATCAATAAAAGACAACGGAGACCTATCAACGTGAAGAATAAGAACTACAATCTTCTGGAAAATACTTGGGCATTCAAAAATCATCCCGTTAGCTCTATCTTACACACAGTTGTTGGCACATAGCAACATTGAAATTCCAAAAAGATAAATGCCAGGCCACAGATAAGGGTCTTCATAAAACCCCTTTGGATGAAATCGTTAGGATAGAACAAAAATTATGCTTTATGCTAAGAATTGATCATTTGCGTAGATATTAAAGAACAGAAGGACCAAAAAGTAAATGGCTGTATGGCATAATAAGCATCCAATGCTAACAACCATGCAATGAGCCATAGCATAACATAACAACACAGCATATAAAATTGTATTCTTGTATTAGTTAAGAGCAAGACGCAGTAGCCCAATCTTAAGGCTTGATAAAGTATGACAAGTGACAAATACACAAATAAGCACACCAACTAGAAGCAAAAAAGTTGAACCTGTTCAGAGAAACTGGGTGTGATCCTGGAAATTGTGTGTGCCCCCTAGCCTGCATGTGAAGAAATTAGTAAAATGGCTTTAAAAACCACAAAAGGCACACGGAAAGAAAATTATAAAAGCAAAACACACAAAAACAAACATATATAAAGAATAAAAATAAAGAATGCTGGCAGAAACCTTCAAAACAATCTATCTTAACTGTAACTTAGACTTACGAAGTGTTAGGACATAGAACACATAGGATTCAATGAGAACATAAGGCATCTGAGTAATCTCATGTACATGAAAAATTCATAAAGGTGCATCTCAAAAATTGTCATCCCAGCATGAAGAATGAAAATTTACAGAACAAAGTAAGTATATTGAAAATTCTAATGAGCTTTTCTGACGCTCAAATTTAACCAGTCATTCATATAGTAAATGTCCTCGTGACTCTTCAATCAGCTATACACAAGTCCTCAGTAAAATATGGCAGAATAAGAAACTATAATTGACAAGAGAGTATAAAAAAAATATGAATATATACTAAAGCTCCACTATAGATAGAATAAACAGTTTGGAAACACATAATAAGCCACCAACACACAGGAAAGGATGGGAGACTCGCAATATGACAAAGAGAAACCATTCACAAGGCTTACCCCAGCACCCAATTTAAGTGATTGATAACAGAATTGCTGGAATGTATCTTGCTGATCATTAGGTATCTCATCTCCCAGGACATCATCATTTGTCATCAACACATCTGTCTCGTGATTCTCCTGTGTGCAGTGGAAAGATTCCAAATTTTTTTAAAATCAGAAATGCTCTAGGGTACAGTAAGATAGACAGACCCAAGTGTAAAACAAAGAACTTAACAGTCAAACTCTCATTGACAGTAATAACAAGAGCACACATAATTTGCTTTTGGCCCAAGGCTTCCTCACACTTTCAGTTCAACTCTAAACAATGATACCTAAGAAACAACAAACGGTGCGCTTGGTACAAGTTAGAGAAGGAAAGTTGGGAAACAGCACATTACAGTTATATGATGTCCATATCCCCTCGCCTATTTCAACCATCCCATTTATAATCCAACGAAGCACGGGAAAGGAACAACTTAAGAAATACCATGATGCCCATCTAGACCTACTGATACTCCAAAGCCTTAATTACATCAAATCATTTATATAGGAGAAATTTAGAAACTATCAAAAGTCGTTATGTATGTCACCCATACATCCAAAGGAGGGTCTGGCATTCCATCATCATCATCATCTGGCACTGCTTCACCATTAAGATCAAATTCAGAAGATCTCTTCCACTCTGGAGTAGGAGGACAAACCACCATGTCAGGCCTTTTTTCATGATAAAACGTGTACAAGGCATCAATGTAATCAGGTTTGTAGATTCCAGGAGGGCGTGCATCAGAAAAGATTTTTATTGCCTGCAGAATGGATGAATCAGCAAATCAGTTAACTAACATCTTCTTAGACAAAGAACACGATGATCAAGTAACTTGACAACTGACCTGCGTGACAGACATTGACATGGCACGCATAAGATAATGGATGATCATGTATCCTGTACGATTATGCCCATGTGTACAATGGACAAGTATATATTTCTTTGAGTGTTTTTGACGTGATAGAAATTGTGTAACCTGAAATGTAAATAGTCACACGTTTAAAGACTTTAAAACAGACCTCTGTAGCTCTGGAAAGTGTAAAGAAAGTCAGCATTTATTTCTTTTGAAGGACTCTTTGACTAAGCACTAATGAGTTATGACTTTATAATTTTCTTTCAAAACTTCACTCATAAAAAGATAAAGTGGCAAAGTGCACATTGTTACATGTATAGTCAAAATATAAACGAAGTTAACAAATAGTTAACTATTTGATCCAAAGAAAATTGATGAAAACAGATCTTTTTCACCTCTGTATTTTTATTGAATAATCATGCAAATGCAAATAAGATTAGGGAGCCACGCAAGAACACCCTAATCCCTGAGAAATCAAGGGTAAATCTAATACCTTCTTTTCCTATCCAAACTGAACAAAGAAATAATTAATAAAATAAGAGAGGCAAATATAAAATAAGAGCATAAGTGAAACTCAACAGTATTGGGCCGGTGGTTTAAAAAATAAAAAAGAAATCAACACGGCATATTGAAGAATTTCATTCTGAAATTTCTGATTTTATTTCAAAAAGAAGCAGCAATATATATGTACAGAGAGAGAAAGAGAGAGTAGGCTACAAAATATCAGTCAACATAAAAGGGAAATGAACATACAACATAAAGCCTTACAAAATAGGAGTATTCAAAAGAACAATAAGAAAAAGGAAACAGAACATTGGATTTCAACCAACGATATACAGCCATGATTCTTCCTTTGAATCAAATCCCAATAGCATATATCCAAATATGATTCTTCCCAAGAATCATTCGATTCCAGCACTTCCCCTCAAACTAGAACAGCTTAGATCTAGCATTGCCAATTTTCTTAATTCATCGAATTTCTATGCTGATTCTTGACCCATTATCATCTTCTCCTTAGTAAAAGAAGTTTTGGTTTTGGGCATCCTCTCCTCAACTTTATGAGGTAGAGATCTTAGCTTTTGCTAACCATCTTCTTATGGTTTTCTCACACTAACCACCAAAAAATGGCTTTCTAATTTTTTCGCTAACCACCAACATATGATTTTTTTTAATCTGTAATTGTTTCCCTGTCTTTAGCGGCAGTAACCATTCTTCTTTAACGACTTGGATGTTGGTCTAGTGCAGCAATGCCTTGAATTTTAATCAGCAGTACCAGCAGATGAGGCTGAGTTGACTAGTTCTGGACAAACAACAGAGGACAGCCCTTCATGCACTGTCATGTGCTAACACATGGGATGGATCAAAATTGGGTGTGGTCATGTGAGACAGAACATGGAGGGGCAACTGATGACCGCGTTATAGGATTTGGCCAATTGTGGTCTTTCGAGGGTAATGACAGAGTATGTGGTATCTCTCATGATAGAGAAATAGTGATTCCAAATTTTGAACATGCTTCTGTAGAAAAGATGAAGAGCTTCAAAAAAAAAAAAAAACTTTCTGAACCTCTTGTTGATAAATAGGTCAAGCCTCTTGGGACCATGAAAATCATGAGAATGAAATTTCTTATTTTATTTCAAAACAAAAGCTGCAATATATAAGTAGGCCATAAAATATTAGCATAATCAAATCTCAACATGATAGAAAATAAACATCCAACAGAATTAGTTTCCTTAAACATCCATTATCGACTAGAAAATCAACTTTAGTTTCCAGTTGGCTCCTTGTTTGAATTAACCTACGAAAAACTACATAAATAAAACCTTTGCATTAGAAAATACAAACTCAAACACCAAATAGGAAATTTTTTAGAGTATAAGAAATCCCCACTTCTCGAGAGTCGAGATAGCAATGTTTAAATAATGCAAACAAACAATCGCTCATGCCTCAGAAAGAATAGAAACACCACAAGCTTCAGAATAACTCAGGAAGATTAGAATATTGGTTAAGACAGAAACAAACCTCATGGACAAACTGATTCACAGATAAATTATCAGGTACAGAACCACGCCCCTTGCATTGTATCTAATCCACAAATCAGGAAAAGAAATTGGAACCATGTAATGACAAATTTGGAAAACCTTGAGATGGTAAGAAGAATTTTCTGGCTACAAACCTTTACATGCTTGATACCCTCTTTCTTTAGATCTAACACTGGATAATATCGAGAAGTATTTGTCAAATCAATCACCAAACCAAGCTGTAAACCAAAAGAATAAAACATGAAAAGGATGATAAAACAAGGAAATCATTTACTAACAGTTAGAGTTTTCCACAGATTGTGTAAACAAAAACAAACCCATCGAGGGGTGGCCATCTATCTTTCTCTTGACCCATACTAATTGGTTTCATTTACACAAAATTACTCCTAAAGGCCCATTTGATTCACAGAAAGGTATTGACTGGGTGGGAATGAAATGGAATGGAATAGATTGTCCACTGTGACTTTATTTGATATCATACTAAGAATATTGGAGTCAAACTTATTTTTCATCTACAATTAAATAAAAATTTTACTACAAAAACTAAAATGCCCTCCATCCATTTCCCCTTACTCTTCTTTGTTCTTCCCTTCTTTCCATTGCTGCCACTCCTTCCTCACCACCTCATTCAACCCTTCCACAACACCACCTTTGTTGCCACTCCATCCTCCTTCCTCCCTCCTCATACCTCAATCTGTCTCCTCTCAACAGCAGACACATCAAGTATGATATAATGGTCCTTACTCTATTAGCCAAAATATCAGAACCAGGACGTCAACCAACAAGAAATCATATGTACAGATCCCTCACCAGCGTTCTTCAGCAAATACAAGCTGGCAGTGTTCAGAAATCAACAATGATTGCTTGTAGGGATTGTCAAATAGATTTCTGGTGGTTTTGATTCTCAAATGGATTGGCAAGCTCAACAATGTTGGCGGAAGCTTGTGGTGTCAGTGGAAGATGGAGAATAGGTAGAATATAGGTCAATGGTCTGATCATGAATATTTCGGTAAATGTGGCATCGGTTTCAGAGTGGGAATAGGCTTTCATCATATTTCTCAGACGAATGATGATTTCAAAATTTTAAGCAATGTGCTTCTCTGACAGAAACCTCTCTGCAGCATTGAATGCCAGCCAACCAAACACTATAACCTAGGGAATGGCATCAGGATTCCTATTCTTTGGGCCCAAAGTTTTGGAAAACAAAAAATTTAATGATACACTACCAAGGAAGATACGCGGCACATAGAAAGAAGAAAAACCTAAAAATGAAACCACTCAAACAAGACACCTGCCAAAAATAAACTGCCCGTGTGAACTATTGGATGGTTGACTGCACATCAAAAACACTGTCAGCACAGGCAGTGGTATAATTTGTGCAAATGCATGTTATGCTAGTAACATAACTTAAACTAGAAGAGATCAAACATTTTCTAAATAAGTCCTACTTACTTTTCTCCCTAAAACTCTTTGTTGATGTATCACTTGTTTGAATGAGTATCTTTTACCAGGAGCAACACAATCATTGAACGATTCACCAAGTGGAACCTTAGAAGGTATCATGCAAAAAATTTCCTGACCAAATGAAGGGCAATCCAACCACCCTGCATGAAAAAAAAAACAATATTTCACTTCAAAGTTTAAAATTTATAATCTGTCACATAAACCATATTCCAACAATACCCTATACTACTGAAGCACAGCAGGCAAAGCAGCTATCCATCTGCATAGCATAAAGCCAGAAATCCTTCCATATGATGCATTTACTTTTCATCTTGAGATACTAATACTTTATCTTTCTTCAAACTCAAAACAAATTGTATTTGGAGTGAGAAACTAATACTTTACAGAAAGCACATAAATTACCAAAACAAAATTGTCAGTTTTTATTTGCTCAAAACTACAGCATCACATAAATATAATAGGTCACAATAGTATCAAATTAGGCCTTTTGGCTCCTCATCCACCCAAAACCAAAAACAAATTTTGTATAAAAAAGACTAAGATACACAAACTTTAGGTCAGTTGCATGACTACCTGAATTTTAAAACTTTAAAATTAACACCCTCATCTTTAAGATTTCGACCACCAGCTCCCTTACTGTTAAAAACACAATTATATTTAACAGCATACGCCATGTCAGACTAAATAAAAACACATGGCAAAGGCACTTCGTAGCTGACAATTGAGTAGTCTAGGAAATTATAATAAGTCAATATCAAAATTAACATCATCACTAAAGCGCCATTTTATCATTTTGTCTTTAACCCCTACCGTTTCTTCATTCAATCACATGATTTAAGGGACTTCGTTTGAAATAGCTGATATTTGACTAGGGCAAAAAATCTTACCTGGAGGAAGCCTACTTCGATCATATGATTTCAGGGACTTCGTTTGAAATAGCTGATCATAACCAGGTGAAGGAGATACATAAACAGATCTGTCATCTGGACGCTCCCTTTTCAATCGTTTTTTTCTTTCTTCACGCTCCTAAATTGAAAAATTTGCCAATTATGCACCAATTAGAACACGTGTAAAGGATAAACAAAAGGAAATATCTATAGGTAAACAAAACTTTTTGCATACTAATGTAGACCAAGAATAAGTAAATTGGGTGGCGTTAAATACAATTGGTTAGCCAAAAGAAATCTCATCAGGGACTATAGTTTGGCTAACAGAGAATATAGCTAAGATTCAAACCATTCAGATAAATAAATTAAGCTTCTACTGTTTATTAAAGGAGATTTTGAATTCTCCAGTAAACTGTGGGCGTCGATGGAGAGAGAGGGGCAACAGGATAAACGGTGATAACCATTTCGATATTTATTCAGGTGAGGAGGTGATAGCTGCGAGATTCACAATATTATGAACTGCTTTAAAAGAA
This sequence comes from Inga oerstediana, assembly GCA_963210345.1. Lineage (NCBI taxonomy): Eukaryota > Viridiplantae > Streptophyta > Magnoliopsida > Fabales > Fabaceae > Inga > Inga oerstediana. The sequence continues at coordinate 63,193,580 of OY723408.1, forward strand.
CGGGGTAGAAAAGAGAGAATACAACTTTAAGGAAAGATGTTTCATTCTTATATTTGTCATAAAAGCACTGAAATAATCTATGAAAATGCAGTTCTAAAACTAGACCAATGAAAATCCTTTATAAAATATATTCAATTGTACAATGTATAAGAGAAATACACACACACACAGAGACTGCCACCACACGAAGCATCCTCTTGAACTAGATAGCCATGACAAGTCATAAGTAAAAGAAGGGTACCCGGCGTGCTATATCAACTGCAGTTTCTACACGTTCTTCTTGTGCAGCGAAGTCTTCTACATGCCCCTCAAATGGGTCCTCATCCTCCTCTGGAACGGGTGAGGCATTCAAGTCCATAGCAGCTGTCATTAAGCATTAAGCAACATTCACAGAACCTTTATAGCCCGCAATTAGCTTGGTTTGTCCCTAAATACAATCTTCCAGCTGCATCATTTAAACACCAATCCAATGAATCCCACACGTATAGCAAAGGAAAAAGATAACCAAAAATTCTGCAAGTTTATCGTGCCAACACGGCGGAGACAAGGTAGGCAAAATTCCCATCTTCGACTACAATAAGCCAAAGAAAATCAACAAAACCAAGTAGGAAAATCAATAATATGTGAGAACAAGCCAAGAAGAACAAATTACTTTTTCCCACCCCAATCAAGCACCAAATTCAAGGAAGTTCCATATCGCATCCTAACTGTAGGAGCAAACACTAGCACAATCAATGCCAAATAGTAAGCATTCTAGACGGGAAAGATATCCAAGAATCCGGTGAAAGCTTGAAATTAGAAAACTGAACAGCGGACAAACAACCAGGGGAAGGGAAAAGGCTCTAAAGAGGAGCTAACCTCAGCAGGGAAATGAAATCGATGGCCAATTCTAGTGTGATACTACGATTCTCCTTGCTACGGAGACTCAGTAAATCCTTCGCACAAGACCAGAAAACGGAAATTTCTCGATCACAATTAATGACAAGAACGCGACCTAATATGCTCCAACAAAGAAAAGAAAAAGCGAAAAAGAACCCTACAATTGAGAAATGAAGAGCTTGTTCTTGCTCACGTCAGTGTGGAAACCCTAGAGAGAGGGTGGTTGTTTGTTGGATTAGTGAAAGAGAAGTAAAGGCTGTATGTAAGGATGTTTTGTCATATTTAATGAGAATCCATCATCGAAGTCCAAAGATATGGTACGAGGAAGAGAGAGGGTGCAAAGCAGGAAGACTTGCGATTCCGAGTCCTCGTCAGTGAATCGCAATATCTAAATCCAGTAATTAATTAATTAATTTTTTTCAAATGAAAATTTTCTTTTTTAATTTTAAAAATCCTAATGAAGTTCGGTCACCCCCACTCATCAGGACAAAGTACCGTTTGAAATAGACTTACAGATTTTCTGACAACAATAGTATTTATTTTTGTACCGGCAAAAAAAATAGTATTTATTTTTTTAGTTAAATATTATTATATTTAAAGTAAACGGTAGTTATCAAATTATAACGATGTTGAAAAAATAAAAAAGAAAAGGGCAAAAAATTATCACTTGATTTTTAAAATTTTAAGTGTATGTTTGGGAGCATTTATTTTTTGAATATAAGTGTATATTACGTAAGCCGAGATAAAACTCCTCTCACATACTTACCTCATATACCGTGAATCACGATTTATAAGTATTTATTGCTAAAAAATAAGCTATTTTAAACGAACACTAAGTCAGCTTTCTTGTTTATAAAATTATAGGTATTAATTCAACTTATATAATAATTGATAACTCATTTTAATAATAAATCATTAATTTAAGATTTTTAAATGATATTTTTAGTCTTTTTCCCAATAAAATCATAACCCATGAGTTGTTTCTGGCAACAAAATAATGATTTATTTCATTATTAAGGAATTAACATTTATGTATTTTATTTGACACATAAAAATAAAAGGCATGATGACGTAAAACTTGATTATTAAAGGGTTAATACTATATTTGATCCTTTAAATTTATTCTCATTTTGATTTTAGTCCTTTAAGTTTTAAATTATTGGTTTTCGTCCCTCTATGGGCAAATTGGTCTAGGCTTTTATTGAGTTATAGGGACCAATATTTTAAAAGAAATGAAATCTAAGGGACCAAAACCTATTATTTGAAACTTGAGGGATTAAAATCAAAATGAGGATAAACTTGAGGGACTAAAGATTATATTAACCCTAAATTAAATATAAATGAAATTCATATGGCACAAAATGTCTTGTGTTTTCTTCTATTAAAAAATGCCTTGTTCTCTTAGGGCCTGTTTGGTTCAATGGGAGGGGATGGAATGGGAGGGAATGGAGGGGAGGGGATGGAAGGGAAGGAGGGGAGGTTACCTTGTTTGGTTTGGTTGAAGGGGAAGGAAGGGGAAGGTTTTTTAATGATCTTTTGTTTGGTTCAAGAAGGGAGGGGAGGGGAGATAATATGTAATTTACCATTTTACCCTTATATATTAGTTTATATATTTTTACTTATATAAATTATTTAAATTAATTTACACCTTAATATAAATTATATAATTTTTGAAAACGTGGTTCTCAAAATTCAATTGCTGACAAAATTTATTGAGCCGAATGTGCATCAGGATTTGTGAAGATGAAACTATCAATCATCAGGATTTCTTATATGTTACTATGCAAAAAATGAGAACATAAAAATAAAGTCCAAATTTACGTTTTTGGCAGAAAGTAGAGGAAGGGAATTGAGGGCAAGAGACTAGGAGCAACAGCAGCGGAGAGGGCATGAGTTGCAACCATGGGCATTGATGGGATATGACAAAGATTATGAGGGTAAATTAGTCACAATATTTGGCTCCCCTCCAAAACCCCCCAATTTGGAGGGAATCAAAATAAGGGGAGGGGAGGGGAGAGAGAAGCAAATTTTTACTCCCCTCCCCTCCAAAATTTCAAACCAAATGAGGGGAGGGGCTCATTTTTCCTCCCCTCCCATCCACTCCCCTCCAACCAAACAGGGCCTTAAGATTTAAGATTAGGCGACGGATTCTTTCAAAAATAATTCACAATCCAATTATCAGGTTAGACTATAATAGGGAAAATCTCACTCAAGTCCTATGACCAAAAAAAAAAATCAAAATAGTCCTAGTGTAGATTCTTTTATCAAAAAAAGTCTCATGGTAAATTCTTCTATCAAAAAGGTCTTTAGGAACCTCAGTAATATAGATTTAAATTATGAACTTACCTTGTTGACAAATGTATGTGACTATATTGACAAGTCATAGAATGACCATTAACAAACTCATATATGTTAACTAAAGCAGCTTCCGTTAACAAATATATATAACTATATTGACAAGTCATAGAGTAGTCATTGATAAGCCCACTAATGTTAATTAAATCAACTTCCGTTGATAAGTGTATGTCATTATATTGATAAGTCATAGAGTGGTCATTAATAAGCCAATCTATGTTAACTAAAACAGCTTCAATTGACAAGTGCATGTGACTATATTAACAAATTATAGAGTGGCTATTAACAACCTCATCTATGTCACTGAGATCCTAAGAATTTTTTTAATAGAGGAATCTACACTAAGTCTTTTTTAATATTTTTCCTAATCCTTAAAAACTGAGTGAGATTTTCTCTATATAATAGAGGTTAAAATCATTCTCTTGAGATAATAGGATGGAATACAAATAAAAGTCTAGAGTTAAAATTCTCTCGACATAAGGAGGAAAACAAGTACTCCCTCCTGACTCTTAATATATGACCTATTTACCTAATTGAATAAGATTAAGAAATTTAGTTAACTTAATTAATATGACATATATTTTTTAAAATACCCTAATCATCTTTCTTAATTTTCTCATTTCCTCTCTTCTTTGATTATTGTTGAAGAGGCATCAATAACGATAAATTAGGATAAGATTGACAAAACAATTAATTATTCCAGATGGGAGCAATATATAGGCGGATATCCGGTAGAATAATAGCATTTGCAAAATATGCCACTCTAAAATATCATAAAATCATCTTATTAAGTTCCTTGAAACTCAAACAGTCTATACAGTATTCGTATCTAAGTCTATTAGGGGAAAAAATTCACCACTTCAACATAAATTACGGAAGTAAAGAACAAAACCAAAGAGAGGCCAAAAAAAAAAAAAAAAACAAGAAGCATCTCATGAATTAAATCATTCGAGAGTGAACCGGAACATTATGAGCCGAAGGTACAAAATGACTCTCGCTTTATTTCCCCGTCTGGTCTTCTACTGGAACTTGGAAGATGGACATGGGATATCAGTCACCAGTTCAAATGGCATCTCCCTGGTGTCACTTCGAATCCCAAAAGTTGTGTTGAACAAAAATGGCTATGATGCCGGATGGCATACCCAATATGAGTTACTCAAAAAAAGAACCCATTGTACAGTTTTCACTGTTCCATTTATATAACTCAAGTCAGCACCATCTTCACCAGTATATATCAGAAGCAGGCAGATAGAAAGATATATGTATACAACGCATAATGTCATGAAGAGCCAAAAATTATAGTGAATGATATAGTAAAATAGAGAAAATACCATATTTCCCACTCAACCGTTCTGAATCCCAAATCACAGAAAACCATCTAAAAAAAGCGTTTTAAAGTGTTGTAATGATTCGAACTTAATGGAGCAGCCAAACAAACCGATCATGCAACTTAGTTTGTAAAGAGAAAGTAAATTGCATGTCCCTCATAAAGGATACCATAAACAAATCAAGCATTCAACGGAATTAGGGATGGGAATAAGTTAGGCCCTTATTAGGGGCCTACAGCCTATCTTACATTAAACCTAATCTAGCCTATTTAGTAAATAGGCCAGGCCAAGGCTCGGGCCATTTGTTAGGCCTAATCTAAATAAACAGGCCAGACCTATTTTCATAAAGCCTAGTTTACAGTCCTACAGACCTGACCTATTTATTTTTTTAATTTATACTATTATATATAATTATATATAATATAATCTAAATCAGTTTTATAAATTATTTATACAATTACAAACTTAGTTTTTATCTGAGGTTTCACATCTCATCATTCACCCCCAAACTCAACATTTTTATTTATTAGTCGAATACATTTACCTTTCTTCTCTTTAATTGCCCAAGACTGTAATGTTAGCTCGCTCCATTTCCCTTAATTTGCGTCATCCATTGAAACATAATAATTGCTACAAGTTTATTTTAGTGATGTCCTAATAAAATATTATAATCTCAGTAGGAGAAGTTTGTCTCAGTTTCTATAGCAAAATAAAAAAAGGTAAAATCTAGTTTTACATGCCACTACTTGTTATATTTGGTTGATTTTTAAAAATATATTTTCTTATATTGTTTTTTCTTATTCTAACTGGTTTGGATAATTGTTGTCACTAGGTGTTCTTTTTCTTACTAAACCATTATAGGTAAGAATAAATCCTAATTAAACTTTTAAGATATAATGTAGGTTTTTAAATATGTTTGAGAGGTTGTCAATGAACATGAAGGCATAGGCTTTAAATCTATTTAAATGTTTACATTTCAAATAGGCTCTTAAACAAACTTCAAGCCTTGTGAGGCTTTTTGAAGGCTCAGGCTCGAGTCTAAAAAAAAGCCTATATGCAGGCCCAGGACTAGGCTCTAAATTTCTATTGTAGGTCTGGACCTATTTAGCTAAAATCTAACCCGGCCTAACCTATTTCTATCCCTAAACAAAACGTTCAGGGCTTGTTTGGTCTGAGGGGAGGGGAGGAAAAGTGGGCGGAGGGAAAATTTTTTTGAGTTGAATTTAAAAAAATTAGAGAAATGGGGTTAAAAATTTTTAATTAATTTTTCTTACTCTTTTATCTTATATATTTTCTTTATTAAAATTTTATTACCCCACTTCTTTAATCTTTTAAAATTCAACTCATAAAAATTTTCTCTCCCCTCCCTTCTCCTCCAAATCTCTCACACCAAACAGACACTTAAGAAACAAAGACTATAGGATTGACATAAAACAAAAACAAACTTTCAAGTAGTATAATGATCCCCCAAAAATATTCAGAACAATTGACATTGATGTAGTTTTAGGAGGACCAAAATGGTATTTCACTGTTGACAAATAATATCTGCAGTATGATTGGCAGTAAATGAACTCACATCAAGAAAAGGTGTGATTTGTCCCCACCTCCATCCCTAGCTCATCATTTGACGGAATGCCTCCGGATAGATCTTCATTTTTTAAACTTCCATCAGATTTGGAAATCTTAGGCGTCAGATTCTCATACTTCTTCTGCAAGTCTGAAGATTCAATGGCCTCTGCAAGGCTCTTCTTAATTTGTTTCTCCAATGCATCCATTTTATTTTTTGATGCCGAATCTGGTGAGTTTCCTGCCTTGGCAACCTCTATTTTTAATAACTCTCTTGCTCTTAAGGTCTGATGAGTTTAAGACAATTTCAATTCCCTTCTTGATATCATCGTTCAGCTCTCCTATCTCTGACTTAAACTTTGAGACTGAGAAGTTCAGGGCACCAACTTCTAATCCCTTTGACTTCAGGGCTTCAACTAGCTTCCGCACTACCTCTTTCTTAAACTCTATGATTTCCTTCTTCAATTCAACGCCCAAATCACTTGGTGAGGGTACACCAGAACCTTCAACTTCAGCCTTCAGTGACTTGTATTTTTCCTTCAGTGTCTCATATTTTCCCTTTATGCTAGGGTACTATGAATTACATCTTCAAATTTTGCCTTGAATTCTTCCTTCAACATGACAGCCTTCTTATACTTATCTGACAAATCCTTTGCTTTAGAAAATTCTTTCAACGCGTTAAGCATTTCCTTCAGCCTTCCATAATTGGGAGCTTTTGGCAGACCCTGGTTGAACTCCTCCTTTAGCTTGTCAATCTTACCCTTCACCACTGGACGAATAAGTTGGTCATCGGAATTTTCTTTTGAAACTTCCTCCCGTAGCTTTGCCAACTTGTCTGTCAAGCCCATGGCTTTCACTGCCTTAGAGTACTCTCGATCAACCTCCTTTCTCAGTTTCCGGATTGTCCCATCCAGATCTAATTCTGGAAGCTTGGTGGAGGATTCCTGGGCTTCCAAAATTTGCTGCTTCAGTTTTTCAACCTCACCCTCTAATTCAGCATCTGGAATCTTCTTAGCAACAGGTATCTCCTTTTTCATATTGATTTTCTTCTGAGGATCAACAGGAATTCCTTCCTGGAACCCACCAATTTTCCGGAACTTAAGCATGCGATGCTTTAGTAGATCCTCGGTATTCATCTGAGTAAGCTCCTATACAATGAGACAATCCAGAGATTTATATTTAGCATATGGCTCTGCATATTTGATTTCAGTAGAAAATTTGCTGGCCAAAAAACTTACATCCATGGCTTCATTGATTGCAACTTTTATCTGCTGTGACACCCAAGGTGGATCTGCATGTGCACCACCGAGTGGTTCCTATCACCAAGAACAAACAAATGAAATTCCAATTAAAGGACAAAGAATGATCTTTTACCCACAAACAAATACATCAAATGAGCTATCACTGCAGGAGGTACTAGATTTGACAAAGCTAACAACTGATTATGATAATAAAATATATTGTGAACTGCACGGCTTATCGTCATTTTGTATTTGTCAAGTTCAAATTCAGGCGTTTGGAAAACAGAATTAAGTTTCAGAAGCTGCCCCTCAGATGAAACATAAGTAACAACCATTTCATACACATCTATGCCCCGCTTGGTGGAAAGGAATACACTAAAATGGAAAGGAAAAGAATGTAAGAAGGTGGAATATGAGATGACACTTGTGTTCCTATTTTAAAATAAGTAATAGCAAAATAAATACTATTAAGTAGTGATTATAAGCATATAACAGACATTAGATAACATATTCCCCCCCCCCCCCCCTGTTTGGTAACAAATGCTGTTACGATGTAAGTTATATTGATAGAGTGATACACATTTCATAACAGAGGACTTAAGACACAACAAAAGAAATTTAAGATTAAGAGATGTAATTGTTAGGATTGTTACCGGACTAACACCATCTGCCACTTGCAATTTGCACAACTCAGATGCTGTAATCTTGAGCCTTGCAGCAGCCTTGTGGGGGGGGGGGGGGGGGGGGGGGGCAGCTTTAGCAGTCTTCCACAAAATACCTGCACTTGCCTCCGGACTAAAACATAAAATAATGGAAACCAAATCAGCAGTACAGCTTACAAGTCAGCACATAAACTTACTAAGATTGTTAAGGAATTAACATGAACTAAAGACTCAACCATATAACCACAAGGATGTCAAAGAAACCAAAAGACATGCAAGCATGCATAAAACGCACACAGAGGATTACTTCTGAATATGGTTGAGAATTTGCTAATTTAACACCCAGCAATGGCTTGCTATCACATTCAATTCCAAAAAGCGCTAAGTGGGATCAAGTACACACAGTGTGTTTTCATACCCTCCCGATGGGCAATTAACATCAGAAATACACAGTAGCTATCATGCAGCATCATTTTATCAAATATAGGAAAGACTATTTTAGCATTTTTGGGGTTGTAAGATATGGTGGCATCAGCTATCAAACATCAATGTGCTTGATATTTCTTATCAAAAGGAGACTCCACTCTTTTGTGTATGAGATCATTTATATCTAGAAAACTCCATAACTTCTTTACTGGGGAAAATCACAAAAAGATAAATAAAAAACGCAGTGGCTTAACTTGTTCATTCACTGATCACTAATTCAATCAATTAAACCTTTATAAGTTCCAGTTAGTTCAACTAAGATGCCAGAATCCATCCAGATCATTGGCAAGGTTAAACCTGTTTGATTTGCAATATATTATTAGAAAGAAAAAGTTCAAGTCATAAAATATATTCTCCATTCTACATTCTGGATCCTCAATTGTATTAAAATTGAGATTTAATCAAGCTATGTTCTCTGCTTCATATAATCAGCTGCCTCTCCAGAAATTAATTGATAGACAGGTAGAAATATATTATGCAGCGGTTTTCTATGCAGAATGAGATAAGGAGGACAGTAAATTGTGTCACTGAAGATGCATCAATCTAGATAATGCTACAAACAATTAGACAAAACTTGTATGAGCTTAGCCAAAGTCCTAGTTATGTTAAATCTAAAAATCTTGTGCATATTTGAAAAATGAAAGAACAGCATCCTCCTACAAAAGCCAAAACAACCATTTTTCCAATCAGAGATGTATTCGCTGAAAAAACAAATTAATAGAAGTTAACCTATCTTTACAACCAAGAAGCACATGACAAGAATATTATCACGATATTATTAGAAGCAATCATACAATTGAAAACACATTATCAGGTACAGCACAGTTCTAAGATAAAGATCATAGATAATATCAATAGAATAGAAAAGCAACCATAAATCATAGATAATTTGCAAAGTTGACCTATGAATCCATCTAATATGCTGTAGAAAAGAAGAGGCATGTAATTTAAGAAAACAATGACATTATAAAATTTTGCAAAAATTAGGTCAGATCTAAATCACCTGGCCACATAAAATACAGTATTTTCAAGCATAAGCAGTTTAATAGCACAGCCAATGGCAAGTGCACCACCAGAACCTCCCTCTCCAATAACTACAGACACAATTGGTACCTTCAGACCAAACATGGCCCACAAATTGTAGGCAATGGCTTCACCCTGCATGCATGAAAATCGATCAAACAGATTAACATACCAAAAAGGGAGGTCAAAGTGAATCCTCAAGCGTACTTAACAACATACTTGGCCTAGTTCCTCTGATTTAAGGTCAGCATCTGCCCCAGGTGTATCAATGAAAGTGATTATGGGGAACCCATAACGATCTGCTTGAAGCATCAAGCGAAGAGCCTTCCTGTAACTGTTCAAATTGAAAATTCTAATCAGTATCAGATATAGAGATAATGATAGTTCCTAGACCAAGTCAAGCAAGTTGAGAGGAGTCACCATCCCATATTAAATCTAGTTGGCTTCTCAAAAAAAAAAAAAAAAAAACAACAAAAGATTTTAAGAGCCAACATGCCCATGAGGTGTTGGCATCCCAAAGTTACGTTGTATGTTTTCTTTACTATTTCGACCCCTCTGGTGACCTACGAACATATACGTTCTACCATCTATGGACCCTATGCCAGTAACAATAGCTGGGTCATCATAACCTTCCCGATCACCATGGAGTTCCATAAACTACAGCATGAGGAAGAGTGAGACTTCTAGCATTAATGGTGCAGCACAAGGGATTGTAGAGTGTAATTACAAAATAATTATGCGCAGTAGACCTTTTCAGTTATGTCAAAGACATGGGATTTGGCTTGCCTCCGCTGCCCAGCGGCCCGCTGCCAATCATTTTCGGTGTAGTTTTGGGTTGGAGCTGACTTTTTTTTTTTTTTTAAAAAATGACGTTTAGTATTTTGACGTTTTTTTTCTACATTTATCTAGTATCTTAAAATATTTTTTAAATAACATGCAGTATCATAAAATATGTTTTAATACTCCCTCCGGTCTTAATTATAAGATAAAATTAACTTTTTTGGAGAAATTAAGGAAGCCAATTAAATTACTTTAGAGTATTTATATTTATATATTTTTTTTCAAATTAATTAATTTGACTAATAAACTAATATATAATATAAGGATATTAAAAATATAAACACTCTAAAGTAATTTAATTGGCTTCCTTAATTTCTTCAAAAAAGTCAACTTTGTTTTATAATTAGGACCGGAGGGAGTACTTTTAACCCCTTAAAATATTTTTTTAGTTATACCTAGTCTGTTAGCAGACTGATTGTAATTTTACCTTTAATGTACTTTTTCAGTTCCAAAAATTACTTAAAAATATTTTTTTATGCTTTTAACCCTTTAAAATATATTTTCAGTTCCACCTAGTGTTTTAATAGATTGACTACAATTTTACTGTTAATATATTTTTCTTAGTAGTAAAAAGCATCCAAAACTTAGGATACTGATTTATTGATTTTCACCCAGTCTAAAATATTTTTAAATAATTTTTGGAGCTGAAAAAGTACATTAAAGGTAAAATTACAATCAGTCTGCTAACAGACTGGGTATAATTAAAAAAATATTTTAAGGGGTTAAAATCATTAAAAATTATTTTAGGATACTGCATGTTACTTAAAAAATATTTTAAGATACTAAATAAGTCCAAAAAAATACTCTAAAATACTAAACATCATTTTAAAAAAAAGTCAGCCCAACCCAAAACTAGATCAAAACGATGTAGTTTAGGAGAAAAGGGTTGGCAGTACACGCAAGCCAAATCCAAAGACATGATCAAGGAAAGTAGGCCTGTTAGGATGTCTTACAATGCTGACACGCTGTATAGGAGTCAGATGCGTGCATAAATCCTTCAAAGCCTGAAATAAGGGAAGCTGTGAGGAAAATGCAATCGGAAGCATTGCATATTCATCAATTGCTGGTCGGAAAAGAAAGCGTTAACAAATAACAAGTTTGATTCGCTGTAACAAATAAAGATTGTATTTGAAAAAAAATGCAAAACTTGCCAAGACGCTGCAGTTTAAGATTTGCGGTAAGAGAAATGCCAAATGAACAATAATCTTGCATTCGAGCTAAAGAGGTGAGATTTGAAGGACGGTGTTGGGCTTGTGCAGATATATAATCGGTTCTTATCAGGACTCTCAACACAATAAAGTGTGTGTTTGGGATAGTGTTAGGAAAAATGACTTATTATAATTCTGACTTATTAAAAATGACTTAATAAAAAAGTCAGTTTTTATAATGTGATTTATGTTTAGATGAGCGATTGAATAAGTAATTTTTCATAAGTCAAAACATGTTTGAATTGGCGATTATATAAGTGTTTTTTTAAAAATAAAAACTTGTTTGGATTGGCAATTACATTATTGCTTTTGTGTTAATTATAACAAAATAAGATATTTAAAATTAAAAATTAGTAGAAAAATTGAAGTTAGAAAATGTGATGCCAAAATACATAATTTCACATAAAAATATTACATAACTAATTAGATCACATGTCCCGTACAAATCGATGTCTAATCATGTCACGGATGTGATTCATACGGGTTGAAGATTATTCTATTTTTAAAGGTAATGGATAATATTATTCTATAATATTATTTTATTTTAACAATTTCAAGATACTTTGAACCAAAAAAAATTAGGACAACATTATTCTTAATTAAAACTTACTAAATATATTTGCACCTTAACTCAAAATTTAATGATATAATCAATATTTAATTTTTTTTTCCCATAAAAAAAAGGTATAGAATGAAATGGGAGAAGATGTGTGGACCCGGGGTGGGTCAAAAAAAAAAAATGGAGGCACGCAGGTGGGGCCCAAAAGGTGTGTACAAAAATAAGTTGCAGCTTATTTTAATAAAAAGTGGGTGTCTTGGATTTATTTAATAAGTTGAGTTTTCAGGGTTTTTGTTTTTTGTAAAACGCTGTTCCAAACACAGCCAAAACATGGTGCGTTTTGAATTGGGCTTTTTGCCCCAAAATCGGGCTTACTGGGCGTTGAAACGTTTTTCCAAACACTCTCAAAGTAATCTACTCCTTCAGTGCTAATTATAAAATAAAATTGATTTTTTTGGAGAAATTAAAGAAGCTAATTAAATTACTTTAGAGTATTTATATTTTTAGTATTCTTAGATTATATATCAGTTTATTAGTCAAATTAATTAGTTTTGAGAAAAAAATAAAAATATAAATACTTTAAAGTAATTTAATTGGCTTCCTTAATTTCTTTAAAAAAATCAACTTTATCTTATAATTAGGACTGGATGAAGTATTGTTTTTGTCGAGAATAATAATTATGATTAAACCTGCTCATATTTGGTCTCTAATGAGATAATCTGATCTTAGAAGTCCAGACTTGTTTCAGAGGCCACCTTCCGCACCAACAAAAAAAAATGTATAATCCTGATGAAGCAGACCCTAAGAATTAATTCTCAGTTAGATAGAAAAACTACAGTGGCACGTAACGAAATTACATCAATAATCTTCTTTTGGAGGTCAATTAGCGGTTTTTCAAAACCCAAAGTGACTGGCTTTCGTTTCTGTTTCAGCGGCTTGAAATACGAGAGATGCCTTAGCACACCACCTTTCACATTGGGGTCAAGATCATCAGGCCAGGGATATTCATGCTTCTTCTTCCCCTTCCAAAGCTTGGCGACAACTGTAAACTCCCTTCTTTTAAAACCTAGTCGGATCCTTCCTAAAGTTCTCAAAGGGACGCCACTAACACCATTAGCGGAACTTCGGAGAAGATCAGAAGCTGAAGTTCCAGCAAATGCTGCAGCACATTGAGATGCAGAAGCCATCCTCCGAATCCAATTACAACTTGCAGTGATTCAACACCAGGATTCTAAAATTAGGTCACCCGAACCTCAGCTTTTGAAGTTCGTACACTGTGAAATGAGAACCCGAGAAGAAACCCAGAAATATCACCATATGGATTAATACTTGTGCCAAAAAAAAAAAAAAAAAAAAGCGAACCTGAAAATGAGGGAGAAATTGGAAATGCGTGCGTGGATATGGATTGGGAGATAAATGCGAAAATCCAAAAAATGGGAGGCAATGAAGGATAGAAAACAGAGGATTACTGAGGAACGCGACAGAAAAGAAGGTTCATTGTGGAGATCGTCAATGAATGTTGTTAGCTACGGTTGGGGTATTGTTCGAAGAAAAGGAGCCATGGGGCGATATTAACAAGGAGTGTGAAGGGGACCTGGGTGGAATGAAGTTAATCATCAATCGGTTTATAAATGAAACCGCTTTTTTCGTTTGGCCGTTGAGGGGCGAAATTTTCTGCTACTGTATAGTGTATGTCCGAAGCACATCTGCATTGATGCGATCTCCCCTAGTCTGCACAACCCGCCTCCTACTTAGCGGTCGTCAATTTTTTTCTTATTAACAAACAGATCCAAATGAAAAAATTAAGCGAAAATCCCATAACAATACCATAGAAATTAAAAGGGACAAATCAGCGATTCCAATATTCAAAATTCTATGTCTGTATGATTGGACCAATTTGGAATATGAAATCTTATCAAAAAGAACTCGAGTAGAAAGAAGGTAAATGCTAGAGTAAGACAAAAGGAGTTAGGCTGCGGTAAGAGAAAGATAGCCTTAACCCCATCTCTTTTTTTTTTTTGACAAATTCTTGGACTAACCCAGTGGCCTACTGAACCTGATAGAAACTTCTTTTATTCATCTTAATCATGTAAACATAACAAATATATTACCCGCACAAATATATCAGTAATATCTCATCAAAATACTTATATAGCACACAGCCCGTGCTTAATAGGCCAGCATACACAAAATTACTATCCTACCCTTACTCACACTCCCTCCTAAAGTTTGCTGACTAAACAAATCAACAGTCCCTAACTTGCTCAATAGTCATTTCTGAATATCTCCACCAACAACTTTTGTTAAAAGATCTGCTTGCTATTACCTTGATCGAACATGTTGTAAGTCTATCAGCTGGCTTTCCCATTTCTCCCTTATGAAGTGATAATCAATCTCAATGTGCTTAGTGCGCTCTTGATACACTGGATTCATAGTTATGTATATTGTTGCTTTACTATAGCAAAAATCTTCACGGGATCTTCATGATGAATGAGCAAATCCTTCAGCAACCCAAGTGCCCAAACAATTTCTGATGTTGCCATGCCAAGGGCCTTATACTTTGCATCTACTGTTGACTTTGACACTGTGCTCTGTTTCTTTGTCTTCCACATGACAAATAAACCTCCAAAATTCAGCAATAACCAGTGATCGATCTCCTAGTAGTCTTGCAACTCGCCCAATTTGAGTTGCAATAGCATTCGAGTGCTAAGTCCCCATTTGCACTAATCAACACACCAAATCCAAGAATGCCTTTTAAGTATCGAATCACATTCATGGCAGCTGCATAATGCACCTTCATTAGTTGCTGCATGAATTGACTAAGGATATGCACAGAATACGAAATATCAGGCCTGATCGTGGTCAAATATATAAGTTTACCCACTAATTTCCTATATCGATCTAGATATTTATAAAGATCTTCCCTTTTATCCTTTCCTTCTTAATATGCCATCAATTTCACAGTTTGCGCCATTGGCACAACATGTGGGTTGCACCCACTCATTCTTGTTTCAGACAACAAGTCAATAATATATTTTCTTTGACATAAATAATTCCTTTATCCGACTTAGCTACTTCAATTCAGAGAAAAATATTTTATTTGTCCTAAGTCCTTAATTTTAAAGTTGTTATGCAACAAGGTTTTTATATGAGATATACCCTCTTTAGAGCTCCCTGTGATTAGTAAATCAACTACATAAACTAGAACATACACTATGCTATCATCACATTTCTTAATAAACAAGGAATAGTCAGTTTTACTTTGTGAAAGACCTCCCTATTTCATGGTTTTAGAAAATTTACAATTCCATTGTCTTGAGGCTTGTTTCAAGCCATAGAGGGACTTTCATAATCTACATACCATTCCCCCTTGCTATCAAATCCTAGAGGTATATGTATGTATACCTCCTCATTCAAATATCCCTGTAAAAATGCATTATGTACATCCATTTGATGTAGTTTCCATTTATTAACAGCAGCTAATTTAAGAACAAAATAAATTAGTAAGCATTTTAACAACTGGAGAGAAGGTTTTAAAATAATCAATGTCTTTTATTTGATTATACCCTTTTGCCACCAACCTGGCTTTATATTTTTCTACCTTACCATCCAAGTTGTACTTAATCTTGTACACCTATTTGCACCCTATAGGCTTCTTTCCTCTAGGGAGTGGAACTATCTCCCAAGTGTGATTGTTCTCAAGTGTACTTATTTATGCGTCCATAGCCTTCACCCATTCAGGATTTTGAACTACTTCACTATAACTAATTGGTTCTACTACAGAATCAACAGTACATAGAAAAGACATGATGAGAAGAAACATTATCATAGGAAATGTAGTCCTCAATTGGATACTTACACTTGCCCTTATGTTTATCTTGATTTTGTGCAGTTAGAGTAGAGCACACATAATCCATAGACCATATGAGAGGCCTTCTATCCCTACCAGGACGTGATCCATATTGTTTAGAATTGAGCTGATCATTTATGTTAGCTAGAGAGTTAGTTAAGGTTTCTTTACTAGTAATACTAGTTGATTGATTACTGTCCAGATTTTGGTTATTGAGCATGCCAATAGGTTCCTCACAATCAAACCAAAACATATTCTTTAATTCTCTAGAAACTCCCAATTGATTTTTGCCGATGTTATTTTTGAAAGGGTATTTATTCTCCATGAAACTCACGTGTCTACTCACAAACAATTTATTACTTTTAGTATCCAACAAGAGGAAACCTTTCTTATTCTCAGGATATCTAAGAAATATGTAGGGGATAGCTTTAGGCTCTAGTTTATCATTATTTGTTAAATCTGTAGCAATAGCAACACATCCAAATACCTTTAAATTTGACAAATCAGGTTTAGATTTATATACAATTTCAAATGGGGTTTGATATCTTAGGACCTTGGAAGGAATTCTATTAACTAGATAACATGCCATTTTTACATATTCCCCCCAAAATTCTACTGGTACAGCAGATTGAATTATTAAACTCCTAGTTATTTGCATAATGGTTCTGTGTTTCCTATCTACACCCCCATTTTACTTAAGGGCGTAGGGACATGTCATCTCATGTACCATTCCCTTTTCTTGAAAATAGGATTTCAATTAATTATTTGTGAATTTAGTACTATTATCACTATAAACACGTTTTATTGGAACAAAAAATTGGGTTAAGACATACGCACAAAAATATTTGATACAAGTAACAGTGTTGGATTTAGAACTCATAAGAAATATCCAAGTAGATCGAGAGAAATCATCAACAATAGTCAAGAAAAAACGATAATCTTGATATGTTGGGGCTTTATATGATCCTCATACATCCACATGAATAAGCTTAAAACATCTCTTGGTTTTAATATGACTATGGTTAAATGGAAACTTAGTTTGTTTGGATTGAACACAAACTAAGCAATTTTTATTCATATGCAAATCTTTATTACTCATGACATCTAGATGTTGCTTTACAAAGATTGGGGCATGTCATAATCTTCGGTACCACAAATCAACACAAGGCAATTTCTCTATATTACTACTATTCTCAAGAGTAGGAACTGCATTGACATTGTTATATTTCTTGTCAATTTTCAACATATAAAGTCCTCCAATTTCTTTACCAATCAGTTTCATCTTCCTCTCTTGAAGGCCCTGCATCAAACAGAGGTGGGGAAAGAATGAAGCCATATAGTTATGTTCTTTAGTGAATTTAGCACTACAAAAAAAAAGGTATTTTGTAGCGGTGGACTTGTAGCGGTTATATTAAACCACTACAAATTATAGTATTTGTAGCAGTTTTTAACTAAACCGCTACAAATTTGTAGCGGCAAGATTATTTGTAGCGGTTTCCTACAAAAAACCACTACAAATTTGGTGCGAAATTCCCCCCAAAACTTGTAGCGGTTAATGCACATAAACCGCTACAAAATACCAAAGGTCAGAATTTTGTAGCGGTTTTAGGCAAAAACCGCTACAGAATTTCAAGAGACTCCAAATTTGTAGCGGTTTTGGGCAATAACCGCTACAGAATTTCAAACGTTGTGAAGATTTATAGCGGTTATTGTAGAACCGTTACAAATTTAATTATTTGTAGCGGTTAGAGTAGCGGTTATTTTAATAACCGCTATTAATATCTGGCCTATTTAAACCACCACCTCCTTCATTTCTCCTTTTGCTCATTTTGTTTCCTGAGGTTTCTCTGAGTGATTTCTTCGAGATTTGAGCATTCAGACGTCTCTATAGGAGTTTTTGGTCAGTATTCCGTAGTATTCGCACTTGAGGTACGTATATAACACGTATTTTTATTTATATTTGTATTTTTATTATATTTTTGCATAATAATGGCCTAATTTTTTTTTAATTTGTACAGTTGATATGGCTTCAGGACAGGATAAGGGGAAGGCCCCTGAGGTCCCCAGACCGACTTTACGGGGTGGCAGCAGTTGGGCAGGGGGCAGAGGGAGGGGGCAGCGCGCAAGCAGGGCTACCGCCGCATCTCAGCCCATCCCCCCACAGGCACCGCAGACGATCCCACAGGCGACGACCGCAGCAGAGGTGCCTGAGGTGGAGAGGCCAGAGATTAGCGTTGAGGACTTCCTCAACGAGGAAGAGTTCGAGATCCCGATGGGGTTCAGGGAGATGGAGCGGTTCCTTGATGAGGAGGACGCTCGGGAGCAGAACAACCCACGAGGGTCGTCTTCACGGTCCACTGGGTTTGAGGTGCAGGTCGAAGGTAAATTAATTTTTTAATTTAGTAAATTATTTATTTAAATTATAAATGTTAACTTTGAATTATAATTTATCTAACTTGCGGTCAACTGTGCAGATGAGCAGGGGAATGTGTCGACGAGGAGGCTGGATGTGGCCGGTCTGAACAGCATGGACCGGTCCCTGCGAGTTATAATGCCATGAAACGAGGGTACTGACCAGCCGATCCACAATGGGGGTCACCTGCTCAACCGCTTCTTGAGCGACCTGGGATCGAATTGGATACGGTTCCTCCTTCACTTCCCGACGTGGAGGCACATTCCGAAGGGGCCGAAGGACTAGGCTTGGGAGGAGGTGGTTCAGGTAATTAAAACTATTTAATTAATATTTTTTTTAATTAATTCTATTTAATTATTTTTTTTTTAAATTATGGTTTTTATAAGTATTGATATTTAAATGTATTTTTTTCAGTTGCGGTTTGCCCTCCGGGCTAACCGGAAGAGGTACGCCCTCATGAAAATGGGCGACGCCTGGAGGAACAGGAGGAACCGTCTCTTCCACAGGGTGGATGGGGACGGGACGATGCCTCTGGAGTAGCTGCAGGAGAGCGTCCCGGACGGCGTGCCGCCGAACGACTGGGCGCGTTTCGTCCAGTTCAAGAGGAGCCCTCAGGCGCAGGTAATGTATTTATTATATTTTTGATATATAATTTTGTAATTGTTAAATATTAAATTATAATTTCAATTTAATTTGTATTTAATTTTAAATTATAATACATTTAATTATTTGTTTTTCCAGGAGCTTTCTCAAAGGAACACCGAGATCCGGGCGTAGCAAACGATCCACTACACAGCAGGATTGAAGACCTTTGCTGTGACCTACAGCGAGCTGGTAACTTTTCAAGTGCTTCACTTACTTTTAGCTGATTATGTCATAATACTAATTGTTTTGTAATTGTTTTAGGAGACGAAGGCACAGCAGGAGAACTGTCAGACGGACTATGCGGAGCTGTACGCCATCACACACAGACACCGTGACGGGACTGCGACCTCTCAGCAGGCAGAGGCGGCCATTGTAAGTTATTTTATTATTATATTTTTTATAAAACCAAGTTAATAATGAAAAATCATAATTATTAATTGTTTCATAAAATGGCAGGAGCAGATGCAGCAGTCGCAGTCTGAGCTGTGACAGACCCAGCCTGAGGAGTCACAGGGGTCAGTGGACCCGACGGCTCCTTTGAAGGCGGGTCTGGCTCAGGCTGAGCACCCCGGACGCGTGCGGGGTATGGGGATAGGCGCCAGACCCAGCATGGTCTACGGCAGGAGCGCCGCCTCTGAGGCTGGCAGCTCTAGAGGGGTCAGACGTCGGAGGGACGAGTCTCTTGATCAGCTGCGGTCAGATTTGGAGCAGAGCCAGCAGCAGATGGCGCAGCAGCTGCAGATGCACACAGATATGATGTACGCTTAGCAGACGCAGTGGTGTGAGATCGCGAACAACATGCTTGAGGGAGCATGGAGTCGTCTATTCCCGGATGAGCAGCATCCAGCGGTTCCCCCTGTTCCTCGCTACGTCGTCCCGAGTACTACTCCTCCTGCTACAGCTCCTCCTCCTGCTGATGACGATGGTGTGGTTCAGTCTGCGCAGAGGCCCGATCCAGCGGCATCTGAGGGAGCCCCACCTGAGGGAGCACCAGAGGATCAGCCCCCAGCTCCTTAGTTTAGGACATTTTCTTTTGTTTAAACATTTGTAAATATTTATGAGATTTTATTATAGAATTTTCTTATTCTATTTTATATAATTATATTTATATTATTAGATCGCTTTGAAGTAATTTATGAATGATTTATATCTAAATTTAAAAAAAAATTATATATATATTTGTAGCGGTTTTCAGTTAAAACCGCTACAAATCTATGTGTTTGTAGCGGTTATTAGTGTATAACCGCTACAAACATATATATTTGTAGCGGTTATAAACTCATAACCGCTACAAATTTACATATATATATTTGTAGCAGTTTAGGTTCAGAAACCACTACAAATATATATGTTTGTAGCGGTTATACACTAATAACCACTACAAACATTTAAAACATTTGAATTTTGAAATTTGCCGCCTTTGTGCACATTTGTAGCGGTTATATTATGTATAACCGCTACAAATTAGAAAATTATTTTTATATTTAATGTCCAACGGCTTTAATATTAGTAGCGGTTTAGTATATATAACCGCTACTAATACGTTGAACACGAGTAGCGGTTTTATATATATAACCGCTACTAATACTCAAGAAGTACATTTTGAATTTCCCACCAATTAACGGCTTGAATATTAGTAGCGGTTTGATATATATAACCGCTACTAATATTTTATAACTGTAGCGGTTTTATATATATAACCGCTACAAAATTATAAACGTTGGAATTTCTGTAGCGGTTGGTGTAGCGGTTTAATAACCGCTATAAAATTATAAACGTTGGATTTTCAGAATATAAGGTTCTAGGCATTCGTCATTATCTTCTCACTCATCTTCTTCTCTATACTTTCTTCTCTCTCACTTGTAGCTATGGATAAATCATGGATAAGGTTGCTGCGCAATTCTCCTGAATATTTGTACGGATTAAACAGTTTCTTAGATTTCGCATTCACTCACGCCAGCTGTAACGGCAAGATCGTCTGTCCGTGTCGGAAATGCAAGTTCAAGAAGTGGCATCCACGAAATGTTGTGAAGGAACATTTGCTTGTAAAGCCTTTCCCTGAGGACTATACGTTCTGGGCAGTTCATGGTGAGAAGGCCGGCATTAGATATGACGAGGCTCTTCCTCGAAGTTTTCAAATAGGTGTTCAAGTAGATGAAGATGATCCTGTGAATGATGCTGTGCGTGATGCGTTTGGATTTCAAGGCGACAACTTCAACGAAGAAGTGCATGGCTCTGAGCCGACTTTTATGGGGAATGAAGCAGCTCGGGATTTTTTCAGCTTGATGGATGAGGCAGATCGTCCTTTATATCAAGGTTGTCGCAATATTCTAAATTATCTTTCTTGATCAAATTGTATCATATCAAGTGCTTGTGTAGGATCACAGATAAGGGAATATCGATGTTGCTCGACTTATTACAAGATGCATTCCCCGACGCCGAGATTCCCACAACCTTCTACGAGGCCAAGAAGATTATCAACAGGTTGGGGTTGAATTATCAAAAGATTGATGCGTGCCCAAATGATTGTATACTGTATTAGGGAGATGATTCCAGCAGGGAGACGTGTAAGAGATGTCACACATCGAGATACAAGACAATTCGGAAGGGGAAAAAGCAGAAGAAGAAACCTGCAAAGATTCTCAGGTACTTCCCTTTGAAACCTCATCTACAAAGATTATTTATGTCGTCTAAAACTGCTGAGCATATGAGGTGGCATACCGTTGATAAAAACGAAGACGGTAAATTAAGACATCCGCGGGATGCAGCTGCTTGGAAAACGTTTGACAACGACTTTCCAGATTTTGCGACTGACCCCAGAAATGTTCGGCTTGCGTTGGTGACCGACGGTTTCAATCCTTTCAGGAATTTTAGCACAAGTTACAGCATTTGGCCGGTAGTCTTAGTTCCCTACAACTTACCCCCCTGGATGTGTATGAAACAAAGCTCTTTCATTATGTCTATGATCATTCCAGGCAAAAAGGCACCGGGCAATGACATCGATGTGTATCTCCAACCGCTTATTGCGGAATTGCTTGATCTGTGGAATGTCGGCTTGGAGACGTACAATGCTCACAGCAAGACTTTGTTCAACATGCGTGCAGCCTTGATGTGGACGATCAGTGACTTTCCTGGCCTTGGCACATTATCTGGTTGGAATGTGCATACTGGGTCGGCGTGTCCAGCTTGCAATTTCGACTCTGACGCATTGCGCCTTCCCCACAGCCGAAAGTGGTGCTTTATGGGGCATCGGAGGTTTCTCGATGGAACGCATAAGTTCAGATTGCAACGGAATCGCTTCAATGGGAAACCAGAGAAAAGAGGACCACCTCAGACTTTGTCCGGTACAGATATCTTACAGCAGCTTGAGCATGTTGACTTCGAGTTTGGAAAAAGCGACGATTCAGCACAAACTCGCCAAAAGACACGCAGGACTTCGGCGCCTCAGCAGTGGAAGAAGATAAGTATTTTCTTCACACTTCCATATTAGAGATCTAATTTACTTCGCCACAGCCTTGATGTAATGCACATTGAAAAGAATGTTTGCGACAATGTGCTGTATACGCTGCTTAACGAACCCGGCAAGACAAAAGATCACCTTCAAGCTAGGAAAGATTTACGCGACATGGGAGTTCGTGAAGACGTTTGGCCAGATGAGCATGACAGATTTACACCGGCAAAGTTTACCCTCACAAAACCGAACAAGGATGTGTTCCTCGCGACGTTGAAGAAATTAAAAGTTCCTGATAGGTATTCAAGTAACATTTCTCGATGTGTCGACTTGCAGGCTCGAAAGGTTGCTGGCTTGAAGAGTCACGACTCACATGTTCTTATGCAGCAGTTACTCCCTCTGGCTATAAAGAATACACTTCCTCCCGATGTTTCCATCGTTTTGGTGGAACTTTGTTCTTTCTTTCGAAAGTTGTGTTCTAAGGTTTTGATCGTTGAGGAGCTCGATCAGCTGCAGTCGAAAATCATTCTTACGCTTTGTCACATGGAGATGATCTTTCCTCCGTCCTTTTTTACTGTGATAGTTCACCTCACAGTCCACCTCGTTCATGAAACAAAGCTCGCTGGACCAGTACAATATCGTTGGATGTATCCGATTGAGAGGTACTCATTTTAAATATGTGCTTTCATTTATTGTCTGTATTTAATGTTTGCTAGTCGTCCTTTTCATCATTTTATATCAATTTTCTCTTATGTACTTCGTAGGTTCCTTGGGAAATTAAAATCTTACGTGAGGAATAAGGCGTGGCCAGAAGGTTCTATAGCTGAAGGCTATATAGGGGATGAGGTGCTATATTTTTGCTTAAGGTATTTTGATGATCTTGAGACGGCTTTCAACCGTCCGCCTCGTGTTGACGATTGTCCTGAACCTGCACCGACATCAGGAGAATTTATCCCTCGTGTTGGTAAACCAGTTGGAGCAACTGAGAACTTCAAACTAACAGTAACTGAGAAGTTCCAAGCACATAGACATGTCTTGATTAATTGCACTCAAGTTGAGCCTTTCATACGGTAAGAATTGTACACTCACATGTATGTTATTCGATCGATATCTTTCGTAACATTTATAACTTTCATTTCACTAACGCCTTTCCATTATTAATTGCAGGGAATTCAGAAGTCATGTCAAGCGTCAGCTCAGGATCCGTACACAGACATCCTCGGAAGTTGATAGGAGGGTCCACAGAGAATTCCCGAGCTGGTTTGCGCGCAGAATACTAAATGACCACAACCTACACTTACCAGATTTCAGAGCTCTCGCAATCGGCCCTCTTGATCAT
Organism: Inga oerstediana; assembly: GCA_963210345.1. Taxonomy (NCBI): domain Eukaryota; kingdom Viridiplantae; phylum Streptophyta; class Magnoliopsida; order Fabales; family Fabaceae; genus Inga; species Inga oerstediana. The sequence goes on from OY723408.1 coordinate 63,217,425, forward strand.
GCAAAACAGTTTACAGCATACAATGTCAATGGTTTTAAGTTTTGCACGGTTTCACGGGATCAAGGATTGCAAACACAGAATTTGGGTGTTTATGGCACATTTGGGACAAGGAGTTATGCGAGCAGCAGTGACGCCAACATGCAGTTCGGAGGCGTCCCTTACTATGGCAAGCTTCTTGATGTGGTCGAGCTTAATTATCAAGGCCGTTTCACCGTGACGCTGTTCAAGTGTTTGTGGGCAAATACCACTACTTCTCGGGGACTGACAACTGACGACCTAGGGATCACATCAGTCAATTTCTCACGCCCGATTCATACTGGTATTTCTCAAGATGATGAGCCGTATATTCTAGCTTCAGAGGCACATCAGGTTTATTATGTCGAGGATGAGAGGCATAGGGATTGGCACATGGTCGTTCATTTAAAGCCAAGAGACCTTTACGACATGGGTGAAGGCGATAACATCGCCTACGAGAGTGAGCCATTTCAGCCAGCTGATTTTGAAAACTACTTCCCTGAAGGCGATGACAATTTACCTCTACTGCGGTGAGTTTTTTTAAGTCCACGTCATTTCAATTAAATTTTTTAAATTTAATAATACATCAATAACAATAATTTTTCTACAAAATTTCTGTAGGGATGGCGACGATGAGTGATCAAAATCAAGTGTAAAAAATTTGTCTTTACAAAAAATGCAAAAAATTTGTGTTAAAATAAAATGTAAAAAAAAAATTGTGATCAAAATCAAGTGTAAAAAATTTGCCTTTACAAAAAATGCAAAAAATTTGTGTTAAAATAAAATGTAAAAAAAAATTTAAAAAAAAATTAAAATAATATTTGTAGCGGTTATTGAACCGCTACAAAAATATAAATAACCGCTACTAACTAATAACCGCTACATTAACCGCTACAAATAGCACGATGAATATTAAACCGCTACAAAAATATAAATAACCGTTACTAATTAATAACCGCTACATTAACCGCTATAAATAATACGTGGATCCCTATAAATACCCTTATCACAACTCATTTCAAACACTCCCCAATTTCTTTTCACCTTACCTTTCTTTCATTTCCTCTCATTTACAACTTCTTTCGTATGAGTAGAGGAGCTGAATAATACGATCAAATATGGTAACAAGATTTTCAATTTTTTTTAGAATACTTCTTTCCTTTCTATAAAATTTATTCTAACTATTTTTTTTTCTAGATATATCATAACTCTATCTCATTTTCATCTATTTTTCATACACAATTACATTATATTAGAAAACATAATAATTCCTTATTACCTATATATCCTTAATAATATTATTAATATAAATTTTATACTAATCCTATTCAATTACATTTTTCCTTTTTATTTATTAATAAGTTAAACTATTAAATAATAAACTAATTGAAATAGATAAAATAATAACAAAATAAACTATTTAATATAATATTGAAAAAACAGAAAAAAAAAAAATCATCGTATATTTATGAAAAAAATTTTAAATATTTGTAGCGGTTATTAAACCGCTACTAAATAACGCGCCTTTTTACGGCTCAATTTAAATTTTTTGGCGCGAATTTTGAATTTCATGAAATTAGTAGCGGTTTTTAAAACCGCTACAAATAAAAAATGTCATTTTTTTTCCGCCAACAAATTTTGAATTTTTATATTTGTAGCGGTTTATTAACAGCTACAAAAAAAAATTCTTTTTTTAAGCTGTAAATAAATTTTTTTTATATTTGTAGCGGTTATATAACCGCTACAAATATCTCTGGGTATTGTAGCGGTTAATGATAACCGCTACAAAGGTTGTAGCGGTTATTTTTGATTGAGTAGCGGTTTTATAAAACCGCTACAAAACGGCTTGCAATGTATGATTTAGTAGGGTTTTTCAAACCGCTACTAACCTATTTTGTAGCGGTTAGAACCGCTACGAATACCCATTTTTAACCGCTACTAAATCACGTTTTTTTTGTAGTGTAGATACCACTATCAAATTAAACTGAAGTTGGGGAGCATATAGAACATTACGCAATGTTATGTCACTACCAATTCTATCATTGCCTATAGTAACAGGGATATCGCTTCCATTGGGTATCGTAATAGTTTTAATAGGTCCCTTATACTTCTTATAATCATTTTACAGACCTAAATCTCCTACCATATGAGTTGTAGCTCTAGAGTCTATAATCCAACTATTAAAGGATATAAAAGAGTTAAAAATAATCAAACATGTACCAGATAAGACATGCACTGTCGACTCCTCATCTTGCTTGAGTAGCTCCAATATTCTCACATACTGGGCTTGTGCAAATGTCGGAGCTATGGTATTGGTAGTCCCTGTCAGTGCCTCCTCGTTATGTTGTGGAGAATCCTTGACTTCTTGATTGGGTTCTTTAATCTATCTTCCTCTAAAATTTGGAGGATAGCCGATAATCTAGTAGCAGTTGTCCTTAGAATGCCCTTTTTTACGGTAGTGAGAACATTCTAAACTTTTTTCCCCATAGTCTCTCCCCCTTTCTAGGCCTCTCCCCCTTAGTGCCATAGCAATGCCTTCTAAGGAGGAGGAGAATTTTTCAGAATTAGCTATTGAACGTTGTGTCTAATCTTGCACAATCATTCCATACACATCATTAACAAAGGGTAATGGAGCCGTTAATAAAATATGGCTTCTAGCTTGGCTATATAAATCATCAAGACCCAATAAGAGCTAGAGTAATCATTGTTCTTGTACCATATCACCTTAAGCCTTGGATGCTTCGCACTTACAAGATAGAAGGGAGAGCAATGTTGTATGTTCTTCCCACAGCTCTCAGAAGCATGAAAAATAGATTGAGACCGACAAACCTCCCTGCCTGAGGGAGTTAATTTCACGATGCAAGGTAAAGATTCTTGTATCGTTCTTCTTGTCAAATCTTTCTCTAAGATCATTCCACACAATGTGTGCGCTATCAAAGAAAACGATCTAGTTAGACAATTCCTTCGAGATTGAGCTGATCAACCAAGAAAGCACTACAACATTGCAATGCTCCCATTGAGCATGCAAGGGTGCCTCGAATGATTCCTTCAAATAGCTCCCATCAATAAACCCTAATTTCTATCATCCTTTGAGAGCAATCTTCATTCCACGGCTCCACATTGTGTAATTTTCCATTCCGGTGAGGGCATGAGGGATGAGTGTCGTTGCCTACATGTGTTGAAGGATGAAGATGGAGCGGGTGGGTAAACAGAAACGTCACAGTGGAGATCGACTCTTTCTCGCCGCTCATGGTTAGGGCGTCTTGATTCAGAGCTGGGTCTACAGGTTGCAATCTTGGCTGAGTCTTGCGTTTTAGTTATTGGGTTGAACCCGGGGCTCTGGTACCATGACAAATTCTTGGACCACCCCAGTGGCCTATTGAACCTAATAGAAACTTCTTTTATTCATCTTAATCGTGTAAACATAAAACTGGATTACCCACACACATATATCAGGAATATCTCATCAAAATACTCATATAGCGCATGAGCCAGTATACACAAAATTACTATCCCACCCTTACTCACATTTTTCATGGCAGCTAACAGCAGCTGAGAGGGCGTCGGCACTGGTGAGCTCCAACATCGGCAACTAAGAAGACAAGGGCGTTTGTTACCTAGGTGCTCTCTGTTTTGCAGTGAATAAGACTCGACTTTGCTTTGTGCTTTGCCACCATGAGAGATGCCCATCGTCACCATTTCAACTGTTGATTGAAGTCAGTGTCGTGGATTTGTGGTAGTGTACGATGAAGATTGGTATGCCCTAGAGTGGTAGAGTTGTCAGCGGCTGTGTGATTTGCCCATCAAGATTGTGTTGGCTGCTCTCAAGACCTTCAACGACAACTTCACCACCGTAGGGAAACTGCCTAAATTTTAAGTCTTGCGAGGCATATTGCGCCATCTTCTAGGTACTTCACGCATATCATATGAATTGTGCCACCTTCTATTAGAAGAACAATGACTTTCTGGTTTTCATTGCATATCAAGAGCACTTTCGTGATGCTTTGTTTCATTTCTTCGTTCTTATATTGATCAAATTTTCATCATATTAGAATAACATCAGTTTCTGGTTTTCTTTTCATTTCCAAGAGTACTTGTGATTTTTTGTTTGGTGTCTGATTTTCATTTCCTCTCATTGTTTTCTCGGCTAGGAAGGAGTTCGAGTCTTAAATAATGGTGCGCCAGATGCAACTCTAGTATTCTTTCTCTTTCCTTGATGCAGCTCTATATTATTGAGCGCTAGAAACTTTGGTTGAATTGATTTCAGGAGCAACCTATTAATACAAGTTTTCTAGTTTACGTTGGAGATCTTGAGGAGAATGTTGTGTGTATTTTTTTGTCTGCATATGATGATCAAGTAATGGCCATCCGAATAATAAGAACAAATTGAGAAGAAGTTTACGAAGTGGTTTTTGGAGCTGTTCTGTCTTTGTCTTTATGCAATTATGTTGTATATAGATAAGAACAAGAGGACATATAGGAATGTTACGAAGATGCCGCTATATGACAGACATAAGTTTCCATTTCTCAATCTCGAGGAGCCCTACTATATATTTGCCTATATTTAATTATTATTTTAATCTATATTTAACAGTTTTCAATCATTAAATATCCAAGTGCTAAATATATATATTTAACGGTTGTCAATCGCTAAACATAGGGTCATATATTTCATGGTTGTTTAAAGATAACCGTTATTTATAGGGCCCTATATTTTATAGTTTTTAGTCAATAACTGTTACATATGGCAAACTATATTCAACGGTTGTTCACTAAAAACAGTTAAATATATTACTAAATACATTACGATTCATATGATGAACAGTTAAGTTACTACTATAAGATATAGATTCTACTACCCAAAGTACGTTCATTTTTAAAAAAGAGAAGTAAAAAACAAAGGTGATAGTATTTTTGTAATTCTAGGTGGGCATATTGAGGAGCTTTTAGCGTCCCAATTTAAATTTGTGCCTTTAGGCGTCTCAAACTTGAATTGAGAAGCCTAAAGTATACTTTTAGGTGTCCCAAAAGGGACGCTACATGCAAGGCTTCTGGCGTGGGCTTCTAGTGTCGCTTTTTTCTTAGGATTCCTAAAGTCATACTTTAGCCATCCCAAATTCATAATGGGACGTTTAAAATCACACTTTAGGCATGTCTTTTTAAATTTGGGACGTCTAGAGGAAAAAACAGATTTGGACACCGAAAGGTAATGCATGTTAGTCAAACTGGTATTACTCTCTCCAAAGACAATGATTTCCTTCTTTTATTTTTCTCATATGAGCATTTACAAGACAAATAAAGATATGTACAAGATAAATAAAGGGATTCAAAAAAACCTAGGGAATTAAAAATATTTTGGCCATTTACAAGACAAATATGAAAATTCACAAGATAAATATGAGTATTTACAAAAAAAGAAGAAGAAGAAGATATTTATAAGAAAAATAAATGGATTCAAAAGAACACATAATTAAAAATATTTTTGTCATATATAAGACAAATATAAAAATTCACAAGATAAATATAAATATTTATAAGATAAAAGATAAATAAAATAAGAGCATCATTGTTTTTTTCACCCATCAAAATTAATTTCATTTTAGTCATAGGGTGAAATGAAATTTTAAAAAGTTACATGGCAGTGTCAAATTAATTCACTACAAATGCAGTGTGTGTTTGGAACAGCGATTGCAAAAATGGCTTTTTCCAATTTAACTTTTGGCAATCTTATTTTTGGTAAAAGCCAGATGTGTAATGTGATTTATGTTTGAATTGACGGTTATATAAATGACTTTTACAAAAGTAAAACTTGTTTGGATTAGCTTAAACATAAATGACTTTTATGATAATGGTATGAGAGAGTGGGTGGAAAAATATTTAAAAAATCAAGTAAATATTTAAAAATTACTTTAAAATATTATGTGCTATTGGAAAAATATTTTAGAGAGGGTGGAAATCAATAAATCAGTATTCTAAGTTTTGAATGCTCTTTACTACTAAAAAAAATACATTAAAGGTAAAATTATAGTCAGTCTCCTAAGACTGAGTACAACTGAAAAAATATTTTAAAAGGTTAAAAGCACAAAAAAAATATTTTAAAATAATTTTTGGAGTTAAAAAAATACATTAAGGGTAAAATTGCAATCAGTCTAATAACACACTGGGCATAGTTGGAAAAATATTTTAAGGGGGTTAAAAGCACAAAAAATATTTTAAATTAATTTTTGTAGCTGAAAAAGCACACTAAAGATAAAATTGCAATTAGTTTGATAGCAAAATGGGTACAACTACAAAAATATTTTAATTATTCACCCTCATGCCAAACGTTAAAGCTGCATAAGCTGGCTTTCCGATCTGATGGGCAAAAGCTATTTTTCTGTGATAAGCTCAATTGAAAAAAATTGCTCCCAAACACTCATTTTTTGTTTCTCCATTGGAATTGGGCTTATGCTCACCCAATTGAGCGTTTTTGGGGGCCTAAACTAGAGCTGGTAAAATGAGTTGGGCCTACAGCCCACCAAATTTGGTGGGCTCGGGCTGCCCCGCTTATGTTTTTATTTTTATTTTTTTCTTATAAAATAAATCCAAATACTCTAATCGTCTTTCTTTTGATGCTGTGTTCAGTTACTTCCTCATATTTTTTTATTTGACACTTTTATTTTCATATTATATTTATTTATTCTACTATTATTAAATTTAAAAGAGATGTGTTTATAAGATTTTGTAATGCGGTAGATGAAATTGCTCCCAAACACTCATTTTTTGTTTCTCCATTGGAATTGGGCTTCTGCTCACCCAGTTGAGTGTTTTTGGGGCCTAAACTAGAGCTGGTAAAATGATTTGGGCCCAGCCGCCCCACTTAACCGGTGGGCTAAGCGGGCTGGCCCGCTTATGTTTTTATTTTTATTTTTTTCTTATAAAATAAATCCAAATACTCTAATCGTCTTTCCTTTGATGCTGTGTTCAGTTACTTCCTCATACTTTTTATTTGACACTTTTATTTTCATATTATATTTATTTATTCTATTATTATTAAATTTAAAAGAGATGTGTTTCTATGATTTTGTGATGCGAGTAGATGAAAAAAAAAAGAAAAGTAAGAATGAAATTGACTTCGTAATACAAATGTATAAAAGAAAAGAAGTGTGATATGAGTTGGTGAAAGAGAAAGAGAGCAAGAATTTTTTTTCCAAAAAAAGAGTGAAATTAAAAAAATAATTAGCTGGCTGGCTGGCTCAGGCTGGTATTTTACCAGCCCACGAAGGAGTAGGCTCATTCCAGCCCGCAACCCACGCAAATTACCACCTTTGGCCTAAACACCCAACCAAATATACACTCAAATTTTCCAATAAAAGTCATTCTCAGTTGAAGAAAGGTCTGAACCTTTCTTGCGTATTTGAACCTTTCTTGTGTCACCTTTCTTCTCCCTATATTTTAATTTTTTTTGCTGCGTCGTTGTCTTGTCTCTACAAAGTTTCTTCATGGCGGAATCCAATGGTAACATGGAAATTTTTGCTAGTAATGTTTCCTTCTCTTTCTTTCACTATGAACCTACACTAAGCTTCACTAAACCTCTTTCTTTCTTGACATTCAGAGGCCATTCTTGAGAAGCGGAAAAATGGAACTGCTAAGTTTGACTTGTCCCAATTCCTTCCCAGAAGACAAATTTCTTGAACAACAATATGAGTCTGGTATCAGAGCTGGTGGTATCAGAGCTGGTGGTTGATGTTTCAATTTGTTCACAGTCGTGTTCGCCGTTAGGTACAATCGCTTGCGATGAAGAAGCATGACCATTTCTCGTCTCTGCAAAGTTTCTTCATTGCGGAATCCAACGGTAACGTGCCAATTTTCGCTAGCAATGTTTCCTTGTCTTTCTTTCACTCTGAACCTACACTAAGCTTCACTGAACCTCTTTTTTTATTGACATTTAGAGGCCATTCTTGAGAAGATGAAAAATGGAATTGAGAGGTTTGAACTTGTCCCAATTCCTTCCCGGAAGACAGATTTCTTGAATAACAATATGAGTCTGGTCATTGGATGGGCTGCTCTCCACTTAATGTGAATCCTTTTCTTTTTCTACAGGTTTTTTTGGGTTCAAAAATGGATTACAGTGTCGTTAGTTCTCTTACATGCCCCTAATTCCTAGGCTTACATGTTACAATTTGTTCAAAGTCATGTTCACTATCAGCATGAGCATTTCTCGTCTCTGCAAAGTTTCTTCATGGGCACCCAAGCACCTTGGAGAACCACACCCCAAAAGTTAGCTGTTGAGGTTGGAGAGTAAAAGCACTTAAGTACCTTATCAAGTAGCACATACTACTCGATGTGGGACTTTGGTAACCTAAACTACCTTAATCTTTATCAATACACCCTCCCTGAAAAGCTGATGTCTCAACAACTTTACTCTACGGCACTTCACTTGGCGCTTCACTCAGCCACTTGCTAGTCAGCCCCTTCGATCAGAATCCTCCAAAGGTTGCCCCCTCCAATCCATCAGCCACCGGCTCTGATACCAAATGATAGACACCTAAGCACATTGGAAAACTACACCCTAAAAGTTAGATGTTGAGGTAGGAGAGTCGAAGAACTTAAGTACCCTATCAAACAACCCATACTACTCAATGTGGAATTTTGAATTCCGCAATGAAGAAACTTTGTAGAGACGATAAATGGTCATGCTTCTTCATCTCAAGCGATTGTACCTGATGGTGAACATGACTGTGAACAAATTGAAACATCAACCACCAGCTCTGATACCACCAGCTCTGATACCAAATAATAGGCACCCAAGCACCTTAAAGAACTGCACCCCAAAAGTTAGCTATTGAGGTGGGAGAACCAAGGAACTTAAGTACTACGGCACTTTATTGGGCTCTTCACTCAGCCACTTGCTGGTCAGCCCCTTCGGTTAGAACCCTTTGTAGGTAGCCTTCTTCAATTTATCAGTCATCGGTTCTGATACCAAATGATAGACACCCAAGCACCTTGGAGCACTACACCCTAAAAGCTAGCTATTAAGGTGGGAGAGCCAAGGCATTTAAGCACTCCATCAAGCAGCCCATACTACTCGATGTAGGACTTTGGTAGCTCATACTACTTTGGTCACTATCAATAGACCTGTCGTGGAAAGCCGACGTCTTGACAGCTCCACTCTATGGCACACTTCACTCAACCACTTACTGGTCAGCCCCTCCAATCAAAACACTCCGTAGGTAGTCCTCTCCTGTCCTCCAGCCACCGGCTCTGATACCAAATGATAGGCACCCAAGCACCTTAGAGAACCACACCCCAAAAGCTAGCTGTTGAGGTGGCACTTTTCGCTAGCAATGTTTCCTTCTCTTTCTTTCACTCTGAACCTACACTAAACTTCACTGAACCTCTTTTTTTTCTTGACATTCAGAGGCCATTCTTGAGAAGCTGAAAAATGGAACTGAGAAGTTTGAACTTGTCCCAATCCCTTCCCAGAAGACAGATTTCTTGAATAACAATGAGTCTAGTCATTGGATAGGCCGGTCTCCGCTTGAGGTGAATCCTTTTCTTTTTCTACATTTTTTTGGGTTAGAAAATGGATTACAATGTCGTAAGTTCTCTTACATGCCCCTAAACCCTAGGCTTAAATGTTTCAATTTGTTCACAGTCATGTTCGCCGTCAGGTACAATCGCTTGCAATGAAGAAGCATGAGCATTTCTCATCTTTGCAAAGCTTCTTCATGGTGGAATCCATTGGTAACGTGGCAATTTTTGCTAGCAATGTTTCCTTCTCTTTCTTTCACTTCGAACCTACACTAAGCTTCACTGAACCTCTTTTTTTCTTGACATTCAGAGGCCATTCTTGAGAAGCTGAAAAATGGAACTGTGAAGTTTGAACTTGTCCCAATTCCTTCCCAGAAGACAAATTTATTGAATAACAATATGAGTCTGGTCATTAGATGGGCTGGTCTTCGCTTGAGGTGAATCCTTTTCTTTTTCGGCATTTTTTTTGGGTTCGAAAATGGATTACAGTGTCATTAGTTCTCTTACATGCCCCTAAATCCTAGGCTTACATGTTGCAATTTGTTCATAGTCATGTTCGTCGTTAGGTACAATTGCTTGCGATGAAGAAGCATGAGCATTTCTCAGTCATGAAGGTTAAGGAGGAAGAAAGGTCTTTATTTCGTGCACTGGTATTTTTTTATTTCATCCTATTATTTTAATCTCCTCTATTATTTATTGTAAATGGATGATGTCCATCTTCGCATGTATCATCTGCTATAACTTTTCCACAGTTTGCTTTCTCCTTCTTTGTAGGTCTCTTCTTATCTTGGCCTTTATTTTCCTCAAATTATTGGCATACGCAGATATATCCATTTTCTGTCCTATTTCTTCTTTTCGTTTCTCCTTATTTTCACTGTCTCCGTCCCAATTTCCTCCGCACCTTCCCTCTTTAGCCCAAGAACCTTCATTCTGTCAACTATTTCATTAAGGACCTGCCCTGTATATGGAATAATAGCCAATGGATTCAAATCTTCCGTCCAAGAGACATCAACAGAATTACTGTGTTCCTTGGTTCATAAAGAAACCAGCCCATCCAAATTCCGCCCAACCTCTTCCTATTTTATATTTTTATGCCCACTAGGCCCAGCAACATCTATCTTTGATCTACACTGTTCTGAAATAAATATGGACTTCAACCTCCACCTTCTCTCCACAAGCACAAGTCCACTACCATTAATTTCATCACTGGTAACAGTATTATTCTGTGAGGTCCACAAATTGTCCTCGACCACTTTCTTGTTACCGCATGTACTCTTGTTCAACTTAAAATACAAAACAAGTTATTCTCACTCACCACCTGTACCTCATCTTTTCTTGACACGTCCTCTGACCAATCCTTTTTCTTTCTCACATAGCTATCCTCAGACCAATCCTTTTGTACTATCACCACTGCCTCTTCCCAACTTCGACATAAGTTTGTGGACAGCCAAGCATCATACCTTGGTTCGTCAGGATTTTACTTTCTTTAGTAAGTAAATTGACATAACCCATTCCCTAGCATCCTCGTTGATATGTCAAAATGCCAAGTCCTTTTTTTTTTCCAGTTTAGTTGTATACTTTCGTTTTTGGGACCAATGCATACTACATGTAGATTCTCTCTGGAGGAAATCTTTTTTACCTTAGGTATTTGACAATTTGATGACATTATAGTAAAGTTGAGTTGGATTGCTACGCTTGTACAATGCATTTGGTCTAAATTTCTGTTCATTAGGTCAAAGGAATGGCTTACAATAAAGGAATTTCTCTTGGCCCACAAGAGAAAGAAAACGCAGGTATGATCTTTGTTTGTCATAAGTTAGCTTTAAGACTGATAGGAACTGATAGATCTTGGATACTGTCAGGTTTGTTAGAAACAGATATAGGAGAAAAAGAGGGAATAGGGAATTCTAGAACCAGAATCTGTAGTTCTAGACCAAGAGAAGCATATTTCCTGAATAATACTTTTAACCTGAAATTGTCTTACAATTGTACTTAAACCTAATAACTGACCTAAAACACAAGTAACTGATAATTTAACTGACGAAAACTACCCAAGACACATATAAGATAACTACAAATAAAGATATCTGCTTTCCCAAAATATCCCTATACAGAACTCCTTTTTCTTGAATATTCCAAAAGAGGGCGTTGATCTCTACGTCCTCTCCTAGTCCACACTAGGAAGAAACGTGGACAGAATTAGTGGGACTGGTGTTTTATGTCTTCGGCGTACAGGATTCTGTTTTTTGCCTTTGGTTGTTTCTGTTCAGTTATAAAAACGTGTATGTTGCAGTTATCAGGCCTTAGTAGCAGTTATGGTCAGTTGTGATGACTATTTAAGAGTCTTGTGGTAGTGTATCAGACTTATGTTGAATTATGAAATGAAAGTATTTTCCTTCTCTAAGTCTAGAATTCCAGATTCTGGTTCCAGACTCTCTCACCTTCTTCTTCTCGTCCTCTCCCCACTCTTCTTCTATTTTCCTTAGAATCTATCAAAGATAATCTTGATATTAACCTGATCTGCATCTTCACAGATGAATTAAGAAGGGCTATCAAAGAAGTATTATATGTGAAACAAAAGAATACAAATCATATGAAGATGCTATTGTGGCCATCACTGATAATGAGTCACTAAAAAGGTACGCTTATTATTATTTTTTTTTTTGGATGTTCAGGAAGAATTAACAGACCTTTTCAACACAATTGAATTTTTTATTATGTAGTTACTTCTAGCGTATTGTGAGGCCTGATTTCCGGGGAGGGGAATCAGAGCTAATGGTTAGTTTCTACAATTCTGGTTGTTTTTTTGCCAACAATATTAGATGCATTTTATACTTCGGTATAAAATTAAATGCATGTTTTACCATTGTAACAACCAAAGTTATTTTATTTTAAATGAATAACTAGAAATCTCTCTTGGGAGTTGCACGGGGTGCTAAATATGTTCTGATAAACTTTTATTAGTACATTAGTCAAATTTCCCATATTAATCTATTGTGTTTAAAATCCTTCATAACATTAATCAAACGATTAATTTATTACAGCTAGATGTTGGCAAAAAAAAAAAAAAAAAAAAATTTTACAGCTAGATGATATCTCTCTATTAACATTTTGGTTGTTTAATTTTAATTTTAACCATCACAATTTAGAAATAGACGTAATATCTTGCATTAAGATATTTGGTTCTTCATTTTTCATAATATATATCAGAGCTGTACTGAAAATTTAATGAAAAACGCTATAATGTTAGTTAGGCATACTATGTAATTTAACGGAAATTTAATACTTGAGATTGATGAAATATATAATCACACAAGAAAGTTTCGAACGCTGATATTAAAGCAATAATATCAACATTCCGGTTATGATACTTTGTACAAAATTGTACCTTTTGATAAAACGATCTAATGTCAAATATGTATATATTGAACATGAGAAACAGAACCGGATTGGAGAAAAACAATTATTCTTCATATGATTGTCAGTGGATGATATCCTTGACAAACATATGCATATTTGAAATGGAGAACAATAGCACCATAAATATCAACACATTAGAAACATGGTACAATGTGTATTTAGATGACAAATTAACGTCGTACATCCATATGAAATGAGATTTACAAACATAAAAAAATACTAGCCACGTAAGACACAATGCGTTCTAATATAACAATAGGTTTTTTTTACATGCGCAAGAAACGATCCTTCAATGAACGCACAACAGGGATGTCAGGATCTATTAGTATTTTGATGGCATCTCAAAATGACCAAACAGTAGGAATTCCTACATTAAAAACAAAATTAAAGCAGTTATAAGAGATAAACAAAACCCTGATGTATGTATAATAATGCAAGAATGTTAGATTTCAATCAACTGGTCATATCCACACCTTGTGATGTGTGCTAGCCTGGCACACAATATTTCACGACAATAAATTGCAGAGCACCCTCCTCCAACAATACTCCTGCAGCGTCAATGCGTTCCTTAATATAGTCAACTAACGAACTACGGAGAATACAATCAACTCGTTTCACCTCCCTTGAAGTATGTATAAAGAAATATATCAATCATTGTCCGAAGAGAAAACACGTCAACAAAATATTCGGTATAAACTTAAAAACTATGCACCACTGAAAAGCAACCCTGCAGCATTCAAGAGACAGCACCAACTCTTTCTCATGCACACCTGTACGCTTCACAAACTGAACTGCACTACTACGGTGAATGTACCCACACAGTGCTGGCAAAATAAAAAAGTCGATTCAGACAAAATAATTCTATACAACTGCATAATCTTAAAACGATTACAGGAAAAGCAATAATTCGGACTGGGTACCTATTAATCTATTGTCTAAGGGTAGAATATTATCCACATCGAAGTATGAATTCAATCTTAGACAAGGTGGTGGTAGGTTCAGGCTAGTCTCTTGTATTACAGTGTGCTTGTCAAAAACCAAGTGAAAGAAATCGTGTACGCGTTCACCGCCGTGTTCTACAGTTATTCCAGTAATAAAATTAACGCTCGATTCTCAGTCAATCTGCCAAGGAATGAATCCATAGCCTGAGGAGAGTGGATGAAGCAGAGTATAAATGTACCCTACGAGAAGACATAAAATGTTTTGTTCAGCGTGAACTATAAACTGGAGCAAAAAACGAAAACTAAATATTGTAATGCCAAACCGTTTCATCATATAAGATGTAGTCGGCATTTTACAACACCGACGTCTAAGTCATCGATAATTCCTTCAGGCAATTCTTCCATCGTATATATACACCAGATATTGTAGCACTGGTGCGACTGATGTTTATAGTATATTGTTTACGTCAAGAGGATAAACACATCTGATACATAAGATATAAGTTTCGTTCTTCCTCTGTTTATATAGGATATTATGTGACACAACACAACGATTCACTTTGAGGAAACAGACGTCAAACGAAACTGCTTGCACTATGAAAACTTTAAAACAATATAAATAAAATACATGTCTACATATATAAATATATATGCAGTTTCTCTCACTAAAAAGTGTTTTAATAAATATATTAACTCGTATAGTGGTATTATTATATTCATTCACAAATATGGTCATAACTGCTCACGAAAAAAACTAAATAAACGTAGCGGTAGAATTCAATTACTAACAAATGAGTATAGACAATTGGACGCCATGGGTGCACTGAATATTTTATACACTGACCAATAAAAACACTCCAAAGCAACCAAATGTTATGCTGTTTCCGATACTGAACCGCCATATCTCCTATATTTAACTTACTCCATCAATCAACAGTCCTGTCCCACTCTCAATTCTATTCCCTAAATACTTCTTTCACGGCTTCATCCATTTCAAGACTTTACATTAGGCTTCATCATTTATAATTCCAAACAATGCATCTTTTTCCTTAAAATACCGTCAACTGTTATGTTAGAAATTTCTTTATAAAAAGCATTAGAGAAAGTATTATAGTCCATCTGATACAAAATATAAGATATTATTTTGACAAACTATATATTTTTTATTTGACGTACAAAGAGTTAGGCTATCATTTAATGCATTTATATATTTTTATCACTAATTGCCACTATGTTAATGATTAATTTTTAGTATACTTAATTGATTTCATTTATACATCTCTAAAAAAATATGTAGCTATAGGGAAAAATTGATTAACATCTTACGTATAAATAAATGACGATAAATGTTATAATAAATTTTTTATGACACTGATGAATAGAAAAAAAAATCAGTCATATAGAACTCCATACATATTAATGTTTGAATTATCCACCAAAAGCTTAAAAATAACACTAAAGAGGTATCTTGGAAGATAAAGATTAAAAGAAGGCATCAGACCCAGCAATTATGATGCATGATATTATTTTTTGGTAAAAGTATAATTTCTGTCCTTTATGTTTGCATTATGTTTCAATTTAGTGTTTTAAGTTTAAAAAGTATATTTTTAATCTTTTTATATTAACTATTAAAAACGGATATTATGACTTGGCAATTAAAGGCTGACAAGTTAGGTTCAAATTTTAGTTATTTCATATAATTAATTTTATATTCCAAAATGAAAATAAATAAAATGTTTTTTCCTCTCTATAATAATGGCATCCCCTACCGATGTAATATAGGCAGCCAGGGTTTTATTGTGTGAGTAGCATTTAAGGCTCTCAAATCAGCAATTTTTGAGAGATAAGAGAGTAAACAATGCATTCGTTAATGATTAAACGATGCCACTCAGTTTTTTGGCGAATGATTAGCCATCACAATACGTCTATACATAACCTTGCAGCCCATACCAAATAACTCATCATCCAATATGATCAATTTCAATGAGATACACATACGAGGTCACATTAATGGACTAGAACAAATATGTAAAAAAAACATTTTATTTATTTTCATTTTGGAATATAAATATCATTATATGAAATAACTAAAATTTAAACCTGCTTGATCAGCCTTTAATTGCTGATTCATCATTTTGCCGTACTGAAAAAGTAATGGTGTTAATAAAAAAAATAAAAGTATACTTTATACTCCCCCAGCTGGTAGTAAATAAAAGACAGAATTGAATTTTTTGGAGAGATTAAATAAGCGAATTAAATTACTTTAGAGAATTTATATTTATTTATTTTTCTTCTGGCTAATTAGTTTAACTAATAAACTGATATATAATCTAAAGATATACAATATATGATATGATTACGTAACTTATTTAACTTCCTTAATATCTCTAAAAACAATGAAATATGTCTTATATTTAGGACCAGAGGGAGTAAACTCAAAGAACTAAATAGAAACCTAATCCAAATATAAAGGACTAAATTTAAATGTTAGCCTTATTATTTCTATTAAATAAATAAGCATTGTATAAATAATACCCTATGTATATATAATACAGTTGACGTTACCCGGAATTATTAAATGTGAGTTTCGACTGTTTTGAGTAGGAAACAATGAACAATACGTTATGTTTAAAAAAACATGATTCTGTACTATCAGTAATAACTAACGTTTGTATAAAGTTTTAGTGCATACTTAGGGTGTGTTCTTATTAGCTTTTGGAGAATAAATTCTGGAGAGAATAGCTTTTGGAGAATAGATTATGAGGATAATAGATTATGGAAAAAAGTGATTTTGATAAAATGAGAGTGTTTGGATGATTTGATTAGAATAGCTTTTTTCATAGTCAAATGACTAAAAAGGACATTAACTTTTATGATAATTACATATAAAGGATAAGATTATATTTTATGTATTATTTGAGGGGTTAAGGTCCAAATTTAACAGCCAAGTTTTTCCTGAGGGGTGTCTGATACAAATAAGTTTTGGAATATGAAAAATAATAATGAACAATTAAAAAGGATGTAAATTTAACAAAACCGTTACATTTTATCTAACGACGTTAAATTATAAAAGAAGAAAATCCCTAACGGCATTAAAAATGATGCATCTTAACCCATTATTTAACAGTAAATTTTATAATTAATACCAAAAATGAAATAAATTTGTTTATATGTAATGTTAATTAACTTTATTATTTTTTCTAATATAATTAAATTAGATAAATAGATCTTATATTAAAGATAAGAGGGAGTATTAAAATTTTAAAATCTTTTAAAAAAAAAAAAGTAACAGAGAGGAAAACGGAAAAAAAAAAGGAGGGAGAGAGTGTCTGTGCGTGGGACCCACAGTGAAAATGAGCCAATAAGAAAGAGTCAGTGGGGCCCACATAGCAAGAAAATAAAAAAAAATAGAGAGTGTCAGTGGCGTGGGACCCACAGTCTGAATTTTCTGACTCAATAGTGGTTCGAAATAGCTTATGGAGATAATAGCTTTTTTTACTCAAAACCTCAGTTTGGAAAAAAAAAACGGGATTGTCAATTTTTTTTGGGTGTTCGGTAAGCCAGAAGACAAAACCATGGTTTGGGCTAATAATCACTTTTTTTGGGGTCTGCCGAACACACTCTAAGGGTGTGTTCTTATTAGCTTTTGGAGAATAGATTCTGGAGAGAATAGCTTTTGAAGAATAGATTATAGGAAAATAGATTATGGGAAAAAAGTGATTTTGGTAAAATGAGAGTGTTTGGATGATTTGATCAAAATAGCTTTTTTCATTGTCAAATGACTAAAAAGGACATTAACTTTTATGATAATTACATATAAAGATAAGATTATATTTTATATATTATTTAAAGGTTAAGGTCCAAATTTAACAAAACCGTTAAATTTCACCTAACGAAATTAAATTATAAGAAAAGAAAACCCCTGACGGGATTAAAAATGATACATCTTAACTCATTATTTAACATTAAATTTCATAATTAATACCAAAAATGAAATAAATTTGTCTATATGTAATGTTAATTAACTTAACTAATTTTTCTAATATAATCAAATTAGATAAATAGGTCTTATATTAAGAATAGGAGGGGGCACTAAAATTTTAAAATTAAAAAAACAACGCTGAAAGACCAGAGAACACCGAAATTCAAAAAAGAAAAGAAAAGATGAGAGAGAGTGAGTGCAGTGGGGCCCATGCAAGAAAAAAGAGAAAAGGACAGGGGCAGGGGCGCAGAGTGGGGCCCAACGGTCAGAATTTCTCAGAAAAGCAATGGAAAATAGCTTCTTGTGATAATAGCTTTTTTTCCCCCAAACCATGGTTTGAGTAAAAAATGGGATTCTGTGAAATAATATGGTGTTCGGCAGATTTCATCCAAAACCATGGTTTGGGTCAAAAAGCGCTTTTTTATTTGTTTCCCGAACACACGCTTAGTGAATTACAATATAAATGATTGATACATCTTCAACAAAATCACTACTATGGCCATGTATTAAATTCATGACAAAATACATATAAAAGCACGACACATTAATTGAAAGCATAGACAAAGCACTATGGTTCGCAGAGCACAACATATCAGTGTTCTTCATAGTTGACATATAAAAATAAAAAAGTTGCCAAGTGATGTGCATTATATTAATCTATCACAGAGAGCATAACAAAAACATTAAGGATTACATAGTTGTATGTCCAGGTCACATAAAAAGGTACTCAGTACTCATCAGTATAGATGGGAGTCAGCCTTGCCTCAATCTCCTTCAACTTTGCAAAGTGTGGCTGAACAAAAAGTCTGATAGCTTCAGAGTATGATCTCATTGTTGGAACACCTAGGACATGTATAAACAAATATGAGTAGTATACTATAATTTTAAACATGTATCACTACACACAAAAAATATGACAACTTCAAAATATTTCATCACAAACCTTTAGGTGTGGCCAATCCGGTTACGCAGTTGTCAATTAGGACAAACTCACAATAACCCTCGTCGTACCAAAAACTATTTCCGATCTCTTGTTCCATCGACTCAACTAAAGCTCTACAGAGGATAACAATGATCTTATCCATTATCCTATATGAATGCAGAAGATTTACTACCTTTTTTTATATAATATAATGATTATATTATATCATATAAGATACTATATTCTAAATTCAGAAAAAACCTTCTGTTGCCAATCCTTCTGGTCTGCAAAGTCAAGACAAGTTCCTTCAGAGAAATACCAATGTATTCTACCATGTTGATTGGAGAAGTATGTGTAAGATATGCATATACATCTATAGTAATGATGAAAATTAATAACATATAGCACCAGATAGTATAAGGATAACATCTGTAAACATCAATCTTAAACAGCCACAGCCTTTCTTGAATGAATTGTGTTACCATATATGCGCTCATCCCGAGGAAAAAAGCATACTAAATCAAAAGGTGATTTAAGCATGAACGATTCTATCGACAGTGGTTCAAAACTTTCTTGAATGACCGTTTTGTTCGTGAATACCAAGTGAAAGAAGTCATGCACCATCTCTCCACCGTGAAGCACATCAACTTTAGTAATATCATTTATAGGCGTTATCCTCAGGTAATCTCCACAGAAACATTTGTCTAGAAATTCTGCTATGAAAGCAACCAATAATCTCCGCCCCCTAGTCCCACTCTTTTTGAAATTAAAATTACAAAATCAAAGATAACGTATGGAAAATATCATCAATCAGGATAAGAACATACTAGAGCATCGTGAAAGAGAAGATCTGACCCAACGTATTGGATCATAACTTCTTCTTTATCTTCATCCCAGTGAAGAATGGTTCTAGTGATAATCTGATCAACAATCAAGGTGAGTCGACCATGGACAGTACCTTCTTCAAGGTCATCGATAAGCTTTGCAGGGAGATGATACATATTTGGTAACAACAAATTTCCGGCAGAGTAAAAACTAAGCAGATCGCTGTTTTAGGTTTACAGGAAACTAATTAATTAACTAAGAGAACTTCAAAGTAGTGAGTTTTAAAAAGAAAACTAACAGAAAAAAAATTCCTCCCTCGGATGCATATAATCAACAGATCCGATCTACCTTTGATTCTTGACTCAAATCAGGGAGCAATACACCTCAAATCAGACCAATAGATGTGAAGCACGACTTCTTAGATAATTAGTAACATGAGAAAATAATAAATTTTAGTTTGAAATGCATTGATTCAGGAATTGAGAAAGAGGAAACTATTTATTACCCAAAAATGTTTCTTTTTTTTTTTTGTCGGACCAAAAAATGTTTCGAATACTACGTGTGGAACTTGCAATGTAATTAATTTTGTGCCTCGGAAATGATGAGTTACACGGTGAGCTTAATCCATCATACTTACGGCGACCGTTTAACATTGCATAGAGAGTAATTTCATCACCAACCTGCATTATTAATATTCTCACTAGTGTACTGCCAAATGTGTAACAACTTCATCCATATTTTCCTTTCCAGAAAAAAAAAAGTGATATAATTATTTCTTGAGAATATAGAAAATTTTTTTATATTCATCTTAAATATAGTTAAGTAAGTAAGGAAAAAAATTAAAAATTAAGAACTAACATGTAAAACATTATCTTATTGTTGCTTATGAAATCTAATAAAATATATGTGATGGTTGATTCTTATAACATCAAAACGCGAGTATGATAAAAGCATACAATTATGGCATTATTCTTGTAATAATATGATTTTAAATGAAATATTGTTACCAATTATAAAATTGAGAGATAAACCTTATAAAGTACTATTCATGCGGCCTATCTCAGCTCAGCGGATCCTCATTTAAAAGATACGAGAGAAACCTCCAGTGCGTTGCACAGGGCGATGGCTCTGTTTCAATAAATTTGTACCAAGTACATGAGCAAAAAGCATGGATTCAACGTAATTGCTCTCCTGTGTGTTGCCCGCGTTGATTAATATGTTATGATAAAAATCTATCACAACATTAATCACATGTTCAATTTATTATCCATTTTGTTTAATCTAAAGACTTTCTTTTTTCATATTACAATTAGATGTTATCTTTTCTTTCAAATTTATTTGTTTCATTTTAATCATAGTTTTTGGAGTTGAATTGAAATTTTTAATGAGATGACTTCAATTTTCATAAGTAATCATCCTAACTATTCAAACTAAAAAAGTGATAAGCCCAAAATGTAAACATGCATAAGCAAAAGTAAATGTTTGAAAGAATTAATAATTACTGTTTATACTTTGTACAACAACTAACACATTAATATAAGATTGCAAAGTCATTACCATGGCAAATTAGTCATGGTAGTCCATTTTTAAACGAACCACTTTTTAATTAACATTATTGTAAAAACAAAGGTGCAAATTAGAAATGATTAAATCTTGGTAGGTATACATACGTCATTTTTCCATGTGGTTAATTGAATAGTTCTAAATGAAACGAAAACAATGCAAATTACGTGTAATAGCACTAACATATAATAGTTACTGGATGTTCGGCATTGTTATTGGAGTCATTGATTTAATGGGCTTATTTTGTGATGTTATTGTTGGAGTCATTGATTTAATGGGCTTATTTTAAGGTATCACATACGTGCACATGAAAATTTCCCTCAACATGTCTTGGTAATATAAGAGATCAATCTCGACCCATAAAACTCTCATATAGTACTTGAGGTGATTAATATATTGTTATCATAAGTTAACATGTGATTAATAATATAAGAATTTAAGAGAACTATTGTCTACTATCCAATTCATGTTCTATATGGAAATTTGATGTTGTCACAATGTAGTTGAAGATGCCTTAGCTTGGTTGAAGTTACAAAGAAAAGCCTGATTAACATATTACTTATGAAAATTGAAGTCATCGCATTAAAATTTCAATTCAACTCAAAAAATTATAATTAAAATGAAACAAATAAATTTGAATGAAAAGATAACATCTAATTGTAATATGAAAAAAGAAAGTCATTAGATTAGACAAATTGGATAATAAATTAAATATGTGATAGATTTTGATCATAACATATTAATCAACACAGGCAACACACATGAAAGCAATTACGTTGAATCCATGCTTTTTGCTCATGTACTTAGTACAAATTCTCGAAATAGAACCATCGCCTTGTGCAACGCACGGGAGGTTTTTATTGTATCTTTTAAATGAGCATACGCCGAGCTGAGATAAGCCGTATGAATAGTACTTTATAAGGTTCTTCTCCCACATTTTACTATTTATTCAATTATAAATAATTCATATTTAAAGAGAATTTTTTATCATTCAGAAGATTAGTACAAACTATGTGAAAGAAAAAATAGCTGAAGTTAATTATTGTTCATTTACATTTTGTTGAGCATTTTAATTTATAACGTGCTATACAATGCACGTTTTCAATATGTGAGACAAATTTTATCGCAAATTGCATACAATTGCATTTACTTGTCTCCAATGACAAGTCAAACAATCTATACATATAAAATGCATTCAAACATCTTGAAACTTTATTCACAAAAATTATAGTACAGTTGAACAATAATTAGAAAGATAACATTTGCTAAATCTTAAAATGAAATGATAAATCACATTTGCCTGCAATATAATTTGTTTATTGTACTAATATAAGTTGCTGGTACCAGATATATCAACCCGTGCAACGCACTAGAGAGAATCCTAGTTACTGTGGAAAAGTAATAATAGTACTCAGCATTAATATTTATGAAATGAAACAAATAAAAATAAAGATAGTGTGACAAAGTAATAACAAAAATCAATATACATAACACAATTTAAGCGGTTCTGGAAGAGCCCAAGCAGTTCTGGTTCTGATAACAGGATAGTATATTGATATAGTCTTGATTACACAGTGCTAGGAAATATACACAGACGGGAGGTACCAAAGGAAGGTATCTTCCCGATTTATGAATCAGCCCTGAGAAATGGTAAGTACCGAAGGGCAGCTAGTGGTGCAATACTAGACGACAATGGTCTAAGGATATTGCGAAACCCGAGGAAATGGATACAGCCAAGGCCAATGTGTGGTCTACACCCAATATTTTGGTGGCCGAAGATAGCCGGCACATCTTTTGAGACGAGGGTAGTCATGGGGTACCCGTGGACGGAAGAAGTAGAAGTCAGTATCTACGTTTGGGCATGGGTACACGAAAGTTAAACATTGGGCATAGGTACACGAATGTTAAACATGCTCAACCCAAGGAAATCCTATGATGGGTGACTCCCTGGGAAGTGAGTTGATAGAGTCATGGAGACTTGAGGCATAGTGATTATCTTAAGGTTTCTCCATGACTAATGATCATTTATGTTAGATGATTTAAAAGGTGCTTAGACACATAGAGATAATGATGATGTAAGTATTGATTTTAAATGAAAACATTTTTGTTGGAGTAAATACTGCCTAGAAAGATCCATTTGATGGGGTTATGAAAATTTGAGGCATAGTAAATATTTTACGGTTTCTCCATGCTAAGTAATGATCCTTAGGAACATTGTAGGGTTAAAGGAATGTAGATATGATATATGGTGCTATATGATGAGTAATGATTATACTGTATATGGATCCTAAAGGATCCGAATCGATGATACTGAAGTTTCGGAATAGGCCTAAATTAGATCTAAGCTAAAATGGCGCTTAGGTCGAAATGTGAATTGATTGCACTATAATTCTGATGCATGACTGAAGCCTTGTTCATAGTGTTGAACCTTAAGTAATGATTAGAGGATATAACCTAAATACCGTAAAGGTTAGAATAAGCGCTATTAATCTTGGTTCTTAGCAGAACTTATTGGGTATAATTGAGAAAAATGATCTTTGATCTATGTGATGTTGAGGTTCTAGATTTCATGATGAATCAAAAAGTTGGATTAGAGAGGCCCTAGGCTGTAAAATTCTACAGGCCAGCAATGTAGTAGTGGACCTATGAGTCCAGAAGCCCTAAGACCTAGTGGACCAGTGTGTCCTTAGGTTGGTAAGCCTATTCAGTATTGTGTTGGGCCAGTGATGATCCATGGGATTGAGGAACAAGATTCTTACAGAAACGAATCCTTACAGAAAGGAATATTGAAAATCTGCTAGCTATTAAGTCTAGTGTAACACCCCAAATTTTAATTAAGGGTTAAGGAATTCAAAAGAGGAGTTAATTATTGATAAATAAACACTTTTTGGAGAATACGATGTGAATTGTGATTCGAATGTGTTATGAGCAATGCCTAAACCCTGTATTTAAGTTCAATTGTGGATTAACACCTAAATTGAATTAGAATAGAGGAAGGGTGCATATTATGATAAGAATTTGGTTGTTTTAGTGATTCCAATGGCTTCCTTGTGAAAATTTATGTAGGGAGTGTTTGTTGTGAAATTGGAACCATTGAGAACAATTGTGCAAAAGTTGGAAATTCTGTCCATTGAAACTTTATACAAGGCAGTCGGCTTGTATGGACGTTTTGAATAGGCAAATAGTGTCTAAAATTTCTACAACTTCCTAGTCTTAAATTTCACATGCCAAGCTTCAAAATGGACATATAATTTATGTCATTTCGATTTGTGAGTTAAGAGTTATGATTTTCCAAAGTTTGGGATTGCAACTGGAATCTGTTTTGGAGCAATATGGACTTTTGTGCAATTCTGTATTTTTCTGGTTATGAACTGCATTGATCCATATTTTTCCAGTAAATAGGACTTAAATATATTTCCATTGGCTTTGGAATCACTTCAATTCAATTTTTCTAGATTTAGTTATGATTTTTCAAAGTTAGAGCAGAAAATCTGCTAAAATTCAGACAAATCCGAAAATGGGGAAACTTTTGTGATGGCAACATGGTAATCTTGGGATTAATACATCAGCCCATTTTTGCTGATCTAAAGGACCCTTAGGATGTCATTTTGATGGGCTAAGAGAAGAAAATATTAGTTTCATGTTGTTTGGGCTTTAGGATAACATTACATGTACATAACTTTATGGACACAAAGTTGGCATTTTTGGAATTTTGGAAATGGAATAATTATGAGATAATAGTAAAATATTATAAAGCAACATTTCATCTTCTTCCCTCCTCCATATTGACATTGAAGCAGCCAAAAAGTAGAGAGAAGAGTTGAGAGCATTTTAGAGAGACAAGGAGAAGAGATCTCACGTGGTAGGTCGATTTCTTTAGTGAATTCATACCTACTGTGTATAATACTACTCCTATGCTATTCTTCCATTCATTTTAAAGGTTATGAGGCACAAATTTGGTTGTGGAAGGGCTTAGGGTTTCAGTCAAGTCAAGAAGAGCCAGAGAGAAGGGAAAGGTAACTTCCAAGCCTTTATATATTCACTATTTTGGCTGTTGTCAACAATTTAATCGGTGAAATTTCACCGGATAGTCATTGGTTTTAAAATGGAAAATGGGTGTGTGGGGTTGTTATGCTGTCTAAATTGGTACTAAATGATAGTTCTAACATAATGGAATAGTCAATAAAGTAGTTAAAAGTAGAAAGGATCGCGTTTACAAAGCCGAAATCGTAAAACCCCAATTTTTTCTGGAGTACCTGAGGATATTGGCCAGGGCTGTTAGAGGGCCTTAGAGTTGGATTGATTTGATGGTTCCATTGAGTTCAGGAGGAAAAATTAGGTGGGGTTACAGTTGGGCACTTTTTCAGAAAAAGCCAAAAAAGCATAATTATGAAAATACCCATAAAACACTTAAATAAGGGTTGCTAAGGGCAATTTCATCTTTTGACAGTGAATTTGGTAATTCTGAGTCTGGAAGTGGATTCTTTGGGCGAAAATATGTCAGAATAGCCCATAATAGAAATTCGGGAAAAGTACAGCTAGACCGGGTACTGCGGGGCTAGGTCCTTGAGGGTATTTTAGTAATTTTTCAATATAGACTCATATAACCTCCAAAAACACTATGAAAGTGTCTAAACGGTAAATTTGGAATTGTAGGATCGAACATGGGGCCCAAGCTGTTTACAAGTAGATCGAGGAACTATATCTGTTTAGCAAAAGGCATAAGGTAGGGAACATACCTCTCCTGCATGTATGTAATATCTTTGCTAGTGTATTGATGCATGTTATTGCTTTGCTTGGTTATGTGAAATATATATGAATGATTGAAGCTATGTTTCTAATTACACTATGGCCATAAGATTGTGTTTGAAACATTAAGCATACAGATATATCATTGTGTTAGCATGACTTATGTATTGCAAGCATATCATGTATTAAGTACTTATCCTGCATGCATATTGGTATCTATTTCCTACTGAGATTCTCTTGAATCTCACCCTCCCCTACCAACCATTTAGACAGGAGAAGATAGAAGATATGCTGAGAACAAAGAAGAGAACCGTATGAGGGGATTGCAGTGGTGGAACGAATATGAGAAGATGTCTCTGTCTCACTGGGACAGGTTTAGATACCCAAGTAGCCTAGTGTGGCTACATTGATGGTCATGATCATGCACGAACCCCCTATGGGAAATTTATGTAATTATGCACTTATTATCAGTATCTTCATGATATTCCTGTGTTGCCTATCGAACCACATATCATTTTCCGCGAATACTCTAAAAAGGTTAAAATATAGTAAGGGTGTGACATCTAGCATAGGGAAAGATCTTAATAATAGAATATTCCCTTAAAGGATCAATTGAGGTGATAGCTCTCTGATGAACAAGAGACCGAATTGATTTGGTTACTATCCCAATAATTTGAAGCTATACTAAGAGTTGATTGGTAGATGGCAAATGAGGTAATGAAAGGTGTGTAGGGACATTATCTTTCGTATATCATGCCATAGTTCATATAATTGTTGGGAAGCTATTGTTCATGCTTTTAATCAATATAGTTTCCCTAGACGAGGCAGTTAGTGCCAGAAGTACACTTACACCTGGAAGTTGGGTAAGAATCCAACCGGTGTATGAATAGTGGGGTAGGAGTCCTAGTCATATATACATGACGATGATGATTATATTGTTAGTGGGGGAGGAGCCCTACTCATGTATACATGACGATGACATTTATATTGTTAGTGGGGCAGGACCCCTAAGCACGTGTATAGGATAATGATGTTTGCAAAAGTGGTTGGCCCTGAACTTTTCCAACCAAACTGAATTATGGAACAAGTAGGGGTTACTACGGAGGTTCAGTGGGCTCCAACTGAGGAAGTAAGATAAGTGTAGGCAAACAGTCTGGTCCCACCTATAATGTATTAGATAGTGTGAAACATCAGAGTGGCGCAGTGAAAGCATGATAACTATATATGCTTAAGCCATAAGACCTGGTAGGCTAGTAAGTCCTTAGGTCAGCAGAATGTGATATGTTTGAAAATTGTGACGAGCCGAGGCTCAAGGCGGTAAGACCCAATATGCAAGGTTGCATAGGGTGGTGTCCCTAGGCTGTAAGACCTGTGTGTCTAGCACTGTGGTTGCTGCCTAATGTGATGACATTGGACCAATGTGTCCAAAGTAATGTTTTGAGGTTGACAGAATATCCAAACTATACCAGGTTGTAGCGGAGGCAGTAAGACCAGTGTGACTGAGAGTTTTGGTGTCCAATGGTACCATGTCTCATATGAGGTGCGATATTCTACCATAGGAGGAACCTAACAAAGTGAACCATGGCCGGACCACTAGCCCAATAGACCTCGTTAGGTGGGTGAGGGACATCCAACACACCTCTCAGGTGGGGTGAGGATTGGGTCATTACATAAAAAAGGCGGATATCGTTTGGGCTCCCGACTACCCCAGAGTGGGCGGGACTGGGAGTGCCACTAGTCACACGCCCGATTAAACAATAGGCTAGACTAGGGTGTGAGTGCCTCGATTACCCGGAGGGTTGGACTGGGGTGTGACAATAAAAAGGTGATTGTGTGAATCCGGGTGAAGTCCCGAAGAGGCTATGAGGCCTAAGGAACCAATCGCTGTGGGAAATGACCAGTGGGTCCTATGTTTGATTGCATGCTACATACTGTGTATGGAATGGATGATTAATGCTGAATACTATGTGAGATTAGTTATGGGAATATGATTATGGTGTTGCATGGCTTGTGAGCTTGCACGTGATAATAGAATGAGATATGTTATAAGGCTAAGTATATTGGGGAAGTATTCCAACAAGGCAATAAGGCCTAGGATAATATACTGAGTGTCCTGATGGACAATTAGTACAAGAATAGGCTGGGAGTGTTAGGATCGGCAGGTACAGCGGAAGAATTTTAAAATGTTACTGATCATAATCGATGATCTATCAACGGTGTTTAAATCGAGTTAGAAAGATTCATACCTTTTTCAACTTAGGGTTTTCACGATCTCTAGGAGCCAACACCTCAGGTCCACTCCCTCTATCGGTATCCACAAGAATGCTCTCCAACTGAGACTGCGTGCTAGCGCCTCCAATGTTTTTAGGGTCTCCCTTGCGGCTCCGAATTCTCATGAGCGTATGAGTATATCTGCTCTATTAAGTTTATAACCTATAAGGGCTATATTCAAATTTCAAAATTAATCATCATTAATTTCAAAATTGATCAACAATTAATTATCTTGATGAGTTAATTAAATAAATTCAGTTTAAATTAAATCTGTCCAACAGTTTTAATTTTAACCTATTTATTTAATCTAAATAAAGAGCCATTAGATTTAATTTATCTTCATAAATTAAATCTGAGATATTATATCTCTATCATATCAGTTATTAAATTTAATATATCTTAATAAATTAAATTTAAAACTAACACAATATAATAATATAATATATATATATATATACATATACATATATATATATATATATATATATAATATAAGATATGTATTTCGAAAATATATATCTATATAATATTATTAATGAATTATATTATATATATATATATATATATATAAAATTTGTACACCCTAAATTAAACATTATCTCGTGTTGAGCCATTTTTGTGTACGGCCCCGTAGGCCCATATGAAGTTGGCAGTGGGCCAATAACTGTACTAACACAAAAGTCGCAAGCGGCCTCTAGCAAGACATTACGACTACCCAATTCATATGAGGATCGTTATCACGATGCAACCTGTCATACAACCATGTCATGTTCCTTTTGTCACACGATATATCGATCAAGGATAAGGCATGGATAATGTCATCCTCTTGTTCCTGACCATTACTTTCTCGATTCCTGAGTGGCCTGACAATAGAAATGAAAACTTCTTTCCATTGTAGTATAGCCATACATTTCTCAGACTCACTCATCGAGAGGCCCAGTAATATCTCTCTACTAATGTGAGGGACAAATTCCATCTTGATCATTCATATTCCTCTGCATGAAAAACCACCAAGCCCGATTGTAGCCTTTATCATCACCCGGTCAAAAGTGACTTTTGACTAGTTCAATGATTAGCAACTCTCATGTAGGAATCCATGATGACCTCAGGTCTAAGGGCATTGTGACGTGATTATACATGAGAAAAACTTATGACTTGATCCATGTAGCTTTCTCATAGTGGGTCGGTCCAGCACCTTGTACTCTTACAAGTGCCTAAGACTTTGATTCGTATCTCCATATCTTATCAAAGTCATACTGGTCTTGTTTCATCTTTGCTCCCACACAGATGACCGACCAAGGACATTTTAGGACAATCTTCATGAATTATCCAAATATACAATTATCATAGTTAACATGCAAATAATATGATAATAAAATGGAAAAATTTCATTAAAATAATAATGTTTAAAGTACAATGATTGGCCCTTAGGGCACAATTTCCAACAAGAAGACCCATAAGTATAGATTGTACTGAATATGTAAGAGTTGATAGGTAGTTCAACCACACATATTAGGCAACTTGTGGTGTACGCTTTGTAAGTATGCTGATAACTCTCCATATTTTGTACATTTAAAGAATATTTTGAAAATAATTAGAGAGTTATCTATGCAATTTTAGAAGATTCAATGAGATTTTATTATGAAAAGATCAAATCAAAGTGGTGCATTATTTATGGGATTTTATTGTAATTAATATAGTTTTGAAAGTAATAATAATAAAAAGAAAAAGAAAATAAACTTATTTCATTTTATTGTTAGTTTAGTGCTCCAAGTTCTTTTACTTTGAGTTGTTTTTTCTTTCCTTTATATCAGGTGACGTT
Source organism: Inga oerstediana (assembly GCA_963210345.1). NCBI lineage: Eukaryota > Viridiplantae > Streptophyta > Magnoliopsida > Fabales > Fabaceae > Inga > Inga oerstediana. The sequence continues at coordinate 63,247,448 of OY723408.1, forward strand.
GAGGCAGCTGAATGGAAGAGAGAGAGAGAGAGAGAGAGATGTCACTGTTTTGGGCCAGAGAATTAGATTCATTGGACCAAAGGCATTCAAAGTCACGTGGGACAACATCGTTTTGGGCAATTTGGAAAAGGGGAAGAATTGGAGACCTAAGCTATATAGAGGAGTAGCCGCACAGTGAGAGGGGGGCCATTCGATATTATCGATCATCATCTTCGTGTGTGTTTGGAACAGCGATTGATAATTGAGCTTGTTTCAATTGGGCTTGTTGTGATATTACTTTTGGTAAAAGCTAAATTATGTAATGTGATTTATGTTTGGATTGACGATTGTCAATTGGGCTTTTGCAAAAATAAAACTTGTTTGGATTGGCTTAAGCATAAGGGCTTTTGTGATAATGGTAAGAGAGAGTGGGTAGAAAAATATTTAAAAAATTAAGTAAATATTTAAAAATTACTTTAAAATATTAGGTGCTACTGGAAAAATATTTTAGAGTTGGTGGAAATCAATAAATCAATATTCTAAGTTTTGGGTGCTCTTTGCTATTAAAAACAATACATTAAAGGTAAAATTGTAGTCAGTCTCCTAAGACTGGGTATAACTGAAAAATTATTTTAAAGAGTTAAAAGCACACAAAAATATTTTAAAGTAATTTTTGAAGCTGCAAAAGTATATTAAGGGTAAAATTATAATAAGTCTGATAACACACTAGGTACAACTGAAAAAATATTTTAAGGGTTTAAAAACACCAAAAAAATATTTTAAAGTAATTTTTGGAGTTGAAAAAATACATTAAAGGTAAAATTGCAATCAGTCTGATAACATACTGGGTACAGTTGAAAAAATATTTTAAGAGGTTAAAAACACCAAAAAAATATTTTAAGTGGTTAAAAACAATCAAAAAATATTTTTTGAGTGGTTACAACTAGAAAGTGGGTAAAATTACAATCAGTCTGATAGTACACTAGGTAGTGGGTATAACTAGAAAAATATTTTAAGAGGTTAAAAACACTCAAAAAATATTTTTTGATACTACATACTATTTAAAAAATATTTTATGGGAAAAGCCAATATCATATAACTAATTTCTAGACAACCTAATCTAGCATAAAATGTCATTAGCTTTTAACAAAAGCTCCATTTTCTAGCTTCTCCCAATTGAGCTTTCACCAATTGGGTTTTGACAAAAGCTCAATTACCAATTGGCCTCTCCAAATATTCAAAATTTGAATTCTCAATTAGCAATTGAGCTTATAGTGGTCAATTGGGCTTAATGGGGGTCCCCAAACACACCCGAACATCTATTGGGAGTTGCAACAGAGAACATGAGCCGCAATTTACATTGAAGAAATCAACGGAGAAGGAGAGGAAGGAGCCGACAGTTGGGATATAGAGAGGAGGACAAAAACAGTAGTCATCTTCATCTTTCAAGAACCAGAGTGAGCGAGAAAATCCAGAGATAGCGACTGTTCACCAACAGCAGCTCACCATCTTCCTCAAGCTGAATCAGAGAACGAAGGCACCGGTTCTGCTGTTCTGTTCCTTCTTGGGTGACTCGGTGAATAGCGATTAGGAGGAGAAATAGAGAAAGTAAAGACATAGCAAAGGCAGTAGCTTTGACGCAAAACACACAGAAGATTATTGTAATGCTGTGATTTCTTTCCCTGTTCCTTATGGTTTGGAATTCTGAATTTGCAATTGCTGTCTAGACTAGGATTAAAATCATGTGTGGTTAGTTCTTTTTCATAGTTATGAACTAATTTAGGGATTTGAGCATGTATCAACTAATTAATTGTGGTTTATGTTAATTTGGTTTATTTAATTTTGGATTACTTTGTCTACTTAGTGCTTGATCACCATTAAGTATAAAATTGGGAAATTTAGATTAGCCTTGGGAAAGGGATCTTAATTATACCATAAGATTAAGTAATGTGGGATTAGAATTCATTCTAATTTGCCAATAGGATAGGAATATACCTATTGGACTCATATAATCATATTAGAGTGAATTTGGACATTTATTGCCTTTTGAGTAAATGAGTTAGGAATAACAATTTTAGCTTGAGAGAGAAGTATAAGCGATTGGAAGATACTTATATTCATTTAAACTCTATATTAACAAATTAACATTAAGTGCTTTTAATTAGGTAAATACATGCTCTAAAACTTAAAGAAGGGATTAGCCACTCTAGGTTGTTTTTATCATTAGAAATCTTTAAATCATTAGATTTTTTTTCTTTTGCATTTGTTTAATTTGTCTTCAATCTCTTTCTTTGATTTGTTCAACTTAAATGAAGATGAGAATTTTAATGCCTAATTATCTATTACCTTGAATTTCTGTGGGATGACCTTGATTTGTTACTATACTATTTCAACGGCCCGTACACTTGCGGTGTATATTTAAAATTTAGTAGTATCAAGTTTTTGTGCACAACCAAGGGATGAGTTACACAATGAGATAGGATTAATCCCTAAGTTGTAGGCATTCAAATTTCGAGGACGAAATTTATTAAACGGTAGGAGAAATGTAATATCCCGAATTTGGGATTGGAGGCTTTGGAATAAGCCTAAATTAAGTGAATTGCTAAGCCCCGGTTTAGTAGATTTCTTAAATCTATTCTCTAATGTTTCTTATATCTTTGCGCATTAAAGAAAATAAAAAGGTGAATTTTGAAGGAAGTGATTATGCTTCTAGTGAAATTTCCTGCGAGGCAATGAGAATGTCTTGGGATTTTGGAAACCAAATGATGTCTAAAAATTATGATATTTTATAGAGTGAAAGTAGACATCCTAAGCTTTAAATTGATGGTCATATGACTCATTTGAAGCTATATACAAAGAGTTATGAATTTTTGGAGTTTTCCCGGTGAAATTGATTATTTTCTGGATCAGCGGTCAAAGAAATTAAATCTGGGAATAATGTGCTTCCAACTGAACAAATTCCATATTTTTCCTTAAAACTACACTTAATAAGGGTTCCATAGCCTTTGGAATCACTATGATACGATGTCTACAAAATTAGTTATGATTTTTCAAAGACTCCCCAGAAAATCTGCAAAAAAAATCTGAAAATTGAATTATGACATAAGCATGGACTTATAAAATAATTCTCCATCTCCTTCCTCTAGCCAAAACATATGTAAACCAGCTGAAATAAGAGAGAGGAGGTGCAGCCATTTTCTAGAGAGAGAAAGGAGAAGAGAACTTGTACCGTAGGTCAATTTCTTTGGTAAATCGGTTCCTAACACCTATAACTCCGATCCTAAGCTACTCTTCTATGTCAATTCAGGTTTGGGAAGCTTAAATTCTCTTGTCCAAGGACCTAGGGTTTCAGCCAAGAAGAGGAAAAGCTAATGGGAGCTTAAGGTAACTTCCAAACCTTCGTATATTGACTACTTTGGCTGCTGTGGATAATTTAATCAGTGAAATTTTGCCGAATTGTCTTTGTTTCTGAAAATTGGAAAATGTGTGTTGGAAATATTATGTTGCCAAAATTGGGTTTAAATGGTAGTTATAACTCAATTAAATAGTTAATAAAGTAGTTAGGAGTAGAAAGGAACACGTCTGCGAAGTCGGATTTCAAAAACCCTAATTTTCCCCAGAATTCCTATAAGTTTCAGTCAGCTCTAGAAATAGGCCTTAGGGTTGGATTTTCAATAATTTGATGATTTCATTGAGTTTAGAAGGGAAAATTAGATGGGGTTACAGTTGGTCACTTTTACGGAAAAACCCGAAAAAACATAATTACGAAAATGCGGCTGTAAGGGCAATTTTGTCTTTTGGCAGTGAATTTGATAATTCCACATCCAGAAATGGATTCCTTGGTGTCAGAATAGCCCATGTCAAAATTTTGTGAAAAGTACAATTGGATCGGCTACGACAGGGTCTGGCCGAGGTCCTGGGGGCATTTTGGTAAATTCTCACCATAGGCTAATATTACCACCAGAAACACTATGGAAGTGTCTAAATGGTACATTTGGAATTGTAGGACCAAGTTAAGAGCCTGAGGGGTTGGCACGCATTATGAGGCACACAAATCAAGGAGAAAAGACTTGAGGTAGGGAACTTACCTCTCCTGCATGTATTTGATATTTTTGCTGGTGTATTGATGCATGTTATTGCTTTGCTTGATTATGTGAAACATATATGAATGATTGAAGCTCTGTTTCTATTTATACTGTGGCCATAGTTTTGTTGCACGAAACATTGAGTACGCAAATATGTCATTGTGTTAGCATGAATTTATGTAATGCAAGCATGTCATGCATTAAGCACTTATCTTACATGCATATTGGTACTATTTTCCTACTAAGATTTTCTCGAATCTCACCCTCCCCTACCAACAATTTAGACAGGGGGAGATAGAGGATACGTTGAGAATAAAGAAAAGAATTGTATGAGGGGATTGCGGTGGTGGAACGAAGACGGGAAGATGTCTCTGTTTCACTCGAACGGGTTTAGACGCCCTGTGCGGCTACATTGATAGCAATTATTATGTACAAACCCCTATGGGAAATTTCTGTAATCGAGCACTTTTGATTAGTATATTTATGTTATTCCTGTATTGCCCATCAAATGGCATATCATTTTCTACGAATACTTTGGTAAAGGTGAAATTAAAATAAGGGCGTGACAATTCTCTCTTGACCCTTGACTCTTGAATCTTCTAGGTAAAGACGAGAATATATCTCAAATAATTATAAACAATGTACTTATCATAATAGTTTAAAAAGATATATTTATCATGTTTTTTTTTTATAATAATATTTATCATGTTTTAATTGAAGAATCAAATGACACAAATCTAAGTAGTGGTCAAGTCTAATTCTATTCATGCTTGCAAATATGGCACTCCTCTGGTTCTTAATTTGATATATATTTAAGGAATTGATCTTAATTCTAAATAGAAGACATATTTTTTATATTTGTGAAGGGTTAAGGTGTAACAATTTTTCTAACAAATAGAAGACATATTTTTCATATTTGTGAAGGGTTAAGGTGTAAAAAAAATATTTTCCTAACAATTTTTTTATTTATAGGGAGCTTTGAAAGGATTGTGGAATACTTTTAGCATTGGTTGGGTAAAAATCCTTATGTACTGAATGATATTTTTGTAGGTATTAGGTTTAAGAGGTTATATATTGGACTATTAGTTGAAAAATAACTCTCATATAGTTTTTTAAATGATATGTATGAACATTTAAATTATATTTTTTTTAATGACCCCGGTCTGACCCCTCGGGTTGACCCCGATCTGAACCACTGACCTTTAACCTAGTGCCTCGACTGGTTTAATGTTTGATCCGATTTTCAGTATCTTGGGTTATGTACAGTTTAGCCTTTAAAAAATACACAAGTTTCGGTTAAATAAGAAAGGGGCTGAAATCTTTTTTTTTTTTAAAAAAAACCCCAAACTTTGGATAAGTTGCATATAACCCTTTTGACATTTCAGAGTTTAAATTTAACCTCTTTGACATTTTAATATTTGACATTAAGCTCTTGCCATTAATTTTGCTGTTATGTTGCTCACGGGAACAACCACGTTAGATTAATGAAGGTGGCATGGCATCCTACATGTTATCCTACAAGGCATCTCTGCAAGTTAATAATTTTATAATAATTATATATTTGTTACATATAGGTTAAAATGCTATTTTATGACAATAAAACTAAAACAAGCCCTAATCTTTGAAAATCCTTGCTGCAAGACATTATATTCCTTTGAATCCGAATGCATACGAGGCCATCGATAGAGGCAAGGCCATCAAAACAAATGAATACAACAAGTCACAGCAAGATCCTTGGCTAGTTCCAAACAGATATTACAATCCAAAAAGCTCCCATCACCCTTCTCTAATTCCTCATCCCTAGTTAAGCTTTTGTTTGCTTGCCTTTGGTACCTCTTTTGATCTTAGGTCAGCTTCAACATTATCCTGATCAATTATAACATCCAATTTTTAATTTTAGGATTTAAGTGACATTAAGATGAGATTAATTTGTGGTGATTGCAATTTATCTTGTAATTGTTTGAGTAAGGAGAATTTACTTAAAATGGAATTGAATTTTATTACTAAACAAAATTTAAAGGTTAGGTAAGATTAACTAAAAGTAATTAGAATAATTTTCTAAAATAACATATTCCACTACTTAAATATTATGAAAATTTATTTGAGAAATATAAATAAGTAACTCGTGTTAAGAGAGTGGTGTAAGGCCTCATGCAATCCCTCTAAGTCTCGAGTTCCAATTCCGGAGGAGACACTTGTATTTAGAGGGGTAGCTACGAACCCCGAACCAAATGTCGGATGATAATATAAAAAACTATTGTTAGGAGAATTATTGTTACACCAATACTAAAGAGTTTCATTATATAATTATCAAAAAATTATGGGCAAAGGTGCAAATTTGGCAATGAACTATTTCGCCTGGAGCATCTGTAAGACTTATCTATTTTCGGGTGTAAAACTGGCAATAAACTATTTTTTTTGGAGCAAATTTGGCAAAGCCGTTAAATCTACTTAACCGCCGTTACTTTTTGAAATGTGGATCCCAACAGGCTTCTCCATCTGTATTATTTTAATATTTTTTTAATGAAAAGAAAAAATATCACTTAGGTCACATGAAAACAATTTCATTTCAATTAAGGCCCAAAAGATTCTGAAATTTCACTGCAAAATTTAATTTATTTTTACTGACAGTGATATTTCAGAATCTTTTTGGGGTTATCTGAAATGAAATTTTTTCTATGTGGCCTAAGTGATATTTTTCCATTAAAAAAATATTAAAATAATACAGATGGAGAAGCCTGTTGGGATCCACATTTCAAAAAGTAAATGCGGTTAAGTAGATTTAACGGCGTTGCCAAATTTGCTCCCAAAAAAATAGTTTATTGCCATTTTTGTACCTGAAAATAGATAAGTCTTACAGATGCTCCAGGCGAAATTGTTCATTACCAAATTTGCACCTTCGCCCAAAAATTATTAATATTAACTTCTAAAGATGCCATGTCAAGTGCCATGCCATCCTCATTTAGCTAGCATGGCAGTTGGCTGGGGTTTTATGTCAAAAATTAAAATACCGAGGATGTTAAGATGAGATTAATTTGTGGTAATTGGAATTTATCTTGTAATTGTTTTAGTAAGGAGAATTTACTTAAAATAGAATTTAATTTATTACTAAACAAAATTTAAAGGTTAGGTGAGATTAACTAAAAGTAATTAGAATAATTTTTTAAAATAACATATTCCACTTACTTAAATATTGTGAAAAATTTATTTGAGAAATATACACAAGAAACTGGTGTTAGGAGACAGTGTAAGGCCCTGTGAGATCCTTCTAAGTCTCGAGTTTGATTTCTAAAAGAGACACTTTTGTTTGAAGGGGCAGCTACCAACCCTAAACTGAATATCGGATGATTATATAAAAAATGGTGTTAGGAGAATTATTGTTACACCAATACTGAAGAGTTTCATTATATAATTATTATAAAATTATTAATATTAATTTCTAAAGATGTCATGCTATCCTCATTTATCTAGCATGGCAATTGGTAGGGGCTTAATGTCAAAAATTAAAACACCAAAGATGTTGAATTTAACCTTTAAAACATCAAGGGAATTATATGCAACTAACATGTCGTTTTGTAGATTTTAGAAGGAAAAAAGAAGAAGAATACATAAGATGTTGATAACCCCAGAAAAAGAGTGAAATTTAAAAAATTAATATATGAATATATATATATATAGGGAAAGTTCCAAAAAAAATCGTTTAAAATGTGGAAAAAACAAATCAGACATTCCAATTTCATAAATCCTATTTCAAACTGGTAGAAGGAATCTGGAATTAAAAAATGTGGCCAAAAGACGGTTTCTACCTCTAAGTTATTTGAAAAAGAGAGAGAAAAGAGCCCAATAAAGTCGCATGGGTTTGAGGTGTTACCCACATGAGCTGTGCATCTGTTAAATTCCTACTCCATTATCAAGTTGGCTTCCATCTCCATCTTGATACACAATCCCATTCCCCTCTATCTCATGCCCACGACTAAAAAGAGAATCATTTCTGGAACTATTTGGCAAGCTATAGCCCCAAGGAAGAGACTGAAACAACTCTTAGCGCCAGAGGCTATGGAGGCAGATTCTAATGAAGCAAAGGATCATACAATACAAAACACGCGCTTGTGCTATCTGATCCTATTGGAATCTTGCCGAGAAACCCATGGAATTTGGGACATTGGGAATCTTCTTGGTTGGATTGTAATGGAGGAGATCGAGGAGATTTGAAGAAGGGTACAGAGGAGGAGGATCGAGTGTTGAAGAAGAATTGTAGCTTTAGGCCTCAATTTGATGAAATTGTTAAGGTTGTTGTCATTCATGGTGGTGGTGGTTAGAATAATTCATACCCTGAACCTCTTGAATTTTAAGGTCCCAAGTGGATTGATCATAATTGAGGATGTCGTTGACTTGATGAATAAAATTCTCATTGTTGTAAGGATTTTCTATGTTTAGAACAAGATGTTGAGGGTGCGAGATGTCCAGTGGTATGGCGGTGGTGGCGATGCCATTAGCAAAGGCAAAGACATCTTCTGGGTACGGCGGTGGATGATTCTAGTGCTAGTAATAGGAGAGCTCCTGCATTACAGGAAATTGAAAAATAAGAAAGTGAAATAGTTAATGTCAAATATGGTGTTGTTAATATAGATATTAGTGTTGTTATCGACCCCCGCAACTTATTAATTTCACATTTTTTCCTAGGCATGTGTTGGTTTTTTAGATATAAAGTTGTGAAATAAGAAGTAAAACCATTAATGTAAAATATGATGTTGTTAATATAGAGACGAATGTTGTTATTGGCCCCCCAACTTGTTAATTTCACTTTTTTCCCTAGGCATGTTTTGGACTGTTAGATAGGAAGTTGTGAACCAAGAATTTGAAGTCGTTAATGTAAAATATGGTGTTGTTAATATAGATACAAGTGTTGTTATTAGCCCTCGAACTTGTTAATTTCACACTTTTTCCTGGGCATGTTTTAGACTGTTGGATAGAAAATTGTGAACCAAAAAAGTGAAGTCATTAATATAAAATATAGTATTGTTAATATAGAGACATGTGTTGTTACTTGCCCTTCAATTTGTTAATTTCACACTTTCCTTGGGCATGGTTTGGATTGTCAGATAGGAAGTTGTGAACTAAGAATCTGAAGTCGTTAATGTAAAATATGATGTTTTTAATAAGAGATTAGTGTTGTTATTGGCCCCCCAACTTGTTAATTTCACACTTTTCTCTAGGCATATTTTGGATTGTCAGATAGAAAGTTGTGAACCAAGAATCTAAAGTCGTTAATGTAAAATATGGTGTTGTTAATATAAAAATAGATATTGTTATTGGGCTCCAACTTGTTAATTTCACAATTTTTCCCTAGGCATGTTTTCGATTGTTAGATATTGGTGCTGATCGTCTCTCCGCACACCCACCACTGTCAACCACCTTACAACTTCACAGAACGTTGCTGAAGCTAGCAAAGAAACCGTCATTCCCTTCCTCTTCTTCGTTGGGCCACCAATCACCCACCACCATCAAACCACCTTCCAACTCCAAACACTGCCAGAGCCGATCTTCTTCACTCAGCCAAGAAACCAATGTTCCCTTATTGCTAAGCCAAGAACTCGTTGTTCCCTTAGCTTCCTATTCTTCTCTAGCCCAGACCGTCCTTCCCTTCTAATTCTTTGTTGTGCCAACCAGCCCTTCGCAAGGGCATTTTCGTCTTTTGGTTACAATTTCAAATCCCAGATTCCAACTGATGATACTCTGATTTGGGATTTCAAAATTCATAGCACCATTTTATCCTTTCCCATATATTTTATTTTTAATGGGATTTTCCCATATATATATATATATATATATATATTGTAAAGGTAAAATTTTAAATAAATTCAAATAATTCTACTACTAAATTAATTTTTTTTGCCCAGCAATTCTACTACTAAATTAAAGTTATGAAGATCATCAATCATGTGCATAGTGGATATTGAGATCGTAATTCATTACTTTGACTCAGCCCTTGAGATTGAATTCTCATATGCCGTCAGATGATCGCCAGTGCATGTTTTATCATCTGATGATTGATAGACAAAGTTGACATTTAGTACTCTAAAATTATAATTTCAGAAGCCCTTTCTCGTAAGTCAAAATAAAACTCATCTCACATACTTCATAAATCATAAAAGCTATTTACCAAAAGCTAATCCAAACCCAAATTTAAAAAGACCCAACTCTTTTAATAAAATAGTAAAGATACTTGCAACCTCAATAGAAGAAAACTAGGTAGGCTATAATGCTTAAGTTTGGAATATTGGTAGCAAAAGTGGTTTTTTTGCAAGATTGAGTAAAAGTAGATTTTGTAATATGATTTATATTTGAATTGATGGTAGTATGAGTGACTTTTCTGAAATTAAAACTTGTTTGGATGATTATCTTGAAAAGCAAGTTAAGATGGAAAATAACAGAAACAGACGTGAATCTTATTAAATAATATATATATATATATATTATATGTATATATATAGTGATAATTATAAGAAAAAATTAAAATTAAAATTATAAAGCAGTGAAAAAAGTTAACTTGGAAAATTAAAATTATTATAAGCTTATTTTAACTAAGTCTCTTACATCTTTTTCATATTTCTCTATTTCCAATGTGAATTAGGTATGAATAAAAATGAAAAAATATGATTATTAACTTTTAAGTGAATTTATATTTAGGACAAAAAATTTCATCTATAGGATCTATTATAAAGACAACAATAGTATTTCAATTAAAAAAAATGGGACTCGACATCTTTTTTTCATAAACTGTTTTTCTCTTTCAATGATAGAAAAGCAAAAAGTAAAAAGTTTTGGCTTATGACTTAAGCTGTTTTCTTTTTCCCCAAAAGCCCAATTGAAAAAAAAAAAATTATCCCAAACATTTAAAAAGAAAATCTAAAAGCACCTAATTTAACTTTTGCCCCCTCAATCCTGCTTTTGGAGCTCTAATGCTGAATACCCTACTCAATGATGCTTAAAAAAAAGTGGTAAACGATTGTCAAATGAATGGGAGAAAGGAGAGTTCATATAGGATCAAAGAGATGGCAGATCAAATCGTCATATATATCGGGTGGATTTGGGAGGTTTATTATTGAGAAAAAGATATTTAAATACCATTTGAATATCAAAATCCTAAATCAATAATTTCTTAAAAACCTGAGTTATCAATTATTATATTTTTTTTTGTCAATCTATTACTCTTATTATCAACAAAGTCAATTTAAAATTTTAAAATTGAAGTAATATGTGGTTCCCTTTATTATTCTCATGCTTATTAAGTTGAAGACTAAAGGAAATACATGTGTTTTATTTTGACATATGCCCGCGATATATGGGTAAAAATAAACATGGCATGCCCATAATAGATTTATCCCGAAAATATTGTAATTTATATTTTAATGTTATTTTATTTTTCTAAAGTTAGGAAGCCATGAGCTGAAAATATCCCGAACCTACCTCCCTATTGTCTGTTTTCACTGTGTAACTGCTGCATTATCTCTTTTTTGTCCTCTTATCTTAAAAATATTTGATTTAATTTTACTCCCTTATCTTTAGGATAATAAGATGTATTTATCTAATTTGATTAAATTAAAAAATTTTGTTAAATTAGTTAATTTGACATGTATTTTCTAAAACACTATATTTGCCTTCCTTAATTTCCTTATCCACTCTCATGTTAAATTATTGTTAAGAGAGTATCAATAAAGGTAAATTAGGAAAAGATCGACAATTATATCTTATATTTTAATATTTAAAACTAAGATCATCTCCTCAAATATATTTTATATTAAGGATTTAAGGAATATTTATTAGAGTTAAAGTGAAAATTTAGTAATGAACTATTTCTTTATAGGCACCCAGTACAATTAACTATTTTGGGCGTAAAAGTAAACATAATCAATTTTTTGGTAACATATATAATAACGTAGTTAGCCTTGGTTAACTTCCGTTATTTTTTACACTGTGGATTCCACTAGTCTTCTCTCTCTTAGGGGTGGGTATGGGCAGGGTGAGATCCTTGCCCGATGCCCTGCCCAAAGGATGAACGGGCTGCATTTTGCAGCCCGATGCCCGGCCCTGCCCGCTAAAAGCCCTAACCATTTTGGGCTGGGTAAGGGTGGGCTGGTCAGGGTGTGCTTCCTTGCCCAAGTGATAACACCTTATCTTGTCCACTTATGAAAAAAATAATTCCTTATGAATTTCATAAACATTCCTGTAGTTACTAATACCATATATGTCTTAACTTCGCCCTAAGTAATATAAACTTCAAATATATTCGATGATTTCACATCTTGTGATATTTCAAAATAAGTCTACAACTTGAGTCTTGAAATTTAAAAAATACCATATTTCTTAACAAATATCCATACTTTAAAAATTAAACAACATTCATAATCCATTATAAATAAGAAAACAAAATGATTGTAATTAAAGCGGTGAAGTCAAAGTAGTTTGCATCAATTCAATGTCCCAAAAGTTGATCAAATGATGAAGTATCTGGAAAGAAAATAAAAAGCAACTATAATTTAATACATCACAAAGTAAAGAAGAAAGGAAGAAATCTACTTGTAAATAGTGTTTAGTGGTTAGGGCCAAAAAAAAAAAGATCAGAAGAGTATTATACAATAGACAATATATATTTTAAATAAAAAAATATATATATATATATATGAAATAATATTCAATTGATATGAAATTTTATATTTTAAATAAATGAAAATAATTTTCAGGGCAGGGCCAAATGGGCAGGGCAGCACCCCTTGCCCGATGCCCTGCCCTGCCCGGTTATTAGCCCTCCCAAAGCTGCCCAAAATCTTTTCGGGCCACTTTTTTAGGGCTGGGCTGGGCAATTTTTTACAGGGCCAGGGTGGGCGCACCGGGCTACTGGGCACCATGCTCACCTCTCTCTTTCTTATTTTAATATATTTTGAGTAATATGTGCCCTTTTAAATGGAAAAATATCATTTAGACCCCATAGAAGTAATCTTATTTCAATCAACCTCAAAAAATTCTGAAATTTTATTGCATCATTTGGGTCAAAATAAAATTAAGTTTCATCAGTGAAAAGATAATAGTATCTTGCTTTATTTTTTCATAAGAATATTTACTAGACAAATAAGAGTATTCACAAGACAAATAAATATATTTAAAAGAATCCAGTGAGTTAATTTTTTTTCTCAAGACAAATGTTGGTATTTAAAAAATAAATATGTGAATGACCAAAATCTTTTAACTCCTTAGATTCTTTTAAATCCCTTTACAATACAAATATAGTCATTTAAACATTCACCGGACAAATAAGGGAATTTAAATGGAAAATATGAGCACTTATAAGAGGAAAAATGTTTATGTATTCTTAGTTTTGGATTCAACAAAAGATGATTGTATTGGGTGCTCAACTGCTCATAGCAAAATATTTTATCGCTTCACATTTTTCCCATCTAAAAGTATATTAAAATAATAGAGAGTTAGAAGACTTGTGGGATTTGCAAAAAGTAATGGAAGTTAACCACAACTAATGACATTGCTATATATGCTGCAAAAAAAATTGATTATGTCTACTTTTGCATCCCAAAATAATTAATTGTATTGGGTACTCATAGAAAAATGATTCGTTCCTAAATTTGCACCTTTACCCTATTTATTAATAGTCCAATCTAAAATATAAGACCCAATTGACTTTTTATAGAGATATTAAGAAAGCTAAGCTAATTACTTTAAAGTATTTATTAAGGTATTAAAACCCGGACCGGGTATTGAACCGGTCGGGGTACTGGGTTAAGGGTTAGTGGGTTAGACCGGGGCCAAACCGGAGCTAAACCGGGACCAAACTGGTGAAAAATTGAAAATTTTAGACTTATAGTATGAAATTCTAAAGGAAAAATTAAAAAAAAAATTAAAAAAAATAGATAACCCGGACTGGACCGGGAACCGGACTGGTTCTCCGGTTTCCGGGCCAGACCGGCCGGTCCGGTCCGGGTTTCATTACCCTAGTATTTATATTTATTGATTTTTCTCCAAACTATATAATTTAATAATACAAAACATATGATATGATTAAGTAACTTATTTAGCTTTTGTAATTTTTTTTAAACAAATCAACTGGATCCTATATTTACGAGTAACAAATTACTCCCTCCTTCCTTAAATACAAGTTTCAAATAACTGATTTGGCCTTATAAAAAAATAGTTAAAATTAGTTTAAGAGCCATAAATATGTATTTTTTTTAATTATATTTTTATTTATAAAATGGATAAGTGAGAGATTAATAATTACTAAATATAATAAATACAGTTAAAGAGTGAAGTTCAAGAAACATAATAAATGTTTTGGCTTTTCTAAAATGAAACTTATTTCTTGATCCAAACCCATGTACAATTTTTTTTTGGGAAAATACCAGCTAGGTCCCAAAATACAGAATTAATCTCAAAAAACTCCCTTTGCAAATTCCAATGTCAGAAAAGTCCCTAGGGACTTTTTTGACATGAATTCCTAATGTCTATTTACAAAAATAACCCCCACTGAAATAATTAAAGAAAACGCACAGAGGAGAGGAGGGCAACACGTTTTTGTGATTAAACCATTAAGGAGATAGAGAAAAAATCACAGACGAAGAGCGCAGGAGGTGGAACATTTAAGGGATACGTGCTGTTAATGTCGTTTGGAAAAGTCTTCTTCTTCATCGTCCATGTACGGGTAGGCAGGCATAGAAGCGAACTTGAATTTTTTTTTTTCTGTGTGAAAGGTTGTTGGATTGAGATTGAGGGGTTGTCAAAGGTTGGATCTTGGGCTCAAAAATGGAGTAAGTGGTAAGTGATAGACAATAAATGCTAAGAATTTGCCACACATGATTTTGATCATTGAAATTGGGGTTTAACCTTGGGTGGGTTATGTTTATTTTAGAGTGCTCTATTTTTGCGGCATAGTTACAGAGGAGTTGCTATTTTTAAGTGAAAATGATGAATGTAATTGTTCTTCCTTGCTGTGAAAACGCTGAAATAAAAACAAAAAATTGTTGTAAATTTGTGCAGATGTAGTTGTAAATGTTGCTGTGGAAGTTGTTAATACAAAACCTCTGTTGTGCTCTGTTTTTGGACAAGTAAACAGAGTTGTGACGTGCATTCTCGCTGGTTTGTGTTATTAGAAAATGCTAATATGATGATAAAAAAAATTGTTGTTAACATGTTGTAAATTTGTGCATATGTAGTTGTAAATATTGTTGTGGAAGTTGTTAATACCAAACCTCTGCTGTGCTCTGTTTTTGGACAAGTAAACAGAGGTGTGATGTACATTCTCGCTGGTTTGTGTTATTAGAAAATGCTAATATGATGATAAAAAAAGTGTTGTTAACGTGTTGTAAATTTGTGCATATGTAGTTGTAAATATTGCTATGGAAGTTGTTAATACCAAACCTCTGCTGTGCTTTGTTTTTGGACAAGTAAACAGAGGTGTCATGTACATTCTTGCTGGTTTGTGTTATTAGAAAATGCTAATATGATAATAAAAAAAGTGTTGTTAATGTGTTGTAAATTTGTGTATATGTAGTTGTAAATATTGCTGTGGAAGTTGTCCCACAAACTCTCAAAATCTCAAATATTTATGTTTACAACTTGCAAGAAAGAAAGTGTGAAATATATGTTTATAACAGATGTTGCTACGTTTACAACACCTTCAGTTCTTTTTACAAGTGTTTAAGCTACGTTTACAACTACTCCCACCAGGGACACTAGGGTAGTAACTTGTGCAACAAGCCACAACTTAGACACCACTTTCTTCTATCATTGTTTACAATATGTTCTGTTATATTTACAACATCGTCAGTGATATTAACAACTTAATAAGCGACGTTTACAACTTGCAAGAAAGAAAGTGTGAAAGATATGTTTACAATAGATGTTGCTACGTTTACAACACCTTCAGTTCTTTTTACAAGTGTTTAAGCTACGTTTACAACTACTCCCACTAGGAACACCAGGGCAGTAACTTGTGCAACAAGCCACAACTTAGGCACCACTTTCTTCTACCATCGTTTACAAGATGTTCTGCAATATTTACAACATCGTCAGTGATATTAACAACTTAATAAGCGACGTTTACAACTTGCAAGAAAGAAAGTGTGAAAGATATGTTTACAACAGATGTTGCTACGTTTACAACACCTTAAATTCTTTTTACAAGTGTTTAAGCTACGTTTACAACCACTCCCACCAGGGACACCAGGGCAGTAGCTTGTGCAACAAGCCACAACTTAGGCACCACTTTCTTCTACCATCGTTTACAATATGGTTAGCTATATTTACAACATCTTCAGTTATATTAACAACTTAATAAGCGACGTTTACAACTTGGTGATAAAGAGAGTCTTAAAGATATGTTTACAACACATGTTGCTACTTTTACAACACCTTAAGCTCTTTTTACAAGTGTTTAAGCTACGTTTACAACCACTCCGACCAGGGACACCAGGGCAGTAGCTTGTGCAACAAGCCACAACTTAGGCATCACTTTCTTCTACCATCGTTTACAATATGGTCAGCTATATTTACAACATCTTCAGTTATATTAACAACTTAATAAGCGACGTTTACAACTTGGGAGAAAGAAAGTCTTAACGATATGTTTACAACACATGTTGCTACGTTTACAACACCTTAAGCTCTTTTTACAAGTGTTTAAGCTACGTTTACAACCACTCCGACCAGGGACACCAGGGCAGTAGCTTGTGCAACAAGCCACAACTTAGGCACCACTTTCTTCTACTATCGTTTACAAGATGTTCTGCAATATTTACAACATCTTCAGTTATATTAACAACTTAATAAGCGACGTTTACAACTTGGTGATAAAGAGAATCTTAAAGATATGTTTACAACACATGTTGCTACTTTTACAACACCTTAAGCTCTTTTTACAAGTGTTTAAGCTACGTTTACAATCACTCCGACCAGGGACACCAGGGCAGTAGCTTGTGCAACAAGCCACAACTTAGGCACCACTTTCTTCTACTATCGTTTACAAGATGTTCTGCAATATTTACAACATCTTCAGTTATATTAACAACTTAATAAGCGACGTTTACAACTTGGTGATAAAGAGAATCTTAAAGATATGTTTACAACACATGTTGCTACTTTTACAACACCTTAAGCTCTTTTTACAAGTGTTTAAGCTACGTTTACAATCACTCCGACCAGGGACACCAGGGCAGTAGCTTGTGCAACAAGCCACAACTTAGGCACCACTTTCTTCTACCATCGTTTACAAGATGTTCTGCAATATTTACATCATCTTCAGTTATATTAACAACTTAATAAGCGACGTTTACAACTTGGTGATAAAGCGAGTCTTAAAGATATGTTTACAACACATGTTGCTACGTTTACAACACCTTAAGTTCTTTTTACAAGTGTTTAAGCTACGTTTACAACCACTCCGACCAGGAACACCAGGGCAGTAGCTTGTGCAACAAGCCACAACTTAGGCACCACTTTCTTCTACCATCATTTACAAGATATTCTGCAATATTTAAAACATCTTCAGTTATATTAACAACTTAATAAGCGACGTTTACAACTTGGTGATAAAGAGAGTCTTAAAGATATGTTTATAACACATGTTGCTACGTTTACAACACCTTAAGTTCTTTTTACAAGTGTTTAAGCTACGTTTACAACCACTCCCACCAGGGACACCAGGGCAGTAGCTTGTGCAACAAGCCACAACTTAGACACCACTTTCTTCTATCATCGTTTACAATATGTTCTGCTATATTTACAACATCTTCAATTATATTAACAACTTCCTCTGTACAGTATAATTTTTGACACTCTCACAGTGTCTTACCATGAGCTGAACCCAGTGATGTCTCACTGTGCATAACCTCTATTTGCTTCACCAAAAACAGAGCACACCTACGGTACATATTAACAACTTCCACAGCAATATTTACAACTTCATATGCACAAATTTACAACAATTTTTTTTTGTTCATTTCAGCGTTTTTTCAGCAAAGAATACCAATTACATTCATCATTCTCACTTTAAACACAGCAGCTCCTCTGTTACTATGCCACAAAAACAGAGCACTCTAACATAAATCCAACCCACCCAAGGTGAAATCCCAACTTCAATGATCAAGCTCATTTGTCTACCAAATTCTTAGCTTTTCTTCTCTACCACCTACCACCTACTCCATTTTTTAGCTCAAGATCCAACCTTTCACCAAACCCTCACTCTCAATCTAACCAACTTTCACACAGAAAGAAACAAAATTTTCCAGAGTTCGTTTCTCTACGTTGCTGCACGTCCCTGGATGATGAAGAAGACGAGATTCCCAAGAACATTAACACCACTTTGTATCCCTTCAATGTTGCACCTCCTACGCCCTTCGTCGGTGTGCGTTTTTCTCTTTTTCCTTAATGCCTTGATCACAGATACGTGCTTCACTCCTCTCTCCTCTGTGTGTTTTCTTTTCTTATTTGAGTGGGGGCTATTTTAGTAATTGCTTAAAGGGAATTGCTGTCAGAAAAGTCCCCTTGTAATTTGCAAAGAGACTAGGGACTTTTCTGACCTTGTAATTTACAAAGGGAGTGTTTTGGGATTAATTCTGTAGCTTGGGACCTAGCTGGTATTTTCCCTTTTTTTTTTTTTCCTTCCAACTTGCCCATTTACAAATTTAAAGTTTTCACACACACACACATATGCGCTATGAGATGAGTAATTCGGAGAATCGGAGCGGAGCCACTTACTTCTCTGGTTTTATATAGCTAAGATTTCCCTTCTGCGGTTTCTTGCGGAGTTTTTTTGTCTCGTCCTTCTGCAGAGTCTCTTCATGGCCGACGATCTTTCCAATGGTAATCTCAAAAATCTCCTCAATATTTTGGCAATTTTCGCTGGCTCTTTATATTTCCCTCTCTTCCTCTCACTCTGAAAACAACAGAGAACCTATACCAAATCCTCGCTATAGTAACTTCAACTCGTAATCGCTGCTATTACATACTAATACACCTCAATTGTCTTTTTTTTCTTGACATCCTTAGGGGCTATTCTTGAGCAGCTGAGAAATGGTAGTGCGAAATTTGAGCTTGTTTCTTCCCCACTTCCTTCAATTTCAGCCGCTGCTCCTAGCTGGAAGACAAGTTTCTTTGGAGACAACAGTAGTCGGTTCTTTGCTAGGATTGGCTCCTCAATGTGAGCTATCTTTTTCTTTGTTCAAGATTTATTTCTTGATTGCCTTTACTTTCTCTGTATTATTTTGGGATAAAAATTGGATTGCAGTCTCGTTAAAGACCCCAATGTTTCCTCTCTTATATGCCTCTAAACAGGCTTGCATATTGCAATTTTTTTCCTTTGGTCTGGCATTTTGATTAGCCTGCATTCTCCTTGTTATTTGTTCACAGTGGTGGAGAATCACCTGCTATGAAGAAGGTTGAACGTTTCTCAGTCGTGAAGGTTACGGGGGATGGGCGGTGTCTATTTCGGGCGCTGGTATCATCCTTAGTTCATATTATTTTAGTCTTCTTTGTCCTTCCTTGTACAGGGAGAGCTTATAGTTGTACTGATTGGATGTAGTATTTTCTTTTTATCATTTAGCCTTTATTGACGCCTTATACTTCGAATAATTTATGGCCTATGAAATTTGATCTGACATTATTACTTGCCCACAACATTACAAGTTTCTTGTATGATGAGATACTATATGCCTATGGGCTCAGTCCTTATTTCCTATGGCAAAAACTGAAGTAAATATAACAACACAACTAAATAGCTAGGTAGCTCACTTTTCAAGCTGCATATAGAGATTTTTATTAATGCTGGTAAGTTGCGAATCCTAGAAAGAAAACGAGAATACTTTATGAAAGCCATTCATTGCTCACAACCTTTCGTATATGGGTTTGGATAGATGACCTCAATAAGTTGGGATCAAGCCTAAGAAATGTACAAACTTTAATATTCTGTCTTCTTGCCAATCATAATTGAAAAATTAAAGAGAAGACAGGGAGTAACTGGAATGCAACTTAACTTAGATAACAGTGCCTGATCTATTCATATTGTTGCAGCTGGGGGTTGTTTCTTTTGAACAAGATGGAAAACTGGATACTTTTCCTCTTGTTCCAGACTTTTTAAAACTCTATCGTTCAATTTTTTAATAGTGACTTTGTTAACTGGTTGACTTTTTTATTCTAACACACTGTTGGGTGACTCATTACACACAGTTGCATATTGTTTACAGTAGTGACTTATGTTTATAATATCATTGTTAGCTAGCATGGAATGATATTGATTAGCCTTGAGATCATGAAGGTACTGGATGGCACCACTCTTTGACAAATAGTCCATCAAAGCTGGATGTTGAATATCACGCAGTAAATCATAATTTGTTCCCTTCTTTTACCTTGTTAGGGGACATGGCCTTTGTTTTCTTTAGTGAGTAAACTGCCATGCCCATCCCCTAGCATCCTCGTTGATATGTTGAAATGCTGAGTCCTTTTTGTTTTTCCAGTTTGGTCGTATATTTTGGTTTTTGGGACCAATGCATACTACCTGTAGATTCTCTTACAGGCATTCTTTTTTACCTTTGATATTTACAATTTTATGACATTATGCCATAGAAAGTAAAGTTGAGTTGGATTGCTATGCTTATACAATGAATTTGGCCTAAATTTCTGTTCCTTAGGTCAAAGGAATGGCTTACAATAAGGGAATTGCTCTTAACCCACGTGAGGAGAAAGACAACTCAGGTATGCTGTTACACAGACTACTTGACATGCAGAGAGAAAAAATATTGATGTTTTTGTACCTTTAAAATTGCAGAATTTTCACCAGAAAAATAAATGAATTGGGAATTTGATCTGTTCGATGAGATAAAGACCTAATAATCAGAAACAATATAGAATTTCTTTTTTTAGCACTTAACCTTTTCACCGATTCAATTATTCAAAAAAGAATTCAAATTCGCAAAGAAGAGAGAAAATTTTACCTATTTTTTTAGTAGAATCTGTAGAATAGGATTGAGGTGCGTAATAAGGCTTGGATTTATTAAACATGCGCAGATATAACTCTAGTCTAGCTATAGTTATCTATAATAGATGTTTCTTCTTTTATTGCAGTCCTATTCATTTGGAACAGCACATGTCGTGTTTAAATTTTTATTTTCTATTCAATCTATTTAAAATCTATTTAATGAAAAATTGTAAAAAAAAAATGCAAGTACGAGAATTAGCTCAAAGATATATTTTATTTTTTGTTTCATGTTTAGCTTTAAGACAATCATATTATTAATATGACCGGTTCTTTTTCTATTTTTTTCCTTCTTTTGGTCTTTGGTCAATCTCTGTCTTGGGTGGCGATAGCACAGATGAATTAAGATTGGCTGTGAGAGAAGTTATTTGTGAAAATAAAGAAGAACGCAATTTATATGAAGATGCTCTGATTGCCATCACAGTTGATGAGTCTCTAAAACGGTATGCCTTTTTTGAAAAAGTTTAGGAAGAATTAACAGAGAAGACAAAAGAAAAAAACAGAGATGAAGATCATGAAATGCAGCCTTTTGTGTACTTGATGGCAGAAATACTCAACACCATTGAATTTGTTATTCTGTAGTTACTGCCAACGCATTTCAAGGCCTGATTTCTGGGGAGGAGAATCAGAGCTACTGGTTAGTTTTAATGTTTATTCCCGTATATCTTGGGAACTTTTGTTCTTTCCCCTCTCTTTCATGATTTCAATATTAGATCCATTTTTTGCCAACAATATTAGATGCATTTTGTACTTTGGTATTAAATTAAATGCATATTTTACTTTTTTAACAACCAAAGTTTTATTATTTTAAATGTATAGTTTACTACTTTAATATCAGACATCATCAATTTTATCTGGACTTAAATGTGTACCATCACATTTTTTTAGATACTAACTGCTTAATTGCATTGACCCCTTAATTGAAAATTCAGATACTGACTGACGCCCTTATTCTTGCAGGTGCTTTCAAAATTGTGTAAGCAGCCAATTATTGTTTACATACCAGAGCATGAGGTATGCCTGAAATAACTTCCAGGTTCTAAGTAAGTCAATGGTTATCGGTTTATAGTTGAGAAAGAAAACTTGTAATTAGCATGTGCCTCTCCACTTTCTTTCTTTTTTCCTGATCTATTGTACAGAATGAAATGTCCATTCATATGAAATGAGAAAATTAATTGGCCACCAAGTCTTCATTATTTTGTGCACTAAGAATGAATATATAAGCTAATTAGAATCTGAGGCATTTCTAATGATAGTGATGTTATGTGGTATGTACTGATGTCTGACTTAAATGTGGTGTTATATTGAGTTTATTTAAATGACTGTTCATACATATTAAATAAGAGAGAGGTAGATATTGTAATGTGTAAGGAGCAAACACAGCACAGGGAACTTAGGATCATTGGGTTTTTAACTTCAACATCTAGGCTATAAAAAGAAAGGCTTTTTCAATTTTTATATTTAAGAAAAAAAGAGAAGAATGGCTTTAGGGCTTATGATTGGAAAGTGTAAGATTTTACAAGATTATAGGATAGCTGACTTTCAGAGATACCTTCCCTCTGTGTCTTAGAGGTGACAGTGTAATTCAAGGTTGCTAGTTTTCATTATTATGTGGTATTGTTGTCTTGTAGCTTGGATTCTCCCTGTGTTTTAGATTAAGTGTTTTTGTTTGGTAGGTTTAAGATTGGGTCTACTAACATATAATATATTTCAAATGCAGCATAGAGGGAGTGGATGGGGATCTGGTTTCATTCCCATTGCAGAATATGGGAGTGAATTTAAGAAATCAAGAAACTCTAAACACAAGAAAGTTGTGAGGCTATTGTACAGTGGTAAGAACCACTATGATCTTCTCTGTTAAGGAAAAATGGTATGGATGAATGAGGAGAAAGGAAAATGGGTCCCTGATTCAGATTTTATTTTGTACCTGTTTCTTTTTTTATTATTGTAATGTAAGATTTCAAATGGTTTTGACCTTAGCGTAATTGAAACACTGAATTGTCATATTCTTGTTCTCTTTATCCTCGACTCTTGAATGGTGCATGCAAATGGGGAGTAACTGCTGTTCTTTATTAATGTCTTCCCATTAAACACAAGTATGGGTCTCAAATAATTATAAACAATGTTAAAAAAGATATATTCATCATGCTTTTATTGAAGAATTTCTTAGTTGCACTTGTTCGCTGATAATAGATGAACACTTGTTCCGAAGTCTAATTGAACACTTCTTTTTAGTTGCACTTGTTGGCTAATAATAGCTGATATCAACCAATTAATTTATGTTCTTCATATGCCTTTCACTTGTTTATGAGGAGTTGAACACTTGAAAATATGACTTGTTCATGATCTTATGTTTTCTTGCTAACTAATTAATGAACAAATCACATTTGCAAGTGTCTAAGTTATCATAAATAAGTGACATAGGCGTATGAACAACACAAACTGAACAAATCCCATTTGTAAGTGTATAACTCTTTATGAACAAGTGGAATAAGCATATGGACAGGACATTAATTTTTAATGGTCGGAGTTCCGATCGGACGGACAGCACTGGAGTTTCGATGGAGGGTCCGAGAGCTTCGATGACGATTAAACTTGTTTTTTAAAAAATAAAGTAATGTCATAATTGTCTTTTTACCTACAAAACTTAATTTCATTTTGGTTTAGGGTTGTAGTGAAGTTTTAGAATTCTTCAAGAGTTGACTGAAATAAAGAAGAGTTGATTGAAATAAAACTGTCACAGTGGTGGTTAACTGAAATTTTCCCTTTGTTTTCTTAGGCATGTAATCAAATGAGATAGTCCAACCTTGCATAGACAAGTCTCTTAATCTCTTGGATGAAAGTAATAACTAGGAAGAATGTTCTGGATAGGCATCATTGCTTCTCCAAAGCTGGCATAACCCTAACTTATCCAATTTCTTCTTTTTTTCGGACAAAAACTTGTTCAATTTCTACTATCACATGCAATCACCACCCTGTTACTTATTATATGTTCACTATAGAAATTGTTGTCCTAAATATAAATCCACCTTAAGGATTATTAATGATTGTTTTTTAATTTTATTCTTCTTTAATTATCATTCAAAAGAGAGAGAAAAGAGAGGTGTGATAATAATTAGCAAATGCCAGGAGAATATTTTAACAAGCGTAAACTTAAAAGTGTTTATCAATTTAAAACATATTTAACGACTTACTGTATATAATAAGGACATGAGTAGTAAACTTCAGTTAGCAGCCTTGCTTCTATGATTAACCAAAGTATCTCATATTAAATCCCTTATCTTGAAACCTACTACTTCATCTCTGTCTTGCATGATGACAGTGGCTCCAACCTTAGCAGCTGTGGTGGGGACGGAATAGTTTTTTTTTTTTTTTAAAGAGGAAGAGCATTTTGATAAATTTATTTTAAATTTTAATTTCATTAAAGTACTAAAATAAGATTTTTCTAAGCTAAGAGACTAGGCTTGAAAAAAAAGTCCCTTTCGTTGGAGTATATTGTTATTGTTATTCTCCTGAAAACATGGGGAACAAAAAATTCTGTCCGAGTGATGTATCAAAAAAAAAAATTCTGTCCGAGTGGCATCTATGTAAGAAAATGGGCCTCCAATCCAAATCTTTATCTCCACATCAAGGACCACTCCAAAATGAACACGTGGCATTGGCACGCTCGTCCACATCATAACTTCCACGCGCGAAGACTGAAAACCCGGTATTTTCATTTTTCACCTTTTTTTTTGGCAGTTCATTCCATTTTACTCTTCCGTTTCTTTCTTCTCGCCGGTCTCCTTACCAAATTCCTCGAGCGAAAAATCCTCTATATATAAATTCTAGGGTTTTATAATTTATTCTCTTACATTCGCCGCGAAATCGTAGATAGAGGCTGTAAAATTATGGAAGGGGCCAGCAATGGCGGAATGTTGTACCATGAGGTACAAGAGTCAAAGCTCTGCGCTATGCATTGCGTCAACACAGTGCTTCAGGGACCATTCTTCTCTGAATTCGATTTGGCGGCTTTGGCGTCCGATCTCGATCGCAAGGAGCGTCAGATGATGCTCCAGGGTGGCATCTGCTCCGGCGATTTTCTCTCCGAGGATTCCCACAATGTGTCTTTGGATGGCGATTTCAGTATACAGGTTCCTTCAATTTCCTCTCTTTCATAAGTTTTAGTTTCAAAGTGTATTTTTTTCCTCTTCCCTTTTCACCTCTTTCTCAGAATATAAATGAAAACAAGCAGAAACACTTTGGTCAACTTACGTGGTATTGTACATGGCAAAAAAAAAAAAAAAAATTACGTGGTATTGTAATGCGAGCTAAAATGCTGATTCCTGCAAACATAAAATTATTGTCGAGGTCCAACTCATGAAATAAAATCTTAGCTGTTACGAAGAGGCTCGGAAAGGGCTTTTTATTAATATCTATTGAACAGACGATTTCGGTGGAAGTTGCGAGTCTCTTTTGCTTTGTCTGAATAATACATTATTGCGCAATAATTGTTGATTGAGATTATTTGAATTTACATGCGTATGTCATGCTTTAGTCGATGAATGACCGAGGACGTGGAACTATAGGTTCTAATGGTCTATTTGAATGATCAATGAGTTCCCTGTTTACTTTGTTTCACCCGGAGGGAGTTTCCTTCACGTGAACCGGAATGAGTACGAAGGGGTACAAGTTTAAAATGCAATCTTATTCAGCCCTTTCTCAATTTTCTTTGTTGCCTGGAATCCCTACAAGCAAACTTTTCGGCGTTGTTCAATGCCTTTGGCTCTAGTGTGTGACTAAGTTTGTTAATCTATACATTTACTGATTGGTGTAGATAAAAAGTGTATTCTAATGATCATGCACTTTTGGTTGAGCAAGACATTTAGACACTTTGGTATCTTTTTTAGCTTACAAGTAACTGGCAGCATGGTTATATTTGGCATTCCTTGATCCTTTTAATGCTTAGATTGCATGGGCATGACATGGGCATGAAAGATGGTATTATTTTTGGGGGAAAGCTACAGGTTTGGCAATGTATGCTATAGAAGTAAGGAATGTTATATTGTATAACAAATCTTACAATGATAAAAATAATATATGATGAACTCTATAGCTCAATATTATGATCCCTGTTTTTTTCATAAAACTTTTGTTTGCTTGAGCCTTTTGAATGATAATTTTATTCTCATATCGAATAATGTTATGCAAGATAGTCTTGGGGGGTAATTTGATATATGAAATTCTAACTATCAGCTATTTAGCAAATCATTAGGCTAAAAGTTTCTTCTTTTCATGATCTTATAAACATGAGCTTGAAGACTAAGTAAACTTAGTTTGCACAAGTTTTGAGCCTTATTTTTGGCACTTTAATGGGTAAGCTGAGCAAGAAGTTTAAGACTTAAACATGTGGAAATTAATGGGTGGCAATACCAATTATTAGGGCAGGCCATTTTTATGTCAGCTTCGGCCTCTTATCTATACTATTCATACATAACTCTATGCTGTATTTATTTTTATCTTTCTGCTAAAATATTTACCTTGGGCCTCTTATTTTTAAGCCTTAACTATGTCAGTTAATTATTCTCTGATTTAATCTTCTTCCTCACTGTAACCTACCCATAGCAAGGACCTAAGCAGCAAAAGGTTATTATTTATTTTAAAAGACATGTACACAATGCTCAACTTCTGCAATAAGTTGATTGGATTTCAGATAGTTGTAATGTAATGCTATTCAATATTTCAGTCAGTTAATTTCCTTTTTGTAAGGTGTTGTTGAGAGTAGTTGGATTTTGTTAGATGAAATATGTCCCTTCAATCCTATAATTTGAGTGACTAAATCAGGATTTGTATCTTTTAATGCCACTTTCTGCCATGCATTTTTATGGTTTACTTAATGATGCAAGGTCTTTCATATAGGTTTTGCAGAAAGCATTGGAAGTTTGGGATCTGCAAGTCATCCCTCTGGACTCTCCAGTTGCTGAGCCTGCCCAGATTGATCCTGGACTGGAAAATGCTTTTATCTGTCATTTGCAAAACCATTGGTTTTGTATACGCAAAGTGAATGGGGAATGGTATAATTTTGACAGTCTCTTGGCGGCGCCACGGCACCTGTCTAAGTTCTACCTCTCAGCCTATCTTGACTCCTTGAAAGGCTTTGGATGGAGCATATTCCTGGTGAGAGGAAATTTCCCAAAAGAATTTCCAATATCCTCATCTGAAGCTTCAAATGGTTTTGGGCAGTGGCTTTCACCTGAAGATGCTGAGAGGATAAATAAATCCTGCAACTCGATACAGGCTCCTCGCCAGAGAATGAATGAGCCCCAACACCGTCCTGATCAATTCCTTTCACACGGAGAAGCAGAAATGTTTTCAGAAATGGAAGATGCGGATTTGAAGGCTGCAATAGCAGCTAGCCTTATGGATTCTTCCACAGTTGTGGCCAGTGCTGAAGCCACCATTCCTCAAAATGATAACCAAATTAGTAAAGAGGTGACAACCACCGAAGTCGACGTCGATACACCTCCAAATGATCAATGCAACAAGCAAGGGAAAGCTACTGAAGCTTCTTCTGATGTGCATGAGCTAAACAACCCAAAAGTGACCTCTTCTGCTAGTGTCCCTCAAGATGAAAGCCAGAATATTAAAGAAAATAATGTTTGAGAAAAAAATTGTACTTGTTCCCTGGAAAACTATTTTCCATCATCAAACACATTGATTTATACATGTTCTGGTTGGTCAAAACATACATACATCATAGGCTCAAAGTCGACATTCTGTGCAGCATGTACATTCTCAAGTTTGATGTCAATGGACAACCATACAGATTTTTCACATATAATGAGTTATGTGGAATATATTATATGTACTTTTTGCTTTGCAGTGTCATATTGCTACATGTTGCCATTCTCCGAAATCATAATGCCTCAAGAACCCCAATTAGATTTACTAGGCGACTTGAACAAGTAGATCACAAGTCCTTCTATTACTAGAACTGATATGATAAGAAAAGACGGGGGCTATAGAGGAGCTGGCTTCTCTCTGCTGCCAGTGGTGTCCGCTGCTAGTCCTTTTCTTAGAACTATGCCATTTTGGGTGTCGTTTTGAAAATGAGATGATAGGGTTGAGCAATTTTTTTTTTTTAAAAAATGGTATTAATTATTTTGAAGTATTTTTTCAAAAGTATTTAATATCTTAAAATATTTTTTAAGTAGCATACAGTATCCTAAAATAATTTTTAGGATACTGACTATAATTTTACCCTTAATGTATTTTTATTAGTAGTAACGAATACCCAAAACTTAAGATATTGATTTACTTTTCTACCCAAAAATATTTTAGGGTTATGAGAGTGCAAAAAATTATTTTACAATGCTGAATGCCATCAAACAAATATTTTATGATGTAGATAGCTCCAAAAACTACTTTAAAATACTGGGTGATATATGGAAAAATATTTTAGAGTGGGTGAAAATATATAATATCAATATACTAAGTTTTGATTGCTCGTTAGAAAAATACACTAAGGGTAAAATCAAAGTCAGTCTCCTAAGACATAGACATGGGTACAACTGAAAAAATATATTAATGAGTTAAAAGCACTAAAAATTATTTTAAGATATGTATACTACTTGAAAAATATTTTAAGATACTAGATACTTCAAAAAAAAAAAACTTTAAAATTAAAATAATAGAAACCATTCTTTTTTGAAAAGATTTGCTCAACCTCATCATCTCATTCTTAAAACTAGACCCCAAAAGTGTAGTTTTAAGAAAAGGACCAGCGGAGAACATCACTGGCAGCAGAGAGAAGCCATCTCCAACTATAGAAAGTTGATGCATTTCTAGATATCGCCGCAAGACCTTCTTGCTTCGGCTGGATGGCTCGGTCCAGTCCTGGTTCCATCTAGCCGAAAAGATTTGCAAGAGTTGGCCCATTTTTATTTATTTGTTTTCTTCTATAACTAACCTCCATCTTCATGGGAAATTATTATGAGGTCTTGAGGAAGATAAATTATTAAAAAGTTCTAATGACAACTAAAGAGAATAGAATAACAATTTCCCATATATGAAATCACAGTACCTCACTTGTTATTAGGACTTTTTGATAATTAAGTCCCTTCATTGAAACCTTATAATAATTCCCCTGACATTATTATGAGATTTATAGTAAGTTCTACAGTAGGTTAGGAGTAGTCGAATTCATCTTAAACTCATATAAAACATGAAAAACCTTGTTTTATATAGCATTCGTCATCAAAGAATGTACATTAACATTACAAAACAAAACTCATCTTTTAATAGTAGGGAAACTTACCGCTACTATTCATTTATTTAACTATATTTAAAATTCAACAATTTAATGGATTCTGTTTCAATTGAATGAGGAATCGGTAATCTTGAATAGCTTCTTGTTTTTTTGTTTCCGAAGTCAGTTTCTCTTTTTTGATGTTTTCGTTATCATCCCTGTATCAACATTTTTTCAGAATCAGAGATTTTGTTTTCAAAGCATTAATAGGGATAAATTAAAAAAATATTGATAAATATAAAAAATATGTCTTAAATTTAGAACCAATATGTGTCTTATATTAAGGACAGGAGGGAGTAGTTTGTTTGTCCAATGGTCTGTGTTCTTTGGTCATACTGAAAGAATCCATTCAAACCATTCTTGAAAATGTTTGTAGCTAACTAATAAGATGATTTTGTTGTAATGTACTGCTGGTTTAGTTTTGCTAATTTGCGCTGAGTCTTTAGACAGTTCCGGCACTTCACAAAATATACGTAAGATGCATACGGGCCATATCAAATCGCCGAAACCCCGAAACAATCCTAAAACAAGGAGCCATACCAGCTAAAATATATAGCCCCGATCCCAACGGTTCTCAATTAATTCCAATGTACAACTATTAATAGAGAACTTCAAAAATCCAATGAGTATGGAACTATACAAAGACAACTGGAATTAATAGTGGATAGTTCAAAATATTACCCTTTTGAGTCTACAACACAAAAATAGGATCACCCTGAAGTTAATCATGCTAGCAGCATTTTGATGATTGGGAAGCCTTGTTAGTCATGTAGTTCAAAGCTCATCAAACAATGAAAATATTATTTCTATTTCAGAAGCTACGAATCAGATCTTGGGTGGGACATTGACCATCACACCTACATTCCTTTATTAGCATCCCTTGGATCAATAATCATACCACCCTGAGCTTGATCATAAGGCACAACACCAGTCATTCCAGCATTCCAGGCGTGAGAATAATTTGCTGGAAAATTTGGGCCACTTACAGGACCTGGTGGGTATCCCAGTAATGAACTCTGATCTAAACCTATTTCAGATGATGAGTTCTGCCTAGGCATGTCATAGGATGAAGCATAAAAGGGCTGAGCTCCCTCTTGTGGGTAAATGGGGTAACTATATGCCATTGGAGGTTTTGGCAATACATTAGGATTAACTTGCATGGCAACATTGTGTGGATAATCACGAATTGGGGTCTCTGAAGTAACTCCTTGTTGTCTCTCAAAACTTTGTGGATAGAAGTCCTGTTGAATAGCTCCAGTGTTGCCTGATTGGGGATCCAAAGAAGGATTAGGTGCTTGACCATAAAATGGTGGCTTTGGCTGTTGAATTTGCCTTGAAGAGGGCTGCTCTCTTATTGGCTGTTGACGGCTTTTGTCATCCCAATCATGAAGCTGTGACTCTGAACCAGGAGAAAAAAGGGGCCTCTGGGGACCTCGAGCAGTGGAGTCTGATGCTGTAGATTGCCTAACACTCTGTGCCTCTGATTCATTTCCATCTCTCTCTGCATTACGCTGAAGAAGATCCGAGTGGTTTTCTTGGATGTGAGATTCGAATTCAGTCTTCTTCAAGAAAGACTTGAGACAATGAGGAGCAGCGCAAACAAAGATTCCTTCCATCATTTTGATGGTTTGAATCTTCTGGATTCGTTCATCACACCTATTCCAAGGAAGAAAAAGTCATTCTATTTATCAAACAGTGAAAGATATGTCTCATGGACCTCAAATCAAAATGTCTTTTAAGAAATGAATAACCAAAATAATCCTTGTCCATTCGTATTTCAATATTCCAGGCCACTTTGTTATTGCAAAACGACATGCACAAGTTTAGAATGTGTAATGAAATCATGTTGGCTAAATACTTAAAAGCCACGTCAGATTCATGGAAAATGTTATCAAATCGAAGATTAACATAATAGCTACTAAGATCGGAAGATAAGAAATATTCTTACAGGCAGCACATTGGGTCACTTCTAGCACAATCAAGGCAGAAGGCATGCTCACAAGGGCTCTGCAAGACCGCAAACTGTCAGTCATAGCAAGCCAACATCAAATAATATAAGAAAGCATACGTTCAGCTCATCTACCCTCCCTGGAAAATACCCCAAACGAAGAAAGTGAAGCTGAACATTAATAATGACAGCCATGATGTCCCGATGACATCAGAAGCTGAAATACATCACTGATGAGGTCCATATCAGAACTATAAAGGCGGACCCCAGTGCTGCAAGCAGCTCCCGAGGCTCAGGGGAAGGAGACCCTATGTGTACGCGGCCTTACCCTGACATATTGCCAAGAGGCCGTTTCCAGAACTATAAACAGAAAATAAAACTTAAGACTATAATTATATTTCAGAGGTACAGATGTCCCAATGGCATTCAAAATGTAAAACAGGTAGGTCATAAGTGTAATAGCCATATAATTATCTAGATTAAAAAACACCTAATAGATTGGTACAGGAAGGCATTAAAAGTAAACCAACTGTCCTCATTCACAGAAAAGTCAACACAGAATGAAGAGCAGAAAAAAGAAAACAATGTGAAATGTTCATCTGAATGTTCAGTTATAAATTACGTACATGAAACAGAAGTGATCAGCCTCAACAAGCACAGGACTCTGGTAGTTTAAGCAGACCCCCATTCATGATACTTTTGTCCCAGTTTCAATCATGCATTAATCAAATGGCAACATCTGACATAGATTTCGTACAATTATTCAAATGACAAGCTAATACATCATACACTTATTTGCATCATTGACTGAGGAGAATTTGGCGTGAGTAAGAATGAGATTATCTGTACTTAACAGATATAAGCTGATAAGCATAGCACAACTAACACGACATTAGTCTTTCCTTTGACTCAGTTGCACATTAATAAAGAAAATGACTGAATGAAGTCAGCTTCAAATAACTATTCAGCTAGAATGCTCTATTTTGTAAAATTTCATTTCCCCCATTAATTTTTCAGAGAGGATGAAGTTCGAGAGCAGACCAAATAACAAAATTAAGCCTGAATGGAGTTAAAAGCAAACCATAATAAGCCACCGAGTTTATCAATGATAGAAAACATTCTATTCAG
Organism: Inga oerstediana; assembly: GCA_963210345.1. Taxonomy (NCBI): domain Eukaryota; kingdom Viridiplantae; phylum Streptophyta; class Magnoliopsida; order Fabales; family Fabaceae; genus Inga; species Inga oerstediana. The sequence goes on from OY723408.1 coordinate 63,279,910, forward strand.
CAAAAAAGTTCAATAAAAAATCTAAATAGGAAAAGATTTTAAAGCACTTACCAATCGTCCATATACAGCTATAGGAAAATCACAACGAACACAGAAATGAACTCTATTGCCAAGTTGGCGGCGAGACCTCCGTCCTACAGTCTTAATAAGGGAAGTGGCAGTGGCTGCACCGATGCCATTTGCTACAGGTAGGTCAGCCAAGACTAGATGTTCAGGGCATGCAATTGCAGTCTCAAAAGGTGCGGATCTCAGCCCTGATGAACCTTCCGAGGCTGGTAACTTACTAAGCCGAATCTGAAGCATATTCAATAACTACCTCCCACAACTCGCCACGTTTTAAAGGCAAAAGGAAGCCAAGTTCAGTCCTTCAAACTGCAAATATAGCTATAACAAGGAAAAAGATAAGCAAGTGGAAATGCAATAATTCTACGACATCAAAACTACCATTCCGATGATAAGGAAATCCAGAAAATATAGTATCATCTTCCAGCAGATAATCCAAACTTAATTAAAGAATGCAGAAATGCAATTTCACATTAACCTCTTTGAATTTTTTATGACTGAAGCAAAGTACAATATCCGTCTCATAAATCTAACCAAACACCATTTCGATTGTTAGGAAACTCGACACCTTGAAAACATATCATTGTCCAGCAAACATTCCACGAGAAGTCGAGAACTAGTCTCCAATGTCAAGTTTTCCGAACTTCATAAACAAGAGCATCTACATTAGCTAATTCGGTGATTGAAGGCAAGTCTAACAATGTGTTTAGATGTTCTACCATTTTAAGAAGTATTTGGTAAACAATGCAATACAAACTAGAAAAAGAATCCAATATCTGGAAAAAAACAGGAAAGCAATGTTCAGTACTAGCACATACCTATATATCTCAGCAAGAAAAGCGAGTGCCAGAAAGAAAAACAGGGGAATGAGATGCGGGAAGATTCAAATAGGAAACAGGATTTCGATGCCAACGAATCGATAAGAAAAATCTTTCACTTGCACCAAGAAGATCGGAAGACGAGCGAGAATTCTCTGCCTCGACAGAATCCTTGAGAATGACATAACACCGAAAGCGAAGGATTTGGGAACTCCTGGAAATGGAGGCTGCGGTTTATTTGATTTGTTTCTTCGGCTTCGCGTGAACGTTTACGTATTTATTAGTATTAGTATTACACACAATTTTTTCACCATTTTATTGAGTAAATTTGTTTTTAGGAAAATTATCGATAAATATCTCATTAAAAATTCATTTGTCAAATGAGATCTAAAAACATTTAAGGGAAGATTTTTTATACATAAAGGAAGATTATTTGAACACAAGGAAATGCCACACAAAGAATATATATTGAATACAAGGAAGATTGTTTGTACCTGAGATCCTATTTGATAAATAAATTTTCAATGAGGTATTTATTGATAATTTTTTCAATTTTTTTAAAATTTATTGAGTAACTTATTAATGTTATAAATATAAAAAAACACCCGCACATCGATGGCATGCCATGTATATAAATCCAAAAAATGTCATACTATTCATAAAAGAGACAATATTTCACCTTCCTAACTTTTGTACACGACAGGACAAATTATGCTTAAGATTTCAATGATGGTATTGCTTTTGAACACTTAATTTCTAATAACCTCTAAATATTTCACCATATAGAATTATATAAATTAAATTTTTCTCTATATGATTGTAATTGACTATTATAATTACGTTTAAGATTTCATCTCATATTCATTCACGTATTACAAATAATATTTATTTTTTTTAAAGCAACCTGCTTGACAAATAAATGTATTTTAATTTACAACACCTGAGATTGGTCTCTTAATCAAAGGGAATTTTGTCAAGGATAAGTGAAGTTAGCTTTACATATTTACTCTGAAAATACAAGGGCTTGTTCGCTGGTTTAAGTTAATAAATAAAAATGATTTCGATTAAATTAAATATAAGCTCAAAACATTTTTTTTTTAATAATCCCTCACGTAGTCATATTTAGCATAAAGTTGTCCCAAAAATTTCTTCATGAAGTTTGATTAAAATCATTTTTTTTGGTTGAGCTAAAACAAACAGGCCTAATTTATGTAAAACATATTTATTTTATTTGTGCAAAGGATTTATTTATTGACTGGGATATTTTAATTTGTTGATACTCATATTATAATTTTATTTTCTAAGAGACTGAAGGTGGTAAGCAATAATCTTTTAGGTCGAAATGCCAAATTGTGTGTTGATTCCTAAGGCTCACCAGGATCAGAGTATGTTTCCGGGTTTAAAGAATGCGCTAATAGAAGTTCTTACAGATCATCCACTAATGTGATCCTAACATCGATGGGATTCGAACCCACAATCTTATAATTCCAATTTTTGTTTGTTAGTTGGGCCGAATGACTTTATTTACACTTTAAAATCATGTATAAGATTATTACAAGTCTAACATACAAGGATGAACGAACGAGCAGGAAAGTAAAATCAAACGTGTTAAATAACAGTAGCTTTCCTTTACTGAATTGGAAGTCAAACAAAATGCTTTTCAAAACAAATCTTCTATGTAGTGCACCGATTAGTCCAGAGTTCTTAAACTATAAAATTTTAGATTTCCCCTCATGGAATGAATGAATGATACATTTTACCATGGTGATCCCTAATCACGATTGAAGCAAGAGTAATGTATAAGCGGTTCAGAATGCAATCTGACAGAATAGATGGCAATTAAAAAAATCCTTAATACACATCCATCTAATTATCATTATATCCCCTCAGAAAAAGAGAGCGAAAGATCTATCCCTGGTCCAAGGGAGAGAATTTGGCTATTATTTTCTCAACAATATCAATCCATTTGCAGTTAGTCCCCCTCTCAGATAATCCAACGTAAATATGGTTGTGATCAAGATGATTCCATTTTTTTGACGACCTTCTTAGCCTGGCATTAGCAGAAGATAAGAATGAGCAAGCAAACACTAAACTATAGTAATTGATTCACATAATATATACACACATAGTATTTGATAAACTTGACAAGCTTATCTATTTGAGCACATAATAAAAATTAGAGTTAATATAACTTTTGGTCCCTGAAGTTTGATCCAATTTTGGTTTTGGTCCCTCAAGTTTGAAATCGGTGGTTTTGGCCCCTAAAGTTTCACCCAATTTTGATTTTAGTCCCTTAAGTTTGAAATCGGTGGTTTTGGTCCCTGAAGTTTAACCCGATTTTGGTTTTAGTCCCTCAAGTTTGAAAAGGACTTGATTTTTTTTTTCCGGGTCGGGTTGGGTTTCAAAAACGGGTCGCCAAGTCCTCTTCAAACTTGAGGGATTAAAACTAAAATCGGGTAAAACTTCAGGGATCAAAACCATCGATTTCAAACTTAAGGGACTAAAACCAAAATTAGGTGAAACTTCATGGACCTAAACCACCGATTTCAAACTTGAGGGACCAAAATAAAAATTGGATCAAACTTCAGGGACCAAAAGTTATATTAACCCTAAAAATTATCTATGGATGTTCACTTAAAAATTAAAAGCCTTTTGAGTTGAAATAATACTTAACATGATATTTGAGCCCTCTCTGACCAAATGATCAACAGTTTTGACTCTTGGTGTTAGGTCTTTGATCATGGTGAATATATCTTAAATGACGCAAGGAAGAATTGGCCTAAAAGATCCCCAGACTGGCCCATTTCTATTATCAATATTTTAGCATTCATATGCCTAATTCTTCAGAAAATTTCTTGGGCAAGCTACAGTTTTTCTGGTCTCTACAATAACATGTATGCTAAGATACTTCAAGAGCATAACACATAATCCAAGTTGTACCTGTTCTAAGGTGAGAAACATGATCACGTTCCATGATCCTAGCCGCCCAAAATTGGGGATGAACCCCTTATAAAAGGCAAGAGGTCCCTGAAAAATTTTAGACTCCAATCAGAAAAGGTAAATGATACCCACTGACAATGCTGTTCCTTGTCTCATCAAAATTCAATAAAAGATGAAGCTGACAGACCCCAGACAATCCAAATCTAAGGAAAAGGCATATTTTTTGACAGAAATGAAAATTATCAATGATTATCTGTCATATTAGTGTTAACCATGTATGAAGTGTCGTGAAAACTAATAAACTGAACTCCGAAGTTCTGAACTAAACCATCTTGATACCTATGGATCCGCATAATTAATGCATATACCTAAAGCAGATGGCAATGTAACCTAAGAGAATCATGTAGTGAGAGCAAAAAGAAAGCATACATCATTCTTTAAAGTTTTGATGAAACAGTCAAGGGTGCTTTTGTAAGTTGAATCGCCCATCATTCTGGATTTGACCTGGATATACAAACCAGAAGTAAAGCAGAAGAAATGAATTAGTGGAATGTTAACAGTGCAAGAGAAGGAGACGAGTTGGCAATCGAAATATACATAATGTTAGTCTCATAACAATAATGATCAGATGAAAGATAAGGCTATTTCCTCATATTCATCTACCAAAACAGACCGCAAAAGGTCCACTTGTCAACCAGAATCCTTATTAAGCTGTAGATGCCGTTACTAGCCCCATCAGTTTCTAGTCATGACTGGATTATGAGCTTATTATTATTTAACATAACAAAAGAAGTGCAAGCATAAGCATATATATGGTTGATAAGGCAAATCAACGGTTCTTATGTGGGCAGCACGTAGTTACCACGTCAACTGGGGAACCAATGCAGACAGCAAAGAACCCTGCCCCTAAACCAGCAAGTAGATGAGTTACAACATTGTCGGTGAAGCCTGGAATTTTCAAAATGGTCTGCAGCAAAGTAAATTTATTAGATACAGAAAATAACAAGATGGGAAGAAAAAGAATTAGAGAATGACTTCAAAAGGCAAGCATCCAGTATCTTGTACATTACCTGTTTCACTTGATCATAGCTGGCTAGTTCTGCAGCGTTAATAATAGCATTTCTTGCAACATTGGGGCCAAGCCCAGTCCAAAGAGCCCCAATTCCTTCCTGCGAGTTAGATACACGTTTAATAATAAATGTTGATGGACTAAAAAGACTACTATATAAATTTTTTTCCCTCTCTGAAGGTTAAATACACAGACCTGTCTCACAATTGTAGAATAAGCATTTAATGATCCAGAGTACCTTCTAGGCACACCAGGAGGTAATTTTCCTTCAGCTTGAAGTCTAACTTTTACAAGGTCAGTTGGATTTGCTATCGTAATTGCCACAGCACCTGTCAAAAAGACAAGTGAAAATATGTGAAGATCACAGATCAAATAATTTTCATATTGCATTTAGACAGAAGTAACACTAATTCCTGCTAGAATGGGCAATAGTCTGCATATATAGCAGCAAAGTCATTTTAATAGCAAATGGAAGAAATATTCCCACAACAGAGTCCTGAACTCACCAGTAGTAAAGGCGGCAAGAATTTTCTTTGACAATGGAACATCTCCTACGAAGTCCTTCCCCACATACAAATTCTTGACCTATGGAAGAAACCATATCATTTAAGCGATTCGCTTGCATAAGTAAAAAGAGCACATGAACTAAAAGAACTCAACAAGTTTATGTCACAAATTTTAAACTCACAGGCTCATATAACCCAATTCTCAGACCGCCATACACACATTGGCGATGTAGTCCTGGCACAATGCCCTTCCAGAGAGCAGAAAGACCTTCTTCCCTGGCAATTGTACCGACTGTACCCAGCAAACCCCTATATTTAGGTACGGTCACTGCTTCACCAGCTACTGCTTGTTTTTGTATCTGGAGCCTCACTTTAGCAGTGTCCAAAGGGATTGTACATATCTATGCAAAATTAAAGAATTTGATTAGAAATCTGAGCTCCTGAGTTTTAACAAGGACCCGAATAGAGTACTTATCAGAGCAACATAATATGTGAACTGAATCCATGAAAGAAAATCAGTAATTTAAGACTACATACTGCAATAGCCATTTCGTACACAGGTTTCAGCGACGCAATTTAACTCTTTGAAAGTAAATTTTCAAATTTTCGAAAGTTCAAAACACATAACCAGGTAACTCCGCAGAAGCCAGAGATTATTCAACCAGACCTTTGTCTGCCATATGTATAGTCAGCACTAACAAATATGATTTCCAATCACTAGCAATCAATTTGTACCACTAAGCTAGTTCCAATATGTAAAGAAGCCGTCTATATTCAGAACTAAACGCTAACAATCAAATCAGAGTAGTTGATACAATTTCTTGTTTGTCATTTACTGACCAATAAATAAGGCCTTTTTGTGTATATTAATCTACCGGAAAATTAATTTTAAACATGGTCAGACAACTGGGAAGCAAGACAAAAAAAAAAAAAAAAGTAGAAGCAACAAGAAACCAAGAAATCTACCAGAGTCCCCTACACATTAGATCCAAATCCTTTCAAGAAGGAATATTACTACCCATTAACAATATTAGCAACGAATTGTCTTCTACATGAATGATGGCACATATAATTGAAGAATACAAAAAGTTTGACGCAGAACAATGAACGCCCTGATAAAAATGAAAAAGATAGTGGCTGTTTGAAAAATAAATAAAACTAGAGAACCCATCAAGGATTGAATTACCTCAGCAAAACATGCAGAGAAAGCACTGCTGGCAAAAGTTCCAGCGAAGGAGATATCCGATTTGGACTTGCTATCGGCAACCATGGCGGCGCAGAGCACAGACAATGATCAAATCACAGCCTAAACAGAGTACTCAGTGCAGCGTAAAATACAGAGACAATCAAAACAAATAGTGCAGATGAAAGAGACGGGAGATCTTGGGATCGATTAAAAGAATATCAATAATACAAAGGAAGAAGAAGATGGGATGTGGATTTATTGGGAAACTAAACAAGACAGTGAGGAAGGTTGAGTAACTGCTTTTGTTTTCTAAACTAGCATTTACTCCCCCACGCGTTGCGTGGGGAGCATTTTATTAAAACAATATTATATTTGTTTTCAACCCATTTTAATCTATCACATAATCTAATACAACTTTAAAAGTAAATGATGCTTATTTGGTTTTTAATATAGAACAACGTGACTCAAATTTAAATAAGAATAGATATAATAACTTCTTCAGTTTGTTGAAATATAAACAATTTATATGATAATAAATATCACATTAGATGGATATATGTCCAGTTCTATTTGAGAAACGAATATATCTACAATATATGTAAATTAGTTCTAATTATCCTATCCATTCTACATACCACCATTGTATTGCTAAATATTGTATATTTCACTTTCTACCCGAACTGAAAAGCATATTGCACATTTTCAACTAATTCTCTAGGTATGTCTTAAATAATTTTAGCAATACAATGGTGGTATGTAGAATGGATAGGATAAATAATTTTATATATTGAAAGTGGCCAAAAGTTTAAAGCTTCTTTCATCATTTTGTTTTACCCAATAGCTTTTTTTTATAAAGCAAAACATCCTTTATTATTGCCTTTATTCTAATCTATTAAATATTTTAATAGGACAAAAAATCAACAACTGTATAAATTTGTTATCGGGATTTTGGACCAAATTAGTAATTTAAAAATTCGAAGCACTTTTCTGTAATTCCGTCAAGATTATATTAATATAAGATTTCTCCAAATTATGCATAAGAGGCTGGAGGAAATCAGTTGCAGAGGTTTATGACGGTGATTTTGAGATTTTCGGATTTTTGGACCAAACTGAAAATTTGGATATTTGTGGTACATTTCTGTAAATTTTGATGCATGTTATGTTATTCACTGAAAGTAACAGCTAATATTACATAAAAATACCCTAATTTCTGTCAACATTCCCTTCAGCCACATGCAGAATTGTATTTTCTTCTTTAATCCTTGTTGTGCATCTTAACTTTTTGATCTCTCAGCTATAATTTGCCCAAAGTGAACTTACAATTCAAATCAAAAGCTTATAATATTTTTATTCAAAATTCAAATTTTAAAAAGTAATCACAATATCATAAGAAATATATCCTTTTAAGTTTTATCTTTACACAATAGTTTTGTAATTCAATTTAATCATAATAAATATCATTTAGTCTAAACTAATATATATAATCCAATGATTTTTATAGAGATCATGTTACATATGCTATATATAGTTGAGTAATTTATTTAATTTTTTTAAGGTAGAATTGTCCAAAAATACCTTCATGTCAAATTAATTGCTGATTGCTACCAAGCGTGCAAGCGATCTTCCATTTTGTGCAAACCATCTTCCGTGTGTGCAAAAATCTTCCATATAAATATACAAACAATCTTCCGTTGTGAGTAAAATATCTTTCATTATGTGCAACAAATCTTTCATGATAACATCCCGCAATTAATTTACTAAAAAGGTATTTATCAGCAATTCTCACTTTTTTTCAAATTATATAACTGAGTTTTATATTTAGCATAAAAAGAAGTATTAATTATTAATTAATTTATGATATATAGCGAGATGTGAGCTACCTTAGCCATGATAACTTGAGCACAATGAGCCTTAATTTTTTTTTTTGGCCAAAACAATGAGTCTTAATTGAATTATAGTTTTATGTCAAAGTATATATGATTACACTTATCCATCTTCTTCTTTTTCAGTTGGATTGCAGCTTTTGTTGTCTCTCCTTTTTTTTCTTTTTTATTTTTTCTTTCTCTTACTCTTACTTTCTATTCAATTGCGACCCCACACTATAAAGATCTAAATCCCTCCCTAATCTACAACTGATTCAAAAATAAAAATGATTATGACACAACCGATTAAGTCCTCACCAATATCAATTTCATCATATGGATTATATAAAAGGAGCTATCGGTTCTAATCACAATAGGAAAAAGTAATTTTATTTTTTTTCACAATTTTAAATATATAACCAATATCAATGTATCAATGTATGTAATGAAATTTATAATAAATTTCACTATTCTGAGGTCATAAATAGTATCATTTATTTATTGTCTTAACATTCTGAAATATATTTTTCATATTATTGAACGTCTTATTATAAATTCATTTTTGTTTTTTATTAAATAATTGTTTAGTATCTGGATATTAGAGAAATATCTATGTAATTAAGAATAAAGAGAACACACTAAACGAAAATTATATGCCATATATCAATATACTATAGCTTTAATTTTAGTATTTTTTTTTTGTTTTCAAATTGTATAAATACAAACTTTCAGAAGCTTCTAACACATGGGCACCTCCCATTTCCATCTCTATATTAATTTTTTTGCCGCAACTCTCTGTTAATTTTGTGCATCATAAGATGATATATAAAAGATGAAAAAAAAGACTGAAAGCATCTTATATAGTTAAAATAGAACTATCATGTCAATCTAAATTGAATTTGAAATTAAATTAAAAAATATATAGCAAATGGGCAAGTGAAAGTGTGAAATCGGACATTACTTTTTTCATGCAAAAAACTGGACAGCACTTTGTGGAAACAAATAGAATAAAGGAATATACGGCGCAGCTTCTCCTTTCTCTCACCCTCCATGCCTTTGACTTTTCTCGTTTTTTTTGGCTCTCTCTTAATCCAATCCATGGACACAGCTCAGTGGGCACAGATATTTATTTATATATTTAAAAATAAATTATTTAAAAAAAGAAAAAGAAGAACAACATAATGATAATGATGATGTTAAAAAAATAGTAAAGGAAAGAGCACCCGCCATGATGAAGATGCTTCGGGGAAAACAACAGAAAAGTTTTCCAAATAAAAACATGTCCAAATATAAGGAGAAGATCAATATAAGGAAAAACATGTCCAAATAAAAAAGATGTCCAGATTGTTTAATACAGTCCAAAATGCAAATAATAAAGCTTGAAGGCCAAAAGGTTATGAATTTTGTCGGTCCAGAATCCTCCCGCTAAAAAGCCAAGCAGGTAGCTCCGAATTTTTTTTTAATTTGATAAAAGTTAATTTTGAAAAAATATACTCCCTCCGATCATAATTATAAGACAAAGTTGACTTTTTTGGAGAAATTAAGAAAGCCAATTAAATTGCTTTGGAGTATTCATATTTTTATTTTTTTCTCAAAACTAATTAATTTGACTAATAAACTAACATATAATCTAAGAATACTAAGAATATAAAAACTCTAAAGTAATTTAATTGGCTTCCTTAATTTCTCCAAAAAAGTCAACTTTATCTTATAATTAGGACCGGAGGGAGTATAAATTTGTTACAGCATGACTAATTTAATTTAATTAATCTGATGGGATATTTGGATTTAAAATTCAAGCATGATGGTTCACTAATTTAGGAGTTATATAAATAATCTGGAATTGTGAATCATATCACAAAGAAGCGACCAACCGATTTTTTTTTTTACTTAATTAAAACATCTATTTATCCGGATTCACCTTCTGATTTCCACACGTAATTTAACATCTTGATTTTTTTTAAGATATAATTATAATTAGGGAATAATTATTTGTATATTTAAAAATAAATTATTTAAAAAAAGAAAAAGAAGAACAACATAATGATGATGTTAAAAAAAATAGTCAAGGAAAGAGCACCCGCAATGATGAAGATGTTGGGGGAAAACTATAGAAAAGTTCCCACAATTTCTGAAAATTATAGTTGTAAAGCAAGGGGCAACGATTTCGTGGTAGTCCACAGCAAAAAGAGAGATCAAGAAAGAGAGATCTGGATTAATTGTGGACCGCACAACGATTTCGTGGTGTTGTGAATATTCTGGCGAGTATTTCTTCTTTCTTCTGAGCTTGTCCGGCGACTTTGAAGAGCTTGGAATTTTTCCAGAGCATGGTTTCGTCCTTCCTTTGATCTTTGCTTTTACGGTTTGTTTTTGCAATTCCTTCCTCTGAAAATTGCTTCTCCTCCATCTCAGGTTGAGCTAAAACATGAAACAGAGACGAAGGGCTACCTGATAGAGGAAGCATGAGATGTGAAAGTAAGGGAAGAATAAGAAGCACAAAACATTTGAACTACAAATGGATGATGATACTAACACACATTCTGTAGATGACACACTCCAAACGATGTCTGGCAGGTAGGATATATATAGTTGTTGAAGGTCGTTAGGTTGCCATTGGCGGGAGCTTTTTTAAAATTTATTTTGAAATTCAAAATTCAAATTCATTCCTCCCTCCATAATTCCTAGAAGCGATCAAATGTGAGTAGCCAGATGAAGAACAAAACGGCTTAGGAACAGTGAAAGGTGTCTGAAGCGAATGAAAGGTGTCTGATGATGATGATTGATGATTGATGCTTGATATAGAAAGATTACAATTTTTGAAGTTTGAAAAAAAGGATGAAGCAGCTGCAGAACTGTGGAAGGACTGTGAAACTTGTTGCCTTTCTTTTGAGCTAGGTAGGGTCCACGGGGCAAGTAATGATTTTTATATAGAATAATTTAATTTAATAGTATAGGAAAGACTTAGAAACTATACCCAGCATTTGAGACGGATTTGGAAGCGAAGCCCAAGAAGGAGTCGAAACTGTTTATTGGCTTATGATCGGCTTGTGAACAGTATTTTGGGGAAGAGATTTTATATATATATTGATCGTACAACGGCCCGGCGTTGGGTCCTCATTTTTGTTTCCTAAAGCCACGTGTTTTGCGATAAAATGCTTCATTGAAATTTTTTTACGGTGAACTAGTAAATTTTATACGGAATTTTTTTTAATAAAATAAAATTTAGGTGAATTGTGTTGCCCGGAGATATTTATATGTTGTCCGCTAACAATTTCTTCGCATTATTAGGATTTAAACTCATAATCTTATGATTATGAATCAACTTTTTTACCAACCAGACTAATCTTTATCGGATATTTCAAAAGTATTTGCATATAAACAATGTTGATTGGAAGTTTTTTTATCTCAATAATGTTGTCCCCAAGCTAACAACTAAAACAGTCAAATATTAATGAACCCATTATGCTAATTGCAGGTTTATGTGACATCTACGTCTTTTTTTTTTTTGGAACGATATTCATAAGTCAAAAAAATTTGTAGGGCTCATCTGTTTTACAAGTTTTAATTTACTACATTTACAACAATGATAAATGTCAAGTTAACTACTTTTTAAAAATAAATTAAAATGATAATTTACCCAAAATAAATAACGTAGTAATTGATATGAATTTATTTACAAGTAAAAAATTAATATGAATTTTATTTGCTGCGGATATGGTATCAAAAATTCAAGAATAATGCATACTTTCTGTGCTTCCTCGATCTCATAGTTTTGCTGGAGGGAAATTATGGCAATTTTGTGTTTGCCTTATATTAGAATGATAGTATACCACTGACACATATCAAGATTTTAGTTTGTGTGACATGTAATAAAACAATTTTGTTTATCTTGACACAACCAAATCTATTTTAATTTTTAAATTTCGCACTGTCGATGTTATATTAAAGATATTGTCCAAAAAAAAAAAACTACTACTCCTTCTAACGCAATCAACTGGTCAAATTGTTATGAGCTGGAAATGATGATGATAGAGATGGATAGGAATAATACAGTCATCAACAGATCAGAGTCATAAAAATGTTTCCAAGTGACGTTGACCATTAAAGTTTGACGTCTGAACTGTTTGAGGAATTGTGCCATTCACATGCCACCTCGAATTGGCAAGTCATTTATCACATTCCAATATTCCTCATCACGGGCTGCCCCCGAAAGCATAAATATATTGGTTCTATACATGGTTGAATACACTACCACAAAAAAGGCCCAAAGTGATATTTATTTTTGTAAACACGACGTTTGGAAAGCGTCACAGCTTTCAATGTCATTAAAAAAAGTTTGTCACAACTTATTTTTAAAATAACTTCTTGTAGTACTTTATTAAGGAAGTTCAACACGAAGTGTAGATAAGTTATGACGTTTCCCTATGTCGCCATATAGTTGTGTTGTACTCCGATATGTGTTTTCAGAAAGTATCAATCAAAATAGATAAATTCAATACATACAGAGAACAAACTAGCATACATATTTCTAGTATTATAAAAGCAAAATATCATATGATAGCTAGAAATTTAGTACTAATCACATGGCCCCAATACTTAAATAGGGTGATTAAGTCACTTCTTTTCTTTAATATTAGTATTTGTTAAGAATTGAGCCAATCCCATGGTCAAAGCTGATGTAGACATCAGGGAAGCTTTCAAGATGTTCACAACATGCATTATGTTCATATAATCATTGCATGTTCGAAGTTAGAACGAAAAGTAGTATAATCTCATGTGAAAAACAAGACAAATTAAAATGCTTTTTAAAATTAAATCAAAACAACACGGACCTCGAGTCTTGAACACCAACGCAGATTGTCCTTTTTCTTCCAAGTCATCATGCTCAGAAACTTCATCAGACTCATTCAAAAATGTCAGAACATAGCCAGATGAAAAAGATTTCACAGACAAGTCATCTGCAACTATGAACAACGTTGGCCTCTTCAGATCATCCATTCTTCATCAATGACATGAAATCAGCAGGACCAAAAGTAGTCAAACTATGATTCAATTTGTCGATGCATCCCAAGCCAGAGTTTCCTTGTAAAAGTTTCTCCACTGCTTCTAGTGGTATTGCCAGGGAGATAAGAAGCTGGTCTAAGAAATCTTCATCAAAACTAGAGCAAATAGCACTTTGCACTTAGATTTTTCAATCGTTACATTCAACCTTGTCGTCCTCCTATCCTCTCTGCGATTTTTTTTACTCACTTATCTTGAATATTGCTTTGGGAATCTCACTGACTTGTATCCTTCGTAACAATGAATCTGTAAGCACCGAATTTGAGACAAACGAGCACTTGAGGATGTCCAATGCCTTCAATTGAGTAAGAAATATGAGATGATGAGAAATCTACGAAACAAGGTATTCTAAAACCACAAAAATAAACATTATAAGTGTTTTGACGGAAAAAAAAAAGTTAAACAAATAAGAATCTTTATTAATCATCTCAATTGTTAACAAGAGTAATTAGAAAAATATTATGGAGAAAGATGAAAAATCTTGTTATTAATGGAGGAGTAACACGCTCATATAAGAATTGTAACCCACTTGAGTTATCACTAATCTTCCTTCAGTTGAAGAATATGACTCCATTAGAGGTTGAGAGAGACTCACATTATCCTCACTCAACATAGTGAGGATTTTACTATTTTAACATACACAATCAACACATCATAAAGACTTTTTATATAGATTAGGGCTTCAATCAATTAACTAATTAATTAATTTCACCTTAATATATCTCTAACATCACAAACTATAAACTCTTTAGGGTAATCGACTAACACAACTTAGGGAGTTTAGAGAGAGACCCAAACTACAATTTCTCTTTACATGGTGGGATCAACGTCCCTTCACAGTCTCAATATTATATTAGACCCTTCATATACTAGGGTTACTTTACTAATCAATTGTTAACACCTTGATACTTCTAAATAGAGGATGAGGAATCAACAAAGGCATTCATGGCAACGTAATATATATGTAACAATTAAGATGACCTCCTTTGGATTAATATTCACAGCGAAGTCCACGATTTTTCCTTTAGAACGAAGACTCTTTAGCAGACACAATGTTGAATTCAGATTGAGAGGCATTACATGTAAATCATCATAGACAGCATAATATGCCTCCCGTACGTAGCCATCCCCTGTATCATACAACTTGCCATGTGGTTAGGAGTAAAATTAACCAACGAGCTTACTAGTGTGTCCTAATCCTTTTTTTTAAAAAAAATTAAGGAAGCTAACATAAGTTACTTAATCATATCATATGTTGTATATGATTAAATTCACACCACATTTGTGTTTAATATTGTTGAAGGTGCTCACCAGCAAAAAAGAATATCTAAGGCAGCGGTACACTTCACAAACATAAAACTTGGTGGGCTCAGTGTCATGAATGTTAAGTTGAAGCCTTTGATTATAATGTTGCATTGAGTTCCTTGGCCGATGAAGCATTTGCTTACATGTCTCTGAATTGAAATACTTAGGGTCCAGATTGCCCATATTAACTTGCATACAGCGAGCTTATGCACCCGAATCGACTAGGCTTCATGTTAGAATCTTGGCTCACAAGTCTGGCAATAGTTCCCAGTGACAATGTTAAGAAGCTTAAAAGAATACATACTATAGAAATTGCGATATATGACAGTTATTAACTGTCATACATAATGGTTTTGAACTCTCATATATGTAGGTGCTATAAAACTTGGCGCAAATACATTACGGTTCCGGACCTATTATAATGGTTATAATATAACACCTGTTATGTATTGAGGTTAGGTGAGACCATGATCTACCCATTGCTGTGATAATAATTAACAAGCACACATAAACAACCATCATAATATATGATAATGATTGTATGATACATAATGGTCTCATTTTATAACTGTTATCAATATATAATTAAATTGTGTTCAGTTTCACAGAGATGGAAAACCACTGTTCATAAGCCGAATACTTCTCAGCTCAGTAGCCAAGCCGAGTTCCTCGTGCTCCATGCTGGTCCATCAGATTTTACAATTCATTGTTTGTCCATGACCAAATATCAGTGCCATGCATCCATGAAATGAGGGGAAAATGTTGCCGCCAAAGTTCAGTTTGAAATCATTCCATCTTTTTTCCTGCTCTATATAATCCAAGTCCCTGGATGCACAAGCATGAGGCAGTTGAACCACAACTACACTGTTCCACATCGGAGATGTCTCTGCAAAGCCTGGTCGACCCTTATGCAAGCATCTTAAAGTTAGTAATCAGACCCCAGTTGTGTCAAGCATTATCACCTTCTAGATTAATTCATGCAAAAAAATCTGCATCATATTTACCTTACTCCCGTTGCACATCGTGCTTGGAGCTTCTTCACCAGTGATGAGCCTAACGCAACAAGTAGGAGTGCATGCCATTGACGAAATACATCGTAAGAGAGGATGGGCATTGTTAACCTTTGACATTCTGTAAGCAAATTATTCTTCATTAACGTTACCTTACTCCCATTGCAGGTTGTCGTTCCACCTTTTTCACCACCCCGATGTAGATGCAGGAAAAAAAAATTGTGTGAGTTGCTGCCAAGTGAAGCCGTTCATTGTTTTCCTCGTATGCACACATGCTTCTTGAAGAAGGGTGAGGACTAATATGATTGTTCCAACTGATAGTGTTGCTTGCTTTCTTAATCCTTACATGCAGATTTAAACCAAGTCACAGGGGTTGGACCTTCTTCAACTTTGGATTTGTTGGCCGCTTTCAGTTTATATGGACCAAGTCATAGAAGTCGAGGATTCGCATGCTGAGAAGAAAAATGGTGTTTACACACCGCAATATCTTGTTGTCACAATGTGAATTAATTTGTTTTTTCAACAAGACTTTCATGGCCAAATGTTTGTTATGCAGGAGCACATTGTAGAGACAGAGAAAAAGACTCTGTTTCCGCATGTGTACAAGAGTAACGGAAAATGTTATTAACAATTGGCCATATTAGTAAGATGTGCGTTATGTTAACAAGTAGCTATGTAGGCCTAAAGATAATCATCCATGTAGCCAGTTTATTGTGCTTCTTATGCACTAAAAACAAGAATTACTGTCTGCTCTTCATCATGCTAGACTATTAATTTAATTAAATTAATTAAATTATTTAACTCAATAACAAATTTTTTTATTTTTTTCCCTTCTTCCCACTGAAAAGGAAATGTTATTATATCGCCTCCTACTAAAGGGGGTTTATATTTTTGTTATGTTATATTTACATCTTTCTTGAGCCAATTTATTCATACTAATTGGATTCAATCATCATTTATTCATTTATGTCTTTTTCTCCCATTTTTCCTATATTTTACGTTTGACATGTCAATGAATCCAAGAGAAGTGCAAACATCAAAGTCCATTATGGGGGCCAACTAATACCGTCACATCACCCCAACTATGGCATGAATATGGAAACTATTGTGGCCTTCGTTTTAAGTATTCATAGCAATAGTTAATATGTTTATAAATTAAGTCAATTTTCTCTTGTCTTACCATCTTTTGTCAGATTAGGTTGCCTTATCTGCAGTGTTATTGTCATAGCTTCATGGAATATATTAGTAGACTGAAGGTGTTGTAATAAGTTTCTTTCCTGTGAACTCCCTTTCTTTCAGTCACACTATGTTCAGATAGCTTTTGTTATGCTTGAGGGCAGTGTTGTTAAACACCCTCTTTGTTGTCTTGAAGGTTTTACATAGGCATTCTGTACTGGTCTTATATTCATGGTTGCTTGTGGAAGGTGGGGAGCAAATGTTTGGGCCACCTGAGGTTTGTTCGACCAGCAGAAGCCCTTTAAATTTTTGATTCCTCTATACCTTATCTCTCCTGCAGTTTGCTCCCACAGATAAACAAATTTTTATGTACATGCGTTGTACCTACACAATGAAGTGCGTTAACGACAAACCATGACCATGCGATAGACGACTGATGACTCCAAATGTTGGCACCATTATTATTATATTGATTTGTGTGGGAAGTATTAGGTTGAGTGCTTAAGACCGAAAAGCCAAGTCATACACCAAACTAATACCTTCACATTAATGATGATATGACCTGTAGAGCTTTTCACATGACAGTAAAGGTGACTTCTATTTCCAACCATTGTAACATTAGGTCACCTAACCCATAGTATGTGACAACACAATTTATGCATTGGTGCTTCTTCATATTGTCAAGTGAATGATCTCCTTCTTTAGACCACAGTTTTTTCCTTTATCTTGCATAATCTTGTGTTATGTCTTTCATTATTCTTTTATTTCCCTCTTGGGTATGATCCACTTTTCTTTTAAGTCCCCTTTTTCATAACCCAACATTGACATCTAAAAAATATATTCCCACTTTTGTCTAATTGTCGTTCGTTGTAATTGTTGTCATACCAAATTCATTCATTCTTCTTCACCAAAATCTTCTTGCTTTGCGCCACCTAATATTTTTGTAGGTCACAAATGTTATCATGTCTTTTTCATACATACATACATTGAGCTACGCTTCCCATCTCAAAGGAACGTCCTCTAAGAAAATTCCTTAAATATAATCAAGGTAACTTCCACAATATTCACACAACAAGACACAATGTCTCCATTACACTAAAGACTTAAACATACTTTTCTGCCTAAAAAAAAAGTAAAGCCGTAGACATAACAAAACAACGTATGTGGGCTCCACTCACTATTTAAGGTAAAGCCTAATGTCCCCTGTTCGTATATTGCTCAAACTAAAATCACCACTAACACACAAACTTTCCCAAAACAAGCATGCTAAGCAATGCAATATCCTCCACTTTGTATATGTCGACCACAACCGAAATCAATGACCCACTCCATTACCTGTGCTGGCTTAAATTTTCAGTCCTCTACAAAGCCTAAATCGTCTCCTAAATCGGAGGCCGTAGGTAGGAGTGCCAAAATTGAGTCTTCAACATTTGTGTCGGTGCTTAGCTCCAATTTTATTTCATCCGCCTGTGTCGTTATTGTCGTCGGTGCTGCTAATTGGAGTTGATTATTTGATTCCCCTTAATCAGCGGCAACGACGGCAACTTGATTGCCATTTTGTTGTCCCGTCGTTGCCGGTAATTTCCTCGGACGATATATTCTCAGGTTCACTAGCTTAATCTTCATGTAAGCGCGTCTCTTGAAGTCGTGGATAACGATGGGCTCAAGAATTTCGTCAAGGTAGAAGACACCTATGTCAGCCTGAGATGCCTGAATCATAGAATGATAGTGTTCACCGTAGCATGGATCATACATTCCTTGCCAAAAGTTGTTTGTGAATCCTTCTTCATTAAGTATCCAATAGAAGCACCTGAATAAATAGTACCGGCTCTCACTCCATCTTGGTAACCCTATTCTTATTGCCCTGCCTTCCGATGCTTGTATAGAAGGCAACACACTGTACATCGTCATAGGAACTACTGCAACCACATTATCTTCAGTGTAGATAGCCATGTTCTCTATTGCAGCTTCTAAACTCATAACATGTTTATAGTAAAGGAGTCCACACTTTATACTCACAATATGGAATCCTATTTCTCTCCATTTTGGAGAAACTCTCGAAATTCCCTGTCTGAGTAAGAGTTTGCCACAGCCATAACAGTGAAGGGATGCAAATCGTCTTCATATGCTACTACACATGAGTCCATCTTCAGGTTTTTGCTCCCCTAACCTCAATCACCCTTACGTCTTTATAGGAATGCGTATGTCATTTGCAATTGTCAAAAGTACAAGGACTTTATTTAAATGGCTACACTGACCCATGCTTCCATTTAATAGCCTTTTATGCATTATATCTTAGTTCCATTAGTGGTTATGGAAGTATAACATGATGCCATGTTTTGTCACATCTCAAGGATTGATTCATTTCTTGTCATACTTAAAGTTTGAATAGCAATTTATGTTACCAACTGTCACAACCGTGCTTATATACTTCACAATCCCCTATGTGCATACCTGTGACATATATGACAATTTAGACATAACACAAAACATATTTATCCTCTAACATGCTCTAATTCCCACTGTTGTCTTATAGTCAATCAGTCATGATTGCACACCTCCTGTTTCCACTGATAGTCTTCCCTACAATTCCGATCAACTCTCCCAAATATATAGCTTCTCCTTATAAAGCAGTGTTGATTTTTGTTTTGCAACTTACTATCACATGTGACATATTTCATGTGCATCCTCATCTTGTGCCGATATGTAGTTGCTAAGCTTACTCATATAACTACCATACCTATCTTCAATGTAAGCATAAACCCCATCCTAATATTCATAACAAATGCATACATTGTCCTCCTACCATAGTAATAATTCCTTATCGAGTGATATGTGACCCTTAAGATATTCATATATGTAGGAAGAATTATTTTGTTACATGTTAAAAAAAACAAGAATTGTTGTCTTCTCTTTCTCATACTATACTATAAAAGAACTTCATCTTTACTTTTTTTGCCCTTATTACCAATGAAAATGAAATGTGATAATATCTACTCCTACTAAAAGTGCCTTATAATTTTGTTATGTTATCTTTACATCTTTCTTCACCCAATTTGAACAGACAGACCTTTCTCAATTATAATATATTCATTTAAGTGTTTTTCATCATTTTCCAACAAATAGACTTTCATATATCCATGAATCCAGGAGAAATGAAAACATGAAAATCAATTATGCAGGCCAACTATTACCATCATATCACCCTGACTGTGGCATGACTTTTGAAACTATCGTGCCCTTCGTTTGAAGTCTTCATATCAACAATACACGTGTTCATCAATCAAGTCAGTTTCTCTTCCCTTACCATCTATTGCCATCAAAATACATCTCCTACATCAAAGTACATTTTTTAAATGCATTTTTTCCTAAACTTTATGCCCAATACAAAACTATATTCAAAGAAGCTTACATCTATTATAGCTTCCACTTTGATATGTAGACTATGCATACCAACCCCCTCCCACTTCCCCTCTATCATCCACAAACACTGCCCTTTTTCATTTTAGTCATGGCATACAGTTGGTTCCAATTATACAAGTTCTCACTGCCCATAAATGCTGCTTGTCTTTAAAAAAACAAATTAAGTAGTTTGTTTCTTTTCACTCATTTGTTTCAAATAATGACAAACATATAGGAAATCAATTGGCAACATTGCAATAGCATGTGCATAGGTCCATCACGCTGTGCCTTGCTAACACTTGCATGTACAGACGTTATATCTCGATCCATATCAACTATAACCAGATGCAATCAATAGTCATGCCCCTTATGAAACCGTTTTTTTCCAACAAGGCTTTGATGGCCAATTGTTTTTTAAGCATGAGGAGATTATAAAAGTAGGAAAAAAGACTTCGTTTCCTCATGTGTTCTACCATTAGGGAGAATGGTAACTTTTTCTTTATATTAGTATGATCTTAGTTATGTTACCAAGTAGATATGTAACCCTCAAGATATTCATATCTATAGCAAGAGTTATTTGTTAGTTGTCAAGAGAACCAATAATTATTGTCTTCTCTTCGTCATACTATACTATAAAAGAACTTCATATTTAATTTTATTTCCCCTTTTACCACTGAAACTTAAATGTTCTAATATCTCCTCCTATGGAAAGTGTCTTATATATCTGTTAAGTTATATTTACATCTTTCTTCACCCAATTTGTGCAGCCTAATTGTACTTAATTATAATATATTTCATTTTCGTCTATTTCTCCTCTTTTTCCCATAATTAACCTTTCACATATCCATGACTCAAGGAGAAATGAACACATGAAAATCAATTATGGACGCCAACTATTACTATCACATCACCCCAACTGTGGCATGAATTTTTTAACTATTGTGCCCTCCATTTGAAGTCTTCATAGCAACAATACACATGATAATCAATCAAGTCAATTTCTCATCCCTTACCATATATTGCCATCAAAGTACATCTCCTGCATGGGTTGTCAGCTACTTTTTTCAGCAGGTAACTCCATTAAGAACCTACCTTTATGTTAGCATTTCATCATTGCATGTATAAACTTTAATTTTTGCATAGGTTATATGTACCTGAAGTCTAATATCTACCTAACCAGAAAAATCATCCTTTGTGAAAGCCATTCCTACAATATGTTCATATCTTTCCTATTGCTCACACCTCACCTCACCTCACCTACTATATCAAGTGCAGCAGGTTGTCATCGTTTCCCTCAAATTTTTGGGACCCTCCTCCTTTTACTTCTCTATGTTAATGTGTTGCATATTGATAAGTGAAATATTTGTATATTTATTTTCCCTTATATGATGATTTTATGGACGATATTTGAGCTTAATATAATATATTTGGGTGTAAAATAAATAGTATTTAAAAAATAAAGAAAAATATAAAAAAAGGTCAGTACTGTAGCGTCGGTCACTATTCATGACGGAATCACTGTATCAGGACATTACTGTAGTGGACGGAGGTGACTGTAGCAACACGGAAAAAACGCGTAAACCAACCGACAGGATACTGTTCACTACTGTAGCATTACGGAAAAAAGTGGTAAATCACTGTAGCACCTATGGAAAAAAAAGAAGCAACAGACGCACTTCGCTTGCCTATATATATGTGTGCTTCTTTGCAAAATGGAAGGAGGAGGAGAGAAGAAATATAGTGGAGATATTTCTCTGACAGTCAGAGATCCTTCTCTGACAGGGAGAGATATTTTCTCTGACAGTTCTAAATAAATTGTGTTATGTTTTATTTTTAATTTTATGTATTGTATTATTTTTTTCATTCCTCCTATATGGAAGGCTTAGCATTATATTATTTTCTGCATGCCTCCTACATGGAAGGCTTAGTATTGTATTACTTTTTGCATGCTACCTACATGGAAGGTTTTACCTCCTAAATGGATGGTTAGATTTCTCCATTTTTTCATGTATCTTTTTGGTTGTATATTTATGTTTGAGAATTTAATATTTAAGTTTATGCAGTATTTATGAAGATTTCATTCTAGCTTCATATAATGTCAATTTATTTTGATTTTGTTTTTAATTTTATCATGAGCTAAATTTTCATTTTCCTAGGGTGATGACGTAGCTTACTAATGACGGATTGAATCTTAACTTATTAAATCTAGTTTTAATTTCTCCTTCATGATTGAGTTTTAATTATTGTTCTTAATTCTTTCATTTGATTGGCCACCTTTTGAATGATTACAATATGCATGTTGAGACCGGAAGGAGATGTATGTGTGTAGATCCTATAATTAAAACCATGACTTGCATATGAAATAGGAATATATTCATATGAGTTGTGTAGTCTTATTAAGTTTCATAAATTTTAATGCATAATTAATTGCTTAAATTCATATAGGAGTATATTGGATTAGCAATTAATTATAGAATTGCTTGACCTTGGAAGAGGCTAGTAATTAAATTAGGGAAACTCGACTATCAATCATGTGGAATAAATTGGGCTAGAATAGATAAGTGATTCAATCCGAAATTTGTTAAGTGAAATCTAATCCCTAGGATTTTTTCTCATATTTGTTTTCATATCATCTGCACTCATATTTAATTATTTTTCTTTTATTTGTACTCTCAATCACCAATTTATCGATCGACTAAATAGAATTAAAATTACCCATTTTGGTACTTAGTAATTAATCCTCGTGGGAATGATACTCTACTCACTTCTATATTACTTGATTACGACAGTGTACACTTGCACTATTTAATTGATCATTCATACTCGTAACACATATTGTATCTCTTAAGTTACTGCATTACATTTTTAGAGCGGCTCATCTATTACCGAAAATGCTGCCTTTGATTTGTTATTCTCCCCGTATGCTCTAACTGAACGCAATTGATATATCCCTGCCTACACTTTGGTGGTCTTCAATTAGTCCTCATATCATATCGCCAAGGATGTTACATTCAAACAAAACTGTTAGAGGGTTTGCCTTTGACCAATCATTCCCTGACTCCCAGGTAATAAATGAAATGAAGTTGAATACCCTACCACTTAAAAATGTATTCCAATCCTGACTATATCTACCAACATAAGGGTAGGCATTCTGTACGTATACAATCTTTCCATCACCTTCTGTGTCCATCAATCAAGCCATTACGTTACTGTATATTGCTTCACTGTCTGTTCATATCTCACAATCATTTATTGAAGTCCTTCTCACCTATCCCTCATGTTTTTAACTCATGTGGGTTCTTTTTTTTCCTTTGTCTTGCAGAAACAGTTCCTCTTATCATGTCCATGCTGCCTGGTCATTAATGCACAAACTATCACATGGCAGGTCCCTTCTTGTGAAGTTTTATATCTTTCTCACATAGTAGTTCACCTCTGTCCAACCACTCCAATATAGCCATTCACCTCCTATCCATTGTTTTACCATCGCTTTCATTTCCATCTCCAGCCAATTGTTAATAACATGTTCCCTTAAATTCACTTTCCTTCTGTGACTTTTGCAACATCTCCTTCTTTCCTTCCTCCTCTCTCTCCTTAATCCTTCCTTCCTCGCAACACTCCTCAACATGTCTGAACCCACTTTACTGTCTCATATCCATGATGCATATGACCTTTTGATGATTGTTGTTCGGGTGTTAAGGAAATGGAACGTTTACCAAAAATCGGCCCCCACTAAGCTTTTCTATGTGTTTCTTCTCTTATGTGATGCTGAGGTTTTGCACAGCTGCCTATTACACCAAACTTCCTTTCTGTTAAAACATGCTCATCACCATTCCTTACAATAGATCCATACTAACTGTGTATATCTTCTTGTAAGGGACAACTATTCAAGCAAGTGTGATTGTCAAGTCTCTCCATACCACTTTCTGCGCCTTCATTGAAGAAGGAAAAACTTATGAATTCTCTACCTTCCTTGTGTCACCAAATCGTTTCAAATTTCAACCAACAACTCATCAGTTCAAGCTTACTTTTGCTACTCATACATCTGTCTCACCTGTTGAAGCTAATATCCTAATTTCTTCTTACTCATTCAAATCAATATCGCATATCCTCTCCCTTCCTCATGTAGAGGATATCGATTATCTCTTTGGCAAAACATGCAAATTAACCTTGCCAGTGACCCATAATTTTTACCTCTGCTTGAGAACCTTTTTTACTAATATTTTCTTTCATAGTTGACATAAATGTTTCTATGCAGATGTGGTTGGCTTTCTTAAGTCCATTGGCTCTCTTGAGGAAGAACGTAAAGATGATCATACCAAGCACTGGGTCAGGATAATCATATCTGACTTAGAGAAAATTTTATTTCTATATTGGTCACGTTTCCCCCCTCTCAGTTATTCCTTTGTCTTCAGTTACTAACATCAATCCTGACTTTTATTAGTGAAAATGAGATTGAATATATTCTATTTGACCAATGTGCTACTGATGTATATATGGATCAGCTTGGGAACTTTGAAATGCCATCAAAGGAATAACTGAAGGATGACTTCCCCAAAGGCCTTGAGGCTCCTGTGGGAAAGAAGATTTTATGTAAGCTCAAGGTCAACGCATATAATAAGCAGTTTCCAGCATCCAGCATTAGTGCCACAGAATTTACGGTGTGTCAAGACTTGGTCAACCAATTTGATGATGCATACACAGAGGTTAGTTGTGTAGTATGTTTTAATAGTCTTTTAATTTCAACCATGTGTTTGCTCAAGCCAATGCAGAAAATAAACCTACAAATGAGCCACCTATTAACTAACTCTCTCACTTAACTTTCAATAGGCTGATGGACCTACTAATGAAGCACCTCCAGAACAGCATAATGTCTTCACTAATACACAACAACATTCTTCTATTCTAGTTGTCCATGATGCAATCAATCTTGAAGATGACACAGTGTCAACAATGTCTCAGCAGAATTCAGGAGGGACAATTAAAGGGAAACAAAAAAACTACATCAAGAGGAATGCCAATATTGGTCAACATTCTAAGGAAACCCAGTGCTCAGCATGTGCAAGTTCTGATGTTAGACTTATTAAAAACATCAAGCAAGAAAAGTAGTGCTCCGTTTGACATCACAATTATGTCGCATATGCCCATAATTATGTTCATGTCATCTCCCTTCCTATACTTTGGCTGATATGAGGGACATTCAGTTTTATTGCTTTAAGTAGTAAGAGTTTGAAGTAGGGCTATTGTACGATCTCCTTTTCAGTCATGCAATTTAATTCCTAAAGTTTGTTCACTGTTAGTCTTGTCTTTGTATTGTACCTTTCACCAAAGTTCATGTATTTCAGACCATGTAACTTTAGATTCTATCTTTATATCATCTACATTTTCATCTCACTTGATTTCACTCCATTACCTTTCAATTACCATGTCTGTCCATTTTTAGCTGCGTTCCTACTCTGCAAAGTCACATGAATCATCCTTGCTTCAATCCCGTAAATTTAACAACTTACTGGTGCAAAAAAATTACTGGGTTCTCTATGTAGGCAATTCAACACAACTTAAACGTAATACTTCCATCAAAGATTGAAAAGAATTGGCCTACATACCAGTTACAATATATAAAATTGCTCTTCCCTTCATTACTCACTAACGAAAACCACAAAACTACAAATAAGTTACAGGGAAGGTTGCATTAGTATAGGTGCTCCTGAAATTCATTCTTTTCAAGCAAAAAAAAATGCTGCTCTCACTGTCCACTTTAATCTACACAGACGTATGTTAATCATACTTAAACGCAACCCTTCACATGAATCTGGAAATCAATAAAAACCACTTGCCGTAACACATCTATTTACAGAATCTAGCATGCACAAAATAATATGAATTTTTCTTCACAGTAAATAACATTAATTCCTTAACTTGCTTTCATCTCTCTTTTTACAAGACATGGGCCTCATGACTAACCCAACTTGGAATTTCATCCACCAACTCTGATATGCTGATAATTCCTTTGCCAAACCAGCTAAAAATATCAATTCAATTTTCATGTTTCCCGCCAACTAAAATTTTCTCCTACTTAATCACAACTCCATTCTTCAACCTCAGTAGCTATGTTCATTCCCCCTCCTTATCTAAGCTTCTCAATCCTCCTATCACAAACTTGCTCATACGTCCACAGACCTTGCTGCTTCTCATGGTCTTCTAGCATCATTGGTGAGTGAACACAACATTGCTCATAAACTTAATTCTAGCTGTGGAACACATTTCATTTAAATTTGATTTGTTGAATGACTTTCCCATGCTATACTATGCTTATTGAATATCATGTCTCCTTATATGTGTACAAACTTCTGCACTCTTCTTCTTATGCTGCTAACCTATGCTTAAATCGTTGTGGCTATGCCAACACTTTTGTTCTATGTTGTAGACAAGGTCCTTACTCACTTCATATAGTTCATAAGTCATGCTCGGTGGTAGAGTTAAGAACTAACAAAAGATGCTGCACAGGTTAACTCTTATACGTAGTTACAGACATATTATGACCAAAGAACACTAACATCTTCTACCTCTATCTATACACAACCGCAAGTATCTTGGTTTCAGTCTTTAGCAAGTGGTCAGTCTGATAGATGATGAACAAGGAGGTCTCGAGCTTTAACAGATGTTACTAATGTTCAAGCAAACTTGAACACTGTTTTCCAAGGTAACTATATTTTTACTTTGGAATTAGCCAAAAATATTAAAACATGATGTTGTTTACAAGGTTGATATGCCACATTACAGATAGTACAGACAAACAAGATGATAATGCCTACCATTTCAAGGATTTGTCAACACGTAAGAGCGCTCGGCTAAGAGGGTTAGATATACGTGAAGAAATATCTTCAAACCAACAAACTAAGAAGAGTCCATGCATACAAGAAGGTCAATATGGAAACAATTAACTATTTTTTCCCCAACTTATAAGGCACTTATCGTAGCATGCATGTGACGCCAAAGATTGCTATGTAACATTTAGGACAAAGTATATTATATTTACTTTCCTTCATGTGTTATTTGTTCACAAATATATGCATGTCAACGTTGTCTTTTTACTACTTTGTCTTTCAATCATAGCGTTTACACATTGACTAGCACATTTCATTCATTTTAAATACATCCCATAATGTGGACATAAATATCCAGTAATACATTTTCCACAGAACCCCTGGGAGCTAATGACGAGATCCAATATAAAACTACTCAACCAACTTTGACTGCTAACCTCACACACAAAGATGGTGATACACTAGCGCTTAAGAAGAGGAAGGGTTCAATAGCCGAACAACTTCCCTTTTGTTACAGTCAGTACGAGTACCCCCATTCCATACTGGGTATGTTCACATCTGTTCTCTCAGTTCATTCACACTTGTTCTGTACACTCACTCACTTTTAAAACACCAATAGGAACATCACTGACACCTGTTTATTTTGTTTCGTATGCATGACATACATACATACATATTTACTTACTTACTTACATACATACATACATCCATCCATAAACCCATCTTTTGTCACCAAGCCTACTCTTATGCTTATAATCCATTACACCATTTCTAATTAACTATCTTTTGCTTTTGAATTCCCTTTCTTCAGTGCTTAATTAATTTTAAATTATGACCATATTAGTTTTTACATAATTATGTTTGAGACGATTTCTGGTTTGTGTTTGTCTTTCCTAACACATGTGCCTCCTCTTATATTTCAATCTTACATGTTGGGAATTAGTAGTATACTCTACTACATGTATACATCCAAGAAAAACTCTTGCCCAACACATACACCACGTTTTTCATATTTTTTGGGTTATATCTATATATATATATATCTTTGGGAACCAAATTCTGCTAAAAAAGAATTTTAAAGATTGTTGTTGTAAAGGATATCGTGCTTTAATTCTCTACACTCATTTAATAGGAGCCTTTCTAACTTTGAATTCGGAAAGAATTGTCCCCAAAACAAAGTTATTTGTTTAGAAAGTCCACTTTCTTAGTTTTACCAACATTTTCAAAATAAGTCCCTATTTCATTATTTAATTTACCGCTTGAATCCACTGCATATCTTATGTGGTAAGCAATTTAACACTAACCATTTCCTTATCTTGTCTCAATTATTGAAAAAACTTTTTCCACATCTTACCATGTATGTCAATTTTTGTCATATTTTACATAGTGTATATTTGCTTATTGACTTCAATTAAGAACAATTTTAATTATGCTCTCCGACTTCAAACCGATTGCCTGCTTTCTCCCTCATGTATTAATAGAGGGGATTATTCGTGCTTTTTTTTCACTAGAGATTTAGGTGTACCACAACAAGAATATTACAAGAACATCCAGTTTGATTGATTTCGAAGAATTTGAAGAAATTGAATTTAAGATCAATGATGATGGCACAAGTGGAGGTGAGTAGTTGTTATCCTTATGCCAATTCCATTAACATATACAATCAACTTAGAAACAACAAGCATGCCAAAAGAGTAGCCATACCGATTAGTACAGTCACATGTCGTTATGTCAATTTTATTAACGTTTACTAATTCAAGGTTAACTTTACAAATAAGTTTTGACACAACATGATCAATGAGACACAATCGTTTACTGTCAATACAATACAACCACTTCTTCTGCCTTTTCCTACGAAGGTACATACACTCAATAGCAATGACTCACTTTATCATTAATTCAGTCATATTGTAAATACAATAGGATTAGTAAAAGAAATAGCATTTAAAACATACACTTCTTTTTCATGCTTTATCTGCACTCCTTTTTTAGATGAAGGGGACCAAATATACAAATGCAAGCATTGCAATGCAAAGCTTTGGTTCAATGAAAGAGTTAGGCAACCTACTGATGGAAATAATGTAGACACGTTCTCATTATGTTGCTTGAAAGGAAAGGTTGTCCTTCCTCCCATCAAAATGCCCTCATCATTACTCCATACCTTATTTCTCAATAAGAAGTCTACCTTCTCTCGGAATTTTCATGCACACATTAGGCAATACAACAGCATGTTCTCTTTCACATCTATGGGAGGAAAAATTGACCATTCAATCAACTCAAGTGCTGGACCTTTCATATTCACGTTATCAGGGATGAATTATCACACCATTAGCACTTTAATGCCATCAGAAGGTGTCAAACCAGTTTCTTCTCAACTCTACATTCATGACACTGCTAATGAAGTCTTCAACCGAATTACAGCTGTCAAGTAAAAATTGTAATGCATAAAACATAAAATGTGCACTTCATGTGCAACTTTTTTTATATTCCTTTCATACATATTTTTCCTCCCATGTAACAAACACCGAAAGGAAGATTCCATTGATCTATTCATAGTTCAGTAGATCAAAAATCAATTGGATGAGATCAATTCATATGTGAAACAATTTCGGCTGGCTTCCTCAATTGTTTCAAACAAGACCCCAACTCCATTGAGAATGTGTTTGATAGGAACCAGACAGAGTGATGGACGAACTTACAACTTACTATCTGCATCAGAAGTTGCTGCATTAATTATGGGTGACATTGATTTGAATTTTAATGTTCGTGATATCGTGTTGGAAACACACACAGGCAGCTTATAAAGAATAAATGAATTGCATCCTTCTTATCTGCCTCTCCAATATCCATTACTTTTTTCCTACGGTGAAGATGGTTATAAAGATGATGTTCCACATAGAAAAGATACATTAATCATGAAAAAAACACATAAAAGGGCAGCATTTGAGAGTTCCTTTGTTACAGATTAATGGTCAGAGAAAGTAAGATTTCTACAATACAACATGCGTCAAGGTTGCTCCAACAGTTTATTGTAGATGGCTTCACCATGATGGAGTCATAAAGACTTTTATGGGTTAGGATGCACCAAAAAGACCTCTGAGATGATTTGTATCAAGGATTATCAGATGCAGTGATAAGTGGGGGGAGAGATACTGCTTCAATTGGAAAGCGGATTATTCTGCCTGCATCTTCTACAGGCGACGCAAGATATATGATCCGAAGTTACCAAGATGCAATGGCTATATGTAAAACTATTGGTTATCCTGATCTTTTCATTACATTCACTTGTAACCCAGCATGGCAAAAAATAAGTAGATATTGCGAACAACTTAACTTGCATCCTTCAGATTGTCCACATCAATTAGCCAAAATTTTTAAGCTGAAGTTGAAGTCATTGATGAGAACTTTAAAGTCTGGAAAGATTTTTGGCAGAGTACGCGCAGGTATAGTTTTTACTGACATAATCGTAGTCAAACACAATTCGCTTGCTGTTCATTTATTTCCATTACAATCATGCACTAACCATCTCTATTTCTCATATGTTAATTAGAGATATACACTATTGAGTTCCAGAAAAGAGGTTTTCCTCATGCACATATCCTCTTATTTCTAGATCAGAAGGACAAGATGTCAAATCCAGAGGCAATCAACAAGATAATTTTAGCAGAAATTTCAGATGAGGAATCTTCACCATTACTTCACGACTTAGTTAAAAAATTCATGATCCATGGACCTTGTGGATCAAGCAAGCTGAGTGCTCCATGCATGAAGGATAAAAAATACAGTAAGTACTTCCCAAAGCGATTCAATCAACGTACAACTATAGATGAAGATGGTTTCCCCATATATAGGCGAAAGAATGATGGAAGAAAAATTTAGTTAAAGGGTATCACGTTAGACAATCGGTACGTTGTTCCCTATAATGCTACTCTAATACAAAAGTTTCAAGAACATATTAATGTTGAGAAGTGCAACCACTCAACTGCTATTAAATACTTATTCAAGTATATTAGCAAAGGGAATGATAGGGTTGTTGTTGGATTATTTGATGACAACAATGATAACACCAGTAGAAAAGTCACAGATAAGATTAAGCAATATTATAATTGCTGGTATGTTTAGGCATACGAGGCTTCCTGGCGCATTTCTGGGTTTAACATCCATCATAGGTACCCTACAGTTGAAAGACTAAGCTTCCATATTCCAAATCAACAATTTGTTATTTACGCAAGTACAGATGACGTCTCTGAATTGCTTGACAAACCCCGAGTTTGTGAATCACAATTTCTATTATGGATGTTGATTAATTTTTATGACACCTTTATAGCAACCTTGACGTACTCTGAATTCCCACACCATCATGTATATAAGAGGGATAAACGGTAATGGAAGAGAAGAAAAAGAGGATTTGCTGTTGGACGAATGGCTCATGTATCACCTTCGGCAGGAGAGCTATATTACTTGAGAATGCTTTTGACACAAGTGCGTGGACCATGTTCCTTTGATCAAATAAAAACTATTGATGGTGTTACATTTAAAACCTTCAAAGAGGCTTGCTCGCACGTGGCTTATTAGATGATGATAGAGAATATGTTGATGCAATTAAAGAAGCGTCTATGTGGGCTTCTGGACATTCATTAAGAAAGCTGTTTGTCATAATGTTGCTTTGTGGTTCTATGCAACGTCTAGATTATGTGTGGAAAGAATCATCACATTACCTTTCTGAAGATATGCTATACATTCTACACAGGGATGAAATTAATTCAGGTCAGTTTAGTTAAGCACTCTTCCACTTCATTATTGTATATGTACTCCATACATATGCAATTATATAGTGATGTGTTTATAACTATCGAGTTTTACATTTCGTAGGTGTCTATATACCTATTAGTCAAAAGGAAGAAGCTGCCCTCAAAGAGATTGATGCATTGCTGTGTTCAAATGGAAAAAGTTTGCATGACTTCAACACTCTTCCTCTTCTAGCTGAACTACCTAGCATTGATGTCACCAATCGCTTGATCGTACAAGAGTTGTGTTATGACAGAGAATCACTACTAACACAAGCAGAGTCAGTATTGACGGCTCTTAATTCTGATCAAAGGCTTGTGTATGATCAAGTGATGGTGTCATTGCAGATTCCTCACGCCGGCTTCTTCTTTGTTTATGGGTTTGGTGGCACTGGCAAAACATTCTTATGGAATGTATTGGCATCCAGTCTGTGTTCAAAAGGACATATTGTCCTCACAGTTGCATCAAGTGGTATTGCTGCAACATTACTACCATTTGGACGGACAGCCAATTCACGATTTGCAATATCTATACAAATAACAGAATCTTCAATATGTTCCATTTCACAAAATTCACCATTAGCAAATTTGCTTAAGCATACTAAGTTGATCATCTGGGATGAAGCACTTATGGTCCAACGATATTGTGTTGAAGCATTTGACAGGACTCTAAAGGATATAATGCAATGAATATACCATTTGGAGGAAAATGCTTGCTTATAAGTGGTGATTTCAGGCAAATACTTCCTATCATTCCTAAAGGTATAAGGGCGGCTATAGTTAATGCTTGCATAAGCTCTTCTTGGTTATGGCAACATTGCACTATTATGCGCTTGCATAAACACATGTGCTTGCATCAATGTCGAGATACCAATGAGAATAAAAGGATTGAATGGTTTTCACATTGGTTACTGGATGTTGGCGATAACAACTTAGGTGATCATGTTGATGGTGTTGCTGATATAGAAATCCCACAAGAAGTCTTGATTCCAGGTTGCAATGATCTAATGAATGCAATTATAAAGGCAACATATAAACATCTTCTTGATAATCTAACTTCAAATGAGTACTTCAACGAAAGAGCAATCCTTGCACTGACGATTGAAATGGTTACCAACATTAATGATCACTTGTGTGCATTGCTCCCAGGAGAGGAATATGAATTCCTGAGTTGTGACTCAGTATGCAAGTCAATAAAAGATTTTGACTCTTTTAAAAACTTATATAAAACTGAATTCCTGAACACCATTACTTCTTCTGGTTTGCCACCCCATAAACTTGTCTTAAAAGTTGGAGCACTAATAATGCTACTGAGAAATATTGATCAAGCATCTGGATTATGCAATGGAACACGTCTTCACATTACGATGTTAGGGCACCAGGTCATTGAGGCAGTGACTCTTAATGGTTCTAAACCAAATGTGAAGGTTCTGATCCATAGAATGAATATGAATCCATCAGAGTCTAGATGTCCTTTTCGCATGTAAAGGAGATAATTCCCAATTACACTTTCCTTTGTGATGACAATCAATAAAAGTCAAGGCTAGTCCTTATGTCATGTGGCATTATATTTCTCAAAACTCGTATTCACTCATAGACAATTATATGTTGCACTTTTGAGAGTGAGGAGCATGGATGGACTGAAGATTGTTGTTGGGCCTAATGCTTCAGGGCCAACTAACACTACAAAGAATGTCATATACGAAAAAGTGTTTAAAAACATAAATACCTAGGTATAAAAACTTGTTCGCCGTTTAGCTTCCGCAAGCGTACGGGTCGCCAGTAATAAAGTGATAAGTCAAGATCGTTCCCACGAGGACTATGATAAAAGCGAGTTAATTAACTTAACCATGTTCTTAATTAGGTTGAATGGAATCATTGGAAATTGATCAAGTTAAATAAAGAAGTATGATGACAATAACAAAGAAAAACAGTGAAAATTGGGAAATTAGGTCTAACTTCAAGAGATATTAACTTAGGATTACTTCTTCCCCATTGTATTTTATGAAACTAAGTAAATATCCACTTATGTTGATTAAGTGAGTCTATATGCTAGTCAAAGGTTCTAAAATCATCAATCAAGCTCTCTCAAGTCAAGATTGATTTTTAATCCTCATTAAAAATAGTCAATCTCTTGTTTACAATTAATGAAAATCATCTTTCCAAAGCAAGCCTTCTCTTGACTATGCTAGGTTGTTAGATATATCTCTATTCTAACAACAAACCATCCATTTAATCCCTAAACTTCAAGTCTAGCATGGTTTTTCTCAAGTTCTACAATCAAAATAGCTTTCTCAAGCATCTTCCAATTGAACAACTCTAATCATGTGGTGATCAAGCATAAGATAGCATTAAGGATAGAGAAAAATCAGCACATATAATCATTAACCAACAAAAGCAAGATAATCCAATAGTTTCAATCCATACAATGGGTAAAAGTAATCCTAACTAGGAGCTTTAGCTACTCATGGTCATGAAAGAGCTATAACTATACAGAATAATTACAGCCATAACAAAAACTAAGCAAAGAAAGAGAAGAGGAATGAGAAAAACTAAGGATTGGAGCCCAAAATCCCTTCTAGACTTCAACCCAAGCTCTATATTCTTCAAGGGGGTAAAACCCTAGCACACCCAACTCCTAGGAACACTTGAAAACTGAAGAATGACTTAATTTCGGCCTATCCCTTACTTAAATACTCTCCACATGCGTTTCAGTAAGTAAAACACATGGTTGCATAGTCTGTCATATGTTTCGGCACATACGAGTGTGCTGAAACATATGACACAGTAAGTTCTAGTCCTCGTTGGCTTCGGCACAGGGTCGAGTGCTGAAGCATGTTACACAATAAGTTCTGACCCCGAATGCTTCAGCACATGTACTTTTGGCTGAAGCATATGACACAGTGAGGGCAATTCTCTATTGGCTTCAGCACATGTATTGTTGGCTGAAGCCAACAACACAGTAGCTTCCCTCCTGATTCATTGAGCTTTTCCTTGGTCTTTGAGAGCTTTTGACTTATCATCTTTCACCTACAAGGAGGAGGACATCATGAGCTCTTTAATTTTAAGAGATAATCCTACTTATATGCATTTAACTCATCATTTGAACTTTTCTTTTGTTCTATCACATTTTTCTTCTATATATGCACAATTTGTATTCAAAAGCAAGTGAAAAGAGAAGAAAATGTGCTAGAATGTTATCAATTCCTATGAGTTAACAATATCCACTTGTGACGTGAGAAAATAAAACCAATATTCTTCCGTATACATTTAAGTCTTCAGTTAAACTTTTGCTTTTCCTTTGTTTTTATGGACACCACACTAAGATGGAGCTTAAAATTATGGAAACAGTCATTCTTAGTGTACTTTATTAAAGCATACATCAAGCAATTATTTCTGTGCACCACACGGGAAGTTCAGGCTCGTTTAATCAGCAACATACATAATGGTTTATATGTAAGAACCGTAACTTTCAATAAAAATAAGAACCATGAACTTTTACAATAAATGAAGGTTTTAATTTAATAACGTGGTTAATAGATATAAGATTCTTAAAGTAAGAGTTTCTGAGCTAGTTGATCTCCTTTATATATATATATATATATATAATATAACAGTAGTACCTTCCACATCTAATTGCTATTCAATTTGAGTTGGATCAAGACATTCAAGGCTTTGTGGAGAGAATTAATGGCAACTATTGACATATATAAGTAATAATATAACTGTTAACCTATATATAATTATGTCTCTTTACATGAATTAACCCTAGAGAGCAAAGGATTCTGGAGAAAGAACATGTACTCCTATCAAAAAGGGTGGAAGGGATATGCAAATACTTGAGTTCAAGAGTTTGCATAACCCCTGCACCCTTTCTAATAGGGGTATTTGTTCTTTTACCCTATCTTTCTTTTCTTTCCAAGCTTAATTGTTCAAGAGACATAAAGTATAGGTGAATGCTTACATTATATATATATATATATATATCAAGAGTGTGATTGATTCTAGCCACAAAGCCCAGAAAATCTTGATCTATCCAAATGCATCGCTACTCGATGTGGGAAGTACTACTCTATTATATATATAGAGACGAGACCAAGTAGCTCAAAAACTATTACATTGAAGAATTTAGGACTGATCATAATGTTGAATTTTATAGCATTTAATTTGGTGCCACCTGCTCAATAGAAAGACAAGAGATGAACCTTTAGTTAGAGCAATCATATGATGTCCAAAAAAACATAACTTCACAATAATAAATTCAATATATCACTTGAACTAGTTTATTCATGGAGCTTGTTCATGTATGACTCTCGGTACATCTGAACTAATTTATTTACAAACTTTGTTCATGTATGATTCTCATTGGTGCACCTAAACTAGTTTATTCATTACACCTATTGACCTTTTTGAAGTAACTTCTAGAGATATGGATACTTTCAAAAAACAGAGATGTGTTTGCTTAGGGATTATATCTCCAGAAGTTACTTAAAAAAAGATCAATAAAGTAGGAACCTATAGTCAAAGCAATGGGTTGACAACTTCCTGTGACAGAAAATATGATTTCCACAAAAAAGCATAACTTCATAAAAGGTAGCTAATGTTACCTTGAATGCTTTATCACATCATGACTTCACAAAGGCATCTCAATCAAATAAGGAGAACGGACACCAAAAGAATGCAACCTAGCTAGAGCTCACGAACAACGAAACACAAGTTAGGGCAATAAAAAACAACTTGCTTGACAGTTGTTGAGACAAATGTGAAGGTATTGACCAGCACGGCTGTCGCTGAAAAGTAAGATGAAGGTGATAAATAAAATATTTGCTTATTTATTTTCCCTTATATGATGATTTTGTGGACAATATTTGAGATTAATAAAATAAATTTAGGTATAATTGATAAATACAGGATGATTTTAGCATAAATATTTTTATTACTATTATAATATTTACTTGTTTTCACTACTACAAAAAGTACTTTTAACGTCACTAATTAACTTTCATTTTTAAAAAACAGTAGTTGAAAAGGAGGCGGTGGCATTTTTAAAATTTGACATGTCTTTTAACGATTGTTTTTTGAAAACAGTCGTTAAAAGTCACTTTCAATGACCGTTTTTGAAAAACAGTCCTTGAAGGTGTAAACTTTTAACGACTGCTTTCAAAAACGGTCGTTAAAAGTGACTTTCAATGACCGTTTTTCAAAAATAGTCGTTAAAAGTGTCTCAGATCTGTTTTAATTTCAATTATATCTCCTCTACTAGTCACGCCTCTCCTTCTCAGATCCACCTTTAAGCCCTAGTTCAAACTCCAATCACATCATCTGGCCCCCTCTCTGACCCCAGACACAACCTCCAGCCTATTCTTCCACCCAATCGTGACCTTCACCTTCCTCTCTGCTAGCGTTCTCATGAATCCTCTCCTCCTCAGCCTCATTCCGATAATCAAGAACATGCTCAGTCCATTCTCAAGAGTATAATATGCGTGGATCTTTAGCACTTCCAGTCTTTTAGCAAAGTAGCAACATTTGCTTGGGTGTTAATGAAATTGTAATGACAACCCAGAAGATTAAGTATTTTCTTGATCTTGAGAGTGTTTGCAAAGCACTTGAGGTTTTTCTCCTCGCCTTTTTATATTTAATTTTTTTGTTATCATTTTTGGAAGTTGAATTGCAATTATATTTGGGGTTTACTTCTTGAAACGAAAATTTTGAAATTTTGTTTGAATGTTGCTCGTTGGAATTTTTGTTCGAATGCTTGTTAGAAATTTCTATCCCAAAACTTGAGTTCTGTACAAGATTTTCTTTTTAAAAATAGAGGGATACAACGACCGTTTTTGCAAAAATGGTCGTTGTATGTCGTCACATACAACGATCGTTTTTGGAAAAATAGTCGTTGTATGTCACTTACAACGACCGTTTTTGCAAAAACAATCGTTGTAAGTTACAACATATAACGACTGTTTTTGCAAAAACAATCACCGTAAGTCTCTTACAATGACTGTTTTAAATGGTCGTCTATTTTAAAACTTTCAACGACACTCACATATACGTCCCTCTAAAAACAGTCATCTAAAGGGCATAAAAACGGACGTTAAAAGTCCCTTTCTGTAGTAGTGTTTCTCTTTTGATAGCCATAATAAGAGGAGAAAGGAGACCAAAAATTGAACCAATGGGATTAAAAAAGGATAACTACTGTAGCATCGGTTTATTCACAGGGTCACTATTTATGACAATATTATTCATGATGGAATCATAGTAACAGACAGTATTATAGCGGATGGAAGTTACTGTAGCAATAGAATCACTGTAGCGCCACCAGATACTATAGCTAGTGGGAGACAAGCACTGTTCACGTATTGAAAATGGCATATATATATATATACATATTTGCCTATATATATGTTCTCTGACAGGAGGAGAAGGGGAATGAAAAAAATTAGATCTTTCTCTAACAGTGTATGGCGTCCTTCTCTAATAGGGGAGGATATTGTATTATTTCTTAGAATTAATTTTATGCATTGTGTTACTTTTTGCATGCTTCAATCTTGGAAGGCTTAGGTAGACCTCCTATATGGACGGTATATGTAGTCCTCCTTTATGGATAGTATAGGTTGCCACCTACATGGAATGTTTTATCTCCTACAAGGAAGGCTAGATTTCTCCATTTTTCATGCATCTTTTGTTTGTATATTTATGTTTTAGAATTTAATATTCAAGTTTTATGTAGTATTTATGAGGTTTTTGTTCAAGTTTTATTCAATATTTATGAAGTTTTCAATTTATTTTGGTTTTGCTTTTAATTTCATCATGAGCTAAATTTATA
The DNA here is from genome assembly GCA_963210345.1 of Inga oerstediana. Taxonomy (NCBI): domain Eukaryota; kingdom Viridiplantae; phylum Streptophyta; class Magnoliopsida; order Fabales; family Fabaceae; genus Inga; species Inga oerstediana. The sequence goes on from OY723408.1 coordinate 63,318,742, forward strand.
TTTTCCTAGGGTGATGACGTAGCTTACTAATGACAGATTGAATCTTAACTTATTAAATCTAGTTTTAATTTTTCCTTCATGATTGAGTTTTAATTATTGTACTTCATGCTTTCAATTGATTGGCAATCTTTTGAATGATTTAAATATATATGTTGAGATCGGAAGGAGATGCATGTGTGTAGATCCTATAATTAAAATCATGACTTGTATATGAAATAGGAATATATTCATATGAGTTGTGTAGTCTTATTAAGTTCCATAAATCTTAATGCATAATTAATTTTTTAAATTCATATAGGAATATATTGGATTAGCAGTTAATTACAGAATTACTTGACCATGGAAGAGGCTACTAATTAAATTAGGAAAACTCAACTATCAATCATGTGGAATAAATTGGGCTAGAATAGATAAGTGATTCAATCCAAAATTTGTTAAGTAAAATATGACCCCTAGGGATTTTTCTTATAGTTGCTTTCATATTATTTGTACTCATATTTAATCATTTTATTTTGTTTTCTCAATCACCAACTAATTGATCGACTAAATAGAATTAAAATTATCCATTTTGGTACTTAGTGATCAATTCTCGTGGGAATGACACTCTACTCACTTCTGTATTACTTGATTATGACAGTGTACACTTACACTATTTAAAATATCATCTAAACTCGTAACAAGTGTTTGGCACTGTTGCCGGGGATTGTTGTCATTAATATCAGTACCAAGTAATTTTAATACTAATTTGGGCTTTATATTATTTGTGTTTTTCTTCTTGGTGTCCTGTGTTTCTTTTCAGGTTTTTGCTTAGTGCATGACCAGATCGAAAAAGATTGAACTATTGCCTTTTGATTCAGAGATAGAGAGAACTTGTCGAAGAAATCGAAAGCAGTCTACTTCAATCCTAATGAATTCAATGGCAAATATGGAGGGAGAAACAACAAATACCAAAACACTCCGTGACTATACAACACCAACAGTCATGGGGACAAATTCTGGAATCAGAAACTGCCAGTAGAAGCTAACAACTTTGAAGTCAAGCTTGCAATTATCCAGATGATGCAAGCAAATCAGTTCGGTGGTTTACCAAAGAAGATCCTAACGCACATATAGCCAACTTCCTAGAAATCTATAACACATTTAAGCATAATGGTGTTATTGATGATACCATTAGACTTAAACTATTCTTTTCTCACTCAGGGATAAGGCTAAGAGCTGGTTACAAAAGCTACCAGTGGGAAGCATAACTACATGGGAGATCACGGCACAGAAATTTTTGGGAAAATACTTTGCTTCAGCAAAAACTGCTAAATTGAGGAATGAAATTGCCTCATTCACCCAGCATGAACAAGAAAGCCTTTATGAAGCATGAGAAAGATACAAGGAGTTGCTAAAGAGATGTCCCAATCTTGGGTTACCAAATTAGTGGCAACTGTAAACTTTCTATAGTAGGATGACGAACATCTCCAGAATTCTTGTAGATGCTACAGTTGGAGGATCTTTAATTAAAAAAATATAGATGATGCTTACAATTATTTGAGGAGATGGCAGCCAATGGATACCAATGGCCTTCTGAACATAATATTTTAAACAAAGCACTTGGAGTGCACAAGCTAGATGTCCTTACAACTTTATCTTCTCAAGTTGCATCTATATCCAAGCAAGTGGGCTCTTTGACAAACCAAGAAAATATAATCAATACTCCTATTGAAGCCTGTGATCGATGTAGAGGGCCTCATATGAGCACGCAATGTCAAGAAAGACACTCATTATATAGGAAATCAAAGAAACGATCTATTCTCAAACACTTACAATCCAAGTTGGCAAAATCATCCAAACTTTAGTTTGAGGAATAATCAAAATGTGTTCAAGGCGCAAGGGAATTACCAGCAACAAGCTCTTCAACCAGCAAATCCATCACAGCAAAAAGTGAACATGAAAGATGCACTGGCTCAACTAACCATGAATACATCTTAATTCAAGGCTAGGACTGATACAACACTCAAAAGCCAAGAAGCTTTAATAAATAACTTAGAGATCTAGATAGGCCAAATTGCAAATATACTAAATTTCAGGCAACCAAGAACTCTACCAAGGACACCGAAAGAAACCCAAGAGAGCATGTGAAGGCCGTTGCACCAAGAAGTGGGAAACAATTGAAAGATCCTTTAATTAAAAAGAAGGATGACGAAGAAAAGAAAGAAAGTGGAGAAGAACAGAAGGAGGAAGTACAAGAACAGAAGGAGGATGATGTGATACCAGGAAGAATCAGCTTTCCAGACAATCCTCCTCCATATGTACCACTAGTTCTATACCCTCAGAGACTTGTGAAGGCAAAGCTAGACAAGCAGTTTGCAAAGTTTCTGGAGGTTTTCAAAAAGTTACATATCAATATTCCTTTTGTAGACACTCTTACCCAAATGTCTAGTTATACAAAATTCATGAAGGACATTCTCTCAAATAAGTGTAAGCTTGAGGAATTTGAAACAATTGCACTTACTGAGGAGTGTAATGCTATTCACCAAAAGAAATTACCACCAAAGCTGAAAGATCCATAAAGCTTTTGCATACCTTGCACCATATGTCAATGTCACTTTGAAAGAGCACTTTGTGACCTTGGAGCAAATGAAACCTTATACCTCTATCTGTCTACAACAAACTTGGTCTTGGAAAGGTAAAGCCGACCACAGTTTCATTACTTCTGGCTAACTAATCAATAAAGCATCTGAGGGGTGTCTTAGAAGATGTTTTGGTGAAGGTAGACAAACTCATATTCCCAATTGATTTCATAATACTCGACATGGAAGAAGACTAAAAAATTCCTATCATTCTTGGGAGGCCATTTCTAGCAACTAGGAGAACGTTAATAGATGTGTAACAGGGGAAGTTAACCTCACGAGTTTAAGATAATCAAGTATCTTTCAATACTTTCAAGGCTTTATCCTTTCCAGATGAAGGTGACACCTGTTACAGAGTAGATACATTGACCAGTTGCACAAAAGACGTGGTAAATGAAAGCTATATGGATCAACCATTGGCAATGGGAATGGTAGATCTATCAAAATCTACTAATCCAGAAGTTTTGGAGCAGATTAGGCACCTTGACTCAAATTCCCCAATTTTTATCAAGAAACCATTTGAAGATTTGGAGGAAAGGCCAAGTAAGCTGGTACCATCAACAGAGAAACCACCAGTACTGGAGTTGAAAGCACTACCATCCCACTTAAAGTATGCTTATCTGGGAGAAAATTCAACATTACCAATAATTGTCTTTGCAGCTCTTACTCTCGAAGAAGAAAAGTTATTAAGAGTTTTAGGGGAGTATAAAACAACATTTGGATGGTCAATAACTGATATAAGAGGGATTAGTCCTTCAATTTGTATGCATAAAATCTTGATGGAGGACAACTATAAGTCATCAGTCGAGCACCAGGAAGACTCAATCTAAACATGAAGGAGGTGGTGAAAAAGGAGGTAATAAAGTGGCTGGATGCTGGCATAATCTACCCAATCTCCAACAGTTAATGGGTAAGTCCAGTTCAAGTTGTGCCAAAAAAAGGTGGAATGACAATAGTGCCAAATGAGAAAAATGAACTAATTTCACAACAAATGGTGACTGATTCCATAAATCTTAATGCATAATTAATTGCTTAAATTCATATAGGAATATATTGGATTAACAGTTAATTACAGAATTGCTTGACCTTGGAAGAGTCTAGTAATTAAATTAAGGAAACTCGACTATCAATCATGTGGAATAAATTAGGCTAGAATAGATAAGTGATTCAATCCAAAATTTGTTAAATGAAATCTGACCCCTATGGCTTTTTCTCATAGTTGCTTTCATATTATTTGCACTTATATTTAATCATTTTATTTTGTTTTCTCAATCACCAACTAATCGATCAACTAAATAGAATTAAAATGACCCATTTTGGTACTTAGTGATCAATCCTCGTGGGAATGATACTCTACTCACTTCTGTATTACTTGATTGCGACAGTGTACATTTGCACTATTTAATAGATCATCTAAACTCGTAACAGAAGGCATTTCATAGTAGGGCTCGACTGAAAAAGACTATCAAAGGCCGAAAAAGACAACAAGAGTATTAGGGTTATGATGTTGGCAGGTTTCATTCGAACAAACTAAGTGTCAAGTGTGTTATGTTTCAGACACTTAAATAGAAAAGGAAGGGTATGTCTTTTTGCTTGTCTTGCCGAAGCTTTATATAACGGTTGTATTGATAAAGCTGTTATTTATTTGTTTGTTTATATTTATTATGGTTCTTTATTAATAACCGTGAGTTATGTTATTGTTTTAACATATACATATATCATGGTTATTAGTTAATAATCGTAAGGTATGTTATAATCTTTTTTTTTTGGTAGCTAATGCCCAAATAAATACATTTTTATATTCTATAAAAATAAAACTAAAAAATATCACCCTCTGGTGACTAATTGCCTAATGAGGTCTACTGCAAATTTAGGAATTTTTGTTTCGTTTCAATTTGGATGAATCAAAAGTTTTATAAATTCGTAGCAAACTACACATTATTATGCTTCTCGTCACCAAAAGAGTGGCCTGAATCATCTGGGAGTATGTCAGGATCATAGTGGCCAATCTCATACTCATCAAGAGTGAGATTGGCCTTCCTATTCACATTCGACAAATATCCGGCCAACCTCCTCACTCTATAGTCAAGGAGTAATATCCCAATTTTTGATTAAGGGATAATCATGATTATTGTGTATAATTATGAATTTAATTGGAATTATTATGTGTTTTATGGAAATATTAATTAATATGTCATAATTAGTGGAAAATTGGAAGAACGGAAAAATTGGCCATGAGTGGTAATTAATGGGGAAATTAATTCCTAACTAAGAGGAAAAATGAGAAGTGTGATTAAATGGCTAATGGAGGGATTAGATAAGTTAATTGGTGACTTATTGTGTGAGAGCCAATGGGAGTAAGACATGTGGCAAGATTTTTGTGTGTGTGAAGGGAGAAAAGTCAAAGTTGAAATTAAAAATTATTTCCTTCCCTCTCTCCTCCTTGGTGTATGCTGATAGGAGTATGGGGCAAGAGGTCATCATTCTCATTCTCTTCCACACTCCATCTCTCTTCTCTTTCCCTCTCATTCTCTCTCTTCTCTTCTGAAATTCCAGCAGCCAAGTTGGGCAAGAAAGAGAAAGAAGAGCTTGTGATTTAGGTAAGTAGATGCCCTCCATTGCTCAATCACCATTCATAAATGTTGATCCTTGAGTGATGAGCTTCATTTTGGTGTTTTTAGTTTGACCATTGGTTGAGGTTTGAGCCCACACGAAAATCTGATTGTTGGAGAATCAAAGAGTGTCTTTGGAGAAGTGAAAGAGGTAAGTGAAACTAATCTATCTATCTAAGTTTCATGCCACTGAAGTAGTTTATAATTTCTGAAAATTTTGGCTTGAATCCGAAAATGAGTGCCACTGTTCATTTGGTATGTTTTTGGCATGAGAATGGTATTTTGGAATGAGTTTAGGATAGATAGATTGATTGGAGGTTGAAATGTTAAGTTTAGTGATTTTGGGAAAATTGATGATTTGCGTTGATTCAAACCAAAGCATGATAATGGAGTTGGATTTTGGTCATTTTAATGATTCCATTGAATTCCTTGGGTGTTTTTGTGTGGGAGTAGCTTTGGTTTGGTATTTGGGTTCATTTAGATCACTTGGTAAAAATTCTGGAAGTGCTGTAATACCTTCTGCGTTTTCTGGTTTCTGATAATCATGCTCGAGTGAGAGTGAGTGTGCTTGAGTGAAGAAAGAACATCACTCGAGTGAGGGAAGATCATGCTCGAGTACTGTGTGTATTTTCCCTTCTGGCCTTCAGTTCTCATGTCGCACTTCAGGGCGAGACGCAAAAGTGTTGCCTCACTTGCAAGTGTTGAGGTTTCTCACTCAAGTGAGGTCTTCTTCACTCAAGTGATCCTTTTCTGTGAAAGTTCTTGTGCTCTCGGGCAAACACTTTCTATCCTCACTTCCTAGAACTTGAGGTGCTGTCCGTACCAATGCTCGAGTGAGGGCTTTTGTGCTTGAGTATCCATACCAATACTCGAGTGAGACCATTTTCACTCGAGGTGCAGCAGTGAAAAATCAGTTTTTATGCTTCCAAAAGGGGATCTTTGGGATAGTTCTTCCTACCCTTTAGGAGTTTTGTTAGGGGTATTTAATGACTCTAAAAGAGCATTAATGATAACTAATTAAGTATTATGAAGTTAATTAAGTCTTGGAATAGAGTATAACTCTTCGTCCTTAATTGCGAATATAGGATTTGACAATTTCCCTATTCGGGAGAGACCGGCGTCAGGACACGTATGGAAGGACTCAGGTAGTGACTCTTCTCTTATATTGTGTATGATGTTTTGGTATGCATAACTTATCATTGAATTTGTGAAATGTGTGCCATGGTACATTACGGCGTGAGTACTTCAGCGTGAGCCGTATAGGGATTGACGTTGGTCATCTCTAGGTCGGCCGTTGAACTGCTGTCGTAATCGACATGGACCTTTGTGAATCTGACCCGTGGGGTGGCGTTTGTGAAACCAGCCGTGGGCTGTGTGTATCTTGCCTGTATGGCTTGCGTTATGAAATGCTTTATATGGATCCCAGTTATGGTGAATTATATTGTGTGGATTGTTGTGATGCAATACAGCGTGAGCAATCGTCAGGAATGACATGTGTCATACTAACCATTGTCGTTGAACTGCCGTTGTAGTTGCTTGTATGGATAATGATTTGATTCCATGCCTTATTATTGTACATTATATGATTGATTTGACACTACAGGGATTCTTTAGAATCTCACTCTCCCAAAATTAAACATTTTAGACAGGGCTGAAGGATCGAAAGGCAAACGGGTGACGAAGAGCGGGTAAAGCTCCGTGTTAGGAGTTCCTTTTTTGTTATTGGTTATCATTGTATATTATTGGATATTTTGTGGGAAGTATATGTATATTTTGGGATTTGTGATGTAGTTTGGTGTAATCCCCAAGTAAAGGGTATGAAGTATGGGCTTTATGCCTTTATATGAACCCTTGTTTAATTAATGGAACTCGAGTGTGTCGGGAATTTATGCTGTACTCTGATATTTGTAAATGGAATCAACTTGTACAGGCCATTTTGTATTGAAATGTGAATGTGAGACCATTGTTGAACAGGTTTTGTAAAATTTTTGTGAACCCCAATTGATTTGGGAAGTTTGACTTTGTTTAAGTCCCAAATCAATTACGGTCTCTAATTCCACATTAATTATGTTTTTACGAACTAATCTCGTCCTAAGCATGAAGGGGGTTACACAAGGCATTCTGCATGCTACATAATTTCCTCCATTTGAGGTAGGGGTTGTGGAGGAGGAGAGGAGAAGGAGGTGGTGGAGGTTGTAAAGGAGGGAAAAGTTGGGGAAGGAGGAGGATGACACTGTGAATTTTCTAGTAGGTCTTTAGTATGGCATTTCATTTTGGCAATTAAAAGAACAAGGAGGACAAAAAACATAAGGAAATTGTGAGCTTATATAGATTGGAAGTTATAGGTGCGAACCGTCATTACGCGCATTGGAAGTTGAAGAGGAGCAATTGCACACAGTGGTGGGTAATGAAAAGGTACTTGGTTCTCATGCTGATCTTCAAAGAATGAAGAAGCATAGATTGTTAGAGCAAGCGTTTCACCCAAGAGGGGGTGAATTGGGTGATACTATAAATTTCGTTGCAAATATAAAACTTGACGGTGAAATTGAAACAGTAAAGAGTAAGGAGAAATATCACCGAAGTGTACACCGGGAGTTATACTGGTTCGGCCACAACCACTTTGACCTACGTCCAGTCCTCAGAGCTTCTCTGAGAGTTTCACTATAACTTCCAAGATTCAGTGGGTTCTTGGCACCTCAGTACAAGCAAGTTCCTTCACCTGGACACTTGCTCCCCCTTACAAGTTGTAATCCAATCCCAACTCAAGGTTCCACAACCTTAAGTTATCTTAATAACAAATATTGAGTTTGAATAAAATATCTCACTTTCAGAGTGAATAAGAATCACTTAAGTACAGAATTACTAAAATGAGTAAAACAGAGTAATGAAACTTGATGATACGTTCGTGTGTGTTCTTGTTGTTGTATCTCTGTTTGGATGTTCCCATTTATATAGATATGTTGGTGATGACCGTTGGAACATTTTCTTCTCGTTCGTTGGAGAGTGCGCAGTCATTGTTGACTTTTCCAATATTTGAAAAATATCCGTTGGCGGTAGGTGGCATTTGAACTTCACATTTGACTTTCCTTATTTGATAAGATTTCTTCATTGTTTATCTGTAAATATGATAGAAATACTAATACAATGAAAGGTTAATCATATAGGAAACAAATCAATGAACGTTTGAATGATTTCTAAGTTTCTGGGTTTACATACTCGAGTAGCTACTCGAGTATTCATTAAAGTTTACTCGAGTATCATCGGGAAAACTTTGATGAACTGCAAGTCAACAAACAAATATAAGATTACTCGGGTAGTGCATGGAATAAACAAAATATCAAACCTTTGGAAATGCATGTTTACTCGGGTACCTACTCGAGTAATGCACTCTTTTCTTCATAGGTTACTCAGGTACCAACTCGAGTAAACCTTCAAATAAACTTTTGGTTACTCGATGCTTTACTCCAGTAATGTTGGCAGGATTTCAAGGCCGAGAGCACTTCAAGTTTGATTACCTTGTTACTCGAGTACATACTCGAGTAAACTCAATTTATGTGCATAGCTTACTCGGGTAATGACTTGAGGTTTATCTTCAAAAATAATTCTGCATACTCGAGTACTTACTCGAGTAATCCACTTTAAATGAGTCATTGAATACCTGCATACTTGAGTAATGCCTCGAGTGAAGTGTAATAAAAATAGATCAAGTTATTCGAGTACTACCTTCAGGTTTTTGCTTACCACAGTGAGTTACTCGAGTAGCTCCTCGAGTAACGTTGGCAGGGTTGAAAATGCCGAGAGCAACATATTTCTTGAAACAAGGGACTCGAGTACATACTCGAGTATCATTGGCAGGCCGAGCGCAACTAGAAGACTTTTACATGGTTACTCGAGTAACGTTGGCAGGCCGAAAGCAACTCCAAGTGATTTACCTGGTTACTCGAGTAGCTACTCGAGTAACATTGGCAGGCCGAGAGCAACTTGAAATCATTTACACTATTACTCGAGTACTTACTAGAGTAACGTTGGCAGGTTACTCGAAGGTGTCTCTGATTACTTCAAGTTTCTATTTCTTTACTCAAGTACATACTCGAGTAATACCTTAGAAAACTTGCTTCTGATCAAGTTTCTCAGCTTTTTCTCTTGGCCTTTCTTTATTACTCCAATGCTTACTTCAAGTGATGCTTTTCCCTGTTATTACTTTGTTCAAACTTATTTATTAATCAAATCTTTTTCATAATATTCTTTGTTATCATCAAAACATGAGATCTAACATTCTCCCCCTTTTTGATGATGACAAAATTTGGTGATTTTGAACAAGATTTTTGAAAGTAAGTTATCAAATAAACACTTCTTGAATTCAATGATAAAATTTTGAAAACCTTGTTAAGTTTATATTCAAAAATGTTTTGAAACAGATTGAGATTATAACATATTCACCTTGCATACATAAAAAACTTCATTAGTCCAACAATGTATCATAATTTAAAACTTAAATGGACTTGAAATGAAATCATAACTTAAGTAAACTTGTATTAAACTTAAACTTAAAAATTGCATTACAAGATGACAAGATGAAAAGCTTAAAATTCAAAAGCTCAAAAGCTCCCTAAAAACCCATATACACCCATATATCCCTAAAATAAACATAGACACTCCACAAAATCACACTCAAGCTCTTTTCCCCCTTTTTGTCTTCATCAATCAAGTGGAGGACTAGAAGCCTTGACCATGGAAATAGGCGTTACTGGAAGAACCATAGAAGCATCTGAACCAGAGGAGTCAAATGAGCTAGAAGAGACTGGTTCAGGAAGATTAACTGGAGGGATATGGATATCATCTCGTGGAGGAATAGGAGAAGGCTGGAAGACAATCATAGTAGTGGTCTCAACCTCTGGAGTATGATGATCAGAAGATGAGGAGGGTGAGATTTCCTCAGTATAGGTAGGAGATGGAATAGGTTTAGGAGCAGGTTCAGGCTGAGGTTTGGGTGGTGAATCATCAATGATGATATGGATGGTCTCATTTGTTTTGGGGTTATCCACTGAGTATAAGATATCTTTGGGTTGTGCCTCAGGTGGACTAGAGACCGAAGGGATAGAAGGCTCAGCCTCAGTGTGAGGAATATTAGAAGGAATGTTCTCTGGAGGTGGTGGTGGTGCAGAAGATGGTATATGCTCTGGAGAAGAAGAGGATGGACCGGCAGAAGGTCCGGGACCCAAGGAATCCAGTCATGCCAGAATCAATCTCAATGTCTCACCCTGGGCACGTTGCTCAGCTAGCAACTCCTCGTGCCTCTTATCCATCTTTTCTACCAACTCAGTCATCTTGTGATTCATGTGGGTTATCAGTTCAGCATTTGTGTTGGCAATGTCCACATGGAATCCTCTCAGCATATTTTCCATGAAGTGCTTGAGTGTGGCATTGAGAAAAGAGGGTGATGATGTGGTGGCAGCTGGAGCCGACGACTGAGTGTCATCCATCTTGCTAGTCTCAGTCTCAGTCTTCTTCTTCTTCTTTGACCCAGACTCCAGAGGACCCTTGAGAGGTATGTCAATGTTGAGCTTGCCAATCTGATTTCTCCCAACCAGAGTAATCCTCTCAATAGGTTCCTTGTTCTCCAGATACCATATCTTATTCTCCTTTAGAATAAGTGACACAACCTGAGGATATGGCATCGGTGTGGTAGCCTTCCTATCCACCCTGTACCTCTTCATCTCAGAGAAAATATACTCCCCCAAATCTTTCTGTTCCTTCAGGAGAAGTGAAGCAAACCATCTAAAGTCCCTATCTGAGAAATGGGTATAGTTGTTGGCCTTGTTCACAAGGGATCTAGAGTAGATGTACCATAAAACCCTGTGATGATTACACATATCACTCGGTTTGAAATTTAAAGGGCCAACAAGCTCACCAGGTTTAAGGACAGAAAATATTTGGTTTGGGTCAAGTTGGGAGTAAATGTCATCTGGGGGGTTCTCTATCCCTAACCACAAGTTTATCCTAGAGGGTGAAATGAGAATCTTTTGGCCTCTCACAGTGGCGGTCATCTCTTCCTCAGCTGAGGTCCTATTTGGTTCATCTAGGATCTCAAGGTTGCAATAAAAATGTGTGATCACTTTTGTGTAAAAAGGTAATCTAATAGAAAGCCAAGGCATAAAAGGTTCTAAATAGGAACTAAGATCATGCTTCAATACCTCCTGAAGTAACTTGAGGTCCACATAGTGTGTCTTACACACTTTCCTCCTGGAGAATTGAGTGAGATACTTTGGGGACTCCTCCAGTTTGTTGACATTGAACCCCTTTGGAGGGTTGGTGATCTCCTCTTCTGGCAATTTAGACTTCTTTGAAGATTGTCCCTTCTCCATTTGATCTAGAATGCTAGCCATTGCCTTAGCCACATTCTTATCATATTTGGGCTTTTTAGAAGGCTTTGGTGTGAAAGAGGGAGTTGAGGAATCAGAGGGTGGAGGAGAGGGAGACTTTGCACTTTTACCTCTCCCAGTAGAGGTGCTCTTTTTGGATTGAGCCCTTGTAACTATAGGCTCTTTGATCATAACCCCTTTTGGTTTCGGTTGAGGTTGAGGTTGAGGTTGGATTTTGGCTTTTGATCTAGGGGTAAGTTTCCTTCTCTTTCTGGGAGGAGAAGAAAGAGGGTCAGAGAGTCGTTGGGATTCAGAGGAATATGTGGGAGTGAGGTTTTTTGTTCTAACCATTTTGAATCAATGAAGATTTTGACCAACTCAGAAAAATAGAGTCTCAGTCGCGAGTTTAGGGTAGACTGAATCTGAGCAGAATAGGAGGTTTTTGGAGTTGAAATTTGTTGGGTTTTGACGGAAATGATGCAAGGAATCGATTGTGAAAAATTTTTGTGAGAAAGTAGAGTGATTTACTCGAGGAGATTTTGTGGAAATGACCGAGTTTGCGACAGTAAAGACCTAAAACCTGACATTACTCGAGGCCTTACTCGAGTAAACTTCATGTTTACTTGAGTCCTTACTCGAGTGATCATACAGAAAATCTTAAAATAATTCATTTAAATTGCGTACCTGGCATGAATAATATTGTAATTATCCATATATGTTCCCTTGATCATTTATAACCAATTTGGAGCAAATTTGAGTCGTTTTTCATCAATTTGATAATCTGGACTTGCAGTTACTCGAGTCCTTACTCGAGTAAGCTTCAAGTTTACTCGAGGCTCACCTCAGGTAACTTGTCTTTTCAACTTCTGACTGTTCATTTCTTAGTAACTGAATCGTTTGATTTAAATTCCAGGTAACTTGATCCGTTACTTCCAGTTTTGGAAGACCATTACTCGAGTAGTTACTCGAGTAAAGTGCTCCTTTACTTCAAGTTGTTCCTCGGGTAATGCTTCACTGTCAGTCATTACTTCAAATTGGTACTCCAGTAAAGGTGTCCTCTGATAACCTCTATTTTTATTTCTCAAAAGAGAGTTTCAATCTTCCTGCAAAATAAGTTTCTATATACTCCGATGCTTAAGTTAGTAATCATCAAAACATTATCAAATGACTTCATCTAATATTATGAGAAACTAAAATAACTTATAACTCATTGGGATTTACCATTCCCAATTCTCTTCTAATGTATAGAAATTGATCTTTTGCAAGGGGTTTTGTGAAGATATCAGCTAGTTGAAGATGAGTAGGAATGAATATCACTTTCACATCTTTCTTTTGGAAATGCTCTGATGAAGTGATGTCTGACATCGATATGCTTGGTTCTAGAATGTTGAACTGGATTTTTCGCCAAGCTTATTGTACTGGTATTGTCACAATAGATTGGTATTTCTTTGAGATAAATACCAAGATCTTGTAGTTGTTGTTTTAACCATATCACTTGTGCACAACAACTTGAGACTGCAACATATTCGGCTTCCATTGATAAAAGAGACACTGTATTTTGTTTCTTACTAAACCATGATACAAGAGATCCTCCAAGAAATTGTCCTTGTCCGCTGGTGCTCTTTCTGTCTGTCTTGTATCCTCCATGATCTGAATCTGAATATGTAACAAGATATTCACTTCTTCCTTTGGGATACCACAGACCCAATTCGGGTGTGTCAGCAAGGTATCTAAAAATTCGTTTGACCGTTTCAGCATGTGATTCCTTTGGTGCTGATTGATATCTTGCACATATGCCAACACTAAATTGGATGTTTGGTCTGCTTGCCGTGAGATAGAGTAATGATCCAATCATTCCTCTATATTTTGTGATGTTGTAGTCTTTCCCTTTGACATCAGCATCAAGCAACGTAGTTGAGCTCATAGGTGTGTCCGTGCCATTTGCTTCATCCATTCCATACTTCTTCAATAGCTCTTTCAAGTACTTTGTTTGAGATATGAAGATTTCATTCTTTCTTTGTTTGATTTGTAAACCAAGAAAGAAATTCAATTCTCCCATCATTGACATCTCAAACTCTCCCTGCATTATCTCAAAAAATTCCTTACACAGAGATTCATTAGTAGCACCGAAAACAATGTCATCAACATATATTTGAACAATTAAAATATCATCACGTTTTTGTTTTATAAAAAGTATTGTATCAACTTTTCCCCGTATAAAACCTTGATCAATGAGAAATTTACTGGCCTTTCATACTATGCTCTAGGAGCTTGTTTTAAACCATATAAAGCCTTTTTGAGTTTGAAAATATGGTCAGGTTTGGTAACATCCTCAAAACCTGGAGGTTGTTCTACATATACTTCTTCCATGATGTAACCATTTAGAAATGCACTGTTTACATCCATTTGATAGAGTTTGAATCCTTTGATGCATGCAAAGGCTAAGAGTACACGTATAGCTTCCAATCTAGCCACTGGAGCATACGTTTCCTTATAATCAATCCCTTCTTCCTGATTATAGCCTTTGGCCACCAACCTTGCCTTGTTTCTGACAATAATTGTGGATTCATCGAGTTTGTTCTTGAATACCCATTTAGTTTCAATGATCGGATGATCCTTGGGTCGGGGTACCAAATCCCAAACTTGATTTCTCTCAAATTGATTTAGTTCTTCTTGCATTGCTATAACCCAATCATTATCTGATAGGGCTTCATCAATGTTAGAAGGTTCAATCTCAGAAATAAATGCAGAAAAACTTACTTCATTGAAAATTCTATTTCTAGTTTTGATCCCTTCATTCACATCTCCTATGACTTGATCTAAGGGATGACTTTTATTGTATTTCCAGGCTTTAGGTTGACCTAGTGATTGCTCTTCTTCCTTAGTTTCATCAACTTCTGGAATAAGAGACTTAGAAATAGATTGACCATTTTCTTGATTTAAAACAACTTCTTGTTCTTCATCAATGGTTTTGTCAGAGGTTTCAAATTCATCAAATACAATATGAATTGATTCTTCAACAACACATGTTCTTTTATTGAAAACTCTATATGCTTTACTTCAGTTAGAATATCCTAGGAAAATTCCTTCATCAGTTTTAGAATCAAATTTTCCTAAGTTATCTTTACCATTATTATGAATGAAACACTTACAACCGAAGATGTGTAGATGAGCAATGTTTGGCTTTCTTCCTTTGTACAGCTCGTATGGGGTCTTTCCAAGTTTCGTTATGATATAGGCTCTATTTGAGATATAGCATGCTGTACTCATAGCATCAGCCCAGAAAACTTGAGACACGTTCTTTTCATTCAACATTACTCTAGCCATTTCAGTAAGCACTCTATTCTTGCGTTCCACAACTCCATTTTGTTGAGGCGTCCTTGGAGCAGAGAAATTGTGATCAATGCCATTAGTATCACAATATTCTTCAAAGGCTTGATTATCAAATTCTCCACCATGATCAGTCCTAATACCTACAATGGACATACCTTTCTCATTTTGCACTTTCTTGGCAAAAACAATAAATTCTTCAAAGGTTTCATCTTTTGATGATAGAAAAATAACCCATGTAAATCTGGAGAAATCATCAACAATGACCAATGAATATAGGTTGTCACCAAGACTCTTTATTGTTGCTGGGCCAACTAAATCCATATGCAATAATTGTAATGGTCTATTTGTTGAAATCTCATTTTTCAGTTTGAAAGATGATTTAGTTTGTTTACCCTTTTGACATGCATCACAAATCAAGTCATTTTTGAAAGTTACTTTGGGTAATCCAAAAACTAAATCCTTTTTGAGTAGTTTGCCTAATTGATGCATATTGACATGAGCCAATTTCTTATGCCATAGCCAACTTTCATAAGCATTACTCAGAAAACAGTTTTCAGATTCATTTCTACTAATATCTAGAGTATAGCAGTTACCTTTCCTTTTTTTCTCTGAGCTTAGCCTTGATATTCTTCTTATCAAGCTGTAAGTCATTCTTGTTGATAATTAAGCATTCTTCTGAGTCAAATATTACCCAGTTGTCTTTATCTGCACTTTGACTTACGCTCAGCAAATTGTGACACAAACCTTCAACATAATATACATCTTTGACTTGTATTCCTTTGTCATTTTTTATTTCACCAATTCCTACTATCCTTCCGGATTGATTTCCTCCAAATTTTACCTTTCCACCTTCCTTAGGTTGCAATGTGGTAAAACTTTCGAAATCTCCGGTCATATGTCTAGAGCATCCACTATCTATGTACCACTTGCTATTTTTGGATGCTTTGAGACATACCTACAATCAAATGACTAAGTCTTAGGTACCCACATCTTTTTGGGTCCTTTTGGGTTAGTACAAATAATTTTCTGAACATATGAGCCTTTAGGTACCCATTTGTAGGTTCCTATCGTTCCTTTCTTCTTATGAATGCATGAAGAAGTATAATGGCCTTTTCTATTACAGTAATTACAAAATGCAAAAGGATTTGATGTATGCACAGAATGCTGGAAATAATTCAAATATGACTTACCTCCTGCTTTCTTTCTACCTTTCCTTCTATCTGATTTTGGATCATATCCAATTCCAGATCGGTTATTTACAAATCGTTGAACTTTTAAAATAACATTTAGCATCTCACTTCTTTGTGTAAATTTTTCAAGAGTTTTTGTGAGATCAATGTTTTTCTTTTTCAAAGAGGAACAATTTTCACAATCCTTTTCTGAACGTTCTTTAAGTTCAATTTCAAGAACTTTGTTTTTCTTTTTGAAAACAACCAATTCTTTAACTACTTTGATGAATTCAGAATGTAAAGCATTATATTCAGAAACTAATTCATCATAGGTAGGTTCAGAATCATTTACCTCTTCTTCTGTTTCTTCTTGAGCAACAAGACATATATTTGCTACTTCTTCTTCATCACTTTCTTCGTCAGAGGAACTATCACCCCATATAGCAGATACAAAGGCCTTCTTTTTATTGAAGAATTTGCCTTTTCTCTTTTCTTTGCTCTTTTGGTTTAGCTCTGGACATTCTGACTTGATATGTCCTGGTTTTCCACATTTATAGCATATGATATGATCTTTGCTACTAGTTCCTCCTTTCTGAAAGTGTTTGAATCCTTGACCTTTCTTGTAAAATTTTCTGAATCGTTTTATGATTAAGCCCATTTCATCATCATCGAATTCCTCATCCTCATCTTGATTTTCTTCCTTTGCTTTTAGTGATAGACATTTCTTTTTCTTGTCACCAATGTCATCTAGTTCCCGTTTGAACTTTAGTTTGCTTTCATATTCAGAAAGACTTCCAAATAGAGAAGCAACTGATCTCATTGATTCTCCTTTTGCTTCTTCTATCACGGTGACTTTGGCCTCCCACTCTTTAGAAAGAATATTCAAAATCTTTCGTACTTGGTTATGTTGATCATAAACTTTCCCAAGTGCTGCAAGTTGATTAACAAGATGAGTATATCTAAGTTCGAATTCAGATATTGATTCACCTGATTTCATCCGAAGTAGATCGAATTCAGTGACCAAGGTGTTGATCCGATTCTCCTTTATTCCCGAAGTTCTTTCATGAGCTATTTCCAGAGCTTCCCACATTTCCTTTGCTGTTGGGAGTGTGCAGATTCTGAAATATTCACTTTGACTCAAGGCACTTTGTAACATCAGAATTGCCTTGCTGTTGAGAGTGATAAGTTTCTTGTCATTCTCATCATATTCCGCTGGCGTCTTTAGAATTTTCTAAGAATCTATAATCTTTGTAGGTTGATAGTTTCCACTCTCAATTACATCCCATAGCTCATATTCGGTAGCCATCACGAACACTCTGAATTTTGCTTTCCAGAAGGAAAAATGTTCTCCACTAAAACCGAGAGGTCTAGTGATGGATGATCCGTCGGGAAGAATTCCTTCACCCATGCTTGCCATTGGATCCTTCTTAGGTTGTTATACCTTAACAAGAAGACCTAGGCTCTGATACCAAATGTTAGAGCAAGCGTTTCACCCAAGAGGGGGGTGAATTGGGTGATACTATAAATTTCGTTGCAAATATAAAACTTGACGGTGAAATTGAAACAGTAAAGAGTAAGGAGAAATATCACCGAAGTGTACACCGGGAGTTATACTGGTTCGGCCACAACCACTTTGACCTACATCTAGTCCTCATAGCTTCTCTGAGAGTTTCACTATAACTTCCAAGATTCAGTGGGTTCTTGGCACCTCAGTACAAGCAAGTTCCTTCACCTGGACACTCGCTCCCCCTTACAAGTTGTAATCCAATTCCAACTCAAGGTTCCACAACCTTAAGTTATCTCAATAACAAATATTGAGTTTGAATGAAATATCTCTCTTTCAGAGTGAATAAGAATCACTGAAGTACAAAATTACTAAAATGAGTAAAACAGAGTAATGAAACTTGATGATACGTTCGTGTGTGTGTTCTTGTTGTTGTATCTCTGTTTGGATGTTCCCATTTATATAGATATGTTAGTAATGACCGTTGGAATATTTTCTTCTCGTCCGTTGGAGAGTGCGCAGCCACTGTTGACTTTTCCAGTATTTGAAAAATATCCGTTGGCGGTAGGTGGCATTTGAACTTCACATTTGACTTTCCTTATTTGATAAGATTTCTTCATTGTTTATCTGTAAATATGCTAGGAATACTAATACAATGAAAGGTTAATCATATAGGAAAAAAATCAATGAACGTTTGAATGATTTCTAAGTTTCTGGGTTTACATACTCGAGTAGCTACTCGAGTATTCATTAAAGTTTACTTGAGTACTTACTCGAGTATCATCGGGAAAAATTTGATGAACTGCAAGTCAACAAACAAATATAAGATTACTCGGGTAGTGCATGAAATAAACAAAATATCAAACCTTTGGAAATGCATGTTTACTCGGGTACCTACTTGAGTAATGCACTCTTTTCTTCATAGGTTACTCAGGTACCAACTCGAGTAAACCTTCAAATAAACTTTTGGTTACTCGATGCTTTACTCCAGTAATGTTGGCAGGATTTCAAGACTGAGAGCACTTCAAGTTTGATTACCTTGTTACTCGAGTACATACTCGAGTAAACTCAATTTATGTGCATAGCTTACTCGGGTAATGACTTGAGGTTTATCTTCAAAAATAATTCTGCATACTCGAGTACTTACTCGAGTAATCCACTTTAAATGAGTCATTGAATACCTGCATACTTGAGTAATTCCTCGAGTGAAGTGTAATAAAAATAGATCAAGTTATTCGAGTACTACCTTCAGGTTTTTGCTTACCACAGTGAGTTACTCGAGTAGCTCCTCGAGTAACGTTGGCAGGGTTGAAAATGCCGAAAGCAACATATTTCTTGAAATAGGGGACTCGAGTACATACTCGAGTATCATTGGCAGGCCGAGCGCAACTGGAAGACTTTTACATGGTTACTCGAGTAGCTACTCGAGTAACGTTGGCAGGCCGAGAGCAACTCCAAGTGATTTACCTGGCTACTCGAGTAACATTGGCAGGCCGAGAGCAACTTGAAATCATTTACACTATTACTCGAGTACTTACTCGAGTAACGTTGGCAAGTTACTTGAAGGTGTCTCTGATTACTTCAAGTTTCTGTTTCTTTACTCGAGTACATACTCGAGTAATGCCTTAGAAAACTTGCTTCTGATCAAGTTTCTCAGATTTTTCTCTTGGTCTTTCTTCATTACTCCAATGCTTACTTCAAGTGATACTTTTCCCTGTTATTACTTTGTTCAAACTTATTTATTAATCAAATCTTTTTCATAATATTCTTTGTTATCATCAAAACATGAGATCTAACATAGATTATTCTCATCATGAGCGTGGGGAAGGGGAAAAATTTGGACCTTTTAGTTGACGGTTGTTTAAGAGAAACCATTATATTGTTTTTTTTATATGAAGTTAGAAGACAATCGTTTATTTGTTCATCTAGCATTTCATGACAGTTTTACTATAAGAATCGTCGTTCTTGTGAGATAATATATAACGGTTACAAAGTACAACCATTATATATTTGCATGATATTCTAATAAGTGACAGTTATTACTTAATAACTGTAATGTATATACTTTTTAAAAAAAAAACAATTTGGTGGTTGATCATGCAACCACCATTTTACAAAAAATAAAAAGAAAGAGAAAGAGAAAGTAAATAAAACAAACTAAAATTAAAAAGTTACGGAGATGTTTTAAGTATTTGATGCATCATCATATTTTTCATTCTCCAGTAACTTGTCCATCTTCTCATTCAAAGAGTGAACGAGAGAGATAAGTTTCCTTCAAGCACTGGTCCATGCGTCCTTGCTCTCACAAGTAAACTTAGACCATATGTTAGAGCTCGTAGGTTATGTGGACAAGACCTTCAATTCTTGTTGGCATAGGGAGTTCATCTTTCGGTTTTATGCTAGATGATTAATCAGAGTTCTCTTGGATTTGTCCATGATGTTTTCTTGAATCAGAAGTTGGCTTTAAGAAGTTGAAATGGAAGTAGAGAAGCGGAGTTCAATTTTCGAACATTTATATAAAGAGTTTCGTGGATTATCGAGCCGTCACATATTTTAGTATTAAAGATCATTATATTTTATAAATGACGACGGTTAATTCTTAATAACCATTATATATTTGACAATTTTTTTTAATTTATTGGTGTCTACTGTTAATTGCATAATCATCCACAATATTAACTTAGAACCATTAAGTATGTTGACTAAAATTCTTTACGGTTCTTTATACTTTATGGTTCTTAGTTAATAACCGTGAACTATTAATTTTTAACTCCATTTCCCTCCTTTGATGATAAGAATGTGGATGAGGATGAATAGGACGATGAAGACCATCCTTCTCTTCCTCTTCCCCATCCTCATCCTCATCCTCATTCTCATTATTGGAGGAGGAAAATGAAGGCTAGATTAGAGTATTATCATCAGCGTGGGGAAGAAGAAATGTTTCGAACCATCACAACATTTGTTGTTTCATGACGGTTTTTGCTTAACAATCATCATTCTTATAAGACAAAATATAATGGCTACTAATTATCACCGTTATTTATTTGTTTGGACTTCTATTAAGTTACAGGTTTCACTTAATAACCATTATATATCTCAAGTACTAAGGATCCTAACCACATCGCCTTCTTCACTGTAGTTGGCAACTCAACCCCCTCCGTCAATCCATCTTTTGCGTCGAATGATGACATGGCACAAGATAAAGAAGTATTAGGGGAAGGGTCTTGTTGTCATAAAGGGGGTTCAAAGTAAATTACACGAGATGAGAGGAAACTTACTATGAGATGAAACAAGAAAGGATAAATTGTGAACTTATCACATTTCAAATTTTGACCTTTCTTGTTCCATCTACAGTAAGTTTCCTCCCCTATCTCTTAATTTGTTTTCATAACCTCCTTCATGACAACAAGACCCTTTCTCAGTGTTATTTTCTCTTGTATCATCTTGTCATTCAGCACAATAGATGGATTGGGGGAGGGGGTGATGTGGTTAAGTTCCTGAGTACGTGAGCCATTTGTTGCCACCAATAAGCCTTGACAAGGAGGTGGTAGTAGGGGGTGGCGGTAGAGGAGGATTTCCCTATAATCTTAATATGATGAAGGAGAGAAAGAGGAGGCCGATAAAGAAAAGTAGTAAGAATTATAAGAAATAGTTGAGTTTAAATGAAGGTCTAATAGATTGTGAAGGATTATGACTTATGAAGATCTAATGGGATTATGAAAGGTTATGATAAGTTATGACATTGAAGGTCCGAATGTTACGAAGGGTTATGAAAGAATTAGATAACGGTGGTTTCTAAAGATCGTTACATTTTGTCTTCGTTGATACAAGTGTTTGGAAGACGAATCGTTTGTAAGTGTTATATGACGATTGTTTTTTAAGAACCGTCATTTTTATCACTAAATAAATAACGGTTATTAGCTATAACTATTACTTTTGTGTTTTCGTGAATTTCGCCTCACAATATATGACAGTACGCATAATTAACCGTTATGTTTAAGTATTATATATTTTTTTGCAACCTCTGCCTCGACATACATGACGTTTATTAGCTGTAATTTTTATATATTAGGCATTATAAATGCTCAAATATGTAGTAGTGATATCTACAAGGTCCTTCCTTGCCTCTGCATACAACACTTTGTTTTTCTTTGTCCACAATAGCTCTCACAAAAAGACAGAGTTGACTTTTTTTTAGAGATTAAGAAAGTTAAATAAATTACTTAATCATATCATATGTTGTGTATTTTTAAATTATAAATTAGTTTATAAGTTAGACAAAATAATTTAAAGAAAAAATAACAAATATAAATATTTTAAAATAATTTAATCAGTTTCTTATATCTACAAAAAAATTAACTCTATCTTATATTTAGGACCGATTTCGTGACTCCTCATTTGTTGACAAACTTTTCAATTGGGCTCATTGTTTTTGGTGCATGTATATGCCATTGAGTGTTGCACTCTTTAATCACATACATTGGATCCGATCCTCATGCATGCACTTAAAATCTACATTAAGACTTTTTTTATATTTTTCCTGGTCCTTAAAACATGAGTGAGGTTTTCCGTATTTATTTTCTATAATGTTCAAATCTACTATTACTCCTTCTAATCCGCCATCAACTGGCCAAATTGTTAGAGGCTAATTATGATCATAGATAGAGATGGGTAGGAATAATACAGTCATCAACAGATCAGAGTCCTAAAAATTTTTTTTATGTTACGATGATCACAATTGTTTAATGCCTGAACTGTTTATGGAATTGCGCCATTCCAATATTCCTCATCACCGGCTGGCCTTTTGCATTGAACTCTTAAACCATGCATGTTGCCCTTAAAAAGATACATATATTTATTCCATATTCATGTTTGGAATAGTTATACACCCATACGCGTTCTGAGAAAATATAGACCATAATATACATTAATTCAACCTATAAAGAGAGTGTTTGGTAGTACGGTGGGCCTGCCCAACCGAACAATTAGGGCCCGATAAGCAGAGTGATTTTTTTTTTTCTTTTGAGTGTTTGGTGCTTCAATTGAGTTTGATGGTTTTTGATTTGTAAAGCTGCTTTTGCTTTAAGCAAAAATTATGAGCTTTTCATGATTAACTTGTCTGAAATTATTGGATCCCGCTTAAAAAACGATGGTGCTGAGGTTTTTTATTTTTTTTAAAAAAAATGGTGTCTAATATTATGAAGTATTTCTTTGAACTTATCTAATATCTTAAAATGTTTTTAAATAACACGCAATATCATAAAATAATTTTTAATGCTTTTAACTCCTAAAAGTATTTTTTCAATTGTACCCAATATGTTATCAGATTGATTGCAATTTTACCTTTAATGTATTTTTTTAACTCCAAAAATTACTTTAAAATATTTTTTTGTGCTTTTAATCATTTAAAATATTTTTTCGGTTATACCTAATTTTGAGAAACTGACTACAATTTTACTGTTAATGTATTCTTTTTCAGTAGTAACGAGCACTCAAAACTTAGAATACTGATTTATTGATTACCACCCACTCTGAAATATTTTTCTAGTAGCACCTATTACTTTAAAGTAATTTTTAAATATTTACTTGATTTTTTAAATATTTTCCCACCCACTCTCTCTTATCATTATCGCACAAATTAATTATGCTAAAGCTAATCCAAACAAGTTTTACTTTTACAAAAGTCACTTATACAACCATCAATCCAAATATAAATCATATTACACAATCTGACTTTTACCCAAAAATAAGATTGCAAGAAGTCAGACTTAAAAACACCACTTTTATAATCGTTGTTCCAAACACACACACACACCAACGAACTAACATAATACTAGGACTACAAAAGCAAGATATCATATGATAGCTAGAAATTTACTACTAATCGCATGGCCCCGAGACTTAAATTGAACAAACAAATGTCTGTGCTGGGTGATTAGGTCACTTCTCTTCTTTAATAGCAGTATTTGTCAAGAATTGAGCCAATCCCATGGTCAAAGCTGATGTAGATATCAGGGAAGCTTTCAAGATGCTCACAACCTGCAATTTTCATATGATCATGTTGCAAAATTATAATAGAAGTTGTAGCTAGCACATTATCGCTTAGAAGTATTAAGGTGTATTAGTTGGTGATGACCCTCAAATCTGTAAATCGGGGTCATAACAAAGTGGTTTAGTATGAAGGAATCAATATTGATCCCTACCAAAATGTGAGTGTAGGGTTATTAGTTCATCTCCCTCAAATGAGGGATGATTAGTACAAGACAAATTAAATTAAAATGCTTAAAATCAAATTAGAGAATACGTACCTCTTGGACACCAACGCAGATTGTCCTTTCCTCCAAGTCAAGCTCAGAAACTTTAGAATTAGCTCCTCTTTTCTTTTTTCTTTTTGATTTAGCTTCTTTATTCAACCATGACAAAACAAGGTCAGCTGAAAAAGGTTCCACAGTCAAATCATCTGCAACCATGAACATGGTCCACTCCTTCACACATCCATACGATGATTTGGTCGTGGACGAACGTTTGGGGTCCCACAAGTTCACTGCTAGTGAACGCTCAGGTGAACAATTAATAAATTGGCCAGTTAGATAACAAGTTGAATTAGGATCACCCACATCGCTATAATAAAGATATAGCGGTGAAGGATACATCACTTCACTTACAGGTAACATTTGCTTGTTCAACTTATATTGTGGAGCAAACTTAAGGTCGGTCAACATGTTCTTCCCTGAAATGAAATCAGTGGATTTAAAAGAAGTCAAACTGTTGTACAATTTGTCGATGCATCCCAAACCAGAATTTCCTTGTAAAACTCTCTCCACTGCTCCTAGGGGGATTGCCAGGAAGCTAAGAAGCTGCTCCATGAAACTTTTATCAACTACAGCAAACAATACTTTGAACTTAGTTTTTTCAATCATCACATTCAACTCCATCCTTATATCCTCTCTGCCAAGTATCTCACTTGTATTCTTGAAGGCCGTGCCTTTTGGATTATCAGCGATTTGTTTCCTTCTTAGCAATGAATCTGTAAGTACCGTACTTGAGACCAGTGAGCATTTGAGGAGGTCCATTACCTTCAATCAAGAGCAAAAGGCAAGAGAAGATAAGACATCTTTGTGCAGAAGGCATTCACGGTTAAAGTATACCACTTTGCAGTCGTATTTATAAGTCCACTTTGAGAGCAATAAATAAGAGTGTTACAATTTTGCCCTTTTTAAATATAGAGGAAAAAGGTGAAAAATACCCATTCATGAATGAGGGAAAAATTGGAAAAATCTATCAATTTAGTTTTGATTTAGGGTTAATATAACTTTTGGTCCCTGAAGTTTGATTCAATTTTGGTTTTGGTTCCTCAAGTTTATAATCGGTGATTTTGGTCCATGAAGTTTGACCCTTGGTCTCTCAAGTTTAAAAATTTTGGTTTTGGTCCCTCAAGTTTGAAAAGGACTTGATTTTTTCCGGTTCAGTTAGGTTTTTTACCAAGTCCTTTTCAAACTTGAGGAAGCAACAATTATAAACGGAGTAAACTTGAGATATCAAAACAAAAAATTTCAAACTTCAGGGACCAAAACCACTGATTTTAAACTTGAGGAACCAAAACCAAAATTGGATCAAACTTCAATGACCAAAAGTTATATTAACCCTTTTATTTATTGAGTTAACTAACTTTCTTTGAAATTAGATAATTTAGACTTATAAATAGGACTAGAGTGGTATGATGTTAGGAGAAGTACTATCAAATTGGAGTAAGCCATTCTGATAGATAGAGCTGGGAATCAGGGCCGGCCCGGCCCTACAGGGCCGGCCCTTGACGGGCCAGGGCCTAACAGGGCCGGCCCTAAAGGGCTTGGGGTCAGAAAAATTGTAGTTTTTCAAAGCCCGGCCCGAGAGCATGAGGGCCAGGGCCGGCCCGCAGGGCCGGAAAGTCTTTTTCACAATATTTAACTATTTTTCCTGCGTATTTTCTTTCAGAGAGATAGACAAAGTTCTAATTTAATACATAAAAGTTGTCAACATGAAAGTTTAAACACGTCTCGCGCAACAAACAAACACAGTTACTAATGCATGATTAAAGGTAAAATCATGTCCATAAATAACTCACATAAAGGCCAAAGCATAAGGCAAAAAACTAAACACTCTAACCTCTAAGCAACATTAGTATGACGACGGGCTCGGCCCGATTTTCCTGCTCTAGTAGTCAATAAAATAAACGACACAAGATATAAATTAAACAATCTCAAGAAAATAAATCAAAAAATACAAAATTGGTAAGAATATTTATGAAATAAGAAATATTTTTTTATAAGTTTTTAATTTTTAGGATTATTGATACAAAATATTCTTATGAAACATCATTAACAAAATATAAAAAAGCAATAATAATATTATTATATAAATAATTTTAAAAAATAACAAAAACATACAGGGCCTAAAGGGCCGGCCCGTGGCCCTACAGGGCCGGCCCTTTTAGGCCCTCGGCCCTACAGGGCTGGCCCTTCAGGGCTCGCTTTCATTTTTTAGGCAAAAATCTGAGGCCCGGCCCTTATAAATTCAGGGCCTAAACGGGCCGGCCCGACGGGCTCGGCCCGTTTTCCCGGCTCTACTGATAGAAGACAACTCTAATATATATAGCAAATTCACTAAAATCTAATAACCGCACCATAATATTACAACATGATTACCTCCTCTGGGTCAATATTAACAGCGAAAGTCTGGATTTCATCTTTAGAGCGCAGAGTCGTTAGCAGACACAAGGTTGAAGCCAGATTGAAAGGCATTACACGTAAATCATCATAAACAGCAAAAGATGCCCCCCGTACGTAGCCTTTCCCGGTATAATCTGGCCAAGTTTTGTGTCACATATAATTTTATTAACTTGACAATAACAACAAGAAAGGCATAATATTAGTATATAGTATACTACCTCTGGTCGTGAATAAGACCTAATTGGCTTACTTAGTGATGTTAAGAAAGCTAGTTAAGTTATTTTAAACTATTCATATTTATCATTTTTTCTCCAAACTATTTTGTTTAACTTATAAATTGATATATAATATGATAAAACACAACATATGATATGATTAGCACCAAATGGGAGGGAGTATTACAAAAGTGGGTAATTTTACCTCCACTCAATCTTTCGGCAAGCACATGTGTCAAATTCTCGCCACATTTGCATTTTATATTGTTGAAGGTGCTCACCAGCATACAGGATTCTCTACGGCAATCGGACATTTCACAAGCATAAAACTTGGTGGGCTCAGTGTCATCAATGTTGAGTTTGAGCCTTTGATTAAAACGTTCCATTGAGTTCCTTGGCTGAAGCAACATTTGCTTACATGTCTCAGAATTCCAATACTTACGATCCAGATTACCCACACTTTGATACAAAGAGCTTATGCATCCCAACCTCAATGGCCCCATGTTAGAATCCTTATGCACAAGTCTGGCAATAGTTCCCAGTGGCAGCGTCAGGAAGCTTAAAAGAACATCTACGAAATCCTTCCCTGCTTCAGCAAAAAGCACTCTGTTTTCCTGTGTGTCCACAATAATTCTCACTGTGATTTGTTTCCGTGTTGCAGTAGAATTTGGAGCCATGGTTATGGTGAAAATGGAAACTGGGACAAGAAACAAGTGTAAAGTTCAAGAAAATATATATAATAAGATATACTTAAGTAGCAAACTTGTAGAGTCACTTAAGGCATGTATGTTATTATTAATAGCAAATCAAGGTCGTCTTACAAAGACTTAATTAAATCAGTGATTGGCATTAAATTTCCTCCTTTCATTTAAGTTGAACTGATCAAAATTGATTTCAATGAGTGAAGAGAAATTAAACTAAAAGCTAGTAATAACAAAAATTTTTCACAAAGAACAACTCTCAATATCATGAAGGACAATCTAAAGCTACTAATCCCTTATTTGCTTCTTAGATTTTATCCCCACTAAATTAATTTAAACTTAACTTAATCAGCTAATCTAAAGTCTTAATATCTATAAATACCTGTCGGTCCATTTATAAACCTACCTCACTAAATTATATAATGTCTCGGTAAGATGTAATTTAGATTGGAACCACTCTAATTTGATTATAAGGAGTTTCTAGGTATAGACGTCAATTAGATTAAAATCTAATTTCATATTCTTTAATCTCATGGTAAATTTAAAATTACCTCTTCCAAGCCCAATCCTAAATCCCCAAAACAAATGGCCAATCACTAAACAATGACAATAAAAATAAGATTAAACAAATTAAATTAAAATTAAATTAAACTAATTAGTGAGAATAATCTCTAGGGAGAATCACTCCTAGATCCCAAATAAGGGACATGTTATCAGAAAGGTGCTTATTTACAACTCTTCTACGTGTATTAATAACCTGTTGAGTGTATTTTACAACCGACCTTTCTGATAATATGTCCCTTACTTGGGACCTAGGAGTGATTCTCCCTAATCTCTAAGTCTCAAACAAGTTCATAGTACTCTAGGTTGAATAGCAAAACAGCCACACATGCTTTAATCAAATTCATCGCAGCAAAACCAAAAATTCAGGGTTCAATAAATATTGAAAGAGACTGATGAACAGAATCAAAATACTGTCAGTGAATTTCACCAAGAGCAAAATTAACAATGCGTGCTGAAACAGCTCTCTTGCTTCTTAGTTCAATCGATTCCTCTCTCTCTCTCTCTCTCGCATAACACGACGTCACAGCTCGTCAGGACCTTCCTCTGGCCAAGTTCACCGGAGAAGATGATTAATAGTGGAGCACGGCCTCCTTTGCTCTGGTCCAAACAGGGTCAGAAAGGAGAGAAAAAAAAAGATTCTCGTCAGCGTCTCCTCTCCCTCTGGTTGCAGGTGCTTCAAATCGACTACGGAAGAGGAAGTTGCTCCTTGGAGAAGACGAAGATGATGATTGCTCCCAATCGTCCAGATGGGCTGCTTCTCCGTCAAGACGAACAGTCCAGAGATGTCGCCTGCTCCCTTGCTGCACGTGTCTTAGGTCTCCCACTTTCCTTCAATTCCCAAAACGCTGTCGCCTCACGGACTCAAGTCTGATGCTTCTTTTCAACTCGTCCTACGGTGTCCTCTTATTTCCCTTGACTGCAGGAAAATGTCACATTTGATTTAAGGGTTAAGGGTAAAACTATTCTTAATTTTTTTTTTTAAAGTGCATTCACCGTTTTAATTTTTTTTTTGGGTGTAAAAATAGTAATAATCTTTTAAAAATAATGTAAAAGTAATCATGAAATTTTAAAAAAGGGATAAAAATGACACTACTGTTAACGGTCTTTTATTCAAAAGTTTTTAAAAGGCAAAAATACCCATAAACTTTTTTCAGGAGTGCACTCACCACCATAATTTTTTTTGGGTGCAAAAATAGTCATAAAATTTTAAAAATAGGGCAAAAGTGACGGTTATGTTATTGGATTCAAATGTAATCTTTTGATTGTTCTAAGTCCAGGAAAAAACACACATCGATTTGTCCACCATGATTTTTCTAAGCCAAAAATTGAAAAACGCATCTTCAATGAAGATAACATCGCTATCCTGCTCTCACCGACGTGCAGTAAATGGAATTGTTGAGATCATTCCCCATCAACAATTTTGACAACTGCGTTTACGACACCATTGATATCAACAATTCCATTTACGGCATGTCAGTGAGAGCAGGATGACGACGTCATCTTCATTGAAAATTAGTTTTTCAATTTTTGGTTTAGAAAAATTATGGTGGACAAGTCGAGGTGCTGTTTTTCTGGACTTAGAATAATCAAAAGATAACATTTGAACACAGTAAGAGAACCGTCACTTTTGCCTCATTTTTGAAAGTTTATAGTTACTTTTAAACCCAAAAAAATATTATGGTGGTGAGTGCACTTTTGAGAAAAGTTTTTAGGTATTTTTGCCCCTTAAAAAATTTTGAGTAAACGGCCATTAATGGTAGTGTTACTTTTACCCATTTTTTGAAAATTCATGGTTATTTTTGCACTATTTTTAAAAATTTATGATTACTTTTGCACTAAAAAAAAGTTTTATGGTGGTGGGTACACTTTTAAAAAAAAATTAAGGTTAATTTTACCCCTTAACCCAAAACCACGTCATCCCTAGAGAAGGAAAGAAGATAACATAATAAACTGATTTTTTTTTTCTTTTTAAACTTTAAATCCAAAACTTTGAATTTTTACCATGATAATTTTTGTCCATCCTAAATCTATCTATTTATTTATATTTTATTTAAAACTGAAATATCTATACTAATATCCCCAAATAATATATCAAACTGATGTCTTATAAAATTTTAAGAAAGTTCATTAATGTTTGCAATGACAATTATCTAAATACACTAAAATATGTCTTAAATCCAATTAAAAATGAGGAAGATATACTTGAGTAGAAATCTTGTAGAGTCACTGAGCGCATGTACGTAATTATTACTTCCTTTAGTCCTAATTATAAGATAAAGTTGACTTTTTTGGAGAAATTAAGGAAGCCAATTAAATTATTTTAGAGTTTTTATATTTTTATTTTTTTCTCTAAACTAATTAATTTAACTACTAAACTAATATATAATATAAGGATACTAAAAATATAATCACTCTAAAGTAATTTAGTTGACTTCCTTAATTTCTCTAAAAAAATCAACTTTATCTTATAATTAGGATCGAATGGAGTAATTAGTAAGGACTGGATTATTTGAACCAGATATATTACTTAGAGGCCATTGAAAGTTGCAGTCTTTTGGAAGCGACAAGTTCTTTATCATAGCATCCACAAAAGGTAGGATCTGGCTCTCATGCATGCACCCAGCAATTCAAAAGTTTTTGAATGGGTTAGGGTAAAACAATATACATGAAATTCTTTTAAAAGTGTCCTAACATTAAATATTTTTTTAAGGGGTAAAAATAACTATAAATTTTTAAAATGTGTAAAAATATATATTGACTGTTAGTTGACCATTTGCTTAAAATTTTTAAAGGGTTAAGATACAAAATTATAAATGAGATTTTTCTAAAAGTACACTCAACACAAAATGGCTTTTGTTTTTTAGGGTAAAAGTAACTATAAACTTCTAAAATAGGTGTACAAATACATATTAACCATTAGTTGATTTTTTGTTTGAATTTTTTGACTGAAAGTGGGGACATTGAGGATGACATTGATGATTAAGAAACAATTTGGAGAGAAATACCTATATACTCTAGGAGTACCATGTTAGCTGGACTCTATCAAATGAAAATATAACAATTCGAATCATTTTAATCTTAGTTGGTTGATAACTCATCTGAAAAAAATTTAAATTTTATCTTGTTTTTAAGAAAAATAAATTTTATCTTGCTTTTAAGAAAAATATTGGTTGATCATTTTGTTTTCGCTTTTTTTTTAATTAAGATGTTTTTTTTTCTAAAAAACAAGATAAAATTTGAATTTTTTCATATGAGTCATCTGGTAGATATGAATAGTTTTGATGATGTCAATTATTAAGAGCAAAAAGTTTGTATGATATACTTATTCTCTATATTGACTAACTACTATATTTAATATTGTATATCTTGTAGATTAGTCATAAACCCGATGGTGGGTTGATGTTATAATGCCTCATATGTGGAGAATGATCATCAAGAAGAAAGTCAAGAGGCAAGGGTCGAAGAAAGAAGGCATTGCAAGAACTAATGGGAATATCAAGTAAAGATTGAAGAAGATTGAAGATATTCAAAAAGATATATAGTTGGGTTATGAAGAATGATCATCAAGTGGCAAAACAAGAAGAAAGAGATTGAAGAAAGAAGAAGAAAGATGGAAGAAAGAAGAACTTGTAAGATCAAATGAGAATATCAAGATTCAAGCTCTTAGAAGTGAACCGGAAGTTGGAATGGGTCAATACAAAGCTAAAATGATGTATACATAAGTTATGGGACCTCCGGGGATGATTACTCGAGTAATCACTCGAATAATATAGCACTGCCACATTTTGGAGGTGATTACTCGAGTGGCTACTCGAGTAATCTGCAGAGTTACTTGAAGATTACTCAAGTGACCACTCGAGTAATGGCACTCTATTTTTCGCGTGTCAGGACATAGGTTCGGTATTTTGGACATATCTCTCTAACCATACGTCGGATTGATCTGAAACCAGTGGAATATGAAACTAGACTCCCAACATGAACTATAGACACCAAGATCACATTAAAAGGAGTTCAGATGAGAGAGATATGATCTGTTGAAGTTGACACATGAATCAGCGTCTTTTACTAGAATAAGGTTCGGTATTTTGGACATAACTCTCAAAACATATATCATATTGAGACGAAACTGGTGTCATATGAAATTAGACTCAAAGAGCTTTCTAAAGATATATAATTAGCCACATTTCAAGTTATATACTAAGATCTATGCCTTCTGGAAGTTGATGCTCGTGATTTCAGACTTTGTCTAAATGTAGAAGATATTCTTTAGATCATAACTTTCTGTACAAAATTATTTTGGAGATGATTCTTGTTGCATTGGAATGTAGATGATGAGGGCTTTCCGATGATATATAATTTCCCATGTTTCGAATCAAAATCAATAATTCACTTGAAGGGCTTACTCAAGTAATATGCGGAATTATTTGAAATCTACTCGAGGGACCACTCGAGTAAGGTGTGAAGAAAAGCGAAGGCCACTCGAGTAACCAGATTACCAGAGTCAGCACCTGAGTAATCTGCAGAGTTATTTGAAGCATCACTCGAGGGACCACTCGAGTAATGCAGTTGAAAATGCTCTCGGCCAAGATTTGAATGATATCACTCGAGGGACTACTCGAGTAATCTGCAAAGTTATTTAAGAGTTTATTCAAGGGATTACTCGAGTAACTAGAGAAGAAATCTTCCAGTGGCTCTCGGCCAAGAAATGACTCACATCACTCAGGGGACTACTCGAGTAACCAGATAAGTAAAAGTAACATCACTCGAGGGATCACTCGAGTAATGAAATAGGAAATGCTCTCGGCCAGATTTTGAACGAGATTACTCGAGGGCTCACTCGAGTAATGACCAAGGCTTACTCGAGTGACCACTCGAGTAATGCTTCCTAGGAATACACAACAATGTAATGAAGCTTTCGAAAATCATGAGATTAATTATGTAACTCACTCTTCTTGCTTCCAATCATTCTTACACTTCATTGTATCAGTGTTTAATGTATTTTTCCAGGAATATAATGAAGAGATGATATGAAGAGAAAAAAGTTGACTTTACGGAAGCGGAGCTTTCACCAACCACAATTGCTAGTTTTTAAAATCGAAAAATACTACGCCACTCTAACGAATAGGTTGAAATGCTTCCAACGACTATCACAACTCATCTATAAATATGGGAACATTCAACAAAGAGCAACACCAATGCAGAACATGATAAGATTATGAATCATCCACTTCTTCCCGAATACTCTCTGTTCTTATCTATTTTCCACATCATGTATATTTGAGAGAGAGTTTTTGTATTGTACTTCAGTGTTCATTATATCTACTCTGTGAGAGAGTCTGTAAACACTTTCACTTATATTTCTGAATTGATCTCAAGGTAGAGGGACCTTGAGTGGGTTGATTTCCTTACGGGAAGCTGTAGAGAGAATCGCCGGTAAGACTTTCTACTCATAAGACTTACAAGGTGCAAGCAGTAGAGAACGTTGCTGCTTGTAAGATCTACAGTGGTGTAAGCGGAAGAGAACGTTGCTGCTCGTTAGACTTGCACAGGTAAGCAGGAGGGAAAGGTCTTCAGGATTGTTCTACTCGTAAGACTTGTTGTAAGGGGGAGTATCTTGGTGAGAGATTTGTAAAAGGCTACACAAGTGCCCGACAAAACTTGTGAGGTTGTAAAGGGTTTTCTTGTGCCCGGATTAAAATAAGAAGATAGTGGATTTGAAAATCTCAGGAGGAGCCTGGAGATTGGACGTAGGCCATCACAGATTGGACCGAATCAGGATAAATCACATTTTGCATATTCTCTTCCTTAAACTCTTATATTTCCAGCATATATTAACTGTTGATTTATTATTCATTACTTTCATATTTATTGCTTCCTCTAAGATGCAAAAGGATTTTCAAAGTTCTTAAGATTTTTATCTTACACCCAATTCACCCCCTCTTTGGTGTCAGCCGGTTCTAACATCATCAACCAACTAGGATTAAAATTATGAGTTATCATGTTTTCATTAGACAAAATTTAGATGGCGTGATACTCTTGGAATATCTCAATATTTATCCAATTTGAAATAATAATTTGCTAACTGAGCAAGAAAAATTGATTTCCTCATAATCCTTTATCTCCACCTCATTACTTTTTTTTTTTGGAAGAGAGAGGGAGAGGAGATGAAGTGTTAGGTGGAAACTAATTTTCCTTACCTAGTTCGCAAATTATTAATCCAGGTTGTTTTTTAATCATCCATGTCATCCTCTATATCACCATTTTCAGTCAAAAAATTCAAACAAACGATCAACTAAGGGTCAATATATACTTTTGCACCTATTTTGGAAAGTCATAGTTATTTTTATCTCTTAAAAATGCATTTGTATTGGGCGCACTTTGAGAAAATCTCATGTGTATATTTGCACATTAACCTTTAAAAATTTCAAACAAACGGTGAATGTGTATTTTTGCACATATTTTGAAAGTTCATAGTTATCTTTCAAAAAATATTTAGTTTTGGGTGCACTTTTAGAAAAATCGAGTATATATTTTTGCACTACCCTTCTTGAAATGAGTAAAATTGTAAAAATACATCAACCCTTTAACATTACATAAGATTTTATTTTGCTTTATTTTTTTTATAAAATAATAATGATTGGCACGAAAAATTATCATATGAGACAAAAGGTGTCAAGGTTAATGACTGCAAAAATATTTTATATGCGCACACGAATTAAAGGATAAAACAGAAACTTTATATTTGGCCAAAAAAAGAAAAGGGAGAATGACAGTGAGGTCCTAGAGATTGAATAAAATATCAGTAAAATTTATGTGAAAAGAAATAACAAATTGTTGAGTCATTTTTACAACATGTTAAGTTGTAAAACATGCTTAACGAATTGTTATTCCTTTTCACATGGACTTTATTGTTAGGGCCTGTTTGGTACAAGGAACATTTTAGGAGGGAACAGAAAGGAAGGGAAGTGAATGGAAAGGAAGGGAAGATTGAGAGAGAACTTAAAAGAGTAAGCTTTTTGATAGATATGGGAATGAAACATAGGTTGAGGGAAAATAAAGTGTTTGGTTACAAGAAAAAGAATTGGGTTAAGTGGGAAGCAGTGGGTAAAAGATCATAATACCCCTGGCATAAAGTAATAAAATAAACTACAAAATGTGACGAAATAAATGTCCTTTGGAGACAAACAGAGGCTCAGCCGAAGTGTGTCTGTGTGTTGGGGAAGAAGGGAAATCAAAGGTGGTGTGGATGGGATCTGTGACGGCGACGAGCAGGATGGGAGCTGGAGATGAGAATGAAGATGTAGATGGCAGAAGTTATGGATCCAGCACCACATTGTTTAAAGACATAGGCTAGTTTGGAAAGGAGGATAGAGGGGAAAAATGATGTGTGCGTGTGTTGCTAATGTAGGTCGTGTCATAATTTTGTTAATTTTTTGTTTGGAGTTAGGAAAGATTGCACGTGTGTGGACAAGTGAAGAAGAAAACACCTTGATTGAATTGTTAGTGGAGAAGAGAAAAGCAGGGCATAACATGGCTAAATCAGTGTGGTTGACAGCAAATCTAATGCGTTTGGAGTAGAGGATGGAGGAGAGGTTGCCAGGGTGTGGGTTGAAGGCCAAGATTGATATCCGGAGGTGAATTCGAAGCCTAAAGGTCAATTAGAAGATTGTGTGTAACATGTTAAATGGGAAAATTATGAATGGTTTTAGTTGGGACAGTGTGAATGCTTGTGTGAAGGCAGACGAGAATGTGTGGGATGGCTACTTGCAAGTATGAGGAGATAGTTTAATTTTGGTCTTGTTAATTAGATTGATTAGTAAAACTTGTAAAGCTGTAGTTTGATGTTTATGTTTTAATTTGTTGTTTTTCAGGTTGATAGGAGGGTTGCTAAGTTCAAGGCCAAAGATTGTCCACACTTTAAAAATCTATGCTTTGCTTAGGGAGAGTAAAAGAGAGTATAATTATGAAGAAAATGACCGTATTGACGATGCTAGGAGATGAATATGTAACCTAAACAAACGTTTTTTTTTTTAATTTTGTTTGTCTATAAAGGAGAACAATGTGAATCTGGTAATGTTCTTGTAAACTTGATAAAGATGTAAAACTTGTTGTATGTGTAAGTAATGGCTAAAGCTGTGACAATGTGATGTTAAATGGGATTGAATGGAAGAAATGTGCAAATGAAGAATTGAATATGTTGGTCTTCAAATTGGAAAATGACTAGTAATACTACTACCAAACATTTTTTTGAAAAGTAATTTGACATTTTCTGATGTTATTGCTTCTAAATTTTTTTTTGTAATTTTGTTTCTGTATAAAGTAAAACAATGTGATTGTGGGAATGTTGTTGTAAGCTTGGTAAAGATGTACAAATTCTTGTATGCTTAAGCAATGGGTAAAGCTGTGAAAATATGGTCTTCAATTGAATTGAATTGAATGGAAGAAATGTGCAAATCATGAATTGGATATGTTGGTCTTGAAATTGAAACAGTAGTAAAACTACTACCAAACATTTTGAAAAGTATTTTGACATTTGCTGATGTCATTGTTTCTAAAAATTTTTTTGTAATTTTGTTTTTATATAAAGGAGAACAATGTGGTTGCAGCAATGTTGTTGTAAGCTTGATAAAGATGTAAAATTTCTTCTATGTGAAAGTAATGGCTAAAGCTGTGAAAATATGAGCCAACATACTTGTGTTGTGTGAATAAGCAAGTGAATACACATTGTTGCTGGTTGAGGAGATAGTTGTCAGCGGCCAAATGTTGAGCAGAGGCATACCGGTGAAGCTCCAGTTCTTGTTCCAAGCACAAATGAGATAAAGGAAAATGGGTTGCTAGTGCCGGAAACACCTGAACTGGGAAAGCCATGAAGGAGCATCATCAGGAAGAGACTCTGAATGGGAAAAACTAGAAAGTTACAGGGGAGTTCAGTGGTGACGTAGCACTGAAGCCAAGAGAGGAAGAATGGATGATCGAAGATGTTACTGCTAACGAAATCCTACAAGCCACTCAACCCTCATATAGAGAGGTCCTAAAGCCTAAATTAGCGCAGGAACAGAGTCAATCTTCTGCTCGGGCAGAGGCATGGGATGGAAACTTGTATCTTAGCAACGATGATGAAATCAAGAAAGGGGTGACACTTAAGGATACAGCCAATGGGCTACACATTGAATTCTCAGAAGCTGGAAAGAGGAGACTGGAAGGAAGCTGGGCTAACTCACTGATAATCAAACTTCTTGGGGGTATAGCCTGTTTCATGCAAATGAAGAAAAAAGTGCAAGAGATGTGAGGGAAGTTGGGCAAGGTGGAACTATCCTACATTGGCAATGGCTACATGATAGCGACTTTTCAAGACAGAGAAGACTACTTCTTTACTCTGGATGGGGGGCCATGGCTGATACAAAACCATTACCTCATGATCTAGACATGGAAACGTACCTTCAATCCCTTGAAGGAGAAGATTCATAGAGTAGCGATCTGGGTTTGGCTTCCTGGGTTACCTGGAGATTATTATGGTCGCAAGTGCTTTTATAACCTTGGAAAAAAGATTGGTAGAGCTATTCATGTGGATGAGATGACATTACGGAGGGCTAGAACCATGTATGCACAAATGGGTGTCGAAGTGACCTGAACACCCCACCAATGCCTTCATGAACTGTAGATGGGAATGAGCTCAAAATAGAATATGAGGGGCTACATCTAATATACTTTACATGCGGCAAGTTTGGACATGATGCCGAGCACTGCCCCAAAAAGCTAGTGCAAGAATTGAGTGGGACTAACTCTTTACCGGCGACAAAAGAAGCAAACACGCCTCGTAAATGTGAGTCACCAGCAGACCAGACAAACGGTGTCTATAGAGGATGGATGGTTGTCCCGGATAACAGGAAAGCGCAACTGAACGTATCTCGAGACAGCAGGGTTAATGGAGGTCTAAGCAGAGCAGGAAAAGGTGAGAAGCAAGTCACTGTCTCAAGGTTCGATGTGCGGGCAATGGAAGAAGACAAGATAGGATTAGAAAGGGATGGAACTGATGTTAGGGTTCCCTTACAGGAGACCTCGAATGTCAACGACAGGCAAGCAGAAAAGAAATAAAAAACCTCGCTCAACCAAATACGAGGTTTTGCAGAGTTGGTAGTATAGGCAATGGTTACGACCAGGCTACAAAAGGGTAAAAAGAAATCTGAAAAGACCGGGGGAAAATGCGCAAGAGCAAATCGAGGGTGTTAGAAGGCAGAGGATAGTAGAAGATATGAGTAAAAAACTAAAAATGAAGCTAGGCAACAGAAATCGATCAAAGAGTCAAGACAAGAAAAGAAGAAAGGCCTGACAATGAGCGTAGGGGAGAATTCAAAAAATGGGTCAGAAGAGCAAGTGAGCTAAAGTTGGACAAAGGGCCAAATAAGACTGATGGGCTTTATGAGGTCCCAATTAAAGTAATGGAGCCTTATGGCCCGTGCAAATAAAAACCCCAACTATGAAGTGATGTTGCTTGATGGAAATGATTTAACGAACCCAGGCAATTCAAGGCATCTACCGGGCCCATTAGATGTTGAGAAGATCATGGAGGTGCAGCCCGATATAATGGAAACTGTAGGGTCTTCTTCGGCGGCCACGCAGGCTAATTAGAAAATCTGAGTCAGTATTTGTGTGCTCATCTTTTTTTCCTCTGATAGTTTATTAATGATAGTCGTTTGGAGTGTTCATGGAGCAGCAGGTTAAGCACCTCGGCCTTTCTTCCAAGTCATGGTCAGGAACATCAGATTCATCCAAAAATGAAAAATGACACAATAAGGTCAGAGGAAAAGGCGGGTTTCACAGACAATGAGTTGGGGTCCCACAAGTTCACTTGTCTAATAAGATGAGAATAACCGTACGTACTATATAGCCAGTTAGACAGCAACTTGAACTAGGATCATCCAGATTGCTATAAGGAAGAGATACATCACTGATAGGTAACATTTGTTTATTCACATTATATTGTGGGGCCAACTTAAGGTCGGCCAACATGTTTATGCCAGACATGAAATCAGTGGAACGAAAAGTAGACAAACTATCGTATAATTTGTCGATGCATCCCAAAGCTGAGTTTCCTTCTAAGATTCTCACCACTGCTCCTAGTGGGATTGCGAGGAAGCTGAGAAGCTGGTCCATGAAATCCTCGTTAACTATAGCAAACAAAACCATACACTTGGATTTTGCAATCATTACATTCAACTTCATCCTCTTATCCTCTCTGTCAAGTGTCTTACTTATCCTTCGTAACAATGAATCAGTAAGTACCGTATTTGAGATCAGTGAGCGCTTGAGGAGGTTCATTACCTTAAAAAAAAAACAAAGCATGAGAATAGATAAGAAATCTAGGTACGAAAAGCAATATTCACGGCACATCAACGTAATACTCCCCCATCTAAAACATAAACATAAGACAGAATTCATTTTTTCGGAAATATTAAAGAAACAAACTAAATTACTTTAAAATATTCATATCTATCATTTTTTCTCTAAACTATTTACCTAACTTATAATCTGATATATAATCTAAGAATACACAATATATGATATGATTAAGTAACTTATTTAATTTCTCTAATCTCTAAAACAAATCAACCCTATCTTAGCTTATATTTAGGAGGAGAGGGAGTATAACAATAATATGAGTAGTACCTCATTTGGATTAATATTCACAGCGAAGTTCTCGACTTGAACCTTACTACGTAGACTATTTAGTAGACACAACGTTGTTGTCGGATTAACAGGCATTACATGTAAATCGTCATGAACAACAAAAAATCTTGTGAAGTCACTGAGTAAATGCTAGGAATGGTGATGGAAAGCTTTTAATCAATACTGAAAATAATTAAAGATTAGGGTTGAAAAATGATTATTAAAAATGTTAAAGATAAGTACTGAAAATATTAGAAAAAACCGTAGTGATAAAAAGATTAACTCATAATACTTTAAGAGCAAAATTGTTCCAAAAAAATTACTTCATGATATTGAGTGCTACAATGAACAATTGAACCATAAAGAGTCATCAACATGATTAATTGGGAACTCAGATTTTATAAGAATGTTGATGAGTTGGGTAATAACAACGTCAAAGGAATCCAACACAATGCAAAATATCCACTTTCTGCTGGGACAAGAAGGGGAGACTAGCTAATTCAGCTTAGTAAGCCTCGAATGAACCATTGTCCAGGTTATAGGTTTTTAAAAATTGTAGTGTTCTTCCAAGGGTCAAAGACTTGGGGTGTTTCTCTCAAGAAAAGCCCAACATATTGAAAAATGAGAATTTATTTTTGTTTCGTACTTATATCAAGTTCTTTATATCCATTACATCAAGTTCTCCAGTCATAAATAACCGTATATCATATTTTGTTTATATGGGTTTATAATTAAATAATAATAATTCAAAAATATATGGGACATGTGGTTAGATGTAATTAGAGAACTTGACGAAGTAGATAGAACTTGATGTAAATAATTTCCTTTATTTTTATGCAGCTACGGAAGGTTTTATTATTCATGAGGCACCAGGATGGGGTTACTTCTCTTTTCTCTTTTGATGTGCAAATTATCTCATGCAATAAAGGTGTACATAAGGTTTTATGTAGGGATGGTGGGGTTTCAGTATGAGTAAAATGTGTAGTTTTGATTCTGTTTTCTTTTAGGGGATTTATTTAAGATTAGTGTCTTGTAATATCTAGTTATCTACATAGAAAAAGATTAAATATACTCCTTTGTCTCTAAAAGTATTAAAAACATTCCAAAAATTAAAAAAAGTTGCACTTAATTGTCAACTTTTACATGATGTCCATAAACCATTACAATCATTTTTTTTTTTGGGAAAAAAATAATTTTAACTTTTGTCATTGATTACAATCACGTTCTTTATTGTCACCGCGTTCCGGGTTATTAGAAAATAGACTTCAAAACATCCCACGGTCTCATTTTTAACGCAAGGACACAAAAACATCACACAACTTGAAAACATTGAACCTTACAGCAGCAAAATATGGCTATGAGTGAATCAAGAACTTGAAGTTCTAGTTAGTAGTCACATTGCTCTGAGGCTTCAGATTATTTAGCGAGCAATTAATTGCTGCTTTCCGTCTTTTTTTTTTTTTTTTTACTTCTCTTCACCGATGTTAACTTATTATCTTCTTTAATATTTGATTAAAAATCTTCCAGAACAATTGTCAAAAATGATGTCGAGACGAAGGAAGCTTTAAGGATGCTCAGAACCTGCATTTGTATACATGAGACTTATGTAGAAGGCCGAAAAAGAGAAAAAGCAAACCCAAACCATTTGACTTCTTTTTTTGTTTTACAGCAAAAAAAAAAAAAAAAAAAATTTGCATCTCCTTTGTTCTGTCAAAAAGTTAATTAGATTCTTTTTTTTTTTTTGATGGTTTATGCAATGGACCATTTTTGGCCTTCGGTGCACCCACCTTCTAGGTATCCGGCGTTACCTGAAGGCCAATGCCGAATTTACCAACATGGGCCCCCGACAACCGACTAGTCCTGGCGCCCCCAATCTGATAGGCCCGACAGGAATTCACCTCTTTGAGGCGCCCCAGGGGAGAGAGCTCCCAATGGAAATTCTTTACACCTTCCGTTTCCTAGGATCGAACCCAGGAACGGATTGGTGTGGCGCAGATGCCTACCCATCTGCGCCAACTTCCATTGGTAGGTTAATTAGATTCTTTAGCAGACACAATGTTGTATTAAAATCAGCAGGTGATATAGTTTAAGCAAGAAAAGAAACGAATGTGGAGGAAAAATAATCTTTTTCCATTATGCAATAGTGAGATACAGTAGCCTTTATATAGGCTAATATTCCTGGTGTTATCTGTACAAATAATAAAGAATAAAAGAATAAAATAAATTTCTATTCTAACTAATTCTATAACCAAAGTTGTTACAAGTAACTAAATATATTAATACCCCCCTCAAGCTGGAGAATGGATATTAATCATTCCCAGCTTGGTAAGAAGTGTACAAAAAACAAAAGGAATAAGGGGTTTTGTAAAAATGTCTGCAAATTGATCTTGGGATTTAATAGGTAAAAGATGGATGAGACCCTGCTTTAAATTCTTACGAACCACATGAGAGTCAATGTCTAGATGCTTGGTACGCTCATCAAAAGTCGGATTAGCAGCAATATGGCGGGCTGACAGAAGTTTTGTCTCAGGTTTCAAAAAACTAAGAAGCTGATCAATGAAGTCTTCCTCAACTTGAGCAAACAATATCTTTGACTTTGATTTTGTCATCAATATCTTCATCGTCCTAGTGATCTCTCTTCCTTGTCTGTCAGGTACCATGAACGAGGTTTCTGAACTCACAAAGCTATGTTCCTTCCTTAACAATGAATCTGTGAAAGTTGACTTGGAGACCAACAAGCACTTGAGCAGGTCCAAAATCTTGGAAAACATAATAGAGCATCAGATAATGAGAGCTAAATTGAAGGAAATAAGATTCATAGTGACAATGATTAATGTTTCCAGAACTTCACCTCATTTGAGCCAAGAACCATAGTGGATTCGTTAGGTGTGGGATCTTCAGAACGTAGATTCTTTAGCAGACACAATGTTGTATTAAAATCGGCAGGTGATACAGTTTAAGCAAGAAAAGAAAGTAATGTTTATATTCTAACTAATTCTATAACCGAAGTTGTTACAAGTAACTAAATATATTAATACCCCCCTCAAGCTGGAAAATGGATATTAA
This sequence comes from Inga oerstediana, assembly GCA_963210345.1. Taxonomy (NCBI): domain Eukaryota; kingdom Viridiplantae; phylum Streptophyta; class Magnoliopsida; order Fabales; family Fabaceae; genus Inga; species Inga oerstediana. The sequence goes on from OY723408.1 coordinate 63,361,261, forward strand.
TCATTCCCAGCTTGGTAAGAAGTGTACAAAAAACAGAAGGAATTAGGGGTTTTGTAAAAATGTCTGCAAGTTGATCTTGGGATTTAATAGTTAAAAAATGGATGAGACCCTGCTTTAACTTCTCATGAACCATATGACAGTCAATGTCCAGATGCTTGGTACACTCATGAAAAGTTGGATTAGCAGCAATATGGCGGGCTGACTGATTATCACAGTAAAGAGGAGCTGGACCAGTCAGAGGTAAGCCAAAATCACGTAATAAATTGCATAACCATTGTAACTCACAAGTTGTAGCAGCAAGAGCGTGATACTCAGCCTCAGAAGAAGAAGTAGACATAGTAGGTTGCTTCTTAGATTTCCATGTAATCAAAGCTTGATCCAAAAAACCACAGAAACCAGTAATAGAGCGTCGGGTATCAAGACAGCCGGCCCAGTCACTGTCATTAAAGGTACTGAGCTTCATAGAAGAAGAAGAAGGAAAGAAAAGACCAAGGCCAGGGGCCCCTTTAACATAACGCATAACCCTGAACAAAGCTAAAGATGAACATTAGTAGGCATCTGAACAAATTGGCACAATTGTTGGACACCAAAAGATAAATCCGGCTGGGTATTCGAAAGATAAAGCAATCAACGAACTAAAGTATGATATTGAGCAATGGCAAAAGAATCAGTCAACGGAACACCAGAATCCTTAGACAATTTCAAATGATGAGCCATAGGAGTCTTAACAGGTTTACAGTCCAAGAAACTAGATTCAGATAAAATGTCAAGAGCAAATTTCCGCTGACATAAAGAGATACCAGTAGCAGAACGAGCGATTTCCAATCCCAAAAAATATTGGGCATCACCTAGATCCTTTATTTTGAAACAATAATCAAGATAAGACTTGATGGAATTAATTTCAGACAAGGCAGTCCCACAAAGAAGCACATCATCAACATAAACAAGTAAGGTAGTAAAGGAAGAATAAGTATTCTTGATAAAAAGGGAATGATCAGATTGGGACTGATGATAACCTTTGGCAAGAAGAGCTTGTGACAATTTAAAGTACCACTGATAACTCGCTTGCTTAAGACCATAAAGAGAACGCTGTAATTTGCAAACCTTATCAGCAGGGACAGACAAACCAGGGGGAGGAATCATATACACCTCCTCATCAAGATCACCATGTAGGAAAGCGTTATTAACATCCAATTGCTTAAGATGCCAGTTATGAGAAGCTGCCAATGCAAGTAATAATCTAACAGTGTTTAATTTGGCAACAGGGGAAAATGTGTCATTATAATCCAGACCCTCAACTTGTGTATAACCTCGAGCAACCAAGCGACCCTTATAACGATTAAGAGTGTCATTAGAATTATACTTCTTAGTAAAAACCCACTTACACCCAATATGATGCTTACCAAGTGGTAAATCAGCAATCACCCAAGTTTTAGTTTGTTGTAAAGCATCAAGTTCAGCAGCAATAGCATTTCGCCAACCCTCATGTTGAATAGCTTTATTATATGACTTAGGAATATCATCAGAGGAGATAGAACACACAAAACGATAATGGGAAGAAGACAATTTATGATAAGAGAGAACTTTAGAAAGTGGATGAGATATACCTGTCTCCAAAGAAGCTGGTAACACTGAAGCACATTGAAGAGCAAAATGATAATCTTGTAGATATCGAGGAAGCTTATGTGATCTAGTAGAACGACGAAGGGGAGGCAAAGAATGATTGGAAGAAGAAGAAGAAGAAGAATCAGATGTAAGAGGAACATGAGAAGAAGAAGGAATAGAAGGAGAAGCTGACAATGTATTAGAAGAATTGAGTGGGTCAAGAAAATCTAATGGTGGAAGGGTCTGAGGTAAAGGCAAGGTAGTAGGAAAAACAAGGGATAGATTATGACAAAAAGGGAAATGAGATTCATAAAAATAAACATTGCGTGAAACAGATATCTGATGAGTATGAATATCCAAGGTCGCATATCCTTTGGTACCTTCTTTGAAACCTAAGAAAACACATTTATTGGCCCTCTTATCCAGTTTAGTGCGACCATGAACCAAAGTGGAAGAGAAACATAAACAACTAAACACACACAGCATACTAAAATCTGGAGCTTGATGAAACAATAGTTCATAAGGGCTCTTATTTTGTAAAACAAGAGTAGGTAACCTATTAATGATATAAACATCATGAGACAATTCATATGACCAAAAAATTTTGGGAAGATTAGCTTGAAACAGAAGTGCTCTAGTAACATTAAGAATGTGCTGATGCTTTCGCTTCACTTTACTATTCTGTTTTGGAGTTTCAATGCAAGATGTCTGATGAGAAATACCATGTTGAGCATAAAATTCTTTTAGTTGGAATTCTAATCCATTGTTAGACCTAATGACTTGTATATTAGAGGAAAATTGAGTAGACACCATTTTGATAAAAGTTTGAACATAAGAGCGAACTTCATATTTATTAGAAAGCAAGAAAATCCAAGTATAACGTGTATAATCATCTACCACTGTCAAAAAAAAATTTATGGCGATGAATTGAAGGCATATGATATGGACCCCAAATATCCATATGAACTAGTGCAAACATTTTATTAGAAGTACTGTTGCTTATAGGAAAAGGCAACTTTCGTTGCTTAGCAAAATGACAAATGTCACAACAATTGAAAGATGAACTGTAAGAAACATTTGGAAATTGTTTGTGAATGGTATACAAAGTATTCCTAGACAAGTGACCTAGACGAAAATGCCACAAATCAAATGGAGGCTGATCTGGAGGAGCAGTGGAGACATTACTAACCAAGGGTGAAGCAATATCTGCAATTTTCATGATATATAGCCCATCAATGCCTTCAGCTGAACCAATAGTCTTCTCTGAAGATTGGAGGTGAATGTGGCACTGTGAGTTCTGAAATGAAACCAGACAGGGAATAGAGTAAGTAAGTTTGGAAACATAAATCAAGTTGAAACAAAAATTTAGTACATATAGGACATCATGAATCACAAATGAGGGGGAAAAAACAACAGTGCCACTGAAAGAAGCAGAAACACAAGTACCATCTGGAAGATTAACAACAATGCATCGTATACGTGTGTAAGAAGAAAATAAAGCAAGATTGGAACAAATATGGTCAGTAGCTCCTGAATCAATTATCCAAGAGTTAGTATTAGAATGAAAAGAACATATGGCTACTGTACTACTAGCTGAAACACTGTGAACAAAGACTGAGGGTTGAGATGAAGCATTATTTGTCTGAACAAGGGCTAGCAGCTTTCTGTATTGATTTGGAGTGAAGCTATAAGTTTCATTAGCAATCTTATTAGGCTCAGAAGGAGTTATACAAGAAGTAGTAATATCAAATGACACAGCATTAACGCTTTTGGTCCTAAACTGGAAACCCGGTGGATAACCGTGTTTCTTGTAGCAAGTAGCTTCAGTGTGCCTATACCATCCACAAAACGTGCATTGTTTTTTAGAACCAGATGAGTTTTGTTTATTTGAACTTGGAATAGGAGATTTGAAACCAGAGACAGTTGATTTAGCCAATAAAGCAGTAGTGTTAGCAATAGAGTATCCTAATTCCCTCTCCTGTTGTTGAATCAGTGCAAATACCCGATTAATATTTGGTAATGGCTCAATCAACATAATATGTGATTTCACAGACGAGAATCAATTGTTCAAACCTTTCAAAAACCGAATTGTATAATCTTGATCCAGATGGTTCCGATAAGACTCAATCGCACCACAAGAGCACTTAGGCGTACAAGAACATGAAATTGCCGGCCTCAAAGTCAAATACTCATCCCATAGAATTTTTAAATTTGTAAAGTAATCACTTACAGTAAGATCGCCTTGCTTCAAACTGTGGATTTCTTCTTGAAGATCGGTGATTCTAAATACATTATTCTGAGAAAATCGCGCACGAAGATCTTCCCAAACATCACTCGCTTTATCGATCCAGAGGATCATTGCTGACTGGAATTTGTGCGGTCGGATCTATGAAGCATAGCTTGTTCTTCGACATTAGGGCCATTTTCATGGCTCTCGCCCAAGAATGATAATTCGCACCAATTACGATAGGCAAAACCAGAACCAAAGCTGGGTTTTCATTAGGATGTAAGTAGTACGGGTGGGAAAAATTTTGCAAGGGATCAAGATTAGAAGCATATAGGGTTTCAGAACTGTGTGAAGAAGAGAACGATGAAGAAGATGAGTTCATCAGGTTTGCCATACCGAAAATGGTAAAGTGAGAGAGAGAAAAGCAGGTAAGGCCAATATAGACAAATGATGGAGAGAAAATTCCACACCAAAAATCGAGATGCAGATGAACAGAAAAAAAAATTTTGAGAAGAAAACAAGGAGTCAAATACTTCCTTGTAACTCTGATACCATGATACAATTTAAGCAAAAAAAGAAACGAATGTGGAGGAAAAATAATCTTTTTCCATTATGCAATAGTGAGATACAGTAGCCTTTATATAGGCTAATATTCCTGGTGTTATCTGTACAAATAATAAAGAATAAAAGAATAAAATAAATTTCTATTCTAACTAATTCTATAACCGAAGTTGTTACAAGTAATTAAATATACTAATAGCAGGAGTAACATTAAGATCATCAGAAATAATAAAAGATGCAGTCTCCTTTACATAGCCTTCCCACGTATCATCTGCATTTGAATAAGGAAGAGCTTAGCGGATCTGCGCGTCCATATCTTTCCAACATATAATAGTTAAGAGATTATCATTATTTTAAATTCTTTACTCATTAAAATAATTTTTTTTAAAAAAATAGACTTCTAAAAATTCCTAGATGTGATTTGATGGCCCAGATTTGACTAGTTCTCCGTGCTAAACAAATAAATTTGCTACGCGTTGAATAAGGATGACAAAATATAAAACGCATTGCAAGAGGGATTATTACCTCCAGCATGACTAGTGGCGTTTTGAGTGGAACCACTAACCAGTGAAGAGCATAACAACGATTTGCAAGGCTTCAGAACGAATGTCAAATCATCCCCACATATATTGCAGCAGTCAATATTCTTGGAAGTTCTCACCAGAGAACCTGATGGATCTCCTTTAGAAATACAATATTCACAACCATAAAACATGGTTGGCTCAGTGTCATCAATGTTGAGTTTGAGTTCTTGATTATAAAGTTCCATTGAGTTGCTAGGCGGAAGCAACATTTGCTTGCACGTCTCTGAATTCAAATATTTGGGGTCTAGATTACACAAACTTTCGTACAGAGAGCTTATGCATCCGAATCGACAAGGCTTCATGTTTGAATCCTTACTCACAAGTCTCGCAATAGTTCCCAGAGGAATCGTCAGGAAGCTTAAAAGAACATCCACAAAATCCTTCTCTGCTTCGGCATAGAGCACTCTGTTTCTTTCTTTGTCTACAGCAACTCTCAATGCAATTTGTTCGGGTATTTCATTTGAAGCAGTTGAATTTGAAGCCATAAGAGCAATCCTAACCCACCAATCCTAGAGATTTGAAAAATGGAAATTGGTACAGCCAACCTGTGATATGTAAACTCATTTGGCTCATGCATGTCATTAGCTAATAATGGCTGAATTATTTGAAACCGATTTTATATAGGCCTTCGTGACTCCTTGTTTGTTGATCAACTTTTCATTTGGGCTCATCGTTCTGTGTTGCTTTGTAAATGCCATTGAATGTTGCATCTTAACCCCAATTAGATTGGATCTGACTATCACGTATGCACATGCACTTTGGAAATCTCAAAAGATTTTGAAATGATATATGTGTTTTTTTTTTCGGTTGTCATAACTCACGCACCTGTCATAACCCGTAAATGTCACAAACTTGGTACAAGGATGGTGCTTGATGTTACTTGGGCTACAATTCGGGCAAGATTTTGAAATGATACGAGTTTATGTCCATCATCCTTTGATTATCCCTCACTGTTATTTACTACTCAGCCGGTTGGCCCTAGATATAGGATAATATTCCAAGTTTGTATTTTGTTTTCAATTTTTATAATAAGATTCTTAAAAGTTGAAGAGGAGAAGAAGAAGAAGAATAAAAAGTTAAAAATTAGGGTTGAGTATTGGGCGGGCTGGGCTGACCCGAAGGTCAACCCATTACCCGCCCGTTTATGTCTTAATGGGTATGGGCTAGCCCATGCCCGTTAAGTACCTGAGATAGCCCGGTAATAAACGGGCTGGAAATACCCGTCCAGATTTGGGCGGGTACTGGACAGCCCGTTTAGCATATGATATTAAAAAAATCCCTGTTATTGTAAAGTGTAAAACAATTTATTGTCATACTTTAAGTCCTACAGTACTGCCCTTTTGCATTTAACAAACACATAATACTCATATAACTGTCTGCAATGTACCTTTTAATTTAAATTAAAACATCACATAGTAACATTCATAATCAAAAATTCAGAATTTATAAGCCTTAAGTCACAACTAAAAAGAGTATTCAAACTTTGAATCTAAAGGAATAAAAATGTTAACAAAATCCATTCAATAAAAGCATTAAGCATTGGCATCTTTCTATAATCAGTCCTCTTAACATGCATCATCCTTGCATTTCTATTGAATCTTCATCTTCATCATCAATATCACCTTCAATTGGAATGGTTGAATTTGGAGTTGATAACTCTTGATCTACAAAACAAAGATAAATTATGTTCATTAATATGTGATAATAAAAAGATCAAGGATGAAACAATATAAATTGAAATTGAATTAGAAATTACCAATAACATTTGTACTCTCATCAATATTGTCAATATCCAAGTCATTCAATTTAGGGGGAATTGTACGTAGCCAATTTTGAGCACATATGAGTGCCTCAGCCATCTTTGGAGATAGAGAACTTCTAAAGGTATCTAGTACTCGACCACCAGTACTAAAAGCAGATTCTGAAGACACTGTAGAGACCGATACAGCCAACAAATACAATGAGATGTAGAACTTTATATGTTGAAGTATTACCTTTCCACCAAGCAAGAGGGTCAAACTTTGGATCATTGTATCCAACTAATTCAGATCGAAGATAATCATCAACCTCAGAGACTTGCTCAAGTTTCTTACACACTGTCTTTGCAGTGGCTAAAAACTTTTGAAAGGTAGGATCAATGGTGGACAAGGATACCTGCTCAGTTTCAACCTCAGGAAATAACACATTATTTCTTTCAACTCTAGCATCTACTTGCTCTTCTGCTGGCAGAGATTCAGATGCATCATTAGATGTTTCGCCTATTCCAATGTTGATTACATACTCATCATATAGATGGTGTAAGACATTGATAACCTTCTTTAATATGGCCTCCCTCTTTGAGACATCAGGAAAAATCTTTTCAAAAGCAATTTCCACATATGTGACTTTGTATCTGGGGTCTAGTATCACAGCTACAACCAACAATGGATTCATTCTTTCTATATCCCCCCAGTACTTATCATATTTTGATTGCATCCTAATGGTCACATCAATCAATAGAGAGTGCGCATTATTTTCACTTGCATAAAGGCTTGTTTGGATTGCAACTATATGTTGAAAGCATGTATTTGTAGTCACATAGTTGGAGCCAGAAAATTTTAAGGTCATTGAGTAGAACAACTTCAAGAAAACGAGAAACTCTTTTGCAACACCCCAAGCATAAGCACTAGGAGGTTGAGCTGCATTGTCATCATAATAATACTCATCATTGTCTTTGTCATCATCTGGGGCTTGGCTTGAATCAAGTCTAACCTTCTTTTTAAAGCAATTCTTGTAATCTACATCATCTTTCCCCATTCTATTAAAAACTCTGATAAACTTGACAGCACTCTCCAACATAAGATAAGTTGAATTCCATCTAATAACATAAACACAATTTTATTAGGATAAAGGAAATAAATATCATACATGTGTAAGTAAAACAAATATAGAGTAATGTAGATTTAAGTTACCTTGTAGGACAATCAAAGCAAAGTAGACTCTTCGATTCAATTCTCTCCTTTACAACAAACGCCTTGAATCTATTCAACCTTGATGGAGAAGATTTGACAAATTTAATAGCATGTCGAATAAGCTCAATCGACCTATTCATCTCTTTCAATCCTTTAGAAACAATTAGATTTAAAATGTGAGCAGCACATCGCATGTGCATAAACTCACCATCAAGCACTAGACCATCCCAACTCTTCAAGCGTTTCTTCAAATATGCAACTGCAGATTATTAGCAGATTCATTGTCAACTGTAATCGTAAAGACTTTGTCAATACCCCAATTCAATAAGCATGTCTCAATTGAATCGCCAATTGTATCCCCTTTATGATTTTCAATGACACAGAAATTCAAAATTCGCTTTTGTAGTTTCCAATCATCATCAATCCAATGAGCAGTCAAGCACATGTAGTTGGCATTTTGAATTGAAGTCCAACAATCTGTTGTAAGGGATACGCGAATTTTAGACTGCTTAAAATATTTTTTTCAACTGTTTTGCTTCTTCCAAATATAATTGGTAGCAATCCCTAGTAATTGTCCATCGTGAAGGGACTTTAAACCTTGGTTCAAGCTCCTGCAACATCTCTCTATAAAACCCTCTCCTTCAACAATTTGAAAAGGCATCTTGTAACATCCCAAATTTTATTCACCAAAAATATACTGTAATTATTATATATTCAATGAAATGGTGAATATTTAAGGCCAAAGGAATTAAATATTAAAAATTGAAGGTTGAATAGTGTTTTCAGTGAAATCGCCTGCGAGGCAGTGAGATTGTCATATAGTTTTGGAAGACCAAATGATGACCAAAAATTATGAAATTTTATAGGGTGAAAGTAGACATCCTAAGCTTTAATTTGATAGGTCATATGACTCAATTGAAGCTATGTACAAAAATATATGAATTTTTGAAGTTAATCCAGAAAATCTGGAAAGTTTCTGGAGCAGCGGTCAAATATTGAAAATCTGGGAATAATATGATCATTTCCAGTAAAATTCCATATTTTTCCTTGAAACTAGACTCAATGAGGGTTCCATAGGCTTTGGAATCGACTCGAAACGATGTCTACAAAATTAGTTATGATTTTTCAAAGTTAGGGCAGAAAATCTGCCAGAATTGGCATTATTCCGAAAATTGAAGATGAAATGAGTTAGAAATTGATTAATGAAATTAATATGCCAAGTGGCATCATCTAAAGCCAAGAGATTAAATTATAATTGCTAAAGTTGGAGCACATGTTTAAATTGCAATAAAATATATTATGTTGACCAAAGGAATGAGATAATTGTAGAAAACTCAATTGTTAATTGAAGGGAATTGGTTCAATTACAATGGGACTTATGACACAAGTTTGAAGTAGATAAGCACAAGTTGGAAGTGGAAGAGATAAGACCCAAGTACACTCATGATCACAAAGTATGGCATAAAGCAAGGTGTCATGATGGAAATTAAAGTGTTCATGAAAGGTGGAAAGATCTCAACTCTTGGTTAGATCAAGGGCTAGGAATAAAGATGAAGGATGACAAATAATACATATATTCCCTTCCTCCTTTCATGCTCATTCACGCACAAAGACTAGAGAAAAGAGAGAGAGAGTGAGTTTGGGAGCTCTTGGTGATCTAGAGAGCAAAGAAGCAAGAGTTAAAGTAAGTTAAGAGTTCTTAAAGGTTTCTTCTTCTAATCTTCCATAAATCTCTTCTCTAATCTCTTCCTTTCCATAAATTCCATGGATTAGCAAGCAAATCTTGAGCCAAAGAGAAAGAGAGAGGAAGACTTCTAGAGAAAAGAAAAGAACTCAAGAAGGTAACTTTACAAATCTTAAGATTATGTTAGATATGGTTGTTGTTGATGATTATGGTTGGATTTGGTTATATTGTTAAGTTTGTAAATTTGGAAAGTCCTAATCCTAAGGGGTTATGCTGCCCAAATTTCTTTGAATCATGGTTAAGAAGTGTTTAAATGAGTTAATCAAGGGTTAGAAGTGAAAAAGTACAAGTTTTGGAAACTAGAACACAAAACCTCATTTTTCCATATTTTTTTTCCTAATATTTCGGCCAGAACCAGATCTGGTACAAGGAGTTGGATTTTCATGAAATAAATGGTTCCATTGGACTTAGTGGGCAAAAATAGGTGGGGTTACAGTTGGGCACTTTTTCGGTAGAGGCCGAAAAAGCATATTTACGAAAACGCCACTGAAATCACTAAATAGGGGCTGTCAAGGGTATTTTCGTATTTTGACCGTGAATTTGGCAATTTCGAGGCCAGAAATGGATTCCTTGGGCAAAAATAAGTCAAAATAGCCTTAGTCAAAATTTTGGGAAAACATGCCATCGAGCCTGCTACGGCAGGGCCGGGCATGGTTCCCGGGGGCATTTTTGTAAATTTTCACCATAGACTAATATAACCACAATGAACACTATGGAAGAGTCTAAAATGATACTTGGATAGGTTATGACCTATTTCTGGTACATTTAATATTTTAGGACCGATTTGGAGGCCGGATACGATACGTTCTTCGAGGCACATTTAAAAGGGGATATTAAAGCTTTGAGGTAGGGACATTATCCTTCATACACTATGCCATAAGTTATGTGATTGTGTGAATGTCATTGTTTTGTAAATGCACTTTATTAATCAACATGATTTTCCTAGAAAGGGGTAATTAGTGCCAGAGGTGCACTTACACTGGGAGTTGGCAGAAGTCCAACAAGTGTAGATTGTGGGGCTGGGCCCTACTCATGTATACATGAGGATGATGTGTTTATATTGTTCATTAATTTGTGCATACCTTGGCGCATGACATATTTACTTTTCGCATTTTCTATGAACGATATTATGTCTCTACGGGGATTCTTCGGAATCTCACCCTATTTTTAAACAAATACCTCAGCGGGTACCAGTGGGCCAAAGGGCAAAGACATTGACGTCGGAAAGTGAGCAGCGCGTGTCTCGAGGCGGGGTCAAGAACGTGGGCATAATTAGTCTATTTTGTGATATTTTGGTGAAATTTGTAAATATTAAAACTTCCGCTATATTTTCCGTTTCCGTCGACGAACAATATCATAATTGTAAACGAACGACGTTGGGATCGTAAACGAATATTTTTATCAGTATCATTGTACTTTTCGGTATGCCCATTGAATTCCGTCTTTATTACTCTTCGATTATCGAAATGGAAACGGGTGTTGACACATCTCATCCTTTATGATGAACCTTGCAATAGACTTTTTGCATCGCTCTTCATTGTACACACCATGTGTCAATTTTTTATTCGAATTAAGCGAGAACAAGGATTGTGACTTGCCTGCTTTATTTGGATTTCTCAGGCAGCTTTCAAGATGTCGCAACAAAGACTTCGTCCCACAATTAGTTGGGTCGCTTACGTAATCTCGAGAACAATAGTTGCATTTTGCCCGATGTTTCCCTTTCGTCTCAGCTAGGGTCATCCTAGTGAAATGCTTCCATACTTCAGATGTTTGCTTCCTTTTTCTTAGTTGCACAGGTTTAGGTGCTTCTCCCTTATTAACTGTGGTATCATCTACTTGATTTGTAGCAATTTGATTAACCTCAGTTATATCCATAGCATCAACAATAGTTGTAATTTTTTGGTTGTTCATTTTCTTTTCCAATAAACTGCACATAGCCACATAATTGAAAATTAAAAATAACATTTACATATGTATCAAATCTTAGACCTATAGTTACTAGTTCTAACTTATGAGACTAAAATTAGTCAAGTCAATCAGATAGAGAATATGGAGAAAATAATTAAAGTCAAGATATTTGAAGAAATATAATCCATAAAGAAATAATAATGATGATGAAGCTTACTGGACTATTCACTCATAGGCAATATTCAAACATGTTCTTTGTCTTTCTTAAAGTGGGTTTCATAATATTTAAATTTTATTGAAATTCAAACACATAATATATAATTATTAAGGAAGTTGTTATTAGTCCATGAGCTTCTTCATTAGTTCGCCTCCATTCATCTATTCCTAGGATTCTAGCAAGGAAGACCAACTCCGATGAATAAGATCATATATATTCATATATATTCTGCAGACTGCAGTTCATATATATTCATAATTTCTTTCTGGACAAATTTTTCTGATGAATAAGATCAAGTGTGTGGAATTCTTAGAAGAGATTATCGGTTAAATACTTATATTATATATATATATATGAAATTCTGCAACTTTTACTAGAAGATGAGAATGATGATTGCTTGGTCTAAATCGTATATTGATTTTCATTCCTCAATACTGTCACTTTTCAGTCTTTTCCCTCAAGAAAATCAAGCATAGAAAAGCTGAAAAAAATAAACAAACAAACTTGGCCAGATCTAATTTTTTGTTCCTTCTCGGACTTGCGAGTTACGAAGAAGATGAAGAACGATGTTGGTGAGGGGTTAATGATCTGACTAGCTAAAGCAGTGAAGCACAAATGACAGTGAGACATACTCACTGTCATCTCTCTCTGTATCGCCCCCCGCCTCTCTCTCTCGCATAGTAAACAAGCAAAGCAATGAAAACAGAGCACCCTCCCTCTCACTGTCATCTCTCTCTGTATCTCCCCCCTTCTCTCGCATGTATATGAAACAGATAAAGGAATGAAACAGACAAAGGAATGAAAACAGAGCACCCTCTCTCTCTCTCTCTCTCTCTCTCTCTCTCTCGCATGTATATGAAACAAACAAAGGCATAAAAACAGAGCACCGTGCTGCTGTTAAAACAAGTCGATGAAATACTCAAGAAAAAGAGGAAGAAGAACGAACCGATGAGGCGATGAGTGATGACAATGGCCAATGCTCTTTCACTGTTTTTCTCAACTTTGAAGTTTTGACTCACGTCGCTGCCTCGCTGGAGATCAAGAGCAAACAGGCGGACTGAGGCGAGGACTGGAAAATGTTCAGTCCGTTTGCGTGCGTGCGAACAGGCGGACTGAGGACAAGGTTTGCCGTTTGCGTGCTGCTGAGTGCTGGCTAGGGTTAGATGACTAAGGACGAGAGCCGAGATGGTCCAGTTTATGATCTGAGATTCTGAGACGTGGGAAGCGACAGCGTGATTCTTGAACGTGATTTACGTGCATCAGTGCGTGATGATGGACGTGCGTGATGAGTGAAATCTGAGTGATATACTGATATTAATATTAGATATTAGGTTAATTAAATAAAATTAATAAAAAAAATAAACAGGCTGGTATGGGCAGCCCGAAGGGGTACCCATAGCCCGCCCGCTTAATGCTTAAATGGGCGGGTAATTTGCCCGCCCGTTACGGGCTTGTTTTGGGCGGGCCCAAAACGAGTAAATTTATTACGGGTGTGGGCGGTCTTACCGGGTTGCGAGCTCTTTGCTCAGGCCTATTAAAAATATATCAAAAACTTTAGACGCTTCATATTTCTCGTCTCATTATTTTTCTACATTATAACAAAAGTCATATAATTAATGAAGCATTTAACATTAGTTTTTTTTATATTGATACTGATAAAATAAGTATTTTAAATATTTCTATGGAGGCATTATAAAATTTCCTTTCACTTCATTATGTTCCAAACAGGAGATAGAATTTTTCAATATTCTTAAGTTGCTGTAATGTTGAAAATAATGGGACGAGGAATATAATATGTGTAACTGTAAGGAGTAAGATCAACCATATCTATTACCTAATGCTCACCATTGATGCGGCGCCGTTGCACCTCGCTTCAACCCTTGGCAGCTCCCCTCCCCCACATGGTGCCCCAGCTCCACGCCTTTCCTGCTTCAATTTTTTTTAAAAAATTTTAAACATATTTATAATAAAGAAAATTAAACATTACATTTTTAAAAAAATTATCATATACCACCATGGTCCTCATTATAATTCCATTATAACTAATTCTCACATATTAAGGAATAACAGATAAACCATTAAATATGCCATAAATTGATATATATTTTTTAAGTTTACCCCTGTTACAATTTTTCTCACCTTACATTTATAAATTATTCGCACCTTCTATATAAATTTAACTCTCAAATTCGCATTCCAAATCCTAAATTTATAATGAGAAATAAAACATTTTTGCAAAGCAACAAATTAAAACATTCTCAAAGTAATTAAATTATAAATAAGGAGGGATAATGGGACTTAGTTAGCGAATACCAAGGTTATTAAAATTGAAATGGCCACTGAACAGGTCAAGATACTAGGATAAGGGTCAGTGAGTTAAATCGGAGTAAACCGAAGTTAAATCGGGGTCATACATGTAAGAAAGTGAGAATAGCTTTGGACTTTGAGAATTTTCAAGAATTAAATGATAATATTTTTGAGTGATTCTTTTTGCATTTGAAAGTATATATCGCAAGCTTTCCATAGAGTGTTAATTTGTAATTTTTGGAGATATGTAGAATTAAATATGAATTTTTGAAGTTATGCAATGCTAAATAAACGTTGAACTGGTCAAACCGACAGGACTAAACTGATTAGTTTTGAGAGGAAACTTATTGTGAGGTGGAATAAGAAATGATAAATTGTGAGAATTGTGAACTTGTCAAATTTCAAAATTTGATCTTTCTTGTTCTATCTATAGTAAGTTTCCTCTCATCTCTCTTAATTTGCTTTATAAACCTCCTTCATGACAACAAGACATTTTCCCAGTGCTATTTTCTTTTATGTCATCTCGTCATTCAGCATAATATATAGATTGGCGGAGGGGGCAGAGGCGCTGGCTACGGCGGAGGGGGCGACGTGGTTAAGATCCTTAGTACTTAAGCCATTTGTTGCCACCAACAAGCCTTGAGGAGGAGGTGGTGGTGGAGGAGGGGGCAGCAAAGGAGTTCCCCGGAATCTTAATATGATGAAAGAGAGAAGGAGGAAGCTAATAAAAAAAATAGTAAGAATCACAATGAATAGTTAAGTTTAAATAAAAGTTTAACGGATTGTGAAGGATTATGAGTTATGACTTATAAAGATCTAATGAGATTGTGAAGGGTTATAATGAGTTATGACATTGAAAGTCCAAATGTTACAAAGGTTTATGAAAGAGTTAGATGGCATTTGTTTCTGAAGATTGTTATGTTTTGTTTTTGTTAAAAGTGTTTGGAAGATAAATCATTTATAAGTATTATATAACGGTTGTTTCTTAATAACTGTTTTGTCAATAAATAAATGAAGGTTATTAGTTACAACCATTACATTTGTGTTTTCATGAATTTCGCCTCACAGTACATGACGATGCGCATAAATAACCGTTATGTTTAGGTGTTATCTATCCTTGCATGACCTTTGCCTCGACATACATAATGTTTATTAGTTGTAATTTTTATGTATTAGGCATTATGAATGCCCAAATCTATACAAGTGATATCTACAAAGTCCTTCCCTGCTTCTGCATGCAACATGTTGTTTTTCTTTGCCCACAACAACTCTCTCAGAAAGATAGAGTTTACTTTTTCTGGAGAGATTAAGGAAGTTAAATAAGTTACTTAATTATATCATAAGTTGTATATTCTTAAATTATCAATTAGTTTATAAGTTAGGCAAAATAATTTGGAGAAAAAATGAAAAATATAAATATTTTAAAATAATTTAATTAGTTTTCTTAATATTTCAAAAAAAGTCAACTCGATCTTATATTTAGGATCGGCTTCGTGACTCCCCGTTTGTTGACAAACTTTTCAATTGAGCTCATCATTTGTGGTGCATGTAAATGCCATTGAATGTTGCACTCTTTAATTATGTAAATTGGATCCGATTCTCATGCATGCACTTAGAATCTACACTGAGACTTTTTTAATATTTTTCCTGGTCCTTGAAGCCAGACTGAGGTTTTCCTTCTTTATTTTCTAATGTTAAAATCCACTATTACTTCTTCTAATGCGCCATCAACTTGTCAAACTGTTATAGGCTAATATGATCCTTTTTTGCCAAGTAAAGGCAAAATATGATCATAGCTAGAGATGGATAGGAATAATACAGTCATCGACAGACCAGACTCTTAACAAATTTTCTATGTTACGTTAAGCACAAGTGTTTAATGTCTGAACTGTTTATGGAATTGCGCCATTCCAATATTCCTTATCATCACCCTCTGGCCTTTTGCATTGAACTCTTAAACCATGCATGTTGCCCCTAAAAAGATAAATATATTTATTCCATATACATGTTTGGAATAGGTATACACCCATGCGCGTTCTCAGAAAATATAAACCATAATATACATTAATTTAACGCATAAAGAGAACAAACTAACACAATACTAGTACTACAAAAGCAAAATATCATATGATAGCTAGAAATTTACTACTAATCACATGGCCCCAAGACTTAAATTGAACAAACAAATGTCTGTGCTGGGTGATTAGGTCACTGCTCTTCTTTATTAGCAGTATTTGTCAAGAATTGAGCCCATCCCAGGGTCAAAGCTGATGTAGATATCAGGGAAGCTTTCAAGATGCTCACAACCTGCAATTTTCACATGATCATGTTCCAAAATTATAATAGAAGTTATAGAAGTTGTAGCTAGCACATTATCGGTTAGAAGTATTAAGGTGTATTAGTTGGTGTCTTGGTGATGATCCTCAAATCTATAAATAGGGGTCTTAACAAAGTGATTTAGTATGAAGGGATCAATATTGATCCCTACCAAGAAAAGAAAAGGGAGTCTGCTTAGGTCTCCCTCATAATCTCTAGAGTGTGGGTTATTACTTCATCTCCCTCAAATGAGGGATGATTAGTGTAAGACAAATTAAATTAAAATGCTTAAAATCAAATTAGAGTATACGTACCTCTTGGACACCAACGCAGATTGTCCTTTCTTCCAAGTCATGCTCAGAAACTTTAGAATTAGCTTCTTTATTCAAACATGACACAACAAGGCCAGATGAAAAAGGTTTCACAGTCAAATCATCTTGGTCGGCCTCTTCACATATCCATACGATGGTTTGGTCGTCGACAAATGTTTGGGGTCCCACAAGTTAACCGCTAGTGGAAGCCGATCAAGTGAACAATAATCATCAGTAATCCATTGGCCAGCTAGATAACAAGTTGATCTAGGATCACCCACATCGCTATAATAAAGATAGAGCGGTGAAGGATACATCACTTCACTGATGGGTAACATTTGTTTTTTCAACTTATATTGTGGAGCAAACTTAAGGTCGGCCAACATGTTAGTCCCTGAAATGAAATCAGTGGATTCAAAAGAAGTCAAACTGTTGTACAATTTGTCGATGCATCCCAAACAAGAATTTCCTTGTAAAACTCTCTCCACTGCTCCTAGGGGGATTGCCAGGAAGCTAAGAAGCTGCTCTATGAAATCTTCATCAACTATAGCAAACAATACTTTGAACTTAGATTTTTCAATCATTATATTCAACTTCATCCTTATATCCTCTCCGCCAGGTATTTCACTTGTATTCTTTAAGGCCGTGCCTTTTGGATTCTCAACGATTTGTTTCCTTCTTAGCAACGAATCTGTAAGTACTGTACTTGAGACCAGGGAGCATCTGAGGAGGTCCATTACCATCAATCAAGCGCAAAAGGCAGGAGAAGATAAGAAATCTTTGTGCAGAAGGCACTCACCATTAAGGTATCCCACTCTGGTGTTGTATTTACAAGTCTACTTTGAGAGTAATAAATGAGAGTGTTACAATTTTACCCCTATAGATATAGAGAGAGAAGTAAGAGGTGAAAAATACACAAATGAGGGGGAAAAATGGAAAAATCTATCAATTTAGTTTATATTTATTAATTTAACTGACTTTCTTTAGAGTTAGATAATATAAACTTATAAATAAGACCAGAGTGGTATGATGTTAGGAGAAGTACTATCAAATTGGAGTAAACTATTCTGATATTCTGATAGAATCATAGAAGACAACTCTAATATATATAGCAAATTCACTAAAATCTAATAACCGTACCGTAATATTACAACATGATTACCTCCTTTGGGTCAATATTAACAGCGAAATCCTCAATTTTATCTTTAGAACGTAGAGTCTTTAGCAGACACAAGGTTGAAGTCAGATTGAGAGGCACTACATGTAAATCGTCATAAACAACAAAAGATGCTTCCCGCACGTAGCCTTCCCCAGGATGATCTGGCCATGTTTCGTGTCACATAATTTTATTAACTTTACAATAACAACAAGAAAGGCATAATATTAGCATATAGTATACTACCTCCTGTCGTGAATAACACCTAATTGGCTTATTTAGAAATGTTAAGAAAGTTAGTTATGTTATTTTAAAGTATTTATATTTATTTTTTTTTAAAATTATTTTACCTAACTTATAAATTAGTATATAATCTAATAAAATACAATATATAATATGATTAGCACCAGCGGGAGTATTACAAAAGTGAGTAATTTTACCTCCACTTATGATTCCGGCTAGCACGTGTGTCAAATTCCTGCCACATTTGCCTTTTTTATTGTTGAAGGTGCTCACCAGCATATAGGATTCTCCGCGGCAGTGGGACACTTCACAAGCATAAAACTTGGTGGGCTCAGTGTCATCAATGTTGAGTTTGAGCCTCTGATTAAAACGTTCCATTGAGTTCCTTGGCTGAAGCAACATTTGCTTACATGTCTCAGAATTCCAATACTTAGGATCCAGATTACCCACACTTTGATACAAAGAGCTTATGCATCCCAACCTCAATGGCTTCATGTTAGAATCCTTATCCACAAGTCTGGCAATAGTTCCCAGTGGCAGCGTCAGGAAGCTTAAAAGAACATCTACGAAATCCTTCCCTGCTTCAGCATAGAGCACTCTGTTTTCCTGTGTGTCCACAACAATTCTCACTGTAATTTGTCTACTTGTTGCAGTTGAATTTGAAGCCATGGGTCTGGTGAAAATGGAAACTGGAACAAGAAACATAAGTAAAGGTCAAGAAAATATATATAATAAGATATACTTAGTAGGAAACTTGTAGAGTCACTTAGCTCATATACGTTGTTATTAATAGCGAATCAAGTTCGTTCTACAAGGACATAATTGAATCAGTGATTATTGATTAGACATTACATTTCTATGTTTCATTTAAGTTTAACAGATCAAAACTAATTTCCACAAGTGAAGGGAAATTAAACCAAAAGCTAGCAATAACAAAAACTTTTCACAAATAACAACTTGTAATATCAAGAAGTACAACCTAAAGTTATTAATCCCTTATTTGCTTCTTAAATTTTATCCCCCACTAAATTAATTTGAACTTGACTTAATCAACTAATTTAGAGTCATAATGTCTATAAATGCACGTCGATCTATTTATAAACCTACCTTACTTAATTATGTAATGTCTCACACAATTAAGTAAGATGCAATTTATATTGGAACCACTCTAATTTGATTATGAGGAGTTTTTAGGTATATGTCTAGACGCATATTATATTAAAATCTAATTCCACATTATTTAATCTCATAGTAAATTTAAGATTCCCTTTTCCAAATTCAATCCTAAATCTCCAAAACATACTCAAGGATGGCCAATCACTAAACAATGACTATAAAAGCAAGATTAAATAAACTAAATTAAAATTAAATAAAACTAATTAGTGGGAATAATCTCTAAGTCTCAGATGAATTTAGAGTACTCTAGGTTGAATAGGAAATCAGCCGCACATGCTTTAATCAAGTTCATCGCAGCAAAACCAAAATTTCAGAGTTCAATAAATATTGAAAGAGAATGATGAACAGAATCAAAATATTGTCAATAAATTTAACGATGAGCAAAATTAACAATGCGTGCTGAAACAGCTCCCTAGCTTCTTAGTTCAATCGATTCCTCTCTCTCTCTCTCTCTCTTGCATGACACGACGTCACAGCTCGTCAGGACCTTCCTCTGGCCAAGTTCACTGGAGAAGATGATTAATAGTGGAGCACGGCCTCCTTTGCTCTGGTCCAAACAGCGTCAGAAAGGAGAGGAAGAAAAAGATTCCCTCTCCCTCTGGTTGCAGCTCCTGCAAATCGACTATGGAAGAGGAAGAAGAAGGTCCACCGTGGTTGCTCCTTGGAGAAGACGAAGATGATGATTGTTCCCAATCGTCCAGATCGGCTGCCTCTCCATGAAGACGAAAAGTCCAGAGATGTCGCCTCCTCCCTTGCTGCTCTCCCACTTTCCTTCAATTCCCAAAATGCTGTCGCCTTATGGGCTCAAGTCTGATGCTTCTTTTTAACAAGTCTGATGCTTCTTTTCAGCTGATCATACGGGGGTCGTTCTTTTCCCCTTGGCTGCAGGAAAATATCACAAATAATGTTTTAAGCCTGACATAAGTTACTTTCATAACTTGATTTATAATATATAAGATAAGTATGTAAGAAGAGTTTTGTCTTGACTTACATGAACATATTTTAAATCCAAAATTTCAAATTTTTACTATGATAATTTTTGTTTATTCTAAATCTATCTATTTATTTATTTCTATTCTATTTAAAACTGAAATATCTATACTAATATCCCTAAATAATGTATCAAATCAATATTTTATCAAATCTTAAGAAAGTCCATTAAATTTTGCAATTATGATTCTCCAAATGTACCAAAATATAATCAAATTCACTTAAAAATGGAGAATCATCAAAAGTTTAAGAAAAAATATATAATAAGATACTTAACAAGGAAACTTGTTGAAACGGTGGCAGACAAGAATTAGTGAGGGAGTTGGTGGCTCTCCTTTTTCTTAATTAATTGCATCTCTTTTTTTTATTATCATCTTTCTTTCTTTTGCTTACTTTTTTTTTTCGATACATATGAAACCTGTTGCTTATGTAAATGTTTGGTTGGGCTTATTTTGCCTAAATAAACACTTATTATGTAAATCGAGACAAAACTCCTCTCACATACTTACTTCGTATACCGTGAATCACGATTTATAAATACTTATTATCTAAAAATAAACTATTCTAAACGAGTATTATTTTCATCATTATATTTCTTTCCTTAAAGTAGGTGTGTTTGGTTTCATTGCAAGGGCTCAAAATTTTTTTTTTGGGGTCAAAGTAAGGACTCAAATTTAAAAGAAGCATTTTGTGTTTGGTTTCTATAAGTTAGAGAAACGAGAGAATGAAAGGAATGAAAGGCTCTCAGAATCGTTACTGTACTGAGAGCTTTATCATATATTTATATGCAGAGTTTACACTCAGAAAAGCTATACACAATTGTTTAAATAATGTACACGTAAGCTATATTCTGTTCTAACAGAGTAACTGACTACAGCTGGCTGTAAACAACTTGACCAACCTAACAAGGACATGTGGACCCACTGTTTATACTAATATCCCCCCTCAAACGAGAGGGTGGAGAAACCATGCCAAGTTTGTCACGAAGCGCAACAAAACGCGTGTGTCCAGTGGTTTCGTAAGACAATCAGTGAGCTGATCAGCAGATGAGACATAGCGAACAACGAGCTAGCCAGAGAGCACCTGATCCCGGATAAAGTGAACGTCAAGCTCGATATGCTTTGTGCTAGCGTGAAAAACAGGGTTGGACGCAAGAGTGGCAGCACTCACACTGTCACACCATATAACAGATGGAAAAGGAATTGAAAACCGAAGTTCCTGAAGTAAAGAACGGATCCAGGTTAGCTCAGAAGAAGTATTAGCAAGGCCACGGTACTCCGATTCTGCAGAAGATCGAGACACAACTGGTTGCTTCTTCGAAGACCACGAAATAAGTGAATCCCCAAGAAACACAAAATAACCATTGGTAGAATGACGATCATCGGGGCACAAAGCCCAGTCGGCATCCGAGAACCCAACAAGGTTCAATGGTGTGGATGAACGAAGAAGCACACCATTAGTAATTGTGCCTTTAATATAACGTAAAAGACGTTTAACAGCTTGCCAATGAAGAACCGTAGGAGCACTGAGGAACTGACTAGCTTACTCACACTATAACAAATGTCAGGCCGAGTATTAACAAGATATTGTAGGGCACCCACAGTGCTACGATAGAGATGAGGATCAGGAAAGGGTGCACTATCATGTAAAGCCAACGTCCTGCCAGTAACCATTGGAGTGGAGCACTGAGCACACTGAAGCATACCAGAGCGGGATAAAAGATCCAGAGTATACTTATGTTGAGATAAGACAAAACCACGTGAGTCCTAAGACACTTTAAAACCCAAGAAGTAATAAACAGGACCAAATCTTTCAAAGTAAACATGGTATACAGTTTGATAGTAAACTGAGAAACGCTAGAGGAAATATTTCCAGTTACCAGGATGTCATCGACGTAAATAAGCACTATGAGGATCTGCAAGCTATCACGATAAATGAACAGGGAAAAATCAGATTTACAGTTCTGAAACTTCCAAGACAGCAAGGTAAGCCGAAGATGGTCATACCATACACGAGGAGCTTGTTTCAAGCCGTAAAGAGCTTTGGTGAGTTTGCACACATGAGTGGGACACCGTGGATCAACAAAGCCCTCCGGTTGCTTCATAAACACACTTTCGTGAAGAAAGCCGTTTAAAAACGCATTATTAATATCCATCTGATGACTTCCCAGTTGAAATGAGAAGCAAGGGTGAAACAGAACATGGAGTTGAAACAGAGGACATGCATATGACGTATGCAATGATGTTGTGAATAGGGAACGACGATAGAGGGGTTGTTGTGGCTGCCGGTTCTGACTTTTGCATTATTGTTCTGACTTTTACATTATTTTAAAGAATT
The DNA here is from genome assembly GCA_963210345.1 of Inga oerstediana. Classification (NCBI taxonomy): domain Eukaryota; kingdom Viridiplantae; phylum Streptophyta; class Magnoliopsida; order Fabales; family Fabaceae; genus Inga; species Inga oerstediana. Next base: position 63,383,894 of record OY723408.1, read on the forward strand.
TACATGGGAGTGATTTTAGTATAAACAGGTGTGTGTTTTTCATTGTAATACATCTGAGTTTTGATTAAACACATTTGAGATTGGTTCCTATACCATTTTGATACCAGAGCTGAGTTCTAGAGCGCCAGAAAGCGAAAGAGTGAGGAGTAGATGAGAAACAAAAAACGTGAGAAAAAGGGGTGTCGGATTTTCACTCTCGGAGCATTTTTTGAAGAAACCGACCTCACCATCATGTTCAAAAGGCCGAAAAATCTAGGAATAGCCTCGGTCACCGTCGTGAAACACCTCTACGCGTCTCCACAGACGTTGCCGGAAAGTCGCCGGAGTTCAGAGGTTGAAGATGATGACGTCATCCTGATCTGCTGCGTCAGCGACAGGTCAGCCACTCGTTGACTGCCACGTGTCATAACCGCCACGTCATCAATCCCAGTCAGCCCAACTTTAAAAAATTGCAATTTGACCCCCTAAATTCGGTAAAAATTACAATTTCTGCCCCCAAAAACTTTCTGAAATTACATTTTGGCCCCAAATTTCTGCCAAAATTACATTTCAGACCCCAAAAACTTTCTAAAATTATATTTTGGCCCCAAATATCTGCCAAAATTACATTTCAGACCCCAAAACTTTCTGAAATTACATTTTGGCCCCAACTTTCTACCAAAATTACATTTCAGACCCCAAAACTTTCTGGAATTATATTTTGACCCCAGATTTTTGCCAAAATTACATTTCTGTCCCTGGAAGTTAAGAAATTACCTTTCTACCCCATTTGTCCATAAAATTTCCAGTTTTACCTCTTACTTGCCATAAAAACCGATCCTATCCTTGTACTTTTCCATCCTATACCTAACCTCACAAGAACAATTCCAAAATGCCTCCAAGACGCAAAAACACACGCGAGATTGAGATGGACTAGATGAGACGCCGGATACAGGAACTGGAAACCACTGTACAAACGCAGCAAGCCATGCTAGAATCTCGCAGTGAATATCCAGAGGATGCTTCAGATAACTATAGTTCGTCGTCCACTGACTACCACCATCGTCCTCAACAACAGTCATTCCGCCTTAATGACATTAAGGTAGATATACCAGAATTTGAGGGAAGGCTTCAACCAGACGAATTTGTCGATTGGCTTCAAACCGTCGAACAAGTTTTTGAATATAAAGAAATTCCTGATTAGCAGAAAGTCAAAATTGTCACCATCAAACTAAAGAAACATGCTTCCATATGGTGGGAAAATCTCAAGAAAAGGCGTGAAAGAGAAGGAAAAAGCAAGATCCGGAAGTGGGACAAAATGCGACGTGAGCTCTCACGTAAGTTTTTTCTAAATAATTATTATCAAGATAATTTCCTTCAATTACATAATCTCCGCCAAAAGGCTATGACTGTGGAAGAATATACGAGGGAATTTGAAAAACTCATGATGAAGTGTGATATCCAAGAGAGAGAGGAGCAAACAATAGCTCGTTATATCGGAGGATTAAATATCAACATTGCTCATCCGGTACAGCTCCAACAATACTGGACTCTGGACGACGTCATTCGTCTAGCCATCCGTATTGAGAAACAGTTACCCAAAAGGTTTCCGTTTCAACCGTCTTCCTCCATCGAAATTCCTCTTGATGGACATGAAGCACACATGCATCAGCCTACACAAATGCATCAGCATAACTCTTCAAACAAGCATACACAAGAATATCAGTCTAACTCTTCAAGCAAATCTCCACCAAAGGCTATCAAGGAATTTAGCTCCAAAGCACCTAAGTGCTTCAAATGCCAAGGGTTCAGTCATATCGCTTCAAAATGTCCTACCCGCAAAGTTGTTACTATTATTGAAGGGGAAACTTCTGCAGTTTTTGAAGAAGAAGAGGAGCTCATACCCGATAAAGAACCTGTCTTTGATGAAGAGCCAATTTTTGATGAAGAAGTCATTCCTCCTAATCAAGGTGAAACACTTGTGATTAGACGAAGCTTGCATACAGCCACAGTGAAAGAAGAGCCTTGGCTACGTCACAACATTTTTTATACTCGTTTCACTACTCAAGGTAAAGTCTGTGACGTCATTATTGATAACGGAAGCTGTGAAAATGTAGTCTCTAACTACATGGTAGAAAAGTTGCAACTACCAACTCATAACCATCTGTACCCATACAAGCTCCAATGGTTCAATAAAAGAAGCGTGGTCAAAGTGTCAAAACAATGCCTTGTTACTTTTTCTATTGGAAAAAGGTATCACGATGAAGTTTGGTGTGATGTTGTTCCGATGGATGCTTGTCATCTTCTTCTGAGAAGACCTTGGCAATATGATCGACACGCTCTATACGACGGGTATGCAAACACATATTCCTTCCAAAAGGATGATGTGAAGATTTAGCTTGAACCTTTGCCACCAGATAAACACGTCAAAATAAAAAATAAGCTCAAGTCATTTTTATTGAAGCATAAAGTTTCAGATCAATCTCCATTCATTGATGATGATGTTGTTTTTGACTCGAGGATGAGTCCTGTCCAACACCGGGAGAATGAAACAGAACAGGGAGTTGAAACAGAGGACATGCATATGACGTATGCAATGATGTTGTGAACAGGGAACGACGACAGAAGGGTTGGTGTGGCTGCCGGTTCTGACTTTTGCATTATTGTTCTGACTTTTGCATTATTTTAAAGAATTTACAAGGGAGTGATTTTAGTATAAATAGGTGTGTGTTTTCATTGTAATGCATCTGAGTTTTGATTAAACACATTTGAGATTGGTTCCTATACCAAAGGGTGAGAATAATACGAACAATTTTCATCTTGGCAACCGGGCTAAACGTATTACCGAAGTCAATGCCAGGCTCTTAAAGGTAACCTTGTTGCGCCTTAAGTTTACAAGACTACTATTGGATTTATACTTGGTTTTAAAAAATCACTTGCAACCAATAACATTCTGGGATGCCGACGCTGGAACAAGGGTCCATGTATTGTTCTTGATGAGAGCATCATATCAAGTTGTATGGCGTATCACCAACCAAAATCTAACAAAGTCTGTCAGGCCGACGAGTTTTTAGGTAGTGTAGATGGAAGCACAACCCCCACAAAGGGTGTTTTATGTTTAACAATACCCTTCTTTGAACAAGTGACCATGGGGTGTATATTAGTAACAGGATGAACTGGCAAAGATGAAGGACTTAAAGTGGAGGAACTTGCAGAGTTGGGTGACTGAGTAGGTACCGCAGGAAGAGAACAAGACGGTCTCAATGCTCTTGAAGGAGAGGAAGATGCTCTTGGAGTAAATGGAGTAGAAGAAGACTGCGTAGTAGTGATGGACGAAAGAGACTGAAACAAAGAGTCAATGCCATCAAGTGTGCAGTGCACTGGCTGAGAGGGAGAAGTACCACAAGAAACAACTTTTAAAAAGGGAAACTCTTCTTCATTAAAGACCACATGGCGAGAAATGTAAACTTTGCCTGAAGGACTCAGACACTTATAGCCTTTGTGTTGACCACTAGGACCAAGATAAATGCATTTTTCAGAACAAAACTGCAACTTATGTTTATTATAGGGTTGAAGAAAAGGGTAACAGGCACAGCCAAAAACTTGTAGAGCCATATAAGCTGGTTTAACACGAAACAAAGCTTCATAAGGAGACATATTAATAACAGGACTAGGCAAACGATTAATAATGTGTACGGCCATCGAAAAAGCCTCCCACCAATAGCAAAGGGGCATGTGTGCTTGAGCAAGTAAGCTTAAACCAGATTCAACAATATGGCGGTGTTTACGCTCAACCCTGCCGTTTTGTGCAGAAATATAAGGACAAGAGTGGCAAAACACAATACCAGCATCAGCAAGTGTTTTGGCAAAACTATGAAACTCGCCTCCCCAATCACTCTGTAAAGTTTTAATGCGTTTATCGAATTGATTTTCTACCATCTTTTTGAAATGAAGAAATGCAGCCAATGCTTTAGCCTTTATATGTAAAGGATAGACCCAACTAAACCGACTAAAATCATCCACGAAACAAATATAATACTTGTACCCATGAGTAGATTGGATAGGGGCTGGACCCCAAAGATCTGTATGAACAAGCTGCAATGGTTCAACAGCTCAAGACTCAGATTTATTAAATGGAAGGGCCTGTGATTTGCCTAATTGACAAGCATGACAAAAACTGGCATCATAATTCTTGGAAAAAGAAATATTACAATCATGTAAAATTTGCTTTACAGTAGAAAATGAAGCATGACCAAGCTTTCTATGCCAACAATCCAAGATAGAAATCAAAGCTGTATGTGTAACCATGTTATTTGACTGAAACAGAAGAGCATGTGTCATCTTGTACAGACCATTATACTTTATCCCCTTGGCCAGTACCCTGTGTGTATACTTGTCCTTCACAAAGCAAGTAGAAGAATCAAATTCGACTACAACATCATTATCACCCGTTAACTCCGCAACACTTACAAGATTCTTCTTAATATCATGTACAACAAGTACTTGACGCAAAGCAAGATTAACAGAGTCACTTCAAAGAGAAGCAGAAGTAGACCGTAGAATTAATAATTTATTGCCATTACCAACAGAAAGTGTACCTGATCCAAAAGTTCCAGGAACATCTTCATGAGTTATGTGATTGGTTGTTCCACTTGGATCACCAAGAGTCTCAGGTGTGGCAACATAGGTAAAGGATTCGAGCTGAGCAGTAAAACCACGTGAGTCATCACTGCTCGCAAATGAGCGATCAAATCTGTAGAAGCATTGTTTAGCAGTATGGCCCAAGCGTTCACACAACTGACACGTTGGCTTGGAACGATTAGTTCGACCACGACCACGGCCACCAAGTTGCGATCGCTGACCACGACCATGTTAGCTCCCAGGTGGAGTGTTTGGTGGCTGAGAAGAAGAACCACCAGAAATTTTAGATCGAACAGCAATATTAGCAAATGAAGCACTCACCAAATTCATGTTATTAAGATGCTCAAGATGATGTTCAAAAGTGAGCAATCGGGAATACATGTCAATCCAAGTGAGGTTTTCTTTGTCAGAAAGATGAACGACCAGAGGTGTGTACTCGGCGTCAAGCCCTGCTAGTGTCTGAGTAATAAGATCGGCATTGGAGACAGGACTCCCTGCCATGGCAAGATTATCGACGAGCGTCTTCATCTTTGACACATACTCATTGATGGTACTCGTTCCTTTGCGAGTTCATTGCAGATCATGCTTGTACATAGTGATCCGTGACCTGGAGTTCACATTCATTAAGTCAGTAACGGACTTCCAAAGTTGTGAAGAACTCCGGCAATGAAGAAATTGAGACGCAATCTCTGGCGTCATGGTGCTCAAGAGCCAGCTAAACTAATCAACGGCAAGCCAATCCTCATAATCTGGATTTACTGAAATACCAGATGAGTCAACGATGTTTTCAGGTGGAACACGTCGAGTGCCTAGAACAAAGCCATGAACACGATGACCTCATAGTGCCGGCAGAACCAGAGTGTACCAAAGAAGAAAATTGGAGTCATCCAATTTGACGAGCCACTCTGATTCATGCTATTTATCAATGGAACCGTCATAGTTTGAACCGATGACGAAGCAACAGTGGAAGGAACCACCGAAGAGGAAAAAGAAGTTTGAAAAGGAGAGCTAGATGCGAAAGCCATGGATATCTGTCGCTCTGATACCAAGTCAGAGAAACGAGAGAATGAAAGGAAGGCTCTTAGAATCTTTACTATACTGAGAGCTTTATCATATATTTATATGTAGAGTTTACACTCAGTAAAGCTATACACTATTGGTTAAAAAATGTACACGTAAGCTATATTCTGTTCTAACAGAGTAATTGACTACAACTGGCTATAAACAACTTGACCACCTAACCAAGACACATGGACCCACTGTTTATACTAATACTATACCACTTGTAGAGTCATTGAGCGCATGTACGTAATTATTAACTAGTAATGGTTGGATTATTTAGACCGGATATGACTTAAGTGCATATTTGGATTAGTTTTTGGAAATTAGTTTTTATAATTTAAGAGGTAGCATGTGAGAGAATTTTTATTTCGACTTGTGAGAAAGAGCTTCTAAAACTACAGTTTTAGCCTTTTCCGAACACTCACTGAATAAACCTTTGGTGACTCCTTGTTTGTGTTTGTAGGTAAAGGCCATTGAATGTTGCACCCTTTTGGAAGCGACAGGTTCCTTATCGTAGCAACCATAGAGTGATTGGATCCGAATCTCATGCATGCACCCTGCAACTCAAAAGTTTTGAGTAAAACTGTAAAAATACATCAACCCTTTAACATTACGTAAGATTTTATTTTGCTCATTTATTTTTTTTATAAAATAATAATGACTGACACCAAAAATTATCATATGTATGAGACAAAAGGTGTCAAGGTTAATGACCGCAAAAATATTTTATATCTGGCCAAAAATTTTAAAGCTAGAGGATTAAAGATTACTACTCTTGGCTTTTTGAAATGATACGACGAGTTTATGTCATTCACTATCACTTCTATGGCATTTAATTTGCGGTGACTATTCGCCTAGTTTTATTCAGATTAGATCATCAAAATTTGGGGAAAAAAAAAGTCCCATACATCATATATGGTTTGGTATTTAAAGATGGAAATGGAAAGTTTACTATGATGAATCCTCATCAATATCAACATCTTATCTTTATTAAAATTATATAATCTTACTTCTCTACTTTTCTTAAAATTTAACTCATAACAATTCCCAAGTGGTGAGAAGCACCACACGTACGGCAACTCACATCAGGCATAGTTCTGCCGAATATGAGAACTGATTTCCATGTACTAATCACATGAATCATAATCACTTCACTTATCCTCTTGATTTAACAAAAATAATTATTTAAAACATAACGAAATTTAATAATGACAATTTTTATGAAATTATTTTAGATTTAGACTAGGTGGGAATTGCAATTGCAAATTAAAGTCGAGCACCAGGTCACCATTATATAATTATTTATTCAATCACAACCCATCACACTACTTGTATTGAACCACTCGTCAGTAGCAGTCACTTCTCTTCTTTTATGCTCGTACTTGATAACTTCTTAAATATTTGATAAAAAAATTTTCAGACCATTTGTCAAAGCTGAAGTTGAGACCATGGAAGCTTTAAGGATGCTCAGATCCTGCATTAGTGATTTAACCTTAATTTTATATATTTTCTCTTAATTAAATAAGGATTCTTAATATATTTTCCAGGGTATTATCGCATGATTAAGCACTCATTTTAATTAGAGGCATTTATATTGAATTAATTGTAATAAAAGGGTAAAATGGCCATAATTATTAAATATTTATACATATGATCTCTTAAACTTTTAATACTACCTTGTGCTTAATTTTGCATTGCAGTGCTTTGGGACACAATTGGTGATTTTTGGAGTCTGAATTAATATTTTGAAGACAAGAAAAATTATAGAAAATGGTCAGAGAAAATTACAGAAAAGTAACCATAAGCTTTTTCATGAAGAAAATTTACTGGGAAAAATTACAGAACAATACCCAACCACAAATTCAACATCAAACCAATAGAAAAGCAAAATCTGGGGGTTTTGTCATGTGAACTTCTGGAATATGTAGAAATTACATGCGCGCACATCACGGAAAGATTTGTGAACACATTTTTTTTTCTTTCTGGCAAACAATCGGCAGCTTGCTTTCATATTGCAATCAACGATGGCTGCAGCTAACAATTAGTAGTGACTATGGTTGGTGAAGGGAAATAAATGTCGGCAATCTCACTATATATATACCCCATCTTCACCAGCATAAGGCATCCAGAAAACCTGCAGCTCTTCCTTCTTCAGTTTTCCTCTTCCATTTTCATTTGCCGAGGTACTACAGAATGGAGAGTTGAAGTAAGAACGAGGTCACCACTATCACCACCGACCTCTTCCCTTCATCACTACCATTCACCTTTACCAGCCTCGGCACTTTCCTTACCACCACATTCTTCATTTTTATCACCGTCATCATCACACCAAGCACCTTCTCCGGCCCCCATTCACCGTCGACCTTCATTTCTATCTCACCATCATAGACCACCGTCCTTCCTTCAACCTCCATATTCCTTCCAGACCTCCTTCGGCTCTTCTCTAAGATATTCCAGCACCTTTGACTTTTCCGGCGAGCACTTGCAGTTTTCCGGCCCCCATTTCCGACGGGTTCCATCTCCGCTCTCATCTTCACTTCATCTCTCTTCTTCCTTCATCGAAGAACATCACCGTTCATCTTTGCATCACCGAATCACATTGAACAAAATCAGATCAAAGCACTGGAAGCTTCCGTCTCTCACCATTGCGTCACAACTCCGACCCCCACTTCCGGCGAGTTTCATTTCCGGCGATCTCCAACCCACATTGCAGCAGAGGACCTGTACCGAAGGTAGAGAACTGAAAGCTTGGATCTGGAACCATCATCGTCTGCCATAATCATCAGCGCCACGGATCAGTTGGAGTGAAACCATCGTGACTTCTACAATGGATTCACGCTGACATCATCATATATTCACGCTGACATCATCAATATGCATGCTGGCTCCTTGACTACATGCACGTGACAGCGGAGTTTATTTTTCTTGTTTGATTTAGTTTTGTTTCCTATTTATATATATATTTTTTGTTTTGTGTTAAACATGATAATTGTTTGTATAATGGCGTGAATTAAATTTGTGTGATTAATTTGTGTTTGTGGGATTATTATAATTTAATTGAGTGGCACATTTGTTTATTTAATTAAATCACATTTTCTCTTTTATTTTGGTGTGTTTGTTTAATGTATTTAATTAAAAAAATATTTAAATTTCTAAAACTCTTTTTAATCAATTTTTCTTAGTGCTTAGTTATACCTAGGGAGTCAAAATAAAAGACTCTTCAAATGAGACGGCCCGAGTTTTGTACTACACTGCAATTCTTAGATTTAAAATTTTGTATTTGACTTCGAGGCGTAAAGATATGGTCAAATCAATTAGTTTACTGGATCAGTCTGATATATGAAAGGATAAAAAATTGAAGCTAACAAGCAAATAAATATATGATCATATCAAGTTAAAGGTAAGAAGATACATACGTACCTCTTGTACCCCAATGCAGAGTGTTCTTTCTTCGAAGTCGTGGTAAGGCACCTTCAATTCAGTTAATAAAGATGATAAAACGTCCTGAGATGAAAAAGGTTTCACAGACAAGTCATCGGCAACCATGAACGTCGTTCTATATTCTTGGCATATCCTTCGCCTGATTCTTCCTCCATTATTGTAGACTTGGGGTCACATATTCTTACTCATTTCTTAATAGCGTCACCATACAAGTTTTTTGTCTTCTTCTAATGGTTATTCACCTTACAATATGGTGCTACCTTGAGGTTGGCCAACACGTTCTTCATCTTCTCTGAATTAAAACCTCTGATTGAATCAAAGTTGATCAAACTGTTGTATAATTTGTCCACACACACCAACCCCAGAGTTTCCTTTCAAAACTCTTTCTACAGCTCCTAGTGGGAATGTCAAGAAACTGAGAAGCTGGGCCATGAAATCTTCCTCAACTTGAGCAAACAATATCTTTGACTCTGACTTTGCCGTCAATACCTTCATCTTCATCCTCCTAGAGCTCTCATTGCCTTGTCTCTCAGTTATCTAGAACGAGGTTTCCGAATTGGCAAGGCAGTGTTCCTTCCTTAACAATGAATCTGTGAGTGCCTTCTTCGAGATCAACATGCACTTGAGAAGGTCCAAAATCTTTGACAACATAATAAAAGCATCAGATTATCACAGATAAATAAAATAAGATTCATACTGACAAAATTAATATTTCCAGGAGTTCACCTCATTTTGACTAAGAACCACAGTAGATTCCTGGGGTGGATCTTTCGAGCGTAGATTCTTCAGCAGACACAATGTTGTTTTGAAATCAGAAGGAGTTACAGTTAGATCGTCAGAAATAATAAAAGATGCAGTCTCCATCGCATAGTCTTCACATTATCATCTGCAAGTCGGATTTGGTATGAAATGAAGCAATATTAACAGTCGGCTCAAACATGGTTTGGATAATAAGGAATATAACGAAAATATAAAATGCGTTGCGAAAGAGATTATTACTATTAGAATAAATGATTAAGTCCCACATCGAATAATTAAAATATATAAAAATAAAAAAGAAGTATACATCCAGGCCAAAAATGAAGGGCCTCTGTGAGGCTGAGACTCAAAAAGTACAAATCCAGGCTTAAAAAAAGTAGGAAGGATATTAGAATAAATAGGTTGAAGTTATTTTGATAAAATGACAAACCTAATATATATATATATATACCTCGTTAATCGTTAATTCATAATTTCAACAATTACCTCCAGTATCGGATCTACAGCTTGACGATGACAGAGATCTGCAAGGCTTCAGAAGAACTGTGAAATGCCTCCCACATTTGCATTTCATATTCTTGTGAGTGCTGACCAGAGTAGATCCTCCTCCAAAACGACAAGATATACAATCATAAAACTTGGTGGGTTCAGTGTCATCAATGTTGAGTTTGAGTGTCTGATTAAAACGTTCCGTTGAGTCCTTGGCTGAAGCAGCGTTTGCTTACACGTCTCAGAATTCAAATACTTGGGGTATAGATTGCTCACACTTTGATCAATGAGCTTATTCATCCCAATTTCATACGCTTCATGTTGGAATCCTGACTCACAAGTCTAGCAATAGTTCCCGGTGGAAGCCTCGCGAAGCTATTTTCTCTTTAGAGTTGATTCTTAATATAAGTAATTTTATTTTTTACCTCAAAATTTAAACTATTTTTTTCTTTTCTATTTTTATTAAATACATATCTTTATATTAATTATCCTCACTCCCCACTAATTTTCTTTCATTTAATCATTTATTACTCATTTTCTCTCATATTTTATACCCATTCTCTCTCTTATAATCTTTTCATAAATAGGGGTATATTTAAAAAAAATATGATATTTTTTTTACACATTTGTTATTTTTAACTAATCTTAACCACGAGTTGTTTTTGCATAATCAGAAAAAAAATTGTTTATAAAAAAGGAGGAGTATCTACAAAGACCTTCCCTGCTTCAGCGTAGAGACCTCTGCTTTCCTGTGTCCACAACAACTGTCACTGAAACTTGTTTCGGTGTTGCAGGTGAAGCATCTGTATTTGAAGCCAAGGGAGAAAAAAATTTAAGAATTCAAGAAATATATATATATATATATATATATATATATAGAAGAAGATGAGTACTACTTAAGCAGGAAACTTGTAAAGTCACTGATCTCATGCTATATTAATTAATAATGGGTGGATGATTTGAAACTGATATTACCTAGGCCTTCGTGACTCCTCGTTTGTTGATCAACTTTTCAATTGGGGCTCATCGTTCGTGGTGCATGTAAATGCCATTGAATGTTGCACTCTTTAATTACTCCTGCCGTCCACAGTACTGGATGTCTGTAGAAGAAATGCATGGTCCACATTATAGTATAGGGTAATTATATCCCCTCTATCTAAAATAAAAATTCTAATGTAATTATAATGATAAATGATGGTTCTTCTCTTTCATCACAACTATCATTTCTCATACAAATGCCTTTATAAAATGGTTTTCTCTCTTATTTCCCATGCAAATATCATTTTTAAGCATATTTTTCAATAAAGATAAAAATAAAAAAATTTATATTTTAGGACATATTAAATAATTTAACCATCATTTTTTGTCTCCCGTAAATTAGTTAATGTGTCATATACTTGAGGCAGTACACTGGAGCCTATTCTCATGCATGCACCTGCAACTCTCAGCAGATCTCGAAATGATATGACTTTATATGTCATCAGCGTCTTTCATTATCGCTTCACTGGTTTAACTTATAGCTGATCGTAGAAAGAAAAAAAATTTGTACAGGAGATCGAAATTTTTCATTCCAAAATTTATGTTCTGTAATGTTAAAAAAAATGATTAGACGAGGAATATAATACATCTAAGCGTTGAGTCAGATCAGTTGACAATTGTGACCTTTCTAAATAATCATCCAAATCGAGTACTAAATCATAAATGAGTCAATAATTCAAGGATCAAGTCATGCTAAGTTATAAATGAATAATTGAGTTATAATTACGAAAAAATTGAAGAATTAAAATATTAATTTTCCCAAAGAGATGATAACAAACACCAAACCCAAGCCATATAACTTCCGGTCCTTTTGTTTTTAAAAAACAAATTTGCATCTCCTTTATTTAATGTATCTATCAAATGCCGTAATGGTATTATACGCATACGCGTTCTCAGAAAATATAACTTATAATACTACCTCCGGTTTTAAATATAAGATCTAATCAGTTTTTTTTAAGAGATTAACAAAACTAATTAAATTACTTTAAAAAATTTACATTTATTTTTGCTCAAAACTAATTTGTTAAACTTATAAAATGATACAATACCACAGCGGACAGATAAACGATGATAGAACAAACGGAATATATATTAATTCAATCACAATAGAACAAACGATGATACAATACTACTTCGGACAAAAGCAAAAATATCATATGACAGTTAGAAAATTAGCACTAATCACATGCCCCGAAGACTTCTACTGAGCAAATTACAAATTGGATGTTGGGTGATCACGTCACTTCTCTTCCTTAATAGGAGTATTTGTTAAGAATGGACCCAATCCCATTGTCAAAGCCGATGTCGTTATCAGGGAAGCTTTCAAGATGTTCACAACCTGCCATTTTCATATATGATCATCTTCAAAATTAGAACGAAAGTTGTAGTCTCATATATGAAAAACAAGGCAAATTAAAATGCTTTAAATTAAATCAAAACACGCGTACCTCTTGGACACCAACGCAGATTGTCCTTTCTTCCAAGTCATGCTCACAAACACTAGATTCATTCAAACATGACGCAACAAGGACAGATGAAAATGGCTTGGCAGACAAGTCATCTGCAACCATGAACAACGTCGACCTCTTAACATATCCATACGATGATATACTCGTGGATGGATATCTGGGGTCCCACAATCTCACTACCAGTGATCTTTCATAAGGACTCCTACTATGATAACCATTGCCGTCAATTAGATAACAGGTTGAACTAGAATTGTTCAGATTGGGATAACGAAGATATAACAGTGAAGGATACGTCACTTCACTGATAGGTAACATTTGTTTATTCACATTATATTGTGGGGCCAACTTCAAGTCGTCGAGCATGTTTATCCCTGACACGAAATCAGTAGTGGAAGCAAAAGTAGACAAACTTTCGTACAATTTGTCGATGCATCCTAAACCGGAGTTTCCTCCTAAAACTCTCTCCACCGCTCCTAGTGGGATTGCGAGGAAGCTAAGAAGCTGGTGCATGAAATCTTCATCAACTACAGCAAACAACACTTTGCACTTAAGTTTTTGAATCACTATATTCAACTTCATCCTCCTATCTTCTCTGCCATGTCTCTCACTTATCATGAACGTGGGTTTGGGATTCTCAATGCTTTGTTTTCTCCCCAACAATGAATCGGTAAGTACCGTATTTGAGACCAATGAGCACTTGAGAAGGTCTATTACCTTCAATTAATGGCGAAAAATACATGAGAATAGATAAGAAACCTACTGAAGAGAATAATCTCATTTTCCTCTTTTTCATTATTTGAAATGAATGACTTATATTTAAGATCTTATAAAATTATTATGATATGTTACAAATTAAAATTTATTTATTTTTCTGTATTTCAGTTATGAACGGTTTATAATCAATTTTAAGAGTTTAAATTTATTTACTTATATTTATAATAATAATTTTATAAAATATTGAATCTGAGCCATTTAATTATTATTTTTAATCTAACAATGGACATCGGATTATAAAAAGATATGAGATTGAGGAAAACGAGAGAAACCCAACCTGAAATCTACTAAAAAATAAAGGCAACCTAACATAACAATACGATTACCTCATTTGGATTAATAATATTTACAGCGAAATCCTCGATTTTAACTCCCCGTAGACTCTTCACTAGACCCAGCGTTGTAATGAGATTGAGAGGCATTACATGTAAATTGTCATAAACAACAAAAGTTGCCCCCTGTACGTACCCTTCCCGCGCATGATCTTGACATGTGATTAGGCATGAAACGCACAAAAAGTAGTGTTCAAATTAATGTAATTTAGTTGACTGTCCAATAACGATATAATAAAGGTATATAGTATATATTGCAGAAAAAGATTTTTACCTCTAAGTATACTTTCGTCAAGCACGTGTGTCAAATTCCCCCCGCATTTGCATTTTGTATTGTTGAAGGTGCTCACCAGCAGATAACTTTCTCTACGGCAACTGTGCACTTCACAAGCATAAAACTTGGTGGGCTTAGTGTCATCAATGTTAAGTTGGAGGCTTTGATTATAACTTTGCATTGAATTCCTTGGCCGAAGTAGCATTTGCTTACACGTCTCTGAATTCAAATATTTGGTGTCTAGATTGCTCACACTTTGATACAATGAGCTTATGCATCCCAATCTCAATGGCTTCATGTTTGAATCCTGACTCACAAGCCTAGCAATAGTTCCCAGTGGAAGCGTCAGGAAGCTTAAGAGAATATCTACAAAGTCCTTACCTGCTTCAGCATAGAGCACTGTATTTTTCTCTTTGTCCATAACAACTCTCAATGAAATTTGTTTCGATGTTGCATTTGAAACAGTTGAATTTGAAGACATCGCAACAACCACTGGTACAACAAACAACTAGTCAAGTTCAAGTACATATAATATATCGAGATACATATATATATATATATATATATATATAAGTCGGATAAATTTGTGTCATGGGGCTCATGTTAATAATTATTATTAATGGCTGGATTATTTGAATCTGATATTATCTAGGCCATCGAGACTCTTCGTGTGTGTTGCATATGTAAATGCCATTGAATGTTGCAATCTTTAATCATATTGGATCCGACTCTCATGCATGCACTTTGCAACTCCCAGAAAATCTTGAAATGATACATATGACTTTATGTCATCAGCCCCTTTGATTATCACTTCACTGGTTAGACACTTCATATTCCCCGTCTCATGATTTTTTATAATGATAAAAAATGATGAGACAAGAGTAAGATCAATTGAATATTGTACCCTTTCCGAGAGCTCATCAAGGTTAGTGCATGCTTCGAGCTCAAAAAGCGCTTTCAGAACTATTTACGGATCAATCACCAATAAAGTCTACAAATTGATAAGATATTAGCTTACAACCTTATAGTTAACGACCAACCCATTTACCAACTAAACCAATTTTCGTTAGCGTCACCCATATGTTTTCAAATTAGTTTATATAACCCCTCCGATTCTTTTTATATAAACCTAAAATTTGAATTACCTTAGCCCTTTTTATAAAATCCCACTTGGAGTGGTTTGAGCATTTAATGTTTTTTTACCAATTTTGCCCCTAATAATTAATTCTATTTTCTCTTCACATCTTTTTCCCATACTACCTCCTCTGTCATACTTTCTCTTAATATTACTCCACTCTTACTTGCCCCCTTATTTATTAAGTAATTTCTTAAATTGTGTAATTTAGTATCAAGCTCTTATAAAAAAGATAGGAGGGAGTACTAACTTTTAAGATCTGTTTGGTAGGAGGGATTGGAAGGGGAGGGAGGGGAGGGAAAAATTTTATGGTTGAATTTAAGAAAATTGGAAAAGTTAAGTTATGAAATTTTAATATAGAGAATATGTAAGATAAAAGAGTAAGAAAATTTAATTAAATACTTTATACCTAACTTCTCTCTTTTTTTAAAAAAATTCAACTCAAAATTTTTTTTCCTCCGCCCACTTTCCCTACCCTCCCCTCATACCAAATAAGCCCTTAGGAAAAATCCCATATAAAGCTACCTATTAAATTTTGAATTAGGTTAGTAAATTCAACAAATCCTTATTAATTGAGTCATTAACCCTATTTGGGAGTAAAATGACTTTAATGCCCCATCCTCTCTTTTCTCCTCTCTCAAAATAAACAGATTTTTATTACTATATGATTTTATATGTCGCTCTAAATATCAACATTTTCTAAAAGGATAATTAATAATAATTCAAGCAAAAAAAAAAAAAAGAAAGTATAACACATGCCATGATAGTATCATTGATATCAGTTAAATGATTTTTAGTTGAAAAATCAATTAATTGATATTAATGATAAAAAATAAATGTGGGTTTTTTTAAAAAAATATTGTAGTTATTTTTATCTAGTAAGACAAGAGAGAAAGATAAAGCATAACACATGTCAACTTCATTTTGTAAAAATCAATTTAAATTAAAGTTACTCCTACCAACATTAATTAAACCAGCTCTTAATAATTTTCACTAATTAACTTTTATCCATCCATAATGTAAATATAGGATTTTAATGCAGTGTGTGTGTGTACGGCGCGCGCGCATTTTCAGGATTTGATTATAATTCTATAAATTTGACGTTCTTTGATTTTGCTTACTCTATTTACGATGTTTTTATTTTGGCCGGAGCCCGGAGCTTACAACTTCAAAATATCAGCTTTTTACGCCCCTAAACTCTTAAATCTAAAATGATTGAGTACACTCTTTTATAAATAGGATCGTGTATATATATATATATATATATATATATAAGGAGATATACTTAAATAGGAACCTGTAAAGTCACTTTGGCTCATGAATGTCATTAGCTAATAATGGCTGAATTATTTGAAACCGATTTTATATAGGCCTTCGTGACTCCTCGTTTGTTGATCAACTTTTGAATTGGGCTCATCGTTCTGTGTTGCTTTGTAAATGCCATTGAATGTTGCATCTCAACCCCAATTAGATTGGATCCGACTCTCACGTATGCACATGCACTTTGCAAATCTCAAAAGATTTTGAAATGATGTGTTTTTTTTTTTTTTTTCGGTTGTCATAGCTCACACACTTGTCATAACCTGTAAAAGTCACAAACTTGGAATAAGGATGGTGCTTGATGTTACTTGCGCTACATTAGTTTTTTTATATGTTTTTTTTTTTTGCCAACAGTTTTTTTTTATATTGATATTGATAAAATAAGTAGTGTAACTCTGTAAGGAGTAAGATCAACCGAATTATTGCAATACAATATTCTTACTCATTGCTTAAATTATTGCAATGTTGAAAATAATGGGACCAGGAATATAATATGCGTAACTGTAACTCTGTAAGGAGTAAGATCAACCATATCTATTACCTAATGCTCACCCTTGATACGGCGCCGTTGCACCTCGCTTCAACCCTTAGCAGCTTCCCGCCCCCACATGGTGCCCCAGCTCCTCGCCTTTCCTGCTTCAATTTTTTAAAATTTTATACATATTTATGATAAAGAAAAGTAAACATTACATTTTTAAAAAAATTATCATATATCACCCTAGTCCTTATTATAATTCCATTATAACTAATTCCCACATATTAAGGAATGATAGATAAACCATTAAATATGCCTTAAATTGATATATATTTTTTAAGTTTACCCCTGTTACAATTTTTCTCACCTTACATTTATAAATTATTCACACCTTCTATATAAATTTAACTCTCAAATTCACATTCCAAATCCTAAATTTATAATGAGAAATAAAACATTTTTGCAAAGCTATAAAATAAAACATTCTCAAAGTAATTAAATTATAAATAAGGAGGGATAATGGGACTAAGTTAGTGAATACCAAGGTTATTAAAACCGAACCGGCCACTAAATAGGTCAAGGTAGTAGGTCAAGGGTCAGTGGGTTAAATCGGAGCAAACCGAAGTTAAATCGCGGACAGATAGGTAAGAAAGTGAGAATAGCTTTGGATTTTGAAAATTTTCAAGGACTAAATGATAATATTTTTAAGTGATTCTTTTTTCATTTGAAAGTATATATCTCAAGCTTTCCATAGAGTGTTAATTTGTAATTTTTGGATATATGTAGAATTAAATATGAATTTTTGAAGTTATGCAATGCTGAATAAATGTTGAACTGGTCAAACCGACAGGACTCAACCGATTAGTTTTGAGAGGAAACTTACTGTGAGGTGGAATAAGAAAGGACAAATTGTGAAATCTCACAAATTGTGAATTTGTCAGATTTCAAAATTTGACCTTGCTTGTTCCATCTATAGTAAGTTTCCTCCCATCTCTCTTAATTTGGGGTTCAGTTTCTCTCATTGTCCATTTTCTCATCATCCCTTATAATCTCTAAATCATGTCCGTCCAATCAATCTAAAAGATAAAAGATGAGCCACGTCATCAAGTTATCACTACTTTCACTTTTCTCTCCCCTTCTTAATCAACGGTCCAAATGGCTCCTCTTCCAAATCAACGGTTCAGATGGGCTCATGAGGGATGATGAGAAAATGAGATGATGAGGGGATATGCTTCCCTGAATTTGCTTTATGGATCTCCTTCATGACAATAAGACATTTTCCCAATGCTATTTTCTCTTATGCCATCTCGTCATTCAGCACAATAGATGGATTGGCGTAGGGGGCGATGTGGTTAAGATCTTTGGTACTCGAGCCATTTGTTGCCACCAACAAGCCTTGAGGAGGAGGGGGTGGCAAAGGAGTTCCCTAGAATCTTAATATGATGAAGGAGAGAAGGAAGAAGTTGATAAAGAAAAATAGTAAGAATCACAATGAATAGTTAAGTTTAAATAAAGGTCTAACGAGTTGTGAAGGAGTATGAATTATGACTTATAAAGGTCTAACGAGATTGTGAAGGGTTATGATGAGTTATGACATTGAAAGTCCAAATGTTACAAAGGGTTATGAAAGAGTTAGATGACAGTTGTTTCTGAAGATTATTATGTTTTGTTTTTGTTAATATAAGTGTTTGGAAGATGAATCATTTATAAGTGTTACATGACGGTTGTTTTTTAATAACTGTTTTTGTCAATAAATAAATGAGAGTTATTAGCTACAACCGTTAGATTTGTGTTTTCACGAATTTCGCCTCACAATACATGACGATACGCATAATTAACCTTTATATTTAAGCGTTATCTATCATTGCGTTACCTTTGCCTTGACATACATAATGTTTATTAGTTGTAATTTTTATGTATTAGGCATTATAAATACCCAAATCTATACTAGTGATATCTACGAAGTCCTTCCATGCTTCTGCATGCAACACGTTTTTATTTGCTCACAACAACTCTCATAGAAAGACATAGTTGACCTTTTTTGAGAGATTAAGGAAGTTAGATAAGTTGTTTAATTATATCATATGTTGTATATTTTTAAATTATCAATTAGTTTAGAAGTTAGGCAAAATAGTTTGGAGAAAAAATGAAAAATATAAAAATTTTAAAATAATTGAATTAGTTTTCTTAATATCTAAAAAAAAGGCCAACTCGATCTTATATTTAAGACCGGCTTCGTGAGTCCTTGTTTGTTGACAAACTTTTCAATTGGGCTCATCATTTGTGGTGCATGTAAATGCCATTGAATGTTGCACTCCTTAATTATGTAAATTGGATCCAATTCTCATGCATGCACTCAGAATCTACATTAAGACATTTTTAATATTTTTCCTGGTCCTTGGAACCTGACTGAGGTTTTGGCTCTTTATTTTCTATAATGTTAAAGTCTAGTATTACTTCTTCTGATGCGGCATCAACTGGTCAAATTGTTATTGGCTAATTATGATCATAGCTAGAGATGGATAGGAATAATACAGTCAACAACAGACCAGACTCTTAACAAATTTTCCATGTTACGTTGAGCACAAGTGTTTAATGTCTGAACTGTTTATGGAATTGCGCCATTCCAATATTCCTTATCATCACCCTCTGACCTTTTGCATTGAACTCTTATACCATGCATGTTGCCCCTAAAAAGATACATATATTTATTCCATATACATGTTTGGAATAGGTATACACCCATACGCGTTCTCAGAAAATATAGACCATAATATACATTAATTTAACGCATAAAGAGAACAAACTAACATAATACTAGTACTACAAAAGCAAAATATCATATGATGGCTAGAAATTTACTACTAATAACATGGCCCCAAGACTTAAATTGAACAAACAAATGTCTGTGCTGGGTGATTAGGTCTCTTCTCTTCTTTAATTGCAGTATTGGTCAAGAATTGAGCCAATCCCATGGTCAAAGCTGATGTAGATATCAGGGAAGCTTTCAAGATGCTCACAACCTGCAACTTTCATATGATCATGTTCCAAAATTATAATAGAAGTTGTAGCTAGCACATTATCGGTTAGAAGTATTAAGGTGTATTAGTTGGTGATGACCCTCAAAGCTATAAATAGGGGTCTTAACAAAGTGATTTAGTATGAAGGGATCAATATTGATCCCTACCAAGAAAAGAAAAGGGAATCTACTTAGGTCTCCCTCATAATCTCTAGAGTGTAGGATTATTAGTTCATCTCCCTCAAATGAGAGATGATTAGTGTAAGACAAATTAAATTAAAATGCTTAAAATCAAATTAGAGTATCTGTACCTCTTGGAAACCAACGCAGATTGTTCTATCTTCCAAGTCATGCTCAGAAACTTTAGAATTAGCTTCTTTATTCAAACATGACACAACAAGGCCAGATGAAAAAGGATTCACAGTCAAATCATCAGCAACCATGAACATGGCCGGCCTCTTCACATATCCATACGATGATTTGGTCGTGGACGAATGTTTGGGGTCCCACAAGTTAACCGCTAGTGAACGCTGATCAAGTGAATAAGAATCACCAGTAACCCACTGGCCAGCTAGAGAACAAGTTGATCTAAGACCACCCACATCGCTATAATAAAGATAGAGGGGTGAATGATACATCACTTCACTGATGGGTAACATTTGTTTTTTCAACTTATATTGTGGGGCAAACTTAAGGTCGGCCAACATGTTATTCCCTGAAATGAAATCAGTGGATTCAAAAGAAGTCAAACTGTTGTACAATTTGTCGATGCATCCCAAACCAGAATTTCCTTGTAAAACTCT
Organism: Inga oerstediana; assembly: GCA_963210345.1. Taxonomy (NCBI): domain Eukaryota; kingdom Viridiplantae; phylum Streptophyta; class Magnoliopsida; order Fabales; family Fabaceae; genus Inga; species Inga oerstediana. The sequence goes on from OY723408.1 coordinate 63,404,904, forward strand.
CTCCACTGCTCCTAGGGGGATTGCCAGGAAGCTAAGAAGCTGCTCCATGAAATCTTCATCAACTATAGCATACAATACTTTGAACTTAGATTTTTCAATCATTACATTCAATAACTTCATCCTTATATCCTCTCTGGCAAGTATCTCACTTGTATTCTTGAAGGCCGTGCCTTTTGGATTCTCAACGATTTGTTTCCTTCTTAGCAACGAATCTGTAAGTACCGTACTTGAGACCATTGAGCATCTGAGGATGTCCATTACCTTCAATCAAGAACAAAAGGCATGAGAAGATAAGAAATCTTTGTGCAGAAGGCATTCACGGTTAAAGTATACCACTCTGGTGGTGTCGTATTTATATGTCCACTTTGAGAGTAATAAATGAGCACTACTACAAAAAGGTTGAAAGGTGGCGCACATATTGTGGCACTTCCTTAATGAAGTGCCACAGCTGCTCATTTATTATTTTTTTTATATTATATGTTTTTTTTTTTAACCAGCTGTGGCGCCTGGGAGGGTAGGTGCCACAGCTGGTATGGTCAAGTGTGGCGCCTGGCTAGGCAGGCGCCACACTTGAGAAGGTGGTAGCAGCTGTGGCGCCTGGCGTGCCAGGCGCCACACTAGCTTATGGTCAGGTGTGGCGCCTGGCTGGTCAGGCGCCACCCCTGACCCTTAAAAAAAAAAAAAAAAAAAAATTTTGTCAGGGGTGACGCCTGCCTGACCAGGCGCCACCCCTGACCCATTTTTTAAAAAAAAAAAAAAAATTTGTCAGGATATATTGGCGCACCCCTGACCCTTTTTTTAAAAAAAAAAAAAAAATTTCTCAGGGGTGGCGCCTGTCTGGCCAGGCGCCACCCCTGACCCTTTTTTAAAAAAAAAAAAAAAAATTTGTCAGGATATATTGGCGCACCCTTGACCCTTTTTTAAAAAAAAAAAAAAAAATTTGTCAGGGGTGGCGCCTGCCTGGCCAGGCGCCACCCTTGACCCTTTTTTTAAAAAAAAAAAAAAAATTTTGTCAGGAGTGGCGCCTGCCTGGTCAGGCGCCACCCCTGACCCTTTTTTTTAAAAAAAAAAAAAAAATTTTGATATCTTATCCCTTCCCCACCAATAAGATCCCAACCCGCCCCCCCTTATCCCCTTTTGTTTTCCCGCCGCCCCCCCCCAATCTCTTTCATTTCCCGCCTCCACCCCCCCTCCATCTCTTTCTCTCTATCTTTAATTATTCCCTCTATCACTTTCCCTTCCATCTGTGCGTGCACCCCGTCCCTCCATTTTCTCATCTTCATATCTTAAAACTACACCCACACGCGCACACGTTTTTGTATTTTTCCAACTGCCAACCCCACTTCTTTCCGTATTATTCCGTTGTCTTCAACTCTTTTGGTCCCCACTCCATTTGGTAGCTAGCGCTCAAATTTCTTCCTTCCCTCACTGAAGATTGCGTCACCAACGGCAATTATGTGGTCCCCTACTCCACTGCACTGATTAACCTGTAAGTTCAACTTGCGTTTTCCTTTTATTAATTTTTTTTTCAGGTTGTTTTGCGTGGTCTTTTTTTCTTTATGGCATGCTTGCGATGCTTTTTTTTATTTTTTCCCTGTTATGACACGCATACATGTATATTTATATTTATTGAGAGATTTTTCAGATATAGCAGTTGATTTTATTTGGACGTCAATCTAATATAAGGATTATTGTCAAATTATATATCACACAGTAACGAATTAGATTAAGATTTTGTCATTATTAGGCATGAATAGGTATCGCTTTTCGGTGGTTGGTTGAGGATGCTAACCATATGCTATGGGGCCTTCTCTTTTGGTTCAGCATTTTTGCGAGTTTGATGGAATTTCTAAGCCCCAAATATTTCAAAAGGGAATGACAGAGAGAAAGGAAACCTTTTTATAATTTTTTTTTTTTTAAAAACAACTTCCTGCCAGGCGCCACAGGAAGTTGCCCACCCTACTGTGGCGCCTGGCCGGCCAGGCGCCACAGGAGGTAAGCTTCCTGTGGCGCTTGACAGGTCAGGCGCCACAGGAAGTTGTTTTTTAAAAAAAAAAATTAATAAATCTGTGGCGCTTCCAAGCGCCACAGCTTTTTATAGTAGCGTTAAGATATGTGGCATTTCGCAAGCGCCACAGCTAATGCAATTATAAGCGCCACAGATTTGGTTTTTTGTAGTAGTGGAGGGTGTTATAATTTTGTCTGTATTAAATATAGAGAGAGAAGAGAGAGGTGAAAAATATCCATTCATAAATCAGGAAAAAAATAGAAAAATCTATTAATTGAGTTTATATTTATTGAGTTAATTGACTTCCTTTAGAAGTAGATAATTTGAATTTATAAATAAAATCAGAATGGTATGATGTTAGAAAAAATACTATCAAATTAGAGTAAGCTATCATGCTAGAATCATAGAAGACAACTCTAATATATATAGCAAATTCACTAAAATCTAATAACCGCACCGCAATATTACAACATGATTACCTCCTTGGGGTCAATATTAACATTGAAATCTTCAATTTTATCTTTAGAACGTAGAGTCTTCAGCAGACACAAGGTTGAAGTCAGATTGAGAGGCATTACATGTAAATCGTCATAAACAACAAAAGATGCCTCCCGTACGTAGCCTTCCCCGGCATAAGCTGGCCATGTTTTGTGTTATATAATTTTATTAACTTTACACAAGAAGAAATGTATAATATTAATATACACCAGTAGAGGTAAATTGTCATCGCCTTCAGGGAAGTAGTTTTCAAAATCAGCTGGCTGAAATGGCTCACTCTCGTAGGCGATGTTATCGCCTTCACCCATGTCGTAAAGGTCTCTTGGCTTTAAATGAACGACCATGTGCCAATCCCTATGCCGCTCGTCCTCGACATAATAAACCTGATGTGCCTCTGAAGCTAGAATATACGGCTCATCATCTTGAGAAATACCAGTATGAATCGGGCGTGAGAAATTGACTGATGTGATCCCTAGGTCGTCAGTTGTCAGTCCCCGAGAAGTCGTGGTATTTGCCCACAAACACTTGAACAGCGTCACGGTGAAACGGCCTTGATAATTAAGCTCGACCACATCAAGAAGCTTGCCATAGTAAGGGACGCCTCCGAACTGCATGTTGGCGTCACTGCTGCTCGCATAACTCCTTGTCCCAAATGTGCCATAAACACCCGAATTCTGTGTTTGCAATCCCTGATCCCGTGAAACCGTGCAAAACTTAAAACCATTGACATTGTATGATGTAAACCGTTTTGCATGATCAAGAGGGCCGATTGCGAGAGCTCTGAAATCCGGTGAGTGTGGGTTGTGGTCATTTAGTATTCTGCGAGCAAACCAGCCAGGGAATTCTCTGTGGACCCTCCTATCAACTTCCGAGGATGTCTGTGTACGGATCCTGAGCTGACGCTTGACATGACTTCTGAATTCCCTGCAATTAATAATGGAAAGGCGTTAGTGAAATGAAAGTGAGAAATGTTACGAAAGATATAGATCGAATAACATACATGTGAGTGTACAATTCTTACCGTATGAAAGGCTCAACTTGAGTGCAATTAATCAAGACATGTCTATGTGCTTGGAACTTCTCAGTTGCCGTTAGTTTGAAGTTCTCAGTTGCTCCAACTGGTTTACCAACACGAGGGATAAATTCTCCTGATGTCGGCGCAGGTTCAGGACAATCGTCAACACGAGGCGGGCGGTTGAAAGCCGTCTCAAGATCATCAAAGTACCTTGAGCAAAAATATAGCACCTCATCCCCTATATAGCCTTCAGCTATACAACCTTCTGGCCACGCCTTATTCCTCACGTAAGATTTTAATTTCCCAAGGAACCTACGAAGTACATAAGAGAAAATTGATATAAAATGATGAAAAGGACGACGAGCAAACATTAAATACGGATAATAAATGAAAGCACATATTTAAAATGAGTACCTCTCAATCGGATACATCCAACGATATTGTACTGGTCCAGCGAGCTTTATTTCATGAACGAGGTGGACCGTGAGGTGAACCATCACAGTAAAAAAGGACGGAGGAAAGATCATCTCCAAGTGACAAAGCGTAAGAATGATTTTCGACTGCAGCTGATCGAGCTCCTCAACGATCAAAACCTTAGAACACAACTTCCGAAAGAAAGAACAAAGTTCCACCAAAACGATGGAAACATCGGGAGGAAGTGTATTCTTTATAGCCAGAGGGAGTAACTGCTGCATAAGAACATGTGAGTCGTGACTCTTCAGGCCAGCAACCTTTCGAGCCTGCAAGTCGACACATCGAGAAATGTTGCTTGAATACCCATCAGGAACTTTTAATTTCTTCAACGTCGCGAGGAACACATCCTTGTTCGGTTTTGTGAGGGTAAACTTCGCCGGTGTAAATCTGTCATGCTCATCTGGCCAAGCGTCTTCACGAACTCCCATGTCACGTAAATCTTTCCTAGCTTGAAGGTGATCTTTTGTCTTGCCAGGTTCGTTAAGCAGCGTATACAGCACATTGTCGCAAACATTCTTTTCAATGTGCATTACATCAAGACTGTGGCGAAGTAAATTAGATCTCCAATACGGAAGCGTGAAGAAGATACTTATCTTCTTCCACTGCTGAGGCGCCGAAGTCCTACGCGTATTTTGGCGAGTTTGTGCTGAACCGTCGCTTTTTCCAAACTCGAAGTCAACATGCTCAAGCTGCTGTAAGATATCTGTACCGGACAAAGTCTGAGGTGGTCCTCTTTTCTCTGGTTTCCCATTGAAGCGATTCCGTTGCAATCTGAACTTATGCGTTCCATCGAGAAACCTCCGATGCCCCATAAAGCACCACTTTCGGCTGTGGGGAAGGCGCACTGCGTCAGAGTCGAAATTGCAAGCCGGACACGCCGACCCAGTGTGCACGTTCCAACCAGATAATGTGCCAAGGCCAGGAAAGTCACTAATCGTCCACATCAAGGCTGCACGCATGTTGAACAAAGTCTTGCTGTGAGCGTCGTACGTCTCCAAGCCGACATTCCACAGGTCAAGCAATTCCGCAATAAGCGGTTGGAGATACACATCGATGTCATTGCCCGGTGCCTTTTTGCCTGGAATGATCATAGACATAATGAAAGAGCTTTGTTTCATACACATCCAGGGGGTAAGTTGTAGGGAACTAAGACTACCGGCCAAATGCTGTAACTTGTGCTAAGATTCCCGAAAGGATTGAAACCGTCGGTCGCCAACGCAAGCCGGACATTTCTGGGGTCAGTCGCAAAATCTGGAAAGTCGTTGTCAAACGTTTTCCAAGCAGCTGCATCCCGCGGATGTCTTAATTTACCGTCTTCATTTTTATCAACGGCATGCCACCTCATGTGCTCAGCAGTTTTAGACGACATAAATAATCTTTGTAGACGAGGTTTCAAAGGGAAGTACCTGAGAATCTTTGCAGGTTTCTTCTTCTGCTTTTTCCCCTTCCGAATTGTCTTGTACCTCGATGTGTGACATCTCTTGCACGTCTCCCTGCTGGAATCGTCTCCCCAATACAGCATACAATCATTTGGGCACGCATCAATCTTTTGATAATTCAACCCCAACCTGTTGATGATCTTCTTGGCCTCGTAGAAGGTTGTGGGAATCTCGGCGTCGGGGAATGCATCTTGTAATAAGTCGAGCAACATGGACATTCCCTTATCCGTGATCCCACACAAGCACTTGATATGATACAGTTTGATCAAGAAAGATAATTTAGAATATTTGCGACAACCTTGATATAAAGGACGATCTGCCTCATCCATCAAGCTGAAAAAATCCCGAGCTGCTTCATTCCCCATAAAAGTCGGCTCAGAGCCGTGCACTTCTTCGTTGAAGTTGTCGCCTTGAAATCCAAACGCATCACGCACAGCATCATTCACAGGATCATCTTCATCTACTTGAACGCCTACTTGAGAACTTCGAGGAAGAGCCTCGTCATATCTAATGCCGGCCTTCTCACCATGAACTGCCCAGAATGTATAGTCCTCAGGGAAAGGCTTCACAAGCAAATGTTCCATCACAACATTTCGTGCATGCCACTTCTTGAACTTGCATTTCCGACACGGACAGACGATCTTGCCTTTACAGCTGGCGTGAGTGAATGCGAAATCTAAGAAACTGTTTAATCCGTACAAATATTCAGGAGAATTGCGCGGCAACCTTATCCATGATTTATCCATAGCTACAAGTGAGAGAGAAGAAAGTATATAGAAGAAGATGAGTGAGAAGATAATGACGAATGCGTAGAACCTTATATTCTGAAAATCCAACGTTTATAATTTTGTAGCGGTTATTAAACCGCTACAACAACCGCTACAAAAATTCCAACGTTTATAATTTAGTAGCGGTTATATATATATAAAACCGCTACTAATATTCAAGCAGTTAATTGGAGGGAAATTTAAAATGTACTTGTTGGGTATTAGTAGCGGTTTTAGATCTATAACCGCTACTAATGTTCAACGTATTAGTAGCGGTTACATATATAAAACCGCTACTAATATTAAAGCCGTTGAACATTAAATATAAAAATAATTTTCTAATTTGTAGCGGTTTTACATAAGATAACCGCTACAAATGTGCACAAAGGCGGCAAATTTCAAAATTCAAATGATTTGAGTCTTTGTAGCGGTTATTAGTGTCTAACCGCTACAAAATTATATATTTGTAGCGGTTTCTGAAGGGAAACCGCTACAAATATATAAGTAAATTTGTAGCGGTTATGAGTTCAAAACCGCTACAAATATACATTTATAAATTATTTAGAAATGTATATATAATTTATTTTTTTTTAAAATATATTTAAAAAAATATATTATATATATATTTAATTTATAAATTATTTATAAAATTATTATATATTTGTAGCGGATATGTACTAATAACCGCTACAAATGTATATATTTGTAGCGGTTTTAGGTTAAAACCGCTACAAATCTATACATTTGTAGCGGTTTTAGGTTAAAACCGCTACAAATATATATATAATTTTTTTTTTAAATTTAGATTTAAATCATTTATAAATTATTTCAATGCGATATAATAATATAAATATAATTATAAAAAACACAATAAAAAAATTCTGAAATAAAATCTCATAAATATTTACAAATGTTTAAAAGAAAAGAAAAAGTCCTAAACTAAGGAGCTGGGGGCTGATCCTCTGGTGCTCCCTCAGGTGGGGCTCCCTCAGATGCCGCTGGATCGGGCCGCTGCGCAGACTGAACCGCACCATCCTCATCAGCAGGAGGAGGAGCTGTAGGAGGAGGAGTAGTGGTCGGGACGACGTAGTGAGGGACAGGGGGGACCGCTGGATGCTGCTGTGCCGGGAACAGCCGACCCCATGCTTCCTCGAGCATAGTGTTTGCGATCTCACGCCACTGCGTCTGCTGCGCGAATATAGCGTCTGCGTGGATCTGCAGCTGCTGCTGCTGCTGCACCTGCATCTGCTGCGCCATCTGCTGCTGCAAATCTGACCGCAGCTGGTCAATCGACTCGTCCCTCCGACGTCTGACCCCTCTAGAGCTGCCAGCCTCAGAAGCGGCGCTCCTGCCGTAGATCATGTTGGGTCTGGCGCCTATCCCCATCCCCCGCACTCGTCCGGGGTGCTCAGGCTGAGCCAGACCCGCCTTCAGAGGAGTCGTCGGGTCCACTGACCCCTGTGACTCCTCAGGCTGGGTCTGTCGCAGCTCAGCCTGCGACTGCTGCATCCGCTCCTGCCATTTTATGAAACAATTAATAATTACCATTTTTCATTATTAACTTGGTTTTATAAAAAATATAATAATAAATTAACTTACAATCGCCGCCTCTGCCTGCTGAGAGGTCGCAGTCCCGTCACGGTGTCTGTGTGTGATGGCGTACAGCTCCGCATAGTCCGTCTGACGGTTCTCCTGCTGTGCTTTCGTCTCCTGAAACAATTACAAAACAATTAGTATTAATTATGAAATTATGAGCTAAAAGTAAGTGAAGCACTTGAAAAGTTACCAGCTCGCTGTAGGTCACAGCAAAGGTCTTCGATCCTGCTGTGTGGTGGATCGTCTGCTGCGCCCGGATCGCGGCGTTCCTCCGAGCAAGCTCCTGGAAAAAAAAATTAAATGTATTATAATTTAAAATTAAATACAAAATAAATTGATATTATAATTTAATATTTAACAATTACAAAATTATATATAAAAAATCTAATAAATACATTACCTGTGCCTCAGGGCTCCTCCTGAACTGGACAAAACGCGCCCAGTCGTTCGGCGGCACGCCGTCCGGGACGCTCTCCTGCAGCTGCTCCAGAGGCATCGTCCCGTCCCCATCCACGCTGTGGAAGAGACGGTTCCTCCTGTTCCTCCAGGCGTCGCCCATCTTCACGAGGGCGTACCTCTTCCGGTTGGCCCGGACGGCAAACCGCAGCTGAAAAAAATACATTTAAATATCAATAATTATAAAAACCATAATTTAAAAAAAATAATTAAATAGAATTAATTAAAAAAATATTAATTAAATAGTTTTAATTACCTGAATCGCCTCCTCCCAAGCCTGGTCCTTCGGCCCCTTCGGAATGTGCCTCCACGTCGGGAAGTGAAGGGGGAACCGCATCCAATTCGATCCCAGGTCGCTCAGGAAGCGGTTGAGCAGGTGACCCCCATTGTGGATCGGCTGGTCAGTGCCCTCGTTCCACGGCACTACAACTCGCAGGGACCGGTCCATGCTGTTCAGACCGGTCACATCCAGCCTCCTCGTCGACACGTTCCCCTGCTCATCTGCACAGTTGACCGCACGTTAGATAAATTATAATTCAAAGTTAAAAAGTTAAAAAATTAAAAAATTAAATAATTTACCTTCGACCTGCACCTCAAACCCAGTGGACCGCGAAGACGACCCTCGTGGGTTGTTCTGCTCCCGAGCCTCTTCCTCATCGAGGAACTGCTCCATCTCCCTGAACCCACTAATCGGGATCTCGAACTCCTCCTCGTTGAGGAAGTCCTCAACGCTAATCTCTGGCACGTCCAACTCAGACACCTCAGCTGAGGTCGTCGCCTGTGGGATCGTCTGCGGTTCCTGTGGCGGGATGGGCTGAGATGCCTCGGTAGCCCTGCCTGCGCGCTGCCCCCTCCCTCTGCCCGGGGCCCGGCTGCTGCCGCCCCGTAAATTCGGTCTGGGGACCTCAGGGGCCTTCCCCTTCCCCTTATCCTGTCCTGAAGCCATATCAACTGTACAAATTAAAAAAAAAATTAGTCACATTATTATGCAAAAATATAATAAAAATAAAAATATAAATAAAATACGTGTTATATACGTACCTCAAGTGTAAATACTGCGGAATACTGACTAAAAACTCCTATAGAGACGTCCGAACGCTCAAATCTCGAAGAAATCACTCAGAGAAACCTCAGGAAACAAAATGAGCAAACGGAGAAATGAAGGAGGTGGGGGGTTTAAATAGACCAGTAATTAGTAGCGGTTATTAAAAATAACCGCTACTCTAACCGCTACAAATAATTAAATTTGTAGCGGTTCTACAATAACCGCTACAAATCTTCACAACGTTTGAAATTCTGTAGCGGTTATTGCCCAGAACCGCTACAAATTTGGAGTCTCTTGAAATTCTGTAGCGGTTTTCAGTAAAAACCGCTACAAAATTCTGACCTTTGGTATTTTGTAGCGGTTTATGTGCATTAACCGCTACAAAATAACCGCTACAAGTTTTGGCGGGAATTTCGCGCCAAATTTGTAGCGGTTTTTTGTAGGAAACCGCTACAAATATTCTTGCTGCTACAAATTTGTAGCGGTTTAGGTAAAAACCGCTACAAATACTATAATTTGTAGCGGTTATATTAAACCGCTACAAGTGCACCGCTACGAAATACTTTTTTTTTTGTAATAAATGAGCACTACTACAAAAAGGTTGAAAGGTGGCGCACATATTGTGGCACTTCCTTAATGAAGTGCCACAGCTGCTCATTTATTATTTTTTTTATATTATATGTTTTTTTTTTAACCAGCTGTGGCGCCTGGGAGGGTAGGTGCCACAGCTGGTATGGTCAAGTGTGGCGCCTGGCTAGGCAGGCGCCACACTTGAGAAGGTGGTAGCAGCTGTGGCGCCTGGCGTGCCAGGCGCCACACTAGCTTATGGTCAGGTGTGGCGCCTGGCTGGTCAGGCGCCACCCCTGACCCTTAAAAAAAAAAAAAAAAAAAAAAATTTTGTCAGGGGTGACGCCTGCCTGACCAGGCGCCACCCCTGACCCATTTTTAAAAAAAAAAAAAAAATTTGTCAGGATATATTGGCGCACCCCTGACCCTTTTTTTAAAAAAAAAAAAAAAAAATTTTCTCAGGGGTGGCGCCTGTCTGGCCAGGCGCCACCCCTGACCCTTTTTAAAAAAAAAAAAAAAAAATTTGTCAGGATATATTGGCGCACCCTTGACCCTTTTTTTTAAAAAAAAAAAAAAAAAATTTGTCAGGGGTGGCGCCTGCCTGGCCAGGCGCCACCCTTGACCCTTTTTTTAAAAAAAAAAAAAAATTTGTCAGGAGTAGTCAGGCGCCACCCCTGACCCTTTTTTTTAAAAAAAAAAAAAAATTTTGATATCTTATCCCTTCCCCACCAATAAGATCCCAACCCGCCCCCCCTTATCCCCTTTTGTTTTCCCGCCGCCCCCCCAATCTCTTTCATTTCCCGCCTCCACCCCCCTCCATCTCTTTCTCTCTATCTTTAATTATTCCCTCTATCACTTTCCCTTCCATCTGTGCGTGCACCCCGTCCCTCCATTTTCTCATCTTCATATCTTAAAACTACACCCACACGCGCACACGTTTTTGTATTTTTCCAACTGCCAACCCCACTTCTTTCCGTATTATTCCGTTGTCTTCAACTCTTTTGGTCCCCACTCCATTTGGTAGCTAGCGCTCAAATTTCTTCCTTCCCTCACTGAAGATTGCGTCACCAACGGCAATTACGTGGTCCCCTACTCCACTGCACTGATTAACCTGTAAGTTCAACTTGCGTTTTCCTTTTATTAATTTTTTTTTCAGGTTGTTTTGCGTGGTCTTTTTTTCTTTATGGCATGCTTGCGATGCTTTTTTTTATTTTTTCCCTGTTATGACACGCATACATGTATATTTATATTTATTGAGAGATTTTTCAGATATAGCAGTTGATTTTATTTGGACGTCAATCTAATATAAGGATTATTGTCAAATTATATATCACACAGTAACGAATTAGATTAAGATTTTGTCATTATTAGGCATGAATAGGTATCGCTTTTCGGTGGTTGGTTGAGGATGCTAACCATATGCTATGGGGCCTTCTCTTTTGGTTCAGCATTTTTGCGAGTTTGATGGAATTTCTAAGCCCCAAATATTTCAAAAGGGAATGACAGAGAGAAAGGAAACCTTTTTATAATTTTTTTTTTTAAAAACAACTTCCTGCCAGGCGCCACAGGAAGTTGCCCACCCTACTGTGGCGCCTGGCCGGCCAGGCGCCACAGGAGGTAAGCTTCCTGTGGCGCTTGACAGGTCAGGCGCCACAGGAAGTTGTTTTTTTAAAAAAAAAAATTAATAAATCTGTGGCGCTTCCAAGCGCCACAGCTTTTTATAGTAGCGTTAAGATATGTGGCATTTCGCAAGCGCCACAGCTAATGCAATTATAAGCGCCACAGATTTGGTTTTTTGTAGTAGTGGAGGGTGTTATAATTTTGTCTGTATTAAATATAGAGAGAGAAGAGAGAGGTGAAAAATATCCATTCATAAATCAGGAAAAAAATAGAAAAATCTATTAATTGAGTTTATATTTATTGAGTTAATTGACTTCCTTTAGAAGTAGATAATTTGAATTTATAAATAAAATCAGAATGGTATGATGTTAGAAAAAATACTATCAAATTAGAGTAAGCTATCATGCTAGAATCATAGAAGACAACTCTAATATATATAGCAAATTCACTAAAATCTAATAACCGCACCGCAATATTACAACATGATTACCTCCTTGGGGTCAATATTAACATTGAAATCTTCAATTTTATCTTTAGAACGTAGAGTCTTCAGCAGACACAAGGTTGAAGTCAGATTGAGAGGCATTACATGTAAATCGTCATAAACAACAAAAGATGCCTCCCGTACGTAGCCTTCCCCGGCATAAGCTGGCCATGTTTTGTGTTATATAATTTTATTAACTTTACACAAGAAGAAATGTATAATATTAATATACACCAGTAGTATACTAACTCTGGTCATGAATAAGACCTAATTGTCTTATTTAGAAAAATTTAGAGAAGTTAAGAAAACTAATTAAGTTATTTTAATGTATTTATATTTATTATTTTTTTTTCAAACTATTTTGTGTAACTTATAAATTGATATATAATTTAATAAAACATAATATATGATATAATTAGCATTGGAGGGAGTATTACAAAAGTGAGTAATTTTACCTCCACTTATGATTCCGGCTAGCACGCGTGTCAACTTCCTGCCACATTTGCATTTTGTATTGTTGAAGGTGCTCACCAGCAAAGGAGACGCTCTACGGCAATGGGGCATTTCACAGGCATAAAACTTGGTGGGCTCAGTGCCTCAGGGTCATCAATGTTGAGAATGAGCTTTTGATTAATACGTTCCATTCGACCAAAAAAAAAAAAATTAATACGTTCCATTGAGTTCCTTGGCTGAAGCAGCATTTGCTTACATGTCTCAGAATTCCAATACTTAGGATCCAGATTACCCACACTTTGATACAAAGAGCTTATGCATCCCAGCCTCAATGGCTTCATGTTAGAATCCTTATCCACAAGTCTGGCAATAGTTCCTAGTGGCATTGTCACGAAGCTTAAAAGAACATCTACGAAATCCTTCCCGCTTCAGCATAGACCACTCTGTTTTCCTCTGTGTCCACAAATTAAAAATTCTCACTGTAATATGTTTCCGTGTCGCAGTTGAATTTGAAGCCATAGGTATGGTGAAAATGGAAACTGGAACAAGAAACATGTGTAAAGTTCAAGAATATATATAATAAGATATACTTAAGTAGGAAAGTTGTGGAGTCACTTAGCGCATGTACTTTATTATTAATTGATCAAGGTGGTCCCGCATAGACTCAATTGAATCTGGGATTAAGTATTAAATTTCCTTATTTGATTTAAATTGAACATATCAAAAAATATGTGAAGAGAAATTAAACTAAAACCTAGTAATAACAAAAACTTTTCATAAAGAACAACTTTCAATATCAAGAAGGGCAATCTAAAGTTATTAATCCCTTATTTACTTTTTAGATTTTATCTCCACTAAATTACTGTAATTTGAACTTAACTTAATAAGCTAATCAAGAGTCTTAATGTCTACAAATACATGTCGGTCCATTTATAAATCTACCTCACTTAATTATGTAATGTTTCACACAATTAAGTAAGATGCAATTTAGATTAAAACCACTCTAATTTGATTACTAGGAGCTTCAATTCTAAGTATATATCTAGCTATCTAGACCCAAATTAGATTAAAATCTAATTCCATATTATTTAATCTCATAATAAATTTAAGATTCCCTTCTCCAAGTTCAATCCTAAATCCCCAAAACATGATCAAGGTGGCCAATCACTAAACAATAACTATAAAAACAAGATTAAATAAACTAAATTAAAATTAAGTAAAACTAATTAGTGGGAATAATCTCCAAGTCTCAAATAAATTTATAGTACTCCAGGTTGAATTCCACCGCACATGGCTTTAATCAAGTTCATCGCAGCAAAACCAAAAATTCAGAGTTCAATAAATATTGAAAGAGAATGATGAACATAATCAAAATACTGTCAGTGAATTTAACGATGAGCAAAATTAACAATGCGTGCTGAAACAGCTCCCTCGCTTCTTAGTTCAATCGATTCCTCTCTCTCTCTCTCTCTTGCATGACACGACGTTACAGCTCGTCAGGACCTTCCTCTGGCCAAGTTCACCGGAGAAGATGATGAATAGTGGAACACGGCCTCCTTTGCTCTGGTCCAAACAGCGTCAGAAAGGAGAGGAAGAAAAAGATTCCCTCTCCCTCTGGTTGCTCCTTGGAGAAGAGTGCTCAAGTCTGATGCTTATTTTCAAGGGAAAATACCAGCTAGGTCCCAAGCTAGAGAATTAATCTCAAAAAAGTCCCTTTACAAATTCCAATGTCAGAAAAGTCCCTAGGGACTTTTCTGACATGGATTCCCAATGACCATTTACCAAAATACCCCCCAAGCAATTTAACCACTGTCATTGGTTACAACATGTTCTGCTATATTTACAACATCGTAAGTCATATTAACAACATAATCAGTTACGTTTACAACATGTTACGTTATATTTAATGAGTTGTAAACGTAACTGAAGAGGTTGTAAACGCAACACAATCACGCATTTTATATACATGTTGTAAACGTAACTTACTATGTTGTTAATATGACTTACGAAGTTGTAAATATAGCAGAACATGTTGTAACTAATGACATTGGTTAATTTGCTTGGGGTATTTTGGTAAATGGTTATTGGGAATCCATGTCAGAAAAGTCCCTAGGAACTTTTTTGACATTGGAATTTGTAAAGGGACTTTTTTGAGATTAATTCTCTAGCTTGAGACCTAGCTGGTATTTTCCCTATTTTCAACTCATCGTACAGTCTCGTTTTGCCCGCCTGCAGGAAAATATCACAATTAATGTTTTCTGTTTACTTTTTTTTTTTTTACGTGATTTATAATATAACAGATAAATTTATGAAAGGAATTTTATTTTAATTTATATGAACATGCTTTAAATCCAAAACTTTAAATTTTTATTATGATAATTTTTGTTTATCCTAAATCGATCTATTTATTTCTATTTTATTTAAAACTGAAATATCTGTACTAATATCCTCAAATAATGTTTTAAATCAATATCTTATAAAATATTAAAAAAATCTATTAAATTTTATAATTGCGATTCTTTAAATATATCACAATATATGTCAAATTCACTTTAAAATAGAGAATCATCAAAATTTTAAGAAAAAAGATATAATAAGATACTTAACAAGGAAATTTGTTGAAACGGTGGCAGACAAGAATTAGTGGGGGAGTTGGTGGGCTCTCCTTTTTCTTCATTAATTGCATCGCTTTTTCTTTATTATCATCATGGCGTGTTTCTTTCTTTTGCTTACTTTCATCATTATCTTTCTTTCCTTAATAGTATAAATAGGTGTGTTTGGTTTCATTGTAAGGAGTAAGGACTTAAATTTAAAAGAAGTATCGTATGTTTGGTTTCTATACCACTTGTAAAGTCACTGAGCGCATGTACATAATTATTAATTAGTAATGGTTGGATTATTTGAACCATATATGGCTTAAGTGCATGTTTGGATTAGTTTTTTTAGACTAGTTTTTATATTTATGAGGTAAATATGTGAGAGGAGTTTTATCTTAACTTATAGAAATGAGCTTCTAAAATCACAATTTTGACCTTTTCCAAACACTCACTGACTAAGCCTTGGTGACTCCTTGTTTATGTTTGTGGGTAAAGACCATTGAATGTTGTACTCTTTTGGAAGCGACAGGTTCCTTATCATAGCAACCACAGAGGGATTGGATCCGACTCTCATGCATGCACCCTGCAACTCAAAAGTTTTTTACATGAGTAAAACCGTAAAAATACATCAACCATTTAACATTACCTATGGATTTATTTTGCTCATTTATTTTTTTAATAAAATAATAATGATTGGTACGAAAAATTATCATATGAGACAAAAGGTGTCAAGGTTAATAACTGCAAAAATATTTTATACACACACACACAGAATTAAGGGATAAAACAGAAACTTTATATCTGGCCAAAAAATTTAAGGCTAGAGGATAAAGATTACTACTCTTGGCTTTTTGAAATGATACGACGAGTGTATGTCATTCACGTTTGATTATCACTTATATGGCATTTAATTTGCGGTGACTATTCGCCTAGCTAGTTGTATTCATATTATCATCAAAAATTGAAAAGAAAAAAAAAGGTGTCATACATCATATATGGTTTAGTGTCTAAATATGGAAATCGAAAGTTTACTATGATGAATCCTCATCAACATGAACATCTTCTCTTTATTAAAATTATATAATCTTATTTCTCTAATTTTCTTAAAATTTAACTCATAACAATTCCCAAGTGGTGAGAAGCACCACACGGCAACTCCTATCACGCATAGTTCTGCCGAATATGAGAACTGATTTACATGTACTAATCACATGAACCATAATTACTTCACTTATCCTCTTGATTTAACAAAAATAATTATTTAAAACATAACGAAATTTAATAATGAAAATTTTTATGAAATTATTTAAGATTTAGAATAGGTCGGAATTGCAATTGCAAATTACTTAATAGAAAATTTAAAAAGAATATAAAAACGATAAGTCGAGCACCAGGTCACCATTATATAATTATTTATTCAATTCACTCACAACCCATGACACTACTTGTATTGAACTACTCGTCAGTAGTAGTCACTTCTCTTCTTTTATGCTCGTACTTGATAACTTCTTTAATATTTGATAAAAAAAATTTCAGACCATTTGTCAAAGCTGAAGTTGAGACCATGGAAGCTTTAAGGATGCTCAGAACCTGCATTAGTTTACTTGATCAGTCTGATATATGAAATGAAAAAAAATTGAAGCTAACATGCAAATAAATATGATCATATCAAGTTAAAGGTAAGAAGATATATACGTACCTCTAGTACACCAATGCAGAGTGTTCTTTCTTCCAAGTCGTGGTAAGGCACCTTCAATTCAGTCAATAAAGATGACAAAACGTCGTGAGATGAAAAAAGTTTCTCAGACAGGTCATCAGCAGCCATGAACGTCGTTCTACTCTTGGCATATCCATTGCCTGATTCTTCCTCCATTATTGTAGACTTGGGGTCACATATTCTTACTCATTTCTTAATAGCGTCACCATACAAGTTTTTTGTCTTCTTCTAATGGTTATTCACATTATAATATGGTGCTACCTTGAGGTTGGCCAACACGTTCTTCATCTTCTCTGAATTAAAACCTCTGGTTGAATCAAAGTTGATCAAACTGTTGTATAATTTGTCCCCACACACCAACCCAGAGTTTCCATTCAAAACTCTTTCTAGAACTCCTAGTGGGAATGTCAAGAAACTGAGAAGCTGGTCCATGAAATCTTCCTCAACTTGAGCAAAAAATATCTTTGACTCTGACTTTGCCATCAATACCTTCATCTTCATCCTCCTAGAGCTCTCATTGCCTTGTCTCCCAGTTATCTTGAACGAGGTTTCCGAATTGGCAAGGCTGTGTTCCTTCCTTAAAAATGAATCTGTGATTGCCTTCTTGGAGATCAACATGCACTTAAGGTCCAAAATCTTAGACAACCTAATAAAAGCATCAGATTATCACAGATAAATAAAATAAGATTCATACTGACAAAATTAATATGTCCAGGAGTTCACCTCATTTGAACTAAGAACCACAGTAGACTCCTGGGGTGGATCTTTAGAGCGAAGATTCTTTAGCAGACACAATGTTGTTTTGAAATCAGAAGGAGTTAAAGTTAGATCGTCAGAAATAATAAAAGATGCTGTCTCTATTGGGTAGCCTTCCCATGTATCATCTGCATGTCGGATTAGGTATGAAATGAAGCAATATTAACAGTCGGATCAAACATGGTTTGGCTAATAAGGAATATAACGAAAATATAAAATGCGTTGCGAAAGAGATTATTACCATTAGAATAAATGATTAAGTCCCACACAGTGAATAATTGAAATATATATGAATAAAAAAGAAGTACAAGCCCAAGCAAAATATGAAGGGCCTGTTTGAGACTCAAAGAAATACAAGTTAAAGAAAGTATATTAGATTAAAAAGACTTGAGTTGTTTTGATAAAAAGACAAACCTAATATATATAGACCTCCTTAATTCATAATTTCAACAATTACCTATCGGATCCACAGCATGACAGAGATCTGCAAGGCTTCAGAAGAACTGTGAAATGCCTCCCACATTTGCATTTCATATTCTTGTAAGTGCTGACCAGAGTAGAACCTCCTCCAAAAAGACAAGATGTACAAGCATAAAACTTGGTGGGTTCAGTGTCATCAATGTTGAGTTTGAGTGATTGAACCATATTTTTATATGAATTTTTCATGATTAAATTGGGATTTTAATGTATTTCCTAGGACATTATTAAGCATTAATTTTGGTTATGGACAATTATTTTGAATTAATGAGAATTAGGGGCAAAATGGTCAAAATTCATTAATTATTATTTTTTTATATTGTCCCTTGAATTTTTGATATTACTTTGCACTTAATTTTCAAATTAATTATTTTGAGGGAATTTGTGTTATGATTGAGATTTGAGAGGAGCTGTGGGTGACTTAGGTTAAGAGAAGAGATAAGGCCTACATTAATTTTTGGAACTGGGCTGGAAAATTGGACAATAAAGCAGGCCCAATATATATAAAAAAAAAAGGAAACAGATCCAGTGGTATTTGGGCTGCTGAAAGAAAGAAAGAAAAAAAAACGGGAAGGCACTGGACCCGACTTGGTTGCTGGTGGATATGCTATTTGGATATGGGAGAGCATATATCACAGACAGGCGCCGCACACAGGGGGGGATCATCGCATCACTTGGATCTTCTTCTTCCCTTCCCCTTCTTGTGTCGCCGGCGGCGCAGCTTCTCATCTCCACCATTGCCGCCGGCGACGTGCTTAAACCAGACCAGAGTTGAGCGCCGTGGAGTTGAGAGCACAGACCCAACTGATACAAAAACAAAGTGGGAGCTGAAATCTACGTGTGCGCCGTTTGTGGGGAGAGAATAGAACCGCATCATCTTCCTCTACTACCACTGAACCCACAGTATCATCGCCGGAGGGAGCTCTTAACCACCACCGACCATCACCGAACCTTCTTCTTCTCTGCTTTCACTTTCATAGCCATCATCTCTGTTCTTTTCTCCATCTTCGTTAACTACCTTCATTCCAACATCAACTCTCTCTTTCACCACCATTTTCATTGTCACTCTCCTTCACTGCCATAAACCGACCCTTCTTAATCATCACCACTGCTCTCCAATTTCATACCATATTCATCAATCCTCTCAACACCATTATCACCATCACAGCACCACCATTACCATCGACCTCCTCCACTTCCAGATTCACTAGCAACTTCATTCTCTTTCTCTTTCAGTTTCTGAATTTCCACTGAAGTTAGAGATGAGTGGTTGACTTCACTACTTCTTGGTGGTCGAGGAAGTGGCTAGAACTTACATATGCTTTAAAGGGGAGTTCATTATTTTCCATTTACTCAATTTATACATTATTTCTTTGCGGATTAATTTTACATTGATATATTTGTATTTTTGAGACTTAGATGAGTGATAATTTGTCTATGTTGGTTAATATCTTGTATTGAATTTGGGATTTGTGCATTTGAATTTTATTGAATTTATTTTTCCTATTGGATTAATGAAGTTATACATTCTATGTGATATCTAGATTGTGTGATGGATTTAATTTAATTTGAATGTCGTGATTGTGCTTTCAATCAAGAGGAATCAAGTGCATTAATCCATTTTCAATACACATCAAGTGGGTTTTTAACAATTTGCCCAAGAAGTGACTAAGAATGCGATCGTAGGACTAGCCATTTATTAGGTAGATTGGACCTAATGCGATTGCTTAGGGTTTTTAATTAGACTTGATGTAAAAGTAACTCCCAAATTGTGTTAATAAGCTAGGAAAGCCACCAAATTTGTCACCAAGATTCATTTCATCATTCATATTCCAATTCCAAATTCCATACATTCACTTTTACTCATTCTCCATTTTCATAAGAAAAATACCAAAAATAGTAGTTTAGGGATTTTAATTAATTTGCATCCTTCTTTTAATTATTAATTTGAAAAATCAAAACCCATTTCCCTTTATTTTTATTGCATATTGCATGATATTTAGGTTACTTAGGTAGTTCAATAAAGCCTCCTCAAGAGAACGACCCAAGTGTTGCATTGTACTGCAATTCTTGGAAAAAAATATATTTTACATTTGACTCTAAGGCGTAAAGACACGGTCAAATCATTTAGTTTTTGAGTAAAACGTTCCATTGAGTTCCTTGGCTGAAGCAGCATTTGCTTACATGTCTCAGAATTCAAATACTTTGGGTCTAGATTGCTCACACTTTGGCACAATGAGCTTATGTAACCCCCTTCGATAATCAGGCCGAGATTAGCGTTTGAACGTGTTTAATAATTGAATAAGAGATTCAGAGTAAATAAAAACTTTTTAAAACACTTGTACAAATAGATCTCCGTTCATTCATTTATAAAATCAATAGGCCTATTCGGTTTGTCACATATATAATATCAGAGTATCAGCACAATTCCCGACATTCACCCGGGATAATAACATTAATCCAACAGTTTATACAAGGCATCATTGCCTATCTCAATATCCATACCGGGGATTATACAAAACTATAATACTATAAATCTATTCAATATATACATTTGTCCAAAATGATAACCAGTTCAGTATAAAACCAAAATATCTAACTAAGACTACCGTCGGCAGTCCTAATCGTCCATTGCCACTTGCTTGCTCTTCGATCCACTTGCCCTGTCTAAAAATGGTATTTGGAAAGAATGAGATTCTAGAGAATTCCAGTAGCAACAGTTTACGTATATGATGCATATATACAAAGCAAGTAAACATATATCACAATGCAGCAATCGATATTCGAGACCGGGCTTTCGCCACGTTCCCTTCACTATATACGAGGTCGGGCTTACGCCACGCCCCATCACTTTATCAGTATTCGAGTCCGGGCTTTCGCCACGTCCCCTTCACTTTAATTGTATTCGAGTCCGGGCTTTCGCCACGTCCCATTCACTTTAACTGTATTCAATGACTAATGCAAACAAGCGATGCAATACACATGATATAGGATAAAGTGTCACTACCTTGGTCTTTCCGTTCTTGAGCAGGCACAGGCCTTCTACGCTCCGGGCAAATATCAAATCCTAAAGTCATAATTAAGGACGAAACATTATTCTCTATTCCAATACTCAATTAACTCTTCAACACTTAGATTTGGTTATCAATAATGACCCTTAAGAAGCTACAAATACCTCTAATAAAACCCCTAAAAGGTTGGGAAACAATAAGTTGAAGATCTCTTTTCAAAAACTCAAAGTGCTGAAACACAGGGGTTGGCCGCGGCCAAAATACGGTTAGAAGGTCACTGGCCATGGCCAGCCACCCATGGGCCGCGGCCAGAATCAGATCAGAAAGGTTTGGGCCGCGGCCAGCCACCTTGGGCCGCGGCCAAGAAAAATTCCCTGATTCTTGGCTGAACTTCCAAAATTCATAACTAATTCTATAAAAATCGAAATGAGGTGATTCAAAATCCAAAAGAAAGGTATTTAAGTCCTTTTTCTAGGAAAAATATGGCTTATTACTTCAAATCATCACACAAATACAGAATCACCAAAAACTCAAAACTACTCCAAAACAGAGTTCTGTTTTTATAGCAAACTTTGGCAAAGCATAACTCTCAGTTAACAAAACGAAATGACACAAATTATATATCCATTTTGAAGTTTGGGATGTGATCTTTAAGACTGGAAAGTTTCACAATTTTCTGAAATCATTTGGTCATTCAAAAAGCCAATACAAACAGACTGCCCATAATAGACTTTCAATGGCAGCATTTCCAATTTTCTATCAAAGTGCCCAATGGCTCCAAAATCAACAATCAAGCCTATTCCTTACACTAAAACACTCAAGGAATGCAATAAAAACATTTAAACAACCTAATTTCCACTACATTAGCATGCTTTGGTCCATGGCCACATTAAACACTAACTTTCCAATCTCACTCATTTCTTTCCCAATCAATCCTATCTATCCATACACATTCCAAATATACCATTTCTATACCTTTAACATGCCAAATGACCAATGACACTCATTTTCGAAAATGGCCAATAAATCACAGAAATTCAAAGCTACCTCAAATGGCACAAAACTTAGATGGGTAGATAGGTTTCACTTACCTCTTTAACTTTCTCAAAGTGACTTTTCAATTCTCCAACTTTCACAATCTCTTGAGGTCACAAACTAACACCAATGAACACATTACAACCATCAAAATGAAGCTCTTCATTCAAGGATCAATATTAGGGAAGGAAGTTTGAGCATTTGGAGACATTTCCCCTTACCTTTTGAAGCTTTTCTTCCCCCTTATTTCTGCAACAATGGCGCCAAGAGAGAGAATGAGAGAGAGATGAGAGATGGAGTGTAGAGATGAAGAATGATGATAATAATACCCCCTCCATGCCTCATCATCGAAAATGGGAAAGGGAAGAGAGAGAAGAAACAATAAAATACACCCATTGACTTTTTCCCTTAACCTCTCTCTCATCCATGCTTGCCGCATGTCACTTTTCCATTGGTTCTCACACACTTAGTCACTAATTAACCTCTCTAATCCTTTTATTAGCCATTTAATCACACTTCTCACTTTTCTTTTAGTTAGTAATTAATTTCCCCATTAATCACCAACTTAGAGCCAATAATTCCATCCTTTAAATTTTCCATCAATTATGACATATAAATTAATATTGTCCCCAATATACATTAATTCCACTTTAATCCGATAATTATCCTTAATAATTATCATTAAGCCTTAATCGAAAATTGGGGCGTTACAGCTTATGCATCCCAGTAGTCTCATAGGATTGATGTTTGAATCCTGACTCAACTCTGGCAGTGTCAAGAAGCATAAAAGAATATCCACAAAATTCTTGTCTGCTTCAGCATACAGCACTCTGTTTTTCTCTTTGTCCACAACAACTCTCAACGAAATTTGTTTGGGTGTCGAGGTTGAAGCAGTTGAATTTGAAGCCATTGGAGCAGTACTCCTGGACCCAAAGGTTAGGGGGGAAAAAAGGAAACGGGAAAAACACTACAAAAAAAAAGGTATTTTGTAGCGGTGCATTTGTAGCGGTTATATTAAACCGCTACAAATTATAGCATTTGTAGCGGTTTTTACCTAAACCGCTACAAATTTGTAGCGGCAAGATATTTTGTAGCGGTTTCCTACAAAAACCCGCTACAAATTTGGCGCGAAATTCCCGCCAAAACTTGTAGCGGTTATTTTGTAGCGGTTAATGCACATAAACCGCTACAAAATACCAAAGGTCAGAATTTTGTAGCGGTTTATACTGAAAACCGCTACAGAATTTCAAGAGACTCCAAATTTGTAGCGGTTCTGGGCAATAACCGCTACAGAATTTCAAACGTTGTGAAGATTTGTAGCGGTTATTGTAGAACCGCTACAAATTTGGATATTTGTAGCGGTTAGAGTAGCGGTTATTTTAATAACCGCTACTAATTACTGGTCTATTTAAACCCCCCACCTCCTTCATTTCTCCGTTTGCTCATTTTGTTTCCTGAGGTTTCTCTGAGTGATTTCTTCGAGATTTGAGCGTTCAGACGTCTCTATAGGAGTTTTTGGTCAGTATTCCGCAGTATTTACACTTGAGGTACGTATATAACACGTATTTTATTTATATTTTTATTTTTATTATATTTTTGCATAATAATGTGACTAATTTTTTTTTTAATTTGTACAGTTGATATGGCTTCAGGACAGGATAAGGGGAAGGGGAAGGCCCCTGAGGTCCCCAGACCGAATTTACGGGGTGGCAGCAGCCGGGCAGGGGGCAGAGGGAGGGGGCAGCGCGCAGGCAGGGCTACCGAGGCATCTCAGCAAATCCCTCCACAGGAACCGCAGACGATCCCACAGGCGACGACCGCAGCTGAGGTGCCTGAGGTGGAGGTGCCAGAGATTAGCGTTGAGGACTTCCTCAACGAGGAGGAGTTCAAGATCCCGATTAGTGGGTTCAGGGAGATGGAGCAGTTCCTCGATGAGGAAGAGGCTCGGGAGCAGAACAACCCACGAGGGTCGTCTTCGCGGTCCACTGGGTTTGAGGTGTAGGTCGAAGGTAAATTATTTAATTTTTTAATTTTTTAACTTTTTAACTTTGAATTATAATTTATCTAACGTGCGGTCAACTGTGCAGATGAGCAGGGGAACGTGTCGACGAGGAGGCTGGATGTGGCCGGTCTGAACAGCATGGACCGGTCCCTGCGAGTTGTAGTGCCGTGGAACGAGGGCACTGACCAGCCGATCCACAATGGGGGTCACCTGCTCAACCGCTTCCTGAGCGATCTGGGATCGAATTGGATGCGGTTCCCCCTTCACTTCCCGACGTGGAGGCACATTCCGAAGGGGCCGAAGGACCAGGCTTGGGAGGAGGTGGTTCAGGTAATTAAAACTATTTAATTAATATCTTTTATAATTAATTCTATTTAATTATTTTTTTAAATTATGATTTTTAGTATTATTGATATTTAAATGTATTTTTTTCAGCTGTGGTTTGCCGTCCGGGCCAACCGGAAGAGGTACGCCCTCGTGAAGATGGGCGACGCCTGGAGGAACAGGAGGAACCGTCTCTTCCACAGTATGGATGGGGACGAGACGATGCCTCTGGAGCAGCTGCAGGAGAGCGTCCCGGACGGCGTGCCGCCGAACGACTGGGCGCGTTTCGTCCAGTTCAGGAGGAGCCCTCAGGCGCAGGTAATGTATTTATTATATTTTTGATATATAATTTTCTAATTGTTAAATATTAAATTATAATTTCAATTTAATTTGTATTTAATTTCAAATTTTATAATACATTTAATTATTTGTTTTTCCAGGAGCTTTCTCAGAGGAACGCCGCGATCCGGGCGCAGCAGACGATCCACCACACAGCAGGATCGAAGACCTTTGCTGTGACCTACAGCGAGCTGGTAACTTTTCAAGTGCTTCACTTACATTTAGCTGATTATTTCATAATACTAATTGTTTTGTAATTGTTTCAGGAGACGAGGGCACAGCAGGAGAACCGTCAGACGGACTATGCGGATCTGTACGCCATCACACACAGACACCGTGACGGGACTGCGACCTCTCAGCAGGCAGAGGCGGCGATTGTAAGTTAATTTATTATTATATTTTTTATAAAACCAAGTTAATAATGAAAAATGGTAATTATTAATTGTTTCATAAAATGGCAAGAGCGGATGCAGCAGTCGCAGGCTGAGCTGCGACAGACCCAGCCTGAGGAGTCACAGGGGTCAGTGGACCCGACGGCTCCTCTGAAGGCGGGTATGGCTCAGCCTGAGCACCCCGGACGAGTGCGGGGGATGGGGATAGGCGCCAGACCCAGCATGATCTACGGCAGGAGCGCCGCCTCTGAGGCTGGCAGCTCTAGAGGGGTCAGACGTCGGAGGGACGAGTCGATTGACCAGCTGCGGTCAGATTTGCAGCAGCAGATGGCGCAGCAGATGCAGCAGATGCAGGTGCAGCAGCAGCAGCAGCTGTAGATCCACGCAGACGCTATATACGCGCAGCAGACGCAGTGGCGTGAAATCGCAAACACTATGCTCGAGGGAGCATGGGGTCGGCTGTTCCCGGACCAGCAGCATCCAGCGGTCCCCCCTGTCCCTCACTACGTCGTCCCGACCACTACTCCTCCTCCTACAGCTCCTCCTCCTGCTGATGAGGATGGTGCGGTTCAGTCTACGCAGCGGCCCGATCCAGCGGCATCTGAGGGAGCCCCACCTGAGGGAGCACCAGAGGATCAGCCCCCAGCTTCTTAGTTTAGGACATTTTTTTTTCTTTTAAACATTTGTAAATATTTATGAGATTTTATTTCAGAATTTTCTTATTGTGTTTTATATAATTATATTTATATTATTATATCGCATTGAAATAATTTATAAATGATTTAAATCTAAATTTAAAAAATAAATAAATTATATATATACTTGTAGCGGTTATGAGTTCAAATTATATATATACTTGTAGTGGTTATGAGTTCTTAGTGTTCAACCGCTACAAAGATATATATTTGTAGCGGTTTTGAACTAATAACCGCTACAAATTTACTTATATATTTGTAGCGGTTTCCCTTCAGAAACCGCTACAAATATATATGTTTGTAGCGGTTATACACTAAGAACCGCTACAAACACTCAAATCATTTGAATTTTGAAATTTGCCGCCTTTGTGCACATTTGTAGCGGTTGCCTTATGTATAACCGCTATAAATTAGAAAATTATTTTTATATTTAATGTCCAACGGCTTTAATATTAGTAGCGGTTTAATATATATAACCGCTACTAATCCCTTGAACATTAGTAGCGGTTTTATATATATAACCGCTACTAATAATCAACAAGTTCATTTTGAATTTCCCACCAATTAACGGCTTGAATATTAGTAGCGGTTTTATATATGTAACCGCTACAAAATTATAAACGTTGGAATTTCTGTTGCGGTTGGTGTAGCGGTTTAATAACCGCTACAAAGTTATAAACGTTGGATTTTCAAAATATAAGGTTCTAGGCATTCGTCATTATCTTCTCACTCATCTTCTTCTCTATACTTTCTTCTCTCTCACTTGTAGCTATGGATAAATCACGGATAAGGTTGCCGCGCAATTCTCCTGAATATTTGTACGGATTAAACAGTTTCTTAGATTTCGCATTCACTCACGCCAGCTGTAACGGCAAGATCGTCTGTCCGTGTCGGAAATGCAAGTTCAAGAAGTGGCATCCACGAAATGTTGTGATGGAACATTTGCTTGTGAAGCCTTTCCCTGACGACTATACGTTCTGGGCAGTTCATGGTGAGAAGGCCGGCGTTAGATATGATGAGGCTCTTCCTCGAAGTTCTCAAGTAGGCGTTCAAGTAGATGAAGATGATCCTGTGAATGATGCTGTGCGTGATGCGTTTGGATTTCAAGGCGACAACTTCAACGAAGAAGTGCACGGCTCTGAGCCGGCTTTTATGGGGAATGAAGCAGCTCGGGATTTTTTCAGCTTGATGGATGAGGCAGATCGTCCTTTATATCAAGGTTGTCGCAAATATTCTAAATTATCTTTCTTGATCAAATTGTATCATATCAAGTGCTTGTGTGGGATCACGGATAAGGGAATGTCGATGTTGCTCGACTTATTACAAGATGCATTCCCCGACGCCGAGATTCCCACAACCTTCTACGAGGCCAAGAAGATCATCAACAGGTTGGGGTTGAATTATCAAAAGATTGATGCGTGCCCAAATGATTGTATGCTGTATTGGGGAGACGATTCCAGTAGGGAGACGTGCAAGAGATGTCACACATCGAGGTACAAGACAATTCGGAAGGGGAAAAAGCAGAAGAAGAAACCTGCAAAGATTCTCAGGTACTTCCCTTTGAAACCTCGTCTACAAAGATTATTTATGTCGTCTAAAACTGCTGAGCACATGAGGTGGCATGCCGTTGATAAAAACGAAGACGGTAAATTAAGACATCCGCGGGATGCAGTTGCTTGGAAAACGTTTGACAACGACTTTCCAGATTTTGCGACTGACCCCAGAAATGTTCGGCTTGCGTTGGCGACCGACGGTTTCAATCCTTTCGGGAATCTTAGCACAAGTTACAGCATTTGGCCGGTAGTCTTAGTTCCCTACAACTTACCCCCTGGATGTGTATGAAACAAAGCTCTTTCATTATGTCTATGATCATTCCAGGCAAAAAGGCACCGGGCAATGACATCGATGTGTATCTCCAACCGCTTATTGCGGAATTGCTTGACCTGTGGAATGTCGGCTTGGAGACGTACGACGCTCACAGCAAGACTTTGTTCAACATGCGTGCAGCCTTGATGTGGACGATCAGTGACTTTCCTGGCCTTGTCACATTATCTAGTTGGAATGTGCACACTGGGTCGGCGTGTCCAGCTTGCAATTTCGACTCTGACGCACTGCGCCTTCCCTACAGCCGAAAGTGGTGCTTTATGGGGCATCGGAGGTTTCTCGATGGAACGCATAAGTTCAGATTGCAACGGAATCGCTTCAATGGGAAACCAGAGAAAAGAGGACCACCACAGACTTTGTCCGGTACAGATATCTTACAGCAGCTTGAGCATGTTGACGTCGAGTTTGGAAAAAGCGACGATTCAGCACAAACTCGCCAAAAGACGCGCAGGACTTCGGCGCCTCAGCAGTGGAAGAAGATAAGTATCTTCTTCACGCTTCCGTATTGGAGATCTAATTTACTTCGCCACAGTCTTGATGTAATGCACATTGAAAAGAATGTTTGCGACAATGTGCTGTATACGCTGCTTAACGAACCCGGCAAGACAAAAGATCACCTTCAAGCTAGGAAAGATTTACGCGACATGGGAGTTCGTGAAGACGCTTGGCCAGATGAGAATGACAGATTTACACCGGCAAAGTTTACCCTCACAAAACCGAACAAGGATGTGTTCCTCGCGACGTTGAAGAAATTAAAAGTTCCTGATGGGTATTCAAGCAACATTTCTCGATGTGTCGACTTGCAGGCTCGAAAGGTTGCTGGCCTGAAGAGTCACGACTCACATGTTCTTATGCAGCAGTTACTCCCTCTGGCTATAAAGAATACACTTCCTCCCGATGTTTCCATCGTTTTGGTGGAACTTTGTTCTTTCTTTCGGAAGTTGTGTTCTAAGGTTTTGATCGTTGAGGAGCTCAATCAGCTGCAGTCGAAAATCATTCTTACGCTTTGTCACTTGGAGATGATCTTTCCTCCGTCCTTTTTTACTGTGATGGTTCACCTCACAGTCCACCTCGTTCATGAAACAAAGCTCGCTGGACCAGTACAATATCGTTGGATGTATCCGATTGAGAGGTACTCATTTTAAATATGTGCTTTCATTTATTGTCCGTATTTAATGTTTGCTCGTCGTCCTTTTCATCATTTTATATCAATTTTCTCTTATGTACTTCGTAGGTTCCTTGGCAAATTAAAATCTTACGTGAGGAATAAGGCGTGGCCAGAAGGTTGTATAGCTGAAGGCTATATAGGGGATGAGTTGCTATATTTTTGCTCAAGGTACTTTGATGATCTTGAGACGGCTTTCAACCGCCCGCCTCGTGTTGACGATTGTCCTGAACCTGCGCCGACATCAGGAGAATTTATCCCTCGTGTTGGTAAACCAGTTGGAGCAACTGAGAACTTCAAACTAACGGCAACTGAGAAGTTCCAAGCACATAGACATGTCTTGATTAATTGCACTCAAGTTGAGCCTTTCATACGGTAAGAATTGTACACTCACATGTATGTTATTCGATCTATATCTTTCGTAACATTTCTCACTTTCTTTTCACTAACGCCTTTCCATTATTAATTGCAGGGAATTCAGAAGTCATGTCAAGCGTCAGCTCAGGATCCGTACACAGACATCCTCGGAAGTTGATAGGAGGGTCCACAGAGAATTCCCGGGCTGGTTTGCTCGCAGAATACTAAATGACCACAACCCACACTCACCAGATTTCAGAGCTCTCGCAATCGGCCCTCTTGATCATGCAAAACGGTTTACAGCATACAATGTCAATGGTTAAGTTTTGCACGGTTTCACGGGATCAGGGATTGCAAACACAGAATTCGGGTGTTTATGGCACATTTGGGACAAGGAGTTATGCGAGCAGCAGTGACGCCAACATGCAGTTCGGAGGCGTCCCTTACTATGGCAAGCTTCTTGATGTGGTCGAGCTTAATTATCAAGGCCGTTTCACCGTGACGCTGTTCAAGTGTTTGTGGGCAAATACCACTACTTCTCGGGGACTGACAACTGACGACCTAGGGATCACATCAGTCAATTTCTCACGGCCGATTCATACTGGTATTTCTCAAGATGATGAGCCGTATATTCTAGCTTCAGAGGCACATCAGGTTTATTATGTCGAGGACGAGCGGCATAGGGATTAGCACATGGTCGTTCATTTAAAGCCAAGAGACCTTTACGACATGGGTGAAGGCGATAACATCGCCTACGAGAGTGAGCCATTTCAGCCAGCTGATTTTGAAAACTACTTCCCTGAAGGCGATGACAATTTACCTCTACTGCGGTGAGTTTTTTTAAGTCCACGTCATTTCAATTAAATTTTTTAAATTTAATAATACATCAATAATAATAATTTTTCTACAAAATTTCTGTAGGGATGGCGACGATGAGTGATCAAATTCAATTGTAAAAAATTCGTCTTTACAAAAAATGCAAAAAATTTGTGTTAAAATAAAATGTAAAAAAAAATTAAAATAATATTTGTAGAATTCAAGTGTAAAAAATTTTTCTTTACAAAAAATCCAAAAAATTTGTGTTAAAATAAAATGTAAAAAAAAAATTTTAAAAAAAAATTAATATAATATTTGTAGCGGTTATTAAACCGCTACAAAAAAATAAATAACCGCTACTAAATAATAACCGCTACATTAACCGCTACAAATAATTAAACCGCTACAAAAATATAAATAACCGCTACTAATTAGTAACCGCTACATTAACCGTTACATTAACCGCTACAAATAATACGTAAATCCCTATAAATACCCTTATCACAACTCATTTCAAACACTCCCCAATTTCTTTTCACCTTACCCTTCTTTCATTTCCTCTCATTTACAACTTCTTTCGTATGAGTAGAGGAGCTGAATAATACGATCAAATATGGTAACAAGATTTTCAATTTCTTTTAGAATACTTCTTTCCTTTCTATAAAATTTATTCTAAACATCTTTTTTTCTAGATATATCTTAACTCTATCTCATTTTCATCTATTTTTCATATACAATTACATTATATTATAAAACATAATAATTCCTTATTACCTAACTATCGTTAATAATATTATTAATATAATTTTATACTAATCATATTCAATTACATTTTTTCTTTTTAATTTATTAATAAGTTAAACTATTAAATAATAAACTAATTGAAATAGATAAAATAATAATAAATTAAACTATTTAATATAATATTGAAAAAAAAGAAAAAAATCAACGTATATTTTTTAAAAAAATTTTAAATATTTGTAGCGGTTATTAAACCGCTACTAAATAACGCGCCTTTTTAAAGGTAAATTTAAATTTTTTGGCGGCAATTTTGAATTTCATGAAATTAGTAGCGGTTTTAAGAACCGCTACTAATTTCATGAAATTCAAATTTGGTAGCGGTTTCTTAACCGCTACAAATAAAAAAAGTCATTTTTAACAAATTTTCATGTTTATATATTTGTAGCGGTTTTTTAACCGCTACAAAAAAAATTCTTTTTAAAGCTGTAAATAAAATTTTTTATATTTGTAGCGGTTATATAACCGCTACAAATATCTCTTGATTTTGTAGCGGTTACTATTAACCGCTATAAAGTTTGTAGCGGTTATTTTTGATTGAGTAGCGGTTTTATAGAACCGCTACAAAACCACTTGCAACGTACGATTTAGTAGCGGTTTTTCTAACCGCTACTAACCTAGTTTGTAGCGGTTAGAACCGCTACGAATACCTATTTTTAACCGCTACTAAATCACGTTTTTTTTGTAGTGAAACAAATATGTTAAGTTCAAGAAATATATATAAAGCCTGTATTTTTTGAAACTTGAAGAGTCACTTAGCTCATGTTATTAATGAATAATAGTTGCATTATTGTAGGCCTCGGTGACTCCTCGTTTGTTCATCAGCTTTCAATTGGGCTCATCGTTTTTGTTGCATGTAAATGTCATTCAATACGTTGCACTCCTTAATTACATTGGATCCCACACTCATGCATGCACAAGATATATTACGATATTTCCAAGTTTGAATTTTCCTTTCTATTTCTTATAATGGGTAGACGCGCAGATTTAGCAATCAACTATATTTTACTATAAGCATCCAACACAATTATTTTTTGTCAGGTCCACAAGTAGATATAAACATTTTTTAAGGTAATATTCACTTTTTTGCTCTGTGGGTCCCACCATTCTTCTCACTCTCTATAATTAGAAATATGTGACTTTTTTTTAAGAAAAAGATAATAAAGCCCTTACTTTCTTTTTTCTCATAAGCGTATTTACAAGACAAATAAAACAATTCAAACGACAGCAAAAAGTTAATAAGAACATTTTAGCTATCCACAAGAGCTAAGAGAATTCACAAGATAAATAGGGCATTCCCAAAACAAATAAAAGCATCAGCAAGACAAATAAAGAGATATAAAAGAATCCAGGGAATTAAAAATTTTGATCATTCACAAGATAAATAAGGGAATTTACAAGATAAATATGAGTATTTATAAAACAAAAAATGTTTAAGTCTAATTTTGGACCCAACAAAAGATAATTGTGTTGAGTGCTCATAGCGACATAGTTCAGTGTTAAATTTGCACATTCGGCCTTCTAAAAATATATTAAAATAATAATAAAGAGTGAGGAGAATGACCAGACTAATGCAAAAAGTAATGGAAGTTAACCAAAGTTAATGGCTTGGCCATATATTCTACCTTAAAACATGTTTTTGTATACTTTTGTACCACTAAAAAATAATTGTGTTGGATGCTCATAGTAAAATAGTTCATTGCTAAATTTACACATTTGCCCTTTTTATGGTAAAAACTATTAATTTGTTGAAGAGAAAAGGGTAAAAAGGTTTAAAATATAACAAATGTTATACGCTTTAAAGTTTTTCATCTTGACATTGTTTGATAAAATAAGTATTTTAATATTTTTATGCAATCATAAAATTTCCTTACACTTCCTTATGTTTCAAACAGGAGACAATTAGCTGATGATAGAAAGGGGGAAAAATTGTACAGGATATTGAAAATTTTCATTCTCAAATTTATATAATGTTAAAAAATGATTAAACGTACGAGGAATAATGCATCATCTAAGCTTTAAGTAAGATCAATTGACAATTATACCCTTATTAAGTAATCACCCAAATGTTTTCAAATTATTATGATTTGAATATAGGATTTTTCTGATATGGTGAATATAAAATTTTAATGCAAATGCATATATTATACATTTTCTGGATTTGCTTATAACTCTGTTTATTATGCTGACTACTACATTTACGATGTCCCCCCACTAAACTCTAAATCTAAAATAATTGAATATTATCTTAATTTTGTCTCTAAAACTTTTTAAAAAGATTGAATATTCTCTTAATTTTGTCTCTAAAATTTTTTAAAACATTTCAAAAATGAAAAAGTTGCAACTAATGAATAAATTTTATAGGATGTAGATAAACCATTATAGTTAT
Organism: Inga oerstediana; assembly: GCA_963210345.1. Classification (NCBI taxonomy): domain Eukaryota; kingdom Viridiplantae; phylum Streptophyta; class Magnoliopsida; order Fabales; family Fabaceae; genus Inga; species Inga oerstediana. Next base: position 63,438,080 of record OY723408.1, read on the forward strand.
TTATTTGGTAAAAAAAACCATTGCATGTTTTGTCATTGATTATGTATTCAGTAATTATGTAGCACGGATCTAAAATGTATAATTAGCCAACAAACTTTTTTAAAAAAAACGATATTCTCACTTAAAAACCATAAATCAAAGTCCATATTTGATGAGATATGGGTGCTCATCACTTTGATCACCACCCAAACTAATTCTGTGTTATGTCTGAACCGGTTTTGAAATTGCGCCATTTACATGCCACCACGGGCTGCCCCAAAAACATAAATATATTTATTCCATACATGTGTTGGAATGTTGTATATATACACCCATACGCGTTCTCAAAAATATAAACCATAATTATAACATACATAATACTAACTTGTACTAGTACAAAAGCAAAATATCATATGATAGCTAGAAATTTAGTACCAATCACATGGCCCCTAGATTTAAATTGATGAGCAAACAAATAATTCAGCTGGGTGATTACGTTACTGCTCTTCTTTTATAGGAGTATTTGTTAAGAATTGACCCAATGCCATCGTCAAAGCTGAAGTAGATATCAGGAAAGCTTTCAAGATGTTCACAACCTGCATTCATATAATTATCACGTTCCAAATAAGTACAGAAGCTGTAGCTAGCACTTTATGGATCTGATTCTCTTTACATTACAAAGGCCGTCATATGAAAAACAATATATCAAAAGGCTTAAAATCAAACTAAGAGGACACTTAATTACCTCTTGGACACCAACGCAGATTGTCCTTTCTTCCAAGTCATGATCAGGAACATCAGATTCATCCAAAAATGACACAACAAGGTCTGATGAAAAAGGTTTCACAGACAAGTCATCTGCGACCATGAACATCCTCGGCCTCTTCACATATCCATACAATGATTTAGGGTCCCACAAGTTCACTAGTCTAAGATGAGATAACCGTACGTACTATAGCCAGTTAGACAACAAATTGAACTAGGATCATCTAGATTGCTATAACGAAGACATAACGGTGAAGGATACATCACTTCACTGATAGGCAACATTTGTTTATTCACATTATATTGTGGGGCCAACTTAAGGTCGGCCAACATGTTTATCCCTGACATGAAATCAGTGGAACCAAAAGTAGACAAACTATTGTTCAATTTGTCGATGCATCCCAAAGCAGAGTTTCCTTCTAAGACTCTCACCACTGCTCCTAGTGGGACTGCAAGGAAGCTGAGAAGCTGGTCCATGAAATCTTCGTTAACTATAGCAAACAAAACCTTACACTTGGATTTTGCAATCATTACATTCCACTTAATCCTCTTATCCTCTCTGTCAAGTGTCTTACTTATCCTTCGTAACAATGAATCAGTAATTACCGTATTTGAGACCAGTGAGCGCTTGTGGAGGTTCATTGCCTTAAAAAAAAAAGCATGAGAATAGATAAGAAATCTATGTACGAAAGGCAATATGCACGGCACATCAACGTAATACTCCCCCATCTTAAATATAAGATAGAATTGACTTTTTCGGAGATATTAAAAAAGCCTTACATACCTATAACCTTGCCATGAGGTTAGGCATGAAACGAACAAAAAGTCCGTTCAAATATAATAGTTTTGTTGACAGTCAAATAAGTACAATAATAAACGTATAGTATATATTGAAGAAGAAATTATACCTAGAATTATATTTTCGTCAAACACGTGTGTCAAATTCTTTCCACAATTGCATTTTATATTGTTGAAGGTGCTCACCAGCAAATGAGCCGCTCTACGGCAACGGGGCATTTCACAGGCATAAAACTTGGTGGGCTCAGTGTCATCAATGAGCTTTTGATTAAAACGTTCCATTGAGTTCCTAGGCTGAAGCAGCATTTGCTTACATGTCTCTGAATTAAAATACTTTGGGTCTAGATTACCCATACTTTGATACAATGAGCTTATGGATCCAAATCTCAAAGGCTTCATGTTTGAATCCTTACCCACAGTGGAAGCGTCAGGAAGCTTAAAAGAATATCCACAACATCCTTCCCCGCTTCAGCATAGAGAACCCTGTATTCTTCTTTGTTTCGGTGTTGTAGTTAAAGCAGTTGAATTAGAAGCATGGGAGCAGCAAACATGAAAAATTCAAGAATTCAAGAAATATATATAAGGAGATACTACTAAACTTGTGAAGTCACTGAGTAAATGCTAGGAATGGTGATGGAAAGCTTTTAATCAATACTGAAAATAATTAAAGATTAGGGTTGAAAAAATATCATTAAAAATGTTAAAGATAAGTACTGAAAATATTAGAAAAAACAGTGATAAAAAGATTTACTCATAGAATACTTTAAGGGCAAAATTGCCCCAAAAAAATTACTTCATGATATTGAGTGCTACAATGAACAATTAAACCATAAAGAGTCATCATCAACATGATTAATTGGGAACTCAGGCTTTATAAGGTCGTTGATGAGTTGGGTAATAACAACGTCAAAGGAATCCAACACAATGCAAAATATTCACTTTCTGCTGAGACAGGAAGGGGAGACTAGCTAATTCAGCTTAGTAAGCCTCGAATGAACCATGTCCAGGTTATAGGTTTTTAAAAATTGAAGTGTTCTTCCAAGAGTCAAAGACTTGGGGTGTTTCTCTCAAGAAAGGCCAACGTCTTGAAAAATGAGAATTTATGTTTGGATCATACTTATATCAAGTTCCTTATTTGATATAAGTATTTTCCTTTATTTTTATGCAGCTATAGAAGGTTTTATTATTCACGAGGGACCAGGATGGGGTTACTTCTCTTTGTTCTTTTGATGTGCAAATTATCTCATTCGACAAAGGTGTACAGATAAGATATAGGGTTTTGTGTGGGGATGTTGGGGTTTCAATATGAGTAAAATGTGTAGTCAATGACTGTTTGTTGGTGTTTTCTTTTAGGGGATTTATATATGATTAGTGAAACAGAGTTTGAAAAACAGAGAATAATGGTTGGTGAAACAAGGAATGACAGCTGGGATTGTGGTTGAGGGAATAGGTGGGAGACAAATGGGTTAGTGAGGGTATACCATTGTTGACCCTTGTAATATTTTAATAAGTTATGTAGTAGTATAAATAGGTGCTAACTTCTTCATTGTAACACATCTAAGTATTCAATAAATATTTTGAGATTGGTTCCTGAATCATTTTTGATATCAGAGCAAGGTTTTAGAGGGCCAAAGAGTGAAATAGTTAGAAACAAAAACGTAAGAAAATAGGAGGGTGTCGAATTTCACCCTCGGAGCGGTTTTTGAAGAAACCGACATTGCCATCATGTTCAAAAGACCGAAAAACCTAGGAATAGCCTTGGTAACCATTATGAAACATCCCACACGCCTTGCCAAAAGCGCACTCGCCGTTACTGGAGTTCAGAGGTTGAAGATGATGACATCATCTACCACATCATCCTGATATGTTGTGTCAGTGATAGGTCAGCCATCTGTTGACTGGCACGTATCTGTACTGCAACGTCAGTATACACAGTCATCCCAACTTTCCGAAATTGCATTTTGACCCTGAATTTTGTTAAAATTACATTTTGGACCATAAAAATTTCTGAAATTACATTTTTTGACCTCAGATTTCTGCCAAAAATACATTTCAAGCCCCTAAAATTTCTAAAATTACATTTTTACTCCAGATTTTAGCCAAAATTACATTTCAGGCCCCAGAACTTTCTGAAATTATTTTTTGACCCCCAGAATTCTGTCAAAATTATGTTTTAGCCCCTAAAATTTGTCAAAATTCCAATTTTACCCCTTTCTTTTCCATAAACACTCATCCTACCCTAATTTTCCAAAAAGAATTCCAGTTTTACCCTTTTCTTTTCAATAAACACCCATCTCACCCCTAATTGTTTAAAAATTCTAGTTTTACCCGTCTTTTCCATAAACACCGATCCTACCCCTATACCCTTCCACCCTATACTTAATAATTGTGTTCTTTGATTCCTAACCTTACAACAACAACTCCAAAATGCCTCCAAGACATAGGAACAAACACGAGATTGGATGGACGAGCTGAGACGCCAGATACAGAAATTGGAAACCACTGTAGAAACACAGCAAGCTTTGCTAGAATCTCGCAGTGAATATCCAGAGGATGATTTGGGTAGCAATAGTTCATCATCCACTTACTTCTACCTCCGTCCCCAACAACAGTCTTTCCGTCCTAATGACATTAAAGTAGACATACATGAATTTGAGGGAAAACTTCAACCAGAAATATTTGTCAATTGGCTTCAAACTGTCGAACGAGTTTTCAAATACAAAGAGATTCCTGATGAGCAGAAGGTCAAAATTGTCGCCATCAAACTGAAGAAACATGCCTCCATATGGTGGGAGAATCTTAAGAAAAGGCGTGAAAGAGAAGGTAAAAGCAAGATTCGAATGTGGGACAAGATACAACGTGAGCTCTCACTTAAGTTTCTTCCTGAAAATTATTATCAAGATAATTTCCTTCAATTACATAATCTCCGCCAAAAGGCTATGTTTGTGGAAGAATATACCAAGGAATTTGAGAAGCTCATGATGAAATGTAATATCCAAGAGAATTGGGAGGAACAAACAATAGACCGTTATATCGGAGGTTAAATGCCAACATTGCCCATCCAGTGCAGCTCCAACAATACTAGACTTTGGACAACGTCATTCATCTAGCTATCCTTATTGAGAAGCAGTTGCTCAAAAGGTTTCCGTTCCAACCGTCTTCCTCCGCCGAAATCCCTTTTGATGGACATAAAGCACAAATGCATCAGCCTAGACAAATGCATCAGCATAACTCTTCAAGTAAGCCTACACAAGTATATCAGCCTACCTCTTCAAGCAAGCCTCCACCAAAATGGCTTTAAGGAATTTAGCTTCAAGGCACCTAAGTGCTTCAAATGCCAAGGGTTTGGTTATATTGCTTCAAAGTGTCCTAACCGCAGAATAGTTAACATTATTAAAGGGGAAGCTTCTGAAGTATTTAAAGAAGAAAAGGAGCCTATGCTTGATATAGAACCACTCTTTGATGAGGAACCAGTTTTTGAAAAAGAAGGCACTCCTGCTGATCAAGGTGAAACACTAGTGATTAGAAGAAGCTTGTATACAACAACAGTGAAAGAAGAGCCCTACACTACTATAGACAGGGCTTTTAACGTCCCTATTTTTGCACTTTTAAGGTCTAAAAATAGGGGAACATCTATGTGGGGTGTGTAGGATATTTTAGAAAAGACGCCCCAAAAAAATGTGAAGTCTAAAGTGAGGACTTTAGACGTCCCTATTTTGAATAGGGACATCTAAAGTCCTCTACAGGGGGACTTTAGATGTCCCAATTCTCAATTTGGGTCATCTAAAGTCCCTCTGTAAGGAGACTTTAGACGTCACTTTTTCTCAATTTGGGACGTTAAAATGTTTTATTTTTTTAAAAATGATTATTTATATTCTTCATTACCTAACAAATTCAAACTGTAGAAACAGAATAGAAGATGGATTTATAAACCACAATGTCCGTTAGAAAATGGTAAGGACATTCAACACTACAATCTTTACTATATATATGTACAATAACAACTTATACAACCTACTACTATATATGTACAATAACAACCAGAAAGTATCAAAATGTTGTCATCACACAACTACTAACTACTCCCTCCGATCCTAAATATAGGAAAAAGTTTGTAGTGCAAGTTGCACTACAAACTATGTCCTATATTTAGGACCGGAGGTAGTAATATAAATAAAAATTTTACTGAGCTATATGTTGAAGAAGATGTCCAGCCAAAAAGTTTCTGAGCAAATTAATGTCTTCATGTAGGTAGGCATCTTCATTATCAAAAATCTGAAAATTAGAAAATAAGCTTTGATGGAATGAATCAAGTAAATGAATTAATTAGCATTTCAATTACAACACCAAAAATATTATCATTTGAGAATGAAGAAGTGATTACCTGTTCAAAATCGCTGATAATTCCACTTTGAATGGTGTTATACATATAAAGTATATCATAATATTCACATTCAGTGTTGCCAGGTTGTCAAGGGCACTTTGAATCATAGCCAATTGGTTGTTAAAATCAATAAAGGTATATCTAAAATGACTGTCAATGAAAGAATTAGAATCAAAACTACTTACTTTCGGACAATACCACTTTGGGTATCTAACAACTTTACCCTTGCGTGACCCGCCTAGAACTCTATATGTTTAAGTCGCATTATCATGAAAATCAAAATCAACAGAAAATAGAACTATTCATTTTTTTTAAGAGTCAATAAAATACAAATAAAATAACTTACGTATCGAAGACGGATTTTGTATCTTTGTTTGGCCTTTTACGCAAGGAATCAAACCAATAGACTACATTGTGGCAAGGACATATAACACACAAACTCCAGTGGTAATTATAACAATATGTACTGTTCGCTACCGCAAGTGCACGGATCGCGTCAAGTAATAAAGTGATAAGTGAGATCGTTCCCTCGAGGATTTGAATAACAAATTCGTCAAACAATGGCTTGATGTGTTTGATCAAGTTGAATCAGGCAAAATGTTGAGTGTGAGAAAAACAAATTTAAAAGACAAAACTGATAACAACTAAGGAAAATACTGACAGAATGGGCTTCTTGTGAAGTTAATCCAATAGAGTGAATCTAGGATTGTTCTCTCCTTTTGTACATCATAAACTCAATCTACTTCCTCTTCGATAGTACTGTTTATGGGAATATATATATATATATATATATGTCAGTCTAAGGTTTGATAGCCATTGGTTAAGCTCTCTCGAGTCATACCCAACTTATATTTTCCAATTAGATACACAATCTCTTGCTGCATTTAAGGGAAAATAAACATTACACAACTTCCTCACTTCGACAATGCTAGGTTAATAACTATATCTCTATGTTATTAACAAACCATCTGTTTAACTCTTTAAACTTTAGGTCTAGCATAACTCTACCCACGTTCTTCAATTAGATTAACTCTCTCAAGCTTAATCTAGTTGAACATGTTATTCATAGTGCTAGCATTTCATGAATGTCAGTGAAAACAGAGAAGAGTTAACATATATATATCATTAGCTAAAAAAGAGGAAGAAGGGTTCGAGTTTAATCTATACAAAAGGGTCGAACAATCCTAGAATAAGAAAAACTAGCTACTCATGTTCAAAAATGGATTACAAATAACAAGACTAAAAGTAGCCATAACAGAATCACAGTGGGAAGAAGGGAATGAATACAGAAGGAACAAGAACTTGGAGTGAAATCTCTTCCAATCCGTAAGCCCCCTTGTTTCTCCTTGCTTCTAGCAGATTCCAGCTCTCAGCACCTCTCTAGCCGCCTCTGTCGGTCTTTCCAAATTGGGAACTTCCTCCACAAAACCCTGGGTTTGCCTTTTATATCCTCACAGATGTCAGAACGCGCAGCTTCATTTTCGGGGTTGGGCCGCGGCCCATGAGGTTGTGGGCCGCGGCCCAAGAGTCTCTGGCCTCAGGTTGATGCTTGTGGGCCGCGGCCCAAGAGGTTGTGGGCCGCGGCCCACACCTTTCTATGCTCCTGTTCCCTTCATGGGCCGCGGCCCCAGAGTTTCTGTGCTGATGTGAATTTCCTGGGCCGCGGCCCAAGACTCTCTGGGCTCATTTTGATCTTCTGGGCCGCGGCCCAAGAAAGACTTTCTGTTCTGCTCTGTTCTTCCAGCTTGCCTTTCATTCACTGGTTGTTAGCTTCAACTTCCTTCCTCTCCTTTTCACTGCCTGCAGCTTCCTCTGGGTTATCCATGACTTAATCTGTACCAGTTTACACAAAGAACTTGCACACATGGTTAGACATTCATAGCAATTAGTGAGTAATGTCCTCCACAATTTCATCCTGCTGTGCATAGCATGAGAAAAACACAATTCATCACTTTAATCCTTTCTAATGCCCACTTATGCACCCAAAGTGAAGTAAAACAGAATGAAATATGAAATTCTCGTAAGAATTTCCTGAAGTTAACACACCCCCAAACTTGAACTTTTGCTCGTCCTCGAGTAAACTCAATCATTCGCCAGCCTAGTGCTCATGCATGACCCTCTTCTCTTAAGCTACTCATGTCACCAAATATACATGCCTGCTTGGTTCATAGTTTTAAAAAAAACTAATTCCCTAGTCATTTTCAACTGAGTGTATGTTCAACAAGAGTTGTCCAACACTCATCCTACATTTATCAAGACCAGAAACAATATTTCAGCATGTATGATTCGGAATCATTATCTAGACCTAATCCTTTGCATTCTCCTTCCTTTTATTTGGACTCAATTCACACGCTTTCAGTGCCACAAGAACTTTAAGGTTGCATGGAATTGTTCATTGTTGACGCTTGAAGCTAACATAGAGTTCAGTTTGAGGTAATGCAAAGGGAATAGGCTACAGCTCAATCAACCAAAGTTATGTGCACAAGAAAACACTCACTGATATACGTGTTTAATCCTCACAATTAGGGTTAATTTCGCTCAGTACCACTTATAGCAGGTCCTGCCATAGGCTTGTAGAAATTCTACTCTCTCCATCACTTGTACACCTAGATTTATGAATCAAGGGGGCCTTTTTCCAGGGTTGTAATGTTGGAATTGGTCTAGTGGGAAGGACTAATGGAATAAGTGCCATGCATGCTGAAGCGTATATAATGGCATCTCTCTTTTCTTTTCTTTTCTTTTTTTTTTCATGTACATATTGATTTTCTTTTACTCCTTCCTTCTTTTCTTTTGTAAATTGCATAACTAAGCACTTATTGAAACAAATAGTAAATCAAACGCTAACTCACTGCTTTTCTAAGTATCATTCAATTACAGAGCAACAACATGCATGACTTGTTAAATGTCAGATTACTGAAACAAAGAAACGAGCATACAGCCAGCCATAGGTATAACAGTGAACACCAGAGATATCTAAACCATAATATCCAATAAAATCTGAAACCACTGATGTCAAGCAATAGGAGAGCAACTGTAACCACAGTACTGAAACAAAGTCTGAAACATATCCAAGGAAAATGGAAAATAGCAGTAAAAATGGGCAACACAACTAAGACTAGTCCTCGTCATCACCATCACTGGCGGCTGCATCAGTGCTGTCCCCCCTCAGCATCGTCATCCCCACCGGCAGCACCAACCTCCGTGCCATCATCATCGCCACCGGCCTGAGCTGCAGCAGGTACATGAGCAGCGAATAACTCCTCTAACCTGGTCAGGCGAACACCGTGATCCTGTAGATAAGTGAGGCATTGGGCAGCAGTAGCTTCTGTGTGCTGAATGGCCGCAAAGATCACATCCAACGTGACGGTAGACTCAGAAGAGGTAGGGGCACCGGATGGTTCGCCCTGCTCCTGGGGAAATGGAAGGTCATGAGGAGGATGAGATGGTCCTCCCTGCTGAAAGAAGGGGTCGGTCGCTGTACGCTGGGAGGCTGGAACTTGCTCATCTGGTCGTGGCTTGATGCTCAAGTAGTTGAACTTCTTAAGAGGCTTGAACATAACATCAGAAGTCGTAGCAGCAACACCCACAGACGTGCAGAAGGAGGAAATGAGGTGCGGCAGTATCAGACCTACCGAATGATCTCGGGCATGGTCGTGAAGAGTCTGATAAATCAAGGCACCAAGATCAACAGGCTCCTTCTTCATAAGCAGGTAGATAAGGAGAGCCTGGTCTCTAGAGAGGCGACTCCTCTGCGACGACGGCCAGAAGTAGTCCTTGCCGAAATGCAGCCACACCCGAGCCTCAACTGATAACTGAGCCCGAGGTAAATGTTTTTGCGCCCCTCCGCGAGTCTACCACGCCACTCGGTGGTTGTACACGAGCAACTCCGAAATATCATCCTCAGGGATGTCATCATCACTTTCCAATAATTGCTTGTACCTGCACTCCTCAATAGCAGGGAGTGCTGTAAACTGCCTAAAACTCTCAAGAGTAAAGTCCACGTCGACTCCGCGCAGAGGAAATCGCCAAATGGGTTTCACACAGGCATTAGCGTAAAAATCCTGGACGATCTGCAGGTTCCCGTCAACCTTAGGCTCCATAAGCCTCTGCAGGTGATATGTACGTGTGGCGAGATAGTGAAACTCGTACGAGACGTTGAACGGGAATTCCCGTTCCTGCAGTAAAGGTCGGGTAACGATCTTGGTCTTGGCCTCAGCAACAGCCCTGGGACCGGATCGATCAGCGACACGCTTGGCCGGCATAGTAGCTACGAGAGAAGACAATGGACAGCCAAAAACCAATGAAGACTCAAACAGGCACTGAATATGGGCACCAGAATCAGACAATGCAATAATGACCCCCCCAAACTTATGACCTATTAGTCGCAAATCTGTTCAGTAAGATTTCAAGTCTCAACCTATTCATCACTACCTCTTACATCATTTAATCAACTCAGAAGAAGGAATCATGTTACTATAATGTTGGCAAAATTTCATCACACAGTCATTCCAAAACATGCAGCACGATGTAACTACCACAGCACAGGTTCAATAACAGTTGAAAGTGTATGAAAATCCTTGGAAATTCTGAAATTCAATGAGGCAATGTGCAAGTGGTGGAGGTTAAGCCAAACATGGTTTTCAAAAGCACAAGATGTACCTCCAGGTTTACATGATTATTCAAAAGGAACACTACACACTTGTTACTTTGATCAACTGCCTAGAAGTTTCAAAACTCAGTCAAATTGTGCAGCATGGTAAACATGTTGTGTGATGTGACCATATGAAACGACATTCGCACATACCAGAATTGCACAATTCCATTTATAAAATCAACAGAAGATTTTTAATGCATTCATCACAGACTCGCCAATCAGGAGAACATACACAACCTTGCACCATCTTTCAAGTTTGAAATGAATGATGAAACCTTTAAAGTTCAATTAATACATGATATCCCGAAACAGAGACTCAAGCCCAGACAAAAACCAGTGCATACCAGAACAGAGCAGTATAAGTACGTCCCCTGGAATCAACAATTCAAGCAAATCTGGTACCAATCATGAAGGCCAAGAGAAGTTTAAGCAGGCAAAAATCAGGCCACAGGTGCAGAGTGTAGTGCATGACAAGCCAATTTTCAATAATTTGAGGACAAAATGCACATGCAGCAAAATTAAACATCATGAGACTCATACTTCTGCACTTCATAGCACAAAACATCCTATATCACTTCAAGCCTAAATCTCAGCAATGCTTATCACTGGACAGATTATCAAGGCCAACACTAAGCAGTTTAATTCCAGAGACTTTGTAGCAGCATTTGCAATAGGGCATATGTCTCAAAAATAGGGCAATGGTACACTAGGGAATTCAGAATGAATTGAAGGCATATTTGCTATTCTTATGACAAAAGAATTCAATAAATCATGTACATTGCCCTTGAGACTAACAATTACAACAGAATTGCGACTTTTACGCCTAAATTCCCATATCAAAATTGACCTAACTACCCTCAAATGTGAGTAACAGAGCAAGAGTTAGACCATCTTACCTCAAATGTGGAGAGAGTTGAGAGATTTGAGAAGAAATCCAAGGGGAATGATCCTCTTGTAGTGCCCTAGATCTTCTTCCACAGCAGGAAAGAATAGAGGGCGCGCAGCAACCCCAAACAATAGCAGCAGACGGAGAGGAAGAGCAAAAGCGAAGAGGGGAAGAAGAAGAGACAAGAGAGTGGGGGCAAATTGGAGGGGGAGGACAGGGGAGGGGGGTCGACTATGGTGGGAGAAGAGAATAGGGGAGCGGCGGCTGAGAGAGAGAGAAATATGAGAAGAATAAACGCGCAGCAGGGTTTTTAAAAACCCTGCTGTCGCGCTTGGGCCGCGGTCCATGCAGTGTGGCCCGTGGCCCAGGAGTTTCTGGTATCAGTGGGCCGCGGTCCAAGAAGTGTGGGCCACGGCCCACCAATTACGGGCCGCGGCCTAGAACCTTATGAGCTAGGACATCCAGTTCTGGGCATTTATGGGCCGCGGCCCATCAATTCTGGGTCACGGCCCGGAACTTTTTGAGCCATGAAATCCACCTGGTTGCATTGTTGGGCCGGGGCCCACAGACAATGGGCCGCGGCCCAAAACTTTCTGAGCCCTCTTGGGCCGCGGCCCAAGATCTTCTGGGCCGTGGCCAGAGTGCATTTTCCAGCCTATCAGTTTCTGCATAGTCATATAATCCACTGTAATCATCATTGACACACAGCATACAAAACCATTGGATATTCAATTAAGAGTATCAGAACTATGCCACACTTTCACATTACCACTCTCACAATCAACACCCCTAAACCACACATTTCCTATGATCAAAATGTCCTCATAATGCAGGGTTTTCTATGTGTGATAAGCAATTTGACAGATTAAAGCCATAGATAATGCATATTGCTTCTCTAACAGTCATTGCAAATCTCATATCATATCCCGGGCATCAGAATACACAAGCATGCATAAGAGTTGAAGAACTTCCCTGGATTATGCCTGTCCCATCAAGCTGCCACCCCTGTGCCTAGCAATCTTCTCGTTCTCGACAACTTTCAATTTGAAATCCCTTTCTCCCTACAAAAGTTAAAAGACCAAACGTAAACCTACTAAATTATGCTAAACTCAAAGAAACTAAAGAGATTAAGTTCAGAACTTGGGTTGCCTCCCAAGAAGTGCTTAGTTTATAGTCCTTAGCTTGACTTTTCACTTTGGTCACTCTTCATTTGATAAGTAGATGGTGGATACCAGCCTATCCATATCTCCTCCCCAATAATGCTTCAACCGTTGACCATTAGCCTTGAATCTTTTGCCCTTATCATTCTCTAGCTCCACATCACCATATTTTGATGCCTGAATCACCTTAAATGGCCCAGACCATCGGGATTTAAGCTTTCCAGGGAAGAGCCTCAGTTTGGAATTGTAAAGAAGAACAGTTTGCCCCGGTTCAAAGCTCTTAGGACTGATTTTTCTGTCATGATCCCTCTTTGTCTTCTCTTTGTAAATCCGTGAACTTTCATAAGCATTTAAGCGGATTTCATCCAGCTCATTAAGTTGGAGTAGCCTCTTTTCTCCCACCGCTTGCGGATCAAAATTTAACTTCTTGATGGCCCAATACGCTCCATGTTCCAATTCCACAGGCAAATGGCATGCTTTTCCAAACACTAATCGATATGGAGACATACCAATAGGTGTTTTGTAAGCTGTTCGATAGGCCCACAACGCATCATCTAACTTGGAGGACCAGTCTTTCCTAGTAGTGTTCACCATCTTCTCAAGAATATTCTTGATTTCCCGGTTGGAAATCTCAGCTTGGCCATTTGTTTGGGGATGGTAGGGCAATGTTACTTTGTGCCTCACACCATATTTCTTCATCAGAGCTTGGAATTGATGATTGCATAAATGTGATCCGCCATCACTGATGATTACTCTTGGTGTGCCAAACCTTGTGAAAATGTGCTTCTTGAGGAACTTCAGTACCGTCTTGGCATCATTAGTCACACATGCCATAGCTTCCACCCATTTTGATACATAGTCCACTCCCACTAAATGTGTTCATTGTTGAAGGACTTAGGGAATGGGCCCATGAAATCAATCCCCCAGACATCGAAGAGCTCAACTTCTAACATGTTATTCAGTGGCATCTCATTCCTTCTGGATATGTTCCCCACTCTTTGGCATCGATCACATTGGAGGGCAAAAGCATAAGCATCTTTGAACAATGAAGGCCAATAAAACCCACTTTGAATCACTTTCGCAGCAGTTTTCTCTCCTCCAAAATGACCACCATACTCAGACGAATGACAACAATGCAGAATGCACTCTTGTTCATTTTCTGGCACACATCTTCGAATGAGTTGGTCAGGGCACCTCTTAAATAAGTAAGGTTCATCCCAAAAGTACTTCTTCACCTCGTGCAAAAACTTACGCTTTTGATGAGAATTGAACTCCGGAGGTAACACTCCACAAGCCAAATAGTTTACAAAATCAGCAAACCATGGTGTAGATGAGTGATCAACAAAGAACAGCCGTTCATCAGGAAATGATGCTTGGATCATGTCAGAATCGTCAGGTTGAGGTTTCGGTGCTCAGCCTTAATAGGTGGTCGGCCACTTGATTCTCTGTACCTTTTCTGTCAATTATGTTCAGGTCAAACTCTTGAAGTAGAAGCACCCAGCGAATGAGTCTAGCCTTTGAGTCCTTCTTGGTGAGTAGGTACTTGAGAGCTGAATGATCAGTGTATACAGTAACCTTAGTACCTACAATATATGGTCTGAACTTCTCACATGCATACACTATGGCAAGTAACTCTTTTTCAGTGGTGGTGTAATTGAGTTGGGCACCATCAAGAGTTTTACTCGCATAATATATAGGGTGAAAGAGTTTTTCTGCCTTTTGCCCAAGAACAGCACCAACGGCATAATCACTTGCATCAGCCATGATAATGAAAGGTAAAACCCAATCCGAAGCCACTAAGATAGGAGCTGAAATGAGACGCTTCTTTAATTCTTCAAAAGCATGTAAGCACTCATCATCAAACTTGAATTCTACATCTTTTTCCAAAAGCTTAGAAAGGGGTTTGGCACTTTTTGAGAAATCCTTGATAAACCGCCGATAGAACCCGGCATGTCCAAGAAAACTTCGGATACCCTTGACATTAGTAGGTGGTGGTAATTGCTCAATAATCGCAATTTTAGCCCTATATACTTCTAACCCGTTCTTGGACACTCTATGGCCAAGTACAATGCCTTCTTGCACCATGAAATGACATTTCTCCCAATTGAGAATTAGGTTTGCCTCTTCACACCTTGTAAGCGCAGCATCTAAATTCTCCAAACACGAGTCAAAAGATGAACCAAAGACAGAAAAATCATCCATGAATAGCTCAATTGTTTTCTCAATCATATCAGCAAAAATGGACATCATACACCGTTGAAAAGTGGCTGGTGCATTGCATAGTCCAAAGGGCATTCTTCTGAAAGCAAAAGTGCCATATGGACAAGTGAAGGTGGTCTTCTCTTGATCTTCTGGGGCTATGGCAATTTGGTTGTACCCGGAATATCCATCAAGGAAACAAAAGAATTCCTGACCGGCTAACTTGTCCAACATTTGATCTATGAATGGAAACGGGAAATGATCCTTTCTTGTAGCTGTGTTGAGCTTCCGATAATCCATACACACCCGCCAACCAGTCACCGTGCGAGTAGGAATTAGTTCATTTTGGGTGTTAGCCACTACAGTCATGCCACCCTTCTTAGGGACACATTGGACTGGGCTCACCCATGAACTATCAGAGATAGGGTACACAATTCCAGCGGAGAGCCATTTAAGTATTTCTTTCTTGACCACTTCCTTCATGATTAGGTTCAATCGCCTTTGATGCTCAATAAAAGTTTTATGATCATCTTCTAACAAGATTTTGTGCATACACATAGAAGGGCTGATTCCCTTAATGTCAGCTATGGTGCAACCTATTTCTTGCTTGTGTTCTTTTAAAACTTGTAGGAGCTTTTCCTCTTGTAGATTCGAAAGATCGGAAGAGACAATCACCGGTAGTATGTCGGTATCTCCTAAGTAGGCATACTTAAGATGAGATGGTAATGGCTTCAATTCAAGATATGGTGGAACTTCAATAGAAGGCTTCAAAGGAGTGCTCAACGCCTCAGCCACCTCAAGTGGCTCAAAATTCCTTTGTCTTAAGTGAGGGAATGCTTCCATACGAAAAAGGTTTGCAATAACTTCTTCATCAAATTCATCCAGATTCTTTTCCCCAATTAGAAATGCCTCTAGAGGGTCTTTGATCATAGGAGCATAGGACTCTTGGAGAACAAGTGAGTCCAATATATCAACAAATGAACATTGAGCTGCATCATCATGGAACTTTAAAGCTTTTGGCATGTTAAAGATTACCTTTTCGTCGTCCACCCTCAAAGTGATTTCCCCCTTCTCCACATCAATCAGAGTTCTTGCTGTCACTAAAAATGGATAGCCTAAAATGAGTGGGATCTTCCAATCAACCTCACAATCAAGCACCACAAAATCTGCTGGGAAGATGAACTTGTCTACTTTCACTAAAACATCTTCAATAATTCCTCTAGGCTTAGAAATACTCCGGTCAGCAAATAGAAGGGTAACTGTGGTAGGCCTTGGCTCTCCTAGCCCCAATTGGTTAAACACAGCCAACGGCATCAAATTTATGCTAGCACCCAAGTCACATAGAGCTTTACCGTTGAAGTTTATGCCAATATTGTAAGGAATATAAAAACAACCCGGATCTTTCAACTTGGTGGGTAACTTCATTTGGATCACGGCACTACATTCTTCAGTTAAAGCTACAGTTTCAAATTCATTGAATCGCCTCTTCTTAGACAACACATCCTTTAGGAACTTGGCATATTTAGGCATCCCCTCTAACGCTTCAGCAAAAGGAATGTTGACATGTAATTGCTTAAACATATTTACAAACTTCTTGAATTGTGCGTCTTCCTCCTTCTTTTTGAATCTTTGAGGAAATGGCAAGGGAGGCATGACAGTGGAGGCGCTTGGTTTGCTCTTCTTTTCATTAGTCAGCTCTTGTTCCCTCTTCTTGCTCTTGCCAACATCATCCGATCCGCCCTCAATGTGCTTTCTCTTTTTAGTTTCCTCGTCTTCCACAGCAGTTTCTGGTGTTATTACTTCCTCCTCGTCAACTTCAATGTCCACTTGCTCATCTTGCTTTGGTCCCGTTGTGCTCGAGCTAGGCATGTTCGGAAGCGCCTTGCCACTTCTCAAATGAATGGCCTTACATTCTTCTTTTCCACCCCTATTTGGGTTAGGGATGGTATCACTTGGGAGACCGTTTCGAGCCATGGCGTTTACTTGTATAGCTAGTTGCCCCACTTGAACTTCAAGGTTCTTAATAGCAGATTCATGAAGAGAAAAGGTGGCCTTACTCTCACCCCTTGAAGATTCCACTTCGGTTAAGATCCGGGACAACATTTTGTTCGTCTTGGATTCTTCTTCTTTCATAGGAGCTTGCCTTGATTGCATTGGAAAACCCGGTGGAGGGACCGGCTTGGTGCCAGAAGTAGACTCATGAGGAAGGTTCAAGGTGTTACCCTGACTCCAAGAAAAGTTGGGATGAGCTCTCCAAGCACGATTGTAAGTTTGTGAGTATGGATTACCTTGAGAAGGTTGGAATTTGCCCATATAATTGACAGATTCAGTGCCCATGTAGAGAGGGCAATTGTCCGGCATGTGGACATCATTGCATTGCTCACATACAATCGGAGTGGATTGAACAGAATGCACACCACGAGTATTGCCCTTATTTATTTGAGACTCTAAGACATCAAAGCGTTTGTTCAAAGCGGATAAAATTGTAGCAATTTGTGATGAAGAGTCTTCTTTTGTGTTGAGTAGGTCTGGGGTAGTTGGAGTTCTCCTATCATTTCCCTGGGTGTTATTTGCAGATAATTGGTCCAAAAGTCTGAAAACTTCATTGACAGGAACATTCCGGTAACCTCCATTAGTCATAGAGTCCACCATGGCTTTAGATTGAGGATTCAATCGTGTGCAGAAAATCTGGATTACTACCCACTTGTCCACCCCATGATTGGGGCATTGTTTTATTAGCATCTTGTACCTTTCCCATGCGGCATACAAATGCTCATCCGGTTGTTGTCTAAAACTTAGAAACTCATCCCTTGCTTTTACTGATTTATCATCGGAGAAAAATCAAGCTCTAAATTTAGCTTCAAGATCAGCCCAAGAGGTTATGGATCCTTCCGGGAGATTGTTAAACCAATCTCTAGCTTTCCCTTGAAGAGAGAGAGGGAATAGCCGCAACCGCAGTATATCTTGAGGAACACCATTCTGCTTGAAGGAGTCACATACTTCCAAGAAATACATCAAATGCTTGTTGGCGTCTTCATTATAAAGGCCGTGGTACAACCCATGCATTTGCAACATCGTTATCATCACCGGTTTGATCTCAAAAGTGTGTGCTTGCATCTCCGGCATTCGAATGCATGATTGAGTTCCTCGCATGTTCCTGCTGGCAAAATCATTGACAGTGGCTCTATCATATTCATCCGCCATTGATTCTGCTTCAGTTTCAGTTCCAGACTCAGATTCTGCTGCTGATTCTGTTCCAGACTCAGATTCTACTGCTGATTCTGTTCCAGACTCAGATTCTACTGCTGATTCTGGTTCCTCTTCAATGCGCTGTAATCCGTCAAGTACCACGATCAATTCGTTTCTTTGCAAATGTTGCATGAACTGGACTGATACCTGCGAAAAGGACAAAACAGCAAGTATCAAGCTAAAACAAGTGAAATTGAATTCAGAAAACAATGACAGAAAAATTATAACTCTAACTAAAGAATCACGCGAAATCTACTAACATAAGTCTAAGGTCAACTAAAATATTTGTTAAACCAATCCCCGGCAACGGTGCCAAAAACTTGTTTGCTACCGCAAGTGCACGGATCGCGTCAAGTAATAAAGTGATAAGTGAGATCGTTCCCTCGAGGATTTGAATAACAAATTAGTCAAACAATGGCTTGATGTGTTTGATCAAGTTGAATCAAGCAAAATGTTGAGTGTGAGAAAAACAAATTTAAAAGATAAAACTGATAACAACTAAGGAAAATACTGACAGAATAGGCTTCTTGTGAAGTTAATCCAATAGAGTGAATCTAGGATTGTTCTCTCCTTTTGTACATCATAAACTCAATCTACTTCCTCTTCGATAGTACTGTTTATGGGAATATATATATATATATGTCAGTCTAAGGTTTGATAGCCATTGGTTAAGCTCTCTCGAGTCATACCCAACTTATATTTTCCAATTAGATACACAATCTCTTGCTGCATTTAAGGGAAAATAAACATTACACAACTTCCTCACTTCGACAATGCTAGGTTAATAACTATATCTCTATGTTATTAACAAACCATCTGTTTAACTCTTTAAACTTTAGGTCTAGCATAACTCTACCCACGTTCTTCAATTAGATTAACTCTCTCAAGCTTAATCTAGTTGAACATGTTATTCATAGTGCTAGCATTTCATGAATGTCAGTGAAAACAGAGAAGAGTTAACATATATATATCATTAGCTAAAAAAGAGGAAGAAGGGTTCGAGTTTAATCTATACAAAAGGGTCGAACAATCCTAGAATAAGAAAAACTAGCTACTCATGTTCAAAAATGGATTACAAATAACAAGATTAAAAGTAGCCATAACAGAATCACAGTGGGAAGAAGGGAATGAATACAGAAGGAACAAAAACTTGGAGTGAAATCTCTTCCAATCCGTAAGCCCCCTTCTTTTTCCTTGCTTCTAGCAGATTCCAGCTCTCAGCACCTCTCTAGCCGCCTCTGTCGGTCTTTCCAAATTGGGAACTTCCTCCACAAAACCCTGGGTTTGCCTTTTATATCCTCACAGATGTCAGAACGCGCAGCTTCATTTTCGGGGTTGGGCCGCGGCCCATGAGGTTGTGGACCGCGGCCCAAGAGGTTGTCGGCCGCGGCCCACACCTTTCTGTGCTCCTGTTCCCTTCATGGGCCGCGGCCCCAGAGTTTCTGTGCTGATGTGAATTTCCTGGGCCGTGGCCTAAGAGATGGTGGGCCGCGGCCCAAGACTCTCTGGGCTCATTTTGATCTTCTGGGCCACGGCCCAAGAAAGACTTTCTGTTCTGCTCTGTTCTTCCAGCTTGCCTTTCATTCACTGGTTGTTAGCTTCAACTTCCTTCCTCTCCTTTTCACTGCCTGCAGCTTCCTCTGGGTTATCCATGACTTAATCTGTACCAGTTTACACAAAGAACTTGCACACATGGTTAGACATTCATAGAAATTAGTGAGTAATGTCCTCCACAATTTCATCCTGCTGTGCATAGCATGAGAAAAACACAATTCATCACTTTAATCCTTTCTAATGCCCACTTATGCACCCAAAGTGAAGTAAAACAGAATGAAATATGAAATTCTCGTAAGAATTTCCTGAAGTTAACACACCCCCAAACTTGAACTTTTGCTCGTCCTCGAGTAAACTCAATCATTCGCCAGCCTAGTGCTCATGCATGACCCTCTTCTCTTAAGCTACTCATGTCACCAAATATACATGCCTGCTTGGTTCATAGTTTTAAAAAAAACTAATTCCCTAGTCATTTTCAACTGAGTGTATGTTCAACAAGAGTTGTCCAACACTCATCCTACATTTATCAAGACCAGAAACAATATTTCAGCATGTATGATTCGGAATCATTATCTAGACCTAATCCTTTGCATTCTCCTTCCTTTTATTTGGACTCAATTCACACGCTTTCAATGCCACAAGAACTTTAAGGTTGCATGGAATTGTTCATTGTTGACGCTTGAAGCTAACACAGAGTTCAGTTTGAGGTAATGCAAAGGGAATAGGCTACAGCTCAATCAACCAAAGTTATGTGCACAAGAAAACACTCACTGATATACGTGTTTAATCCTCACAATTAGGGTTAATTTCGCTCAGTACCACTTATAGCAGGTCCTGCCATAGGCTTGTAGAAATTCTACTCTCTCCATCACTTGTACACCTAGATTTATGAATCAAGGGGGCCTTTTTCCAGGGTTGTAATGTTGGAATTGGTCTAGTGGGAAGGACTAATGGAATAAGTGCCATGCATGCTGAAGCGTATATAATGGCATCTCTCTTTTCTTTTCTTTTCTTTTTTTTTTTTCATGTACATATTGATTTTCTTTTACTCCTTCCTTCTTTTCTTTTGTAAATTGCATAACTAAGCACTTATTGAAACAAATAGTAAATCAAATGCTAACTCACTACTTTTCTAAGTATCATTCAATTACAGAGCAACAGCATGCATGACTTGTTAAATGTCATATTTTTGAAGAAAGAAAAGGTGAGTGGCTCAAAGGGGGTGATCAAAGGATGAATGTGAAAGGTTTGTGTTTAGGTTCATGGGTTTAGAAATGAATGCCCCTATCATTTTCACTAATCCACATGCATCTGTGACTTTGAAAAAGAATTTAAACAAGTTCTAGAGGTATACTAGCATAAATGGCACAAACACTCTAATGAATGAAATTCAGGCTCAAAACCCTTCCAACAGAGGTTTCTCCTCTCTTGTGCACAACCCCCAAGGTTAATTCAACCTTAACTTATTTCGAATACATTAACTTAACTGATCCATATGGTAACTCTATGCGCCATACCCACAGCCACTTCTATACAATTTACTCAAAAATATAAACAGTTCCGTAAAAAAAATCATTTAGCTCAAAACTATTGTCACTTATCTCGAAGTGTGTGAACCGCTCATCTCTTCCCAGGAATTCAACTACAATTTCAAAGGTCTTTCAATGAAAACAATTCATACATGTCATGCATTATTCTCAACCCTCGTGTAAAATAAGAACCAAGCAGTCATGAATATCCAGTGTTTGACTCAACTCAGCTATGAAATACAATTCCCAGAAATTTTGAGCTAAATACATGAATATCCAGTGTATGGCGTAAAGCAGGTTTAAACAAATGCATGCAAATATATCAGCACCCCCAAACTTGAGGGAGACAGTGTCCCCACTGTCATCGGACACACTGTGTCACAGATAGCACCTGCAAAGAAACGAGCATACAGCCAGCCATAGGTATAACAGTGAACACCAGAGATATCTAAACCATAATATCCAATAAAATCTGAAACCACTGATGTCAAGCAATAGGAGAGCAACTGTAACCACAGTACTGAAACAAAGTCTGAAACATATCTAAGGAAAATGGAAAACAGCAGTAAAAATAGGCAACACAACTAAGACTAGTCCTCGTCATCATCATCACTGGCGGCTGCATCAGTGTTGTCCCCCTCAGCATCATCATCCCCACCGGCAGCACCAACCTCCACGCCATCATCATCGCCACCGGCCTGAGCTGCAGCAGGTACATGAGCAGCGAATAACTCCTCTAACCTGGTCAGGCGAACACCGTGATCCTGTAGATAAGTGAGGCATTGGGCAGCAGTAGCTTCTGTGCGCTGAATGGCCGCAAAGATCACATCCAATGTGACGGTAGACTCGGAAGAGGCAGGGGCAACGGATGGTTCGCCCTGCTCCTGGGGAAATGAAAGGTCATGAGGAGGATGAGATGGTCCTCCCTGCTGAAAGAAGGGGTCGGTCGCTGTACGCTGGGAGGCTGGAACTTGCTCATCTGGTCGTGGCTTGATGCTCAAGTAGTTAAACTTCTTAAGAGGCTTGAACATAACATCAGAAGCCGTAGCAGCAACACCCACAGACGTGCAGAAGGAGGAAATGAGGTGCGGCAGTATCAGACCTACCAAATGATCTCGGGCATGGTCGCGAAGAGTCTGATAAATCAAGGCACCAAGATCAACAGGCTCCTTCTTCATAAGCAGGTAGATAAGGAGAGCCTGGTCTCTAGAGAGGCGACTCCTCTGCGACGACGGCCAGAAGTAGTCCTTGCCGAAATGCAGCTACACCCGAGCCTCAACTGATAACTGAGCCTGAGGTAAATGTTTTTGCACCCCTCCGCGAGTCTGCCACGCCACTCGGTGATTGTACACGAGCAACTCTGAAATATCATCCTCAGGGATGTCATCATCACTTTCCAATAATTGCTTGTACCTGCACTCCTCAACAGCGGGGAGTGCTGTAAACTGCCTAAAACTCTCAAGAGTAAAGTCCACGTCGACTCCGCGCAGAGGAAATCGCCAAATGGGTTTCACACAGGCATTAGTGTAAAAATCCTGGACGATCTGCAGGTTCCCGTCAACCTTAGGCTCCATATGCCTCTGCAGGTGATATGTACGTATGGCGAGATAGTAAAACTCGTACGAGACGTTGAACGGGAATTCTCGTTCCTGCAGCAAAGGTCGGGTAACGATCTTGGTCTTGGCCTCAGCAACAGCCCTGGGACCGGAGCGATCAGCGACACGCTTGGCCGGCATAGTAGCTACGAGAGAAGACAATGGACATCCAAAAACCAATGAAGACTCAAACAGGCACTGAACATGGGCACCAGAATCAGACAATGCAATAATGACCCCCCCAAACTTATGACCTATTAGTCACAAATCTGTTCAGTAAGATTTCAAGTCTCAACCTATTCATCACTACCTCTTACATCATTTAATCAACTCAGAAGAAGGAATCATGTTACTATAATGTTGGCAAAATTTCATCACACAGTCATTCCAAAACATGCAGCACGATGTAACTACCACAGCACAGGTTCAATAACAGTTGAAAGTGTACGAAAATCCTTGGAAATTCTGAAATTCAATGAGGCAATGTGCAAGTGGTGGAGGTTAAGCCAAACATGGTTTTCAAAAGCACAAGATGTACCTCCAGGTTTACATGATTATTCAAAAGGAACACTACACACTTGTTACTTTGATCAACTGCCTAGAAGTTTCAAAACTCAGTCAAATTGTGCAGCATGGCAAACATGTTGTGTGATTTGACCATATGAAACGACATTCGCACATACCAGAATTGCACAATTCCATTTATAAAATCAACAGAAGATTTTTAATGCATTCATCACAGACTTGGTAATCGTTATGAAACATCCCACATGCCTTGCCAAAAGCGCACTCGCCGTTACTGGAGTTCAGAGGTTGAAGATGATGACATCATCTACCACATCATCCTGATATGTTGTGTCAGTGATAGGTCAGCCATCTGTTGACTGGCACGTATATGTACTGCAACGTCAGTATACACAGTCATCCCAACTTTCCGAAATTGCATTTTGACCCTGAATTTTGTTAAAATTACATTTTGGACCATAAAAATTTCTGAAATTACATTTTTTGACCTCAGATTTCTGCCAAAAATACATTTCAAGCCCCTAAAATTTCTAAAATTACATTTTTACTCCAGATTTTAGCCAAAATTACATTTCAGGCCCCAGAACTTTCTGAAATTATTTTTTGACCCCCAGAATTCTGTCAAAATTATGTTTTAGCCCCTAAAATTTGTCAAAATTCCAATTTTACCCCTTTCTTTTCCATAAACACTCATGCTACCCTAATTTTCCAAAAAGAATTCCAGTTTTACCCTTTTCTTTTCAATAAACACCCATCTCACCCCTAATTGTCCAAAAATTCTAGTTTTACCCGTCTTTTCCATAAACACCGATCCTACCCCTATACCCTTCCACCCTATACTTAATAATTGTGTTCTTTGATTCCTAACCTTACAAGAACAACTCCAAAATGCCTCCAAGACATAGGAACAAACACGAGATTGGATGGACGAGCTGAGACGCCAGATACAGAAACTGGAAACCACTGTAGAAACACAGCAAGCTTTGCTAGAATCTCGCAGTGAATATCCAAAGGATGATTTGGGTAGCAATAGTTCATCATCCACTTACTTCTACCTCCGTCCCCAACAACAGTCTTTCCGTCCTAATGACATTAAAGTAGACATACCTGAATTTGAGGGAAGACTTCAACCAGAAATATTTGTCAATTGGCTTCAAACTGTCGAACGAGTTTTCAAATACAAAGAGATTCCTGATGAGCAGAAGGTCAAAATTGTCGCCATCAAACTGAAGAAACATGCCTCCATATGGTGGGAGAATCTTAAGAAAAGGCGTGAAAGAGAAGGTAAAAGCAAGATTCGAACGTGGGACAAGATACAACGTGAGCTCTCACTTAAGTTTCTTCCTGAAAATTATTATCAAGATAATTTCCTTCAATTACATAATCTCTGCCAAAAGGCTATGTTTGTGGAAGAATATACCAAGGAATTTGAGAAGCTCATGATGAAATGTAATATCCAAGAGAATTGGGAGGAACAAACAATAGACCGTTATATCGGAGGTTAAATGCCAACATTGCCCATCCAATGCAGCTCCAACAATACTAGACTTTGGACAACGTCATTCAGCTAGCCATCTTTATTGAGAAGCAGTTGCTTAAAAGGTTTCCGTTCCAATCGTCTTCTTCCGCCGAAATCCCTTTTGATGGACATAAAGCACAAATGCATCAGCCTAGACAAATGCATCAGCATAACTCTTCAAGTAAGCCTACACAAGTATATCAGCCTACCTCTTCAAGCAAGCCTCCACCAAAATGGCTTTAAGGAATTTAGCTTCAAGGCACCTAAGTGCTTCAAATGCCAAGGGTTTGGTTATATTGCTTCAAAGTGTCCTAACCGCAGAATAGTTAACATTATTAAAGGGGAAGCTTCTGAAGTATTTAAAGAAGAAAAGGAGCCTATGCTTGATATAGAACCACTCTTTGATGAGGAACCAGTTTTTGAAAAAGAAGGCACTCCTGCTGATCAAGGTGAAACACTAGTGATTAGAAGAAGCTTGTATACAACAACAGTGAAAGAAGAGCCCTGCACTACTATAGACAGGGCTTTTAACGTCCCTATTTTTGCACTTTTAAGGTCTAAATATAGGGGAACATCTATGTGGGGTGTGTAGGATATTTTAGAAAAGACGCCCCAAAAAAATGTGAAGTCTAAAGTGAGGACTTTAGACGTCCCTATTTTGAATAGGGACATCTAAAGTCCTCTACAGGGGGACTTTAGATGTCCCAATTCTCAATTTGGGTCATCTAAAGTCCCTCTGTAAGGAGACTTTAGACGTCACTTTTTCTCAATTTGGGACGTTAAAATGTTTTATTTTTTTTAAAATGATTATTTATATTCTTCATTACCTAACAAATTCAAACTGTAGAAACAGAATAGAAGATGGATTTATAAACCACAATGTCCGTTAGAAAATGGTAAGGACATTCAACACTACAATCTTTACTATATATATGTACAATAACAACTTATACAACCTACTACTATATATGTACAATAACAACCAGAAAGTATCAAAATGTTGTCATCACACAACTACTAACTACTCCCTCCGGTCCTAAATATAGGAAAAAGTTTGTAGTGCAAATTGCACTACAAACTATGTCCTATATTTAGGACCGGAGGTAGTAATATAAATAAAAATTTTACTGAGCTATATGTTGAAGAAGATGTCCAGCCAAAAAGTTTCTGAGCAAATTAATGTCTTCATGTAGGTAGGCATCTTCATTATCAAAAATCTGAAAATTAGAAAATAAGCTTTGATGGAATGAATCAAGTAAATGAATTAATTAGCATTTCAATTACAACACCAAAAATATTATCATTTGAGAATGAAGAAGTGATTACCTGTTCAAAATCGCTGATAATTCCACTTTGAATGGTGTTATACATATAAAGTATATCATAATATTCACATTCAGTGTTGCCAGGTTGTCAAGGGCACTTTGAATCATAGCCAATTGGTTGTTAAAATCAATAAAGGTATATCTAAAATGACTGTCAATGAAAGAATTAGAATCAAAACTACTTACTTTCGGACAATACCACTTTGGGTATCTAACAACTTTACCCTTGCGTGACCCGCCTAGAACTCTATATGTTTGAGTCGCACTATCATGAAAATCAAAATCAACAGAAAATAGAACTATTCATTTTTTTAAAGAGTCAATAAAATACAAATAAAATAACTTACGTATCGAAGACAGATTTTGTATCTTTGTTTGGCCTTTTACGCAAGGAATCAAACCAATAGACTACATTGTGGCAAGGACATATAACACAAACTCCAGTGGTAATTATAACAATATGTACAGATTAAAATGAAGTTAGATGACAAGGAAAATATTTATTAAACATCTTAAATAGACAAAATGAAAATATGTACCCTTGAACAATTATGGGTGCTAAATAACAACGACATTTGGTCTCTCCTATTGTGTAGCCCACATAGTGAGTCCTTGCCGCCACAGTATCCCTATCCCTTGTCGTATTTGCAGGACATAAGAATCCATACAAATCATGCCTTTCCATGTTTGTGCAGAGGCAGTGGAAGATGCTAAAATAGAATTAAAATAAGGAATGAATTATTGAATGAATGAAATCAAAAAACTACTACATGAATTCTACGGGAAAATTGAAAAAAAAAACTTATCGGATTGCAAATTTCACCCATCCTACATCTATCTCCTCCAACCTGATAAACTCCTTAAGATCTTTATTGTCAATCGTGTAGGGATACTCCAATGTAAGGCCCACAATCCGTTGAGGCATTTTCAAGTAAACATGGCGAATGCCTTTGTAGATCTGTTGCAGCCGTGCTAAGAAGGGCCATTTTCCCGCATCTTCCTCATCCTTTTAGAACATAAAAAAACAAAGTGTTATCAGGATGCCAATAGATCTTCAGTAATAGTAAGGTAATCCTACCATTGGAGGTGTTGCCCCTGAACTAATAAGATTGTGAGGCCTAAGGATGAAAGATCCTATCGCCTGACCTAACGTGGCAACCTCTGCATTAGGAACAGGGATGGTTGTACCTTCTTCTCCCTCTCTAACACACGTCACATTCACCCTATGTAAATGTTGCAGAATTTGTTGATGATGGTGGGTGGTAGCACGTGTGTGAACGAGAGCATCGGCAACAACACGTAACAGTAGCGCTTCCAAATAGAGGGTGGAAGGGTCTCTCGATGCTGGAGTCGGAGAAGGGTCTCTAAGTGATTCCTCCAGAGGGTTGTAACTTCCTTTAGTACTAGTAAAGGCCGGAGATTCCTGAGTTCTACGCTCGTCCCTTGCCCTATGCGATTCAAACATCTTTATCATTTCAAATTGAAGCTCTGGCAATAGTTCTTGTCGGAGCTTGTCGCGAATTTTGTCCTTGAGCTCTCGTTCGACTTCCTCTCGAATCTTGGCCACAAGGTCCCTACTAGGTTCATCTTGTGACGAATAACGTGAGTCTCGTCCAAAATACCTCGCGGCGCTAACTCCCCGTGTCTCTCCTCGAACACGACTAGGGTCATCTGCCTTCCCAATAGCCATTGATAAGATGTACATCCATCTACTTGGATTGAATGAACCTTGGCTACTATGATCTTCCAATTCATCCTGTAGCATACAATTTATTGTAAATGTATCGAAACCACTCTCGATATGGAAAAAATTAGGTACTTATGGTATAACTACTTATTTATAATATACATATGTATTTCCCCCAATTTCCAAGCTCCAAATGTATAAAACAAAGACATTATTAGTCAAGCATAACTACTAACAATGAGTTTATGATTCTGAAAAAAAAAAGAACCAATCAAAACAGAAAATCACTCCAGAAACTAGAATCATATAAACAAATTGAAAGCATTATAATAATTTCACATTGCATGTTTAACTTAATTCTTCATCATGTCAATTTATATTTAAAAAGAAAAAAGAAAATTAACTTAATGAAAGGAGGGACAGGGCAGCTGACGTTGGAGGAGAGAAGACGTATGCACGATGGAGAAGACGTATCCAAGGTCCACAGTGTCTATGTGCCCAGCCAAGGTGGAGAGAAGACGTTGGAGGAGGTACGCTAGAGGTTGGAGGGAAAGCAAGAAGGTGGAGGAGGTGTGTGAAAGCCGGAGGTGGTAGAGAGCAAGAAGGTGGAGGAGGTGCGTGAACGCCGGAGGGGGTGGAGAGCAAGAAGGTGAGCAGTGCCGACAATGGAGAAAGGAGGAGAAAGAAGAGAGAAGATGAAGACTCACGGGAAAAGAGAAGAAAAGGAATGAAGAAAAAAGAAGAGAAGTCACAGATGGGAAAAGAGAAGAGAATGAATGAAGAAAAAGAGAGTCACGAGAGTAGTGTTGGTGTGGGAAAAGGGAATGAGGAAAGAGTGGAAAAAAGCAAGGGGAAGGGGAAGGCGCATGTCAAAATGTCTAGCATGCACAGGGACACCTTTAGGCATCCCAAATCTCATTTGGGACGCCTAAAAATGGGTTTAGGCATCCCAAAATCATTTTGGGATGCCTAAAGTAAGTCACAACAACAGGATGGTGGTGGGCGTGTTTTGCGTCAACAATGGAAGGAAGGAGGTGGAAAGTATTGATGTTTTCTTTTAATCTTTCTGGGATAAGGTCTTGTATTAGGAAGTCTAGGAGTAGTTTTATTTACCAACCCAATCTTTTCTGCCTTTTCGTTGGGACTGGTTCTTGTTTGTATATCTTTATTCTATATTTTTATCAAACTCCCAATTTTGTAGCTGTAGCACAGCTACTTATTTACATAGGAGCTGTAAACGTTTTAATCATATATACTGTGATGTTCATAAATGGTTCAAAATATTACCAAGATTTTCATCTTGAGGGGGTTCGTGTGAAGGAAGAGGAAGAGTAAAATGAAATAATGGGAATAATGAAGAATAAAACAAAATAATGAAGTGACGGGAGTTGGTAGAAAAGAGTAAAGAGAAGGAAAGGGGGAGGACGTGTCTGAGATGGGAAGGGAGCACCTTTAGGCATCCCAAATCTAATTTGGGACGCCTAAAGATCCTAAATAAGATTTGGGACGCCTAAAGTAAGTAAAATGTTTTTAATTTTCAATTTTTGGCGCCTGGGGAATCTTTAGGCATCCCAATTCAAATTTGGGACGTTTAAAACTATACTTTAGGCGTCCCAATTCAAATTTGGGATGTCTAATGTGTCGATTTCATTGCTTTATTTATAAAATTGTCACTGCCTCTATATTTTGACCTCCCTTTTTGAAACGGGACATCTATAGGGGTAGTAATATCTTCAACCTGTAGTAGTGTTGGCTACATCTCAACATCTTCGATACTTGTTGTACGACTCAAGGTAAAGTTTATGACATCATCATTGATAACGGAAGCTGTGAAAATGTAGTATCTAACTACATGGTAGAAAAGTTGCAACTACCAACTCACAACCTTCCGTACCCTTTTAAGCTCCAATGGTTTAACAAAGGAAGCGAGATAAAAGTTTCAAAACATTGCCTTGTTGCTTTTTCTATTGGTAAAAGGTACCACGATGAAGTTTGGTATGATATTGTTCCTATGGATGCCTGTCATCTTTTTTTGGAAAACTTTTGCAATATGATCGACACGCTCTATATGACAGTCATGCAACTACATATTCCTTCCAAAAGGATGACATGAAGATTCAGCTCAAACCTTTGTTACCCGATAAACACATCAAAGTCAAAAATGAGTCCAAGTCTTTTTTACTCAAGCATAAAGTTGCAGATCTATCTCCATATCTTGATGATGATGTTGTTTCTGACTCGAGAACGAGTTCTATCCAACCCCGGGAGAATGAAACAGAGTTTGAAAAATAGAGAATAATAGTTGGTGAAACAAGGAATGATGGTTGGGATTGTGGCTGAGGGAGTAGGTGGGAGACAAATGGGTTAGTGAGGGTACATCATTGTTGACCCTTGTAATATTTTAATAAGTTATGTAGTAGTACAAATAGGTGTTAACTTCTTTCATTGTAACATATCTGAGTATTAAATAAACATTTTGAGATTGGTTTATGAACCAATTAGTGTCTTGTAATATCTACATAGAAAAAAGATTAAATATACTCTTTTGTCTCTAAAAGTATTAAAAACATTCCAAAAATTAAAAAAAGTTGCAATTAATTGTCAACTTTTACATGGTGTACATAAACCATTATAATTTTTTTTTTTGGGAAAAAACAATTTTAAATTTTGTCACTGATTACGGTCGTCATGTTCTTTATTTGTCACAGCGTTCCGGGTTATTAGAAAATAGACTTCAAAACAATCCATGGTCTCATTTTTAATTCAAGAACACAAAAACATCACACAACTTGAAAACATTGAACCTTACAGCAGCAATATGACCATGAGTAAATCAAGAACTTGAAGTTCTAGTTAGCTGTCACAGTGCTCTCAGGCTTCAGATTATTTGGCGAGCAATTAATTGCTGCTTTCCGTCTTTTTTTTTTTTTTTTTTTTTACTTATCTTCACCAATGTTAACTTATTATCTTCTTTAATATTTGATTAAAAATCTTCCAGAACAATTGTCAAAGATGATGTCGAGACGAAGGAAGCTTTAAGGATGCTCAGAACCTGCATTTGTATACATGAGACTTATAGAGAAGGCCGAAAAAGAGAAAACAAAAGGCAAACCCAAACCATTTGACTTCTATTTTTGTTTTAAAACAAAAAAAAAAAAATTCTTCTACTTTGTTCTGTCAAAAGGTTAATTAGAACATATACGTACCTCTTGTACCCCAAACCGGGTCCTGTTTTTAAGGTTCTTTGAAATAAACAATGGCTAATTGCATGCCTTCTTTAATACTATCTCTGGTTGCCACAGTTGACTAATTTAGGATGATAAAGGAAGATGACAAATAAACGTTTGGCATTAGTAGCTCTGCCATTCCTGTTGCCTTGATGGGCAGCAAGAAAGCTCTAGCGCTAACGCTCACCCTACTCGTCTAAATAAATTATTTAATTAAAATATATGTTACATATGTCTATGAAATATTTATGTATTTCATTATATTACATAAAATTTATAAGTTATGCAAATTATTTTAGAGAGAAACAATAAATCTTTTAAAATAATATATTTAAATTCCTTAAACATCCCAAATAAGTCAACTTTGGTTTTGTATCTGACTAGCCTTAGGAAGAGCTAATCACCATTATATTGCTCCCTCTTGTATAATTTCTTTCTACTTGTCTCTACGGGTAGCGCTCATACTTTTCAGCAGAATATGAGAAGTAATCTAAAGTACTGATCACATGCACAATAATTTATTCTGATTAGAGTAAGTTGGTTTTAAATTCTTTACTTGATAGGAAATTGAAAAAGAACTCCTAGATAAGGCAAAGAAGTTGAGCACCAAACCACCAACATATAATCATTTAATTCAATCACAAGACATCACACTACGTCAAAACAAACCATCAAGCCGAAAATGTATATATACATAAAAGTGAATCAAGAATTTGAAGTTCTTGTGATTATTAGTAGTCACGTTGCTCCCAGCCTTCAATCTAGCGAGCAATTATATTGCTTCTTTCCTTTTTTTGTTTGACCTCTCTTCACTAACAGTATTTGATAACTTATTACCTTCCTTAATATTTGATAAAAAATCTTTCAGACCAATTGTCAAAGCTGATGCCGAGACCAAGGAAGACTTAAGGATGCTCAGAACCTGCATTTGTATACATGAGTCTTAAATATAAATAAAAAAGAAATTGCCGCTACCATGCAAATAAAGCTGATCATATATATATATATATATTCAAGTAAAAGAGAGCATAACAAAAACCAAACCCAAACCATTTAACTTCTTGTTCTTTTTTTCAAAAAAAAAAAAAAACAAAAACAAAATATCATCTCCTTTGTTCTGTCATCAAAAGGTTTAGAAAGATTACGTACGTACCTCTTGTACCCCAATGCAGATTGTTCTTTGTTCCAAGTCATGGTAAGCCACCTTCAATTCAGTTAATAAAGATGATAAAACTTGATGAGATGATAAAGGTTTCACAGACAAGTCATCTGCAACCATGAACTTGGTTCTACTCTTTGCATATCCAGTATTCGTAGACTTAGGGTCACACATTCTTACTCCTCTCTCACTCTGGTAACTATACAAACTTGCATCGGCAGTCAAATAATATAAACAATCCAATTGATTATAACAACTACTTAATTCTGGCGGGTACTTCAGTTCATCGATAGGTAACATCTGGTTATTCACCTTATAATATGGGGCTACCTTGAGGTTGGCCAACAAGTTCTTTATCTTCTCTGAATTAAAGTCTCTTGTTGAATCAAAGTTGGTCAAACTGTTGCATAATTTGTCCACACACACCAACCCAGAGTTTCCATCTAAAACTCTTACAACAGCTCCTAGTGGGAACGTCAAGAAACTAAGAAGCTGGTCAATGAAGTCTTCCTCAACTTGAGCAAACAATATCTTTGACTTTGATTTTGTCATCAATATCTTCATCTTCATCGTCCTAGTGATCTCTCTTCCTTGTTTCTCAGGTACCATGAACGAGGTTTCTGAACCCACAAAGCTGTGTTCCTTCCTTAGCAATGAATCTGTGAGTGCTGACTTGGAGACCAACAAGCACTTGAGTAGGTCCAACATCTTGGAAAACATAATAGAGCATCAGATAATGAGAGCTAAATTGAAGGAAATAAGATTCATAGAGACAATGATTAATGTTTCCAGAACTTCACCTCATTTGAGCCAAGAACCATAGTGGATTCCTCAGGTGGGGGATCTTCAGAACGTAGATTCTTTAGCAGACACAATGTTGTATTGAAATCAGCAGGAGTAACATTAAGATCGTCAGAAATAATAAAAAATGCAGTCTCCTTTGCATAGCCTTCCCACGTATCATCTGCATTTGAATAAGGAAGAGCTTAGCGGATCTGCGCTTCCAGATCTTTCGAACATATAATAGTTAAAAGATTATCTTTTTATTTCAGATTCTTTATCCATTAAAATAACTTCTTTTAAAAAAATAGACTTCTAAAAATTGTTAGATCTGATTTGATGGCCCAGATCTGACTCGTTCTCCCTGCTAAACAAATATGCTACGCAGGGAACCCAATTCCATATATAATGTTTAGTTGAACACGGATGACAAAATATAAAACGCGTTGCAAGAGAGATTATTACCTCCAGCATCACTAGTCACGTTTTGAGTGGAACCACCAACCAGTGGAGAGCATAACAACGATTTGCAAGGCTTCAGAACGAATGTCAAATCATCCCCGCATATATTGCAGCAGTTAATATTCTTGGAAGTGCTCACCAGAGAACCTGATGGATCTCCTTCAGAAATACAATATTCACAACCATAAAACATGGTTGGCTCAGTGTCTTCAATGTTGAGTTCGAGTTCTTGATTATAAAGTTCCATTGAGTTGCTAGGCCGAAGCAGCATTTGCTTGCACGTCTCTGAATTCAAATATTTGGGGTCTAGATTACAAAGACTTTCGCACAGTGAGCTTATGCATCCGAATCGATAAGGCTTCAAGTTTGATTCCTTACTCACAAGTCTCGCAATAGTTCCCAGTGGAATCGTCAAGAAGCTTAAAAGAACATCCACAAAATCCTTCTCTGCTTCGGCATAGAGCACTCTTTTTCTTTCTTTGTCTACAGCAACTCTCAATGCTATTTGTTCCGGTATTTCATTTGAAGCAGTTGAATTTGAAGCCATGAGAGCAATCCTAACCCACCAATCCTAGAGATTTGAAAAATGGAAACTGGTACAGCCAACCTGTGATAAAGTCCAAGAAGGATGTATACACAAGAGTCAACTACTCTGATCCTATTTATAAGTTTAAATTAACTAATTCTTATATAATAAAGAGAATTAGTTAATTCATTAATTAATAGCTAAATTTTTAATTTTATCCTTATCTATTATTAGTTCTAAAAGTTAGCATGAATAAATTATTTTTGTTTATTACAATTGATAGAGGCACAAATGTAAAAAATGTATTTATTATTCTGAAACTAGACTTATAATAAGGAATAAATTTTTTTGTCAAAATGGACTTATAAATAAAATCATATATATATATATATATATATTTTAAGGAGATATACTTAAGTAGGAACCTGTAAAGTCACTTGGCTCATGAATTTCATTAGCTAATAATGGCTGAATTATTTGAAACCGATTTTATATAGGCCTTCATGACTTCTCGTTTGTTAATCAACTTTTCAATTGGGCTCATCGTTCTGTGTTGCTTTGTAAATGCCATTGAATGTTGCATCTCAACTCCAATTAGATTGGATCCGACTCTCACGTATGCACATGCACTTTGCAAATCTCAAAAGATTTTAAAATGATATGTGTTTTTATTTTTCGGTTGTCATAGCTCACACACTTGTCATAACCTGTAAAAGTCACAAACTTGGTATAAGGATGGTGCTTGATGTTACTTGGGCTACAATTCGGACAAGATTTTGAAATGATATGAGTTTATGTCCATCATGCTTTGATTATCCCTCACTGTTGGCCCTAGATATAGGATAATATTCCAAGTTTGTATTTTGTTTTCAATTTTTATAATAAGATTCTTAAAAGTTGAAGAGGAGAAGAAGAAGAATAAGAGTAAAAGGTTAAAAATATATCAAACTTTAGACGCTTCATATTTGTCGTCTCATTATTTTTCTACATTATAACAAAAGTCATATAATTAATGAAGCATTTAACGTTAGCTTTTTTTTTATATTGATACGTACTGATAAAATAAGTATTTTAAATATTTCTATGGAGGCATTATAAAATTTCCTTTCACTTCATTATGTTCCAAACAGGAGATAGAATTTTTCAATATTCTTAAGTTGTTGTAATAATGAAAATAATGGGACGAGGAATATAATATGCGTAACTCTAAGGAGTAAGATCAACCATATTTATCACCTAATGCTCACCCTTGATACGGCGCCGTTGCACCTCGCTTCAACCCGTGGCAGCTCCCCGCCCCCACATGGTGCCCCAGCTCCTCGCCTTTCCTGCTTCAATTTTTTTAAATTTTAAACATATTTATAATAAAGAAAATTAAACATTACATTTTTAAAAAAATTATCATATGCCACTTTGGTCCTTATTATAATTCCATTATAACTAATTCCCATATATTAATGACAGATAAACCATTAAATATGCATTAAATTGATATATATTTTTTAAGTTTACCCTTGTTACAAATTTTTTCACCTCACATTTATAAATTATTCGCACCTTCTATATAAATTTATCCAAAAGTGACACAACAAGGTCTGATGAAAAAGGTTTCACAGACAAGTCATCTGCGACCATGAACATCCTCGGCCTCTTCACATATCCATACAATGATTTAGGGTCCCACAAGTTCACTAGTCTAAGATGAGATAACCGTACGTACTATAGCCAGTTAGACAACAAATTGAACTAGGATCATCTAGATTGCTATAACGAAGACATAACGGTGAAGGATACATCACTTCACTGATAGGCAACATTTGTTTATTCACATTATATTGTGGGGCCAACTTAAGGTCGGCCAACATGTTTATCCCTGACATGAAATCAGTGGAACCAAAAGTAGACAAACTATTGTTGAATTTGTCGATGCATCCCAAAGCAGAGTTTCCTTCTAAGACTCTCACCACTGCTCCTAGTGGGACTGCAAGGAAGCTGAGAAGCTGGTCCATGAAATCTTCGTTAACTATAGCAAACTAAACCTTACACTTGGATTTTGCAATCATTACATTCCACTTAATCCTCTTATCCTCTCTGTCAAGTGTCTTACTTATCCTTCGTAACAATGAATCAGTAATTACCGTATTTGAGACCAGTGAGCGCTTGTGGAGGTTCATTGCCTTAAAAAAAAAAGCATGAGAATAGATAAGAAATCTATGTACGAAAGGCAATATGCACGTACGGCACTTCAACGTAATACTCCTCCATCTTAAATATAAGATAGAATTCACTTTTTCGGAGATATTAAAAAAGCCTTGCCTATAACCTTGGCATGAGGTTAGGCATGAAACGAACAAAAAATCCGTTCAAATATAATAGTTTTGTTGACAGTCAAATAAGTACAATAATAAACGTATAGTATATATTGAAGAAGAAATTATACCTAGAATTATATTTTCGTCAAGCACGTGTGTCAAATCCTTTCCACAATTGCATTTTATATTGTTGAAGGTGCTCACCAGCAAATGAGCCGCTCTACGGCAACGGGGCATTTCACAGGCATAAAACTTAGTGGGCTCAGTGTCATCAATGTTGAGTATGAGCTTTTGATTAAAACGTTCCATTGAGTTCCTAGGCTGAAGCAGCATTTGCTTACATGTCTCTGAATTAAAATACTTTGGGTCTAGATTACCCATACTTTGATACAATGAGCTTATGGATCCAAATCTCAAAGCCTTCATGTTTGAATCCTTACCCACAAGTCTAGAAATAGTCCCCAGTGGAAGCGTCAGGAAGCTTAAAAGAATATCCACAACATCCTTCCCCGCTTCAGCATAGAGAACCCTGTTTTCTTCTTTGTTTCGGTGTTGTAGTTAAAGCAGTTGAATTAGAAGCCATGGGAGCAACAAACATGAAAAATTCAAGAATTCAAGAAATATATATAAGGAGATACTACTAAACTTGTGAAGTCACTGACTAAATGCTAGGTATGGCGATGGAAAGCTTTTAATCAATACTGAAAATAATTAAAGATTAGGGTTGAAAAAATATCATTAAAAATGTTAAAGATAAGTACTGAAAATATTATAAAAAACAGTAATAAAAAGATTTACTCATAGAATACTTTAAGGGCAAAATTTACTTCATGATATTGAATGCTACAATGAACAATTGAACCATAAAGAGTCATCAACATGATTAATTGGGAACTCAGGTTTTATAAGGTTGTTGATGAGTTGGGTAATAACAACGTCAAAGGAATCCAACACAATGCAAAATATTCACTTTCTGCTGAGACAGGAAGGGGAGACTAGCTAATTCAGCTTAGTAAGCCTCCAATGAACCATGTCCAGGTTATAGGTTTTTAAAAATTGAGTGTTCTTCCAAGAGTCAAAGACTTGGGGTGTTTCTCTCAAGAAAGGCCAACGTCTTAAAAAATGAGAATTTATTTTTGGATCATATTTATATCAAGTTCCTTATTTGATATAAGTATTTTCCTTTATTTTTATGCAGCTATAGAAGGTTTTATCATTCATGAGGGACCAGGATGGGGCTACTTCTCCTTTTTCTTTTGATGTGCAAATTATCTCATTCGACAAAGGTGTACATATATAGGGTTTTGTGTGGGGATGTTGGGGTTTCAGTATGAGTAAAATGTGTAGTCAATGACTATTTGTTGGTGTTTTCTTTTAGGGGATTTATATATGATTAGTGAAACAGAGTTTGAAAAACAGAGAATAATGGTTGGTGAAACAAGGAATGACGGCTGGGATTGTAGTTGAGGGAGTAGGTGGGAGTGTTAACTCATAGAAATGAAGAGTATTCTAGCACATTTTCTTCTCTTTTCACTTATTTTTGGGTTCAAATTGTGCATATAAAGAGATTATAGAAGAAAATGTGATAGGACATGAGATAAATCAAAATTTTGTTGAATCATGAGTTAAATGCACATAGTTTTAATTATTTGTGAAAGTTAAAAGAGCTCATGAATCCCTCCTCCTTGTAGGTGGAGGATGACAAGTTGTAAAAGCTTACAAAGATCATGGGAAGATGTGAAAGGAAAGGAAGAATGCAAGAGGAAGATGAAAAAGGACACTATGAAGGAGAAGCTTGCATTTGCTGTAGAAGTGCTGTAGCCAAGTCATTGCAAAACCACCTCAAAAGATGACATTTCTGTCTGCCCTTTGGCCGTGAAATCCGCTGTAGCCAATGCCATAGCGAAACCACCTGAAAAAGCCTTACTTCTGTCTGATGACAATTCGCTATAGCAAACCCACGGCGAACGCGCGAAACTGATACTGTGCGTTTTGCAAAAGTGACGCTGCTGATGCTATTTTAACCTAATGGGGGCGCCAAAATGGGATCATTCTGCACAAGGGAAAGGTCTAGAACACAAGGAGGCTACTTGGGAGAGAACTCTTGGTGATCTTGGAGCTTGGGGAAGAGATTTGTGAAGAATTTCAAGGGTTTTCTTTCCCTTTTCTGGTTTTTCCCTCTTTTCTTCCTATTTTTCTGTTATGGATTATAATTTTGTGCTGAGATTTTGGTTTTTACAGACCATGAGTAGCTAGAACCATCAATTAGGATTACTTTTACCCATTGTATGGATTGAAACTATTGGATTATCTTGCTTTTGTTGGTTAATGAGTATTATATGTTGATTTTTCTTTGAGCTTAATGCTATCTTGTGCTTGATCACCACATGATTAGAGTTGTTCAATTGGAAGATGCTTGAGAGAGCTATTTTGATTGTAGAACTTAAGAAAAATCATGCTAGACTTGAAGTTTAGGGATTAAATGGATGGTTTGTTGTTAGAATAGAGATATATCTAACAACCTAGCATAGTCATGTGAAGACTTGCTTTGGAAAGATGATTTTCATTAATTGTAAACAAGAGATTGAATATTTTTAATGAAGATTAAAAATCGATCTTGACTTGAGAGAGCTTGGTGGATGATTTTAGGATCTTCGACTAGCATATAGACTCATTTAATCAACATAAGTGGATAATTGCATAGTTTTATAAAATACAATGGGGAAGAAGTAATCCTAAGTTAATATCTCTTGAAGTTAGACCTAATTTCCCAATTTTCACTGTTTTCCTTTGTTATTTTCATCAAACTTCTTTATTTAACTTGATCAATTTCAAATGATTCCATTCAACCTAATTAAGAACATGGTTAAATTAATTAACTCGCTTTTGTCATAGTCCTCGTGGGAACGATTTTGACTTATCACTTTATTACTTGCGACCCGTACGCTTGCGGAAGCTAAACGGCGAACAAGTTTTTGGCGCCGTTGCCGGGGACTATTGGCTAAAGTCTTTTGAGTTAATTAATGTAATTATGTGATTAATTACGCTTGAGTTTTTTTTCTTTTTTCTTTGTTTTCTTTTTTTTTGTTTCTAATCTTAGGTTGTTTAGTTGGTTTTGTTAATTTTGTTGCTTTTTGTGCTTGTTAGTTTTTCTTTTCTTTTTAACTTTGTTTATGAATTATCCTTGGTGTACTGATGTGGCAAGTAGTGGAGTTGAGAATGAAAATGATCATCACAGTTCTTATTATGACAATTACATTTGTTGTGATTATTGTGGAGATTATCACTTAAGAGAGCAATGTCCCCATGCCTTAACATTGGAGTATCTAAAGAATGATTTTGCTAGAGCTCATTTTGATTTTCATGATAATACTTGTAGCCTTGGATGGAATCATGAACAACCATTATCCTGGGATCAAAATTGTTCTTTTCCTTCATATGTGTCACATCCTCATATATCACATACTTCTCATGTTGATGAAACTACCTCCACTGATGAGGAGGAGCTTACAACAAAGGATTTACTTCTATGTCTCTTAGATGGTCAAAATAAATTCTTGAGAATTTTTCAAAAAGATAAATTTAATGATCATGGCCAAAATGGAGAATTTCAAGTGGATGAAATGATTTCTAATCTTGAGCATTTGAAACAAAAAGAAGTTTTCTATGATATATCAAAAGATCATTCTCAAAAAGATGAGGTCTCAAGTGAAACATTGACCATGGGAAATGAGGACGTGATACTAGAAGCTTGTGAATATGTTGGGGATGACTGTGAGTTGGAGATCAATGAGGAAGAGAACAATATTGAGTGTCCAATTGCGGTTTCGATTTTGGAACCTTACTTTTGTTGTTTTGAACAAGTGAATAGTGAGTAAATCCCTTCAATTTATGATCTTGATCCTCCTATTGATATTTTAACTCTTACTGATGAGAGTCAAATAGATTTTATTGGTTGTTCAAAGTATTTAGGAGGCATGGATGACGAATTTGAAAAAGTTAAATTTGAGCTTGCTGTAAGTTTGGCTAAAACATGCACTCCAAAGTCATTTTTTATTGAAGAAAGGCATGTTTCTTATCTCAATGAACTTCCATTGTTGTTAAAATATTTTTGTCACAGGAGAAATGAAGACAAGGTGATTCTGGTTTTTTATACTTATGATTAGTAGTTTGTGTTGAAGAGTCCGGCTGAAGGGCTATAAATCAAGCGCTATTGGAAGGCAACCCAAGTTCTTAACTCAATCTTTGTCATTTTTATGTTTTTGGTTTTATTTGGTAGATTTATGTTTGGTTTTTGTATTTTGTATGTGAGAAAGGTTTCCCACGTGGTCTTTAAAGGTGAATTTTGGGAGATGAAAATGGAAGAGTAACATGGATGCAAAGAAGGGAACTATAAAGGGGAGTATGCATTTAATATCTATTGAATGTGTTTTTGATATTGGAATGTAGTATTGAGTGGTGTTAAGGCTATTCTTGGATTTTGTGTTTTGTGGATGAATGAATCTTAAATGTTTTGTGGCATGGATTAGTGTTTAATGTCTTTGGAATGCTTAAAATTGGATTTTGGGCGAATTTGGATGAGTTTGCTACATATTGTGATATGTTTTGGTTCTGTCAGTATTTGCTGACAGAAATTGCTATAGCAAATACCACGGCGAATCGGGTCATTTTAGCATGCTTTTTGACTTGATATTCGCTGTCAGGATTCGCTGTAGCGAAGGCCGCAGCGAATTGGGTCATTTTGGCATGCTTACTGACCTGTTATTCGCTGCCAGAGATCGATGTAGCAAAGGCCATAGCGAATTGGGTCTTGTTGAGAGTCTTACTTACCTCTAAAAAAAATTAAATTAAAAATAAATAAATCAATAAATCAATAAAAATAAATAATAATTAAAAAAAATACACATATATATAATACATATGATTTTCATTTTTTTTAATATATTAAAAAAACTAAAAAAAAACTAAAAAAAAAATAGTCTATCATCTTTACCCTTCTTTCTTTCAATTTATTCCCAAATATCCATTTGAACCTAAACCACAGTTCTGACTCAATTCAACCCCAATTTCAAAATCCCTAATTTTCCAGGTTCTCTAACCCGGACCGGACCGGCCGAACCAGCCCGGAAACCGGTGACCCGGGCACTGACCCGGTCCGGGTCAACTTTTTTATTTTTTTTTTTAAATATTTTTTTTTAAAAAAAAATTTCCTTTAGAATTTTATAGTATAAGCCTAAAATATTCTATTTCTCACCGGTTTGGTCCCGGTTTAGCTCCGGTTTGACTCCGGTCTGACCCACTGACCCTTAACCCAGTACCCCAACCGATTCACTGATCGGTCCAGATTTAATTACCTTGCTAATTTTTCATTGTATATTCCCTCCACTCTCAAAGTCCTAATCCCTCCAGACTGGGTAGTTAACATTATCATTCGGAGTCCTCCGCCATGCGCCACGGGAGACGATCCCTTCTGCTGGAGAAATGCGTCGGATGGTAAGTTCAGTGTCCGGGCTGCATATAGTTTCATTTCTACTCGGCGGGATAGGAATGGCTCGACTCTGTGGAAGAAGCTGTGGAAATTATTTGTACCGGAAAAAGTGAAGATGTTTTTCTGGCAGGTTATTCATGAGAGACTGCCTACCAATTCACTCAGAGCTAGGAGAGGATTATCAGATAGTGAGGAGTGTCCCTTTCAGTGTCAACAACCTGAAACCATTATTCACATTCTTCGTGACTGCGAATTTGCGAGAGTAGTGTGGCTTCAGTTTATTGCTCCTAACCATCGTTTTAGTTTTTTTAATTCTGATTTGCAGGTTTGGATCAAGGATAATTTGTTACTTTCTTTGGGGAAGACTTATTATCGACGCTGGCCGTGGACCCGCCTATTCAGCATCATCTGTTGGCTCTTATGGAAAAACAGATGTCAAGGTGTCATGGAGGGAGTCCGGGCCCAACCTAATGAAGTAGTTCACCGGGGTATGTATCAGATTATGGAATCTGCCACTTCGGACAGTTTTAAGCACCAGATCTTTGGGTACACTGGTGGAGACGACCATTCCTGGGAGCTACCCCCGGACGGATATGTTCGCCTAGATACCGATGGTTCCGTTGATGCCCACCACAATGCAGCATGCGGAGGACTTGTACGAGATCAGAGAGGCAAGTGGGTCCTTGGTTTCCAGCGAAGATTAGGGTTTCTTCCACCAACCACTACTGAAGTGCTAGCACTATGCCAAGGTCTACAGTTATGCCATCAGTATGGTTTTCTGAGAGTCATTGCCTACACGGATTCACTCGAGGCATATCAGATGATTATGCAGGATAGCGGTCTTCACCACCCGCTGAGGCTAGAGATTAATGCAGTTAGGGATTTGCTCTACTCTGACTGGGATGTTGAACTTAGATATACGCCGCGTCACGCAATCAGGTGTGCAGATTACTTGGCCCGGGACGCTCAGAACCTGGTTCAGCGGATGGTTATTTTGCCAGTTCCCCATCCCGCATGTATCCCTCTCATGCAGGAAGACTTGCTCCAGTCTTTTTGACTTGTTTTGATTTCTAGTATGTTTTTGTAACTATTCCCCAAGCTAGCTTGGCCATTTCATGTATCAAAAAAAAAAAAAGTCCTAATCCCTCTCCTTCTTTATCTCTTCCCCTTCAACACCACATCCACCTCTCTCTCACTCTCCTCCCTTGCTAGCTCCTCCGTCTTCAGCTCGACTCTCTGCTCGACTCTCATTCTCAGCAGCTCTCACTCTCCCTCTCACTCACCCTCCAGATCAACCGGCCCAACCACCCCACCCTCAACTCTACCTCCGTCACCATTCACTCTTAACTCCAGATCCCCCACCTCAACTTTTCCTTCTCTACACCACCAGATCGCCACCACCGTCGACGATGTTGCGTCACCATTACCACCAGCATCCACCTCCAAAACTCCCCAAGTCATTGTCGCTCCATCAGCACTCCGCTGTATCATCGCTAGCTTTCCTTTTTCGTTGCATCACCGCCATCTCTCTGCTTCTCTGTCTTCCTCTCCTCTCCTCTCCATCTCTGCTCGACTGGATTTGAGGTGGTCCTTCGACATGCTTGGATTACCTCGGATTTGCTAGGTGTGTCGTTATTGTTTGCTCTTCACTTCTCCATCTCTGTATGATGCGACTGTGAGGCAGAGCTTGAGATTTCCCGTGTTCATGGCTTCATTTGTCTTTGTTCTCATCCTTTTAGGTAAATGTTTGTTTTTGGGATTATATTCATTTTGATAATCATCTGCAAATAAAATCTGAGAAGTTTGAGCATGGGAGCCATTAGGACTGAATTGATATGGGTTGATTTAAGGATTAGTGTAATATGTTTTGATGGATTAGATGGTTTTTGGAATAACTGATTGGCTTTCTTAACATATCTGCACATGTATGTCGTTCTGAGAATTGATTGGCTACTATCGAATTTGAGTTTTACAATATATGCAATGACATAGTTGTTTAATTACTACTGTGTATCTGGAAATATTCACTCTATTTTGGCACACCTAATTTGAGTCCTCTCCAAAGGTTTCATAAATGATTTCTAAACTTGAATCATTTTTCAACTTAAGCCTGCTACTGGAAGTGCTCTTGACAACCAGCTTATGCTGAATGATGTTGGGAAGTGATGGTCTGATTTATTTTGAGAAGTGTGCAAAATTAGGCATGAATTGGGCATGTGATTTGGGGCTTAGTTAATAGCATCTGCTGAGGATTACTTGCTGAATATGTCTTGGTTTAATTTGGTGGTTTTGATTCCAATGCCCAACTGTCTGAGAATGATTGATTGATTAAGCACTATCTCTTTAAATTTAGC
This sequence comes from Inga oerstediana, assembly GCA_963210345.1. Lineage (NCBI taxonomy): Eukaryota > Viridiplantae > Streptophyta > Magnoliopsida > Fabales > Fabaceae > Inga > Inga oerstediana. Next base: position 63,482,196 of record OY723408.1, read on the forward strand.
TCAAAAATGGGATGCTGAAATTTCTGTGTTGATGAATCTGTTGTGAGATTTTAAGTTCCTGATAATAATCCTTTCCATGTTACTAGAAGTATACTTGCTTAAAAACACAGTTTTGACCATCTTCAAAGAAATTTCAAACCCCTTATAGAGTTGCTTGATTTAGCACGATTATGTAATTTTGTGAACTAGTGCTTAATAAATCAATTGTGCTCCTAGAATGTACTTCAGAACATTTCATTGTGGATTACTGAATATTTCCTCAGTGAGATTTTTTTGTTTTCTGCAATTCTTGATGGTTGTTAGGCTTGAACTGATATGCTGATATGTGGGGTAATTTACTGCTTGACTTGTTGTGGTAATTGAATTGAGTTAGTACTTTCCTAGTTAACTTTGTCTATGTCTTGGCTATCTTGAGAACTAGAAAAGTTTGTTGAAGTTTGAAACTTGTGGTTGCTTTGAGACATGTTTCAAAGGCACAAGAACATTCAAGTTTTGAAAATCACTATAACTTTTGTTATAGATTTAGAAATGCAAATCCATGGAAACCACCTTTCCTCCTTATTGCAAGTTTCAGAACTTAAACAGGAAAGTGAATTTTTTTCAACATGCTCATATTTGTGAATGTTCTCTTGATTACCTGCATATACTTAGTGGACTTGGAAATTTTGCTCTGAAATATATTGGGACTGATGAGAGTTAAGCTTGAATTTGTATGGTGATTCGAGGAGTAGTATGTTGCACATTTTGATGGTTGTTTTTGAGATTTCAGAATAACTTCACGAGTTGCATGATTTAGCAAGCTATTGCAAGGTTGTGAAATAGTGCTTGGTCGATCTGTTTTTGCACCCTTAGCTTTTATTCAAAACCTTTCATTGTGGAAAACCAAATTTCTATTCACCAAGTCCAAGGAACATTGTGAATCACTTTGAAATTATTCTGTTATGCAATTACTAATGATTGCATTTGTTGAACCTATTTTCTGCCTTGGATCATTTGATTTTGACTTGGCAATGTTTAAATGAAATCAGTTTCTTTGGTTTACCACAATGGACTGGGTTTGAATTAGCTAAGTCGTTCTTGTTGACAAAGTGCCATTTGAGGAGTAAATAGATTTTGAAGGCAGTGAGAATAGGCTTAAGTATGGAATTCTGTTTGGAAGCTTTGGACCTAGATAGACTTTAAGGTTGGGGGAAATTTTTCTATAGGGTAGTTTCTTTTCCTTTTCTTTTTAGGTTTGGCTTTTGGTTCTTCAGTATGTGTTTGTGTGTTTTTTTTTCCTATCCTTAACTGTGCTAACTGCTTGCACTCCCTATTCGCATGAGGCTACTGATGGTCTCTTCCTTGCTCTTGGACTTCTTGTTTTGGATATGAGCTACTGAGGGCTCATTGCACAATGACTATTCTGCTTTTGAAATAGGTCCTGATGACCATGTTCTGCTTGATGTGTTTCCTTCTTGTGGCAAATGTGGTTATTCATGTATGCTGTTTCTTTTGGTCTTATGTTTGCTGTGAATGTTATGGAACTAGCTACTGATGGCTAGAGTTCACATTGCTTCCAAGCTTTATTTGGGCCATTGAAGGTTTTGTTACCTGTGAATTCTTGATCTTTGTGAATATTGTGGATATGAGCTATATTTTGTACAGGTACTGTTCAATTTCAATCCCTTCCTGTTGGGGTTAACAATAAGGACATTGTTAATCTTAAGTTTGGGGGTGAGATTGTATCACAATTTTGAAAACTTTGAAAGAAAAACAAATTTTGAAAGAGAATGAGTGCACAAAAAAAAAATTTGAATAGGTTTTGTTAGGAAATTGTTGGAATATGTGAGATTTCGTATACTTGAGTTTTTGCTTGTGAAAATTGTTGAAAATAAGCTGTTAGTTTCAGTTATTTGTCAAATATTGTTTGGATTATCCTATGATATAAATTACTGTTCTATATGTTATATTAGATAGGAAATTTTTATTAATGTGCATGGATGAGTGCATTGTAGTGATGAAGCAGGTTGTTTAAGAGCTTTTAAGTAATTCACACACTATTGGAGTGAAATGTGTTGTGGATGTACTTGTTGAAGGGCTTAGTAGCAAATTAAGTTATAGACCTGTATTTCAATTTTTGATTTTAGAATCCCCTTTGGAATTCTTCAAAACTTTTGATTTAGTTCATAAGATTTGAAAAAATGATTAGGGCAATTCATAAAATGCGTTTGTGCCTTTCAAACTTACCTAATTGATGTGATTTTCCCTTAAACCCTTATCTTGAGCCTATTTGAAAAACCAGTTAAAGATTCTCATTGAAAAACCTAACACCTACCTTTCCTAGCCAATGTGTAAAACCATGATTCCCTTGCTTTGAGATAGATGATAAGTGATTGGGTGGTGGAATGTGGTGTTGTTATGCAAAGTTACAAAAGATTTGGGAAAGAGGTGTAGAAAGCAAAAGGGTTCACATTGTGGAAAAAAAAAAGCCAAAACAGAAGTTTAAAAAAAAAAGAAAAAGAAAAAATAAGAAAAGGAAGAAGAAGAAGAAGAAGAAGAAGAAATATGCTTACAAAGAAGGCTTGATATGGAAAATTCAATTTGGTTCAAATTTGTGGGAGTATTCTTTATGAGAAAAGAAAGAAAATCCTTGAATGGTTATCATCTATCTTAAGGTATTTGATTGATTATCCTTTATCTTTTCTTTTGAAAACCTTAACCCCTGGCCCCATTACAAGCTAAGAAAAGTCCTTTTGATTTTTAAATCAAGTGGAGTGAATTAAAAGAAAAGAGGAAGGAATTAGGGGATGTTAAAATTGTTTATTTGAATATGGGTGTATGATTTGAAGTGTTACTTTTAACTTTAACTTGTGCAAACGGAATATATATTGACTCCATTCACACACTCACACTTAAGAACTCTCGAAAAACATGTTTTAAATCTATGAAGCATTCATCCTTGCATATTGTCTTCATTTCTTGTTTAATATAACTTATTGAGCAGCTGATGAGGATCAATTCATTCATACATAAATGATGAATTATTGGTTCATTCAGTAAGGATAGACTTCTTTGCTTGAGGACAAGCAAAAGCTTAAGTTTGGGGGTGTGTTAACTCATAGAAATGAAGAGTATTCTAGCACATTTTCTTCCCTTTTCACTTATTTTTGGGTTCAAATTGTGCATATAAAGAGATTATAGAAGAAAATGTGATAGGACATGAGATAAATCAAAATTTTGTTGAATCATGAGTTAAATGCACATAGTTTTAATTATTTGTGAAAGTTAAAAGAGCTCATGAATCCCTCCTCCTTGTAGGTGGAGGATGACAAGTTGTAAAAGCTTACAAATATCATGGGAAGATGTGAAAGGAAAGGAAGAATGCAAGAGGAAGATGAAAAAGGACACTATGAAGGAGAAGCTTGCATTTGCTATGGAAGTGCTGTAGCCAATTCATTGCAAAACCACCTCAAAAGATGACATTTCTTTCTGCCCTTTGGCCGTGAAATCCGCTGTAGCCAATGCCATAGCGAAACCACCTGAAAAAGCCTTACTTCTGTCTGATGACAATTCGCTATAGCAAACCCACGGCGAACGCGCGAAACTGATACTGTGCGTTTTGCAAAAGTGACGCTGCTGATGCTATTTTAACCTAATGGGGGCGCCGAAATGGGATCATTCTGCTCAAGGGAAAGGTCTAGAACACAAGGAGGCTACTTGGGAGAGAACTCTTGGTGATCTTGGAGCTTGGGGAAGAGATTTGTGAAGAATTTCAAGGGTTTTCTTTCCCTTTTCTGGTTTTTCCCTCTTTTCTTCCTATTTTGCTGTTATGGATTATAATTTTGTGCTGAGATTTTGGCTTTTACAGACCATGAGTAGCTAGAACCATCAATTAGGATTACTTTTACCCATTGTATGGATTGAAACTATTGGATTATCTTGCTTTTGTTGGTTAATGAGTATTATATGTTGATTTTTCTTTGAGCTTAATGCTATCTTGTGCTTGATCACCACATGATTAGAGTTGTTCAATTGGAAGATGCTTGAGAGAGCTATTTTGATTGTAGAACTTAAGAAATATCATGCTAGACTTGAAGTTTAGGGATTAAATGGATGGTTTGTTGTTAGAATAGAGATATATCTAACAACCTAGCATAGTCATGTGAAGACTTGCTTTGGAAAGATGATTTTCATTAATTGTAAACAAGAGATTGAATATTTTTAATGAAGATTAAAAATCGATCTTGACTTGAGAGAGCTTGGTGGATGATTTTAGGATCTTCGACTAGCATATAGACTCATTTAATCAACATAAGTGGATAATTGCATAGTTTTATGAAATACAATGGGGAAGAAGTAATCCTAAGTTAATATCTCTTGAAGTTAGACCCAATTTCCCAATTTTCACTGTTTTCCTTTGTTATTTGCATCAAACTTCTTTATTTAACTTGATCAATTTCAAATGATTCCATTCAACCTAATTAAGAACATGGTTAAATTAATTAACTCGCTTTTGTCATAGTCCTCGTGGGAATGATTTTGACTTATCACTTTATTACTTGCGACCCGTACGCTTGCGGAAGCTAAACGGCGAACAGGGAGATAAATGGGTTAGTGAGGGTATACCATTATTGACCCTTGTAATATTTTAATAAGTTATGTAGTAGCATAAATAGATGCTAACTTCCTTCATTGTAACACATCTGAGTATTAAATAAACATTTTGAGATTGGTTTCTAAACCATTTTTGGTATCAGAGCAAGGTTTTAGAGGGCCAGAGAGCGAAATAGTGAGAAACAAAAACGTGAGAAAATAGGAGAGTGTCGAATTTCACCCTCTGAGCATTTTCTGAAGAAACTAACCTCACCATCGTGTTCAGAAAGCCGGAAAACCTAGGAATAGCCTAATTAACCGCTGTGAAACAGTCCCACGCACCGTCGCTGGAGTTCAGAGGTTCAAGATAATAACGTCATCTGCCACGTCATCCTGATCTACTGCGTCAGTGATAGGTCAGCCAACCGTTGATTGCCACATGTCTGTACTGCCACGTCAATATACATAGTCATCCCAACTCTCCGAAATTGCATTTTGTCCCTGAATTTTGTTAAAATTACATTTTGGTCCCCAAAACTTTTTGAAATTACATTTTTGGACCCCAAATTTCTTCAAAATTAGATTTCATGCTCCAAAACTTTCTAAAATTGCATTTGGACCTCAGATTTCTTCCAAAAATACATTTCAAGCCCCCTAAACTTTCTAAAATTACATTTTAAATACAGATTTCCACCAAAATTACATTTCAGGCCCTAAAATTTTTGAAATTACATTTTGACCCCCAAAATTCTATAACAATTATGTTTTAGCCCCTAAAATTTGTCAAAATTCCAATTTTACCCCTTTCTTTTCCATAAACACTCATCCTACCCTAATTTTCCAAAAAGAATTCAAGTTTTACCCTTTTCTTTTTAATAAACACCCATCTCACCCCTAATTGTCCAAAAATTCTAGTTTTATCTGTCTTTTCCATAAACACCGATCCTACCCCTATACCCTTCCACCCCATACTTAATAATTGAGTTCTTTAATTCCTAACCTTACAAGAACAACTCCAAAATGCCTCCAAGACATAGGAACAAACACGAGATTGGATGGACGAGCTGAGACGCCGGATACAGGAACTGGAAACCACTATAGAAACACAGCAAGCTTTGCTAGAATCTCGCAGTGAATATCCAGAGGATGATTTAGATAGCAATAGTTCATCATCCACTTACTTTTGCCTCCATCCCCAACAACAGTCTTTCCGTCCTAATGACATTAAAGTAGACATACCTGAATTTGAGGGAAGATTCAACCAGACAAATTTGTCAATTGGCTTCAAACTGTCGAATGAGTTTTCAAATACAAAGTGATTCCTGATGAGCAGAAGGTCAAAATTGTCGCCATCAAACTAAAGAAATATACCTCCATATGGTGGGAGAATCTTAAGAAAAGGCGTGAAAGAGAAGGAAAAAGCAAGATTCAAACGTGGGACAAGATGCAACGTGAGCTCTCACTTAAGTTTCTTCCTGAAGATAATTTCCTTCAATTACATAATCTCCGCCAAAAGACTATGTTTGTGGAAGAATATACCAGGGAATTTGAGAAGCTCATGATGAAATGCAATATCCAAGAGAGGGAGGAACAAACAATAGCCTGTTATATCAGAAAGTTAAATACCAACATTACTCATCCAGTGCAGCTCCAACAATACTAGACTCTGGACAACGTTATTTGGCTAGCCATCCGTATTGAAAAGCAGTTGCTCAAAAGGTTTCCGTTCCAACCGTCTTCCTCCACCGAAATCCCTTTTGATGAACATAAAGCACAAATGTATCAGCCTAGACAAATGCATCAACATAACTCTTCAAGCAAGCCTACACAAGTATATGAGCCTAGCTCTTCAAGCAAGCCCCCACCAAAAGGCCTTCAAGGAATTTAGCTTCAAGGTACATAAGTGCTTCAAATGCTAAGGGTTTGGTCATATTGCTTCAAAGTGTCCTAACCATAGAATAGTTAACATTATTGAAGGGGAAGCTTCTGAAGTATTTAAAGAAGAAAAGGAGCCTATGCCTGATATAGAACCAGTCTTTGATGAGGAACCAGTTTTTGATAAAGTAGTCACTCCTGCTGATCAAAGTCAAACACTAGTGATTAGAAGAAGCCTGCATACAGCAACAGTGACAGAAGAGCCTTGGCTACGTCTCAACATCTTCCATACTCGTTGTACGACTCAAGGTAGAGTCTGTGACATCATCATTGATAACGGAAGCTGTGAAAATGTAGTATCTAACTACATGGTAGAAAAGTTACAACTACCAACTCACAACCATCCGTACCCTTACAAGCTCCAATGGTTTAACAAAGGAAGCGAGGTAAAAGTTTCAAAACATTTCCTTGTTGCTTTTTCTATTGGTAAAAGGTACTACAATGAAGTTTGGTGTGATGTTGTTCCTATGGATGCCTGTCATCTTCTTCTGGAAAGACTTTTGCAATATGATCGATGCGCTTTATATGACAGTCATGCAAATACATATTCCTTCTAGAAGGATGACATGAAGATTCAGCTCGAACCTTTGCCACCCGATAAACACATCAAAGTCAAAAATGAGTCCAAGTCGTTTTTACTCAAGCATAAGGTTGCAGATCTATCTCCATATCTTGATGATGTTGTTTCTAACTCGAGAACGAGTCCTATCCAACCCTGGGAGAATGAAACAGAGTTTGAAAAACAGAGAATAATGGTTGGTGAAACAAGGAATGACGGTTGGGATTGTGGCTGAGGGAATAGGTGGGAGACAAATGGGTTAGTGAGGGTACATCATTGTTGACCCATATAATATTTTAATAAGTTATGTAGTAGTATAAATAGGTGTTAACTTCCTTCATTGTAACACATCTTATTATTGAATAAACATTTTGAGATTGATTTCTGAACCAATGAGTGTCTTGTAATATCTAGATAGAAAAAAGATTCAATATACTCTTTTGTCTCTAAAAGTATTAAAAACATTCCAAAAATTAAAAAAAGCTGCAATTAATTGTCAACTTTTACATGATGTACATAAACCATTATAATTTTTTTTTTTTGGGAAAAAACAATTTTAAATTTTGTCACTGATTACAGTCGTCATGTTCTTTATTTGTCACAGCGTTCCGGGTTACTAGAAAATAGACTTCAAAACATTCCACGGTCTCATTTTTAACGCAAGAACACAAAAACATCACACAACTTGAAAACATTGAACCTTACAGCAGCAATATGACCATGAGTGAATCAAGAACTTGAAGTTCTAGTTAGCTGTAACAGTGCTCTCAGGCTTCAGATTATTTGGCGAGCAATTAATTGCTGCTTTCCGTCTTTTTTTTTTTACTTATCTTCACCAATGTTAACTTATTATCTTCTTTAATATTTGATTAAAAATCTTCCAGAACAATTGTCAAAGATGATGTCGAGATGAAGGAAGCTTTAAGGATGCTCAGAACCTGCATTTGTATACATGAGACTTATAGAGAAGGCCGAAAAAGAGAAAACAAAAGGCAAACCCAAACCATTTGACTTCTATTTTTGTTTTAAAACAAAAAAACAAAATTCATCTACTTTGTTCTGTCAAAAGGTTAATTAGAACATATACGTACCTCTTGTACCCCAAACCGGGTCCTGTTTTCAAGGTTCTTTGAAATAAACAATGGCTAATTGCATGCCTTCTTTAATACTATCTTTGATAGCCACAATTGACTAATTTAGGATGATTAAGGAAGATGACAAATAAACGTTTGGCATTAGTAGCTCTGCCATTCCTGTTGCCTTGATGGGCAGCAAGAAAACTCTAGCGCTAACGCTCACCCTACTCGTCTAAATATATTATTTAATTAAAATATATGTTACATATGTTTATGAAATATTTATGTGTTTCATTATATTATATATAAATTTATAAGTTACACATTATTTTAGAGAGAAACGATAAATATTTTAAAGTAATATATTTAAATTCCTTAAACATCCCAAATTAGTCAACTTTGGTTTTGTATCTGACTAGCGTTCGGAAGAGCTAATCACCGTTATATTGCTCCCTCTTGTATAATTTCTTTCTACTTGTCTCTACGGGTAGCGCTCATACTTTTCAGCAGAATATGAGAAGTAATCTAAAGTACTGATCACATGCACAATAATTTATTCTGATTAGCCTAAGTTGGTTGTAAATTCTTTACTACTTGATAGGAAATTGAAAAAGAACTGCTAGATAAGGCAAAGAAGTTGAGCACCAAACCACCATCATATAATCATTTAATTCAATCACAAGACATCACACTACGTCAAAACAAACCATCAAGCCGCAAATGTATATATACATGAAAGTGAATCAAGAATTTGAAGTTCTTGTGATTATAAGTAGTCACGTTGCTCCCAGCCTTCAATCTAGCGAGCAATTATATTGCTTCTTTCCGTTTTTTGTTTCACCTCTCTTCACTAACAGTATTTGAAGACTTGTTACCTTCCTTAATATTTGATAAAAAACCTTTCAGACCAATTGTCAAAGCTGATGTCGAGACCAAGGAAGACTTAAGGATGCTCAGAACCTGCATTTGTATACATGAGTCTTAAATACAAGTCAAAAAGAAATTGCCCCTACCATGCAAATAAAGCTGATCATATATATATATATATATATATATATTCAAGTAAAAGAGAGGATAACAAAAACCAAACCCAAACCATTTAACTCCATGTTCTTTTTTTTCAAAAAAAAAAAAAAAAAAAAACCATCTCCTTTGTTCTGTCATCAAAAGGTTTAGAAAGATTACGTACGTACCTCTTGTACCCCAATGCAGATTGTTCTTTGTTCCAAGTCATGGTAAGGCACCTTCAATTCAGTTAATAAAGATGATAAAACTTGGTGAGATGATAAAGGTTTCACAGACAAGTCATCTGCAACCATGAACTTGGTTCTACTCTTGGCATATCCATTATTCGTAGACTTAGGGTCACACATTCTTACTCTTACTCCTCCCTTACTCTGGTGACTATACAAACTTGCATCAGCAGTCAAATAATATAAACAATCCAATTGATTATAACAACTACTTAATTCTGGCGGGTACTTCAGTTCATCGATAGGTAACATCTGGTTATTCACCTTATAATATGGGGCTACCTTGAGGTTGGCCAACAAGTTCTTTATCTTCTCTGAATTAAAGTCTCTTATTGAATCAAAGTTGGTCAAACTGTTATATAATTTGTCCACACACACCAACCCAGAGTGTCCATCTAAAACTCTTTCAACAGCTCCCAGTGGGAATGTCAAGAAACTAAGAAGCTGATCAATGAAGTCTTCCTCAACTTGAGCAAACAATATCTTTGACTTTGATTTTGTCATCAATATCTTCATCTTCATCGTCCTAGTGATCTCTCTTCCTTGTTTCTCAGGCACCATGAACGACGTTTCTGAACCCACAAAGCTGTGTTCCTTCCTTAACAATGAATCTGTGAGTGCTGACTTGGAGACCAACAAGCACTTGAGTAGGTCCAAAATCTTGGAAAACATAATAGAGCATCAGATAATGAGAGCTAAATTGAAGGAAATAAGATTCATAGTGACAATGATTTATGTTTCCAGAACTTCACCTCATTTGAGCCAAGAATCATAGTGGATTCCTCAGGTGGTGGATCTTCAGAACATAGATTCTTTATCAGACACAATGTTGTATTAAAATCATCAGGAGTAACATTAAGATCGTCAGAAATAATAAAAGATGCAGTCTCCTTTACATAGCCTTCCCACGCATCATCTGCTTTTGAATCAGGAAGAGCTTGAGGAATCTGCGCGTCCAGATCTTTCAAACATATAATAGTTAAAAGATTATCTTTATTTTAGATTTTATACCCATTAAAATAGCTTTTTTTTTTTTAAAATATAGACTTCTAAAAAATCCTAGATCTAATTTGATGGCTCAGATCTGAGTAGCTCTCCCTACTAAGCAAATTTGCTAAGCAAGGAACCCAATTCCATATATAATGTTTAGTTGAATAAGGATGACAAAATATAAAACGCGTTGCAAGAGAGATTATTACCTCCAGCACCACTCGTCGCGTTTTGAGTGGAACCACTAACCAGTGGAGAGCATAACAACGATTTGCAAGGCTTCAGAACGAATGTCAAATCAGCCCCACATATATTGCAGCAGTTAATATTCTTGGAAATGCTCACCAGAGAACCTGATGGATCTCCTTTAAAAATACAATATTCACAACCATAAAACACGGTTGGCTCAGTGTCATCTATGTTGAGTCGGAGTTCTTGATTATAAAGTTCCATTGAGTTCCTAGGCCGAAGCAGCATTTGCTTGCAAGTCTCTGAATTTAAATATTTGGGGTCTAGATTACCCAAACTTTCATACACAGAGCTTATGCATCCGAATCGACAAGGTTTCATGTTTGAATCCTGACTCACAAGTCTCGCAATAGTTCCCAGTGGAATCGTTAGGAAGCTCAAAAGAACATCCACAAAATCCTTCTTTGCTTCGGCATAGAGCACTCTGTTTTTTTCTCTGTCCCCAGCAACTCTCAATGCAATTTGTTCCAGTATTTCATTTGAAGCAGTTGAATTTGAAGCTCTGAGAGCAATCCTAACCCACCAACCATAGAGATTTGAAAAATGGAAACTGGAACAGCCAACCTGTAATAAAGTTCAAGAAGGATGCATAGGCCAAGAGTCTACTACTCTCGTCGTATTCATGGGTCTAAATTAACTAACTCTCACATAGCAAAGAGAGTTATTTAACTCATGAATTATAGAGTAAGTTTTTCAATTTGCCCTTATCTATGATTGGTTCCAAAAATCAATATGAATAAGTTTTTTCCATTTATTGCAAAATAGGGGCACAAATGTAAAAAATGTATTTATTATTCTGAAACTGGACTTATAATAAATACCAAAATTTTGTCAAAATGAACTTATAAATAGGATTATATATATATATATATATAAGGAGATATACTCAAGTAGGAACCTGTAAAGTCACTTGGCTCATGCATGTTTTTAACTAATAATGGCTGAATTATTTGAAACCGATATTACCTTGGCCTTCGTGACTCCTCGTTTGTTAAGAATTGAGCCAATCCCATGGTCAAAGCTGATGTAGATATCAGGGAAGCTTTCAAGATGTTCACAACCTGCAATTTTCATATGATCGTGTTCGAAATTATAATCGAAGTTATAGAAGTTGTAGTTAGCACGTTATCGGTTAGAAGTATTAAGGTGTATTAGTTGGTGATGACCCTCAAATCTACAAACAGGGGTCTTAACAATGTGATTTAGTCTAAAGGGATCAATATTGATCCCTACCAAGAAAAGAAAAGGGAGTCTACTTAGGTCTCCCTCATAATCTCTAGAGTGTAGGGTTATGAGTTCATCTCCCTCAAATGAGGGATGATTAGTGTAAGACAAATTAAATTAAAATGCTTAAAATCAAATTAGAGTATACGTGCCTCTTGGACACCAATGCAGATTGTCCTTTCTTCCAAGTCATGCTCAGAAACTTTAGAATTAGCTTCTTTATTCAAACATGAAACAACAAGGTCAGATGAAAAAGGTTTCACAGTCAAATCATCTGCAACCATGAACACGGTCTGCCTCTTCACATATCCATATGATGATTTGGTTGTGGACGAATGTTTGAGGTCACACAAGTTAACCGCTAGTGAAAGCTGATCAGATGTACAATAATCATCAATAAAACTTTGGACAGTTAGAAAACAAGTTGATCTGGGATTACCCGCATCGAAATAACAAAGAAAGAGCGGTGAAGGATACATCACTTCACTGATGGGTAACATTTGTTTTTTCAACTTATATTGTGGGGCAAACTTAAGGTCGGCCAACATGTTAATCCCTGAAATGAAATCAGTGGATTCAAAAGAAGTCAAACTGTTGTACAATCTGTCAATGCATCCCAAACCAGAATTTCCTTGTAAAACTCTCTCCACTGCTCCTAGGGGGATTGCCAGGAAGCTAAGAAGCTGCTCCATGAAATCTTCATCAACTATAGCAAACAATACTTTGAACTTAGATTTTTCAATCATTATATTATATTCAACTTCATCCTTATATCCTCTCCACCAGGTATTTCACTTGTATTCTTGAAGGCCGTGCCTTTTGGATTCTCAACGATTTGTTTCCTTCTTAACAACGAATCTGTAAGTACCGTACTTGAAACCAGTGAGCATCTGAGGAGGTCCATTACCTTCAATCAAGAGCAAAAGGCAGGAGAAGATAAGAAATCTTTGTGCAGAAGGCATTCCCCATTAAGGTATCCCGCTCTGATGTCGTATTTACAAGTCTACTTTGAGAATAATAAATAAGAGTGTGATAAGTCCTAATTTTACTGTATATTTCCATAGCTTTTTGTGAGATTTTATTGAGAATATCATGTTTGAAATGCATTTATGATGATTAATTGTGATTAATGATGATTATGTGGAATTAATGCTTAGAAGAGCTAAATTTACACATTTTATAATTTCTCTTAAGTGTTTGATTTGTGGAACAAATGGTATTACATTGATATGAATTGTTTTGTAGGAAACTTGGGAGAAATTGAAGTTAAAGAGCTGAAAATAGGAAGAGGGACTAAACTGTAAAGTCCAAAAGGTTTGCAGGCAGCAGAAAAAGGGACCAAAGCGAAAAAACGCAGAAATTTTCTGATGTTTGACTGTGGTTTTCTCCAGCGTCCAGATTTCATCTTCCGCATCAAAATTCACGGGAAATCAACTAAAAAGGCTTGACTCTTCATCCAGGGGGTCCATTCCGCACTCTCCCACTCACTTTTCTCTCATCTCCATTTCTTCTCAGCTTTTTCCTACAAGAGGCTGCCATGGCCGAGCTGCAGATTCAATTCGTTGGAGTTTATTCTAGATCAATGAGCAGCTAGGCCTCCATTCTTCTTGAGATTAATAGCCGACACTGGAGCATTGAGCATAATAGGGAGTCTCTATCAGATTCTTTCTTTCCATAGATTTACGATTCATGTGTATCTGTTTAGAACATTGAAATTGTATTTCTCGATTAGATTCAGGTTATATTCACTATCAAGTAAGATTTGTATTGTACCTAGGTGTCTAATGCTCTCTGACTCAGAGTAGGTTCGATGGCATTCTGTGGTTCGTTGGAACTGGATTGTGTGATCGGATTGATTAATTCATGATGAATGTTGTTCAATATTCATTTTAGGAGTTCTAGATGCAATATTTTCTTGTACTTGGTAGTGAGTATAATCGGTGGTCTCATTTGGGCTACAATTAGGGTAGAAATTCTATAGCCTTTGATAATGCAATGAAAGCTAGGTATTAATCTCAGAAAGATTTATTCATCACCTGCTATTGTTTTGATACACTAATATCAAATAAGAAAATTGTCAAAATAGTAGAATCAGATTTATTGCTAGCTAATAGCAATAATCTCCACAAAACTTTTCTGTTTCATTAACTTGGTTAAGTGCTTTTACAATTGAAATTTAAGGATTTCTAGCTCCTTAAGAGAATCGATATAGGTTGCACTTCTATATTGCATATTTAGTGTCCTAGTATTTTGATAAACTCACACGACTACAATTTTACCTCTATTAGATATAGAGAAAGAAGTAAGAGGTAAAAAATACCCATTCATAAATGAGAGAAAAAGTGGAAAAATCTATCAATTTAGTTTATATTTGTTGAGTTGACTGACTTTCTTTAGAATTAGATAATTTAAACTTATAAATAGAACCAGAGTGGTATGATGTTAGGAGAAGTACTATCAAATAGGTGTAAGCTATTATGATAGAATCATAGAAGACAACTCTAATATATATAGCAAATTCACTAAAATCTAATAACCGCACCGTAATATTACAACATGATTACCTCCTTTGGGTCAATATTAACAGCGAAATCCTCAATTTTATCTTTAGAACGTAGAGTCTTTAGCAGACACAAGGTTGAAGTCAGATTGAGAGGCACTACATGTAAATCGTCAAAAACAACAAAAGATGCTTCCCGCACGTAGCCTTCCCCGGGATCATCTGGCCATGTTTCGTGTCACATATAATTTTATTAACTTTACAATAACAACAAGAAAGGCATAATATTAACAAATAGTATACTACCTCCGGTCGTGAATAACACCTAATTGGCTTATTTAGAGATGAAAAGAAAGCTAGTTACGTTATTTTAAAGTATCTATATTTATCATTTTTTTTCCAAACTATTTTACCTAATTCATAAATTGATATATAATATAATAAAACATAACATATGATATGATTAGCACCGGAGGGAGTATTACAAAAGTGAGTAATTTTACTTTCAATTATGCCTCCGTCTAGCACGTGTGTCAAATTCTTGCCACATTTGCATTTTATATTGTTGAAGGTGCTCACCAGCATATTGGATTCTCTACGGCAGTGGGACATTTCACAAGCATAAAACTTGGTGGGCTCAGTGTCATCAATGTTGAGTATGAGCTTTTGATTAATACGTTCCATTGAGTTCCTTGGCTGAAGCAGCATTTGCTTACATGTCTCAGAATTCCAATACTTAGGATCCAGATTACCCACACTTCGATACAAAGAGCTTATGCATCCCAACCTCAATGGCTTCATGTTAGAATCCTTATCCACAAGTCTGGCAATAGTTCCCAGTGGCAGCGTCAGGAAGCTTAAAAGAACATCTACGAAATCCTTCCCTGCTTCAGCATAGAGCACTCTGTTTTCCTCTGTGTCCACAACAATTCTCACTGTAATTTGTTCACTTGTTGCAGTTGAATTTGAAGCCATGGGTAAGGTGAAAATGGAAACTGGAACAAGAAACATAAGTAAAGGTCAAGAAAATATATATAATAAGATATACTTAGGTAGGAAACTTGTAGAGTCACTTAGCTCATATACATTATTATTAATAGCGAATCAAAGTCGTTCCACAAAGACTCAATTGAATCAGTAATTAGACATTACATTTTTATGTTTCATTTAAGTTGAACAGATTAAAACTGATTTCATCGAGTGAAGAGAAATTAAACCAAAAGCTAGTAATGACAAAAACTTTTCACAAAGAACAACTTTCAATATCAAAAAGGATAACCTAAGGTTACTAATCCCTTGTTTGCTTCTTAGATTTTATCCCCCACTAAATTAATTTGAACTTGACTTAATCAGCTAATCTAGAGTCTCAATGTCTACAAGTGCATGTCGGTCCATTTATAAACCTACCTCACTTAATTATGTAATGTCTCATACAATTAATAAGTAAGATGCAATTTAGATTGGAATCACTCTAATTTGATTATGAGGAGCTTATAGGTATATGTCTATCATAGACGTAAATTATATTAAAATCTAATTCCACATTATTTAATCTCAAAGTAAATTTAGGATTCCCTTTTCCAAATTGAATCCTAAATCACCAAAACATACTCAAGGGTGGTCAATTAGTGAAGCATCAATGTTGAGTTTGAGTGTCTGATTAAAACGTTCCCTTGAGTCCTTGGCTGAAGCAGCGTTTGCTTACACGTCTCAGAATTCAAATACTTGGGGTATAGATTGCTCACACTTTGATCAATGAGCTTATTCATCCCAATTTCATAGGCTTCATGTTGGAATCCTGACTCACAAGTCTAGCAATAGTTCCTGGTGGAAGCCTCACGAAGCTATTTTCTCTTTAGAATTGATCCTTAATATAAGTAATTTTATTTTTATATCTCAAAATTTAAACTATTTTTTCCTTTTCTACCTTTATTAAATACATATGTTTATATTAATTATCCTCACTCCCCACTAATTTTATTTCATTTAATCATTTATTACTCATTTTCTCTCATATTTTATACACATTCTCTCTCTTATGATCTTTTCATAAATAAGGGTATATTATAAAAAAAATATAATATTTTTTCCATATTTATTATTTTTAATTAATCTTAATTGCGAGTTGTTTTTGCACAATAAAAAAAAAAGATTGTTTATAAAAAAGGAGGCGTATCTACAAAGACCTTCCCTGCTTCAGCGTAGAGCACTCTGCTTTCCTGTGTCCACAACAACTCTCACTGAAACTTGTTTCGGTGTTGCAGGTGAAGCATCTGTATTTGAAGCCATGGGAGAAAAAAAATTCAAGAATTCAAGAAATATATATATATATATATATAAGAAGATGAGTACTACTTAAGCAGGAAACATGTAAAGTCACTGATCTCATGCTATATTAATTAATAATGGCTGGATGATTTGAAACTGATATTACCTAGGCCTTCGTGACTCCTCGTTTGTTGATCAACTTTTCAATTGGGGCTCATCGTTCGTTGTGCATGTAAATGCCATTGAATGTTGCACTCTTTAATTCCTCCCTGCCGCCCACAGTATAGGATACCTATAGAAGAAATGCATGGTTTACATTATAATATAGGGCACTTCTAGTTTAATTAATACACTTTTTTTCTTATTTTATCTCTGTGATTAATACTTATTTTCCAACTTTACCCACTAATTATATCCCCTCTGTCTAAAATAAAAATTACAATGTAATTATAATGATAAATGATGGTTCTTCTCTCTCCTCACAACTATCATTTCTTATACAAATGCCTTTATAAAATGGTTTTCTCTTTTATTTCCCATGCAAATACCATTTTTAAACACATTTTTCAATAAGGGTAAAAGTAAAAATAAGTTTATATTTTAGGGCATATTAAATAATTTAACTATCATTTCTTGTTTCCCATAAATTAGTTAAGGTGTAATATATTATGGGCCGGAGGGACTACACTTGACCCTATTCTCATGCATGCACCTGCAACTCTCAGCAGATCTCGAAATGATATGACTTTATATGTCATCAGCGTCTTTCATTATCGCTTCACTGGTTTAACTTATAGCTGATCGTAGAAAGAAAAAAAAATTTGTACAGGAGATTGAAAATTTTCATTCCAAAATTTATGTTCTGTAATTTAAAAAAAAAAAATGATTAGACGAGGAATATAATACATCTAAGCGTTGAGTCAGATCAATTGACAATTGTGACCTTTCTAAATAATCATCCAAATCGAATACTAAATCATAAACGAGTCAATAATTCAAGGATCAAGTCATACTAAGTTATAATTGAAGAATTGAGTTATAATTACAAAAAAAATTGAAGAATTAAAATATTAATTTTCCCAAAGAGATGATAACAAACACCAGACCCAAGCCATATAACTTCCGGTCCTTTTGTTTTTAAAAAACAAATTTGCATCTTCTTTATTTAACGTATCTATCAAATGCCGTAATGGTATTATACGCATACGCGTTCTCAGAATATCTTGTATTTCGGTCACCCTGAATGTACCAAGTAGCATGAGAGTATTGGATCCACATAATTTCCTCCTGGGCCAAGATTTTCTCAAGTTCCTTCCATAATTCACATTGCAAATTCTATAATCTCACTGATGGCCCCACTCTAGCAATTGTGGTATTAATCCCATCAGGACGTCTATAAAGCTTGTTCTTCATATAATTTAAATTCCCAAATACCTCTTTGTTCCAAATTTTCAGTTGCTCAGTAAAATTCTCTAAAGATCCACACCAATCTTCCTTAACATTCCATTGGTCCTTAACAAAATCTGAGAATTCATCATACATAACCCAAAGGGCAAAGAAACGGAAAGGCCTTTGTTTATTCTCACCATGCGCAACCTTGTCAGTATTAACCAAAATGAGGCAATGATCTGATTTATACTTTGGTAGATGAAGCACCGAAGCATTAGGAAACTGCGCATGCCATCTGCCATCCACTAATGCTCTATCGATCCTGCTTTGACTAGATGACGTCCCCCATGTAAATCAAGGACCACTAAAGCCAATATCAATTAATCCAGTATCAGTAATCCACTCCCGGAAAAATCTATCAACTCCACTGGTTTCCCGTATTTTCATGCTCCATCTATCCTCAGGACACGATACAGCATTGAAATCTCCAATGACCAACGACCAACCCCCACGAACAATCTGGCTAATGTCTCTTAATGAAGACCATAGCAAGCGCCTTAGGTATATATTAGGATGCCCATAAACAATTGTAAGGGACCATTCATTCTCATTACCTGCATTAACCATTCCATGGACAAATTGCTCACCCGCAGAAATAATCGAAAAGTTGCAACTTGAATCCCAAAATAACCAAATGCCCCCACTAAATCGTCGTGCATCAACCACATGCATATTAGACCATCCAATCTGCCGAGCCAATAACTTTGTCTTTATTGCCGCCTGTCTTGGTTCCAATAGTGCAAAGAGATTAGCTCCTTGTTTACCAATAATGTCACTGATTAAACGACGAGATGAGGCACCACCGGTACCCCGAGTATTCCATGTCATAACTATCATTAAAATAGATAATAAAGAACAAGGTTTCCAACAATCTGGAAAACGCTACTGGGACGTAGGCCCGTATGCTCTTTCACCTGACTCTTTCATAACAACATCACCCACCTCACTTGGGAGATTTATACTAGCTGAATATTTACTCTTTCTACCTGCACCTGGATCAATAGGGTCAGAAGCACTATTTCTGGTAGATTTTGGTGGTTGAATTTTCACACCTTCAGATTTTAAAGGCGTACCCGAATAGGCCTTAATTGGTTGCAATTTGGAGGATCCCGCGACACCCTTCCTTCCTTCATTAATTCCTTTTGCCAAGCCCTTAGCACTATGTACTTTACCACTTTCTGAGTTCAAACTAGAATTACCTTGGTCTACCATTTTATTCTTCACTTGTTGATAATGATCCATTGGGTTCACCAAATCCGTCTTACGTGCCACCACATTTTCTTTAGTCCCAGAATTAATCACCACAAGCTGCTTCTTATTAGGCAATGACCCACTTGATTTAATAATTCTGACTGTTGACGATTCTTGGTTTGTAGCATCATGTGCCAAATTATTGGGTGCCATTAACGTGATTTCATTTCCTTTCTCTTCTGTATTCTCATCTGTCAATGCTGCGAATCTTGATCCTCCAACATTATTGTTTCTACGCAAATCACGTACCCCTCCCCGTCTAACATTCAATTCTCCTCTGGTGCCACGTTGCATCCTGTGACGTCTGGGTGCCACCATCCATTCACCATAGGTTATGGCTTCTGGGTTATGGTTAGTCGATGTCGAATCCGATGTTCGTCCTTCACACTCAGTCTCTGAACTTTGAACTCCCGAAGGTCCAGATTCTTTCTTTCGTGAGCAATGTTCGGATCCATGCCCATACCTCCCACATGAAAAACATATCAGGTGTAGGCCCTCGTATACTATTTTTTTTCCTTGCCATTAATCATAATTGATGGGAGTAACGGGGAATTTAGATCTATTTCAACACATAATCGAGCAAAACGGCCTTTTGTTTGTTTCAATGTATTATTATCTACCTTAAGCACCCTTTCAATCTGACTACCCACTACGTATAAGTAGGGGTGAGCAAAATATCAGTGACCCGCCCGCCCGCCCGCAACCCGTATAATTTTTCCCGTATGTACCCGCCCAGAATTGGACCCGTAACGGGTACGGGTTAACCCGTACCCGTTTATTAAAAACGGGCGGGTAACGGGTTAACCAACGGGTTACCCGTTACCCGTTTAATACCCGTCGTCTGTCACCCACTCACCCCTAGTCACAGTGTCACCCACTCATTCTCGCCGAATATGAATTTATGATTAATATATATGAAACTTTGACCCACATCACTGCATCACCACATGCACAGGCACAGCACAACAGCATGTCATCAGCGTCCGTGATCATTCTGTCTTCTGGCCCACCAGTCCGTGATCATTCTGTTTCTGTCTTCTGTCTTCTCTCAACTGCAGAAGTCTCATTTGAACAAAAAAAAACTGCAGAAGTCTCAAGCTCAACACTCTCAACTCAAGCTCAACACCGTCCCACCAGTCCGTGATCATTCTGTTTCTGTCTTCTGTCTTCTCTCAACTGCAGAAGTCTCAAGCTCAACACTCTCAACTCAAGCTCAACACCGTCCCACCAGTCCGTGATCATTCTGTTTCTGTCTTCTGTCTTCTCTCAACTGCAGAAGTCTCATTTGAACAAAAAAAAACTGCAGAAGTCTCAAGCTCAACACTCTCAACTCAAGCTCAACACCGTCCGAGAGATTTTAAAATCTGAAAGTGTGAGTGCCGCCGGCTGGGATAGAGGAAGGTAGTAGAGATGATCAGATCCCATCCCCTCGTTCTCGTCCAGCGTCAGACTCAGATAGCTCTTCTCGTCCAGCGTCAAGGCCTGCTGCTGTGCTGACCGAGGAGGTCTCTCCCCGTCGACCGAGGTCTCACCGTCGTCGCTCGTCGGTCCCTTCAAGGTGTCGCCGTTTTTTATATTTCCACTTCTCTCTCTCTCTTTGATATCTGATTTTTATATTTTGTGTTTTGATGTAGCATTGTGTTTTTTATCTGCTTTGGGTAGCAATGTGAATCTGTTTTAATGTGAATCTATTTTGAGCTACCATTGTGTTGTGAATCTGTTAATGTGAATCTGCTTTGGGGTGAGTCTCCCATTTAGATCTGCTTCCTTTCTCTTGTCCTGTGGTTTTTCGGTTGAATCAACATCATCCTTGGTCTTATTTGGGTCTCTGGTTTGTGATTGGATTTCAATAAACTGATATTTGTGGCTATATTTGTGGTTAAAAGTAGATAGTATGATATGATTCATTTAATTTTGTGGTTAAAAGCAGACAGACGTCCTGATATTTGTGCAACCTATCCATTTTTTTTATATTATGCAACATATATTTATCAATTATCATGGGTAAGATAGAGGATATTTATCATTGCCAAAATTTTCAATAGTCAGTTTTTATCTTAAAGTTGTTGATTTGTTTGAGAAGGTTGAATAGCATGGCACAACCACCAATTGCACTTGAAAATGTGGATGATGAGACTGGACTAACAACAGCAGGAATAACACAAGATGGCACTAATGTTGAGAGTCAAACCAACGATGAGGAGAAAACAGAAGAAACACGACCTAGGAAAAAAAGGAAGGACTCATCTGATATATGGATCCATTTTACAAGGCTGTCACTAGCAGAAACCAAAGGAAAACATAGGTCCAAGTGCAATTATTGTGGATTAACTTATGCAAGTCATCCTTCGCAAGATGGCACTAAACAATTATGGAGACATTTCGAAAAGTGTCCAAGGAATCCTAACAAAGCAAGCAAGGGCCAGAGCTTGTTCGCGGCTACAACAAATCAATCATTAACTCATCACTTGTTTAGTCAAGAACGAGGCAGAAAGGCTGTTGCTAAGTACATCATAAAGGATGAGGTGCCTTTCCGAACTGTGGAAAAGGAGGGTTTTACAGAACTGTTGCAAGAGTTTCAACCCAAATTTCAAATGCCTTCAAGGTGGACAACCGCTAGAGATTGCTACAATATATATCGAGAACAAGCAGATATGTTGAGAAAATACTTCAAGACTTCGAAAGTCCGTGTGTCCTTCACCACTGATTGTTGGACATCTGTACAACAAAACAACTATATGTGTTTGACTGCACATTGGATTGATGAGGATTGGATTTTACAGAAACGCATTCTTAATTTTTGTGAGATTACGGATCATAGAGGGGATTCAATTGCTAAACAAATTGAGGATTGCTTATTTCATTGGGGCATTGACAAAGTGTTTACAATCACAGTTGACAATGCTTCTGCCAATGATTCTGCAATTGCAATTTTGAAAAAGCGTTTCAGGAGTTGGGATGGTTTGGTTTGTGATGGAGAATTTTTGCAAATGCGGTGTGCTGCTCACATATTAAATTTGGTTGTTTCTGAAGGTCTCAAAGAAATGAACAAGTCCATTGAGCTCATCCGACATGCAGTAAAATTTGTTAAATCTTCTCCATCAAGGAAGCGTAAGTTCATAATACTAGCTGAAAGGGAGAGAGTTGAATCAAAAAGTCTACTTACCTTGGATTGTCCTACGAGGTAATTTATTTATAATTAGTTTGAATGAGCTTTGATATGAATCTATTATTATGTATTGATAATTGATGTGCAATTGTTTTTCATTTCTATGTTGTGAATTGTGATTAGGTGGAATTCAACATATCTTATGCTTGAGAGTGCTGTTAAGTTTGTCAAAGTTTTTACTCGGATGGAAGAGGAAGATCAAGAGTACAAAGAATACTTCAAGAAAAAGGTTAAGGTAGGGTCCAGTCGAGATACTTATGCATTGATTGATTACCTTGAAGGTTTTGATGATGTATCTGATGATGCAATTACAAGAAGGACAATAGAACCTACCATTTTGCCTCCTAGTGCATATGATTGGAGCACTGCGAGTGAGTTTCTTGGCTTCTTAAAGTTGTTCTACAACATGACATTGAAGTTTTCTGGATCAAACTATGTTACAAGTAACACCTGTTTCCAGCATATAGTTGCAATTCAGACAAGCCTCAATGGAAGTGCAAGTAATTCCTGCTCTCTCTTGAATGACATGTCAATAAGAATGTTATCTAAATTTAACAAATACTGGGGAGCAGCTGAGAAAATGAATCCACTTTTGGTTGTGGCCTTGATATTAGACCCTAGATATAAATTGACATATGTCAAAGTCGCTTTTCCTGACCTTTTCCATGAACCAACAAAGTGTGAAGCTATGATGAGGAAGATTATGGGTGTGATGTATCGTTTATATGATCATTATTCAACTAGTGTTCATCTTGGTGAAACTTCTGGATCTCAACCATCAATGGAACAAGGGGATAATAGTGGTGGTGGTGGGAATAATGTTCCATTACCACAGTTAGAAGTTGAAGTGGCCTTGTCATCTGTTGATGCTACATATCAAAAGTTTTTAGCCAAGGCAGATGCAGAGAGTAGTGTAGAGAAACTTTCAGAAGTGGATGAATACCTTCGAGCTGAATTGGTTGGTTATCGCGATGCAAAATTTGACATCTTGTCATGGTGGAAAGGGAATGCTTCTAAGTATGAAGTGTTAAGCTTGATGGCACGTGATTTGTTAGCTTTCCCAGTTTCTACAGTTTCTTCAGAAGCTGCCTTTAGTACGGGTGGTAGAGTATTAGATGCTTTCAGGAGCTCTTTATCCTCAAGGATGGCTGAGGCACTCATATGTGCACAAAATTGGCTATCAGTGAAACCACCCAACTTGAATGATTTTGATGTTGATAATTTTGATGAGACTGCAGCTATTGTTATCGGTATCTTAATTTGCATTCTCTATTTTCAATAATCAACGTTTCATTTCATCTTCTTATTAGTTAATATTAATACATATTGATATCTTTGTTCATTTTGTAGAGGAAGATGCAAAAGCAGAGGGAGGAGGTGAATTGACAAAAAAATGAAGATTTGCAAAACTGGGTCCTCAGTCCTCACGAGTCACCATAGCATATTAGCATTAGCAATTTAGCATGTTATATTGCTATTGTTTTGTAGCTTGTGAATTTGTAATAATTGAAGTTTAAACTTCATAGCATATTATCAATTTATCATTATCAATTTAGCATGTTATACTAGTATTTATGGCATTTCAGCAGGCAGCAGGTATAAATTCTGTCCTTCTGCCTTCTGGAGGGCCAAAAAAAACTATAATTGGGCTGTCAAATAGGTAATGGCAAAAAAAAAAAACTAACTGGGCTTTCAAAATGGGCTCCCTTTGTAGAGGAAAAAAAACCTGAATTGGGCTGTCAAATGGGCTCCCTTTGTAGAGGGCAAAAAAAAAAAAAACTGAAACTGTGCGAACAGGCTCCCATTTTGGAGGCCCAAACAAAAAAAAAAGTTTTTTGGCTAAACGGGTTCCCTGGACCCGTTTAACCAGAACCCGTTTAACCTGTACCCGTTTGGATACGGGTTAAGGCACGGGTACGGGGCAACCCGTACCTGTGAAAATTAAACGGGCGGGTCACGGGTTGACCCACGGGTCAAACCCGCCCGCCCGTTGCTCACCCCTACGTATAAGATACCCTTATCGTAAAAATCTACTGAAAATTTTGGAATACGTACCCATACAGCGATCTTCGGTACCTCCCCAGCATCAGGATCGAACTCAGGTTTCCATGGCTGTACAGCTAGGTAATGTTCCATGTATAACCATGGGCCACCAGTCAAAGCAAACTTATAATCCTCCTCGCTTGTTAGACGAACCAAGAAATATCCAGAACCTATTTCTATCGTAGTAACCTCACCCCTTCTACCCCATAGTTGCTGCAACTTTCTACCAAGTTGTTCTTCACGAACCATACGTCCCAGAAGCCTAACAATCAGAGAAGTACTCCATTTCTTTGCTAGTTTTTGACGGAATTCCGGTGAAACAACAATATTTGGACCTTTTTGAGTGATCTCAACCTCAATTCTTGATTTCCATCCATCCCTACGCCACCATTCTTCCTCCTCGTCAGACATGTCTCCCGCCATCGGTATATCGACGCAAACTTCCTTGTAAGATTTCTTCGGTTGTGTAGAAACCTCCTCCACCACCTCTTCATCAGTCATCCAATCCTCCACCCTTGGTATAAGGGATTGGTGTTCAGAGAACTCATCCTCCCCATCTCTAACTTTCTTTCAACTTCGTACCATAGCATCTTGTTCTTCCGAAGTCGGCACCGGAGGTACTCTCTCACAACTTCTATCTCGTTCACGCATATTTCTTCCCATTCTGTTCAAAAGGAATTCTCAGGTTACACACAGATCTCCGAAAACTTTTGCCAACCAGAAAAACCGTTTCATCTCACATATCACCGATGACTGCACTGCAACGGGAAGCCAAGTTCAGCATTCTTCAAACAATGATAGATCAGTGACGAAAACGATAGGATAGCTGAGACAGGAACTCCAACGTAAAAACAAAACTGAAGTAAGATGAAACAGAGCCTATTCCTTTGTAGATATCCTCACGACGGCGCAGCTGTAGATCGCAGATTCGACGAAGCTCACCGACGCTGAAAAAACAGAGACAGCAGGAAACAGAGCTTAAATCACGAATGAAAGACCCTCACTCCTCAACTCTGGACGATGATGCAGTGAGCCCCCAGCGATGCAACTGCAAAGAGCAGCTCCGACGGTGAAGAACCAACGGCGAACGTCGACGTTGAAGGTGACCGTTGCTCTGTAATGGTAAACCATGACAGAGTCTCTCTTTTACTGTTCACTGAGAGAAAAGCAACGCGCACCGACCAATCAGTTTTTCTCCATGATTGGTTTTTCTGAAATTATTGGATCTGGCTTCAAAAATGATGGTGCTGAACTTTTTTTTTTTTAAGAAAATGGTGTATAATATTATAAAGTATTTTTCTGGGCTTATCTAGTATCTTAAAATGTTTTTAAATAGCATGTGGTATCATAAAATAATTTTTAATGCTTTTAAACTCTAAAAATATTTTTCCAGTTGTACCTAGTATGTTATCAGACTGATTGCAATTTTACCCTTAATATACCTTTTCAACTCAAAAAATTACTTTAAAATATTTTTTTGTGCTTTTAACCCTTTAAAATATTTTTTCAGTTGTACCCAGTCTTGAGACTGGCTACAATTTGACCGTTAATATTTTTTTTTTAAGTAGTAACGAGCACTCAAAACTTAGAATACTGATTTATTGATTTCCACCCACTCTAAAATATTTTTTCAGTAGCACCTAATATTTTAAAGTAATTTTTAGGGAAAATCACTGTGAGGTCCCATGGAAGTAAAATATTCTCAAAAAAGTCCCAGGAAAATCTGAAATATCTGAAAAGTCCCTAGGGACTTTTCAGATATTATTTTCCAATGTAAAAAGACACACATGCCCCTCTTGTTAATGTAAAAGTAGAAGCTTCAGAAAGAGGAGGGAAGGCGCAAGTTTTTTTCCGGAGACACAGAAACGACGCGAAAGGGACTGGTGTGAACTCCAACATTGAAGGGATCAAGTGTAATGTTGAAGTTCTTGGTAAAGGATCAAATTTGCAAGCTCCACGTACTGGAACCGAGGTAGAACACGAAACTGAATTTTTTGATTTTGGTTCTGTGTGATATTTGGATAAAGTGAAATTGAATGGTGGTGAAAGGTTGGTGCTTGGTGGCAATAGTGGACAAAGTGGTAGGAGGTAGATGAGTAATGACATGATTTAGGTAAAGTTATGAGCTTGAGCGTTATAGTTGGGGTTTGAATAAGGTTGGGTAGTGTTAATGTGATAGTGCTCTGTTTTTTGGGGAGGTGACAGAGGAAATGATACCTTGAAAGTGGGAATAGCTGATTTTCAGGTTGGTGGGGTGCTGTAAAAATTGTGATATGGGAAGAAATTTAATTGTTGTTAATTCGTGCAGTTGGTGTTGTTAATATAACTGAAGTGGTTGTTAATACAGCAAATGGCTTTGGGTGTCATAATGCTCTGTTATTGTGGAACAAAACAGAGAAAGTTGGACGTTTGACGTGGGAAAAGTTGATTCTCATGGTGGTGGGTTGATGTGAAAAGGGTGATATGTAAATAGCTTAAGTAGTTGTTAATTCGTACAATAGTAGTTGTGAATATAACAGTTTGAGTTGTAAATACAAAAACTGTGCTATTTTTTAAGTTTTAAGGCAATGTAATAGAGAGAAAGGCCTATTGTTTGGAAACCCAACAAAGTTATGCCTTTGTTTAAAGTGGGAGTCATTGAATGTGATTGTGCTTTGTTTGATTATATGATTGTAAAAGAAGTGTTGTTAATATGTGCATATACAGTTGTTAATATAGCTTTGGAAGTTGTTAATACGAACTTCA
The DNA here is from genome assembly GCA_963210345.1 of Inga oerstediana. NCBI lineage: Eukaryota > Viridiplantae > Streptophyta > Magnoliopsida > Fabales > Fabaceae > Inga > Inga oerstediana. The sequence continues at coordinate 63,509,479 of OY723408.1, forward strand.
TGGTGCAGATTATCATGAAAGATGGCAACTAGTTCTGGGAAGAATCTATTGTGTTTCATTCATGTGGGGGGGAAGTTTTTAAATGTCGGAGGAGATGAAACGCAATATGTTGGTGGTATGGTAAGAACAAGATGCATAAAAGAAAGTACAACATATGAGGAGTTGCTACAAATCATATCTTCTATAACGGGAAATGAAAGTAATCAAATTCAAGTGAAATTCAAAGTTTCTATTGATACATCAACATTTGTGGATCTTGTAGACGATGAAGGGGTGGATCATTTTATGAAATATAATGAACAATATGGTCATGTGTACATTGAAGACGATGGTGATGATGAGAATACAGTCCCAACATTTAATGGTCAAATGGAAGAGCAAGAAGTGTAAGTCGAGTTATCTTAAGAAAAGTAATTTGTTGTAACTTAATCATGCAAAAGAGAAGTCTAACTTGTCATTTATTGCAGGATTGATCAAATGTTTGTAGGTGCTGGAGGATTGTGTATGTCCCCACCGCCTTTGTTAAATGAAAGTCAAGATGTCCCATCATTGGAATGTTGTACTCAATTGGTGCCAACGCCCATACCGGGAATGAATCATACCAAATGGAAGGATTTAATTATTGGAGAAGGACAGATATTTCCGAATGGTTTGAGCCTTCGTCAGACATTATATAAATACAGTATTTCACACAAGTTTTCATACCAATTTGTGAAGAATAATAAACAGAAGATAATTGTGAAGTGCAAGGTTAGTGGTTGTCCGTGGTACATGGGTGCTTATTCATCAGGAGAACATCAAGATACAGAGTTTCTAACGATTCGAACATACAAAAGTGAACACATTCACCATACACAGGACAGCCTAATAGTCTGGCATCCACACAGGTCGAGCTTGACATCATCAATCGTAATGGATGATTTAAGGTCCAATATCGATAAGACTTCCAATGAAATTCGAGCAGACTTGTACAGAGAGTATGGGGTGCGACTGAACTACCCTCAAGCATATAGGGCAAAAGAAAGAGCGTTAAAGGAATTAAATGGACGAGTAGAAGACTCTTATCAAGCAATTCCTTGGATATGTGATAGATTGATTGAAAGTGATCCAGACACAGTTGCAAAATGGGAAGGCTCATCTAACAATAGATTTGAGCGGGTATTTATTGCTTATGGTTGCTCGGTTAAAGGTTTTATAGGTGGTTGTCGGCCCATTGTTTATATAGATGGCTGTCATCTAAGTGGCCCTTATAAGGGAACAATGTTGTCAGCTTGTGCATACGATGCAGACAACCAAATGTTTCCCTTAGCATATTCCATTGTCAGTGGTGAAACATATGATGAATGGCTTTGGTTTCTACTCAATTTGAAAGAAACAATAGGATCAATCATGATAACCATAGTGTCAGATCGCAATAATGCAATTATCGGTGCTGTTAAAGAAATATTTGGCAGCGAGCGACATGGCTATTGCTACAGGCATGTGAAGGAAAATTATAGTGCAGAGTTCTTGAAAATCAATAGAGGTCGAGCACGTACATCGGCGACTACCAAAGAGACTGCACTCAAGCTTCTTGATGCAATTGCCTATGCAAGGTTGGATGAGGACTTTATAAGTGCAATGGGAAAATTAAGATTGTTCAATCCACAATTGGCACAATGGGTGGAGACAAATGGGGATGTTGACAAATGGGCTCTGAGCAAGTTTCCTTTCAATAGGTGGGATAACATAACCACGAATATTGCGGAGTCGTTTAATGCATGGATGTTGAAAGAGAGGAAGCATAGCGTGTCAATACTAATTCATGAGCATCGGGACAAATTGGCACGGAAATTGCTTGCAAGCAAGATGGCAATGGCCAATTGGAAAAATGGAGTTGGACCCAATGTTGAAGAGAAAGTGCTGCAGCATGTTACCTATGCGGAAAATATGGATGCAGTATATTATGGAGACCATAACTTTTCGGTGCGAACTAGATGTGGTGAAGCGACAATTTATGTCAATGTAGATCTTGCTCAAAGAAAATGCACATGTTTAGCATGGCAAATGAGTGGAATACCTTGTGCCCATGCTTGTGCAGCAATTAAGGTACTCAATGGTAATGTGTACACATTTGTACATGATTGGCTGAAAGTGGAAGCACAGGAGAAAATATATGGAAACACCATGAGACCAGTTGCAACACATGATTGTCCACGAGCTGATTCTCTGACTGTCACACATTTGCTGACACAAACATTCTTGGATCCGCCAACAACTACAAGGCCGGCAGGGAGGCCGAAAAGAAAAAGAAGGGAATCTCAGTTTCAAAACAAGAAGCTTTATCATTGTGGCCGATGTCATGAGGTTGGGCACTCCGTGAGGACTTGCAAAAATCCAAATCCAACCTAAAACGATGGATTATGTACTTTCTTTTGTTAGCTACTTATTTTGGATTATGTATATATACACCATTAACTGGTGCCTTCCTGTGACCCGTATTGGTTTTTGAACGGGTCCGGATATTGGTGTAGTTAAACACAAATAGTCTGATATTAAGTTAAATGAGTAGGCGAAAATACCCCCTTACTCATACAACTTAATATTTCAATGTAAATTGATATGTGGATCTGATATGCTACTAAGTTGTGACATGCACTGTCAGAAAGTTGGAAAATTAGGTTGCATGTGTTGTTTAAATTTGCATCAGTTGCATTAGTTGTGAACAAAACTCATTATGTTGTGAAAACATACATTAGGAGTTGTGAAAATTTTCACCAGTTGCTGTCAAATTTTTGCAGCAGGAATTTAAGTAATTAGGCATTATAAGTGGTTAAAATCATGGGTTCCTTAGGTGACAGTGGTGAGGTGTGCACTTTATAAAGTCATGGGGGACTTACTATTCACTTGTGCATGTGTCTAACTTACTTCATACAATAGGCAAACAACCAACCAACCACTTGATAAAATATGCTACAATTCAGCTGTTATGAAAATTTGCATCAGAAGTACTGCTGCAGTCACGCGATGAGGTTGTGAAAGGAACTGAAAGGGTTGTTAATGAACGCTTTACAGGTTGTAAATATCTCAACATCAAAGAGTTACGGTGAGAAAACGATGGGAGGAGGTTGTAAATTGAACTGAAAGGGTTGTAAATAAACGCTTTAAGGGTTGTAAATAGCTACTTTGCCAACACTTAACGTCAGAGAACGTTGTTAGACACAAACACGGGAGAGGTTGTTAATTGAACTCAAACGGTTGTAAATGAACGCTTTAAGGGTTGTAAATGTCTCATGTACAACCCTTAAAGCGTTCATTTACAACCCTTAACGTCAGATAACGTTGTTAGACACAAACGCGGGCGAGGTTGTTAATTGAACTGAAAGGGTTGTAAATTAACGCTTTAAGGGTTGTAAATAGCTACTTTGCCAACACTTAACGTCAGAGAACGTTGTAAGACACAAACGCGGGGGAGGTTGTTAATTGAACTCACAGGGTTGTAAATGAACGCTTTAAGGGTTGTAAATGAGCATTTACAACCCTTAAAGCGTTCATTTACAACCCTTAACGTCAGAGAACGTTGTAAGACACAAACGCGGGGGAGGTTGTTAATTGAACTCACAGGGTTGTAAATGAACGCTTTAAGGGTTGTAAATGAGAATTTACAACCCTTAAAGCGTTCATTTACAACCCTTAACGTCAGATAACGTTGGTAGACACAAACGCGGGCGAGGTTGTTAATTGAACTCACAGGGTTGTAAATGAACGCTTTAAGGGTTGTAAATGAGCATTTACAACCCTTAAAGCGTTCATTTACAACCCTTAACGTCAGATAACGTTGTTAGACACAAACGCGGGCGAGGTTGTTAATTGAACTCACAGGGTTGTAAATGAACGCTTTAAGGGTTGTAAATCAGAAAAGGCCATTTTTCAGAAAAGGCCATTTTTCATGTCATTTTGCTTTAAGGGTTGACAATCAGAAAAGGCCATTTTTCATGTCATTTTGCAGTTGTTGCGCTGTGGCGAAGCAAAAGCAAATCGCCACACCTTGAAGTTGTAAAACGAATTCATCAGATTGTTAATACACACTTCAGGAGTTGTAAACAACACATTATTCATAACGTAAGAAAACTTCTTTAATTTGAAATACGTGTTGGAGGTTGTTAAACCCATATAACCTGTTGTCAATAAACGCTTGAAGACCTGTAAAAATCACCATTGTAATAACGCCCTATTACTTAAATGTTATAACTTGTACAAGAAGGCATATGCAGTTGTGCAATAGCCGTAACCAGTTGAAAATATTTCCTTGTAACCTAAACATGGCAGTAAACAAAAAAGCAATTCTTCTTGCCCTTCCTACAATGACAAAATAGTCACACAAAGACATAAGGTTCTTGAAGAACCCACAAAATAGCAACATATGTACATAATAACATCACAAATGCTACTTGTCTCTATTCCCCTGCATTTGTTTCTTGTCACCTGCAATGGACAGCACCTTTTTGGCATGTATGTTCCTGTCATGTGTCACAAGCCACCATAACGAATCGACCTTAATCTGCCGAATTTGTTCAGGAGACAACTTAGGCATCGTATACCCCCCTTTGTCTTGTGCCGAGCCATCCCAACCGAATAACCATGAAAGAACATGGACGCCACACGAATCGCTGCAAACAGAAAGGAACAAACGATATGAAACACAACCAACCATTTCAACCGAATAAAGCAACAAAAAAAAAGGTAATACTAACATGTCAGCTTGGACATGCACTTTTGGCCAGTTGATGTCTTTAGGTATTTCTCTTCCTTTGCCAAATAATTCTGGTTTAACCCTGCGAAGTACACTAATGATGCAATCTCTCTGCAAGAAGCAAATAATGTTGACATTACACAACACAGCAAGAACAACATTTACAAAATAAAGCATAAACTTAAGTTGGAGTGCTTACACACTGGCTTGCCAACCGCTCCTTGCCACGCAATTCTTCTTGTTGCTTTTGGCTCAATCTCTTCTTCTTACTTGTCTTCTCATCCTCTAAAAGTCCATCTTCTTCCCTCTTTTGCAATCTTGCATATGTGAGCTGGTCAACCAGCGAGTCAAGGACAGAGAAACGCAATGTCTTGGTATCCAACACATAACAGAACCAGTGATCAAGCCGCAATGTAGGAGCAAAGATTAAGTCGCAATCCCCAATGTTGTATCCAATATGCTCAGGAAGGATCTCATATTCATGCGCTTGCCAGGACCACTTCTTTGGGTCAGACGACATTTTTTCCATCAACTCTGATGAAAAGATGTGTCTACTGACTCGACTAGAGTTCTGTAATTGATCCCCCACTAATGTCCTTGCGACCATTGACATAAACTGAGAAAAAATAGCTCAAAAGTTAGTGCATATCGTACTAAAGTAACAAAGTATCAGTTCTTGTCAATGTATATGTAACATACCCTATTATTGATCCACCCCCTTTCACGGAGACAATATAGTTCGCCTCGTGTGACGAAATAGTCATACATTTCCACAAACAGCCTATTACACAAACAAGCATTTTGCAGTCAGTTTTTGTTCTTAAACTAGAAATAGATAGTAGACATTTAATTACTTACTCTTGTGCATCCTCTTTGTTGGGTCTCGTTGTGCACAGCTGGAATAAAGCTTCCTTGTGCTTGTCATCTTTCGTTCTTTTCTTAGTCATGGTTGTCACCCAGGGAGAGACAAGAGCAGGCTTTTTGACCCTTGTCGATTTTCTCAATTGTACTTCTTCTTCCCCCTTTAGTACATCTTCAGAACACTCATCTTTCCCCTCGTTGGCTGACCTATTAGGTTCACCTTCATTATCTTCCTCTGAGCCATCTTCTTCATGTATGCTCCAAACTTCATCATCTCCTTTTCGTATGGCAGCCTTTTCAGCTTCACTTCCCGAGGAGGGTTGTTCATCGTCATTTTTTGACGATGACTGTTCATCAATTTCTGCCCCTGCATCCATTTCTCCCCCCCCTAACAACCTTGCCTCAAGGGAAACCAATTCCTCTTGGACAATTGACACCACCCTTGACATAATTCTTTCATATGTTCTCTTCAATTCCTACAAATTATGAGGGAAATATTAGTGACAATAATATGCAAAGTATGTAAACCTCACATCAAAGTTCATCACTTACCGGGTGTGTTATAATATTCTGCTGATGCAATTCCGAGGCCGGACCCCCCACTACTTGCCCCACGGAATGTAGCAACCCTTGGTTGCTGTGCCTCTCTATTTGCACTCTCTTCTTCACGTTTTTATCATTCCAATATCGTACTGCTTCGTCATTTTTAGAGGCTTGTAGTTCACCGAGGGGAAATTTTTGTAAGCAAAAAACCTGCATACAATGTGAATAACAACTTAACATAAGTAAATGTCAACATTTAATGTAGAACTTTAGGAATCATTATACAATGAAAACTTATGTTGCACTTACCATAAGAAAATATATACACCCTCCAACGTTGATTTTTCCTGAAGCTTTCCCTTTGCTCACTTTTTTCTTGTATTGTCCAACTGAATTTGAAAGTTCACTCAACACAAAGGTAGCCCAATCATTGTCTCCAAAAGCTGGCTGTGTAGCCACCAACACCTTTAACACTCGGTCACTAACCTTAACACCGGCTCCGGGACACAACAACGTGCCCAATGCGTACATAATAAAGAGAAATTCAAAATCTGCATCATCTTCTCTTTCAATCAGCCATTTCCCAATTGTCTTATATGGCACTGTGCCATACAATGTTTTTAATTGTTGAAAATCTTTGTCTTCATTCATCGCATTTCTTTCAATGTCCCCGCCCACACACGGTAACCCCATAAATTCTGTTACATCTTCCGAGCGAATGTGGAGTGACCTCCCTCGAATGGAAACATTGTTGGTTGGAGGGTCAAATGCACCCATAAACTGCCCACATAAGTCTCGAGGGATTTGTGAACAGCTTATGTTGACCAACTTATCAAATCCAATTCTCTTTAACCGTTCCATCCGCTCTTCTCTGTTCTTCAAACTTTTGCACACCTCTATAAATTGATTAGGGGCACACCGAGTAAGGAATGGAACAACATATTTTTTCCCTTTTTCCCCTCTCCTTAATTTCTTTGCCCTCTCCTTATATTTCTCCTTCTCATCATCTTTCAAAGCGTTCCAAGCTTCTTTTACCGACTTACTCTCCTCTTTAAAAGGCCTTTTCGGCTCATTCTTTTTCTTCTTGTTCTGGTAATACTCTTGCGTGAACAATACATACGATGACACTTTTGGCTGCCTCTCTTCTTCTTTATCTTCCCTTTTTCTTTTGTTCGCCATTTTTTACTTAACCAGAAACATAATAATTAATCCAATCCTTCCAAAACTCAGTAACAAGAGCTTTAACACAGAGTACAGTCCACTGATTCAAACTATTTTCATGTGCAAATTAAAACTCAATATCAAAAACAATAATCGAAAATGACTCCAACACAACACTAGTTTGGTGCCACCAAGAGACTACTGCTTTGCATAGCTTATAACCAGTAAATTCCACTGTCACAAATCAGATTCACCTCCAACATTGCCCAAAATTTTGACATTTCAGTACATGCACCTAAAGTCACACAACTTACCATGGCAATCAATATGTATGTCAAATGCAAATTTTGACAAGTAAGCTCATATCAGAAATTTCACCAAACTCAACAAAGTGTACAGAATTTCAGCGATGGATGCAAAGCTTTGGAATATACCGTTCAGCAAACATCCACATTTTGACAACAAATTCAAGTCACTGCACCAAAACTCTAACCCAAGTCCACACAGTTCAGTTTTATCACAAAACAACTCAATATTATCAGTGGAAGTCAACAAACGGTGCACAATAAAGCTGCAGAGACTATAAACAGTAAAGCCGCAATATAAACAAGTTAACATTGAAGAGGTATAGATTAATGCCATATGAACAAGCATCTATAAAAAAACCATAACCAATTACTACCTACAATATGGAGCTAAATGTAGATCATGCCATTTTTTTTTCTTTCCTAAATAAAGGGGGTAGGAAATGGGGCGGGCCCAATCTTCCTCTTCCTATCAAACTAATATGCCAAGCTTCTCTTAGCCCTATAGTCTTTCTCCTTCCTAAATTTATCCAAATGATTCAAGACCTGAACTGAAAGAGACTCTACAAACAAAGCTTTCACAATCATCTCTCAAAATGCCATTTTTGTTACTAGAAAATTACACAACTTAAATCAAAGTCCTAAATCCTAAATCCAACAACAAGTGGAGGAACGCCGGCGGGAATGGCAATTTTATTTAACGTGATTGTGTGTGTGTGTAGATAAAAGTATGTAACGTGATTTATACTTAAATACAATTTTATTTTTAAAAAAAGAGTTTGACATAAATTTAAGTTGCTAATATATTGAAAAATCAGTTTAAGAAGATTTAAATTTAAAGAAAATTTAAAAATTAGAAAAAGTTAGCTTCAACTTTTAAGTCACTTTTGGTCTAAAATCATTTTTCTTTAAGAATTATCCCAAACACAAATTTTTACATTAAACTAATCTTCTTTTGGCTCCAGTGAGGCAATAAATTTTTGGCTGGGAATAAGGTATAGTTATTCCTAATCCCCTCTCGTACCGTAGATTTCTCAAAGGCAAAAGGGCTTTAATGTTGGTCACGAGATCTCTCCGCACATACCGTTAGAGATTGAACCCCTAATTAGATACTTAAAAAACCTAGTTAAGTGCCACCTGTATTAGGTATAGTGATTTGTTCCAATGACTTTTGAAGCTCTCCATGCATAGTGTGTTTGGGTGGATTTCTTGGGAGCTTCATGGATCCACTATTTTGGTTTTTCCCCCCCATCATGTCATGAGAAGAATATAATCCTACTTTGCAGTCTACATATGTTTGTTAAGGTCCATACCTAAAATTGCTCATTCAACCACAAGCTAGTTACAACCGCTATTACATTACAGTGAACACGTCCAAGTCGCTTACAATACCAAAAGCACTCGCAACAGTTTTTCTACATAATACATTCCACCACCTGTATTCTTAAAGTAACAGACTACTCATCTATCTACACTGTACTGCTAGATTTATTAATAAAGTCTCCACAATATATCAACGAGAGGTTTATGTATTTTAATCTAATGTGGATTAACAGAGCCGCACTTGAGTCTAACCTGACCATTCTGACCAGTGAGAACACCAACACTACTGAGCTTAGCCATGGAGACAGCAAAGTCATTGAAGAAGGCAAACTGGTTAATGAGCTTAGCCATGGCGCCTAAATCCTAAATCCAACAACAAGTGGAGTCCTAAATTAATGAGAAACGGTGATTTCTTTCACTCACCGGCGGGAATGGCGCCTTCGACTGGAGCACCGATGGAGTCTCGAAGTGGAGGAACGCCGGACGACTCTCGGCGCCAGACACCACCGACGGAGACGCAGCCGCAGCCGACTGCAACACCAGCACCCACACACGGCCACAAGACGCCGACCAGAAACGGGACACGCACGGCGAACGAAGGGAGCACCGACGGTGAGCGAGGGCCGACGGTGAGCGAGGACCACCAGCGACGGACACGATCAGCGAATGACGGCACAACCACGGCCACGCACCGCACGCCACCGGACGACAACGGAGACGCGATTTGGAACGCGATTTGGCCTCTGGAACGCGATTTGGCCCTCTGCGCGATGATTTGGGGTTGTGCCGCTCTGGTCTCTCTTTCGTATTGAGGAAGAAGAGTTTAAATTTTCATTAGGGCATGTGTGTCTTTTTGCATTTGAAAATAATATCTGAAAAGTCCCTAGGGACTTTTCAGATATTTCAGATTTTCCTGGGACTTTTTTGAGAATATTTTGCTTCCATGGGACCTCACAGTGATTTTCCCTAATTTTTAAATATTTACTTGATTTTTTAAATATTTTTTCACCCACTCTTTCTTACCATTATCACAAAAGCCACTTATACTAGAACCAATCCAAACAAGTTTTACTTTTGCAAAAGTAATTTATACAATCGCTAATCCAAACATAAATCATATTACACAATCTGACTTTTACCCAAAAGTAAGATTGCAAAAAATTAGATTGAAAAAAGCCACTTTTACAATCACTATTCCAAACACAACACAGAGAACAAACTAACATGGACCACAAAAGCAAAATATCATATGATAGTTAGAAATTTACTACTAATCACATGGCCCCCAGACTTAAATTGAACAAACAAATGTCTGTGCTGGGTGATAGGTCACTTCTCTTCTTTAATAGCAGTATTTGTCAAGAATTGAGCCAATCCCATGGTCAAAGCTGATGTAGATATCAGGGAAGCTTTCAAGATGCTCACAACCTGCAATTTTCAAATGATCATGTTCCAAAATTATAATAGAAGTTGTAGCTAGCACATTATCGGTTAGAAGTATTAAGGTGTATTAGTTGGTGATGACCCTCAAATCTATAAATAGGGGTCTTAACAAAGTGATTTAGTATGAAGGGATCGGGATCAATATTGATCCCTACCAAGAAAAGAAAAAGGAGTCTACTTAGGTCTCCCTCATAATCTCTAGAGTGTAGGTTTATTAGTTCATCTCCCTCAAATGAGAGATGATTAGTGTAAGACAAATTAAATTAAAATGCTTAAAATCAAATTAGAGTATATGTACCTCTTGGACACCAACGCAGATTGTCCTTTCTTCCAAGTCATGCTCAGAAACTTTAGAATTAGCATTTTTATTCAAACATGACACAACAAGGCCAGATGAAAAAGGATTCACAGTCAAATCATCTGCAACCATGAACATGGTCGGCCTCTTCACATATCCATATGATGATTTGGTCGTGGACGAATGTTTGGGGTCCCACAAGTTCACTGCTAGTGAACGCTCAGATGAATAATATCGATGATCAATACATTGGCCAGTTAGATAACAAGTTGAATTAGGATCATCCACATCGCGATAATAAAGATATAACGGTGAAGGATACATCACTTCACTTACAGGTAACAATTGTTTGTTCAACTCATATTGAGGAGCAAACTTAAGGTCGGCCAACATGTTCTTCCCTGAAATGAAATCAGTGGATTCAAAAGAAGTCAAACTGTTGTACAATTTGTCGATGCATCCCAAACCAGAATTTCCTTGTAAAACTCTCTCCACTGCTCCTAGGGGGATTGCCAGGAAGCTAAGAAGCTGCTCCATGAAATTTTCATCAACTATAGCAAGCAATACTTTGAACTTGGATTTTTCAATCATTATATTCAACTTCATCCTTATATCCTCTTTGCCAAGTATCTCACTCGTATTCTTGAAGGCCGTGCCTTTTGGATTATCAACGATTTGTTTCCTTCTTAGCAATGAATCCGTAAGTACCGTCCTTGAGACCAGTGAGCATCGGAGGAGGTCCATTACCTTAAATCAAGAGCAAAAGGCATGAGAAGATAAGAAATCTTTGTGCAGAAGGCATTCATGGTTAAAGTATACCACTCTGGTATCATATTTATAAGTTCACTTTGAGAATAATAAATGAGAGTGTTATAATTTTTCACCTTTTAAATATAGAGAGATAGAGAAGAAAAAAGTGAAAAATATCCATTTATAAATGAGAGCAAAATTAGAAAAATCTATCAATTTTATTTTTATTTATTGAGTTAACTGACTTTTTTTGAAATCAGATAATTTGGACTTATAAATAGAACAAGAGTAATATGATGTTCGGAGGAAGTATTATCAAATTGGAGTAAACTATTATCATAGAAGACAACTCTATTATATATAGCAAAATCACTAAATTCTAATATCCGCACCGTAATATTACAACATGATTACCTCCTTTGGGTCAATATTAATATCGAAATCCCCGATTTTATCTTTAGAACGAAGAGTCTTTAGCAGACACAAGGTTGTAGTCAGATTGAGAGGCATTACACGCAAATCATCATAAACAACAAAAGATGCCTCCCGTACGTAGCCTTCCCCGGTATCATCTGGCCATGTTTTGTGTCACATATAATTTTGTTAACTTTACAATAACAATAAGAAAGACATAATATTAGTATATGGTATACTACCTCCGGGGTCGTGAATCAGACCTTATTGGCGTATTTAGATATATTAAGAAAGTTAGTTAAGTTACTTTCAAATATTTATATTTATTATTTTTTTCTAAATTATTTTACCTAACTTATAAATTAATATATAATATGATAAAACATAGCATATGATATAATTAGCACCGGACCAGAGCAAGTATTACAAAAGTGAGTAATTTTACCTCCACTTACGGTTTCGGCAAGCACGTGTGTCAAATTCTTGCCACATTTGCATTTTATATTGTTGAAGGTGCTCACCAGCAGATAGGATTGTCTACGGCAATGGGACTTTTCACAAGCATAAAACTTGGTGGGCTCAGTGTCATCAATGTTGTGTTTGAGCCTTTGATTAAAACGTTCCATTGAGTTCCTTGGCTTAAGCAACATTTGCTTACATGTCTCAGAATTCCAATACTTAGGATCCAGATTTCCCATACTTTGATACAAAGAGCTTATGCATCCCAACCTCAATGGCTTCATGTTAGAATCCTTATCCACAAGTCTGGCAATAGTTCCCAGTGGCAGCGTCAGGAAGCTTAAAAGAACATCTACGAAATCCTTCCCCGCTTCGGCATAGAGCACTCTGTTTTCCTCTGTGTCCACAACAATTCTCACTGTAATTTGTTCACTTGTTGCAGTTGAATTTGAAGCCATGGGTATGGTGAAAATGGAAACTGGAACAAGAAACATAAGTAAAAGTCAAGAAAAAATATATAACAAGATATACTTGGGTAGGAAACTTGTAGAGTCACTTAGCTCATGTACGTTAGTATTAATAACGAATCAAGTTCGTTCCACGGAAACTCAATTGAATTAGTGATTAGGTATTACATTTCTATGTTTTATTGAAGTTGAACATATCAAAATTGATTTCAAGGAGTGAAGAGAAATTAAACTAAAAGCTAGTAATAATAAAAACTTTTCACAAAGAACAACTTTCAATATCAAGAAGTATAACCTAAAGTTATTAATCCCTTATTTACTTCTTAGATTTTATCCCCCACTAAATTAATTTGAACTTAACTTAATCAGCTAATCTAGAGTCTTAATGTCTACAAATACATGTTTGTCCATTTATAAACCTACCTCACTTAATTATGTAATGTCTCACACAGTTAAGTAAGATGCAATTCAGATTGGAACCATTCTAATTTGATTATGAGGAGTTTCTAGGTATATGTCTATCATAGACCCAAATTATATTAAAATCTAATTCCACATTATTTAATCTCATAGTAAATTTAAGATTCCCTTTTCCAAATTCAATCCTAAATCCCCAAATCATGCTCAAGAGTGGCCAATCACCAAATAATAACTATAAAAATAAGATTAAATAAAATAAAATAAAGTAAAACTAATTAGTGGGAATAATCTCTAAGTCTCAAATAAATTCAAAATTCATAGTACTCTAGGTTGAATAGGAAATTATTCGCACATGGCCTTAGTGTGTGTTTGGATTAGCTTCTAAATGATAGTTTTTACGATTTATGAGATAAGTATATGAAAGAAATTTTATCTTGATTTATAAGGTTTTTAAAACCGCAATTTGGGGCTTCCCAAACATTCACTTTATCAAGTTCATCGCAGCAAAACCAAAAATTCAGAGTTCAATAAATATTGAAAGAGAATGATGAACAGAATCAAAATACTGTCAGTGAATTTAACGAAGAGCAAAATTAACAATGCGTGCTGAAACAGCTCCCTCGCTTCTTAGTTCAATCGATTCCTCTCTCTCTCTTACATAACACGACGTCACGCTCGTCAGGACCTTCCTCTGGCCAAGTTCACAGGAGAAGATGATTAATAGTGGAGCACGGCCTCCTTTGCTCTGGTCCAAACAGCGTCAGAAAGGAGAGGAAGAAAAAGATTCCCTCTCCCTCTGGTTGCAGCTCCTGCAAATCTTCTATGGAAGAGGAAGAAGAAGGTCCACCGTGGTTGCTCCTTGGAGAAAACGAAGATGATGATTGTTCCCAATCGTCCAGATCGGCTGCCTCTCCGTGAAGACGAACAGTCCAGAGATGTCGCCTCCTCCCTTGCTGCTCTCCCACTTTCCTTCAATTCCCAAAATGCTGTCGCCTCATGGGCTCAAGTCTGATGCTTCTTTTAAACTCATCATACAGGGTCGTTTTTTCCCCCTTGAATGCGGGAAAATATCACAATTAATGTTTTACGTTTGGCCGTAGTTGCTTTTTTATAATCATTTATAATATATAAAATAAGTATATGATAAATGTTTTATTTTTACTTGCGTGAATATGTTTTAAATCCAAAATTTTGAATTTTTATTATGATAATTTTTGTTTATCCTAAATCTATCTATTTATTTCTATTTTATTTAAAACCGAAATATCTATACTAATATCCCCAAATAATATATCAAAACAATATCTTATAAAATCTTAAGAAAGTCCATTAAAATTTTCAATTACGATTGTATCAAAATATATATCAAATTCACTTAAATATGGAGAATCATCGTAAGTTTAAGAAAAAATATATAATAAGGTACGTAACAAGGGAAACTTGTTGAAACGGTGGCAGCCAAGAATTAGTGAGGGAGTTGGTGGCTCTCCTTTTTCTTAATTAATTGCATCTCTTTTTTTTTTTTATTATTATTGGTGTTTCTTTCTTTTGCTTACTTTTTTTTTTTGTCAAATCTTACTTTTTTTTTTTTTTTCGATACATATGAAACGGTTGTTTTGCTTACTTTCATCATTATGTTTCTTTTCTTAGTATAAATAGATGTGTTTGGTTTCATTGCATTTGCAAGGACCTCTTTTTCTTTATTATCGTCATGGTGTTTCTTTCTTTTGCTTACCTTTGTTTCTGATACATATGAAACGATTGTTTTGCTTACTTTATGTTTGTTTGGGATAATTTATTTTTAACTTATAAATACTTATAAATCATGATTTACAGTATATAAGGTAAATATGTGAGAGGAGTTTTATCTCGACTTACGTAATAAGCACTTATTGTCCAAAAATAAGCTATCCCAAACTCCCCTTTTCATCATTGTGTATCTTTCCTTGGTATAAATAGGTGTGTTTGGTTTCATTGTAAGAACTCAATTTTTTTTTTTTTTTTTTTGTCAAAGTAAGGACTCAAATTTAAAAGAAGCATTTTGTGTTTGGTTTCTATACCACTTGTAGAGTCACTGAGGCTAGCGCATGTACGTAATTATTAACTAGTAATGGTTGGATTATTTGAATTAACCGGATATGAATTAAGTGTATATTTTGATTAGTTTTTTAGATTAATTTTTTTTTAATTTATGAAGTAAGTATGTTAAAGGAGTTTTATTTCGACTTATGAAAAAGATCAACTTCTTAAATTATGATTTTGGTCTTTTCCAAACACTCACTAAATAAGCCTTAGTGACTCCTTGTTTGTGTTTGTAAGTAAAGGCCATTGAATGTTGCACTCTTTTACAGGTTTGTCCTTATCGTAGCAACCACAGAGGGATTGGATCCGACTCTCATGCATGCACCCTGCAACTCAAAAGTTGAGTAAAACTATAAAAATACATCAACCCTTTAACATTACGTAAGATTTTATTTAGCTCATTTATTTTTTTTTATAAAATAATAATGATTGGCGCGAAAAATTATCATATGAGACCAAAGGTGCCAAGGTTAATGACCGCAAAAATATTTCATATCTGGCCAAAAATTTTAAAGCTAGTGGATTAAAGATTACTACTCTTGGCTTTTTGAAATGATACGACGAGTTTATGTCATTCACGTACGTTTCTTTTTTCCCTAAAAAATGTAATTCACGTTTGATTATCACTTCTATGGCATTTAATTTGCGGTGACTATTCGCCTGGTTGTATTCAGATTAGATCATCAAAAATTGGAAGAAAAAAAAAAACGAGTCCCATACATCATATAGGGTTTGATATCTAAAGATGGAAATGGAAAGTTTACTATGATTATCCTCTTCAATATGAACGTCTTCTCTTTATTAAAATTATTTAATCTTACTTCTCTAATTTTCTTAAAATTTAACTCATAACAATTCCCAAGTGGTGAGAAGCACCACACGTACGGCAACTCACATCAGGCATAGTTCTGCCGAATACGAGAACTGATTTCCATGTACTAATCGCATGAATCATAATTACTTCACTTATCCTCTTGATTTAACAAAAATAATTATTTAAAACATAACGAAATTTAATAATGACAATTTTTATGAAATTATTTTAGATTTAGAATAGGTGGGAATTGCAATTGCAAATTAAAGTCGAGCACCAGGTCACCATTATATAATTATTTATTCAATCACAACCCATCACACTACTTGTATTGAACCACTCGTCAGTAGTAGTCACTTCTCTTCTTTTATGCTCGTACTTGATAACTTCTTTAATATTTGATAAAAAAATTTTCAGACCATTTGTCAAAGCTGAAGTTGAGACCATGGAAGCTTTAAGGATGCTCAGAACCTGCATTAGTTTACTGGATCAGTCTGATATACGAAAGGAAAAAAAATTGACGCTAACATGCAAATAAATATATCATCATATCAAGTTGAAGGTAAGAAGATACATACGTACCTCTTGTACCCCAATGCAGAGTGTTCTTTCTTCCAAGTCGTGGTAAGGCACCTTCAATTCAGTTAATAAAGATGATAAAACGTCCTGAGATGAAAAAGGTTTCACAGACAAGTCATCGGCAACTATGAACGTCGTTCTATTCTTGGCATATCCTTCGCCTGATTCTTCCTCCATTATTGTAGACTTGGGGTCACATTCTTACTCATTTCTTAATAGCGTCACCATACAAGTTTTTTGTCTTCTTCTAATGGTTATTCACCTTATAATACGGTGCTACCTTGAGGTTGGCCAACACGTTCTTCATCTTCTCTCAATTAAAACCTCTGGTTGAATCAAAGTTGATCAAACTGTTGTATAATTTGTACGCACACACCAACCCCAAAGTTTCCTTTCAAAACTCTTTCTACAGCTCCTAGTGGGAATGTCAAGAAACTGAGAAGCTGGGCCATGAAATCTTCCTCAACTTGAGCAAACAATATCTTTGACTCTGACTTTGCCGTCAATACCTTCATCTTCATCCTCCTAGAGCTCTCATTGCCTTGTCTCTCAGTTATCTAGAACGAGGTTTCCGAATTGGCAAGGCTGTGTTCCTTCCTTAACAATGAATCTGTGAGTGCCTTCTTCGAGATCAACATGTACTTGAGAAGGTCCAAAATCTTTGACAACATAATAAAAGCATCAGATTATCACAGATAAATAAAATAAGATTCATACTGACAAAATTAATATTTCCAGGAGTTCACCTCATTTTGACTAAGAACCACAGTAGATTGCTGGGGTGGATCTTTCGAGCGTAGATTCTTCAGCAGACACAATGTTGTTTTGAAATCAGAAGGAGT
The DNA here is from genome assembly GCA_963210345.1 of Inga oerstediana. NCBI lineage: Eukaryota > Viridiplantae > Streptophyta > Magnoliopsida > Fabales > Fabaceae > Inga > Inga oerstediana. Next base: position 63,526,972 of record OY723408.1, read on the forward strand.
TACAGTTAGATCGTCAGAAATAATAAAAGACACAGTCTCCATCGCATAGTCTTCACATGTATCATCTGCAAGTCGGATTTGGTATGAAATGAAGCAATATTAACAGTCGGCTCAAACATGATTTGGATGATAAGGAATATAACGAAAATATAAAATGCGTTGAGAAAGAGATTATTACTATTAGAATAAATGATTAAGTCCCACATCGAATAATTAAAATATATATAAATAAAAAAGAAGTACACATCCAGGCAAAAAATGAAGGGCCTCTGTGAGTCTGAGACTCAAAAAGTACAAATCCAGGCGGAAAAAAAAGTAGGAAGGATATTAGAATAAATAGGTTTAAGTTATTTTGATAAAATGACAAATCTAATATATATATATCCCTCGTTAATCGTTAATTCATAATTTCAACAATTACCTCCAGTATCGGATCCACAGCATGACGATGACAGCGATCTGCAAGGCTTCAGAAGAACTGTGAAATGCCTCCCAGATTTGCATTTCATATTCTTGTGAGTGCTGACCAGAGTGGATCCTCCTCCAAAACGACAAGATATACAATCATAAAACTTGGTGGGTTCAGTGTCATCAGTGTTGAGTTTGAGTGTCTGATTAAAACGTTCCGTTGAGTCCTTGGCTGAAGCAGCGTTTGCTTACACGTCTCAGAATTCAAATACTTGGGGTATAGATTGCTCACACTTTGATCAATGAGCTTATTCATCCCAATTTCATAGGCTTCATGTTGGAATCCTGACTCACAAGTCTAGCAATAGTTCTCGGTGGAAGCCTCGCGAAGCTATTTTCTCTTTATAGTTGATCCTTAATATAAGCAATTTTATTTTTGTATCTTAAAATTTAAACTATTTTTTCCTTTTCTACCTTTATTAAATGCATATCTTTATATTAATTGTTGTCACTTCTCACTAATTTTCTTTCATTTAATCATTTATTACTTATTTTTTCTCATATTTTATATTCATTATCTCTCTTATTATCTTTTCATAAATAAATAGGGATATCTCTCTTATTTTATACGAGTTGTTTTTGCACAATCAGAAAAAAAAATTGTTTATAAAAAAGGAGGAGTATCTACAAAGACCTTCCCTGCTTCAGCGTAGAGCACTCTGTTTTCCTGTGTCCACAACAACTCTCACTGAAACTTGTTTCGGTGTTGCAGGTGAAGCATTTGTATTTGAAGCCATGGGGGGAGAAAAATAATTCAAGAATTCAAGAAATATATATATATATATATATATATATATATAAGATGAGTACTACTTAAGCAGGAAACTTGTAAAGTCACTTAACTCATGCTATATTAATTAATAATGGCTGGATGATTTGAAACTGATATTACCTAGGCCTTCGTGACTCCTGGTTTGTTGATCAACTTTTCAATTGGGGCTCATCGTTCGTGGTGCATGTAAATGCCATTGAATGTTGCACTCTTTAATTACTCCCTGCCGTATACAGTACAGGTAGTATAGGATACCTGTAGAAGAAATGTATGATCCACAATATAATATAGAGCACTTGCAGTTTAATTAATACATTTTGTCCTGTTTTATCTATGTGATTAATGCTTACTTTCCAACTTTGCCCACTAATTATATCCCCTCTATCTAAAATAAAAATTCCAATGTAATTATAATGATAAATTATGGTTCTTCTCTCTCTTCACAACTATCATTTCTCATACAAATGCCTTTATAAAATGGCTTTCTCTCTTATTTCCCAAGCAAATACCATTTTTTAAACACATTTTTCAATAAGGTAAAAAGTAAAAAAAGTTTATATTTTAGAACATATCAAATAATTTAACTATCATTTTTTGTTTTTCGTGAATTAGTTAAGGTGTCCTATATTATGGACTGGAGGGAGTACATTAGATCCTATTCTCATGCATGCACCTGCAACTCTCAGCAGATCTCGAAATTATATGACTTTATATGTCATCAGCGTCTTTCATTATCGCTTCACTGGTTTAACTTATAGCTGATCGTAGAAAGAAAAAAAATTTGTACAGGAGATTGAAATTTTTCATTCCAAAATTTATGTTCTGTAATGTTAAAAAAAATGATTAGACGAGGAATATAATACATCTAAGCGTTGAGTCAGATCAGTTGACAACTGTGACCTTTCTAAATAATCATCCAAATCGAGTACTAAATCATAAATGAGTCAATAATTCAAGGATCAAGTCATGCTAAGTTATAATTGAAGAATAGAGTTATAATTACGAAAAAATTGAAGAATTAAAATATTAATTTTCCCAAAAAGATGATAACAAACACCAAACCCAAGCCATATAACTTCCGGTCCTTTTGTTTTTTAAAAACAAATTTGCAATTCCTTTATTTAACGTATCTATCAAATGCCGTAATGGTATTATACGCATACGCATTCTCAGAAAATATAACCTATAATACTACCTCCGGTTTTAAATTTAAGATCTAGTCAGTTTGTTTTAAGAGAGTAACGAAACTAAATAAATTACTTTAAAAAATTTATATTTATTTTTACTCAAAACTAATTTATTAAACTTATAAATTGATACAATACCACAGCGGACAGATAAACGATGATAGAACAAACGGAATATATATTAACTCAATCTCAATATAGAACAAACGATGATACAATACTACTGCGGACAAAAGCAAAAATATCATGACAGTTAGAAAATTAGCACTAATCACATGCCCCGAAGACTTCTACTGAGCAAATTACAAATTGGATGTTGGGTGATCACGTCACTTCTCTTCCTTAATAGGAGTATTTGTTAAGAATGGACCCAATCCCATTGTCAAAGCCGATGTCGTTATCAGGGAAGCTTTCAAGATGTTCACAACCTGCCATTTTCATATATGATCATGTTCCAAATTAGAACGAAAGTTGTAGTCTCATATATGAAAAACAAGGCAAATTAAAATGCTTAAAATTAAATCAAAACACGCGTACCTCTTGGACACCAACGCAGATTGTCCTTTCTTCCAAGTCATGCTCACAAACACTAGATTCATTCAAACATGACGCAACAAGGACAGATGAAAATGGCTTGGCAGACAAGTCATCTGCAACTATGAACATCGTCGACCTCTTAACATATCCATACGATGATTTACTCGTGGATGGATATCTGGGGTCCCACAAGCCCACCATCAGTAATCTTTCAGAAGCTCTCCAACTATTATAACCATTACCGTCAGTTAGATAACAGGTTGAACTAGAATTGTTCAGATTGGTATAACGAAGATATAACAGTGAAGGATACGTCACTTCACTGATAGGTAACATTTGTTTATTCACATTATATTGTGGGGCCAACTTAAAGTCGGCGAGCATGTTTATCCCTGACATGATATCAGTAGTGGAACCAAAAGTAGACAAACTTTGGTACAATTTGTCGATGCATCCTAAACCGGAGTTTCCTCCTAAAACTCTCTCCACCGCTCCTAGTGGGATTGCGAGGAAGCTAAGAAGCTGGTCCATGAAATCTTCATCAACTACAGCAAACAACACATTGCACTTAGGTTTTTGAATCACTATATTCAACTTCATCCTCCTATCTTCTCTGCCATGTATCTCACTTATCATGAACGTGGCTTTGGGATTCTCAATGCTTCGTTTTCTCCCCAACAATGAATCGGTAAGTACCGTATTTGAGACCAATGAGCACTTGAGGAGGTCTATTACCTTCAATTAATGGCGAAAAATACATGAGAATAGATAAGAAACCTACTGAAGAGAATAATCTCATTTTCCTCTTTCTCATTATTTGAAATGAATGATTTATATTTAATATCTTACAAAATTATTATTACATGTTTTAAATTAATATTTATTTATTTATTTTTCTGTATTTCAGTTATGAACGGTTTATAATCAATTTTAAGAGTTTAAATTTATTTATTTATATTTATAATAATAATTTTATATAATATTGAATCTGAGCCATTTAATTATTTTTTTAATCTAACAATGGACATGGGATTATAAAAAGATATGAGATTGAGGAAAACGAGAGAAACCCAACCTGAAATCTACTAAAAAATAAAGGCAACCTAATATAACAATACGATTACCTCATTTGGATTAATAATATTTACAGCAAAATCCTCGATTTTAACTTTCCGTAGACTCTTCACTAGACCCAGCGTTGTAGCAGTGAGATTGAGAGGCATTACATGTAAATTGTCATAAACAACAAAAGAAGCCTCCTGTACGTAGCCCTCCCCCGGATGATCTTGACATGTGATTAGGCATGAAACGCACAAAAAGTAGCGTTCAAATAAATGTAATTTAGTTGACTGTCCAATAACGATATAATAAAGGTATATAGTATTTGCAGAAAAAGATTTTTACCTCTAAGTATCCTTTCTTCAAGCACGTGTGTCAAATTCCCCCCGCATTTGCATTTTGTATTGTTGAAGGTGCTCACCAGCAGAAAATTTTCTCTACGGCACCCGTGCACTCCGCAAGCATAAAACTTGGTGGGCTCAGTGTCATCAATGTTAAGTTGGAGGCTTTGATTGTAACTTTGCATTGAATTCCTTGGCCGAAGTAGCATTTGCTTACACGTCTCTGAATTCAAAAATTTGGTGTCTAGATTGCTCACACTTTGATACAATGAGCTTATGCATCCCAATCTCAATGGCTTCATGTTTGAATCCTGACTCACAAGCCTAGCAATAGTTCCCAGTGGAAGCGTCAGGAAGCTTAAGAGAATATCTACAAAGTCCTTACCTGCTTCAGCATAGAGCACTGTATTTTTCTCTTTGTCCATAACAACTCTCAATGAAATTTGTTTCGATGTTGCAGTTGAAACAGTTGAATTTGAAGCCATCGCAACAACCACTGGTACAACAAACAACTAGTCAAGTTCAAGTACATATAATATATCGAGATACATATATATATATATATAAGTCGGATAAATTTGTGTCATGGGGCTCATGTTAATAATTATTATTAATGGCTGGATTATTTGAATCTGATATTATCTAGGCCATCGAGACTCTTCGTGTGTGTTGCATATGTAAATGCCATTGAATGTTGCAATCTTTAATCATATTGGATCCGACTCTCATGCATGCACTTTGCAACTCCTAGAAAATCTTGAAATGATACATATGACTTTATGTCATCAGCCCCTTTGATTATCACTTCACTGGTTAGACACTTCATATTCCCCGTCTCATTATTTTTTATAATGATAAAAAATGATGAGACAAGAGTAAGATCAATTGAATATTGTACCCTTTCCGAGAGCTCATCAAGGTTAGTGCATGCTTTGAGCTCAAAAAGCGCTTTCAGAACTATTTATGGATCAATCACCAATAAAGTTTACAAATTGATAAGATATTGGTTTACAACCTTATAGTTAAGGACCAACCCCTTTACCAACTAAATCAATTTTCGTTAGCGTCAACCGTATGTTTTCAAATTAGTTTATATAACCCCTCCGATCCGTTATATATAAACCTAAAATTTGAATTACCTTAGTCCTTTTTATAAAATCCCACTTGGAGTGGTCTGAGTATTTAATGCTTTTTTACCAATTTTGCCCCTAATAATTAATTCTATTTTCTCTTCACATCTTTTTCCCATACTACCTCATCTGTCATACATTCTCTTAATATTATTCCACTCTTACTTGCCCCCTTATTTACTTTTAACTAATTTCTTAAATTGTGTAATTTAGTATCAAGCTCTTATAAAAAAGATAAGAGGGAGTACTAACTTTTAAGATCTGTTTGGTATGAGGGATTGGAAGGGAAGGGAGGGGAGGGAAAAATTTTATGGTTGAATTTAAGAAAATTGGAAAAATTAAGTTATGAAATTTTAATATAGAGAATATGTAAGATAAAAGAGTAAGAAAATTTAATTAAATACTTTATACCTAACTTCTCTCTTCTTTTAAAAAAATCCAACTCAAAATTTTTTTTCCTCTGCCCACTTTCCCTACCCTCCCCTCATACCAAACAAGCCCTTAGGAAAAATCCCATATAAAGCTACCTATTAAATTTTGAATTAGGTTAGTAAATTCAACAAATCCTTAATTGAGTCATTAACCCTATTTGGGAGTAAAATGACTTTAATGCCCCATCCTCTCTTTTCTCCTCTCTCAAAATAAACAGATTTTTATTGCTATATGATTTTATATGTCGCTCTAAATATCAACATTTTCTAAAAGGATAATTAATAATAATTCAAGCAAAAAAAAAATAAAGTATAACACATGTGCCATGATAGTATCATTGATATCAGTTAAATGATTTTTAGTTGAAAAATCAATTAATTGATATTAATGATAAAAAAAAATGTGGGTTTTTTTTTAAAAAAATTTGTAGTTATTTTTATCTAGTAAGACAAGAGAGAAAGATAAAGCATAACACATGTCAACTTCATTTTGTAAAAATCAATTTAAATTAAAGTTACTCCTACCAACATTAATTAAACCAGCTCTTAATAATTTTCACTAATTAACTTTTATCCATCCATAATGTAAATATAGGATTTTAATGCAGTGTGTGTGTGTACGGCGCGCGCGCGCATTTTCAGGATTTGATTATAATTCTATAAATTTGACGTTCTTTGATTTTGCTTACTCTATTTACGATGTTTTTATTTTGGCCGGAGCCCGGAGCTTACAACTTCAAAAGATCAGCTTTTTACGCCCCTAAACTCTTAAATCTAAAATGATTGAGTACACTCTTTTGTATCTAAAAATATTAGAAGCATTTAAAAAAATAAAGCAGTTGCAATTAATTGACATATTACATAATGTACACATACCCTTATAATTATTTTGTTGGTAAAAAAAATTAATTAATTATCTGATAAAAATATTATTCATTCATACCACTTGTTATGTTGATTTTGAAATCTCAAGACTAGCATTCTCATGACCTAATTACCGCTATATTGTTCAGTGTGCGGGCTGTTCTGTTGTATTTCTCTCTACTTGTCTCCCGAGTAGCGCTCATATTTTTCAGCAGAATATGAGAAGTAATCTAAATTACTAATCACATACACAATAATTAATTCATTTTGATTAGAATAGGTCGGCAGCAAATTCTGTACTTAATAGGAAATTGAAAACGAATTGCTAGATAAAACATATAAGTTGAGCACCAAATCACCATCATATAAACATTTAAGCCAATCACAAGCCGTCACTATAAACATCTAAGCCAATCACAAGCCATCACACTACTTCAAAGCAAACCATTAACCGGCAAATATATGTGGAAGTGAATCGAGAATTTGAAGTTCTAATGATCAATTTAGCGAGCAATTATATTGCTTAGTTTTTGTTTGACCTCTCTTCACTAACAGTATTTGATAACTTGTTATCTTCCTTAATATTTGATGAAAAATCTTTCAGACCAATCGTCAAAGCTGATGTAGAGGCCAAGGAAGACTTAAGGATGCTCAGAACCTGCATTTGTATACATGAGTCTTAAATATAAGCGCCCAAAAAAAAAATTGCAGCTAGCATGCAAAGAAATTTGATCATATTCAAGTGAAAAAAGAGGATAACAAAAAACCAAACCCAAACCATTTAACTTCTTGTTCATTTGTTTTTAGAAAAACAAAATTGCATGCATCTACTTTGTTCTGCGTCAAAGGTACGTACGTACCTCTTTTACCCCAATGCAGATGGTTCTTTGTTCCAAGTCATGGTAAGGCACCTCCAATTCAGTTAATAAAGATGATAAAACTTGGTGAGATGATAAAGGCTTCACAGACAAGTCATCTGCAACCATGAACTTGGTTCTACTCTTGGCATATCCATTATTCGTAGACTTAGGGTCACACATTCTTGCTCCTCTCTCACTCTGGTAACTATACAAACTTGCATCAGCAGTCAAATAATATGAACAATCCAATTGATTATAACAACTACTTAATTCTGGCGGGTACTTCAGTTCATCTATAGGTAACATCTGGTTATTCACCTTATAATATGGGGCTACCTTCAGGTTGGCCAACAAGTTCTTTATCTTCTCTGAATTAAAGTCTCTTGTTGAATCAAAGTTGGTTAAACTGTTAAATAATTTGTCCACACACACCAACCCAGAGTTTCCATCTAAAACTCTTACAACAGCTCCTAGTGGGAATGTCAAGAAACTAAGAAGTTGGTCAATGAAGTCTTCCTCAACTTGAGCAAACAATATCTTTGACTTTGATTTTGTCATCAATATCTTCATCTTCATCGTCCTAGTGATCTCTCTTCCTTGTCTCTCAGGTACCATGAACGAGATTTCTGAACCCATAAAGCTGCGTTCCTTCTTTAACAATGAATCTGTGAGTGCTGACTTGGAGACCAACAAGCACTTGAGTAGGTCCAAAATCTTGGAAAACATAATAGAGCATCAGATAATGAGAGCTAAATTGAAGGAAATAAGATTCATAGTGACAATGATTAATGTTTCCAGAACTTCACCTCATTTGAGCCAAGAACCATAGCGGATTCCTCAGGTGGTGGATCTTCAGAACGTAGATTCTTTAGCAGACACAATGTTGTATTAAAATCAGCTGGAGCAACATTAAGATCGTCAGAAATATTAAAAGATGCAGTCTCCTTTACATAGCCTTCCCACGTACCATCTGCATTTGAATCAGGAAGAGCTTAGCGGCTCTGCGCTTCCAGATCTTTCGAACATATGATAGTTAAAGAGATTATCTTTATTTTAGATTCAGTACCCATTAAAATAACTTGTTTTAAAGAAATATAGACTTCTAAAAAATCCTAGATCTGATTTGATGGTTCAGATCTGACTAGCTCTTCCTACTAAGCAAATTTGCTAAGCAAGGACCCAATTACATATATAATGTTTTGTTTAGTTGAATAAGGATGACAAAATATAAAATGCATTGCAAGAGAGATTATTACCTCCAGCATCACTACTAGTCACGTTTTGAGTGAAACCACTAACCAGTGGAGAGCATAACAACGATTTGCAAGGCTTCAGAACGAATGTCAAATCATCCCCACATAAATTGCAGCAGTTAATATTCTTGGAAATGCTCACCAGAGAACCTGATGGATCTCCTTCAGAAATACAACATTCACAACCATAAAGCATGGTTGGCTCAGTGTCATCAATGTTGAGTTCGAGTTCTTGATTATAAAGTTCCATTGAGTTCTTAGGCCGAAGCAGCATTTGCTTGCACGTCTCTGAATTGAAATATTTGGGGTCTAGATTACACAAACTTTCGTACAGAGAGCTTATGCATCCGAATCGATAAGGCCTCATGTTTGAATCCTTACTCACAAGTCTCGCAATAGTTCCCAGAGGAATCGTCAGGAAGCTTAAAAGAACATCCACAAAATCCTTCTCTGCTTCGGCATAGAGCACTCTGTTTCTTTCTTTGTCTACAGCAACTCTCAATGCAATTTGTTCCGGTATTTCATTTGAAGCAGATGAATTTGAAGCCATGAGAGCAATCCTAACCCACCAATCCTAGAGATTTGAAAAATGGAAGCTGGTACCGCCAACCTTTGATAAAGTTCAAGAAGGATGTATAGACAAAAGCCAATCACTCTGATCCTATTTATAAATCTAAATTAACTAACTCTAGCAGAGAAAATTAGTTAATTCATTAATTATAAGCTAAATTTTTAATTTTGTTCTTATCTATTATTGATTCTAAAAATCGACATGAATAACTTATTTTTGTTTATTGCAATTGATAGGGGCACAAATATAAAAAATGTATTTATTATTCTGAAACTGAACTTATGATAAAGAATAAATTTTTTTATCAAAATGGATTTATAAATAGGATCATATATATATATATATATATATATAAAAGGAGATATACTTAAGTAGGAACCTGTAAAGTCCCTTGGCTCATGCATGTCAATAGCTAATAATGGCTGAATTATTTGAAACCGATTTTATATAGGTCTTCGTGACTCCTCGTTTGTTGATCGACTTTTCAATTGGGCTCATCGTTCTGTGTTGCTTTGTAAATGCCATTGAATGTTGCATCTCAACCCCAATTAGATTGGATCCGACTATCACGTATGCACATGCACTTTGTAAATCTCAAAAGATTTTGAAATGATATGTGTTTTTTTTTTTCCGGTTGTCATAGCTCACGCACTTGTCATAACCCGTAAATGTCACAAACTTGGTACAAGGATGGTGCTTGATGTTACTTGGGCTACAATTCGGACAAGATTTTGAAATGATATGAGTTTATGTCCATCATCCTTTGATCATCCCTCACTGTTATTTACTACTCAGCCGGTTGGCCCTAGATATAGGATAATATTCCAAGTTTGTATTTTGTTTTCAATTTTTATAATAAGATTCTTAAAAGTTGAAGAGGAGAAGAAGAAGAATAAGAGTAAAAGGTTAAAAATATATCAAACTTTAGACGCTTCATATTTCTCGTCTCATTATTTTTCTACATTATAACAAAAGTCATATAATTAATAAAGCATTTAACGTTAGCTTTTTTTTTTTATATTGATACGTACTGATAAAATAAGTATTTTAAATATTTCTATGGAGGCATTATAAAATTTCCTTTCACTTCATTATGTTCCAAACAGGTGATAGAATTTTTCAATATTCTTAGGTTGTTGTAATGTTGAAAATAATGGGACGACGAATATAATATGCGTAACTGTAAGGAGCAAGATCAACCATATCTATTACCTAATGCTCACCCTTGATACGGCGCCGTTGCACCACGCTTCAACCCTTAGCAGCTCCCCGCCCCCACATGGTGCCCCAGCTCCTCGCCTTTCCTGCTTCAATTTTTTTTTAAAATTTTAAACATATTTATAATAAAGAAAATTAAACATTACATTTTTTAAAAAATTATCATATACCACTCGGGTCCTTATTATAATTCCATTATAACTAATTCCCACATGTTAAGGAATGATAGATAAATCATTAAATATACCTTAAATTGATATATATTTTTTAAGTTTAACCCTGTTACAATTTTTCTCAGCTTACATTTATAAATTATTCACACCTTCTATATAAATTTAACTCTCAAATTCACATTCCAAATACTAAATTTATAATGAGAAATAAAACATTTTTGCAAAGCTATAAATTAAAACATTCTCAAAGTAATTAGTTTTCTTAATATCTAAAATAAAGTCAACTCAATCTTATATTTAAGATCGGCTTCGTGATTTCCCGTTTTTTGACAAAATTTTCAATTGGGCTCACCATTTGTGGTGCAAGTAAATGCCATTGAATGTTGCACTCTTTAATTACGTAAATTGGATCCGATTCTCATTCATGCATCAGAATCTACACTGAAACTTTTTTAATATTTTTCCTAGTCCTTGGAACCTAACTAAGGTTTTCCCTCTTTATTTTCTATAATGTTAAAATCTACTATTACTTCTTCTAATGCGCCATCAACTGGTCAAATTGTTATAGGCTAAATATGATCATAGTTAGAGATGAATAGGAATAATACAGTCATCAACAGACCAGACTCTTAACAAATTTTCTATGTTACGTTGAGCACAAGTGTTTAATGTCTGAACTGTTTATGGAACTGCGCCATTTCAATATTCCTTATCATCACCCTCTGGCCTGTTGCATTGAACTCTTAAAACATGCATGTTGCCCCTAAAAAGATAAATATATTTATTCCATATACATGTTTGGAATAGATATACACCCATACGCGTTCTCAGAAAATATAGACCATAATATACATTAATTTAACGCATAAAGAGAACAAACTAACATAATACTAGTACTACAAAAGCAAAATATCATACGATCGCTAGAAATTTACTACTAATCACATGGCCTCAAGACTTAAATTGAACAAACAAATGTCTGTTCTGGGTGATTAGGTCACTTCTCTTCTTTAATAGCAGTATTTGTCAAGAATTGAGCCAATCCCATGGTCAAAGCTGATGTAGATATCAGGGAAGCTTTCAAGATGCTCACAACCTGCAATTTTCATATGATCATGTTCCAAAATTACAATAGAAGTTATAGAAGTTGTAGCTAGCACATTATCGGTTAGAAGTATTAAGGTGTATTAGTTGGTGATGACCCTCAAATCTATAAATAGGGGTCTTAACAAAGTGATTTAGTATGAAGGGATCAATATTGATCCCTACCAAGAAAAGAAAAGGGAGTCCGCTTAGGTCTCCCTCAATCTCTAGAGTGTAGGGTTATTAGTTCATCTCCCTCAAATGAGGGATGATTAGTGTTAGACAAATTAAATTAAAATGCTTAAAATCAAATTAGAGTACCTCTTGGACACCAACGCAAATTGTCCTTTCTTCCAAGTCATGCTCAGACACTTTAGAATTAGCTTCTTTATTCAAAAATGACACAACAAGGCCAGATGAAAAAGGTTTCTCAGTCAAATCATCCGCAACTGTGAACATGGTCGGCCTCTTCACATATCCATACGATGGTTTGGTCGCGGGCAAATGTTTGGGGTCCCACAAGTTAACCGCTAGTGGAAGCCGATCTAGTGAACAATAATCACCAGTAATCCATGGGCCAGCTAGATAACAAGTTGATCTAGGATCACCCACATCGCTATAATAAAGATAGAGCGGTGAAGGATACATCACTTCACTGATGGGTAACATTTGTTTTTTCAACTTATATTGTGGAGCAAACTTAAGGTCGGCCAACATGTTAGTCCCTGAAATGAAAACAGTGGATTTAAAAGAAGTCAAACTGTTGTACAATTTGTCGATGCATCCCAAACAAGAATTTCCTTGTAAAACTCTCTCCACTGCTCCTAGGGGGATTGCCAGGAAGCTAAGAAGCTGCTCTATGAAATCTTCATCAACTATAGCAAACAATACTTTGAACTTAGATTTTTCAATCATTATATTCAACTTCATCCTTATATCCTCTCTGCCAGGTATTTCACTTGTATTCTTTAAGGCCGTGTCTTTTGGATTCTCAACGATTTGTTTCCTTCTTAGGAACGAATCTGTAAGTACTGTACTTGAGACCAGGGAGCATCTGAGGAGGTCCATTACCTTCAATCAAGAGCAAAAGGCAGGAGAAGATAAGAAATCTTTGTGCAGAAGGCACTCACCATTAAGGTATCCCACTTTGGTGTCGTATTTATAAGTCTACTTTGAGAGTAATAAATGACTGTGTGACAATTTTACCCCTATTAGATACAGAGAGAGAAGTAAGAGATGAAAAATACACATTCTTAAATGAGAGAAAAAATAGAAAAATCTATCAATTTAGTTTATATTTATTAATTTAACTGATTTTCTTTGGAGTTAGATAATATAAACTTACAAATAGGACCAGAGTGGTATGATGTTAGGAGAAGTGCTATTAAATTGGCATAAGCTATTCTGATAGAATCATAGAAGACAACTCTAATATATATAGCAAATTCACTAAAATCTAATAACCGCACCGTAATATTACAACATGATTACCTCCTTTGGGTCAATATTAACAACGAAATCCTCAATTTTATCTTTAGAACGTAGAGTCTTTAGCAGACACAAGGTTGAAGTCAGATTGAGAGGTACTACATGTAAATCGTCATAAACAACAAAAGATGCTTCCCGCACGTAGCCTTCCCCGGGATGATCTGTCCATGTTTCGTGTCACATAATTTTATTAACTTTACAATAACAACAAGAAAGGCATAATATTATTAGCATATAGTATACTACCTCGGGTAGTGAATAACACCTAATTGGCTTATTTAGAGATGTTAAGAAAACTAGTTACGTTATTTTAAAGTATTTATATTTATTATTTTTTTTCTAATTAAATTATTTTATCTAATTTATAAATTGATATATAATATAATAAAACACAATATGTGATATAATTAGCACAGGAAGTAGTATTACAAAAGTGAGTAATTTTACCTCCACTTATGATTCCGGCTAGCACGTACGTGTGTCAAATTCCTGCCACATTTGCATTTTTTATTGTTGGAGGTGCTCACCAGCATATAGGATTCTCTGCGGCAGGGGGACATTTCACAAGCATAAAACTTAGTGGGCTCAGTGTCATCAATGTTGAGTTTGAGCCTCTGATTAAAACGTTCCATTGAGTTCCTTGGCTGAAGCAACATTTGCTTACATGTCTCAGAATTCCAATACTTAGAATCCAGATTACCCACACTTTGATACAAAGAGCTCATGCATCCTAACCTCAACGGCTTCATGTTAGAATCCTTATGCACAAGTCTGGCAATAGTTCCCAGTGGCAGCGTCAGGAAGCTTAAAAGAACATCTACGAAATCCTTCCCTGCTTCAGCATAGAGCACTCTGTTTTCCTCTTTGTCCACAACAATTCTCACTGTAATTTGTTTACTTGTTGCAGTTGAATTTGAAGCCATGGGTATGGTAAAAATGGAAACTGGAACAAAAAACATAAGTAAAGGTCAAGAAAATATATATAATAAGATATACTTAGGTAGGAAACTTGTAGAGTCACTTGGCTCATATACGTTATTATTAATATCGTTCCACAAAGACTCCTTCCACAAAGACTCAATTGAATCAGTGATTAGACATTACATTTTTATGTTTCATTTAAGTTGAACAGATTATATTTCTATGTTTCATTTAAGTTGAACTGATCAAAACTGATTTCAACGAGTGAAGAGAAATTAAACCAAAAACTAGTAATAACAAAAACTTTTCACAAAGAACAACTTTCAATATCAAGAAGGATAACTTAAAGTTGTTAATCCCTTATTTGCTTCTTAGATTTTACCCCCTAAATTAATTTGAACTTGACTTAATCAACTAATCTAGAGTCTTAATGTCTACACATGCATGTCGGTCCATTTATAAACCTACCTCACTTAATTATGTAATGTCTCATACAATTAAGTAAGATGCAATTTAGATTAGAACCACTCTAATTTGATTATGAGAAGCTTCTAGGTATATGTCTATTATAAACGCAAATTATATTAAAAATGTAATTTCACATTATTTAATCTCATAGTAAATTTAAGATTCCCTTTTCCAAATTCAATCCTAAATCCCCAAAACATGCTTAAGGGTGGCCAATCGCTAAACAATAACTATAAAAATAAGATTAAATAAACTAAATTAAAATTCAGTAAAACTAATTAGTGAGAATAATCTCTAAGTCTCATATAAATTCAAAATTCATAGTACTATAAGTTGAATAGGAAATCAGCCGCACATGTTTTAGTGTGTTTTTGGATTAACTTTTGAAGAATAACTTTTACGATTTATTAGGTAAATATGTGAGATAAATTTTATCTCGATTTATAAGACTTTTGAAACTGCGTTCTGGGTTTACCTAAACACTCACTTAATCAAGTTCATCGCAGCAAAACCAAAAATTCAGAGTTCAATAAATATTGAAAGAGAATGATAAACAGAATCAAAATACTGTCAGTGAATTTAACGAAGAGCAAAATTAACAATGCGTGCTGAAACAACTCCGTCGCTTCTTAGTTCAATCGATTCCTCTCTCTCTGTCTCTTGCATAACACGACGTCACAGCTCGTCAGGACCTTCCTCTGGGCAAGTTCACCGGAGAAGATGATGAATAGTGGAGCACGGCCTCCTTTGCTCTGGTCCAAACAGCGTCAGAAAGGAGAGGAAGAAAAAGATTCCCTCTCCGTCTGATTGCAGCTCCTGCAAATCGACAATGGAAGAGGAAGAAGAAGGTCCACCGTGGTTGCTCCTTGGAGAAGACGATGATGATGATTGTTCCCAATCGTCCAGATCGGCTGCCTCTCCGTGAAGACAAACAGTCCAGAGATGTCGCCTCCTCCCTTGCTGCTCTCCCACTTTCCTTCAATTCCCAAAATGCTGTCGCCTCATGGGCTCAAGTCCGATGCTTCTTTTTAACAAGTCCGATGCTTCTTTTCAACTGATCATACAGGGTCGTTCTTTTCCCCTTGGCTGCAGGAAAATATCACAATTAATGTTTTTAAGCCTGGCAGTATAAGTTATACACCATAAGTATGGAAGGGGAGTTTTGTCTTGATTTACATGAACATACTTTAAATCCAAAACTTTGAATTTTTACTATGATAATTTTTGTTTATCCTAAATCTATCTATTTATTTCTATTCTATTTAAAAGTGAAATATCTATACTAATATCCCTAAATAATGTATCAAATCAATATCTTATAAAATCTTAAGAAAGTGCATTAAATTTTGCAATTAAGATTCTCCAAATGTACCGAAATATAATCAAATTCACTTAAAAATGGAGAATCATTAAAAGTTTAAGAAAATATATATAATAAGATACTTAACAAGGAAACTTGTTGAAACGGTGGCAGACAAGAATTAGTGAGGGAGTTGGTGGCTCTCCTTTTTCTTAATTAATTGCATCTCCTTTTCTTTATTATCATGGTGTTTCTTTCTTTTGCTTAACTTTTTTTCGATACAGATGAAACGATTCTTTTGCTTACTTTCATCGTTTTATTTCTTTCCCTAGTATAAATAGGTGTGTTTGGTTTCATTGCAAGGACTCAATTTTTTTTTTCTTTTTTGGGGTCAAAGGACTCAAATTTAAAAGAAGTATTTTGTGTTTGGTTTCTATACCACTTGTAGAGTCACTGAGCGCATGTACGTAATTATTAACTAGTAATGGTTGGATTATTTGAACTGGATATGACTTAAGTGCATATTTGGATTATTTTTTGGATATTAGTTTTTATAATTTACGAGGTAGTATGTGAGAGGAGTTTTGTTTCAAATTGTGAGAAAGAACTTCTAAAACTATATTTTTGATTTTTTTTTCAAACACACTGAATAAGCCTTGGGGACTCCTTGTTTGTGTTTGTAGGTCAAGGCCATTGAATGTTGCACCCTTTTGGAAGCGACAGGTTCCTTATGGCAGCAACCACAGAGGGATTGGATCCGACTCTCATGCATGCACCCTGCATCTCAAAAGTTCAGTAAAACTGTAAAAATACATCAACCCTTTAACATTACGTAAGATTTTATTTTGCTCATTTATTTTTTTTATAAAATAAAAATGACTGGCACCAAAAATTATCATATATATGAGACAAAAGGTGTCAAGGTTAATGACCGCAAAAATATTTTATATCTGGCCAAAAATTTTAAAGCAAGAGGATTAAAGATTACTACTCTTGGCTTTTTGAAATGATACGACGAGTTTATGTCATTCACGTTTTTCCCCCCTCAAAAATGTCATTCACGTTTGATTATCACTTCTATGGCATTTTATTTGCGGTGACTATTCGCCAGGTTGTATTCAGATTAGATCATCAAAAATTGGTGAAAAAAAGAGGTCCCATACATCATATATGGTTTGGTATCTAAAGATGGAAATGGAAAGTTTACTATGATGAATTGTAACAAATCCAAATGAGTTGGGCTATGGGCTAGTTGAAAGAGAAAGCCCAAATCAAGGTCATGGATTACGAGGGAGTGAGAGGATTAGAAGAAAGCCTTGGAAGCTGCGGGAATTATGTGAGGAAGAATAGTATAAAGAGACAAAAACGGTTAGAGGGAGGGTGTGTCATAATTTTCGAGAATCTTTTCCCTACTTTGAGATATTCTGTGCTTTTCTCCTCTCCTCTTGTTTTCTGCATGTTCCTTCTATTTCTCTCTATTTCTGTGACTCTTAATGACCTGTTCTTTGTAATTGTTATAGTTTATGACTGTGAAGTTTGACTGGGAATAGTTCAATAGTAATATAAAGAGCAGATTATTTCCATATTTCTTTGCTCTGTTCGCATTATAATTTTACCTTGACATTTGGTGCTTTCATTGAGCTTCACAGTCGATGATGGCAGAGAATACTCGTTTGAAAGAAATGCAAGCTGACATTTGCAAGACAAATGAGTTTGTCAATGAAGCTAAAGGCCGTTTCGAAGAACTGGGTGGCATGCTTCAGTCGCTGGTTAAGTCCGTTGATAATGTTACATTGTGCCTTGATAAAATCTAGTCCTCCTCCTCTACGACTTCATCTTCTGCTGGGATTCCGATGGTTCAACCGTTGAATGTTTCATCTCTTTCGTATAAGCCGATGAAACTGGATTTTCCTCGATTTGACGGTTTCGATGCACTTAATTGGATTTTCAAGGCTGAACAATACTTTAAGTATTATGATGTTATGGATCCTCAGCGTCTTGTTATTGCTTCGATGCATCTGGATGGGGACGTGCTACCGTGGTTCCAAATGTTGGAGAAATCTGGCCGGATTCCATATTGGTTTGCTTTTGCTAAAGCCATTGAGGCTCAATTCAGTCCTTCTTACTTTGAATTTGCTCGATCACAATTATTTAAACTTACACAACAGGGACTTGGTGGTTCCTTGGATACTTACAACTCTAAATTCCTTTCCCTGGCCAATCGTACTGAAGATCTACCTGAGTTTGCCTTGTTGGACTGTTATTTGGGAGGTTTGCTTCCAGATCATCCTACTACCGTTCTCTCTACTATGTCTCTTGCTCGTCTATTTGCTGATCCTGCCATTACAGGCATTGCTTCAGTTTTGACGGACTCTACTCCTAAACCACAGTCATATCTTCTTTCAGCATACAAATCTTCTACTCCCTTTAAAAGTCCCGTCGACCAATCGACTTTGAATACTGCTAGAGGTGGAAAATCTAATTTGCCTCCATTATTACCAACCCTGAAGTTACCTCCTATCAAGAAGATGACTCCGAGTGAGATGCTCATTTGTCGCGAGAAGGGTTTATGCTATACATGTGATGCTCGTTTTACATCCACGCATAAATGCCCCAATAAACAATTGATGATGTTTCACACCAATGATGACGTCAAGGACTCCTTTGAGGATGCCACTGATGAACCTGAACTAGAGGCCACTCTTCATCATTTATCTATTTATGCTCTTCGGGGCACACATAGGCCTGCCACTATTTGGTTTAATGGCACTATTCATGGTACGGCTGTCCAAATTTTATTGGATGGCGGTAGTTCTGATACTTTTATCCATCCATGAATTGTCAAGCATCTCCAACTACCTATTTCTCCTATTGATGACACTACTACAGAATTGAGATATAACCACCCCCAAAGACGTCTCAAATTGAAAATTGGATGGTTAAAAAGGGAGGCGGTGGCATTTTTGTAATTATATATAGGGAAAATACCAGCTAGGTCCCAAGCTACAAAATTAATCTCAAAAAAGTCCCTTTGCAAATTCCAATATCAGAAAAGTCCCTAGGGACTTTTCTGACAGCATTTCCCTTTGAGCAATTACTAAAATAGCCCCCACTTGTAAAACGAGCTTAAGGTGTTGTAAACATAGCAACAAATGTTGTAACATAAACCATTTAGACTTTCTTTCTCCCAAGTTGTAAACGCCGCGTATGAAGTTGTTAATATAACTGAAGATATTGTAAATATAGCAGACCATATTATAAACGATGATAGAAGAAAGTGGAGCCTACGTGTTGGCTTGTTACACAAGCTACTGCCCTGGTGGGAGTGGTTGTAAATGTAGCTTAAAAACTTGTAAAAAGAGTTAAAGGTGTTGTAAACGTAGCAACAAGTGTTGTAACATAAACCATTTAGACTTTCTTTCTCCCAAGTTGTAAACGCTGCTTATGACGTTGTTAATATAACTGAAGATGTTGTAAATATTGCAGAACATCTTGTAAACGATGGTAGAAGAAAGTGGTGCCTAAGTTGTGGCTTGTTGTACAAGCTACTGCCCTGGTGTCCCTGGTGGGAGTGGTTGTAAACGTAGCTTAAAAACTTGTAAAAAGAGCTAAAGGTGTTGTAAACGTAGCAACAAGTGTTGTAACATAAACCATTTAGACTTTCTTTCTCCCAAGTTGTAAACGCCGCTTATGACGTTGTTAATATAACTGAAGATGTTGTAAATATATCTTCAGTTACAACATCTTCAGTTATATTAACAACGTCATAAGCGGCGTTTACAACTTGGAAGAAAGAAAGTCTAAATGGTTTATGTTACAACACTTGTTGCTACGTTTACAACACCTTAAGCTCGTTTTACAAGTGGGGGCTATTTTAGTAATTGCTCAAAGGGAAATGCTGTCAGAAAAGTCCCTAGGGACTTTTCTGACATTGGAATTTGCAAAGGGACTTTTTTGAGATTAATTCTGTAGCTTGGGACCTAGCTGGTATTTTCCCTTATATATATGTAGGGGAACCTTTAGGCATCCCAAATTTGAATTTGGGACGTCTAAAGTGCTTCCTGGCGCGAAATATAAATTTCATAAATTTTTTTTAGCGCCTAGAGCTGGGTTTAGGCGTCCCAAATTCATTTGGGCGTCCCCTACCCGCATGTCAGACACTTGTCTGACATGCGTCTTCTCATCTATCACACCTCTCCTCACATCCTCTCAACAATAACTTTACTCTTCTTCCTCCTCTCCATTCCCACCCACCGTCGGCCCTCCTGTTTGTTTGTTTCTTCAACTCCTCCCTCCTCCCTTGTTCAAGCTCTTTGTTTCTTCAACTCCTCCCTCCTCCCTTCTTCTTCCTCTTTGTTTCTTTGTTTCTTCAACGCACGCAACCGACCCTGCTGCAACTTCACCTCCTCCACAGTGGGTAGATTTTTGCTCTCTCCTCCACCTCCGTCCTTCCATTGTTGTGCACACCACCGTGGATCTCCAACGTCTTCTCTACCTCTCCAACATACTAGCTAGTGGGCGCCCCTGATCAGATTGGTTTATTTTCTTCTTGTTTTTTTTGTAACAGAATGGTATATTTTGTTTTTGAAATATAAATTTACTTGAAATGGTTGAGATTGTGCTTATATATTGCTTATATTGAGATGGTTGAGATTAGCCTGATGTGTTTGGTGTGGTTATATTGCTTAAATTGCATTTATTCGGGAATGGTTTATTTTCTTGTTTAAATATAAATTTACTTGTGTATAATAGAAATCCCTGTTGTTCAGTTTTAGGAAAATCTAGCTTTTATAAGCCAATGGAGATTTATCCATACACACGTAGTGGCACCACCCCATTTCATTGGTCTTGTTCCTGCACCATTAATTAGTATATATAATAAAATAAAATATGATTTATTTAAATTAAAGAAATTCTTGTATTCCAAACGAATTATGAAGAATAATTCAAGCCAAAACTAAAAAAGAAAACCATAACCCCAATATTCATTAAATGATTTTTATCTAAATATTTTCAATAAAACAATTTTATTTTTGGAAGATCTCAACTTAAAATTGTTTTGTTAATATGAAACTCATTTTTTTAATTCTTCCAAACCTCAAAAAAATTCTTTAATTTAATCTTATTGTATTTATTTTATTATACATTAATTTTATATACATATACTTACTAAAAAAATAAGTTACATAGCACTGAAACCCTTTTAAGAGGCTAGGAGGGGGCAATAAAGTTATTAAGCCCATATTTTAAAATCCTAAATTGGGTTGATAACTTAATTAGGCAATCCCATCATATGTCGTTGAGAATTGTACTAAACGTGTGAATGTTATTGGTAATGCCTTAGGTGGTAACAAAATGGATCATAGTTGGATGAATGCTTTGAGAACTAGTGAAGAATATGAGAAAGGGGTGGACGAATTTATTGAATTCGCTAAAAAGAATGCTCCTGCAAGAAATGGGAAGTATTTTTGTCCTTGTGTCAATTGTTTGAATGAGAGTAGACGGGATGTTGATGTCATAAAGGATCACCTACTTTGTGATGGAATAAATTTGCGATACACAAGGTGGATATGGCATGGTGAGGAAGTAACTGATTGTCCGTCACACAAGAAGGAAGCTGTGGATGTCATAGATGAAGATAGAATGGAGAGAATGATTAACGATGTTGAGGCAGAATCCTTTGCGCAGTCGCAGGAGTATGACAGCCTACGGAGTGATGCAGAGACACCATTGTACAGTGGTAGTAAGTACACGCGGCTGACAGGAACATTACATTTGGTTAACTTAAAGGCAACTTGTGGGTGGACCGATAGTAGTTTCACATTGCTACTTGAACTATTGTGTGATATGTTTCCGGAGGATAATGTACTTCCAAATCGTATGTATGAGGCCAAGAAAATCCTGTCTACAATGGGTATGGAGTATTAAAAAGATACATGCTTGCCCTAATGACTGCGTACTATACAGAAATGAGTACGGAGGTCTTAGTGAGTGTCCTAAGTGTAAAACTACATGATACAAAGTGAAAAAAGATGGTGGTTGTGGTGATGTGACAAGTAAAAGGCAACCTTTAAAGGTTATGTGGTATCTTTCAATAATACCACGTTTTAAACGTTTGTTTGCGAGTGCAACAAAAGCGAAGAAGTTGAGATGGCACTCTGATGAGAGAATATCTGATGGGAAATATCTTCAGCACCCAGCTGACTCTCCACAATGGCAAAAAATAGATGAAATGTTCCCTCAATTTGGCAGCGAGCCGAGAAACCTATGGCTTGGGCTTTATACAAACGGCATCAATCCGTATAGAACTCTTACTAGCACACATAGTGCGTGGCCAGTTCTCCTTGTAATATACAACTTGTCTCCCTGGCTATGTATGAAACGTAAGTATATGATGCTATCTATGATGATTTCTGGACCAAAACAGCCAGGGAACGATATTGATGTCTATTTGGCGCCTTTGATTGAGGACTTGAAGAAGTTGTGGGAGGAAGGCGTAGATGTGTTTGATGCTTATAAGAAGGAGTCTTTCAAGCTACGTGCAATGATTTTCACAACGATAAACAACTTCCCTGCGTACGGAAACTTGTCAGGGTACAGCGTGAAGGGTCACAAAGCATGCCCAATATGTGAAGCAGACACACACTTCCAACAACTAAAGCATGGAAGAAAAACTGTCTACCTTGGCCACAGGAGGTTTCTTCATCGGTTCCACCCGTATCGTAGGCTAAGAAAGCGGTTTAACGGCTTACCGGAGCATGGAATGGCTCCAAAGTCATTAACCGGAGAGGAAGTCTACAGTCGAGTGGAACGTATCCATGTCACTTTTGGTAAGAATCAGAGGGTTGCGGGTGAGAAGAACATATGGAAGAAGAGATCCATTTTCTTTGATCTTCCATATTGGCGTTCGCTTGACGTGAGACACAGTATTGATGTGATGCATGTGGAGAAGAATGTTTGTGATAGCCTTATCAGTACGCTTTTGCACATACCAGGGAAGACTAAGGATGGGATTAATGCGAGATTAGACCTTGTCGATATGGGAATAAGAGAACGGTTACATCCACAACTAAGAGATGATGGTAGGAGGGCATACATGGAGCCAGCAGCGCATACACTATCAAAAGCAGAGAAAAGAAGTTTGTGTGGGTGTTTGCATGAAATGAAGGTGCCGCAAGGGTATTCCTCGAATGTGAGAAGATGTGTCTCAATGGACGATTTGAAGTTAGTGGGAATGAAGTCCCATGATTATCATGTGTTGATGCAACAACTATTACCAGTAGCTATTAGAGGCATAATGAAAGATGAAGTACGAACCACAGTGACAAGATTGTACGTTTTCTTCAATGCTATTTGTAACAAAGTCATTGACACTGAAAAGTTGGATGAACTAGAAAATGAGGGTTACATTATTTTGTCACAACTAGAGATGCACTTTCCTCCTTCATTTTTTGATATAATGGTGCATTTGGTAGTTCATTTGGTGAGGGAGGTAAGGCTATGCGGTCCAGTTTACCTGAGGTGGATGTACCCTTTCGAGCGATACATGAAGATCTTAAAAGGGTATTCTAAAAATCCTTATCGACCAGAAGCCTCAATAGTAGAAAGATATGTAGTTGAGGAGGCTATGGAGTTTTCCAAAGATTATATGTCAGGGAAGAAGGAACAATCTCGGCATGAAGAAGGGAGAAGCAAGGGAACACGAGGACTGAAAGTGAAGAATGTTCCTTGTGAAGAGGTGTTGCAAGCCCACTTATATATCCTGAATAATATGGAAGAAGTTCAACCTTACATAAATGAACACAGAAAGACTTTGAAGAACAAGAATCCAAGGAAGAATGACATGCAGATTGCTATTGAGCAAAACAAGACATTCATACAGTGGTTCGAGCAAAAGGTTTTGCACGAGATCGGTGTGTCTGAGACAATCGAGTGGCTAGCTTGGGGGCCTTCGTTTCAAGTCATTACTTGGACCGGTTATGATATAAATGGATATTCTTTCTATACCAAAGAGTAAGATGACAAAAGTACCATGCAAAATAGTGGGGTCATGGTAGAAGCTGAATCTATGCACTTTTCCAGTTCGAGAGACAAAAACCCCATATTAGCGTCTATGGCCTATTATGGAGTTATAGAAGAAATATGGGAGTTGACATACAACAAGTTCAAAGTTGCTTTATTTAAATGTAAGTGGGTTAGCAATAATGCCGTGGTAATAGATAAACAATTTGGATTTGTCTCAGTCGATCTTCGAAGAGTTGGCTATAGAGACGAGCCCTTCATTTTAGCAAGCCAGGCGAAACAAGTGTTTTATGTCACCGATCATGCCAGCAAAAACATGTCCATTGTCCTTAAAAGTAAAAAACAGAAGTATGGTAATCCGACCTTCAACCTTGATGACACACCACCTTTCACAACAACTACACCTCGAACAAATGAAGTAGAATTGGTAGATGATGATGAATATACTGTAAGAAATGACTATGGTGAAGGACTATGGGAAACAATATAGAGTAAGACCTTAATTTATAAACGAGAACTATGTTTTTTCTGTTTTACTTCCCGCTTAGTATATTTCGTTTTCATTGCAATTTATTTACATTTCTGATGTCGCTTTTTGTGTTAACAGGAATATGGACAACTCTAGTGATGACGAAAGGTGTAGAGATGCCGAAAGCTCTAGCAATAACGAAAGGCCTAGAGTTGAACCCCCTGCAAGAAGGAGGGTTAGAGGCTGTACAAAGATGGGAGCATTGGTTGCACGTCATGAACATCAACAGGAGAGGCTGCATATAGACTTCGATGACAATCTGAATCCAGTTGGTCCTGAGGAAGACCACTTTATTAGCTACGTAGGACTTTTGGCTCTAAGCAAAGTGCGCATTACCTACGATAATTGGAGATTGGTTCCCCCAAAAACGAAAAACATGATTTGGTAGCAACTTTTGGTATGTAAGTTTTGATGCATTGTAGCTTTGTTCTTATTGTTTGAAATATAATAATCTTATGTTTTACTTTGCAGCAAACATACGATGTCCCAGACACCACAGAGATGTATAGGCACTGGATGGATGAGGTTCGTGTATGATGGAAAGGTTTCAAGAACAAGCTAACAGCACGGTATATTTGAGGGGCCCTTAGGGGTCAGGATCCATGTGCACAGTATACGTATTTGTCTCCAGAGGACTGGAGGTTGTTTGCGGCATCACGAGCAGATCCTGAGTTTTTGGTAAGATTTCTATCATCATGATATATAACTTGTAATTTTCATATACTTTATATTGTTGATTTATTTTTTGTTGTTTTTCATTCATAGAAATTAAGTGCAGCAAATGCCCAGAGGCAAGCAGAAAATAAATATCAACATTTCATGTCTCGCGGTGGATATCGGAAGCTTGAGCGGCAAATGATGGCATAAGAGTTAGAGAAAATAAAGGAAGCAGTGGAATTTGATCCTAGCGTTGTTATCCAGCCACCGGCACCTCCTCCACGTCACAAAAAATGGAAAGCAGGGAGGATTAAGGCTGGGAAGTACATAAATTCGACTGTTGCTGAGGTTGCTGTTACGTGTGTAAATGATCAATTAAATAGTGCAAGTGTACACTGTCGTAATCAAGTAATATAGAAGTGAGTAGAGTATCGTTCCCACGAGGATTGATCACTAAGTACCAAAATTGGTAATTTTAATTCTATTTAGTTGATCGATAAATTGGTGATTGAGAGTACAAATAAAAGAAAAATAATTAAATATGCGTGCAGATGATATGAAAACAAATATGAGAAAAAGTCCTAGGGATTAGATTTCACTTAACAAATTCCGGATTGAATCACTTATCTAATCTAGTCCAATTTATTCCACATGATTGATAGTCGAGTTTCCCTAATTTAATTACTAGCCTCTTCCAAGGTCAAGCAATTCTATAATTAATTGCTAATCCAATATATTCCTATATGAATTTAAGCAATTAATTATGCATTAAAATTTATGGAACTCTATAAGACTGCACAACTCATATGAATATATTCCTATTTCATATGCAAGTTATGGTTTTAATTATAGGGTCTACACACATGTATCTCCTTCCGGTCTCAACATATATATTGGAATCATTCAAAAGATGGCCAATCAAATGAAAGCATTAAGAGTAATAATTAAAACTCAATCATAAAGGAAAAATAAAACTAGACTTAATAAGTTAAGATTCAATCCGTTATTAGTAAGCTACGTCATCACCCTAGGAAAATGAAAATTTAGCTCATGATAAAATTGAAAACAAAACCAAAATAAATTGACATTACATAAAACTAGAATGAAATCCTCATAAATACTGCATAAAACTTGAATATTAAATTCTCAAACATACATATACAACCAAAAGATGCATGAAAAATGTAAAAATCTAGCCGTCCCTTTAGAAGGTAAAACCTTCCATGTAGGTAGCATACAAAAAGTAATACTATCCTAAGCCTTCCATAGAGGAGGCATGCAAGAAGAAATAGAAGAGAGGAAAGTAATAGATATGAAAAATGGTGTGTAAGTAGATAAGAGAGAAGAGTAATGGAAATGAAATGGTATGTGTGGAGAAGAGATATGAGTAATGGATATAAATTGGTGTCTAATGTGAAGGAGAGGGTGGCTATATATAGGGATAAATGGAGTAAGGTAGATGAAGTGGTAGATGAAATGTGATAGGTGGACTAATAGATAGAATGTGGTAGATGGAGTAGTAGATGAAATGTGATAGGTGGATTAATAGATAGAATATGGTAGATGGAGTAGTAGGTGAAAAGGAAGATGAAGTGGTAGATGAAATGTGGTAGATGAAGTAGTAGGTAAAAAGAAAGATGAAGAGGTCGATGAAATGGTTGGTGGAATGGTAGATGATTCCCGCTCTCAACTTTCAAGCAAAAATTCGAAACCCTTGGAGATAGAACTGGAATTTCGTCTCAACATAAAAGTTGTAGAGCTCTTTCTTAGCTTTTTATCCATATAAAGAATGTCCCGATCCGACATCTAGAGCTCCAGATATTGCCTGAAAACTGAAAGAGGGTCTAATTTAGTATTTTCCAAGAAATTCTATTTTATGCCAAAATCATTATTTATTTATAAATTACACCCAAATTTATTAAATTGAGCTCAAATGTCATCCATAAAATCATCATATAAGGGAAAATAAATATGTAAATATTTCACTTATCAAATTCCCCCACACTTAGCTCTTGGACGTCCTCGGACAAGGAGTGACCATTAAGTGCTTCCAACAAAATTAGAAGTGTCAAGTCATAAGCAAGAACACAATTAAAAAATAAAGGAATCATAGTATTCATGAATCAACGAAAATATAAACTGGTAATTTCATTTGAAAATGAATAAACTGAGTTCGTAGTTATGACTCATTCTCCCAATCTCTCAAGTGTTTAAGGGTAAGTGTTTCACTCGAATTCAACCGAAAAAATTGCACTACCATAGGCTTGCTAAAAATCTCAATCTCCACTATCTAATTCACATGCATAATTCAAATCAAAAGGACTTGTTAAGGATTGTAATAGAGTTAAGGTAAAAGGAATGTAAAACGTGATATGAAAAACTAAATAGAACAATAAAAAAAAAATGGGCTAGCTTCTGAATAAATCTATTTCATCACAACAACCCACAATTTGAATACTCACAATATTTTTTTTTTTTTTCATTTTTTTTTTCATTCTCTTTTTTTTTTTTTTTTTTTTTTTGCACTTTTGAAGTTGATGATATATACACCCCCACACTTGTCAAAAGCCCATTTCACAAAAATTTCAAATGCTCTACTAATCTTCCAAATTAAGTAAAAGCATTTGATATATCATTAAAGTATATGTCAATGGGTTGTGAATAAAGAAACAGTCAATGAGGCTCAAAGGGGCTTATCAACGGTATAATTGCAAGGTTGGCTATTTGGCTCTAGCTAAACAAAATGAATGCCTTTATCATCTTTGAATGTGCATGTGAAATGTAATTTCAACCAGATTTAAAGCAAGTTCTAGAGTGACAACTTAGTAGGTGAATATCACACATAAGAGAAATAATCATTATAGGCTCAAAAGCTCACGGTTAGGGGCTTTCAAACTCAGCTCATTCAATCTCAAAATTCATCACCAATTGTAACAATCGGTTGTTCATTCATGCTATGAAATCTCTAAATTCAATTTATCCATACTCAAAACTTATATACTTCTTAAGATCATTACAAAGCACTTAAATAGGATGACTTTTTTTTTTTTTTTTGAATGAACAAAAACATGCAACTACTAAAATGCGTCTCAGGAGTTAAGAATAACTCCTTACTCTGCCATTTTTTTCACACCCCATGCATCTAATGGTTTTACTAACTAACAAAAGAAAAACAAAATTTTTTTTTTCTCCTCCCCCAACCTAAATCAGACATTGTCCCCAATGTCTTCTAGAGCTCAGAGAAGGTTTTTTTTTAGAAACATAAAACACATAATAAAGTAAAATCAAAATACTAAAAGTAAAACCAAGAGATTAAGGAAAGTTACAACCGAAGGGTGGTATCTGGGTTCTGCTTCTGACTGCTATCTGAAGATTGCCCACCTATTTGCTTGATGAGTAGATCTGGTTTAGGTTCATAGGTTTGCAGTTGATCGAGCAGCTGATCAGCAGTTGGTGCAGAAATTATGGAATGGCGAGTCGCTTGGGGTATGAATCCTGTTTCCACAGCATGATCAAGAAAAGACAATAGATTATCATAAAAACCATTAACATTTAACAATCCTAATGGCTTTTTGTGATAGTTTAACTTAGCCCAATATGCAACGCTAGAAATGCCATCCAACGTCTCCAAACCCCCGGGTAGAGCAATGAAAGCTTGAGCATGGTAGAACATTAGTCCCATTTGTTCAGGCAAGCTTGAAACCTGTAACTCTTGTCCTAAGGAAAAAGTGTGATCTTCCAACTCCTTCACCCTTACACTTAAACCCTTGCTTCCATTCATGGATGCAGAAATAGCCACACTTCCCTTTAGGCCCTGAATGCCTCCCCCGTACACAAAGTTGATTCCTCTGGCAGCTAATCCAACTCCCAGTTCATTTGCTGCTGTTATAAACTCTCCTTTCTTGCCCAAATCAGTTTCACCAAAAATGCAAATAGATGTAAATCTACATTTTTGTGAAATACCCTTTTTCTCTTTCTTTCTCTCGAACCATGTATGCTCACTAGTGGAAGACTGCATATTTATAAGTGGAAGTGGATATGCTACAAGTAGAAGAGTGCATGCATATATAACACTAAAACAGCGACAACAAAATCACACAAATCACACATTTTTCAAAGAAGTTTGAAAAAATTTCCGACACAGATGACCGGTGGGCCATTGCGTGAAGAAATTAAACAAAAAGAGGAAAGAAAGTCAAAAGATAAAGTAGAGTAGGCAGAAGCTATCGACAAGATAAAAAAAAAGAATTGACAAGAGCTATAGAAAAGATAAGACGATTAGACAAAAGCATGATTATGTACAGTAGTTGTGATTTTGGCTCACATCTTCCTCTGGTTTTACGTCCAGAAACGGCTTAAACGCTTTCTATGAATCGAGGATTTGCTTCCCATCCAGTTTTCTTATAAACTGGCAAACAGGGTCTTTTAACGTCAGATTCCCAAGACGATAGCGCTCCTTTTCTCTGTTGAATATGTCTGCTAAATCAAGAAGAATACGATGAACATCACCACTCGGATGCGTCTCAAGAGTTTGAATGATATCATCCAGTGACTCCTTACTCAGCCCATCCTTTATAAATTTAATTTTATCTTCTCGATTTACAGAAACCATACCTTTACTCCTACAGCGCTGATCACAATTCCACCTTGCACATTTATAGCAAGTGTTCATCCTTTTAGCTCTTCTCTTTTTGGAGTAAGAACTTCTTCCCATTCCTGGCAAAGGTTTAACAAATGAATTATGAATCTCACCTGCTAAACGTACCTTAGCTTCAATGATCCAGCGTACATCCTCAGGAAGGCCTAAACGATTGAATTTCATCATCCTTTCAAGTCGACTGTTATAGATCTTCCTGAGCACATCTTTGGGAAGAGTGGGGAACCTATTCTTAAGATTTGCAAGGGATCCCTCCATGGTAACTTAAAATGAAATTGATGATGCCTAAAATTCTCAACCCAGTGCAGTGTGTTTCGATGAGTAGGAAAGAAAAATGAGAGAGTAGGAAAGAAATAAGTGAGTAGGAAAGAAAATTGAGAGAGTAGGAAAGAAGTTTTGAAAGAGTAGGAATGAAGTTTTGGGTTGCCTCCCAAATAGCCACCCTTCTTTAACGTCTTTAGCTAGACAAAGATTAAACAATTTTTTTTTAAATTTATTTTTCTTCTGTTTTTTTTTTATTTTTTTTAATGTTTTTTTTTATGAGAAGGAGGACTTACCTGTTGGTTCCTCAAACGTGATGACAATTGTCAAAGTGTTGAGTACCCATCATTATACTCCTTTAAATGTTCTTGATTATAACCATCAAAGTGGAATACATCATCAGGAGCTACCAGAAGTCCTGCAAAATCAAAACATCCAACCAAATCTTGGGTTGCCTCCCAAGCAGCGCTAAATTTATAGTCTTCAGCCAGACTTCTTAAGCACAAACTACTAATCAAAAGTATCAAACACCAGGATTTCCTTTTCTTCATTTCTTTTCAAGCAACAATGTTTCAGACACAAGAAATGATCATTTAAAGTAATTAATTGTACTTCTTCAATCATAGACAATTTTAGAGTACAATTATTTACTGATTTCAAATAAACCACAACATCCATGCACTTGCAAACAAATTTAGGAGTTTCCAAAATTTTAGAGCATCCCACAAAATTCACTTGACTCTCATCAGTAAGAGTCAGCACTTCAACAGGAGAAACATGAACAACAACTTTTGGAACATCCTCATTAGTTTCAACATCAAAGTCACAAAGATGAGGCTCCATAATCGGAATCTCAATTGGACATTCACTGTTCTCTCCAAAAGTGATTTCAAGTTCCTTAACACATTCCACAAGAGCCAAAGTTTCATTCAATTCCACATCCTCAACTTCCTCACAATAATTATCATCAACACAAGAAGTGGTTATTATGCTTAAAGAATTATCTTGCCTCTTAGTCTCAAGTGAAGCAATAATTTGACTCGCATATGTTCCAATATTTTGAACACTTGACTCAACACTAGTGGCAAGTTCATTTTGCTCTCTACTAAATCTCTCTGTTGATTCCGCAAACTCCTCACATAATCTTTCTAAATCAGACTTTTCCTTATACTCAAGAGTTTGTTCTTCAATATATGGATAAGAGTAGAAAGGAGGATTAGGACAATACCTGACATATGGATCCAAAGACTCTTGTTGCTCTAAAATTCCACCAGGATAAAATGAATGATCAAAACAAGTTTGGTGCATATTGAAATCATCTCCCATATAATGACTGGTAGTGCTATATGGATAATGCTCATAGGGATGACACTCTCCATAATAAGCACCAGAAAAACAATTATAAGGAGAAGAATTTTCAACCCAACTGGCATTTTCATGTCTCAATCCATCCACAGGCATTCTAGAAAAAGAACTAAGATATGACAAGTTATCACCAAAAGAATGCTGTGAATAATTCATTTTTATTTTGATTTTTTTTTAAATTTTTTTTCTTTAATTTTTTTTTTTGAAAATTTACATGCAGACTAAATTAGTATTAAAATTACTTGGTATTGATATTAATGAAAACAATCCCCGGCAACGGCGCCAAAAACTTGTTACGTGTGTAAATGATCAATTAAATAGTGCAAGTGTACACTGTCGTAATCAAGTAATATAGAAGTGAGTAGAGTATCGTTCCCACGAGGATTGATCACTAAGTACCAAAATTGGTAATTTTAATTCTATTTAGTTGATCGATAAATTGGTGATTGAGAGTACAAATAAAAGAAAAATAATTAAATATGCGTGCAGATGATATGAAAACAAATATGAGAAAAAGTCCTAGGGATTAGATTTCACTTAACAAATTCCGGATTGAATCACTTATCTAATCTAGTCCAATTTATTCCACATGATTGATAGTCGAGTTTCCCTAATTTAATTACTAGCCTCTTCCAAGGTCAAGCAATTCTATAATTAATTGCTAATCCAATATATTCCTATATGAATTTAAGCAATTAATTATGCATTAAAATTTATGGAACTCTATAAGACTGCACAACTCATATGAATATATTCCTATTTCATATGCAAGTTATGGTTTTAATTATAGGGTCTACACACATGTATCTCCTTCCGGTCTCAACATATATATTGGAATCATTCAAAAGATGGCCAATCAAATGAAAGCATTAAGAGTAATAATTAAAACTCAATCATAAAGGAAAAATAAAACTAGACTTAATAAGTTAAGATTCAATCCGTTATTAGTAAGCTACGTCATCACCCTAGGAAAATGAAAATTTAGCTCATGATAAAATTGAAAACAAAACCAAAATAAATTGACATTACATAAAACTAGAATGAAATCCTCATAAATACTGCATAAAACTTGAATATTAAATTCTCAAACATACATATACAACCAAAAGATGCATGAAAAATGTAAAAATCTAGCCGTCCCTTTAGAAGGTAAAACCTTCCATGTAGGTAGCATACAAAAAGTAATACTATCCTAAGCCTTCCATAGAGGAGGCATGCAAGAAGAAATAGAAGAGAGGAAAGTAATAGATATGAAAAATGGTGTGTAAGTAGATAAGAGAGAAGAGTAATGGAAATGAAATGGTATGTGTGGAGAAGAGATATGAGTAATGGATATAAATTGGTGTCTAATGTGAAGGAGAGGGTGGCTATATATAGGGATAAATGGAGTAAGGTAGATGAAGTGGTAGATGAAATGTGATAGGTGGACTAATAGATAGAATGTGGTAGATGGAGTAGTAGATGAAATGTGATAGGTGGATTAATAGATAGAATATGGTAGATGGAGTAGTAGGTGAAAAGGAAGATGAAGTGGTAGATGAAATGTGGTAGATGAAGTAGTAGGTAAAAAGAAAGATGAAGAGGTAGATGAAATGGTTGGTGGAATGGTAGATGATTCCCGCTCTCAACTTTCAAGCAAAAATTCGAAACCCTTGGAGATAGAACTGGAATTTCGTCTCAACATAAAAGTTGTAGAGCTCTTTCTTAGCTTTTTATCCATATAAAGAATGTCCCGATCCGACATCTAGAGCTCCAGATATTGCCTGAAAACTGAAAGAGGGTCTAATTTAGTATTTTCCAAGAAATTCTATTTTATGCCAAAATCATTATTTATTTATAAATTACACCCAAATTTATTAAATTGAGCTCAAATGTCATCCATAAAATCATCATATAAGGGAAAATAAATATGTAAATATTTCACTTATCAGTTGCTACGAGGATTGTAAGTAGTTATACCATAAGTACCTAATTTTTTACATATCGCGAGTGGTTTCGATACATTTACGATAAACTGCATGCTACAGGATGAACTGGACGAGCAGAGTAGCCAAGGTTCATTCAATCCAAGTAGACGGATGGACATCTTGTCAACAGCTATTGGGAAGGCAGATGACCTTGGTCGTGTTCGAGGAGAGACATGGGGAGTTAGTGCCGCGAGGTATTTTGGACGAGACCCACGTTATTCGTCACAAGCTGGACCTAGTAAGGACGTTGTGGCCAAGATTCGAGAGGAGCTCGAACGAGAGATCGAGGCCAACCTTCGCGACAAGCTCCGACAAGAGCTGTTGCCAGAGCTTCAACTTGAAATGGCAAATATGTTTGAAGCACAAAGGGCAAGGGACGAGCATAGAACTCAGGAATCCCTGGCCTTCAATAGCACCAGAGGAAGTTACAACCCTCTGGAGCAACCACTTGGCGACCCTTCTCCCACTCCAGTGTCGGGAAACCCTTGCACCCTCTATTTGGATGATCGACTGTTGCGTGTTGTTACTGATGCTCTCGTTCACACTCGTGCTACCACCGACCATAATCAGCAAATTCTGGAGGATTTTCGTAGGGTGAATGTGACGAGTGTTAGAAAGGGGGAAAAAGGTACAGCCATCCCTGTTCCTGATCCAGAGGTTGGCACGTTAGGTCAAGCGATAGGATCTTTCATCCTTTGGCCTCACAATCTTATTGGTTCAGACGCAACACCTCCAATGGTAGGAATTATCTTACTGTTACTGAAAATCTGTTGGCATCTTAATAACAATTTGTTTTTTGATGTTCTAAAAGGATGACGAAGCTGGGAGCAAATGGCCCTACTTAGCACGGCTGCAACAGATCTACAAGGGCATTAAACAGATTGACTTGAAGATGCCTCCAGGGATTGTGGGCCAAGTGGAGTATCCCTACACGATTGACAATACAGATCTCAAGCAGTTTATCAGGTTGGAGGAGATAGATGCAGGCTGGGTGAAATTTGCAGTCCGGTAAGTTTTTTTTTTAATTTTCCCATAGAATTCATTTAGTGGTTTTTTGTTTTCATACATTCAATAATTGATTCCTTATTTTAATTCTATTATAGCACCTTCCACGATCTCTGCACAAACATGGAAAGACGTGATTGGTATGGATTCTTATGTCCTGCGAATACGACAGGGGATACTTGTACTGTGGCGCATAAGACTTACTATGTCGGCTACGCAATGGCACAAACCAAACTTCGTTGTTATCTAACACCCATTGTCCAACGGTTCATATTTACATTTTGTCAATTTAAGAAGTTTAATAAATAATTGTCTTCTCACTCATCTAACTTCATTTTAATGTGTACATGTTGTTAAAGTTACCACTGGAGTTTGTGTGTTATATGTCCCCGCCGCAACGTAGTCTATTGGTTTGATCCCTTGAGTAAAAAACCAGACAGAGATACAAAATCCGTCTTCGACATGTAAGTTATTCTGTTTGTATTTCATTGACAAAAAAAAATGAATGGTTCTAATTTCTGTTCATTTTGCTTTTCATGATAGTGCTTGTCAAACATATAGAGTCCTAGGTGGGTCACGTGAGGGTACAGTTGTTAAAAAGCCAATGTAGTTTTATCCTATAGTAAGTACATTCGATCCTACCTAATTGTTTCATTGACGGTCCTTTTAGACATACCTTTATTGATTTTAACAACCAATTGCATCCCTTTGATTTAAAGTGCCCTCGGCAACCTGGCAACACTGAATGCGGATATTATGTTATACTTTATATGTATAACATAACTCAAAGTGGAATTACTAGCGATTTTGAAAAGGTAATCGCTTCTTCATTCTCAAATGATAATATTTTTGGTGTTCTAATCGAAATGCTAATTAATTCATTTGCTTGAGATTCATTTCATCAAAGCTTACTTTCTAATTTTCAGATTTTTGATAATGAAGATGCCAACCTACGTGAAGACCTTGATTTGATCAGAGATCTTTTGGCTGGATATCTTCTTCAACATATAGAGCAGTAAACTTTTTATTTTATATCATTTTGTAGTTGTGTGATGACATCGTTTTGACACTTTCTGGTTGTTTTTTGTTGATATATATAGTAGTAGGTTGTATGAAAGGTTATTGTATGTATATATAGTAAAGATTGTAGTGCTGGATGTCCTTACCAGTTTGTAACGGACAGTGTGGTTTATGAATCCATCTTCTATTCTGTTTCTGTAGTTTGAATTCGTTGGGTAATACAGAATGTAAATTATGGTATAAAAAAAACCTAACTTTTAGACGTCCCAAATTAAGAATTGGGAGGTCTAAAGTCCCCCAGGGTGGGACTTTAGACGTCCCAAATGACATTTGGGAGGTCTAAAGTCCCACCCTGGGTGGGACTTTAGGCGTCCCAAATTACAATTTGGGTCGTCTTTTGTTACAACTTACTACGCCCCCAGTATATATGTCCCCCCGTTTTGGGACGTTAAAGGTGCCAAATTTGGGAGGTTATAGTCCCTTTTTGTAGTAGTGTGAATTATGAGTTTTGGGTGGTACTGGACAAATTTTACATAGTACAGAGCAAGTTTGTGATGTTCCTATTTTGATTGATGGTCATGTGCTTTCCTTGACTCTCTATGTTTTACCAATTGCTGCGTGTGATGTTGTGATTGGCACCGATTGGTTGGAGACCTTAGGTCCACATGTTGCTAACTATAGCACTTTTGTTATCAAATTTCTTCATGATGGTGTTTACATTACTTTATGGGGTTTTCGCCGACCAGCTATGAACCAGGCTCACTTACATCACCTGGTTTGTTTTTCTCAAACATAGGCGACTGCTGAATTATTTTTAGTAATGCAAATTTCTTTTGAGTCTCTTTCTCTGGATTCTGTCATGGGTCTTGCTCTAGATTTGCAGCAACTACTTGCTCATTTTCAGTCCGTTTTTGACATACCTCAGGGCTTGCTACCATGCCGTGGTCATGAACACCAGATTGATTTAATCCCAGGCACCACTGCTATTAAAGTTCACCCATATTGCTATCCGGTTAGTCAAAAGACTGTTGTTGAAACTTTAGTCACTGAATTGCTTGAACAGGGCCTCATGCAACCTAGTTCTAGTCCTTTTTCGGCACCTGTTATCCTTGTCAAAAAGAAGGATGGTACTTAGAGATTTTGTGTGGATTATAGAGCATTGAATGTAGCTACTATTAAAGATGCTTTGCCAATGCCAATAGTTGATGAATTACTTGATGAACTTCATGGTTCAGTATTTTATTCTAAGTTGGATCTCCGTTCTGGCTATCACCAAATCTTGATGAGAGAGGAGGACCATGAGAAAACCACTTTTAGGACTCATCTGGGAGCTTATGAATGACTTGTGATGCCGTTTGGCTTAACAAACACACTAGCCACTTTTCAAGCTTTGATGAACACTATTTTTCATCCTTTCTTGTGAAGATTTGTTCTATTTTTTTTATGATATTCTTATATATAGTACTACCTAGCAAGATCATCTTCAGCATGTTGAACTTGTGTTGCATAAACTACTAGAGCATCGCATGTTTGCCAAATTATCTAAATGCTCTTTCGGCTAACAACGCATTAATTATTTGGGCAATTTTGTTTCGGCCCAGGGTGTTGAAATGGATCCAGGAAAGGTTCAGGCTATTCAGGACTGGCCAATTCCTGTTAATGTTACTCAATTATAAGGGTTTTTGGGCTTGAGTAGGTATTATAGGCGTTTTA
The DNA here is from genome assembly GCA_963210345.1 of Inga oerstediana. Classification (NCBI taxonomy): domain Eukaryota; kingdom Viridiplantae; phylum Streptophyta; class Magnoliopsida; order Fabales; family Fabaceae; genus Inga; species Inga oerstediana. Next base: position 63,564,292 of record OY723408.1, read on the forward strand.
TTAAAAACTTTGCCAGAAAGGCTGCCCTACTAACCCAGTTATTATGTAAAAATGGGTTTTCTTGGACTCAACAGGCCCAAGATGCATTTGATGACCTCAAACATGCCTTCACCCAAGCACCGGTACTCACACTACCCGATTTCACTCTCCTATATGTCTTAGAAACAGTTGCATCAGGTGATGACATGGCGCGATGCTTAGCCAGAACAACCATCCTATGGCGTTTTTCTCTAAGAAGCTATCTTCGGGAATGAGAGCTAAATCTGTGTATGCCCGTGAGTTATATGCCATTATTGAAGAAGTTGCTAAGTTTCGACACTATCTCTTGGGTTACTGTTAGCCTTATGAAATACATATCAAAATGGCACATTTACACTCAATTTATCACACTTTCTGATTGATTAATGGGTATATGAGGATTGAAGTGTGAAGGAAAGGTGCCTAATGAGTGTTTGGTTAAAAAGGGAATAATTCTTTGATTAAATGTGAATATTTTGCCATCATACATCACCCTTTGCTTTGTATAGACTTTCTTGTATTGATAGGATCACAATTGAGATGCACAAAGAGCCATTGGAAGCACAAATCATGGATTAAGAAATTGGGAAGAAGAGTGGAACACCATTGCATCATTGGAAAAAGATGGAAGAGTTGAAGACAAGTGCCTGGCTGCAACCAAGAAATTGGCTGGTTGCAGGCAGACAACCTCCAGAAAGTTTTGGGCTGCAGCCAGACGACAAACAGAGGCAAGATAGCATTTTCTGGCTGCAACCAGAACTCAAAAACAGCAGATGTGCGTTTTGTTTCTAGGTCATTTAAAAGGCAAAATGCTGGAACAAAAGAGAGAGCTCGACATTCAGAGGTTTTGTGAGGCGGCTAAGGAGCATTTCCAAGCAAAGGAGAGGGGTTTTCTCAAGGAAATCAAGTGGGATTGAAGATTGAAAGAGATTCCAACTCCATTTCTCTTGGTTTTTCTGTACTCATTCCCTTTCTCCATTATAAGTCTGATATGGCTGCACTGAATGTTGATATCTATGATTTGTTTTTGAACATGAGTAGCTAAGGTTTTCATTCTAGGATTGTTTTTGAACCTTTGTATGGATTAAACATGATTCTTCTCTCTCTTTTAGTATATAATGGCATATATATGTTGATTCTACCCTGTTTTTTTGATATTCGTGACTGGCCATCATTGTGGATAGTTTAAATTAAGCTTGAGAGAGTTAATTTAATTGTAGAACTTTGGTAGAATTATGCTAGACTTGAAGTTTAAGAACTAAATGGATGGTTTGTTAATAACATAAAGATATAGTTATTAACCTAGCATTGTCAAATTAAGGTGGTTACTTAATGGTTATTTTCCCTTAATTGAAGCAAGAGATTGTGTATGTTAAAGGAGGATATAAATTTGGTTATGACTTGAGAGAGCTTAACCAATTGGTGGTGAACCTTAGACTAACATGTATATATCCCATGAAAGTATTCTTGAAGAGGAAAGGAATTAAGTTTATGAAATACAAAGGGATGAACAATCCTAGGCTTGGTATAATTGATTGAATTCAAAAGAAACATATTATTGTTCAGTAATTCTTAGTTTTTATCAAAATATCTTTTGAAACTTCTTTATTTAACTTGATCAATTTCAAATGATTCCATTCAACCTAATTAAGAACATGGTTAAATTAGTTAACTCGCTTTAGTCATAGTCCTTGTGGGAACGATCTTGACTTATCACTTTATCACTTGGACCCGTACGCTTACGGAAGCTAAACGGCGAACAAGTTTTTGGCGCTGTTGTCGGGGATCGAACCCGGGTTGTCCACATGATAGGAAGGAACCCAAAACTCTCGGCCCTCTCTTTGGCTGCAGCCAGGAATTTTTTTGGCTGCAGCACATATCTTTCTGTGCTCTCCTTGGCTGCAGCCAAGAATTCCTGGCTGTAGCTCAGAACTTTCTGAGCTCTCCTTGGCTGCAGCCAAGAATTCCTGGCTGTAGCTTAGAACTTTCTGAGCTCTCCTTGGCTGCAGCCAAGAATTCCTGGCTGTAGCTCAGAAATTTCTGAGCTCTCCTTGGCTGCAGCCAAGAATTCCTGGTTGTAGCTCAGAACTTTCTGAGCTCTCCTTAGCTGCAGCCAAGAATTCTTGGCTGCAGCTCAGAACTTTCTGAGCTCCGTTTGGCTGCAGCAAAAAAATGTGTTGGCTGCGGCCAAAATTTTTTTCCCAACTGCATCAGATATCATTCCTGCAGCATACCATATACACAGAATTTTTCACTTGATGATCATAGACACACAACACCACCACTCAATCACTTATACCAAAAATTCCTCTTAAGGCACATACAATTATCACCATCAATAACTTACACAATTGAAAACACACTTTCACAAGATTAAAGTGCACCAAACAATTCATGAATTTACTTTACATTTATAATTGATAGGATTAGGCTAATCCAATGCACAAATCAAAAGATAATTCATTCCACAAACAGGAATACACCTAAATCAGAAGTCAAAATGCATTGGTAACAATAGTTATCAAATCAAGTCATGCTCATCAAATATTAGGCTCAGGAAAATCATGAGAATGAAGGAACTTCCCTGCAAAATGCCTATCCAACACCAAAATTCTCCACTTTTCCGTTGTACCAAGCTTGCATCTTCCTTTCTCTATTGGGGGTTCCTCTCCTACCTACAAAAGCAAAAGACCAAACATAAATCTACCAAAAACATATCAAAACCAAAGAAACTAAAGAAATTAAGTTAAGAACTTGGGTTGCCTCCCAAGAAGCGCTTAGTTTATAGTCTTTAGCCTGACTCTTCTGGTTGATCACTATTCATTAGATAAGTGGATAGTGGACACAAGCCTATCCACATCTCCTCCCCAATAATGCTTCAATTGTTGACCATTGACTTTGAATTGTTCACCATTGTGGCCTTCCAGCTCCACAACACCCTTGTCAAAGACTTGAACTACAGTGAAAGGTCTAGACCATCTAGACTTCAGCTTTCCCAGAAAAATCTTCAACTTAGAATTGTATAGAAGTACTCGTTGACCTGGCTCAAAAGACTTAGAGACAATTTTCTTGTCATGCCACCGCTTGGTTTTCTCCTTGTAAAGCCTTGTGCTCTCATAAGCATGAAAACGGAATTCTTCAAGTTCATTAAGTTGCAAAAGCCTCTTGTCACCCACTTCTTTGTCATCAAAGTTCAACTTTTTAATAGCCCAATAGGCATTGTGCTCCAACTCCACAGGAAGATGACAAGCTTTCCTAAAAACCAACCGGTAGGGAGACATACCAATAGGTGTCTTATAAGCAGTACGATAGGCCCATAGTGCATTATCTAACTTCATGGACCAATCCTTTTGAGTGATACCCATAGTTTTCTCAAGGATTTTCTTGATTTCTCTATTGGAAATTTCAGCTGGACCATTTGTTTGAGGATGGTAGGCTAACGACACTTTGTGCTTCACTCCATACTTCTTCAAAAGCGATTTAAATTAATGGTTGCAAAAGTGGGTTCCTCCATCACTAATAACAGCCCTTGGGGCACCGAAACGAGTGAAGATATGCTTTTTCATGAATTTGACCACTACTTTAGCATCATTCATTGGAGAAGCAATGGCCTCAACCCATTTAGACACATAATCTACCGCTACAATAATATATTAATTGTTGAAGGACTTGAGAAATGGTCCCATGAAGTCAATCCCCCATACATCAAATAATTCCACTTCCAATATGTTGTTGAGTGGCATTTAATTCCTCCTAGAGATATTACCAACCTTTTGACACCAGTCACAAGATAGAGCAAATTCATAAGCATCCTTGAACAAGGATGGCCAGAAAAACTCAGATGCAAGACTTTTGCAGCGGTCTTGTTTCCTCCAAAGTGGCCTCTATATTCAGAGGAATGGCAACACTTCAATACATCTTGTTGCTCACCTTCTGGAACACATCTTCTAATCAACTGATCAACACAATAGTGAAATAAGAAGGGTTCTTCCCAATTATAAAACTTGACATCATGTAAGAACTTCTTCTGTTGGTGATAGCTCAAGTCCTCATAAATGATTCCACTCATAAGGTAATTTACTATGTCGGTATACCAAGGAGTTTCAGAATGACTCAGTAAAAAGAGTTGTTCGTTTGGAAAAGTTTCATGAATAGGAAGATCTCCATCATGTTGAGCTTCAGTACTCAACCTAGACAAGTGGTCGGCAACCTGATTTTCAGAGCCTTTTCTATCCATAACCTCAAGATCAAATTCTTGTAAGAGCAAAACCCATCAAATCAATCTTACTTTAGACTCCTTCTTACTAAAGAGGTACCGTAGTGCAGAATGGTCAGTATGAACAACCACTTTGGCACAAATCAAGTAAGGCCGGAATTTAGCAAATGCATACACTACAGCCAAAAGCTCTTTCTCAGTGGTAGTGTAGTTTTCTTGAGCATCATCGAGTGTCTTACTTGCATAGTAAATAGGATGGAAGATTTTATCTCTTTTCTGCCCAAGTACAGCTCCTACATCATAATCGCTAGCATTACACATCACTATAAAGGGCAAACTCCAATCTGGAGCCGTAATGATAGGAGCGGTTACAAGTCTTCTTTTCAACTTTTTAAATGCTTTCAAACATGCATCATCGAACTTAAAGTCAGCATCCTTCTCAAGTAAAGCATAGAGTGGCTTAGTGATTTTGGAAAAATCCTTTATGAACCTTCGATAGAACCCAGCATGGCTCAAAAAGCTTCTCACACCCTTAACATTGATAGGTGGAGGAAGTTGTTCAATCACCTCTAACTTTGCCCGGTCAACTTCTAAACCGTTCTTAGAGACAAGATGGCCTAACACAATGCCTTCCTTCACCATAAAATGGCATTTCTCCCAATTAAGCACAAGATTAGTATCTTCACACTGCTTCAAGACTCGAGCTAAGTTTGCCAAGCACTCTTTATATGAATCACCAAACACAGTGAAGTCGTCCATGAACACTTCCATGGTGTGCTCTATCATATCAGCAAAACTAGCCATCATACACCGTTGGAATGTAGCTAGTGCATTGCAAAGGCCAAAGGGCATGCTCTTGAAAGCAAAGGTGCCATATGGGTACGTAAATGTAGTCTTCTCTTGGTCTTCCGGAGCAATTTCTATTTGGTTGTACCCCGAATAACCATCAAGAAAGCAAAAGAATTCCCTTCCAGCTAGTTTGTCTAACATCATATTAATGAAAGGCAATGGGAGGTGGTCTTTACGATTAGCCGTATTGAGCTTACGGTAGTCCATGCAAACCCTCCACCCGGTCACAGTACGAGTGGGAATGAGTTCGTTGTGGGTGTTAGCCACTACAGTCATACCGCCCTTTTTGGGGATGCATTAGACTGGGCTCACCCAAGAACTATTAGGAATAGGATATACAATGCCAGCATTGAACCATTTAAGAAGCTCCTTCTTTACTACCTACTTCATAATGGGGTTGAGTCTTCTTTGGTATTCAATGGAAGGCTTATGATTTTCTTCCAAAAAGATCTTATGCATGCACATAGAGGGGCTAATGCCCTTGATATCAACAATTGTCCACCCAATAGCCCTTTTATGAGCTTTTAAGACCTCAACCAACTGCTCCTCTTGTTGAATGGTCAGATCCAAAGCAATAATCATCGGAAGAGTTTTGTTAGAACCCAGATAAGTATATTGCAAATGAGATAGCAATACCTTCAGCTCAAGTGAAGGTGGTTCTTCTAAAGAAGATTTCAACTTTGGTCGATCAGTTGAACCCAAATCAAGTGACTCAAATGGTATACTCCTTTTAGAATAAGAAGTTGTTGCATCCATAATAGCCTTGCATTCCACTACATCAAAACCCTTAGAATCAATATCAAGAAGAGCGGCTTTAAGTGGATCTTTAATCATAGAGGTCTCAAATTCTTCTTGGGTGACAAGACCAATCATATCAAGAAAGAAACAATCTTCATGCACATGAGAGGTCTTCATCAACTGATTCATGTTAAAGGTAACTTGCTCATCGGCCACCCTCAAAGTCAACTCACCTTTTTCCACATCTATCAAAGTTCTAGCCGTAACTAAAAATGGCCTTCTTAGCAGCAAAGGCATTTCTCTATTCGGATCAAATTCAAGTACAATAAAATCATCCGGAAATATGAACTTATCAACCTTGACTAAGACATCTTCAATAATCCCTTTAGGGTAAGACAAGCTTCTATCGGCCAATTGCAAGGTAACGGTGGTAGGTCTAACATCACCTAATCCCGATTTATTGAACACAGACAAAGGCATAATATTGACACTAGAGCCAAGATCACATAGACCATTCCCTAAGAATTTACCTTCAACATGACAAGGTATAGAGAAGCTCCCAGGATCCTTCAACTTGGGTGGAAGTTGTTTGATAACATCAGTGAAACTTTTGGTGACGGCCACCATCTCAAATTCATTAAATCTTCTTTTCTTTGGGAGGACATCTTTCATGAACTTGGCATATTTGGGCATTTGCTTTAAGGCTTCCGTAAAGGGAATATTGAATTTCAGGTCAGCAACTGGGTTTTGGTCAAACTCCAACCTTACCACCAACATTCAGTTCAATTACGCAAATATCACAAGTTATCTCTTTTTGTATTTTGGCAAATTTGCAATAACGCAGCGAATTGGGACTGTAGTTTATCGGCTAGCTCTACCTGATTATGCCAAAATTCATCCTGTGTTTCATGTTTCTTTATTAAAGAAATTTTTCGGTCCAACTACAGGGGAGTCTTATCTTCCTTTACCTTTACACATAGCACCTGAAGGTCCTATTTGCTACCCCACTGATGTCTTGTCTGTTCGCCATATTCAACGCGGTCAAGATGCTGTTCAACAACTTTTGATTAAGTGGGATAGTTCCCAGCAACCAACGTGGGAAGATATTCAATCCATTTAAGATCTGTATCCTCACTTTGACCTTGAAGACAAGGTCCAATTTAAAGAGAGGGGTAATGTAACAGATCCAAATGAGTTGGGCTATGGGCTAGTTGAAAGAGGAAGCCCAAATCAAGGTCATGGATTACGAAGGAGTGAGAAGATTAGAAGAATGCCCTGGAAGTTACGGGAATTATGTGAAGAAGAATAGTATAAAGAGACAAAAATGGTTAGAGGGAGGGTGTGTCATAATTTTCAAGAATATTTTCCCTACTGTGAGATCTTCTGTGCTTTTCTCCTTTCCTCTTGTTTTCTGCATGTTCCTTCTATTTCTCTCTATATTTGTAACTCTTAATGATATGTTCTTTTTAATTGCTATAGTTTATGAATGTGAAGTTTGACTGAGAATAGTTCAATAGTAATATAAAGAGCAAATTATTTCCATATTTCTTTGCTCTGTTCGCATTATAATTTTACCCTGACATGAATCCTCATCAATATAAACATCTTCCCTTTATTAAAATTATATAATCTTACTTCTCTAATTTTCTTAAAATTTAACTCATAACAATTCCCAAGTGGTGAGAAGCACCACACGATAACTCCTATCAGGCATAGTTCTGCCGAATATGAGAACTGATTTCTATGTACTAATCACATGAATCATATTTACTTCACTTATCCTCTTGATTTAACAAAACTAATTATTTAAAACATAACGAAATTTAATAATGACAATTTTTATGAAATTATTTTAGATTTAGAATAGGTGGGAATTGCAATTGCAATAAATTAAAGTCGAGCACCAGGTCACCATTATATAATTATTTATTCAATCACAACCCATCACACTACTTGTATTGAACTACTTGTCAGTAGTAGTTACTTCTCTTCTTTTATGCTCGTACTTGATAACTTCTTTAACAATTGATAAAAAAACTTTTCAGACCATTTGTCAAAGCTAAAGTTGAGACCATGGAAGCTTTAAGGATGCTCAGAACCTGCATTAGTTTACTGGATCAGTCTGATATATGAAAGGAAAAAAATTAAAGCTAACATGCAAAGAAATATGATCATATCAAGTTAAAGGTAAGAAGATACATACGTACCTCTTGGTTCAGGAACCAATCTCAAATGTGTTTATTCAAATTCTGGATGTCTTATAATGAAAATGGAATACCTATTTATACTAAAATTAATCAGTTTTAAAACTCTTTAAAATAATACAAAGGTCAGAAATGGCGTGCCACACCAACCCTTGCTTACCAACCTCTGCCGTCATTCCCTATTTCTATCGTCATTGCATGAATCATGTTTATGTCCTCTGTTTCAACATGCATGGTTCTGTTTCATGTGGTTCTGTTTCATTCCCCCGGGGTTGGACAGGACTCGTCCTCGAGTCAAAATCAACATCATTAATATAAGGAGATAGATCCGCAACATTAAAAGTGGCGGAAACACTGTAGGCACCAGGCAATTCCACTTTGTAAGCATTATTGTTAATTTTCTATACAATCTTGAATGGGCTATCAGCTCACGGAGACAACTTGACATTTGGTTGTTTAGGAAAATGTTCCTTCCTCAAATGTATCTAGACCAAATCTCCCACATTAAATACTTGATGCTTTCGATGCTTGTCTCATTGTGCCTTGAGTTTCAAACTCTGCTTTTGAATCCTATTACAAACCTGCTCACATAATTTCTTAATTTCCTTAGCACACTGGTCTGCATTGACACTATATTGTTGCTTATCAGAAGATGGTGTCAAATCAAGTGGGTTGAGAGGACGGGTGCCATAAACAACTTCAAATGGACACTTTCCAGTTGCTTGATTGATTGAATTGTTGTAAGAAAATTCAACTTGAGCAAGAATAAGATACCATTACTTTAAGTTCTTTCTAACAAAACTTCGTAAGAGATTGCCAAGAATTCTGTTAACAGCTTCTGTTTGTCCATCAGTTTGAGGATGGCTAGCACTACTAAACTGAAGCTTAGTTCTCATCTTTTTCCATAAAGTCCTCCAAAAATGGCTTACAAACTTGATGTCTCTATTAGAGGTGACAATTTTTAGAATTCCATGGAGACAAACAATTTCCTTGAAGTACAAATCTGCAACTTGAACCGCATCATTAGTCTTTTGGCAAGGAATGAAGTGAGCCATCTTTAAAAAATGGTCAACGACCACCATTATAGAGTCCTTTTGTCTCTGGGTCTGAGGTAACCTGAGGACAAAATCCATACTCACATCCTCCCAAGGTACTTCGGGTACTGGCAACGGCATGTACAACCCAATATTTTGGCTTTTAGATTTACCTAGATGGCATGTTCTACACCTTTGGATATGTTTGTTTATATCTCGTTCAAGTCTTGGCCAATAGAAGTTCTCCTTAACTAAGGCCACAGTTTTATCTCTACCGAAATGACCAGCTAATCCTCCATCATGGGCTTCCCAAATTATAGCTTCACGTAGTGAACAATGAGGAATGCAAAGGGTTTTTTCTTTGAATAAAAATCCTTCTTCCCTATAATATTGTTGAAATGGCTGAGACTCAGTGGTATTCCAGGCACCTTGGAAATCAGGATCTTCTTGGTACAATTCTTTTATAGTTTCAAAACCCACTACTTTGGTTTGCATAGTCGTTAACAAAGCATAGCGACGACTAAGCGTATCAGCTACTGAATTCAGGATACCAGCCTTATGCTTGAGTAAAAATAGATAGGTCTGCAATATTTCACTCCAAGTGGCATGCCTTCGATTAAACTTCTATTGAGAATTCAAATGCTTGAGTGATACGTGGTCAGAATAGAGAATAACCTCTTTATGCAACAGGTAGTGGCTCCAATATTGCAAAGCTCGGACAACGGTATAGAATTCTTTGTCATAGGTAGAATATTTGAGCTTAGCATCATTAAGTTTTTCGCTGAAGAAAGCAATTGGATGGCCTTCTTGACTCAGAACAGCACCAATCCCGATTTTAGAGGCATCACAACTGACTTCAAACACTTGGTCAAAATTAGGAAGAGCTAGTACAGGAGTTTCTGTCAAGCGTTTCTTCAGTTCTTTAAAACTTTTTTGAGCCTTCTCTGTCCATTGAAACTTGTCTCCCTTGATGCAATCTGTGAGGGGTGCAGCAATGGAACTAAAATTTTGAATGAACCTCCTATAGAAGGAAGCTAATCCATGGAAGCTCCGAACGTTTTGGATAGATTACGGAGTTGGCCAACTGTTAATGGCTTCAATTTTGCTTGGGTCAACTCGTACACCTTCTGTAATGATAATGTAACCCAAAAAAATGACCTCATTTGTCAAGAAAGTGCATTTCTTCAAATTAGCATAAAGTTTCTGTTCATGAAGAGCTTACAGTACTTGACGTAAGTGCTTTAAGTGATCTGCTATGCTCTTGCTGTAGATAAGAATGTTGTCAAAATAGACAACAACAAACTTGCTAATGAAAGGGCGAAGGACCTGGTTCATCAGGCGCATAAACGTGCTAGGAGCATTTGTCAACCCAAATGGCATCACATTCCATTCGTACAAACCATCTCTGGTTTTGAAAACGGTCTTCCATTCATCTCCAGGACGAATTCGGATTTGATGATATCCGCTACGAAGGTCAATCTTAAAGAAAGTAGTAGAGCCATATAACTGGTCGAGCATGTCATCAAGCCTGGGTATCAGAAACTGATACTTAATTGTGATCTTATTGACTACATGGTAATCTATGCACATTCTCCAGGTTCCATCTTTCTTGGGAACAAGGAGTACAGGTACAGCACAAGGGCTGACACTTTCACGGATCAATCCCTTTTTCAGCAATTCTTCAATTTTGCTTTGAACTTCAGCATATTCTTGAGGACTCATTCTTTAAGCTGGCCTGTTAGGAATTAATGCTCCTGTAATAAAATCCATAGCATGTTGAATGTCTCACATAGGTGGTAATCCCGATAGAATTTCATCTGGAATCATATTAGGAAACTCATCTAACAATGGCTGCACTTCAGGTGGAATGACAGTTCCATTATTTGCCTCAAGCAATAAAAGAAAACCCATGACTTGGCTTTCTATTTTGGTCACCTTCTCGACTTAAGACACCAATGGTTTGGACTCACTTTTGTCTTTATTGTGTTTATCGGGTGGCAAAGGTGCGAGTTGAATCTTCACGCCATCTTTCTGGAAGGAATATGTGTTTGCGTGACCGTCATACAGAACGCGTCGATCATATTGCCAAGGTCTCCCCCAAAAGAAGATGACAAGCGTCCATTGGAACAACATCATACCAAACTTCATCATGATACCTTTTACCGATAGAAAAAGTAATAAGGCATCGCTGTCCTAGTTAAGCCATTAAAGCTTGTAAGGGCACGGATGGTTGTGAGTCGGTAGTTGCAACTTTTCTACTATATAGTTGGAGACTACATTTTCATAGCTTCCGTTGTCAATAATGACGTCTAGACTTTACCTTGAGTTATACAGTGAGTATGAAAAATGTTGCGACGTAGCCAAGGTTCTTCTTTCACAGTGGCTGTATGCAAACTTCTCCTAATAACAAGTGATTCACCGTGATCTGCAGGAGTAATTTCTTTATCAAATATTGGCTCCTCATCAAATATTGGCTCCGTTTCAGGCATAGGCTCCCTTTCTTCGTCAAATACTGTAGAAGCTTCCCCTTCAATAATAGTGACAACTCTACGGTTAGGGCAGTTAGAAGCAATGTGGCCGAATCCTTGGCATTTGAAGCACTTAGGTGCTTTGGAGTTGAATTCCCTAGTAGCCTTTAGTGGAGGCGCGCTTGAAGAGCTAGAATGATACATTTGTAGCTTACGCCCATCAAAAGGAATTCTGGTTGAGGAAGATGGTTGGTGTGGAGGCCTTCTGAGCAACTGCTTCTCGATACGGATGGCTAAACGGATGACGTCATCCAGAGTCTAGTATTGCTGGAGTTGTACTGGATGGGTAATGTTCGTATTTAACCCTCCGAGATAACGAGCTATTGTTTGCTCCTCCCTTTCTTGTATATCACATTTCATCATAAGTTTCTCAAATTCCCTAGTATATTCCTCCAAAGACATAACCTTTTGGTAGAGATTATTTAATTGAAGGAAATTATCTTGATAATAATTTTTGGGAAGAAACTTACGTGAGAGTTCTCGTCGCATCTTGTCCCACATTCGTATCTTTCTTTTTCCTTCTCTTTCACGCCTTTTCTTGAGATTTTCCCACCATATGAAAGCATGTTTCTTTAGTTTGATGGCGACAATTTTGACTTTCTGCTCATCAGGAATTTCTTTATATTCAAAAACTTGTTCGACGATTTAAAGCCAATCGACGAATTCATCTGGTTAAAGTTTTCCCTCAAATTCAGGTATGTCTACCTTAATGTCATTAAGGCGGAATGGCTTTTGTTGAGGACGGCGGTGGTAGTCACTGGATGACGAACTATTGTTATCTGAATCATCCTCTGGATATTCACTTCGAGATTCTAGCATGGCTTGCTACGTTTGTACAGTGGTTTCCAGTTCCTGTATCCAGCGTCTCATCTCGTCCATCTCAATCTCATGGGTGTTTCTGCGTCTTGAAGGCATTTTAGAATTGTTCTTGTGAGGTTAGGTATAGGGTGGAAGAGTATAAGGGTAGGATTGGTATTTATGGAAAAGTAAGGGGTAAAATTGGAAATTTATGGACAAATAGGGGCAGAAATGTAATTTAGTAATTTTTAGGGGCTAAAATGTAATTTGGTAGAAATCTGGGGTCAAAAATACAATTTCAGAAAGTTTTGGGGTTGAAATGTAATTTTGGCAGAACATTAGGGACAAAATGAAATTTCAGAAAGATTTGGGGAGGAAATTGTAATTTTTACCAAATTTCGGGGTCAAAATGCAATTTCTGAAAGTTGGGCTGACTAGGATTGTTGACGTGGCGGTTATGACACGTGGCAGTCAACGGGTGGCTGACCTGTTGATGACGCAGCAGATCAGGATGACGTGGCAGATGATGCCATCATCTTCAACCTCTGAACTCCGGCGACTGAGTGAAATTCTGGCGACTTTTCCGGTGACGTCCGTGGTGGCGCGTGGAACTGTTTCACGGCAGTAACCGAGGCTATTCCTAGGTTTTTCGGCCTTCTGAACACGGTGGTGAGGTCATTTTCTTCAAAAAAAAAAATCTTTGAGAGTGAAAATCCGACACCTTCTTTTTCTCACATTTTTTGTTTCTCACCCACTCCTCGCTCTTTCGCTCTCTGGCACTCTAGAACTCAACTCTGATACCAAAATGGTTCAGGAACCAATCTCAAATGTTTTTATTCAAATTTTAGATGTCTTATAATGAAAATGGGATACCTATTTATACTAAAATCAAGCCCTTCTAAAACTCTTTAAAATAATACAAAGGACAGAAATGGCGTGCCACACCAACCCCTGCTCACCAACCTCTGCCGTCGTTCCCTGTTTCTATCGTCATTGCATGCGTCATGTTTATGTCTTCTATTTCAACGTGCATGGTTCTGTTTCACCTCTTGTACCACAATGCAGTGAGTTCTTTCTTCCAAGTCATGGTAAGGCACCTTCAATTCAGTTAATAAAGATGATAAAACGTCGTGAGATGAAAAAGGTTTCACAGACAAGTCATCGACAACCATGAACGTCGTTCTATTCTTGGCATATCCATTGCCTGATTCTTCCTCCATTATTGTAGACTTGGGGTCACATATTCTTACTCATTTCTTAATAGCGTCACCATACAAGTTTTGTCTTCTTCTAATGGTTATTCACCTTATAATATGGTGCTACCTTGAGGTTGGCCAACACGTTCTTTGTAACCCCCTGCCGTAATTATATCCGAAATACGAGATTAAAGTGAAATAGAGACCAATAATAAACAAATAACATTTACTAACCCATCACATGACGGGGTTTTCACAATTACCTTTCGAAATCATTTATAAACTTGGTCTCATAATCACTTTTCGAATACAATTACTACGCGGAATATCACATTCATAACAAATCAGAGTACACAAAAATAATCCCGGCAATCCCGGTTTCCATACATTAACTCAAGCTTGATAGAGCACATTTGCCCATACAAGCCCTCATATGGGGATTACACAAATCTTTCTCATACATATAATCAAATCCTCATCCATCCGTATACTTATCCAAATAACCAAATACAATTATCCAAATATACATCCCAACTAAGATAACCAACTACCAACTTCAATCCCGAAGGAGTCTTCATCACCCTTAGCTGCTCGCTATATCCTTGATCTACTACCCTGTCTGAAAGGTTAGTAGGGGAGGGTGAGATTCTAGAGAATCTCAGTAGGTAAACAATATCAATATGCATATACGATAGATGTTTAATGCATGACATGCTTGCATCACACAACTCATGATAACACAATGACAATTTGCAAGCTCAATGCTTCGAACAATATACCTATGGCCATAGCATAAATTGAAACATAGCTTCAAATTACACACAATTATGCAAAGCTAAGACATGCACCAACACACTAACACATATATCAAATACAAGCAGAAGAGATATGTTCCCTACACTCTTTCCACGTAAGCTCCAGCACCGCTTACTCACGACCAGGCGAATATCGAACCACGTTTAGGGCGAACATCGAACCACGTTTAGGGCGAACATCAACCCTATAATCAAAGCAAGGACATAGGGTTATTCTCTATTCCAAACTCTTACTTTCATATCACTTAAAGTTGGTTACCATTCATGACCTTTAGGTGGCTAATCAAAGCCTAAACATATGCCTAAAGGCTTGGGAAACACTTGACCAAAGATCACCTTTTAAAAGTGTAAAATACTGATTTTTGGGGGTGGGCCGTGGCCCAGAATCCACGGGCTGCGGCCCAAAACTGCCCAGAAACGCTCAGAAACATTTGGGCTGCGGCCCAGAAAATCCAGTTTCTTGGCTGAACTTCCAAAAATCATAACTAATTCCACAAAAATCGAAATGAGGTGATCCCAAAGCCAAATGAAAGCTATTCAAGTACTCTACACAGGAAAAATATTGGCCTTTACTAGAAATCACCACAAAAATACAGAAGTCCCCAAAACGCAAGACTGTCCCAAAACAGAATCCATTTTCGACCTCAAACTTTGGACAGCTATAACTCCCAGTTCCCAAAACGAAATGGCACAAATTGTATGTCCATTTTGAAGCTGGGGAGGTGAACTTTAAGACTGGAAAGTTTCATAATTTTCTGACTTCATTTGCCCAGTCAAAACATTCACACAAGCAGACTGTCCAGAACAAAACTTCAAAAGACAGAATTCCAAATTTGCACAATTGGCTTCCAATGGTCCAATTTTCATATCAAACATCATTCTCACACAAACTTTCACAAGGAATCCATTGGAAACACCAAAACAACCAAATTCACATTACTTTGACATGTTTTAACCATAGTCACAACATGTCTTCACTCAACCATAACACAATTCACAACATTGTAACTCTTCCAATTCAAGTTCCCAAATCAATTCCAATGACCAAATACCACAACATGGCACCATTTCCAACATAAAACACAACCCAATTCATCCAATCCAAACCACACAAAATTCATCACCAAAATCATGGCAAATTCTACAAATCACAATACTCAACCATAATTCACAAAACTTAGATCAAAAGGCTTCAAATACTCACCTCTTCCTCTTTCCCAAACCAATTTCTTTGATTCTCCATCTTTCCAAATTCCCTCAAGCCATCAAACACCACCAATCAAGAATCTAAAACCATAGAGATGAAGCTCTCATCACTATGAACAATATTAATGAAGAGTGTTTGAACATTAGAGGACAAGAACAAGGCCAAAACATCACCTTTCTCCTTCTCTTTCCTTCCCAAGCTTGGCGAAAATGGAGGTTTTGGAGAGAGAGAGAGATGAGATGAAGAAGAGATCAGATTTTTGGAGAAATAAAGGCCACTTGGACAACCAAATAGAGAGCAGAGGAGGGAGGGAAAGCTTTGACAATTTGACCAAGATCTAAGGGCTCAAATTGTGCCAAGTGTCACACCCTTATCACATCTCTCATGAGTTCATATAAGCACACACACACATGATTCCACCTCTTGATCTTTTGCACAAATAAATCCTAACCATTGATCTTGAAGTTACCAATGAGTTTCCTCTTCGGTAACTGACCAATTGGTCGGTAACTTTACCGTTTTGCCCCTGATTACGGTAATTCTCATAGAATCACCACCAAGACTTCACATCTTTTCGTTTAGCCACAATATGCGCCTTCCCTCTATTTTAAGTCAATTTAGAGGTTAATCCATAATTGAACTTAAATTTAGGATTTTGGCGCTGCTCACAGCACATACGAATCACATTCGAACTCAAACCACATCGAATTCTCCAAAAGGGTTATTTATCACTAACCACACCCACTTTTGGAGTTATTATCTCTTAATCTCAATTTGGGATCCTGCTAAACCAGGGTTTAGCAGTCCACTAATCTCAGGCTTATTCTCTAGCCTCAAGTCTCAAAATTCGGGGTATTACATTCTTCATCTTCTCTGAATTAAAACTTTTGGTTGAATCAAAGTTGATCAAACTGTTTTATAATTTGTCCACACACACCAACCCCAGAGTTTCCTTTCAAAACTCTTTCTACAGCTCCTAGTGGGAATGTCAAGAAACTGAGAAGCTGGTCCATGAAATCTTCCTCAACTTGAGCAAACAATATCTTTGGCTCTGACTTTGCCGTCAATACCTTTATCTTCATCCTCCTAGAGCTCTCATTGCCTTGTCTCTCAGTTATCTAGAACGAGGTTTCCGAATTGGCAAGGCTGTGTTCCTTCCTTAACAATGAATCTGTGAGTGCCTTCTTCGAGATCAACATGCACTTGAGAAGGTCCAAAATCTTTGACAACATAATAAAAGCATCAGATTATCACAGATAAATAAAATAAGATTCATACTGACAAAATTAATATTTCCAGGAGTTCACCTCATTTTAAAAAAAAACCACGGTAGATTCCTGGGGTGGATCTTTCGAGCATAGATTCTTTAGTAGACACAATGTTGTTTTGAAATCAGAAGGAGTTACAGTTAGATCGTCAGAAATAATAAAAGATGGAGTCTCCATCGCGTAGCCTTCACATGTATCATCCGCAAGTCGGATTAGGTATGAAATGAAGCAATATTAACAGTCGGCTCAAACATGGTTTGGATAATAAGGAATATAACGAAAAATATAAAATGCGTTGCGAAAGAGATTATTACTATTAGAATAAACGATTAAGTCCTACATCGAATAATTAAAATATATATAAATAAAAAAGAAGTACACATTCAGGCAAAAAATGAAGGGCCTCTGTGAGTCTGAGACTCAAAAAGTACAAATCCAGGCCAAAAAAAAAGTAGGAAGGATATTAGAATAAATAGGTTTAAGTTATTTTGATAAAATGACAAACCTAATATGTGTGTGTGTGTGTATACACACCTCGTTAATCATTAATTCATAACTTCAACAATTACCTCCAGTATCGGATCCACAGCATGATGATGACAGCGATCAACAAGGCTTCAGAAGAACTGTGAAATGCCTCCCACATTTGCATTTCATATTCTTGTGAATACTGACCAGAGTAGATCCTCCTCCAAAACGACAAGATATACAATCATAAAAATTGGTGGGTTCAGTGTCATCAATGTTGAGTTTGAGTTTCTGATTAAAACGTTCCGTTGAGTCCTTGGCTGAACCAGCATTTGCTTACATGTATCAGAATTCAAATACTTGGCGTCTAGATTGCTCACACTTTGATCAATGAGCTTATTCATCCCAATCTTATAGGCTTCATATTAGAATCCTGACTCACAAGTCTAGCAATAGTTATCGGTGGAAGCCTCGCGACGCTATATTTTCTTTAGAGTTGATTTATTGTATGTCAAAATTTAAACTTTTTTTTTTTTACTCTTATTAAATACATATTTTTATATTAATTATCCTCACTCACCACTAATATTAATTTTTTTCCATTTAATCATTTATTACTCATTCTCTCTTATATTTTATATTCATTCTCTCTCCTATGATCTTTTCATAAATATGGGTATATTTAGAAAAAACATGATATTTTTTACATATTTATTATTTTTAACTAATCTTAACCGCGAGTTGTTTTTGCACAATCAGAAAAAAAAATTGTTTATAAAAAAGGAGGAGGAGTATCTACAAAGACCTTCCCTGCTTCAGCGTAGAGCACTCTGTTTTCCTGTGTCCACAACAACTCTCACCGAAACTTGTTTCGGTGTTGCGGTGTTGCGGTGTTGCAGGTGAATTAGCTAGCATCTGTATTTGACGCCATGGGAGAAAAAAATATATATATATATATATAAGAAGATGAGTACTACTTAAGCAGGAAACTTGTAAAGTCACTGATCTCATGCTATATTAATTAATAATGGCTGGATGATTTGAAACTGATATTACCTAGGCCTTTGTGACTAGTGGTTGTTGATCAACTTTTCAATTGGGGCTCATCGTCCGTGGTGCATGTAAATGCCATTGAATGTTGCACTCTTTAATTACTCCCTCCTGTCCACAATATAGGATATCTGTAAAAGAAATGTATGGTCCACAATATAAGGCATTTGTAGTTTAATTAATACATTTTTTCCTGTTTTTACCCCTATGATTAATGCTCACTTTCCAACTTTACCCGCTAATTATATCTCCTCTGTCTAAAATAAAAATTCCAATGTAATTATAATAATAAATGATGGTTCTTCTCACTCCTCACAACTATCCTTTCTTATACGAATGCCTTTATAAAATGGCTTTCTCTCTCATTTCCCATGCTAATACCATTTTTTAAACACATTTTTCAATAAGGGTAAAAGTGAAAAAGGTGTATATTTTAAGACATATTAAATGATTTAATTGTCATTTCTTTTTCCTAGTGAATTAGTTAAGGTGTCCTATATTGTGGACCGGAGGGAGTACACAGGATCCTATTCTCATGCGTGCCCCTGCAACTCTCAGCAGATATCGAAATGATATGACTTTATATGTCATCAGCGCCTTTCATTATCGATTCACTGGTTAAACATATAGCTGATCGTAGAAAGAAAAATAATTTGTACAGGAGATTGAAATTTTTCATTCCAAAATTTATGTTCTGTAATGTTAAAAAAAATGATTAGACGAGGAATATAATACATCTAAGCGTTGAGTCAGATCAATTGACAATTGTAACCTTTCTAAATAATCACCCAAATCGAGTACTAAATTATGAACAACTCAATAGTTCAAGGACCAAGTGATGCTAAGTTATAATTGAAGAATTGATTTATAATTACAAAAAAAATTGAAGAATTAAAATATTAATTTTCCCAAAGAGATGATAACAAACACCAAACCCAAGCCATATAACTTCCGGTCCTTTTGTTTTTAAAAAACAAATTTGCATCTCCTTTATTTAACGTATCTATCAAATGCCGTAATGGTATTATACGCATACGCGTTCTCAGAAAATATAACGTATAATACTATCTTCAATTCTAAATATAAAACCTAATTAGCTTTTTATGGAGAGATGAACAAAACTGATTAAATTATTTTAAAGTATTTATATTTCTTATTTTTTCTCAAAACTAATTTGTTAAATTATAAAATGATACAATACTACAGCGGACAGATAAACGATGATAGAACAAACGGAATATATATTAATTCAATCAAAATAGAACAAACGATGATACAATACTACCGCGGACAAAAGCAAAAATATCACATGACATTTAGAAATTTAGCACTAACCACATGCCCCGAAGACTTCTATTGAGCAAATTACAATTGGATGTTGGGTGATCACGTCACTTCTCTTCCTTAATAGGAGTATTTGTTAAGAATGGACCCAATCCCATTGTCAAAGCCGATGTCGTTATCAGGGAAGCTTTCAAGATGTTCACAACCTGCCATTTTCATATATGATCATGTTCAAAATTAGAACGAAAGTTGTAGTCTCATATATGAAAAACAAGGCAAATTAAAATGCTTTAAATTAAATCAAAACACGCGTACCTCTTGGACACCAACGCAGATTGTCCTTTCTTCCAAGTCATGCTCACAAACACTAGATTCATTCAAACATGACGCAACAAGGACAGATGAAAATGGCTTGGCAGACAAGTCATCTGCAACCATGAACATCGTCGACCTCTTAACATATCCATACGATGATATACTCGTGGATGGATATCTGGGGTCCCACAATCTCACTACCAGTGATCTTTCATAAGGACTCCTACTATGATAACCATTACCGTCAATTAGATAACAGGTTGAACTAGAATTGTTCAGATTGGGATAACGAAGATATAACAGTGAAGGATACGTCACTTCACTGATAGGTAACATTTGTTTATTCACATTATATTGTGGGGCCAACTTCAAGTCGTCGAGCATGTTTATCCCTGACACGAAATCAGTAGTGGAAGCAAAAGTAGACAAACTTTCGTACAATTTGTCGATGCATCCTAAACCGGAGTTTCCTCCTAAAACTCTCTCCACCGCTCCTAGTGGGATTGCGAGGAAGCTAAGAAGCTGGTCCATGAAATCTTCATCAACTACAGCAAACAACACTTTGCACTTAGGTTTTTGAATCACTATATTCAACTTCATCCTCCTATCTTCTCTGCCATGTCTCTCACTTATCATGAACGTGGGTTTGGGATTCTCAATGCTTTGTTTTCTCCCCAACAATGAATCGGTAAGTACCGTATTTGAGACCAATGAGCACTTGAGGAGGTCTATTACCTTCAATTAATGGCGAAAAATACATGAGAATAGATAAGAAACCACTGAAGAGAATAATCTCATTTTCCTCTTTCTCATTATTTATAACCCCTGTACGTACCCTTCCCGCGCATGATCTTGACATGTGATTAGGCATGAAACGCACAAAAAGTAGTGTTCAAATTAATGTAATTTAGTTGACTGTCCAATAACGATATAATAAAGGTATATAGTATATATTGCAGAAAAAGATTTTTACCTCTAAGTATACTTTCGTCAAGCACGTGTGTCAAATTCCCCCCGCATTTGCATTTTGTATTGTTGAAGGTGCTCACCAGCAGATAACTTTCTCTACGGCAACTGTGCACTTCACAAGCATAAAACTTGGTGGGCTTAGTGTCATCAATGTTAAGTTGGAGGCTTTGATTATAACTTTGCATTGAATTCCTTGGCCGAAGTAGCATTTGCTTACACGTCTCTGAATTCAAATATTTGGTGTCTAGATTGCTCACACTTTGATACAATGAGCTTATGCATCCCAATCTCAATGGCTTCATGTTTGAATCCTGACTCACAAGCCTAGCAATAGTTCCCAGTGGAAGCGTCAGGAAGCTTAAGAGAATATCTACAAAGTCCTTACCTGCTTCAGCATAGAGCACTGTATTTTTCTCTTTGTCCATAACAACTCTCAATGAAATTTGTTTCGATGTTGCAGTTGAAACAGTTGAATTTGAAGACATCGCAACAACCACTGGTACAACAAACAACTAGTCAAGTTCAAGTACATATAATATATCGAGATACATATATATATATATATATATATAAGTCGGATAAATTTGTGTCATGGGGCTCATGTTAATAATTATTATTAATGGCTGGATTATTTGAATCTGATATTATCTAGGCCATCGAGACTCTTCGTGTGTGTTGCATATGTAAATGCCATTGAATGTTGCAATCTTTAATCATATTGGATCCGACTCTCATGCATGCACTTTGCAACTCCTAGAAAATCTTGAAATGATACATATGACTTTATGTCATCAGCCCCTTTGATTATCACTTCACTGGTTCGACACTTCATATTCCCCGTCTCATGATTTTTTATAATGATAAAAAATGATGAGACAAGAGTAAGATCAATTGAATATTGTACCCTTTCCGAGAGCTCATCAAGGTTAGTGCATGCTTCGAGCTCAAAAAGCGTTTTCAGAACTATTTACGGATCAATCACCAATAAAGTCTACAAATTGATAAGATATTGGCTTACAACCTTATAGTTAACGACCAACCCATTTACCAACTAAACCAATTTTCGTTAGCGTCACCCATATGTTTTCAAATTAGTTTATATAACTCCTCCGATTCTTTTTATATAAACCTAAAATTTGAATTACCGTAGTCCTTTTTATAAAATCCCACTTGGAGTGGTCTGAGCATTTAATGTTTTTTTACCAATTTTGCCCCTAATAATTAATTCTATTTTCTCTTCACATCTTTTTCCCATACTACCTCCTCTGTCATACTTTCTCTTAATATTACTCCACTCTTACTTGCCCCCTTATTTATTAAGTAATTTCTTAAATTGTGTAATTTAGTATCAAGCTCTTATAAAAAAGATAGGAGGGAGTACTAACTTTTAAGATCTGTTTGGTAGGAGGGATTGGAAGGGGAGGGAGGGGAGGGAAAAATTTTATGGTTGAATTTAAGAAAATTGGAAAAGTTAAGTTATGAAATTTTAATATAGAGAATATGTAAGATAAAAGAGTAAGAAAATTTAATTAAATACTTTATACCTAACTTCTCTCTTTTTTAAAAAAAATCCAACTCAAAGTTTTTTTTCCTCCGCCCACTTTCCCTACCCTCCCCTCATACCAAACAAGCCCTTAGGAAAAATCCCATATAAAGCTACCTATTAAATTTTGAATTAGGTTAGTAAATTCAACAAATCCTTATTAATTGAGTCATTAACCCTATTTGGGAGTAAAATGACTTTAATGCCCCATCCTCTCTTTTCTCCTCTCTCAAAATAAACAGATTTTTATTACTATATGATTTTATATGTCGCTCTAAATATCAACATTTTCTAAAAGGATAATTAATAATAATTCTAGCAAAAAAAAAAAAAGAAAGTATAACACATGCCATAATAGTATCATTGATATCAGTTAAATGATTTTTAGTTGAAAAATCAATTAATTGATATTAATGATAAAAAATAAATGTGGGTTTTTTTAAAAAAATATTGTAGTTATTTTTATCTAGTAAGACAAGAGAGAAAGATAAAGCATAACACATGTCAACTTCATTTTGTAAAAATCAATTTAAATTAAAGTTACTCCTACCAACATTAATTAAACCAGCTCTTAATAATTTTCACTAATTAACTTTTATCCATCCATAATGTAAATATAGGATTTTAATGCAGTGTGTGTGTGCGCGGCGCGCGCGCGCATTTTCAGGATTTGATTATAATTCTATAAATTTGACGTTCTTTGATTTTGCTTACTCTATTTACGATGTTTTTATTTTGGCCGGAGCCCGGAGCTTACAACTTCAAAATATCAGCTTTTTACGCCCCTAAACTCTTAAATCTAAAATGATTGAGTACACTCTTTTATAAATAGGATCGTGTATATATATATATATATATATATATATAAAAGGAGATATACTTAAATAGGAACCTGTAAAGTCACTTGGCTCATGAATGTCATTAGCTAATAATGGCTGAATTATTTGAAACCGATTTTATATAGGCCTTCGTGACTCCTCGTTTGTTGATCAACTTTTCAATTGGGCTCATCGTTCTGTGTTGCTTTGTAAATGCCATTGAATGTTGCATCTCAACCCCAATTAGATTGGATCCGACTCTCACGTATGCACATGCACTTTGCAAATCTCAAAAGATTTTGAAATGATGTGTTTTTTTTTTTCGGTTGTCATAGCTCACACACTTGTCATAACCTGTAAAAGTCACAAACTTGGAATAAGGATGGTGCTTGATGTTACTTGGGCTACATTAGTTTTTTTTATATGTTTTTTTTTTTGCCAACAGTTTTTTTTTTTTTATATTGATATTGATAAAATAAGTAGTGTAACTCTGTAAGGAGTAAGATCAACCGAATTATTGCAATACAATATTCTTACTCATTGCTTAAATTATTGCAATGTTGAAAATAATGGGACCAGGAATATAATATGCGTAACTGTAACTCTGTAAGGAGTAAGATCAACCATATCTATTACCTAATGCTCACCCTTGATACGGCGCCGTTGCACCTCGCTTCAACCCTTAGCAGCTTCCCGCCCCCACATGGTGCCCCAGCTCCTCGCCTTTCCTGCTTCAATTTTTTAAAATTTTATACATATTTATGATAAAGAAAAGTAAACATTACATTTTTAAAAAAATTATCATATATCACCCTAGTCCTTATTATAATTCCATTATAACTAATTCCCACATATTAAGGAATGATAGATAAACCATTAAATATGCCTTAAATTGATATATATTTTTTAAGTTTACCCCTGTTACAATTTTTCTCACCTTACATTTATAAATTATTCACACCTTCTATATAAATTTAACTCTCAAATTCACATTCCAAATCCTAAATTTATAATGAGAAATAAAACATTTTTGCAAAGCTATAAATTAAAACATTCTCAAAGTAATTAAATTATAAATAAGGAGGGATAATGGGACTAAGTTAGTGAATACCAAGGTTATTAAAACTGAACCGGCCACTAAACAGGTCAAGATAGTAAGTCAAGGGTCAGTGGATTAAATCGGAGCAAACCGAAGTTAAATCGCGGACAGATAGGTAAGAAAGTGAGAATAGCTTTGGATTTTGAAAATTTTCAAGGACTAAATGATAATATTTTTAAGTGATTCTTTTTTCATTTGAAAGTATATATCTCAAGCTTTCCATAGAGTGTTAATTTGTAATTTTTGGAGATATGTAGAATTAAATATGAATTTTTGAAGTTATGCAATGCTAAATAAACGTTGAACTGGTCAAACCGACAGGACTAAACCAATTAGTTTTGAGAGGAAACTTACTATGAGTTGGAATAAGAAAGGACAAATTGTGAATTTGTCAGATTTCAAAATTTGACCTTGCTTGTTCCATCTATAGTAAGTTTCCTCCCATCTCTCTTAATTTGCTTTATGGACCTCCTTCATGACAATAAGACATTTTCCCAATGCTATTTTCTCTTATGCCATCTCATCATTCAGCACAATAGATGGATTGGCGGAGGGGGCGATGTGGTTAAGATCCTTGGTACTTGAGCCATTTGTTGCCACCAACAAGCCTTAAGAAGGAGGGGGTGGTGGAGGAGGGGGTGGCAAAGGAGTTCCCCGGAATCTTAATATGATGAAGAAGAGAAGGAAGAAGTTGATAAAGAAAAATAGTAAGAATCACAATGAATAGTAAGTTTAAATAAAGGTCTAACGAGTTGTGATTTGTGAAGGAGTATGAATTATGACTTATAAAGGTCTAACAAGATTGTGAAGGGTTATGATGAGTTATGACATTGAAACTCCAAATGTTACAAAGGGTTATGAAATAGTTAGATGACAGTTATTTCTGAAGATTGTTATGTTTTGTTTTTGTTAATATAAGTGTTTGGAAGATGAATCATTTATAAGTGTTACATGACAGTTGTTTTTTAATAACTGTTTTTGTCAATAAATAAATGAGAGTTATTAGCTACAACCGTTAGATTTGTGTTTTCACGAATTTCACCTCACAATACATGATGATATGCATAATTAACCGTTATATTTAAGCGTTATCTATCCTTGCGTTACATTTGCTTTGACATACATATTGTTTATTAGTTGTAATTTTTATGTATTAGGCGTTATAAATACCCAAATCTATACTAGTAATATCTACGAAGTCCTTCCATGCTTCTGCATGCAACACGTTTTTATTTGCTCACAACAACTCTCATAGAAAGACATGGTTGACCTTTTTTGGAGAGATTAAGGAAGTTAGATAAGTTGTTTAATTATATCATATGTTGTATATTTTTAAATTATCAATTAGTTTAGAAGTTAGGCAAAATAGTTTTGAGAAAAAATGAAAAATATAAATATTTTAAAATAATTTAATTAGTTTTCTTAATATCTAAAAAAAAAAAAAAGCCAACTCGATCTTATATTTAAGACGGGCTTCGTGAGTCCTTATTTGTTGACAAACTTTTCAATTGGGCTCATCATTTGTGGTGCATGTAAATGCCATTGAATGTTGCACTCTTTAATTATGTAAATTGGATCCAATTCTCATGCATGCACTCAGAATCTACATTAACTCATTAAGACATTTTTAATATTTTTCCTGGTCCTTGGAACCTGACTGAGGTTTTCGCTCTTTATTTTCTATAATGTTAAAGTCTAGTATTACTTCTTCTAATGCGGCATCAACTGGTCAAATTGTTATAGGCTAATTATGATCATAGCTAGAGATGGATAGGAATAATACAGTCAACAACAGACCAGACTCTTAACAAATTTTCCATGTTACGTTGAGCACAAGTGTTTAATGTCTGAACTGTTTATGGAATTGCGCCATTCCAATATTCCTTACCATCACCCTCTGGCCTTTTGCATTGAACTCTTATACCATGCATGTTGCCCCTAAAAAGATACATATATTTATTCCATATACATGTTTGGAATAGGTATACACCCATACGCGTTCTCAGAAAATATAGACCATAATATACATTAATTTAACGCATAAAGAGAACAAACTAACATAATACTAGTACTACAAAAGCAAAACACTACAAAAAAAACGTGATTTAGTAGCGGTTAAAAATGGGTATTCGTAGCGGTTCTAACTGCTACAAACTAGGTTAGTAGCGGTTACGAAAACCGCTACTAAATCGTACGTTGCAAGCGGTTTTGTAGCGGTTCTATAAAACCGCTACTCAATAAAAAATAACCGCTACAACCTTTGTAGTGGTTAATAGTAACCGCTACAACACCAAGAGATATTTGTAGCGGTTATATAACCGCTACAAATATAAAAAATTTTATTAAAAAGAAATTTTTTTTTTTGTAGCGGTTTAATAACCGCTACAAATATATCAAAATGAAAATTTGTTAAAAATGACATTTTTTATTTGTAGCGGTTAAGAAACCGCTACTAATTTTGAATTTCATGAAATTAGTAGCGGTTTTTAAAACCGCTACTAATTTCATGAAATTCAAATTTAGCGCCAAAAAATTTAAATAAAGGCGCGTTATTTAGTAGCGGTTTAATAACCGCTACAAATATTTAAAAATTTTTTAAAAAATATACGTTGATTTTTTCCTTTTTTTTCAATATTATATTAAATAGTTTAATTTGTTATTATTTTATCTATTTCAATTAGTTTATTATTTAATAGTTTAACTTATTAATAAATTAAAAAGAAAAATTGTAATTGAATATGATTAGTATAAAATTTATATTAATAAGATTATTAAGGATAGTTAGGTAATAAGGAATTATTATGTTTTATAATATAATGTAATTGTATATGAAAATAGATGAAAATGAGATAGAGTTATGATATATCTAAAAAAAAATGGTTAGAATAAATTTTATAGAAAGAAAAGAAGTATTCTAAAAGATATTGAAAATCTTGTTACCATATTTGATCGTATTATTCAGCTCCTCTACTCATACGAAAGAAGTTGTAAATGAGAGGAAATAAAAGAAGGGTAAGGTGAAAAGAAATTGGGGGGTGTTTGAAATGAGTTGTGATAAGGGTATTTATAGGGATTCACGTATAATTTGTAGCGGTTAATGTAGCGGTTAATGTAGCGGTTTAATTATTTGTAGCGGTTAATGTAGCGGTTTTTATTTAGTAGCGGTTATTTATATTTTTGTAGCGGTTTAATAACCGCTACAAATATTATATTAATTTTTTTAAAAAATTTTTTTTTTACATTTTATTTTAACACAAATTTTTTGCATTTTTTGTAAAGAAAAATTTTTTACACTTGAATTCTACAAATATTATTTTAATTTTTTTTTAAAATTTTTTTTTACATTTTATTTTAACACAAATTTTTTGCATTTTTTGTAAAGACAAATTTTTTCCACTTGAATTTGATCACTCATCGTCGCCATCCCTACAGAAATTTTGTAGAAAAATTATTGTTATTGATGTATTATTAAATTTAAAAAATTTAATTGAAATGACGTGGACTTAAATAAACTCACCGCAGTAGAGGTAAATTGGCATCGCCTTCAGGGAAGTAGTTTTCAAAATCAGCTGGCTGAAATGGCTCACTCTCGTAAGCGATGTTATCGCCTTCACCCATGTCGTAAAGGTCTCTTGGCTTTAAATGAACGACCATGTGCCAATCCCTATGCCGCTCGTCCTCGACATAATAAACCTGATGTGCCTCTGAAGCTAGAATATACGGCTCATCATCTTGAGAAATACCAGTATGAATCGTGCGTGAGAAATTGACTGATGTGATCCCTAGGTCGTCAGTTGTCAGTCCCCGAGAAGTAGTGGTATTTGCCCACAAACACTTGAACAGCGTCACGGTGAAACGGCCTTGATAATTAAGCTCGACCACATCAAGAAGCTTGCCATAGTAAGGGACGCCTCCGAACTGCATGTTGGCGTCACTGCTGCTCGCATAACTCCTTGTCCCAAATGTGCCATAAACACCCGAATTCTGTGTTTGCAATCCCTGATCCCGTGAAACCGTGCAAAACTTAAAACCATTGACATTGTATGCTGTAAACCGTTTTGCATGATCAAGAGGGCCGATTGCGAGAGCTCTGAAATCTGGTGAGTGTGGGTTGTGGTCATTTAGTATTCTGCGCGCAAACCAGCCCGGGAATTCTCTGTGGACCCTCCTATCAACTTCCGAGGATGTCTGTGTACGGATCCTGAGCTGACGCTTGACATGACTTCTGAATTCCCTGTAATTAATAATGGAAAGGCGTTAGTGAAATGAAAGTGAGAAATGTTACGAAAGATATAGATCGATTAACATACATGTGAGTGTACAATTCTTACCGTATGAAAGGCTCAACTTGAGTGCAATTAATCAAGACATGTCTATGTGCTTGGAACTTCTCAGTTGCCGTTAGTTTGAAGTTCTCAGTTGCTCCAACTGGTTTACCAACACGAGGGATAAATTCTCCTGATGTCGGGGCAGGTTCAGGACAATCGTCAACACGAGGGGGGCGGTTGAAAGCCGTCTCAAGATCATCAAAGTACCTTGAGCAAAAATAAAGCACCTCATCCCCTATATAGCCTTCAGCTATAGAACCTTCTGGCCACGCCTTATTCCTCACGTAAGATTTTAATTTCCCAAGGAACCTACGAAGTACATAAGAGAAAATTGATATAAAATGATGAAAAGGACGACTAGGAAACATTAAATACGGACACTAAATGAAAGCACATATTTAAAATGAGTACCTCTCAATCGGATACATCCAACGATATTGTACTGGTCCAGCGAGCTTTGTTTCATGAACGAGGTGGACCGTGAGGTGAACCATCACAGTGAAAAAGGACGGAGGAAAGATCATCTCCAAGTGACAAAGCGTAAGAATGATTTTCGACTGCAGCTGATCGAGCTCCTCAACGATCAAAACCTTAGAACACAACTTCCGAAAGAAAGAACAAAATTCCACCAAAACGATGGAAACATCGGGAGGAAGTGTATTCTTTATAGCCAGAGGGAGTAACTGCTGCATAAGAACATGTGAGTCGTGACTCTTTAGGCCAGCAACCTTCCTAGCCTGCAACTCGACACATCGAGAAATGTTGCTTGAATACCCATCAGGAACTTTTATTTTCTTCAACGTCGCGAGGAAGACATCCTTGTTCGATTTTGTGAGGGTAAACTTTGCCGGTGTAAATCTGTCATGCTCATCTGGCCAAGCTTCTTCACGAACTCCCATGTCGCGTAAATCTTTTCTAGCTTGAAGGTGATCTTTTGTCTTTCCGGGTTCGTTAAGCAGCGTATACAGCACATTGTCGCAAACATTCTTTTCAATGTGCATTACATCAAGACTGTGGCGAAGTAAATTAGATCTCCAATACGGAAGCGTGAAGAAGATACTTATCTTCTTCCACTGCTGAGGCGCCGAAGTCCTGCGCGTCTTTTGGCGAGTTTGTGCTGAATCGTCGCTTTTTCCAAACTCGACGTCAACATGCTCAAGCTGCTGTAAGATATCTGTACCGGACAAAGTTTGAGGTGGTCCTCTGTTCTCTGGTTTCCCATTGAAGCGATTCCGTTGCAATCTGAACTTATGCGTTCCATCGAGAAACCTCCGATGCCCCATAAAGCACCACTTTCGGCTGTGGGGAAGGCGCAGTGTGTCAGAGTCGAAATTGCAAGCCGGACACGCCGACCCAGTGTGCACATTCCAACCAGATAATGTGCCAAGGCCAGGAAAGTCACTGATCGTCCACATCAAGGCTGCACGCATGTTGAACAAAGTCTTGCTGTGAGCGTCATACGTCTCCAAGCCGACATTCCACAGGTCAAGCAATTCCGCAATAAGCGGTTGGAGATACACATCGATGTCATTGCCCGGTGCCTTTTTGCCTGGAATGATCATAGACATAATGAAAGAGCTTTGTTTCATACACATCCAGGGGGGTAAGTTGTAGGGAACTAAGACTACCGGCCAAATGCTGTAACTTGTGCTAAGATTCCCGAAAGGATTGAAACCGTCGGTCGCCAACGCAAGCCGGACATTTCTGGGGTCAGTCGCAAAATCTGGAAAGTCGTTGTCAAACGTTTTCCAAGCAGCTGCATCCCGCGGATGTCTTAATTTACCGTCTTCGTTTTTATCAACGGCATGCCACCTCATGTGCTCAGCAGTTTTAGACGACATAAATAATCTTTGTAGACGAGGTTTCAAAGGGAAATACCTGAGAATCTTTGCGGGTTTCTTCTTCTGCTTTTTCCCCTTCCGAATTGTCTTGTACCTCGATGTGTGACATCTCTTGCACGTCTCCCTGCTGGAATCGTCTCCCCAATACAGCATACAATCATTTGGGCACGCATCAATCTTTTGATAATTCAACCCCAACCTGTTGATGATCTTCTTGGCCTCGTAGAAGGTTGTGGGAATCTCAGCGTCGGGGAATGCATCTTGTAATAAGTCGAGCAACATCGACATTCCCTTATCCGTGATCCCACACAAGCACTTGATATGATACAATTTGATCAAGAAAGATAATTTAGAATATTTGCGACAACCTTGATATAAAGGACGATCTGCCTCATCCATCAAGCTGAAAAAATCCCGAGCTGCTTCATTCCCCATAAAAGCCGGCTCAGAGCCGTGCACTTCTTCGTTGAAGTTGTCGCCTTGAAATCCAAACGCATCACGCACAGCATCATTCACAGGATCATCTTCATCTACTTGAACGCCTACTTGAGAAATTCGAGGAAGAGCCTTGTCATATCTAACGCCGGCCTTCTCACCATGAACTGCCCAGAACGTATAGTCCTCAGGGAAAGGCTTCACAAGCAAATGTTCCTTCACAACATTTCGTGGATGCCACTTCTTGAACTTGCATTTCCGACACGGACAGACGATCTTGCCGTTACAGCTGGCGTGAGTGAATGCGAAATCTAAGAAACTGTTTAATCCGTACAAATATTCAGGAGAATTGCGCGGCAACCTTATCCAAGATTTATCCATAGCTACAAGTGAGAGAGAAGAAAGTATAGAGAAGAAGATGAGTGAGAAGATAATGAAGAATGCCTAGAACCTTATATTCTGAAAATCCAACGTTTATAACTTTGTAGCGGTTATTAAACCGCTACACCAACCGCTACAGAAATTCCAACGTTTATAATTTTGTAGCGGTTATATATATACAACCGCTACAGTTATAAAATATTAGTAGCGGTTACATATATGAAACCGCTACTAATATTCAAGCCGTTAATTGGTGGGAAATTCAAAATGTACTTGTTGAGTATTAGTAGCGGTTTTATATATATAACCGCTACTAATGTTCAACGAATTAGTAGCGGTTTTATATATGAAACCGCTACTAATATTAAAGCCGTTGGACATTAAATATAAAAATGATTTTCAAATTTGTAGCGGTTACACATAAGATAACCGCTACAAATGTGCACAAAGGCGGCAAATTTCAAAATTCAAATGATTTGAGTGTTTGTAGCGGTTATTAGTAAATAACCGCTACAAAGATATATATTTGTAGCGGTTTCCCAAGGGAAACCGCTACAAATATATAAGTAAATTTGTAGCGGTTATGAGTTAAAAACCGCTACAAATATTCAACTTTGTAGCGGTTATTTACTAATAACCACTACAAATAGATACATTTGTAGCGGTTTTAACTTAAAACCGCTACAAATATAGATATAATTTTTTTTTTAAATTTAGTTTTAAATCATTTATAAATTATTTCAATGCGATATAATAATATAAATATAATTATATAAAACACAATAAGAAAATTCTGAAATAAAATCTCATAAATATTTACAAATGTTTAAAAGAAAAGAAAATGTCCTAAACTAAGCAGCTGGGGGCTGATCCTCTGGTGCTCCCTCAGGTGGGGCTCCCTCAGATGCCGCTGGATCGGGCCGCTGCGCAGACTGAACCGCACCATCCTCATCAACAGGAGGAGGAGCTGTAGGAGGCGGAGTAGTGCTCGGGACGACGTAGCGAGGGACAGGGGGGACCGCTGGATGCTGCTCGTCCGGGAACAGCCGACTCCATGCACCCTCGA
Source organism: Inga oerstediana (assembly GCA_963210345.1). Lineage (NCBI taxonomy): Eukaryota > Viridiplantae > Streptophyta > Magnoliopsida > Fabales > Fabaceae > Inga > Inga oerstediana. Next base: position 63,596,760 of record OY723408.1, read on the forward strand.
GCATATTGTTCGCGATCTCACGCCACTGCGTCTGCTGTGCGTACATAGTGTCTGCGTGGATCTGCAGCAGCTGCTGCTGCTGCACCTGCATCTGCTGCATCTGCTGCTGCTGCGCCATCTGCTGCTGCGTCTGCTCCAAATCTGACCGCAGCTGGTCAATCGACTCATCCCTCTGACGTCTGACCCCTCTAGAGCTGCCAGCCTCAGAGGCGGCGCTCCTGCCGTAGATCATGCTGGGTCTGGCGCCTATCCCCATCCCCCGCACTCGTCCGGGGTGCTCAGGCTGAGCCAGACCCGCCTTCAGAGGAGCCGTCGGGTCCACTGACCCCTGTGACTCCTCAGGCTGGGTCTGTCGCAGCTCAGCCTGCGACTGCTGCATCCGCTCCTGCCATTTTATGAAACAATTAATAATTACTATTTTTCATTATTAACTTGGTTTTATAAAAAATATAATAATAAAATTACTTACAATGGCCGCCTCTGCCTGCTGAGAGGTCGCAGTCCCGTCACGGTGTCTGTGTGTGATGGCGTACAGCTCCGCATAGTCCGTCTGACGGTTCTCCTGCTGAGCCCTCGTCTCCTGAAACAATTACAAAACAATTAGTATTATGAAATAATCAACTAAAAGTAAGTGAAGCACTTGAAAAGTTACCAGCTCGCTGTAGGTCACAGCAAAGGTCTTCGATCCTGCTGTGTGGTGGATCGTCTGCTGCGCCCGGATCGCGGCGTTCCTCCGAGCAAGCTCCTGGAAAAAAAAATTAAATGTATAATAATTTAAAATTAAATACAAAATAAATTGATATTATAATTTAATATTTAACAATTAGAAAATTATATATCAAAAATATAATAAATACATTACCTGCGCCTCAGGGCTCCTCCTGAACTGGACGAAACGCGCCCAGTCGTTCGGTGGCACGCCGTCCGGGATGCTCTCCTGCAGCTGCTCCAGAGGCATCGTCCCGTCCCCATCCACACTGTGGAAGAGACGGTTCCTCCTGTTCCTCCAGGCGTCGCCCATCTTCACGAGGGCGTACCTCTTCCGGTTGGCCCGGACGGCAAACCGCAGCTGAAAAAAATACATTTAAATATCAATAATACTAAAAATCATAATTTAAAAAAAATAATTAAATAGAATTAATTACAAAAGATATTAATTAAATAGTTTTAATTACCTGAACCGCCTCCTCCCAAGCCTGGTCCTTCGGCCCCTTCGGAATGTGCCTCCACGTCGGGAAGTGAAGGGGGAATCGCATCCAATTCGATCCCAGGTCGCTCAGGAAGCGGTTGAGCAGGTGACCCCCATTGTGGATCGGCTGGTCAGTGCCCTCGTTCCACGGCACTACAACTCGCAGGGACCGGTCCATGCTGTTCAGACCGGCCACATCCAGCCTCCTCGTCGACACGTTCCCCTGCTCATCTGCACAGTTGACCGCACGTTAGATAAATTATAATTCAAAGTTAAAAAGTTAAAAAATTAAAAAATTAAATAATTTACCTTCGACCTGCACCTCAAACCCAGTGGACCGCGAAGACGACCCTCGTGGGTTGTTCTGCTCCCGAGCCTCTTCCTCATCGAGGAACTGCTCCATCTCCCTGAACCCACTAATCGGGATCTCGAACTCCTCCTCGTTGAGGAAGTCCTCAACGCTAATCTCTGGCACCTCCACCTCAGGCACCTCAGCTGTGGTCGTCGCCTGTGGGATCGTCTGCGGTTCCTGTGGCGGGATGGGCTGAGATGCCTCGGTAGCCCTGCCTGCGCGCTGCCCCCTCCCTCTGCCCCCTGCCCGGCTGCTGCCACCCCGTAAAGTCGGTCTGGGGAGCATAGGGGCCTTCCCCTTATCCTGTCCTGAAGCCATATCAACTGTACAAATTAAAAAAAAAAAAATTAGTCCATTATTATACAAAAATATAATAAAAATACAAATATAAACAAAAATACGTGTTATATACGTACCTCAAGTGTAAATACTGCGGAATACTGACCAAAAACTCCTATAGACTCGTCTGAACGCTCAAATATCGAATAAACCACTCAGAGAAACCTCAGGAAACAAAATGAGCAAAATGAGAAATGGAGGAGGCGAGGGGTTTAAATAGCCACATATTAGTAGCGGTTATTTTAAATAACCGCTACTATAACCGCTACAAATAATTAAATTTGTAACGGTTCTACAATAACCGCTACAAATCTTCACAACGTTTGAAATTCTGTAGCGGTTATTGCCCAGAACCGCTACAAATTTGGAGTCTCTTGAAATTCTGTAGCGGTTTTCACTGAAAACCGCTACAAAATTCTGACCTTTGGTATTTTGTAGCGGTTTATGTGCATTAACCGCTACAAAATAACCGCTACAAGTTTTGGCGGGAATTTCGCGCCAAATTTGTAGCGGTTTTTTTGTAGGAAACCGCTACAAATATTCTTGCCGCTACAAATTTGTAGCGGTTTAGATAAAAACCGCTACAAATACTATAATTTGTAGCGGTTTAATATAACCGCTACAAGTGCACCGCTACGAAATACCTTTTTTTTTGTAGTGAAATATCATATGATGGCTAGAAATTTACTACTAATAACATGGCCCCAAGACTTAAATTGAACAAACAAATGTTTGTGCTGGGTGATTAGGTCTCTTCTCTTCTTTAATTGCAGTATTGGTCAAGAATTGAGCCAATCCCATGGTCAAAGCTGATGTAGATATCAGGGAAGCTTTCAAGATGCTCACAACCTGCAACTTTCATATGATCATGTTCCAAAATTATAATAGAAGTTATAGAAGTTGTAGCTAGCACATTATCGGTTAGAAGTATTAAGGTGTATTAGTTGGTGATGACCCTCAAATCTATAAATAGGGGTCTTAACAAAGTGATTTAGTATGAAGGGATCAATATTGATCCCTACCAAGAAAAGAAAAGGGAATCTACTTAGGTCTCCCTCATAATCTCTAGAGTGTAGGATTATTAGTTCATCTCCCTCAAATGAGAGATGATTAGTGTAAGACAAATTAAATTAAAATGCTTAAAATCAAATTAGAGTATATGTACCTCTTGGAAACCAACGCAGATTGTCCTATCTTCCAAGTCATGCTCAGAAACTTTAGAATTAGCTTCTTTATTCAAACATGAAACAACAAGGCCAGATGAAAAAGGATTCACAGTCAAATCATCAGCAACCATGAACATGGCCGGCCTCTTCACATATCCATACGATGATTTGGTCGTGGACGAATGTTTGGGGTCCCACAAGTTAACCGCTAGTGAACGCTGATCAAGTGAATAAGAATCACCAGTAATCCACTGGCCAGCTAGAGAACAAGTTGATCTAAGACCACCCACATCGCTATAATAAAGATAGAGGGGTGAATGATACATCACTTCACTGATGGGTAACATTTGTTTTTTCAACTTATATTGTGGGGCAAACTTAAGGTCGGCCAACATGTTATTCCCTGAAATGAAATCAGTGGATTCAAAAGAAGTCAAACTGTTGTACAATTTGTCGATGCATCCCAAACCAGAATTTCCTTGTGAAACTCTCTCCACTGCTCCTAGGGGGATTGCCAGGAAGCTAAGAAGCTGCTCCATGAAATCTTCATCAACTATAGCATACAATACTTTGAACATAGATTTTTCAATCATTACATTCAATAACTTCATCTTTATATCCTCTCTGCCAAGTATCTCACTTGTATTCTTGAAGGCCGTGCCTTTTGGATTCTCAACGATTTGTTTCCTTCTTAGCAACGAATCTGTAAGTACCGTACTTGAGACCATTGAGCATCTGAGGAGGTCCATTACCTTCAATCAAGAACAAAAGGCATGAGAAGATAAGAAATCTTTGTGCAGAAGGCATTCACGGTTAAAGTATACCACTCTGGTGTCGTATTTATATGTCCAGAGTAATAAATGAGAGTGTTACAATTTTTTCTGTATTAAATATAGAGAGAGAAGAGAGGGGTGAAAAATATCCATTCATAAATGAGGAAAAAAATGGAAAAATCTATTACTTGAGTTTATATTTATTGAGTTAACTGACTTTCTTTAGAATTAGATAATTTGAACTTATAAATAAAACTAGAGTGATATGATGTTAGAAAAAGTACTATCAAATTAGAGTAAGCTATCATGCTAGAATCACAGAAGACAACTCTAATATATATAGCAAATTCACTAAAATCTAATAACCGCACCGCAATATTACAACATGATTACCTCCTTGGGGTCAATATTAACATTGAAATCTTCAATTTTATCTTTAGAACGTAGAGTCTTCAGCAGACACAAGGTTGAAGTCAGATTGAGAGGCATTACATGTAAATCGTCATAAACAACAAAAGATGCCTCCCGTACGTAGCCTTCCCCGGCATAAGCTGGCCATGTGTTGTGTCATATAATTTTATTAACTTTACACAAGAAGAAAGGCATAATATTAATATACACTAGTAGTATACTACCTCCCATCATGAATAAGACCTAATTGTCGTATTTTAAAATGTTAAGAAAACTAATTAAGTTATTTTAAAATATTTATATTTATCATTTTTTTTTCAAACTATTTTACGTAACTTATAAATTGATATATAATTTAATAAAACATAATATATGATATGATTAGCATGAGAAGAAGTATTACAAAAGTGAGTAATTTTACCTCAACTTATGATTTCGGCTAGCACGTGTGTCAAATTCCTGCCACATTTGCATTTTGTATTGTTGAAGGTGGCTCACCAGCAAAGGAGACGCTCTACGGCAATGGGGCATTTCACAGGCATAAAACTTGGTGGGCTCAGTGCCTCAGTGTCATCAATGTTGAGAATGAGCTTTTGATTAATACGTTCCATTGAGTTCCTTGGCTGAAGCAGTATTTGCTTACATGTCTCAGAATTCCAATACTTAGGATCCAGATTACCCACACTTTGACCAAAGAGCTTGTGCATCCCAGCCTCAATGGCTTCATGTTAGAATCCTTATCCACAAGTCTGGCAATAGTTCCTAGTGGCATTGTCACGAAGCTTAAAAGAACATCTACGAAATCCTTCCCTGCTTCAGCATAGACCACTCTGTTTTCCTCTGTGTCCGCAAAAATTCTCACTGTAATATGTTTCCCTGTCGCAGTTGAATTTGAAGCCATGGGTATGGTGAAAATGGAAACTGAAACAAGAAACATGTGTAAAGTTCAAGAATATATATAATAAGATATACTTAAGTAGGAAACTTGTGGAGTCACTTAGCGCATGTACGTTATTATTAATTGATCAAGGGTCCCGCATAGACTCAATTGAATCAGTATTAAATTTCCTTGTTTCATTTAAGTTGAACATATCAAAAAATATTTCGATGAGTGAAGAGAAATTAAACTAAAACCTGGTAATAATAAAAACTTTTCATAAAGAACAACTTTTAATATCAAGGAGGGTAACCTAAAGTTATTAATCCCTTTTTTGCTTCTTAGATTTTATCTCCACTAAATTACTGTAATTTGAACTTAACTTAATAAGTTAATCAAGAGTCTTAATGTTTACAAATGCATGTCGGTCCATTTATAAATCTACTTCACTTAATTATGTAATGTCTCACACAATTAAGTAAGATGCAATTTAGATTGAAACCACTCTAATTTGATTATGAGGAGCTTCAATTCTAGGTATATGTCTAGCTATCTAGACCCAAATTAGATTAAAATCTAATTCCACATTATTTAATCTCATAGTAAATTTAAGATTCCCTTCTCCAAGTTCAATCCTAAATCCCAAAACATGATAAGGGTGGCCAATCACTAAACAATAACTATAAAAACAAGATTAAATAAACTAAATTAAAATTATATATGTAAAACTAATTAGTGGGAATAATCTCCAAGTCTCAAATAAATTTATAGTACTCTAGGTTGAATAGGAAATCCACCGCACATGGCTTTAATCAAGTTCATCGCAGCAAAACAAAAAATTCAGAGTTCAATAAATATTGAAAGAGAATGATGAACAGAATCAAAATACTGTCAGTGAATTTAACGATGAGCAAAATTAACAATGCGTGCTGAAACAGCTCCCTCGCTTCTTAGTTCAATCGATTCCTCTCTCTCTCTCTCTCTCTCTCTTGCATGACACGACGTTACAGCTCGTCAGGACCTTCCTCTGGCCAAGTTCACCGGAGAAGATGATTAATAGTGGAACACGGCCTCCTTTGCCCTGGTCCAAACAGCGTCAGAAAGGAGAGGAAGAAAAAGATTCCCTCTCCCTCTGGTTGCTCCTTGGAGAAGGGTGCTCAAGTCTGATGCTTATTTTCAACTCATCGTACAGTCTCGTTTTTTCCTGACTGCCGGAAAATATCACAATTAATGTTTTCCATTCTGTCTGGCTAAGTGGTAGAAGTTATTTTTTTTAACGTGATTTATAATATATAAGATAAGTTTATGAAAGGAGTTTTATTTCGATTTACATGAACATACTTTAAATCCAAAACTTCAAATTTTTACTATGATAATTTTTGTTTATCCTAAATCTATCTATTTATTTCTATTTTATTTAAAACTGGAATATCTGTACTAATATCCCCAAATAATGTATTAAATCAATATCTTATAAAATCTTAAGAAAATCCATTAAATTTTGTAATTGTGATTCTCTAAATATATCAAAATATATCTCAAATTCACTTAAAAATAGAGAATCATCAAAATTTTAAGAAAATATATATAATAAGATACTTAACACGGAAATGCGTTGATAGAACTACGGCGTTTTCAGAGAAAGGAGGCTTTGCTAGAATTTGTGTGGAGTTGGATTTGCATAAACCTTTATTACCTTTTTTCAACCATTTTGGGGAGGACAAGAAGATTGAGTATGAGGGATTACATCCTGTATGCTTTCACTGTGGGCAATATAGCCATCATATAGGGGTATGTCATCATAAAGTTTCAGATCAAATGAAGGAGAATGGGGAGATTCGTCCAAATAAAGCTCCGGGAAAATCCTCTGATGAGGTGAGGGATAATTTGAGGAAGGATGCTGAGATTACTGAGAAAAGCGAATCAAAAGGTGGAAATTTTGGGCCACATATGCTGGTAAGACGGGATGTTAGTGGAAATTTTAATAAAGTGGATTTTGTAGGAACAAGCTCGAACGGAGGAGGTAAAAAAGGGGTTACAAGTCAGAAGGGTGCGCAAAAGAAAAATGATCTTAATTTAGCCAAGGATAAGGGAAAGACGGTTGAAAAGAAGGATGAGAGTGAGGGAGTTAATGAGAGAAGGCGTCAAGTTGAGAAGGATATTAATAAGAATGTTACAGAGCAGAAGTGGATTTCAGTGGGAGAAAAAAGACTAACAGGGATTAAGAGACGTGCAAGAGAAAAAATGAACATGGTTAGAGGAAAATTACCTTCACATGATGTAACAAAAGGAGGGGGGATTGGGAACCATGATGTTACCGAATTGATCTCTCTAAATCATTTTTCTGTGTTGGAAGTCAGGCCTAGTGAAACCTTGGAGGCTACTGAAGAATCACGTTATAATGAAGCGGGAAATCTACACATGGAAATGGAACAGGGGAACATGTTGCAAAATAATGGATTGTCAAAGGCTAATTATATCGCGGTTCAAGGTAGGATAACTTCATTTCATCATGATGACCCTTCTTCATTTAAAGTGTCGGAAGGTGGGCTTGTTAGAGTGGATGAAGATGCTTTGATGGGGGATTCCGCCCCAAAAATTAATAATCTGTCTTAATGAATTTCATTTTATGGAATACGCGGGGCACAGGAGCTCGCCTTTTTCCTAATCTCATAAGGGAAATGTCTCGGTTCCATAATGTGGATTTTATGGCAATTTTTGAAACTAGGTGCAGTGGGAATAAAGCGGTCTAAATAGCTGGTAAGCTGGGATTTCAATTTGTTCAAATTATTGATGCAGAATGTTTCAAGGGAGGGATTTGGTGGGTGTGGTCTGAAAAGGTGGGAAAAGTTGAGGTATTAGTGAAGAATTCTCAATTTATGCATATCAGAATCTGTGGGAATGATCGTAGAACGTGGGATCTGACTCTTATTTATGCTAGCCCGATTTTAATACAAAGACGAAAATTGTGGCATGATCTATTTGAGTTGCGTAATAGGATACACGGGCCTTGGGCTCTTGGTGGTGATTTTAATGCTACTCTGATGACGAATGAAAGAAGGTCTGTGGGTGAGAATATTGGGCCGGATAGAGAGTTCATTAATTTTGTTGATGCTGCTGTTCTAAATGATCTTGGGTTTGATGGTCCTGAATTTACGTGGCATAGAACTGATTCTCAGAGCAGACTTGATCGTGTTCTTGGATCAAATGATTGGTTTGAAATGTTTCCTAATGCAAGTGTTACTCATTTACCATGGTATAAATCTGATCATCGTCTCATTCTGTTGCGGTTGGAAGGGTTAAGCAGGACGAGTCAAATTAATAAACCATTCCGGTTTATCGCGGCTTGGGTATTACATGATGAGTTTGAAGAATTTGTCAAGGAAAATTGGAGAACGACTGGCGAGTGGAAGGAGACAATCACTCTATTTTCTGAAGATTGTAGAAGTTGGAATAAAAATGTGTTCGGTCATACGGATAAGAGGAAAAGGGAGATAATGCGTCGTCTTAATGGAATTACTAGAGCGGAGAAACATTATGGGCTTTCTATGGAACTTCAAAACCTTCAAACTTCTTTATGGGGCGAGCTTGAGGGTGTCTTATTGCAGGAATCATTATTATGGGCACAAAAGGCTCGCTCTGAATGGTCAGTGAGTGGAGACAGAAATACAAAATTCTTTCATGCTCGAGCTAATGGAAGAAGAAAAAGAAACTTTGTTGGAGCTATTCGTAATCAGGATGGAGAATGGGTATATGAAGCGCAATTAATTAAAGAGATGGCTTCTTCTTATTTTACTACTTTGTTTACAGAGGAACGAATGCAAAGGGAGAAAATCATTTGTCACAATACATATCCAAGAATTAAAGATGAAGACCTCTATCTCTTAGGTAAAGATATACGGGATGAAGAAGTTAAGGAGGTGGTTTTTAATATGGGAGCGTTGAAAGCGCCGGGACCGGATGGTTTTAATGCACTCTTTTATCAGAGTCAATGGAAACACGTTGGTACATCTGTTTATGGGTTTATTAAAAAACTCTGGGAGTATCCAGAAGAAATTGCAAGCATAAATAATACTTTTCTGGTACTTATACCAAAAAAGGAATCTCCGGAAGAGTTAAGGGATCTCCGTCCGATCAGTTTATGTAATGTTATCTTCAAGATTCTTACCAAGGTGATTGCTAACCGTATAAGGGTTGTCCTTCCAAAAATTATTAGCCCTAACCAATGCAGCTTTATCCCAGGCAGACACAGTTCCGACAATATTATCGTAGCACAGGAGGTTGTTCACTCTATGAGGATTATGCAAGGTAAACGTGGATACATGGCAATTAAGATTGATATGGAGAAGGCTTATGATAGGCTGAACTGGAGTTTTTTGGAACAATGTTTGAAAGATCTTTCATTTCCTCCTAATCTGGTCAGAATTATTTCTCAATGTGTTACGACGCCTTCAATGCAATTATTATGGAATGGAGAAAAAGGTGATTTATTTAAAACTTCCCGTGGTGTGAGACAAGGGGACCCTTTATCTCCATATTTATTCGTAATTTACATGGAACGGCTGGCTCACATGATTTAAGATAGGATAGAGACAATGAACTGGCTCCCAATAAGGTTATGTAAGAATGGGCCTCCTATTTCTCATTTATTTTTTGCTGATGATATTGTTTTGTTTGGCCAAGCTTCTGTCTTTCAGGCAAATGAAGTTAAGGCTTGCCTAGATGAATTCTGTGCAAGCTCAGGGTTAAAGGTCAATGCTACGAAGACTAGAGTGTTCTTCTCCAGGAATGTGAATCACAATCGACGCGCTGAGTTGAGCAATATTCTGGGGTTCCAAATGGCAGCAGATCTTGGTAAATACTTGGGAGTTCCTCTGCATCATAAAAGGGTGACTAAGGAGAGCTTCAGTGAGGTTGTCGATAAAGTGAAGAAGAGGTTATCTAATTGGAAAGTAAATTCGTTATCTCTAGCTGGACGTGCTACTTTGGTAGGGGCTGTCACATCGGCTATTCCAGCTTATACAATGCAAACAACATCAATACCTCTTGATTCCTGTGATATGATTGAGAGTAAAAATTGAAGCTTTTTGTGGGGCACAACGCAGGAAAAGCAGAAAATTCATCTTGTTTCATGGGATACGGTGTGCAAGTCAAAGGGTAATGGTGGTTTGGGTTTGAAACATGTTAAAACCCAGAACCAGGCATTTATGGCCAAATTAGAATGGAATCTTATCAAGAAAAAGGATGACTTATGGGTAAGAATTATTAGAAGCAAATATAAATGTGGAAATGATTTGATGCCTCAAATTGATATGCAGAGGAGAGGATCGAATACTTGGGCAGGGATCAAGGCGGCATGGAGATTTGTGCAGGAGGGTTCCGAAGTTGAGCAGGGGAGACAGATTGTTCGATGGAAACACACAAGAAATGGAGATTTCACGGTGAAATCTGCTTATAAAGTTATTACTAATGAAGAAGAGAACCAGGAAGTATTATGGTAGAAAATCTGGAAGCTAAACACTATCCCAAGGTGTAAATCGTTTATGTGGCTCGTTGCTCACAACAAGCTTCTTACCAACGTGGAGAGATTTAGAAGAGGTATGTGTGTTGATGATGTGTGTGATTGGTGTAAGAAAGGCCCAGAAACGGTGTTGTATGTACTTCGGGACTGCACTGAAGCTAAACGTTTGTGGATGAAAAAAATAACATTGCCACGGGATCGTTTTTTCTTCGACCTTAATCTCAAGGAGTGGGTGAATTTTAAAATTCGACGCTTAGATTGGGGTGACTGGTTTGCAACTTTATGCTGGTTATTATGGAAAAGGAGGAATGAACGTCTTTTTGAGCAGAAGAATCAGAATAATGAGAGCCTACAGAATCATGCCCAAGCCATTATATCCAACATTCAAAATGCAACTAAAAAACTAGTCGGGATCAACTTACAAGGCACATTAGTAACGGATAGGGGGGCCACATGGACTCCTCCCGAGGAAGGATGGACTAAAGTTAACGTAGATGGAGCATTTGCAAGGAAGAGCGGCGCTGGATGCGGAGGAGTTATTCGAGAGGCTAACGGGAATTTTATTATGGCTTTTATGCACAGATTGGATTTGGGTAATCATGTTACCGCTGAAATATGGGGTATTCTTCTAGGATTGAAGACAGCTTGGGATCAAGGAAAGCGTATAGTGGTATTAGAATCCGATACGAAAGAAGTTCTTGATCTGATTAACAGTGAGAATTGCCAAAATCATCCGGATGCTAATACAATAGCAGAAGTTCGTTCCTTGTTGCAACGAGAATGGAGGATTGAATTGAGGTTTGTTCCAAGAAACGCAAATAGGGTTGCTGACTTCCTTGCGAAAAAGGCACTTTCATGTGTAACGGGATTTCACCCTATTTTGTATTCCACGCCTGAGTTAACAGCTGTTTTAGAGCTGTATCATTGTATTCCTACAGATGTAGGCTGAGTATTGAGAGTTTTCTTCTTTATGTATATAAAAAAAAAAGAATTAGTGAGGGAGTTGGTGGGCTCTCCTTTTTCTTCATTAATTGCATCTCTTTTTCTTTATTATCATCATGGCGTGTTTCTTTCTTTTGCTTACTTTCATCATTATATTTCTTCCCTTAATAGTATAAATAGGTCTGTTTGGTTTCATTGTAAGGAGTAAGGACTCAAATTTGAAAGAAGCATTTTGTGTTTGGTTTCTATACCACTTATAGAGTCACTGAGCGCATGTACGTAATTATTAACTAGTAATGGTTGGATTATTTGAACCGGATATGACTTAAGTGCATGTTTGGATTAGTTTTTTTAGACTAGTTTTTAGATTTATAAGGTAAGTATGTGAGAGGAATTTTATCTTGACTTGTGAAAATCAGCTTCTTAAATCACACTTTTAGCATTTTCCAAAAACTCACTAAATAAGCCTCGGTGACTCCTTGTTTATGTTTGTGAGTAAAAACCATTGAATGTTGCACTCTTTTGGAAGCGACAGGTTCCTTATCATAGCAACCACAGAGGGATTGGATCCGACTCTCATGCATGCACCCTCAACTCAAAAGTTTTTGACATGAGTAAAACCGTAAAAATACATCAACCCTTTAACATTACCTATGGATTTATTTTGCTCATTTATTTTTTTTATAAAATAATAATGATTGGTACGAAAAATTATCATACGAGACAAAAGGTGTCAAGGTTAATAACTGCACAAATATTTTATACACACACACACACACACAATTAAGGGATAAAACAGAAACTTTATATCTGGCCAAAAAATTTAAAGCTAGAGGATAAAGATTACTACTCTTGGCTTTTTGAAATGATACGACGAGTGTATGTCATTCACGTTTGATTATCACTTATATGACATTTAATTTGCGGTGACTATTCGCCTAGTTGTATTCAGATTAGATCATCAAAAATTGAAAAAAAAAAAAAAAACAAAAGAAAAGAAAAAAGGTGTCATACATCATATATGGTTTGGTGTCTAAAGATGGAAATCGAAAGTTTACTATGATGAATCCTCATCAACATGAACATCTTCTCTTTATTAAAATTATATAATCTTACTTTTCTAATTTTCTTAAAATTTAACTCATAACAATTCGCAAGTGGTGAGAAGCACCACACGGCAACTCCTATCACGCATAGTTCTGCCGAATATGAGAACTGATTTCCATGTACTAATCACATGAACCATAATTACTTCACTTGTCCTCTTGATTTAACAAAAATAATTATTTAAAACATAACGAAATTTAATAATGAAAATTTTTATGAAATTATTTAAGATTTAGAATAGGTCGGAATTGCAATTGCAAATTACTTAATAGAAAATTTAAAAAGAATATAAAAACGATAAGTCGAGCACCAGGTCACCATTATATAATTATTTATTCAATTCACTCACAACCCATGACACTACTTGTATTGAACTACTCGTCAGTAGTAGTCACTTCTCTTCTTTTATGCTCGTACTTGATAACTTCTTTAATATTTCATAAAAAAAATTTCAGACCATTTGTCAAAGCTGAAGTTGAGACCATGGAAGCTTTAAGGATGCTCAGAACCTGCATTAGTTTACTTGATCAGTCTGATATATGAAATGAAAAGAAATTGAAGCTAACATGCAAATAAATATGATCATATCAAGTTAAAGGTAAGAAGATATATACGTACCTCTAGTACACCAATGCAGAGTGTTCTTTCTTACTCATTTCTTCATAGCGTCACCATACAAGTTTTTTGTCTTCTTCTAATGGTTATTCACATTATAATATGGTGCTACCTTGAGGTTGGCCAACACGTTCTTCATCTTCTCTGAATTAAAACCTCTGGTTGAATCAAAGTTGATCAAACTGTTGTATAATTTGTCCCCACACACCAACCCAGAGTTTCCATTCAAAACTCTTTCTAGAACTCCTAGTGGGAATGTCAAGAAACTGAGAAGCTGGTCCATGAAATCTTCCTCAACTTGAGCAAAAAATATCTTTGACTCTGACTTTGCCATCAATACCTTCATCTTCATCCTCCTAGAGCTCTCATTGCCTTGTCTCCCAGTTATCTTGAACGAGGTTTCCGAATTGGCAAGGCTGTGTTCCTTCCTTAAAAATGAATCTGTGAGTGCCTTCTTCGAGATCAACATGCACTTAAGGTCCAAAATCTTAGACAACATAATAAAAGCATCAGATTATCACAGATAAATAAAATAAGATTCATACTGACAAAATTAATATGTCCAGGAGTTCACCTCATTTGAACTAAGAACCACAGTAGACTCCTGGGGTGGATCTTTAGAGCGAAGATTCTTTAGCAGACACAATGTTGTTTTGAAATCAGAAGGAGTTAAAGTTAGATCGTCAGAAATAATAAAAGATGCAGTCTCCATTGGGTAGCCTTCCCATGTATCATCTGCATGTCGGATTAGGTATGAAATGAAGCAATATTAACAGTCGGATCAAACATGGTTTGGCTAATAAGGAATATAACGAAAATATAAAATGCGTTGCGAAAGAGATTATTACCATTAGAATAAATGATTAAGTCCCACACAGTGAATAATTGAAATATATATGAATAAAAAAGAAGTACAAGCCCAAGCAAAATATGAAGGGCCTGTTTGAGACTCAAAGAAATACAAGTTAAAGAAAGTATATTAGATTAAAAAGACTTGAGTTGTTTTGATAAAAAGACAAACCTAATATATATAGACCTCCTTAACTCATAATTTCAACAATTACCTATCGGATCCACAGCATGACAGAGATCTGCAAGGCTTCAGAAGAACTGTGAAATGCCTCCCACATTTGCATTCCATATTCTTGTAAGTGCTGACCAGAGTAGAGCCTCCTCAAAAAAGACAAGATGTACAAGCATAAAACTTGGTGGGTTCAGTGTCATCAATGTTAAGTTTGAGTGATTTAACCATATTTTTATATGAATTTTTCATGATTAAATTAGGATTTTAATATATTTCCTTAGGACATTATTACATTATTAAGTATTAATTTTGGTTAGGGACAATTATTTTAAATTAATGGGAATTAGGGATAAAATTGTCAAAATTCATTAATTATTATTTTTTTATATTGTCCCTTGAACTTTTGATATTACTTTGCACTTAATTTTTAAATTAATTATTTTGAGGGAATTTGGGTTATGATTGAGATTTGAGAGGAGCTGTGGGTGACTTGGGTCAAGAGAAGAGACAAGGCCTATATTAATTTTTGGAATTGGGCTGGAAAATGAGACAATAAAGCAGGCCCAATATATATAAAAAAGAAAGGAAACAGATCCAGTCGTATTTGGGCTGCTGAAAGAAAGAAAGAAAAAAAAAACGGGAAGGCACAGGACCCGACTTGGTTGCTGGTGGATATGCTATTTGGATATGGGAGAGCATATATCACAGACAGGCGCCGCACACAGGGGGGATCATCGCATCACCTGGATCTTCTTCTTCCCTTCCCCTTCTTGTGTCGCCGGCGGTGCAGCTTCTCATCTCCACCATTGCCGCCGGCGACGTGCTTAAACCAGACCAGAGTTGAGCGCCGTGGAGTTGAGAGCACAGACCCAACTGATACAAAAACAAAGTGGGAGCTGAAATCTACGTGTGCGCCGTTTGTGGGGAGAGAATAGAACCGCATCATCTTCCTCTACCACCACTGAACCCACAGTATCATCGCCGGAGGGAGCTCTTAACCACCACCGACCATCACCGAACCTTCTTATTCTCTGCTTTCACTTTCATAGCCATCATCTCTGTTCTTTTCTCCATCTTCGTTAACTACCTTCATTCCAACATCAACTCTCTCTTTCACCACCATTTTCATTGTCACTCTCCTTCACTGCCATAAACCGACCCTTCTTAATCATCACCACTGCTCTCCAATTTCATACCATATTCATCAATCCTCTCAACACCATTATCACCATCACAGCACCACCATTACCATCGACCTCCTCCACTTCCAGATTCACTAGCAATTTCATTCTCTTTCTCTTTCAGTTTCTGAATTTCCACTGAAGTTAGAGATGAGTGGTTGACTTCACTACTTCTTGGTGGTTGAGGAAGTGGCTAAAGCTTACATATGTTTTACAGGGGAGTTCATTATTTTTCATTTACTCAATTTATACATTATTTCTTTGTGGATTAATTTTGCATTGATATATTTGTATTTTTGAGACTTAGATGAGTGATAATTTATCTATGTTGGTTAATATCTTGTGTTGAATTTGGGATTGGTGCATTTGAATTTTATTGAATTTATTTTTCCTATTGGATTAATGAAGTTATACATTCTATGTGATATCTAGATTGTGTGATGGATTTAATTTAATTTGAATGTAGTGATTGTGCTTTCAATCAAGAGGAATCAAGTGCATTAATCCATTTTCAATACACATCAAGTAGATTTTTAACAATTTGCCCAAGAGGTGACTAAGAATGCGATCGTAGGACTAGCTATTTATTAGGTAGATTGGACCTAATGCGATTACTTAGGGTTTTTAATTAGACTTGATGGAAAAGTAACTCCCAAATTGTGTTAATGAGCTAGGAAAACCACCAAATTTGTCACCAAGATTCATTTCATCATTCATATTCCAATTCCAAATTCCATACATTCACTTTTACTCATTCTCCATTTTCATAAGAAAAATACCAAAAATAGTAGTTTAGGGATTTTAATTAATTTGCATCCTTCTTTTAATTATTAATTTGAAAAACCAAAACCCATTCCCTTTGTTTTTATTGCATATTGCATTATATTTAGGTTACTTAGGTAGTTCAATAAAAACTCCTCAAGAGAACAACCCGAGTGTTGCATTGTACTGCAATTCTTAGAAAAAAAAAAAAATTTGCATTTAACTCTAAGGCGTAAAGACACGGTCAAATCATTGAGTTTCTGAGTAAAACGTTCCATTGAGTTCCTTGGCTGAAGCAGCATTTGCTTACATGTCTGAGAATTCAAATACTTTGGGTCTAGATTGCTCACACTTTGGCACAATGAGCTTATGCATCCCAGTAGTCTCATAGGATTCATGTTTGAATCCTGACTCACAACTCTGGCAATAGTTCCTACTGGCAGTGTCAAGAAGCATAAAAGAATATCCACAAAATCCTTGTCTGCTTCAGCATACAGCACTCTGTTTTTCTCTTTGTCCACAACAACTCTCAACGAAATTTGTTTGGGTGTCGAGGTTGAAGCAGTTGAATTTGAAGCCATTGGAGCAGTACTCCTGAACCCAAAGGTTAGGGGGGAAAAAAAGGAAACGGGAAAAACAAATATGTTAAGTTCAAGAAATATATATAAAGCCTGTATTTTTTGAAACTTGTAGAGTCCCTTTGCTCATGTTATTAATGAATAATAGTTGCATTATTGTAGGCCTCGGTGACTCCTCGTTTATTCATCAGCTTTCAATTGGGCTCATCGTTTTTGTTGCATGTAAATGTCATTCAATACGTTGCACTCCTTAATTACATTGGATCCCACACTCATGCATGCACAAGATATATTACGATATTTCCAAGTTTGAATTTTCCTTTCTATTTCTTATAATGGGTAGACGCGCAGATTTAGCAATCAACTATATTTTACTATAAGCATCCAACATAATTATTTTTTGTCAGGTCCACAAGTAGATATAAATATTTTTTAAGGTAACGTTCACTTTTTTGCTCTGTGGGTCCCACTATTCTTCTCACTCTCTATAATTAGAAATATGTGACTTTTTTTAAGAAAAAGATAACAATGCCCTTACTTTTTTTTTTTTTTCATAAGCGCATTTACAAGATAAATAAAACAATTCAAAAGAAAGCAAAAAGTTAATAAGAACATTTTAGCTATCCACAAGAGCTAAGAGAATTCACAAGATAAATAGGGCATTCCCAAAACAAATAAAAGCATCAGCAAGACAAATAAAGAGATATAAAAGAATCCAGGGAATTAAAAAATTTTGATCATTCACAAGATAAATAAGGGAATTTACAAGATAAATATGAGTATTTATAAAACAAAAAATGTTTAAGTCTAATTTTGGACCCAACAAAAGATAATTTGTGTTGGGTGCTCATAGCGAAATAGTTCATTGTTAAATTTGCACATTCGGCCTTCTAAAAATATATTAAAATAATAATAAAGAGTGAGAAGAATGATGAGACTAACGCAAAAAGTAATGGAAGTTAACCAAAGTTAATGGCTTGGCCATATATGCTACCTTAAAACATGTTTTTGTATACTTTTGTACGACTAAAAAATAATTGTATTGGATGCTCATAGTAAAATAGTTCATTGCTAAATTTGCACATTTGCCCTTTTATGGTAAAAACTATTAATTTGTTGAAGAGAAAAGGGTAAAAAGGTTTAAAATATAACAAATGTTATACGCTTTAAAGTTTTTCATCTTGACATTGTTTGATAAAATAAGTATTTTAATATTTTTATGGAATCATAAAATTTCCTTACACTTCCTTATGTTTCAAACAGGAGACAATTAGCTGATGATAGAAAGGGGGAAAAATTGTACAGGATATTGAAAATTTTCATTCTCAAATTTATATAATGTTAAAAAATGATTAAACGTACGAGGAATAATGCATCATCTAAGCGTTAAGTAAGATCAATTGACAATTATACCCTTATTAAATAATCACCCAAATGTTTTCAAATTATTATGATTTGAATATAGGATTTTTCTGATATGGTGAATATAAGATTTTAATGCAAATGCATATATTATACATTTTCTGGATTTGCTTATAACTCTGTTTATTATGCTGACTACTACATTTACGATGTCCCCCCACTAAACTCTAAATCTAAAATAATTGAATATTATCTTAATTTTGTCTCTAAATTTTTTTAAAAAGATTGAATATTCTCTTAATTTTGTCTCTAAAAATTTTTAAAACATTTCAAAAATGAAAAAGTTGCAATTAATGAATAAATTTTATAGGATGTACATAAACAATTATAGTTATTTATTTGGTAAAAAAAACCATTGCATGTTTTGTCATTGATTATGTATTCAGTAATTATTTAGCACGGATCTAAAATGTATAATTAGCCAACAAAATTTTTTAAAAAAACGATATTCTCACTTAAAAACCATAAATCAAAGTCCATATTTGATGAGATATGGGTGCTCATCACTTTGATCACCACCCAAACTAATTCTGTGTTATGTCTGAACCGGTTTTGGAATTGCGCCATTTACATGCCACCACGGGCTGCCCCAAAAACATAAATATATTTATTCCATACATGTGTTGGAATGTTGTATATATACACCCATACGCGTTCTCAAAAATATAAACCATAATTATAACATACATAATACTAGCTTGTACTAGTACAAAAGCAAAATATCATATGATAGCTAGAAATTTAGTACCAATCACATGGCCCCTAGATTTAAATTGATGAGCAAACAAATAATTAATCTGGGTGATTACGTTACTGCTCTTCTTTTATAGGAGTATTTGTTAAGAATTGACCCAATGCCATCGTCAAAGATGAAGTAGATATCAGGAAAGCTTTCAAGATGTTCACAACCTGCATTCATATAATTATCACGTTCCAAATAAGTACAGAAGCTGTAGCTCGCACTTTATGGATCTGATTCTCTTTACATTACAAAGGCCGTCATATGAAAAACAATATATTAAAAGGCTTAAAATCAAACTAAGAGTACACTTAATTACCTCTTGGACACCAACGCAGATTGTCCTTTCTTCCAAGTCATGATCAGGAACATCAGATTCATCCAAAAAGGACACAACAAGGTCTGATGAAAAAGGTTTCACAGACAAGTCATCTGCGACCATGAACATCCTCGGCCTCTTCACATATCCATACAATGATTTGGGGTCCCACAAGTTCACTTGTCTAAGATGAGATAACCGTACGTACTATAGCCAGTTAGACAACAACTTGAACTAGGATCATCTAGATTGCTATAACGAAGACGTTACGGTGAAGGATACATCACTTCACTGATAGGCAACATTTGTTTATTCACATTATATTGTGGGGCCAACTTAAGGTCGGCCAACATGTTTATCCCTGACATGAAATCAGTGGAACCAAAAGTAGACAAACTATTGTTCAATTTGTCGATGCATCCCAAAGCAGAGTTTCCTTCTAAGACTCTCACCACTGCTCCTAGTGGGATTGCAAGGAAGCTGAGAAGCTGGTCCATGAAATCTTCGTTAACTATAGCAAACAAAACCTTACACTTGGATTTTGCAATCATTACATTCCACTTCATCCTCTTATCCTCTCTGTCAAGTGTCTTACTTATCCTTCGTAACAATGAATCAGTAAGTACCGTATTTGAGACCAGTGAGCGCTTGAGGAGGTTCATTACCTTAAAAAAAAAAAGCATAAGAATCGATAAGAAATCTATGTACGAAAGGCAATATGCACGGCACATCAACGTAATACTCCCCATTTTAAATATAAGACAGAGTTGGCTTTTTCTAAGATATTAAGGAAACCTTACATACCTATAACCTTGCCATGAGGTTAGGCATGAAACGAACAAAAAGTCCGTTCAAATATAATAGTTTTGTTGACAGTCAAATAAGTACAATAATAAACGTATAGTATATATTGAAGAAGAAATTATACCTAGAATTATATTTTCGTCAAACACGTGTGTCAAATTCTTTCCACAATTGCATTTTATATTGTTGAAGGTGCTCACCAGCAAATGAGCCGCTCTACGGCAACGGGGCATTTCACAGGCATAAAACTTGGTGGGCTCAGTGTCATCAATGAGCTTTTGATTAAAACGTTCCATTGAGTTCCTAGGCTGAAGCAGCATTTGCTTACATGTCTCTGAATTAAAATACTTTGGGTCTAGATTACCCATACTTTGATACAATGAGCTTATGGATCCAAATCTCAAAGGCTTCATGTTTGAATTCTTACCCACAGTGGAAGCGTCAGGAAGCTTGAAAGAATATCCACAACATCCTTCCCCGCTTCAGCGTAGAGAACCCTGTTTTCTTCTTTGTTTCGGTGTTGTAGTTAAAGCAGTTGAATTAGAAGCCATGGGAGCAACAAACATGAAAAATTCAAGAATTCAAGAAATATATATAAGGAGATACTACTAAACTTGTGAAGTCACTGAGTAAATGCTAGGAATGGTGATGGAAAGCTTTTAATCAATACTGAAAATAATTAAAGATTAGGGTTGAAAAAATATCATTAAAAATGTTAAAGATAAGTACTGAAAATATTAGAAAAAACAGTGATAAAAAGATTTACTCATAGAATACTTTAAGGGCAAAATTGCCCCCAAAAAAATTACTTCATGATATTGAGTGCTACAATGAACAATTAAACCATAAAGAGTCATCATCAACATGATTAATTGGGAACTCAGGCTTTATAAGGTCGTTGAGGAGTTGGGTAATAACAACGTCAAAGGAATCCAACACAATGCAAAATATTCACTTTCTGCTGAGACAGGAAGGGGAGACTAGCTAATTCAGCTTAGTAAGCCTCGAATGAACCATGTCCAGGTTATAGGTTTTTAAAAATTGAAGTGTTCTTCCAAGAGTCAAAGACTTGGGGTGTTTCTCTCAAGAAAGGCCAACGTCTTGAAAAATGAGAATTTATGTTTGGATCATACTTACATCAAGTTCCTTATTTGATATAAGTATTTTCCTTTATTTTTATGCAGCTATAGAAGGTTTTATTATTCACGAGGGACCAGGATGGGGTTACTTCTCTTTGTTCTTTTGATGTGCAAATTATCTCATTCGACAAAGGTGTACAGATCAGATATAGGGTTTTGTGTGGGGATGTTGGGGTTTCAATATGAGTAAAATGTGTAGTCAATGACTGTTTGTTGGTGTTTTCTTTTAGGGGATTTATATATGATTAGTGAAACAGAGTTTGAAAAACAGAGAATAATGGTTGGTGAAACAAGGAATGACAGCTGGGATTGTGGTTGAGGGAATAGGTGGGAGACAAATGGGTTAGTGAGGGTATACCATTGTTAACCCTTGTAATATTTTAATAAGTTATGTAGTAGTATAAATAGGTGCTAACTTCTTCATTGTAACACATCTAAGTATTCAATAAATATTTTGAGATTGGTTCCTGAATCATTTTTTATATCAGAGCAAGGTTTTAGAGGGCCAAAGAGTGAAATAGTTAGAAACAAAAACGTAAGAAAATAGGAGGGTGTCGAATTTCACCCTCGGAGCGGTTTTTGAAGAAACTGACATTACCATCATGTTCAAAAGACCGAAAAACCTAGGAATAGCCTTGGTAACCGTTATGAAACATCCCACACGCCTTGCCAAAAGCGCACTCGCCGTCACTGGAGTTTAGAGGTTGAAGATGATGACGTCATCTACCACGTCATCCTGATATGTTGTGTCAATGATAGGTTAGCCATCTATTGACTGGCACGTATCTATACAGCAACATCAGTATACACAGTCATCCCAACTTTCCAAAATTGCATTTTGACCCTGAATTTTGTTAAAATTACATTTTGGACCATAAAACTTTCTGAAATTACATTTTTTGACCTCAGATTTCTGCCAAAAATACATTTCAAGCCCCTAAAATTACTAAAATTACATTTTTACTCCAGATTTTAGCCAAAATTACATTTCAGGCCCCAGAACTTTCTGAAATTATATTTTGACCCCAGAATTCTGTCAAAATTATGTTTTAGCCCTTAAAATTTGTCAAAATTCCAATTTTACCCCTTTATTTTCCATAAACACTCATCCTACCCTAATTTTCCAAAAAGAATTCTAGTTTTACCCTTTTCTTTTCAATAAACACCCATCTCACCCCTAATTGTCCAAAAATTCTAGTTTTACCCGTCTTTTCCATAAACACCGATCCTACCCCTATACCCTTCCACCCTATACTTAATAATTGTGTTCTTTGATTCCTAACCTTACAAGAACAACTCCAAAATGCCTCCAAGACATAGGAACAAACACGAGATTGGATGGACGAGCTGAGACGCCAGATACAGGAACTGGAAACCACTGTAGAAACACAGCAAGCTTTGCTAGAATCTCGCAGTGAATATCCAGAGGATGATTTGGGCAGCAATAGTTCATCATCCACTTACTTCTACCTTCGTCCCCAACAACAGTCTTTCCGTCCTAATGATATTAAAGTAGACATACCTGAATTTGAGGGAAGACTTCAACCAGAAATATTTGTCAATTGGCTTCAAACTGTCGAACGAGTTTTCAAATACAAAGAGATTTCCGATGAGCAGAAGGTCAAAATTGTCGCCATCAAACTGAAGAACCATGCCTCCATATGGTGGGAGAATCTTAAGAAAAGGCGTGAAAGAGAAGGTAAAAGCAAGATTCGAACGTGGGACAAGATACAACGTGAGCTCTCACTTAAGTTTCTTCCTGAAAATTATTATCAAGATAATTTTCTTCAATTACATAATCTCCGCCAAAAGGCTATGTTTGTGGAAGAATATACCAAGGAATTTGGGAAGCTCATGATGAAATGCAATATCCAAGAGAATTGGGAGGAACAAACAATAGACTGTTATATCGGAGGTTAAATGCCAACATTGCCCATCCAGTGCAGCTCCAACAATACTAGACTTTGGACAACGTCATTCAGCTAGCCATCCTTATTGAGAAGCAGTTGCTCAAAAGGTTTCCGTTCCAACCGTCTTCCTCCGCCGAAATCCCTTTTGATGGACATAAAGCACAAATGCATCAGCCTAGACAAATGCATCAGCATAACTCTTCAAGTAAGCCTACACAAGTATATCAGCCTACCTCTTCAAGCAAGCCTCCACCAAAATGGCTTTAAGGAATTTAGCTTCAAGGCACCTAAGTGCTTCAAATGCCAAGGGTTTGGTTATGTTGCTTCAAAGTGTCCTAACCGCAGAATAGTTAACATTATTGAAGGGGAAGCTTCTGAAGTATTTAAAGAAGAAAAGGAGCCTATGCTTGATATAGAACCACTCTTTGATGAGGAACCAGTTTTTGAAAAAGAAGGCACTCCTGCTGATCAAGGTGAAACACTAGTGATTAGAAGAAGCTTGCATACAACAACAGTGAAAGAAGAGCCATGCACTACTATAGACAGGGCTTTTAACGTCCCTATTTTTGCACTTTTAAGGTCTAAAAATAGGGGAACATCTATGTGGGGTGTGTAGGATATTTTAGAAAAGACGCCCCAAAAAAATGGGAAGTCTAAAGTGAGGACTTTAGACGTCCCTATTTTGAATAGGGACGTCTAAAGTCCTCTACAGGGGGACTTTAGACGTCCTAATTCTCAATTTGGGTCATCTAAAGTCCCTCTGTAAGGAGACTTTAGACGTCACTTTTTCTCAATTTGGGACGTTAAAATGTTTTATTTTTTAAAAATGATTATTTATATTCTTCATTACCTAACAAATTCAAACTGTAGAAACCGAAGAGAAGATGGATTTATAAACCACAATGTCCGTTAGAAAATGGTAAGGACATTCAACACTGCAATCTTTACTATATATATGTACAATAACAACTTATACAACCTGCTACTATATATGTACAATAACAACCAGAAAGTATCAAAATGTTGTCATCACACAACTACTAACTACTCCCTCCGGACCTAAATATAGAAAAAAGTTTGTAGTGCAAATTGCACTACAAACTATGTCCTATATTTAGGACCGGAGGTAGTAATATAAATAAAAAGTTTACTGAGCTATATGTTGAAGAAGATGTCCAGCCAAAAAGTTTCTGATCAAATTAATGTCTTTATGTAGGTAGGCATCTTCATTATCAAAAATCTGAAAATTAGAAAATAAGCTTTGATGGAATGAATCAAGTAAATGAATTAATTAGCATTTCAATTACAACACCAAAAATATTATCATTTGAGAATGAAGAAGCAATTACCTGTTCAAAATCGCTGATAATTCCACTTTGAATGGTGTTATACATATAAAGTATATCATAATATCACATTCAGTGTTGCCAGGTTGTCAAGGGCACTTTGAATCAAAGCCAATTGGTTGTTAAAATCAATAAAGGTATATCTAAAATGACTGTCAATGAAAGAATTAGAATCAAAACTACTTACTTTCGGACAATACCACTTTGGGTATCTAACAACTTTACCTTTGCGTGACCCGCCTAGAACTCTATATATTTGAGTCGCACTATCATGAAAATCAAAATCAACAGAAAATAGAACTATTCATTTTTTTTAAGAGTCAATAAAATAACTTACGTATCGAAGACGGATTTTGTATCTTTGTCTGGCCTTTTACGCAAGGAATCAAACCAATAGACTATATTGTGGCAAGGACATATAACACACAAACTCCAATGGTAATTATAACAATATGTACAGATTAAAATGAAGTTAGATGACAAGGAAAATATTTATTAAACATCTTAAATAGACAAAATGAAAATACGTACCCTTGAACAATTATGGGTGCTAAATAACAACGACGTTTGGTCTCTCCTATTGTGTAGCCCACATAGTGAGTCCTTGCCGCCACAGTATCCCTATCCCTTGTCGTATTTGTAGGACATAAGAATCCATGCAAATCATGCCTTTCCATGTTTGTGTAGAGGCAGTGGAAGATGCTAAAATAGAATTAAAATAAGGAATGAATTATTGAATGTATGAAATCAAAAAACTACTACATGAATTCTACGGGAAAATTGAAAAAAAACTTACCGGATTGCAAATTTCACCCATCCTGCATCTATCTCCTCCAACCTGATAAACTCCTTAAGATCTTTATTGTCAATCGTGTAGGGATACTCCAATGTAAGGCCCACAATCTGTTGAGGCATTTTCAAGTAAACATGGCGAATGCCTTTGTAGATCTGTTGCAGCCGTGCTAAGAAGGGCCATTTTCCCGCATCTTCCTCATCCTTTTAGAACATAAAAAAACAAATTGTTATTAGGATGCCAATAGATCTTCAGTAATAGTAAGGTAATTCTACCATTGGAGGTGTTGCCCCTAAACTAATAAGATTGTGAGGCCTAAGGATGAAAGATCCTATCGCCTGACCTAACGTGGCAACCTCTGCATTAGGAACAGGGATGACTGTACCTTCTTCTCCCTCTCTAACACACGTCACATTCACCCTATGTAAATGTTGCAGAATTTGCTGATGATGGTGGGTGGTAGCACGTGTGTGAACGAGAGCATCGGCAACAACACGTAACAGTAGCACTTCCAAATAGAGGGTGGAAGGGTCTCCCGATGCTGGAGTCAGAGAAGGGTCTCCAAGTGATTCCTTCAGAGGGTTGTAACTTCCTTTGGTGCTAGTAAAGGCCGGAGATTCCGGAGTTCTACGCTCGTCCCTTGCCCTATGCGATTCAAACATCTTTATCATTTCAAGTTGAAGCTTTGGCAATAGCTCTTGTCGGAGCTTGTCGTGAATTTTGTCCTCGAGCTCTCGTTCGACTTCCTCTCGAATTTTGGCCACAAGGTCCCTATTAGGTTAATCTTGTGACGAATAACGTGAGTCTCGTCCAAAATACCTCGCGGCGCTAACTCCCCGTGTCTCTCCTCAAACACGACTAGGGTCATCTGCCTTCCCAATAGCCATTGATAAGATGTCCATCCATCTACTTGGATTGAATGAACCTTGGCTACTATGATCTTCCAATTCATCCTGTAGCATACAATTTATTGTAAATGTATCGAAACCACTATTGATATGGAAAAAATTAGGTACTTATGGTATAACTACTTATTTATAATATACATATGTATTTTCCCCAATTTCCAAGCTCCAAACGTATAAAACAAAGACATTATTAGTCAAGCATAACTACTAACAATGAGTTTATGATTCTGGAAAAAAAAAAGAACCAATCAAAACAGAAAATTACTCCAGAAACTAGAATCATATAAAAAAATTGAAAGCATTATAATAATTTCACATTGCATGTTTAACTTAATTCTTCATCATGTCAATTTATATTTAAAAAGAAAAAAGAAAACAAACCTGATGAAAGGAGGGACAGGGCAGCCGACGTTGGAGGAGAGAAGACGTATACACGATGGAGAAGACGTATCCAAGGTCCACAGTGTCTATGTGCCCAGGCAGGGTGGAGAGAAGACGTTGGAGGAGGTACGCTAGAGGTTGGAGGGAAAGCAAGAAGGTGGAGGAGGTGTGTGAAAGCCGGAGGTGGTAAAGAGCAAGAAGGTGGAGGAGGTGCGTGAACGCCGGAGGGGGTGGAGAGCAAGAAGGTGCATAGTGCCGACAATGGAGAAAGGAGGAGAAAGAAGAGAGAAGATGAAGACTCACGGGAAAAGAGAAGAAAAGGAATGAAGAAAAAAGAAGAGAAGTCACGGACGGGAAAAGAGAAGAGAATGAATGAAGAAAAAGAGAGTCACGAGAGTAGTGTTGGTGTGGGAAAAGGGAATGAGGAAAGAGTGGAAAAAAGCAAGGGGAAGGGGAAGGCGCATGTCAAAATGTCTAGCATGCACAGGGACACCTTTAGGCATCCCAAATCTCATTTGGGACGCCTAAAGATGGGTTTAGGCATCCCAAAACCATTTTGGGACGCCTAAAGTAAGTCACAACAACAGGATGGTGGTGGGCATGTTTTGCGTCAACAATGGAAGGAAGGAGGTGGAAAGTATTGATGTTTTCTTTTAATCTTTCTGGGATAAGGTCTTGTATTAGGAAGTCTAGGAGTAGTATTATTTACCAACCCAATCTTTTCTGCCTTTTCATTGGGACTGATTCTTGTTTGTATATCTTTATTCTATATTTTTATCAAACTCCCAATTTTGTAGCTGTAGCACAGCTACTTATTTACGTAGGAGCTGTAAACGTTTTAATCATATCTACTGTGATGTTCATAAATGGTTCAAAATATTACCAAGATTTTCATCTTGAGGGGGTTCGTGTGAAGGAAGAGGAAGAGTAAAATGAAATAATGGGAATAATGAAGAAAAAAACAAAATAATGAAGTGACGGGAGTTGGTAGAAAAGAGTAAAGAGAAGGAAAGGGGGAGGACGTGTCTGAGATGGGAAGGGAGCACCTTTAGGCATCCCAAATCTAATTTGGGACGCCTAAAGATCCTAAATAAGATTTGGGACGCCTAAAGTAAGTAAAATGTTTTTAATTTTCAATTTTTGGTGCCTGGGGAATCTTTAGGCGTCCCAATTCAAATTTGAGACATTTAAAACTATACTTTAGGCGTCCCAATTCAAATTTGGGATGTCTAATGTGTCGATTTCATTGCTTTATTTATAAAATTGTCACTGCCTCTATATTTTGACCTCCATTTTTGAAAACGGGACATCTATAGGGGTAGTAATATCTTCAACCTGTAGTAGTGTTGGCTACGTCTCAACATCTTCTATACTCGTTGTACGACTCAAGGTAAAGTTTGTGACATCATCATTGATAACGGAAGCTGTGAAAATGTAGTATCTAACTACATGGTAGAAAAGTTGCAACTACCAACTCACAACCCTCCGTACCCTTTCAAGCTCCAATGGTTTAACAAAGGAAGCGAGATAAAAGTTTCAAAACATTGCCTTGTTGCTTTTTCTATTGGTAAAAGGTACCACGATGAAGTTTGGTATGATGTTGTTCCTATGGATGCCTATCATCTTCTTTTGGAAAACTTTTGCAATATGATCGACATGCTCTATACGACAGTCATGCAACTACATATTCCTTCTAGAAGGATGACATGAAGATTCAGCTCAAACCTTTGTCACCCGATAAACACATCAAAGTCAAAAATGAGTCCAAGTCTTTTTTACTCAAGCATAAAGTTGCAGATCTATCTCCATATCTTGATGATGATGTTGTTTCTGACTCGAGAACGAGTCCTATCCAACCCCGGGAGAATGAAACAGAGTTTGAAAAACAGAGAATAATAGTTGGTGAAACAAGGAATGATGGTTGGGATTGTGGCTGAGGGAGTAGGTGGGAGACAAATGGGTTAGTGAGGGTACATCATTGTTGACCCTTGTAATATTTTAATAAGTTATGTAGTAGTACAAATAGGTGTTAACTTCTTTCATTGTAACATATCTGAGTATTAAATAAACATTTTGAGATTGGTTTCTGAACCAATAAGTGTCTTGTAATATCTACATAGAAAAAAGATTAAATATACTCTTTTGTCTCTAAAAGTATTAAAAACATTCCAAAAATTAAAAAAAGTTGCAATTAATTGTCAACTTTTACATGATGTACATAAACCATTATTTTTTTTTTTTTTTTGGGAAAAAACAATTTTAAATTTTGTCACTGATTACAGTCGTCATGTTCTTTATTTGTCACAGCGTTCCGGGTTATTAGAAAATAGACTTCAAAACATTCCATGGTCTCATTTTTAATTCAAGAACACAAAAACATCACACAACTTGAAAACATTGAACCTTACAGCAGCAATATGACCATGAGTAAATCAAGAACTTGAAGTTCTAGTTAGCTGTCACAGTGCTCTCAGGCTTCAGATTATTTGGCGAGCAATTAATTGCTGCTTTCCGTCTTTTTTTTTTTTTTTTACTTATCTTCACCAATGTTAACTTATTATCTTCTTTAATATTTGATTAAAAATCTTCCAGAACAATTGTCAAAGATGATGTCGAGACGAAGGAAGCTTTAAGGATGCTCAGAACCTGCATTTGTATACATGAGACTTATAGAGAAGGCCGAAAAAGAGAAAACAAAAGGCAAACCCAAACCATTTGACTTCTATTTTTGTTTTAAAACAAAAAAAAAAATTCTTCTACTTTGTTCTGTCAAAAGGTTAATTAGAACATATACGTACCTCTTGTACCCCAAACCGGGTCCTGTTTTTAAGGTTCTTTGAAATAAACAATGGCTAATTGCATGCCTTCTTTAATACTATCTCTGGTTGCCACAGTTGACTAATTTAGGATGATAAAGGAAGATGACAAATAAACGTTTGGCATTAGTAGCTTTGCCATTCCTGTTGCCTTGATGGGCAGCAAGAAAGCTCTAGCGCTAACGCTCACCCTACTCGTCTAAATAAATTATTTAATTAAAATATATGTTACATATGTCTATGAAATATTTATGCATTTCATTATATTATATATAAATTTATAAGTTATGCAAATAATTTTAGAGAGAAACAATAAATATTTTAAAATAATATATTTAAATTCCTTAAACATCCCAAATAAGTCAACTTTGGTTTTGTATCTGACTAGCCTTAGGAAGAGCTAATCACCGTTATATTGCTCCCTCTTGTATAATTTCTTTCTACTTGTCTCTACGGGTAGCGCTCATACTTTTCAGCAGAATATGAGAAGTAATCTAAAGTACTGATCACATGCACAATAATTTATTCTGATTAGAGTAAGTTGGTTTTAAATTCTTTACTTGATAGGAAATTGAAAAAGAACTCCTAGATAAGGCAAAGAAGTTGAGCACCAAACCACCAACATATAATCATTTAATTCAATCACAAGACATCACACTACGTCAAAACAAACCATCAAGCCGCAAATGTATATATACATAAAAGTGAATCAAGAATTTGAAGTTCTTGTGATTATTAGTAGTCACGTTGCTCCCAGCCTTCAATCTAGCGAGCAATTATATTGCTTCTTTCCGTTTTTTGTTTGACCTCTCTTCACTAACAGTATTTGATAACTTATTACCTTCCTTAATATTTGATAAAAAATCTTTCAGACCAATTGTCAAAGCTGATGCCGAGACCAAGGAAGACTTAAGGATGCTCAGAACCTGCATTTGTATACATGAGTCTTAAATATAAATAAAAAAGAAATTGCCGCTACCATGCAAATAAAGCTGATCATATATATATATATATATATTCAAGTAAAAGAGAGCATAACAAAAACCAAACCCAAACCATTTAACTTCTTGTTCTTTTTTTCAAAAAAAAAAAACAAAACAAAATATCATCTCCTTTGTTCTGTCATCAAAAGGTTTAGAAAGATTACGTACGTACCTCTTGTACCCCAATGCAGATTGTTCTTTGTTCCAAGTCATGGTAAGGCACCTTCAATTCAGTTAATAAAGATGATAAAACTTGATGAGATGATAAAGGTTTCACAGACAAGTCGTCTGCAACCATGAACTTGGTTCTACTCTTTGCATATCCATTATTCGTAGACTTAGGGTCACACATTCTTACTCCTCTCTCACTCTGGTAACTATACAAACTTGCATCGGCAGTCAAATAATATAAACAATCCAATTGATTATAACAACTACTTAATTCTGGCGGGTACTTCAGTTCATCGATAGGTAACATCTGGTTATTCACCTTATAATATGGGGCTACCTTGAGGTTGGCCAACAAGTTCTTTATCGTCTCTGAATTAAAGTCTCTTGTTGAATCAAAGTTGGTCAAACTGTTGCATAATTTGTCCACACACACCAACCCCGAGTTTCCATCTAAAACTCTTACAACAGCTCCTAGTGGGAACGTCAAGAAACTAAGAAGCTGGTCAATTAAGTCTTCCTCAACTTGAGCAAACAATATCTTTGACTTTGATTTTGTCATCAATATCTTCATCTTCATCGTCCTAGTGATCTCTCTTCCTTGTTTCTCAGGTACCATGAACGAGGTTTCTGAACCCACAAAGCTGTGTTCCTTCCTTAGCAATGAATCTGTGAGTGCTGACTTGGAGACCAACAAGCACTTGAGTAGGTCCAACATCTTGGAAAACATAATAGAGCATCAGATAATGAGAGCTAAATTGAAGGAAATAAGATTCATAGTGACAATGATTAATGTTTCCAGAACTTCACCTCATTTGAGCCAAGAACCATAGTGGATTCCTCAGGTGGGGGATCTTCAGAACGTAGATTCTTTAGCAGACACAATGTTGTATTGAAATCAGCAGGAGTAACATTAAGATCGTCAGAAATAATAAAAGATGCAGTCTCCTTTGCATAGCCTTCCCACGTATCATCTGCATTTGAATAAGGAAGAGCTTAGCGGATCTGCGCTTCCAGATCTTTCGAACATATAATAGTTAAAAGATTATCTTTTTATTTCAGATTCTTTATCCATTAAAATAACTTCTTTTAAAAAAATAGACTTCTAAAAATTGTTAGATCTGATTTGATGGCCCAGATCTGACTCGTTCTCCCTGCTAAACAAATATGCTACGCAGGGAACCCAATTCCATATATAATGTTTAGTTGAACACGGATGACAAAATATAAAACGCGTTGCAAGAGAGATTATTACCTCCAGCATCACTAGTCACGTTTTGAGTGGAACCACCAACCAGTGGAGAGCATAACAACGATTTGCAAGGCTTCAGAACGAATGTCAAATCATCCCCGCATATATTGCAGCAGTTAATATTCTTGGAAGTGCTCACCAGAGAACCTGATGGATCTCCTTCAGAAATACAATATTCACAACCATGAAACATGGTTGGCTCAGTGTCATCAATGTTGAGTTCGAGTTCTTGATTATAAAGTTCCATTGAGTTGCTAGGCCGAAGCAGCATTTGCTTGCACGTCTCTGAATTCAAATATTTGGGGTCTAGATTACAAAGACTTTCGTACAGTGAGCTTATGCATCCGAATCGATAAGGCTTCAAGTTTGAATCCTTACTCACAAGTCTCGCAATAGTTCCCAGTGGAATCGTCAAGAAGCTTAAAAGAACATCCACAAAATCCTTCTCTGCTTCGGCATAGGGCACTCTTTTTCTTTCTTTGTCTACAGCAACTCTCAATGCTATTTGTTCCGGTATTTCATTTGAAGCAGTTGAATTTGAAGCCATGAGAGCAATCCTAACCACCAATCTTAGAGATTTGAAAAATGGAAACTGGTAAAGCCAACCTGTGATAAAGTTCAAGAAGGATGTATACACAAGAGCCAACTATTTTGATCCTATTTATAAGTTTAAATTAACTAATTCTCATATAATAAAGAGAATTAGTTAATTCATTAATTAATAGCTAAATTTTTAATTTTGTCCTTATCTATTATTAGTTCCAAAAGTTAGCATGAATAAATTATTTTTGTTTATTGCAATTGATAGAGGCACAAATGTAAAAAATGTATTTATTATTCTGAAACTAGACTTATAATAAGGAATAAATTTTTTTGTCAAAATGGACTTATAAATAAAATCATATATATATATATATTTTAAGGAGATATACTTAAGTAGGAACCTGTAAAGTCACTTGGCTCATGAATTTCATTAGCTAATAATGGCTGAATTATTTGAAACCGATTTTATATAGGCCTTCATGACTCCTCGTTTGTTGATCAACTTTTCAATTGGGCTCATCGTTCTGTGTTGCTTTGTAAATGCCATTGAATGTTGCATCTCAACCCCAATTAGATTGGATCCGACTCTCACGTATGCACATGCACTTTGCAAATCTCAAAAGATTTTGAAATGATATGTGTTTTTATTTTTCGGTTGTCATAGCTCACACACTTGTCATAACCTGTAAAAGTCACAAACTTGGTATAAGGATGGTGCTTGATGTTACTTGGGCTACAATTCGGACAAGATTTTGAAATGATATGAGTTTATGTCCATCATCCTTTGATTATCCCTCACTGTTATTTACTACTCAGCTGGTTGGCCCTAGATATAGGATAATATTCCAAGTTTGTATTTTGTTTTCAATTTTTATAATAAGATTCTTAAAAGTTGAAGAGGAGAAGAAGAAGAATAAGAGTAAAAGGTTAAAAATATATCAAACTTTAGACGCTTCATATTTGTCGTCTCATTATTTTTCTACATTATAACAAAAGTCATATAATTAATGAAGCATTTAACGTTAGCTTTTTTTTTATATTGATACGTACTGATAAAATAAGTATTTTAAATATTTCTATGGAGGCATTATAAAATTTCCTTTCACTTCATTATGTTCCAAACAGGAGATAGAATTTTTCAATATTCTTAAGTTGTTGTAATAATGAAAATAATGGGACGAGGAATATAATATGCGTAACTCTAAGGAGTAAGATCAACCATATTTATCACCTAATGCTCACCCTTGATACGGCGCCGTTGCACCTCGCTTCAACCCGTGGCAGCTCCCCGCCCCCACATGGTGCCCCAGCTCCTCGCCTTTCCTGCTTCAATTTTTTTAAATTTTAAACATATTTATAATAAAGAAAATTAAACATTACATTTTTTAAAAAATTATCATATGCCACTTTGGTCCTTATTATAATTCCATTATAACTAATTCCCATATATTAATGACAGATAAACCATTAAATATGCATTAAATTGATATATATTTTTTAAGTTTACCCTTGTTACAAATTTTTTCACCTCACATTTATAAATTATTCGCACCTTCTATATAAATTTATCCAAAAGTGACACAACAAGGTCTGATGAAAAAGGTTTCACAGACAAGTCATCTGCGACCATGAACATCCTCGGCCTCTTCACATATCCATACAATGATTTAGGGTCCCACAAGTTCACTAGTCTAAGATGAGATAACCGTACGTACTATAGCCAGTTAGACAACAAATTGAACTAGGATCATCTAGATTGCTATAACGAAGACATAACGGTGAAGGATACATCACTTCACTGATAGGCAACATTTGTTTATTCACATTATATTGTGGGGCCAACTTAAGGTCGGCCAACATGTTTATCCCTGACATGAAATCAGTGGAACCAAAAGTAGACAAACTATTGTTCAATTGGTCGATGCATCCCAAAGCAGAGTTTCCTTCTAAGACTCTCACCACTGCTCCTAGTGGGACTGCAAGGAAGCTGAGAAGCTGGTCCATGAAATCTTCGTTAACTATAGCAAATAAAACCTTACACTTGGATTTTGCAATCATTACATTCCACTTAATCCTCTTATCCTCTCTGTCAAGTGTCTTACTTATCCTTCGTAACAATGAATCAGTAATTACCGTATTTGAGACCAGTGAGCGCTTGTGGAGGTTCATTACCTTAAAAAAAAAAAGCATGAGAATAGATAAGAAATCTATGTACGAAAAGCAATATGCACGGCACATCAACGTAATACTCCCCCATCTTAAATATAAGATAGAATTGACTTTTTCGGAGATATTAAAAAAGCCTTGCCTATAACCTTGCCATGAGGTTAGGCATGAAACGAACAAAAAATCCGTTCAAATATAATAGTTTTGTTGACAGTCAAATAAGTACAATAATAAACGTATAGTATATATTGAAGAAGAAATTATACCTAGAATTATATTTTCGTCAAGCACGTGTGTCAAATCCTTTCCACAATTGCATTTTATATTGTTGAAGGTGCTCACCAGCAAATGAGCCGCTCTACGGCAACGGGGCATTTCACAGGCATAAAACTTAGTGGGCTCAGTGTCATCAATGTTGAGTATGAGCTTTTGATTAAAACGTTCCATTGAGTTCCTAGGCTGAAGCAGCATTTGCTTACATGTCTCTGAATTAAAATACTTTGGGTCTAGATTACCCATACTTTGATACAATGAGCTTATGGATCCAAATCTCAAAGGCTTCATGTTTGAATCCTTACCCACAAGTCTAGAAATAGTCCCCAGTGGAAGCGTCAGGAAGCTTAAAAGAATATCCACAACATCCTTCCCCGCTTCAGCATAGAGAACCCTGTTTTCTTCTTTGTTTCGGTGTTGTAGTTAAAGCAGTTGAATTAGAAGCCATGGGAGCAACAAACATGAAAAATTCAAGAATTCAAGAAATATATATAAGGAGATACTACTAAACTTGTGAAGTCACTGAGTAAATGCTAGGTATGGTGATGGAAAGCTTTTAATCAATACTGAAAATAATTAAAGATTAGGGTTGAAAAAATATCATTAAAAATGTTAAAGATAAGTACTGAAAATATTATAAAAAACAGTAACAAAAAGATTTACTCATAGAATACTTTAAGGGCAAAATTTACTTCATGATATTGAATGCTACAATGAACAATTGAACCATAAAGAGTCATCAACATGATTAATTGGGAACTCAGGTTTTATAAGGTTGTTGATGAGTTGGGTAATAACAACGTCAAAGGAATCCAACACAATGCAAAATATTCACTTTCTGCTGAGACAGGAAGGGGAGATTAGCTAATTCAGCTTAGTAAGCCTCGAATGAACCATGTCCAGGTTATAGGTTTTTAAAAATTGACTTCCAAGAGTCAAAGACTTGGGGTGTTCTCAAGAAAGGCCAACGTCTTAAAAAATGAGAATTTATTTTTGGATCATATTTATATCAAGTTCCTTATTTGATATAAGTATTTTCCTTTATTTTTATGCAGCTATAGAAGGTTTTATCATTCATGAGGGACCAGGGACCAGGGACCAGGATGGGGCTACTTCTCCTTTTTCTTTTGATGTGCAAATTATCTCATTCGACAAAGGTGTACATATATAGGGTTTTGTGTGGGGATGTTGGGGTTTCAGTATGAGTAAAATGTGTAGTCAATGACTGTTTGTTGGTGTTTTCTTTTAGGGGATTTATATATGATTAGTGAAACAGAGTTTGAAAAACAAAGAATAATGGTTGGTGAAACAAGGAATGACGGCTGGGATTGTAGTTGAGGGAGTAGGTGGGAGTGTTAACTCATAGAAATGAAGAGTATTCTAGCACATTTTCTTCTCTTTTCACTTATTTTTGGGTTCAAATTGTGCATATAAAGATATTATAGAAGAAAATGTGATAGGACATGAGATAAATCAAAATTTTGTTGAATCATGAGTTAAATGCACATAGTTTTAATTATTTGTGAAAGTTAAAAGAGCTCATGAATCCCTCCTCCTTGTAGGTGGAGGATGACAAGTTGTAAAAGCTTACAAAGATCATGGAAAGATGTGAAAGGAAAGGAAGAATGCAAGAGGAAGATGAAAAAGGATACTATGAAGGAGAAGCTTGCATTTGCTGTGGAAGTGCTGTAGCCAAGTCATTGCAAAACCACCTCAAAAGATGACATTTCTGTCTGCCCTTTGGCCATGAAATCCGCTGTAGCCAATGCCATAGCGAAACCACTTGAAAAAGCCTTACTTCTGTCTGATGACAATTCGCTATGACAAACCCACGGCGAACGCGCGAAACTGATACTGTGCGTTTTGCAAACGTGATGCTGCTGATGCTATTTTAACCTAATGGGGGCGCCAAAATGGGATCATTCTGCACAAGGGAAAGGTCTAGAACACAAGGAGGCTACTTGGGAGAAAACTCTTGGTGATCTTGGAGCTTGGGGAAGAGATTTGTGAAGAATTTCAAGGGTTTTCTTTCCCTTT
Organism: Inga oerstediana; assembly: GCA_963210345.1. NCBI lineage: Eukaryota > Viridiplantae > Streptophyta > Magnoliopsida > Fabales > Fabaceae > Inga > Inga oerstediana. Next base: position 63,633,596 of record OY723408.1, read on the forward strand.
TCTGGTTTTTCCCACTTTTCTTCCTATTTTGCTGTTATGGATTATAATTTTGTGCTGAGATTTTGGCTTTTACAGACCATGAGTAGCTAGAACCATCAATTAGGATTACTTTTACCCATTGTATGGATTGAAACTATTGGATTATCTTGCTTTTGTTGGTTAATGAGTATTATATGTTGATTTTTCTTTAAGCTTAATGCTATCTTGTGCTTGATCACCACATGATTAGAGTTGTTCAGTTGGAAGATGCTTGAGAGAGCTATTTTGATTGTAGAACTTAAGAAAAATCATGCTAGACTTGAAGTTTAGGGATTAAATGGATGGTTTGTTGTTAGAATAGAGATATATCTAACAACCTAGCATAGTCATGTGAAGACTTGCTTTGGAAAGATGATTTTCATTAATTGTAAACAAGAGATTGAATATTTTTAATGAAGATTAAAAATCGATCTTGACTTGAGAGAGCTTGGTGGATGATTTTAGGATCTTCGACTAGCATATAGACTCATTTAATCAACATAAGTGGATAATTGCATAGTTTTATGAAATACAATGGGGAAGAAGTAATCCTAAGTTAATATCTCTTGAAGTTAGACCCAATTTCCCAATTTTCACTGTTTTCCTTTGTTATTTTTATCAAACTTCTTTATTTAACTTGATCAATTTCAAATGATTCCATTCAACCTAATTAAGAACATGGTTAAATTAATTAACTCGCTTTTGTCATAGTCCTCGTGGGAACAATTTTGACTTATCACTTTATTACTTACGACCCGTACGCTTGCGGAAGCTAAACGGCGAACAAGTTTTTGGCGCCGTTGCCGGGGACTATTGACTAAAGTCTTTTGAGTTAATTAATGTAATTATGTGATTAATTACGCTTGAGTTTTTTTTTCTTTTTTCTTTGTTTTCTTTTGTTTTGTTTCTAATCTTAGGTTGTTTAGTTGGTTTTGTTAATTTTGTTGCTTTTTGTGCTTGTTAGTTTTTCTTTTCTTTTTAACTTTGTTTATGAATTATCCTTGGTGTACTGATGGGGCAAGTAGTGGAGTTGAGAATGAAAATGATCATCACAATTCTTATTATGACAATTACATTTGTTGTGATTATTGTGGAGATTATCACTTGAGAGAGCAATGTCCCCATGCCTTAACATTGGAGTATCTAAAGAATGATTTTGCTAGAGCTCATTTTTATTTTCATGATAATACTTGTAGCCTTGGATGGAATCATGAACAACCATTATCCTGGGATCAAAATTGTTTTTTTCCTTCATATGTGTCACATCCTCATATATCACTACTTCTCATGTTGATGAAACTACCTCCACTGATGAGGAGGAGCTTACAACAAAGGATTTGCTTCTATGTCTCTTAGATGGTCAAAATAAATTCTTGAGAATTTTTCAAAAAGATAAAGTTAATGATCATGCCCAAAATGGAGAATTTCAAGTGGATGAAATGATTTCTAATCTTGAGCATTTGAAACAAAAAGAAGTTTTCTATGATATATCAAAAGATCCTTCTCAAAAAGATGAGGTCTCAAGTGAAACATTGACCATGGGAAATGAGGACGTGATACTAGAAGCTTGTGAATATGTTGGGGATGACTGTGAGTTGGAGATCAATGAGGAAGAGAACAATACTGAGTGTCCAATTGCGGTTTCGATTTTGGAACCTTACTTTTGTTGTTTTGAACAAGTGAATAGTGAGGAAATCCCTTCAATTTATGATCTTGATCCTCCTATTGATATTTTAACTCTTACTGATGAGAGTCAAATAGATTTTATTGGTTGTTCAAAGTATTTAAGAGGCATGGATGATGAATGTGAAAAAGTTAAATTTGAGCCTGCTGTAAGTTTGGCTAAAACATGCACTCCAAAGTCATTTTTTTATTGAAGAAAGGCATGTTTCTTATCTCAATGAACTTCCATTGTTGTTAAAATATTTTTGTCACAGGAGGAATGAAGACAAGGTGATTCTGGTTTTTGATACTTATGATGAGTAGTTTATGTTGAAGAGTCCGGCTGAAGGGCTATAAATCAAGCTATTGGGAGGCAACCCAAGTTCTTAACTCAATCTTTGTCATTTTTATGTTTTTGGTTTTATTTGGTAGATTTATGTTTGGTTTTTGTATTTTGTAGGTGAGAAAGGTATCCCACATGGTCTTTAAAGGTGAATTTTGGGAGATGAAGATGGAAGAGTAACATGGATGCAAAGAAGGGAACTATAAAGGGGAGTATGCATTTAATATCTATTGAATGTATTTTTGATATTGGAATGTAGTATTGAGTGGTGTTAAGGCTATTCTTGGATTTTGTGTTTTGTGGATGAATGAATCTTAAGTGTTTTGTGGCATGGATTAGTGTTTAATGTCTTTGGAATGCTTAATATTGGATTTTGGGTGAATTTGGATGAGTTTGCTACATATTGTGATATGTTTTGGTTCTGTCAGTGTTTGCTGTCAGGAATTGCTATAGCAAATACCACGGCGAATCGGGTCATTTTAGCATGCTTTCTGACCTGATATTCACTGTAGTGAAGGCCGCAGCGAATCGGGTCATTTTGGCATGCTTACTGACCTGTTATTCGCTGCTAGAAATCGCTGTAGCAAAGGCCATAGCGAATTGGGTCTTGTTGAGAGTCTTACTTACCTCTAAAAAAAATTAAATTAAAAATAAATAAATCAATAAATCAATAAAAATAAATAATAATTAAAAAAAATACACATATATATAATACATATGGTTTTCATTTTTTTTAATATATTAAAAAAATAATAATAATAATCTTTCCTCTTTACCCTTCTTTCTTTCAATTTATTCCCAAATATCCATTTGAACCTAAACCACAGTTCTGACTCAATTCAACCCCAATTTCAAAATCCCTAATGCCTCGTTTGGTACATGGGAATTGGAGTGGGAGAATTGGAAGTGGAAGTGGAAGTGATATTTTAGAGTGTTTGGTAGGTGAGAACCGGGTTCCACATGGAACTCAATTCCACCAAAAACGCTGGAACTCGGTTCCATACCTCAGCCGTTGGAACCCACTTCCACTTCCCATGGAAGTGGGTATGTGCCTATTTTACCCCTTCCATTGCAATCAATCTACCCCACTCCACTGGTCCTCTGTCGGCGACGGCTCTCCACAGCGATGGAGAAGATGGACATCCTCCTATGACGATGGCGACAGCCCTTCTCCACCAACAATGGCGGCGAACGGTCGAACATAACTCCACCCTCCGACAGCGAACGTGATTCTGCAGTCGTCTTCCTTCGGCAACGAGTGCGAATCCACCGTCGTCTCCCTCTAGCAACGAACGCAAATCGATCGTCGTCTCCCTCCATCAACGAACTCGACTCTGTCGTCGTCTCCCTCGATCAATGAACTCGACTTCGTCGTCGTCTACCTTCAACAGCAAATGCAACTTGGCAAGTACAAACAATTTTTGTTTATCCGATTGGGATTACGATTTCCCTCTAGCATCTGAGTTTTTGGTTTAGATTTTGATTCGATTTCCCTCCAACATCTGCGATCTTGGTTTGGATTTGATTTCAAATATTGATTTCGATTTCGATCTGTGCATATTCGTTCTCATCTCCCTCCCTTTCCCTCACGGCAGCTTCAATTGTTTACTGGGTTATATATTGTTTAGATTTTGATATTGAATTTTGATTTCTCTCTAGTTCTTGATTTATATATTGTTTAGATCGATGATGATGATTGAGTTGGGTTGAATTGTTTACTGGTTTGTGATTTATCACCGGAAGTGGGTACTTTTCCGGTGAAGAATGGTCTGCTTGGGATCCGATCACGACTGGGTTGAGAGAGTTTGTTGAGGGCATTTTGGTATTTTCATATTATAAATATATATTTTAATTAAAAATTATATCCCACTTCCACCTTCATACCAAACACACTTTAAAATCTCAATTCTACTTCCATTTCTACTTCCAGTTCCACTTCAATTTCCACTTCCAATTCCCTAAAAACTCTTCCATTATACCAAACGGGCATAATTTTTCATTAATTGTATATTCCCTCCACTCTCAAAGTCCTAATCCCTCTCCTTCTTTATCCCTTCCCCTTCAACACCACATCCACCTCTCTCTCACTCTCCTCCCTTGCTAGCTCCTCCGTCTTCAGCTTGACTCTCTGCTCGACTCTCATTCTCAGCAGCTCTCACTCTCCCTCTCACTCACCCTCCAGATCAACCGGCCCAACCACCCCACCCTCAACTCCACCTCCGTCACCATTCACTCTTAACTCCAGATCCCCCACCTCAACTTTTCCTTCTCTACACCACCAGATCGCCACCACCGTCGACGATGTTGCGTCACCATTACCACCAGCATCCACCTCCAAAACTCCCCAAGTCGTTGTCACTCCATCAGCACTCCTCTGCATCATCCTAGCTTTCCTTTTTCATTGCATCACCGCCATCTCTCTGCTTCTCTGTCTTCCTCTCCTCTCCTCTCCATCTCTGCTCAACCGGATTTGAGGTGGTGCTCCGACATGCTCGGATTACCTCGGATTTGCTAGGTGTTTCGTTATTGTTTGCTCTTCACTTCTCCATCTCTGTATGACGCGACTGTGAGGCAGAGCTTGAGATTTCCCGTGTTCATGGCTGCATTTGTCTTTGTTCTCATCCTTTTAGGTAAATGTGTGTTTTTGGGATTATATTCATTTTGATAATCATCTGCAAATAAAATCTGAGAAGTTTGAGCATGGGAGCCATTAGGACTGAACTGATATGGGTTGATTTAAGGATTAGTGTAATATGTTTTGATGGATTAGATGGTTTTTGGAATAACTGATTGGCTTTCTTAACATATCTGCATATGTATGTCGTTCTGAGAATTGATTGGCTACTGTCGAATTTGAGTTTTACAATATATGCAATGACATAGTTGTTTAATTACTATTGTGTATCTGGAAATATTCACTCTATTTTGGCACACCTAATTTGAGTCCTCTCCAAAGGTTTCATAAATGATTTCTAAACTTGAATCATTTTTCAACTTAAGCCTGCTACTGGAAGTGCTCTTGACAACCAGCTTATGCTGAATGATGTTGGGAAGTGATGGTCTGATTTATTCTGAGAAGTGTGCAAAATTAGGCATGAATTGGGCATGTGATTTGGGGCTTAGTTAATAGCATCTGCTGAGGATTACTTGCTGAATATGTCTTGGTTTAATTTGGTGGTTTTGATTCCAATGCCCAACTGTCTGAGAATGATTGATTGATTAAGCACTATCTCTTTAAATTTAGCTCAAAAATGGGATGCTGAAATTTCTGTGTTGATGAATATGTTGTGAGATTTTAAGTTCCTGATAATAATCCTTTCCATGTTACTTACTTGCTTAAAAACACAGTTTTGACCATCTTCAAAGAAATTTCAAACCCCTTGTAGAGCTGCTTGATTTAGCATGATTATGTAATTTTGTGAACTAGTGCTTAATAAATCAATTGTGCTCCTAGAATGTACTTCAGAACATTTCATTGTGGATTACTGAATATTTCCTCAGTGAGATTTTTCTGTTTTCTGCAATTCTTGATGGTTGTTAGGCTTGAACTGATATGCTGATATATGGGCTAATTTACTGCTTGACTTGTTGTGGTAATTGAATTGAGTTAGTACTTTCCTAGTTAACTTTGTCTATGTCTTGGCTATCTTGAGAACTGGAAAAGTTTGTTGAAGTTTGAAACTTGTGGTTGCTTTGAGACATGTTTCAAAGGCACAAGAACATTCAAGTTTTGAAAATCACTATAACTTTTGTTATAGATTTAGAAATGCAAATCCATGGAAACCACCTTTCCTCCTTATTGCAAGTTTCAGAACTTAAACAGGAAAGTGAATTTTTTTTCAACATGCTCAAATTTGTGAATGTTCTCTTGATTACCTGCATATACTTAGTGGACTTGGAAATTTTGCTCTGAAATATATTGGGACTGATGAGAGTTAAGCTTGAATTTGTATGGTGATTCGAGGAGTAGTATGTTGCACATTTTGATGGTTGTTTTTGAGATTTCAGAATAACTTCACGAGTTGCATGATTTAGCAAGCTATTGCAAGGTTGTGAAATAGTGCTTGGTCAATCTGTTTTTGCACCCTTAGCTTTTATTCAAAACCTTTCATTGTGGAAAACCAAATTTCTATTCACCAAGTCCAAGGAACATTGTGAATCACTTTGAAATTATTCTGTTATGCAATTACTGATGATTGCATTTGTTTAACCTATTTTCTGCCTTGGATCATTTGATTTTGACTTGGCAATGTTTAAATGAAATCGGTTTCTTTGGTTTACCACAATGGACTGGGTTTGAATTAGCTAAGTCGTTCTTGTTGACAAAGTGCCATTTGAGGAGTAAATAGATTTTGAAGGCAGTGAGAATAGGCTTAAGTATGGAATTCTGTTTGGAAGCTTTGGACCTAGATAGACTTTAAGTTTGGGGGAAATTTTTCTATAGGGTAGTTTCTTTTCCTTTTCTTTTTAGGTTTGACTTTTGGTTCTTCAGTATGTGTTTGTGTGTTTTTTTTTTCCTATCCTTAACTGTGCTAACTGCTTGCACTCCCTATTCGCATGAGGCTACTGATGGTCTCTTCCTTGCTCTTCTTGTTTTGGATACGAGCTACTGAGGGCTCATTGCACAGTGACTATTCTGCTTTTGAAATAGGTCCTGATGGCCATGTTCTGCTTGATGTGTTTCCTTCTTGTGGCAAATGTGGTTATTCTTGTATGCTGTTTCTTTTGGTCTTATGTTTGCTGTGAATGTTAGGGGTGTTCAAAGTATCCCGGTCCCGGTTGTCCCGGCCCGGTCCCGGATATTTTATCCCTGGAATTTCCCGTCCCGGCCGGGATCGGGATCGGGACCGGGATGTAAAAACCCGGGACCGGGACCGGGACCGGGATCACACCTTGTGATCCCGGGAATTCCTGGTCCCGGTTTTTTTTTTTCTTTTTTTTTGTTTTTTCCTTAAAAAATAGGTTATTATTTTATTTTTGTATTTTTTACCCCATAAATTAAGTTATCATTTGATAAAATGTATATCACATATTTAGTTAGAGTTAAATTGTATATATCGTGATACAAATCCTAACTATATAATGTATAAAGATAATAACAAAAATGATGAATGTGATAATAATATGTTATTTTTCAATTCTAACTCAATTTATGTGATTTTTATGACCTTATTAGGTGTTAAATAATTACTTTAAACACTAGATTATAAAAAAATTTAACTAATATAATTATATTATTAAGACCGGGAATTCCCGATCCCGGTCCCGGGAATTCCCGGTCCCGGTTGTCCCGGGAATTTCCCGGGACCGGGACCGGGACCGGGAATGAGATCCCAGTCCCGGGAAATCCCGGGACGGGAACCGGGAATGGGTATTCCCGGTCCCGTCCCGGGATTTGAACACCCCTAGTGAATGTTATAGAACTAGCTACTGATGGCTAGAGTTCACATTGCTTCCAAGCTTTATTTGGGCCATTGAAGGTTTTGTTACCTGTGAATTCTTGATCTTTGTGAATATTGTGGATATGAGCTATATTTTGTACAGGTACTGTTCAATTTCAATCCCTTCCTGTTGGGGTTAACAATAAGGACATTGTTAATCTTAAGTTTGGGGGTGAGATTGTATCACAATTTTGAAAACTTTGAAAGAAAAACAAATTTTGAAAGAGAATGAGTGCACACAAAAAATTTTTGAATAGGTTTTGTTAGGAAATTGTTGGAATATGTGAGATTTCGCATACTTGAGTTTTTGCTTGTGAAAATTGTTGAAAATGAGCTGTTAGTTTCAGTTATTTGTCAAATATTGTTTGGATTATCCTATGATATAAATTACTGTTCTATATGTTATATTAGATAGGAAAGTTTTATTAATGTGCATGGATGAGTGCATTATAGTGATGAAGCAGGTTGTTAAAGAGCTTTTAAGTAATTTACGCACTATTGGAGTGAAATGTGTTGTGGATGTGCTTGTTGAAGGGCTTAGTAGCAAATTAAGTTATAGACTTGTATTTCAATTTTTGATTTTAGAATCCCTTTTGGAATTCTTCAAAACTTTTGATTTAGTTCATAAGATTTGAAAAAATGATTAGGGCAATTCATAAAATGCGTTTATGCCTTTCAAACTTACCTAATTGATGTGATTTTCCCTTGAACCCTTATCTTGAGCCTATTTGAAAAACCAGTTAAATATTCTCATTGAAAAACCTAACACCTACCTTTTCTAGCCAATGCGTAAAACCATGATTCCCTTGCTTTGAGATAGATGATAAGTGATTGGGTGGTGGAATGTGGTGTTGTTATGCAAAGTTACAACAGATTTGGGAAAGAGGTGTAGAAAGCAAAAGGGTTCACATTGTGGAAAAAAAAAGCCAAAACAGAAGTTTAAAAAAAAAGAAAAAGAAAAAATAAGAAAAGGAAGAAAAAGAAGAAGAAGAAATATGCTTACAAAGAAGGCTTGATATGGAAAATTCAATTTGGTTCAAATTTGTGGGAGTATTTTTTATGAGAAAAGAAAGAAAACCCTTGAATGGTTATCATCTATCTTAAGGTATTTGATTGATTATCCTTTATCTTTTCTTTTGAAAACCTTAACCCCTGGCCCCATTACAAGTTAAGAAAAGTCCTTTTGATTTTTAAGTCAAGTGGAGTGAATTAAAAGAAAAGAGGAAGGAATTAGGGGATGTTAAAATTGTTTATTTGAATATGGGTGTATGATTTGAAGTGTTACTTTTAACTTTAACTTGTGCAAACGGAATATATATTGACTCCATTCACACACTCACACTTGAGAACTCTCGAAAAACATGTTTTAAATCTATGAAGCATTCATCCTTGCATATTGTCTTCATTTCTTGTTTAATATAACTTATTGAGCAGCTGATGAGGATCAATTCATTCATACATAAATGATGAATTATTGGTTCATTCAGTAAGGATAGACTTCTTTGCTTGAGGACAAGCAAAAGCTTAAGTTTGGGGGTGTGTTAACTCATAGAAATGAAGAGTATTCTAGCACATTTTCTTCTCTTTTCACTTATTTTTGGGTTCAAATTGTGCATATAAAGATATTATAGAAGAAAATGTGATAGGACATGAGATAAATCAAAATTTTGTTGAATCATGAGTTAAATGCACATAGTTTTAATTATTTGTGAAAGTTAAAAGAGCTCATGAATCCCTCCTCCTTGTAGGTGGAGGATGACAAGTTGTAAAAGCTTACAAAGATCATGGGAATATGTGAAAGGAAAGGAAGAATGCAAGAGGAAGATGAAAAAGGACAGTATGAAGGAGAATTTTGCATTTGCTGTGGAAGTGCTGTAGCCAAGTCATTGCAAAACCACCTCAAAAGATGACATTTCTGTCTGTCCTTTGGCCATGAAATCCGCTGTAGCCAATGCCATAGCGAAACCACCTGAAAAAGCCTTACTTCTGTCTGATGACAATTCGCTATGGCATTCGCTATAGCAAACCCACGGCGAATGCTCGAAACTGATACTGTGCGTTTTGCAAAAGTGACACTGCTGATGCTATTTTAACCTAATGGGGGCACCGAAATGGGATCATTCTGCACAAGGGAAAGGTTTAGAACACAAGGAGGCTACTTGGGAGAAAACTCTTGGTGATCTTGGAGCTTGGGGAAGAGATTTGTGAAGAATTTCAAGGGTTTTCTTTCCCTTTTCTGGTTTTTCCCTCTTTTCTTCCTATTTTACTGTTATGGATTATAATTTTGTGCTGAGATTTTGGCTTTTACAGACCATGAGTAGCTAGAACCATCAATTAGGATTACTTTTACCCATTGTATGGATTGAAACGATTGGATTATCTTGCTTTTGTTGGTTAATGAGTATTATATGTTGATTTTTCTTTAAGCTTAATGCTATCTTGTGCTTGATCACCACATGATTAGAGTTGTTCAGTTGGAAGATGCTTGAGAGAGCTATTTTGATTGTAGAACTTAAGAAAAATTATGCTAGACTTGAAGTTTAGGGATTAAATGGATGGTTTGTTGTTAGAATAGAGATATATCTAACAACCTAGCATAGTCATGTGAAGACTTGCTTTGGAAAGATGATTTTCATTAATTGTAAACAAGAGATTGAATATTTTCAATGAAGATTAAAAATCGATCTTGACTTGAGAGAGCTTGGTGGATGATTTTAGGATCTTCGACTAGCATATAGACTCATTTAATCAACATAAGTGGATAATTGCATAGTTTTATGAAATACAATGGGGAAGAAGTAATCCTAAGTTAATATCTCTTGAAGTTAGACCCAATTTCCCAATTTTCACTGTTTTCCTTTGTTATTTTCATCAAACTTCTTTATTTAACTTGATCAATTTCAAATGATTCCATTCAACCTAATTAAGAACATGGTTAAATTAATTAACTCGTTTTTGTCATAGTCCTCGTGGGAACGATTTTAACTTATCACTTTATTACTTGCGACCCGTACGCTTGCGGAAGCTAAACGGCGAACAGGGAGATAAATGGGTTAGTGAGGGTATACCATTATTGACCCTTGTAATATTTTAATAAGTTATGTAGTAGCATAAATAGATGCTAACTTCCTTCATTGTAACACATCTGAGTATTAAAGAAACATTTTGAGATTGGTTTTTAAACAATTTTTGGTATCAGAGCAAGGTTTTAGAGGGCCAGAGAGTGAAATAGTGAGAAACAAAAACGTGAGAAAATAGGAGGGTGTCGAATTTCACCCTCTGAGCATTTTCTGAAGAAACTAACGTCACCATCGTGTTCAGAAAGACGGAAAACCTAGGAATAGCCTCGTTAACCGCTGTGAAACAGTCCCACGCGCCGTTGCGGGAGTTCAAAGGTTGAAGATGATAACATCATCTGCCACGTCATCTTGATCTACTGCGTCAGTGATAGGTCAGCCAACCGTTGATTGCCACATGTCTGTACTGCCATGTCAATATACATAGTCATCCCAACTCTCCGAAATTGCATTTTGTCCCTGAATTTTGTTAAAATTACATTTTGGTCCCCAAAACTTTTTGAAATTACATTTTTGGACCCCAAATTTCTTCAAAATTAGATTTCATGCCCCAAAACTTTCTAAAATTGCATTTGGACCTCAGATTTCTTCCAAAAATACATTTCAAGCCCCCTAAACTTTCTAAAATTACATTTTAAATCCAGATTTCCACCAAAATTACATTTCAGGCTCTAAAACTTTCTGAAATTACATTTTGACCCCCAGAATTCTATAACAATTATGTTTTAGCCCCTAAAATTTGTCAAAATTCCAAATTTACCCCTTTCTTTTCTATAAACACTCATCCTACCCTAATTTTCCAAAAAGAATTCCAGTTTTACCCTTTTCTTTTCAATAAACACCCATCTCACCCCTAATTGTCCAAAAATTCTAGTTTTACCCATCTTTTCCATAAACACCGATCCTACCCCTATACCCTTCCACCCCATACTTAATAATTGAGTTCTTTAATTCCTAACCTTACAAGAACAACTCCAAAATGCCTCCAAGACATAGGAACAAACACGAAATTGGATGGACGAGCTGAGACGCTGGATACAGGAACTGGAAACCACTATAGAAACACAACAAGCTTTGCTAGAATCTCGCAGTGAATATCCAGAGGATGATTTAGATAGCAATAGTTCATCATCCACTTACTTCTGCCTCCGTCCCCAATAACAGTCTTTCCGTCCTAATGACATTAAAGTAGACATACCTGAATTGAGGGAAGATTCAACCAGACAAATTTGTCAATTGGCTTCAAACTGTCGAATGAGTTTTCAAATACAAAGAGATTCCCGATGAGCAGAAGGTCAAAATTGTCGCCATCAAACTAAAGAAATATACCTCCATATGGTGGGAGAATATTAAGAAAAGGCGTGAAAGAGAAGGAAAAAGCAAGATTCAAACGTGGGACAAGATGCAACGTGAGCTATCACTTAAGTTTCTTCCTGAAGATAATTTCCTTCAATTACATAATCTCCGCCAAAAGACTATGTTTGTGGAAGAATATACCAAGGAATTTGAGAAGCTCATGATGAAATGCAATATCCAAGAGAGGGAGGAACAAACAATAGCCCGTTATATCAGAAAGTTAAATACCAACATTACTCATCCAGTGCAGCTCCAACAATACTAGACTCTGGACAACGTCATTTGGCTAGCCATCCGTATTGAAAAGCAGTTGCTCAAAAGGTTTCCGTTCCAACCGTCTTCTTCCACCGAAATCCCTTTTGATGAACATAAAGCACAAATGTATCAGCCTAGACAAATGCATCAACATAACTCTTCAAGCAAGCCTACACAAGTATATGAGCCTAGCTCTTCAAGCAAGCCCCCACCAAAAGGCCTTCAAGGAATTTAGCTTCAAGGTACATAAGTGCTTCAAATGCCAAGGGTTTGGTCATATTGCTTCAAAGTGTCCTAACCATAGAATAGTTAACATTATTGAAGGGGAAGCTTCTGAAGTATATTTAAAGAAGAAAAGGAGCCTATGCCTGATATAGAACCAGTCTTTGATGAGGAACCAGTTTTTGATAAAGTAGTCACTCCTGCTGATCAAGGTCAAACACTAGTGATTACAAGAAGCCTGCATACAGCAACAGTTACAGAAGAGCCTTGGCTACGTCTCAACATCTTCCATACTCGTTGTACGACTCAAGGTAAAGTCTGTGACATCATCATTGATAACGGAAGCTGTGAAAATGTAGTATCTAACTACATGGTAGAAAAGTTGCAACTACCAACTCACAACCATCCGTACCCTTACAAGCTCCAATGGTTTAACAAAGGAAGCGAGGTAAAAGCTTCAAAACATTTCCTTGTTGCTTTTTCTATTGGTAAAAGGTACTACAATGAAGTTTGGTGTGATGTTGTTCTTATGGATGCCTGTCATCTTCTTCTGGAAAGACTTTTGCAATATGATCGATGCGCTCTATATGACAGTCATGCAAATATATATTCCTTCTAGAAGGATGACATGAAGATTCAGCTCGAACCTTTGCCACCCGATAAACACATCAAAGTCAAAAATGAGTCGAAGTCGTTTTTACTCAAGCATAAGGTTGCAGATTTATCTCCATATCTTGATGATGATGTTGTTTCTAACTCGAGAACGAGTCCTATCCAACCCCGGGAGAATGAAACAGAGTTTGAAAAACAGAGAATAATGGTTGGTGAAACAAGGAATGACGGTTGGGATTGTGGCTGAGGGAGTATGTGGGAGACAAATGGGTTAGTGAGGGTACATCATTGTTGACCCTTATAATATTTTAATAAGTTATGTAGTAGTATAAATAGGTGTTAACTTCCTTCATTGTAACACATCTTATTATTGAATAAACATTTTGAGATTGGTTTCTGAACCAATGAGTGTCTTGTAATATCTACATAGAAAAAAGATTCAATATACTCTTTTGTCTCTAAAAGTATTAAAAACATTTCAAAAATTAAAAAAAGCTGCAATTAATTGTCAACTTTTACATGATGTACATAAACCATTATAAATTTTTTTTTTTTTTGGGAAAAAACAATTTTAAATTTTGTCACTGATTACAGTCGTCATGTTCTTTATTTGTCACAGCGTTCCGGGTTACTAGAAAATAGACTTCAAAACATTCCACGGTCTCATTTTTAACGCAAGAACACAAAAACATCACACAACTTGAAAACATTGAACCTTACAGCAGCAATATGACCATGAGTGAATCAAGAACTTGAAGTTCTAGTTAGCTGTCACAGTGCTCTCAGGCTTCAGATTATTTGGCGAGCAATTAATTGCTGCTTTCCGTCTTTTTCTTTTTACTTATCTTCACCAATGTTAACTTATTATCTTCTTTAATATTTGATTAAAAATCTTCCAGAACAATTGTCAAAGATGATGTCGAGATGAAGGAAGCTTTAAGGATGCTCAGAACCTGCATTTGTATACATGAGACTTATAGAGAAGGCCGAAAAAGAGAAAACAAAAGGCAAACCCAAACCATTTGACTTCTATTTTTGTTTTAAAACAAAAAAACAAAATTCATCTACTTTGTTCTGTCAAAAGGTTAATTAGAACATATACGTACCTCTTGTACCCCAAACCGGGTCCTGTTTTTAAGGTTCTTTGAAATAAACAATGGCTAATTGCATGCCTTCTTTAATACTATCTTTGATAGCCACAATTGACTAATTTAGGATGATTAAGGAAGATGACAAATAAACGTTTGGCATTAGTAGCTCTGCCATTCCTGTTGCCTTGTTGGGCAGCAAGAAAACTCTAGCGCTAACGCTCACCCTACTCGTCTAAATATATTATTTAATTAAAATATATGTTACATATGTCTATGAAATATTTATGTGTTTCATTATATTATATATAAATTTATAAGTTACACAAATTATTTTAGAGAGAAACGATAAATATTTTAAAGTAATATATTTAAATTCCTTAAACATCCCAAATTAGTCAACTTTGGTTTTGTATCTGACTAGCGTTCGGAAGAGCTAATCACCGTTATATTGCTCCCTCTTGTATAATTTCTTTCTACTTGTCTCTACGGGTAGCGCTCATACTTTTCAGCAGAATATGAGAAGTAATCTAAAGTACTGATCACATGCACAATAATTTATTCTGATTAGAATAAGTTGGTTGTAAATTCTTTACTACTTGATAGGAAATTGAAAAAGAACTGCTAGATAAGGCAAAGAAGTTGAGCACCAAACCACCATCATATAATCATTTAATTCAATCACAAGACATCACACTACGTCAAAACAAACCATCAAGCCGCAAATGTATATATACATGAAAGTGAATCAAGAATTTGAAGTTCTTGTGATTATAAGTAGTCACGTTGCTCCCAGCCTTCAATCTAGCGAGCAATTATATTGCTTCTTTCCGTTTTTTGTTTCACCTCTCTTCACTAACAGTATTTGATGACTTGTTACCTTCCTTAATATTTGATAAAAAACCTTTCAGACCAATTGTCAAAGCTGATGTCGAGACCAAGGAAGACTTAAGGATGCTCAGAACCTGCATTTGTATACATGAGTCTTAAATACAAGTCAAAAAGAAATTGCCCCTACCATGCAAATAAAGCTGATCATATATATATATATATACATATATTCAAGTAAAAGAGAGGATAACAAAAACCAAACCCAAACCATTTAACTCCATGTTCTTTTTTTTCAAAAAAAAAAAAAAAACCATCTCCTTTGTTCTGTCATCAAAAGGTTTAGAAAGATTACGTACGAACCTCTTGTACCCCAATGCAGATTGTTCTTTGTTCCAAGTCATGGTAAGGCACCTTCAATTCAGTTAATAAAGATGATAAAACTTGGTGAGATGATAAAGGTTTCACAGACAAGTCATCTGCAACCATGAACTTGGTTCTACTCTTGGCATATCCATTATTCGTAGACTTAGGGTCACACATTCTTACTCTTACTCCTCCCTTACTCTGGTGACTATACAAACTTGCATCAGCAGTCAAATAATATAAACAATCCAATTGATTATAACAACTACTTAATTCTGGCGGGTACTTCAGTTCATCGATAGGTAACATCTGGTTATTCACCTTATAATATGGGGCTACCTTGAGGTTGGCCAACAAGTTCTTTATCTTCTCTGAATTAAAGTCTCTTATTGAATCAAAGTTGGTCAAACTGTTATATAATTTGTCCACACACACCAACCCAGAGTGTCCATCTAAAACTCTTTCAACAGCTCCCAGTGGGAATGTCAAGAAACTAAGAAGCTGATCAATGAAGTCTTCCTCAACTTGAGCAAACAATATCTTTGACTTTGATTTTGTCATCAATATCTTCATCTTCATCGTCCTAGTGATCTCTCTTCCTTGTTTCTCAGGCACCATGAACGACGTTTCTGAACCCACAAAGCTGTGTTCCTTCCTTAACAATGAATCTGTGAGTGCTGACTTGGAGACCAACAAGCACTTGAGTAGGTCCAAAATCTTGGAAAACATAATAGAGCATCAGATAATGAGAGCTAAATTGAAGGAAATAAGATTCATAGTGACAATGATTTATGTTTCCAGAACTTCACCTCATTTGAGCCAAGAACCATAGTGGATTCCTCAGGTGGTGGATCTTCAGAACATAGATTCTTTATCAGACACAATGTTGTATTAAAATCATCAGGAGTAACATTAAGATCGTCAGAAATAATAAAAGATGCAGTCTCCTTTACATAGCCTTCCCACGCATCATCTGCATTTGAATCAGGAAGAGCTTGAGGAATCTGCGCGTCCAGATCCTTCAAACGTATAATAGTTAAAAGATTATCTTTATTTTAGATTTTATACCCATTAAAATAGCTTTTTTTTTAAAAAATATAGACTTCTAAAAAATCCTAGATCTAATTTGATGGCTCAGATCTGAGTAGCTCTCCCTACTAAGCAAATTTGCTAAGCAAGAAACCCAATTCCATATATAATGTTTAGTTGAATAAGGATGACAAAATATAAAACTCGTTGCAAGAGAGATTATTACCTCCAGCACCACTCGTCGCGTTTTGAGTGGAACCACTAACCAGTGGAGAGCATAACAACGATTTGCAAGGCTCCAGAACGAATGTCAAATCAGCCCCACATATATTGCAGCAGTTAATATTCTTGGAAATGCTCACCAGAGAACCTGATGGATCTCCTTTAAAAATACAATATTCACAACCATAAAACACGGTTGGCTCAGTGTCATCTATGTTGAGTCTGAGTTCTTGATTATAAAGTTCCATTGAGTTCCTAGGCCGAAGCAGCATTTGCTTGCAAGTCTCTGAATTTAAATATTTGGGGTCTAGATTACCCAAACTTTCATACACAGAGCTTATGCATCCGAATCGACAAGGTTTCATGTTTGAATCCTGACTCACAAGTCTCGCAATAGTTCCCAGTGGAATCGTTAGGAAGCTCAAAAGAACATCCACAAAATCCTTCTTTGCTTCGGCATAGAGCACTCTGTTTTTTTCTCTGTCCCCAGCAACTCTCAATGCAATTTGTTCCAGTATTTCATTTGAAGCAGTTGAATTTGAAGCTCTGAGAGCAATCCTAACCCACCAACCATAGAGATTTGAAAAATGGAAACTGGAACAGCCAACCTGTAATAAAGTTCAAGAAGGATGCATAGGCCAAGAGTCTACTACTCTGGTCGTATTCATGGGTCTAAATTAACTAACTCTCACATAGCAAAGAGAGTTATTTAACTCATGAATTATAGGGTAAGTTTTTCAATTTGCCCTTATTTATAATTGGTTCCAAAAGTCAATATGAATAAATTTTTTCCATTTATTGCAAAATAGGGACACAAATGTAAAAAATGTATTTATTATTCTGAAACTGGACTTATAATAAATACCAAAATTTTGTCAAAATGAACTTATAAATAGGATTATATATATATATATATATATAAGGAGATACTCTCAAGTAGGAACCTGTAAAGTCACTTGGCTCATGCATGTTTTTAACTAATAATGGCTGAATTATTTGAAACCGATATTACCTTGGCCTTCGTGACTCCTCGTTTGTTAAGAATTGAGCCAATCCCATGGTCAAAGCTGATGTAGATATCAGGGAAGCTTTCAAGATGTTCACAACCTGCAATTTTCATATGATCGTGTTCGAAATTATAATCGAAGTTATAGAAGTTGTAGTTAGCACGTTATCGGTTAGAAGTATTAAGGTGTATTAGTTGGTGATGACCCTCAAATCTACAAACAGGGGTCTTAACAATGTGATTTAGTCTAAAGGGATCAATATTGATCCCTAACAAGAAAAGAAAAGGGAGTCTACTTAGGTCTCCCTCATAATCTCTAGAGTGTAGGGTTATTAGTTCATCTCCCTCAAATGAGGGACGATTAGTGTAAGACAAATTAAATTAAAATGCTTAAAATCAAATTAGAGTATACGTGCCTCTTGGACACCAATGCAGACTGTCCTTTCTTCCAAGTCATGCTCAGAAACTTTAGAATTAGCTTCTTTATTCAAACATGAAACAACAAGGTCAGATGAAAAAGGTTTCACAGTCAAATCATCTGCAACCATGAACACGGTCTGCCTCTTCGCATATCCATATGATGATTTGGTTGTGGACGAATGTTTGGGGTCCCACAAGTTAACCGCTAGTGAAAGATAATCAAGTGTACAAAAATCATCACTAATACTTTGGTCAGCAAGAAAACAAAATGATTCGGGATTACCCGCATCGACATAACAAAGATAGAGCGGTGAAGGATACATCACTTCACTGATGGGTAACATTTGTTTTTTCAACTTATATTGTGGGGCAAACTTAAGGTCGGCCAACATGTTATTCCCTGAAATGAAATCAGTGGATTCAAAAGAAGTCAAACTGTTGTACAATCTGTCAATGCATCCCAAACCAGAATTTCCTTGTAAAACTCTCTCCACTGCTCCTAGGGGGATTGCCAGGAAGCTAAGAAGCTGCTCCATGAAATCTTCATCAACTATAGCAAACAATACTTTGAACTTAGATTTTTCAATCATTATATTCAACTTCATCCTTATATCCTCTCCACCAGGTATTTCACTTGTATTCTTGAAGGCCGTGCCTTTTGGATTCTCAACGATTTGTTTCCTTCTTAACAACGAATCTGTAAGTACCGTACTTGAAACCAGTGAGCATCTGAGGAGGTCCATTACCTTCAATCAAGAGCAAAAGGCAGGAGAAGATAAGAAATCTTTGTGCAGAAGGCATTCCCCATTAAGGTATCCCACTCTGATGTCGTATTTACAAGTCTACTTTGAGAATAATAAATGATAGTGTGATAAGTCCTAATTTTACTGTATATTTCTATAGCTTTTTGAGAGATTTTATTGAGAATATCATGTTTGAAATGCATTTATGATGATTAATTGTGATTAATGATGATTATATGGAATTAATGCTTAGAAGAGCTTAATTGACACATTTTATAATTTCTCTTAAGTGTTTGATTTGTGGAACAAATGGTATTACATTAATATGAATTGTTTTGTAGGAAACTTGGGAGAAATTGGAGTTAAAGAGCTGAAAATAGGAAGAGAGACTAAACTGTAAAGTCCAAAAAGTTTGCAGGCAGCAGAAAAAGGGACCAAAGCGAAAAAACGCAGAAATTTTCTGATGTTCGACTGTGGTTTTCTCCAGCGTCCAGATTTCATCTTCCACATCAAAATTCACGGGAAATCAACTAAAAAGGCTTGACTCTTCATCCAGGGGGCCCATTCCACACTCTCTCCCACTCACTTTTCTCTCATCTCCATTTCTTCTCAGCTTTTTCCTACAAGAGGCTGCCATGGCCGAGCTGCAGATTCAATTCGTTGGAGTTTATTCTAGATCAATGAGCAGCTAGGCCTCCATTCTTCTTGAGATTAATAGCCGACGCTGGAGCGTTGAGCATAATAGGGAGTCTCTATCAGATTCTTTCTTTTCATAGATTTACGATTCATGTGTATCTGTTTAGAACATTGAAATTATATTTCTCGATTAGATTCAGGTTATATTCACTGTCAAGTAAGATTTGTATTGTACCTAGGTGTCTAATGCTCTCTGACTCAGAATAGGTTCGATAGCATTCTATGGTTTGTTGGAACTAGATTGTGTGATCGGATTGATTAATTCATGATGAATGTTGTTCAATATTCATTTTAGGAGTTCTAGATGCAATATTTTCTTGTACTTGGTGGTGAGTATAATCGGTGGTCTCATTTGGGCTACAATTAGGGTAGAAATTCTATAGCCTTTGATAATGCAATGAAAGCTAGGTATTAATCTCAGGAAGATTTATTCATCACCTGCTATTGTTTTGATACACTAATATCAAATAAGAAAATTGTCAAAATAGTAGAATCAGATTTATTGCTAGCTAATAGCAATAATCTCCACAGAGCTTTTCTGTTTCATTAACTTGGTTAAGTGCTTTTACAATTGAGATTTAAGGATTTCTAGCTCCTTAAGAGAATCGATATAGGTTGTACTACTATATTGCATATTTAGTGTCCTAGTATTTTGATAAACTCACACAACTACAATTTTACCCCTATTAGATACAGAGAAAGAAGTAAGAGGTGAAAAATACCCATTCATAAATGAGAGAAAAAGTGAAAAAATCTATCAATTTAGTTTATATTTGTTGAGTTAACTGACTTTCTTTAGAATTAGATAATTTAAACTTATAAATAGAACCAGAGTGTTATGATGTTAGGAGAAGTACTATCAAATAGGTGTAAGCTATTATGATAGAATCATAGAAGACAACTCTAATATATATAGCAAATTCACTAAAATCTAATAACTGCACCGTAATATTACAACATGATTACCTCCTTTGGGTCAATATTAACAGCGAAATCCTCAATTTTATCTTTAGAACGTAGAGTCTTTAGCAGACACAAGGTTGAAGTCAGATTGAGAGGCACTAGATGTAAATCGTCAAAAACAACAAAAGATGCTTCCCGCACGTAGCCTTCCCCGGGATCATCTGGCCATGTTTCGTGTCACATATAATTTTATTAACTTTACAATAACAACAAGAAAGGCATAATATTAGCATATAGTATACTACCTCCGGTCGTGAATAACACCTAATTGGCTTATTTAGAGATGTAAAGAAAGCTAGTTACGTTATTTTAAAGTATCTATATTTATCATTTTTTTCTCCAAACTATTTTACCTAATTCATAAATTGATATATAATCTAATAAAACATAACATATGATATGATTAGCACCAGAGGGAGTATTACAAAAGTGAGTAATTTTACCTTCAATTATGCTTCCGTCTAGCACGTGTGTCAAATTCTTGCCACATTTGCATTTTATATTGTTGAAGGTGCTCACCAGCATATTGGATTCTCTACGGCAGTGGGACATTTCACAAGCATAAAACTTGGTGGGCTCAGTGTCATCAATGTTGAGTATGAGCTTTTGATTAATACGTTCCATTGAGTTCCTTGGCTGAAGCAGCATTTGCTTACATGTCTCAGAATTCCAATACTTAGGATCCAGATTACCCACACTTCGATACAAAGAGCTTATGCATCCCAACCTCAATGGCTTCATGTTAGAATCCTTATCCACAAGTCTGGCAATAGTTCCCAGTGGCAGCGTCAGGAAGCTTAAAAGAACATCTACGAAATCCTTCCCTGCTTCGGCATAGAGCACTCTGTTTTCCTCTGTGTCCACAACAATTCTCACTGTAATTTGTTTACTTGTTGCAGTTGAATTTGAAGCCATGGGTAAGGTGAAAATGGAAACTGGAACAAGAAACATAAGTAAAGGTCAAGAAAATATATATAATAAGATATACTTAGGTAGGAAACTTGTAGAGTCACTTAGCTCATATACATTATTATTAATAGCGAATCAAAGTCGTTCCACAAAGACTCAATTGAATCAGTGATTAGACATTACATTTTTATGTTTCATTTAAGTTGAACAGATCAAAACTGATTTCATCGAGTGAAGAGAAATTAAACCAAAAGCTAGTAATGACAAAAACTTTTCACAAAGAACAACTTTCAATATCAAGAAGGATAACCTAAGGTTACTAATCCCTTGTTTGCTTCTTAGATTTTATCCCCCACTAAATTAATTCGAACTTGACTTGATCAGCTAATCTAGAGTCTCAATGTCTACAAGTGCATGTCGGTCCATTTATAAACCTACCTCACTTAATTATGTAATGTATCATACAATTAATAAGTACGATGCAATTTAGATTGGAACCACTCTAATTTGATTATGAGGAGCTTCTAGGTGTCTATCATAGACGCAAATTATATTAAAATCAAATTCCACATTATTTAATCTCATAGTAAATTTAGGATTCCCTTTTCCAAATTGAATCCTAAATCACCAAAACATACTCAAGGGTGGTCAATTACTGAACAATAACTATAAAAATAAGATTAAATAAACTAAATTAAAATTAAGTAAAACTAATTAGTGGGAATAATCTCTAAGTCTCAGATAAATTCAAAATTCATAGTACTCTAGGTTGAATAGGAAATCAGCCGCACATGGCTTTAGTGTGTGTTTGGATTAACTTCTGAAGGATAGCTTTTACAATTTACTAGGTAAGTATGTGAGATGAATTTTATCTCGATTTATAGAACTTTTGAAACCATGGATTGGGGCTTATCCAAACACACACTTAATCAAGTTCATCGCAGCAAAACCAAAAATTCAGAGTTCAATAAATATTGAAAGAGAATGATGAACAGAATCAAAATACTGTCAGTGAATTTAACGAAGAGCAAAATTAACAATGCGTGCTGAAACAGCTCCCTCGCTTCTTAGTTCAATCGATTCCTCTCTATCTCTCTTGCATGACACGACGTCAAAGCTCGTCAGGACCTTCCTCTGGTCAAGTTCACCGGAGAAGATGATTAATAGTGGAGCACGCCCTCCTTTGCTCTGGTCCAAACAGCGTCAGAAAGAAGAGGAAGAAAAAGATTCCCACTCCCTCTGGTTGCAGCTCCTGCAAATCGACTATGGAAGAGGAAGAAGAAGGTCCACCGTGGTTGCTCCTTGGAGAAGACGAAGATGATGATTGTTCCCAATCGTCCAGATCGGCTGCCTCTCCGCGAAGACGAACAGTCCAGAGATGTCGTCTCCTCCCTTGCTGCTCGTGTCTCTTTCCAATTTCGGTCTCCCACTTTCCTTCAATTCCCAAAATGCTGTCGCCTCATGGGCTCAAGTCTGATGCTTCTTTTCAACTCATCATACAGGGTCGTTCTTTTCCCCTTGGCTGCAAGAAAATATCACAATTAATGTTTTAAGCCCGGCAGCCTAAGTTATTTTTTTAACATGATTTATAGTATATAAGATAAGTATGTGGGAGGAGTTTTATCTTAACTTACATAAACATATTTTAAATCCAAAACTTCGAATTTTTACTATGATAGTTTTTGTTTATCCTAAATCTATCTATTTATTTCTATTCTATTTAAAACTTAAATATCTATACTAATATTCCTAAATACTGTATCGAGTCAATATCTTATAAAACTTAAGAAAGTTCATTAAATTTTGCAATTACGATTCTCCAAATGTACCAAAATATAATCAAATTCACTTAAAGATGGAGAATCATCAAAAGTTTAAGAATATATATATAATAAGATACTTAACAAGGAAACTTGTTGAAACGGTGGCAGACAAGAATTAGTGGGGAGTTGGTGGCTCTCCTTTTTCTGAATTAATTGCATCTCTTTTTCTTTATTATCATCATGGTGTTTCCTTCTTTTGCTTACTTTTTTTTTGGATACATATGAAACGATTCTTTTGCTTACTTTCATCATTATGTTTCTTTCTTAGTATAAATAGGTGTGGTTGGTTTCATTGCAAGGACTCAATTTTTTTTTTTTTTTTTGGTCAAAGTAAGGACTCAAATTTAAAAGAAGCATTTTGTGTTTGGTTTCTATACCACTTGTAGAGTCACTGAGCGCATGTACGTAATTATTAACTAGTAATGGTTGGATTATTTCAACCGGATATGACTTAAATGTATATTTGAATTAGTTTTCTTAGATTAATTTTTATAATTTATGAGATAATAGGTGAGAGGAGTTTTGTTTCGACTTGTGAGAAAGAGCTTCTAAAACTACAATTTTGACCTTTTCCAAACATTCACTGAATAAGCCTCAGTGACTCCTTGTTTGTGTTTGTAGGTAAAGGCCATTGAATGTTGCACCCTTTTGGAAGCGACAGGTTCCTATCGTAGCAACCACAGAGGGATTGGATCCGACTCTCATGCATGCATCCTGCAACTCAAAAGTTTTGAGTAAAACTGTAAAAATACATCAACCCTTTAACATTACGTAAGATTTTATTTTGCTCATTTATTTTTTTTATAAAATAATAATGACTGGCACCAAAAATTATCATATATATGAGACAAAAGGTGTCAAGGTTAATGACCGCAAAAATATTTTATATCTGGCCAAAAATTTTAAAGCTAGAGGATTAAAGATTACTACTCTTGGCTTTTTGAAATGATATGACGAGTTTATGTCATTCACGTTTTTTTCCCCCTCAAAAATGTCATTCACGTTTGATTATCACTTCTATGGCATTTAATTTACGGTGACTATATATTCGCCTGGTTGTATTCAGATTAGATCATCAAAAATTGGAGGAAGAAAAAAAAGTCCCATACATCATATATGGTTTGGTATCTAAAGATGGAAATGGAAAGTTTACTATATATGATGAATCCTTATCAATATGAACATCTTCTCTTTATTAAAATTATATAATCTTACTTCTCTTATTTTCTTAAAATTTAACTCATAACAATTCCCAAGTGGTGAGAAGCACCACACGTACGGCAACTCACATCAGGCATAGTTCTGCCGAATATGAGAACTGATTTCCATGTACTAATCATCACATGAATCATAATTACTTCACTTATCCTCTTGATTTAACAAAAATAATTATTTAAAACATAACGAAATTTAATAATGACAATTTTTATGAAATTATTTTAGATTTAGAATAGTTGGGAATTGCAATTGCAAATTAAACTCGAGCACCAGGTCACCATTATATAATTATTTATTCAATCACAACCCACCACACTACTTGTATTGAACCACTTGTCAGTAGTAGTCACTTCTCTTCTTTTATGCTCGTACTTGACAACTTCTTTAATAATTGATAAAAAAATTTTCTGACCATTTGTCAAAGCTGAAGTTGAGACCATGGAAGCTTTAAGGATGCTCAGAACCTGCATTAGTTTACTGGATCAGTCTGATATATGAAAGGAAAAAAAATTTAAGCTAACATGCAAATAAATATGATTATATCAAGTTAAAGGTAAGAAGATACATACGTACCTCTTGTACCCCAATGCAGAGTGTTCTTTCTTCCAAGTCGTGGTAAGGCACCTTCAATTCAGTTAATATAGATGATAAAACGTCCTGAGATGAAAAAGGTTTCACAGACAAGTCATCGGCAACCATCACTAAAAAAAAATCACTTTCAACGGCGATATTATGTTGTCGCAGCTGAAAGTGTGTTTCAGCGGCGACTTTAGTGTCGCCGCTGAAAGTCTTATTTGAAATTTAAAACACTTTCAGCGGCGACTTTAGTGTCGCCGCTGAAAGTCTTATTTTAAATTTAAAAAAAAAATTTAAAATACTTTCAGCGGCGACTATTAAAAGTCGCCGCTGAAAGACTTATTTGAAATTTAAAAAAAAAAATTTAAAACACTTTCAGCGGTGACTGTTAAAAGTCACCGCTGAAAGTGAGTTTCAGCGGCGACTTTAGTGTCGCTGTTGAAAGTCTTATTTGAAATTTTAAAAAAAAAAATTTTAAAACACTTTCAGCGGCGACTATTAAAAGTCGCCGCTGAAAGTGAGTTTCAGCGGCGACTTTAGTGTCGCCGCTGAAAGTCTTATGTGAAATTTAAAAAAAAAAAAATTTTAAAACACTTTTAGTGGCGACTATTAAAAGTCGCCGCTGAAAGTGAGTTTCAGCGGCGACTTTTAATAGTCGCCGTTGAAAGTCAATTTCATATTTTTTTATTAATATTTTTTAAAAATAATATTTATAAAATTTAACTATTAATTATTAAATAATTCTATTTAACCTTTATTATTTATTAATATTATATTTATAATTTTATATTAAAAATAATATTTATGATATTAAATTATTATTTATTAAGTAATTTTAATTTAAAAATTTTTTAATTTAAATATATAAATATTTTTTTTCGTTTTTATTTAATTTTTAATTATTTTTAATAATATTATATTTAATTAATAATTAATTATATGTATATAATTAATTATATGTATGTATGTTTATATATATGATAATATTATATATATAATACTATGTAATAATATGACATAGGTTCATTTTGGCGCAACTGGTAGAGACTCGTGCGCGAAGGCGTTGGCTCCTCCTTGAGGTCGTGGGTTCGAACTGGAGGAGAATCACTTTAAGGAATTATGAGGAGGCGACACGTGGCAGCACGAAGAGGTGACACGTGATAGCACAGGGAGGCAACACGTGGTAGCACGGGGAGGAGACACGTGGGAATTGTAAATTAAATTTTTAAAAAAATTCAAATTTTTTTAATAAAAAATTTAATTTTTTGATTTTTTTTTTTTAAAAATTAACACTTTCAACGGCGACTTTAATCACCTTCAGCTGCGACTTTTGTTGCCGCTGAAACTATAACTTCAGCGGCGACAAAAGTCGCCCTGAAAGTATACTTTCAGCGGCGACAATTTTTGTTGCCGCTAAAACTTTCAGCGATAGTCGCATAGGCGACGACTTTTAGACTTGTCGCCGCTGAAAGTCTTTTTTTTTGTAGTGCATGAACGTCGTTCTATTCTTGGCATATCCTTCGCCTGATTCTTCCTCCATTATTGTAGACTTGGGGTCACATATTCTTACTCATTTCTTAATAGCGTCACCATATGAGTTTTTTGTCTTCTTCTAATGGTTATTCACCTTATACTATGGTGCTGCCTTGAGGTTGGCCAACACGTTCTTCATCTTCTCTGAATTTAAACCTCTGGTTGAATCAAAGTTGATCAAACTGTTGTATAATTTGTCCACACACAACCCCAAAGTTTCCTTTCAAAACTCTTTCTACAGCTCCTAGTGGGAATGTCAAGAAACTGAGAAGTTGGGCCATGAAATCTTCCTCAACTTGAGCAAACAATATCTTTGACTCTGACTTTGCCGTCAATACCTTCATCTTCATCCTCCTAGAGCTCTCATTGCCTTGTCTCTCAGTTATCTAGAACGAGGTTTCCGAATTGGCAAGGCTGTGTTCCTTCCTTAACAATGAATCTGTGAGTGCCTTCTTCGAGATCAACATGCACTTGAGAAGTCCAAAATCTTTGACAACATAATGAAAGCATCAGATTATCACAGATAAATAAAATAAGATTCATACTGACAAAATTAATATTTCCAGGAGTCCACCTCATTTTGACTAAGAACCACAGTAGATTCCTAGGGTGGATCTTTCGAGCGTAAATTCTTCAGCAGACACAATGTTGTTTTGAAATCAGAAGGAGTTACAGTTAGATCGTCAGAAATAATAAAAGATGCAGTCTCCATCGCATAGTCTTCACATGTATCATCTGCAAGTCGGATTTGGTATGAAATGAAGCAATATTAACAGTCGGCTCAAACATGGTTTGGATAATGTTAGAAATATAGAAAGTCAGAAGCAATTCGGCTCAAACATGATTAAAACGTTCCGTTGAGTCCTTGGCTGAAGCAGCGTTTGCTTACATGTCTCAGAATTCAAATACTTGGGGTATAGATTGCTCACACTTTGATCAATGAGCTTATTCATCCCAATTTCATAGGCTTCATGTTGGAATCCTAACTCACAAGTCTAGCAATAGTTTCCGGTGGAAGCCTCGCGAAGCTATTTTCTCTTTAGAGTTGATCCTTAATATAAGTAATTTTATTTTTGTATATCAAAATTTAAATTTTTTTTTTTTTCTACCTTTATTAAATACATATCTTTATATTAATTATCCTCACTCCCTACTAATTTTCTTTCATTTAATCATTTATTACTCATTTTCTCTCATATTTTATATTCATTCTCTCTCTTATGATCTTTTCATAAATAGGGGTATATTTAAAAAAAACATGATATTTTTTACATATTTATTATTTTTAACTAATTTTAACCACGAGTTGTTTTTGCACAATCAGAAAAAAAAAATTTTGTTTATAAAAAAGGAGGAGTATCTACAAAGACCTTCCCTGCTTCAGCGTAGAGCACTCTGTTTTCCTGTGTCCACAACAACTCTCACTGAAACTTGTTTCGGTGAAGCATCTGTATTTGAAGCCATGGGAGAGAAAAAATTCAAGAATTCAAGAAATATATATATATATATATATATATAAGAAGATGAGTACTACTTAAGCAGGAAACTTGTAAAGTCACTGATCTCATGCTATATTAATTAATAATGGCTGGATGATTTGAAACTAATATTACCTAGGCCTTCGTGACTCCTCGTTTGTTGATCAACTTTTCAATTGGGGCTCATCGTTCGTGGTACATGTAAATGCCATTGAATGTTGCACTCTTCAATTACTCCCTGCTGTCCACAGTACAGGATAACTGTAGAAGAAATGCATTGTTCACAATATAATATATAATATAGGACACTTACATTTAATTAATGTATTTTTTCCTATTTTATCTCTATGATTAATGCTTACTTTCCAATTTTGCCCACTAATTATATCCCCTCTGTCTAAAATAAAAATTCCAATGTAATCATAATGATAAATGATGGTTCTTCTCTCTCCTCACAACTATAATTTCTCATACAAATGCCTTTATAAAATGGTTTTCTCTCTTATTTCTCATGCAAATACTATTTTTAAACACGTTTTTTAATAAGGGTAAAAGTAAAAAAAGTTTATATTTTAGGACATACTAAATAATTTAACTATCATTTCTTGTTTTCCGTAAATTAGTTAAGATGTCCTATATTATGGATCGGAGGGAGTACACTGGATCCTATTCTCATGCATGCACCTGCAACTCACAGCAGATCTCGAAATGATATGACTTTATATGTCAGCAGCGTCTTTCATTATCGCTTCACTGGTTTAACTTATAGCTGATCGTAGAAAGAAAAAAAATTTGCACAGGAGATTGAAATTTTTCATTCCAAAATTTACGTTCTGTAATGTTAAAAAAAATGATTAGACGAGGAATATAATACATCTAAGCGTTGAGTCAGATCAGTTGACAATTGTGACCTTTCTAAATAATCATCCAAATCGAGTACTAAATCATAAATGAGTCAATAATTCAAGGATCAAGTCATGCTAAGTTATAATTGAAGAATTGAGTTATAATTACGAAAAAATTGAAGAATTAAAATATTAATTTTCCCAAAGAGATGATAACAAACACCAAACCCTAGCCATATAACTTCCGGTCCTTTCGTTTTTAAAAAACAAATTTGCATCTCCTTTATTTAACGTATCTATCAAATGCCGTAATGGTATTATACGCATATGTGTTCTCAGAAAATATAACCTATAATACTAACTCCGGTTTTAAATATAAGAATTAGTCAGTTTTTTTTAAGAGATTAACAAAATTAATTAAATTACTTTAAAATTTTATATTTATTTTTGCTCAAAACTAATTTGTTAAACTTATAAAATGATACAATACCACAGCGGACAGATAAACGATGATAGAACAAACGGAATATATATTAATTCAATCACAATAGAACAAACGATGATACAATACTACTGCGGACAAATTGGATGTTAGGTGATCACGTCACTTCTCTTCCTTAATAGGAGTATTTGTTAAGAATGGACCCAATCCCATTGTCAAAGCCGATGTCGTTATCAGGGAAGCTTTCAAGATGTTCACAACCTGCCATTTTCATATATGATCATGTTCCAAATTAGAACGAAAGTTGTAGTCTCATATATGAAAAACAAGGCAAATTAAAATGCTTAAAATTAAATCAAAACACGCGTACCTCTTGGATACCAAATGCTTAAAATTAAATCAAAACACGCGTACCTCTTGGATACCAACGCAGATTGTCCTTTCTTCCAAGTCATGCTCACAAACACTAGATTCATTCAAACATGACGCAACAAGACAGGTGAAAAAGGCTTGGCAGACAAGTCATCAGCAACCATGAACATCGTCGACCTCTTAACATATCCATACGATGATTCACTCGTGGATGGATATCTGGGGTCCCACAATTTCACCACCAGTGATCTTTCAGAAGATCTACAACTATTATAACCATTACGGTCAGTTAGATAACAGGTTGAACTAGAATTGTTCAGATTGGGATAACGAAGATATAACCGTGAAGGATACGTCACTTCACTGATAGGTAACATTTGTTTATCCACATTATATTGTGGGGCCAACTTAAAGTCGGCGAGCATGTTTATCCCTGACATGAAATCAGTAGTGGAACCAAAAGTAGACAAACTTTGGTACAATTTGTCGATGCATCCTAAACCAGAGTTTCCTCCTAAAACTCTCTCCACCGCTCCTAGTGGGATTGCGAGGAAGCTAAGAATCTGGTCCATGAAATCTTCATCAACTACAGCAAACAACACTTTGCACTTAGATTTTTGAATCGCTATATTCAACTTCATCCTCCTATATTCTCTGCCATGTCTCTCACTTATCATGAACGTGGTTATGGGATTCTCAATACTTTATTTTCTCTCCAACAATGAATCGGTAAGTACCGTATTTGAGACCAATGAGCACTTGAGGAGGTCTATTACCTTCAATTAATGGCGAAAAATACATGAGAATAGATAAGAAACCTACTGAAGAGAATAATCTCATTTTCCTCTTTCTCATTATCTGAAATGAATGATTTACATTTAATATCTTACAAAATTATTGTTATGTATTGAATTAAAATTGATTTATTTTTCTGTATTTCAGTTATAAACAATTTATAATCAATTTTAAGAGTTTAAATTTATTTATTTATATTTATAATAATAATTTTATAAAATATTGAATCTGAGCCATTTCATTATTTTTTTAACCTAACAATGGATATGGATATGAGATTATAAAAAGATATGAGATTGAGAAAAATGAGAGAAACCCAACCTAAAATCTACTAAAAAATAAAGGCGACGTAATATAACAATACGATTACCTCATTTGGATTAATAATATTTACAGCGAAATCCTCCATTTTAACTTTCCGTAGACTCTTCACTAGACACAATGTTGTAGAGAGATTGAGAGGCATTACATGTAAATTGTCATAAACAACAAAAGATTCCTCCTGTACGTAGCCTTCCCCCGCATGATCTTGACATGTGATTAGGCATGAAACGCACAAAAAATAGCGTTCAAATTAATGTAATTTAGTTGACTGTCCTATAACGATATAATAAAGGTATATAGTATATATTGCAGAAAAAGAGTTTTACCTCTAAGTATCGTTTCGTCAAGCACGTGTGTCAAATTCCTCCCGCATTTGCATTTTGTATTGTTGAAGCTGCTCACCAGCAGAGAATCTACTCTACGGCAACCGCGCACTCCACAAGCATAAAACTTGGTGGGCTCAGTGTCATCAATGTTAAGTTGGAGGCTTTGATTATAACTTTGCATTGAATTCCTTGGCCGAAGTAGCATTTGCTTACACGTCTCTGAATTCAAATACTTGGTGTCTAGATTGCTCACACTTTGATACAATGAGCTTATGCATCCCAATCTCAATGGCTTCATGTTGGAATCCTGACTCACAAGCCTAGCAATAGTTCCCAGTGGAAGCGTCAGGAAGCTTAAGAGAATATCTACAAAGTCCTTCCCTGCTTCAGCATAGAGCACTGTATTTTTCTCTTTGTCCACAACAACTCTCAATGAAATTTGTTTCGATGTTGCAGTTGAAACAGTTGAATTTGAAGCCATCGCAACAACCACTGGTACAACAAACAAACTAAAGTTCAAGTACATAAAATATAACGAGATACATACAGATATATATATATATATATATATAAGTCGGATAAATTTGTGTCATGGGGCTCATGTTAATAATTATTATTAATTCCTGGATTATATGAATCTGATGCCATTGAATGTTGCAATCTTTGATCATATTGGATCCGACTCTCATGCATGCACTTTGCAACTCCCAGAAGATCTTGAAATGATACATATGACTTTATGTCATCAGCCCCTTTGATTATCACTTCACTGGTTAGACGCTTCATATTCCCCGTCTCATTATTTTTTATAAAGATAAAAAATGATGAGACAAGAGCAAGATCAATTGAATATTGTACCCTTCCCGATCAATTGATTTTTGTACCCTTCCCGAGAGCTCATCAAGGCTAGTGCATGGTTCGAGCTCAAAAAGCGCTTTCAGAATTATTTACCGATCAACCACTAATTAGGTCTACAAAGTGATAGGATATTGGCTCACAACCTTATAGTTAAGGACCAACACCTTTACCAACTAAACCAATTTTCGTTAGCGTCACCCAAATGTTTTCAAATTAGTTTATATAACCCCTCCAATACTTTTTATATAAACCTAAAATTTAAATTATCTTAGTCCTTTTTATAAAATCCCACTTGGAGTGGTCTGAGCATTTAATGCGTTTTTACCAATTTTGCCCCTAATAATTAATTCTATTTTCTCTTCACATCTTTTTCTCATACTACCTCCTCTTTCATACTTTCTCTTAATATTACTCTATTTTTCTCTCTTACTTGCCCTCTTACTTACTTTTAACTAATTTTAACTACTTTCTTAAATCGTGTAATTTGGTATCAAGCTCTTGTAAAAAATATAGGAGGAAGTACTAACTTTTAAGGTCTGTTTGGTATGAGGGATTTGGAAGAGAAGGGAGAGGAGGAAAAAATTTTATTGTTGAATTTAAGAAAATTGAAAAAGTTAAGTTATGAAATTTTAATATAAAAAATATGTAAGATAAAAGAGTAAGAAAATTTAATTAAAAACTTTATACCTCACTTCTTTCTTTTTTTAAAAAAATCCAACTCAAAAATTTTTTTCCCTCCGCTCACTTTCCCTACCCTCCCCTCATACCAAACAAGCCCTTAGGAAAAATCTCATATAAAGCTACCTATTAAATTTTGAATTAGGTTAGTAAATTAAACAAATCCTTAATTGAGTCATTAACTCTATTTGGGAGTAAAATGACTTTAATGTCTCTTCCTCTCTTTTCTCCTCTCTTAAAATAAATAGATTTTTATTGCTATATGATTTTATAGGCCGCTCTAAATATCAACATTTTCTAAAAGGATAATTAATAATAATTCCAACAACAGAAAAAAGTATAACACATGCCATGATGGTATCATTGATATCAATTAAATGATTTTTAGTTGAAAAATCAATTAATTGATATTACTGATAAAAAAAATAAATGTGGGTTTTTTTTAAAAAAAATATTGTAGTTATTTTTATCTGGTAAGACAAAAGAGAGAAAGATACAGCATAACACATGTTAACTTCATTTTGCAAAAATCAATTGAAATAAAAGTCACTCTTACCAACATTAATTAAACCAGCTCTTAATAATTTTCACTAATTAACTTTTATCCATCCATAATTTAAATATAGGATTTTAATGCAACGTGTGTGTGTGTGTGTGTGTGTGTGTGTGTGTCCTGCATTCTCAGGATTTGATTATAATTCTATAAATTTGACGTTCTTTGATTTTGCTTACTCTATTTACGATGTGTGTGTCCTGCATTCTCAGGATTTGATTATAATTCTATAAATTTGACGTTCTTTGATTTTGCTTACTCTATTTACGATGTTTTTATTTTGGCCGGAGCCCGGAGCTTACAACTTCAAAAGATCAGCTTTTTACGCCCCTAAACTCTTAAATCTAAAATGATTGAGTACACTCTTTTGTATCTAAAAATATTAGAAGCATTAAAAAAAATAAAGCAGTTGCAATTAATTGACATATTACCTAATGTACACAAACCCTTTGGTAAAAAAATTAATTAATTATCTGATAAAAATAGTATTCATTCATACCACTTGTTATGTTGATTTTGAAATCTCAAGACGAGCATTCTGATGACCTAATTACCGCTATATTGTTCAGTGTGCGGGCTGTTCTGTTGTATTTCTCTCTACTTGTCTCCCGAGTAGCGCTCATATTTTTCAGCAGAATATGAGAAGTAATCTAAATTACTAATCACATACACAATAATTAATTCATTTTGATTAGAATAGGTCGGCAGCAAATTCTGTACTTGATAGGAAATTGAAAACGAATTGCTAGATAAAACATATAAGTTGAGCACCAAATCACCATCATATAAACATTTAAGCCAATCACAAGCCGTCACTATAAACATCTAAGCCAATCACAAGCCGTCACACTACTTCAAAACAAACCATTAAGCGGCAAATATATGTGGAAGTGAATCGAGAATTTGAAGTTCTAGTGATCAATTTAGCGAGCAATTATATTGCTTAGTTTTTGTTTGACCTCTCTTCACTAACAGTATTTGATAACTTATTATCTTCCTTAATATTTGATGAAAAATCTTTCAGACCAATCGTCAAAGCTGATGTCGAGGCCAAGGAAGACTTAAGGATGCTCAGAACCTGCATTTGTATACATGAGTCTTAAATATAAGCGCCCAAAAAAAAAAATTGCAGCTAGCATGCAAAGAAATTTGATCATATTCAAGTGAAAAAAGAGGATAACAAAAAACCAAACCCAAACCATTTAACTTCTTGTTCATTTGTTTTTAGAAAAACAAAATTGCATGCATCTACTTTGTTCTGCGTCAAAGGTACGTACGTACCTCTTTTACCCCAATGCAGATGGTTCTTTGTTCCAAGTCATGGTAAGGCACCTCCAATTCTGTTAATAAAGATGACAAAACTTGGTGAGATGATAAAGGCTTCACAGACAAGTCATCTGCAACCATGAACTTGGCTCTACTCTTGGCATATCCATTATTCGTAGACTTAGGGTCACACATTCTTACTCCTCTCTCACTCTGGTAACTATACAAACTCGCATCAGCAGTCAAATAATATAAACAATCCAATTGATTATAACAACTACTTAATTCTGGCGGGTACTTCAGTTCATCTATAGGTAACATCTGGTTATTCACCTTATAATATGGGGCTACCTTCAGGTTGGCCAACAAGTTCTTTATCTTCTCTGAATTAAAGTCTCTTGTTGAATCAAAGTTGGTCAAACTGTTAAATAATTTGTCCACACACACCAACCCAGAGTTTCCATCTAAAACTCTTACAACAGCTCCTAGTGGGAATGTCAAGAAACTAAGAAGCTGGTCAATGAAGTCTTCCTCAACTTGAGCAAACAATATCTTTGACTTTGATTTTGTCATCAATATCTTCATCTTCATCGTCCTAGTGATCTCTCTTCCTTGTCTCTCAGGTACCATGAACGAGATTTCTGAACCCATAAAGCTGTGTTCCTTCCTTAACAATGAATCTGTGAGTGCTGACTTGGAGACCAACAAACACTTGAGTAGGTCCAAAATCTTGGAAAACATAATAGAGCATCAGATAATGAGAGCTAAATTGAAGGAAATAAGATTCATAGTGACAATGATTAATGTTTCCAGAACGTCACCTCATTTGAGCCAAGAACCATAATGGATTCCTCAGGTGGTGGATCTTCAGAACGTAGATTCTTTAGCAGACACAATGTTGTATTAAAATCAGCTGGAGCAACATTAAGATCGTCAGAAATAATAAAAGATGCAGTCTCCTTTACATAGCCTTGCCACGTATCATCTGCATTTGAATCAGGAAGAGCTTACTAAGCAAATTTGCTAAGCAAGGAACCCAATTCCATATATAATGTTTTGTGTAGTTGAATACGGATGACTAAATATAAAACGCGTTGCAAGAGAGATTAATACCTCCAGCATCACTAGTCACGTTTTGAGTGAAACCACTAACCAGTGGACAGCTTAACAACGATTTGCAAGGCTTCAGAACGAATGTCAAATCATCCCCACATATATTGCAGCAGTTACTATTCTTGGAAATGCTCACCAGAGAACCTGATGGATCTCCTTCAGAAATACAATATTCACAACCATAATACATGGTTGGCTCAGTGTCATCAATGTTGAGTTCGAGCTCTTGATTATAAAGTTCCATTGAGTTTCTAGGCCGAAGCAGCATTTGCATGCACGTCTCTGAATCCAAATATTTGGGGTCTAGATTACAAAGACTTTCGTACAGAGAGCTTATGCATCCGAATCGATAAGGCTTCATGTTTGAATCCTTACTCACAAGTCTCACAATAGTTCCCAGTGGAATCGTCAGGAAGCTTAAAAGAACATCCACAAAATCCTTGTCTGCTTCGGCATAGAGCACTCTATCTCTTTCTTTGTCTACAGCAACTCTCAATGCAATTTGTTCCGATATTTCATTTGAAGCAGTTGAATTTGAAGCCATGAGAGCAATCCTAACCCACCAATCCAAGAGATTTGAAAAATGGAAACTGGTACAGCCAACCTACCTGTGATAAAGTTCAAGAAGGATGTATAGACAAGAGTAGGCCAACTACTCTGATGCTATTTATAAATTTAAATTAACTAATTCTCATATAAGAATTTATTAATTAATGGTTAAATTTTCTTTTTTTTTTTATCTATGATTGATTCCAAAAATTAGTATGAATAAATTATTTTTATTTATTGTAATTGATAGGAGCATAAATGTAAAAATATATTTATTATTCTGAAATTAGACTTATAATAAGGAATAAATTTTTTTGTTAAAATAGACTTATAAATAGGAACTCATATATATATATAAGGAGATATACTTAAGTAGAAATCTGTAAAGTCTCTTGGCTCATGAATGTCATTAGCTAATAATGGCTGAATTATTTGAAACCAATTTTATATAGGCCTTCGTGACTCCTCGTTTGTTGATCAACTTTTCAATTGGGCTCATTGTTCTGTGTTGCTTTGTAAATGCCATTGAATGTTGCATCTCAACCCCAATTAGATTGGATCCGACCATGCACATGCACTTTGCAAATCTCAAAAGATTTTGAAATGATGAGTTTATGCCCATCATCCTTTGATTATCCCTCACTGTTATTTACTACTCAGCCGGTTGGCCCTAGATATAGGATAATATTCCAAGTTTGTATTTTGTTTTCAATTTTTATAATAAGATTCTTAAAAGTTGAAGAGGAGAATAAGAAGAAGAAGAAGAAGAAGAAGAAGAATAAAAGGTTAAAAATATATCAAACTTTAGACGCTTCATATTTCTCGTCTCATTATTTTTCTACATTATAACCAAAAGTAGACAAACTATTGTACAATTTATCGATGCATCCCAAAGCATAGTTTCCTTCTAAGACTCTCACCACTGCTCCCGGTGGAATTGCGAGGAAGCTGAGAAGCTGGTCCATGAAATCTTCGTTAATTATAGCAAACAAAACCTTACACTTGGATTTTGCTATCATTACATTCAACTTCATCCTTTTATCCTCTCTGTCATGCGTCTCACCTATCTTGAACGTGGCTTTGGGATTCTCAAGGATTTGTTTCCTTCGTAACAATGAATCGGTAAGTACCGTATTTGAGACCAGTGAGCGCTTGAGGAGGTTCATGACCTTTAAAAAAAAAAAGAAGCAGCATGAGAATAGATAAGAAATCTACGTACGAAATGCAATATTCATAGATATAAATCTACTCCCACTCATTCTAAATATAAAACAGAATTAACTTTTTCATAGATATTAAGGAAACTAATTAAATTACTTTAAAATATTTATATTTATCATTTTTTCTCTAAACTATTTTACCTAACTTATAATCTGATGTATGATCTAAGGATATACAACATATGATATGATTAATTAACTTATTTAATTTCTCAACAAAAACAAAAAACAAAAGTCAACACTACCTTACCTCATATTTAGGCGGAGAGGGAGTATAACCATAAGATGCAGTACGTACCTCATTTGGATTAATATTCACAGAGAAGTCCTCGACTTTAACCTTGCTACGTAGACTCATTAGTAGACACAACGTTGTTGTCAGATTAACAGGCATTACATGTAAATCGTCATGAACAACAAAAGATGCCTCCCGTACATAGCCTTGCCTATAACATTGCCATGAGGTTAGACGTGAAACGGACGAAAAATCGCGTTCAAATATAATAGTTTTGTTTACA
Source organism: Inga oerstediana (assembly GCA_963210345.1). Lineage (NCBI taxonomy): Eukaryota > Viridiplantae > Streptophyta > Magnoliopsida > Fabales > Fabaceae > Inga > Inga oerstediana. The sequence goes on from OY723408.1 coordinate 63,671,339, forward strand.
GTCAAATAAGTACAATAATAAACGTGTAGCATATATTGAAGAAGAAAGTATACCTAGAGGCTAGAGTTATCGTTTCGTCAAGCAAGTGTGTCAAATTCTTTCCACAATTGCATTTTATATTGTTGAAGGTGCTCACCAGCAAAGGAGCCGCTCTACTGCAAAGGGGCATTTCACAGGCATAAAGCTTGGTGGGCTCAATGTCATCAATGTTGAGTTTGAGCTTTTGATTAAAACGTTCCATTGAGTTCCTTGGCTGAAGCAGCATTTACTTACATGTCTCTGAATTAAAATACTTTTGGTCTAGATTACCCACACTTTGATACAATGAGCTTATGCATCCAAATCTCAAAGGCTTCATGTTTGAATCCTTACCCAGAAGTCTGGCAATAGTCCCCAGTGGAAGCGTCAAGAAGCTTAAAAGAATATCCACAAATTCCTTCCCCGCTTCAGCATAGAGCACTCTGTTTTCTTCTTTGTCCACAACAACTCTCAATGAAATTTGTTTCGGTGTTGAAGTTAAAGTCACTGAGCTCAACATGTTATTAATTAATCAATAATAATGGCTGGATTATTTGAACTGATATAACCTAGGCCTTGCTGACTCCTCGTTTGTTGGTTAACTTTATCAATTGGGCTCATCGTATGTGTTGCATGTAAATGCAATTGAATTGAATGCTGCACTCTTTAATTTACATTGGATCCCACTCTCATGCATGCATGCACTCTGCAACTCAAAAGATTTGAAATGATATGATCGAGTTTATGTCATCAGTCTTTGATTATCTCTTCACTGCCATTTACGATGACAATTCAGCTGGTTGCCACTGCCTATAAATATTATATTCCCAGTTTGAATTTTCCTTTCTATTTTTATAATAAAATTATAAAAAAATTGAAGAGAAAAAAAAAGGTTAAAAATATAACAAACGTTGCGCACTTTATATTCCATATTCCTCGATCGTCTCATTTTTTTTTAACATTACAAAAATTTTGTAATGAACTTTTTTTTAATGTTTTTTTCCGGAAGTCATCTTAGATATTTTCTAGACTTATCTTCCACATTTTCAACCCTAATCTTTAATTATTTTCAGTACTGAGTAAATGCTAGGTATGGTGATGGAAAGCTTTTAATCAATACTGAAAATAATTAGAGATTAGGATTGAAAAATGATTATTAAAAATGTTAAAGATAAGTATTGAAAATATTAGAAAAAAACAGCGATAAAAAGATTAACTCATAGAATAGTTTATGGGAAAAATTGCCCCCAAGAAAATTACTTTATGATATTGAGTGCTACAATGTATAGATTGAACCATAAAGAGTCATCAACATGATTAATTGGGAACTTAAGTTTTATAAGTATGTTGATAAGTTGGGTAATAACAACGTCAAAGGAATCAAACACAATGCAAAATATTCACTTTTTGCAGGGACAAGAAGGGGAGACTAGCTAATTCAGCTTAGTAAGCTTCGAATGAAACATTTTCCAGGTTATAGGTTTTTAAAAATTGAAGTGTTCTTCCAAGCGTCAAAGACTTAGGGTGTTTCTCTCAAGAAAAGGCCAACGTCTTGAAAAATGGGAACTTATTTTTGTTTCATATTATATCAATATACCAAATTCTTTATATCCATTACATCAAGTTCTCCATTCACAAATAATCATGTGTCATATTTTTTTTTTATATGGGTTTATAATTAAATGATAATAATTTGAAAATAAATAGGACACATGGTTTAAATGTAATTAAAAATTTTGACAAAATAGATATAAGAAACTTGATGTAAGTATTTTCCTTTATTTTATGCAACCACGGAAGGTTTTATTATTCATGAGGGACCAGGATGGGGTTACTTCTCCTTTCTCTTTTGATGTGCAAATTATCTCATGCGATCAAGGTGTACATAAGGTTTTATGTGGGGATGTTCGGGTTTCAGTATGAGTAAAATGTGTAATTAATGGCTGTTTGTTTCTGTTTTCTTTTAGGGGAATTATATATGATTAGTGTCTTGTAATAGCTACATAGAAAAAGATTAAAGATTCTCTTTTGTCTCTAAAAGTATTAAAAACATTTCAAAAATTAAAAAAAGTAGCAATTAATTGTCAACTTTTACATGATATACATAAACCATTATAATTATTATTTTTTCGGGAAAAAACAATTTTAACTGTTGTCATTGATTACAGTCACCTTCTTTATTTGAAAATAGACTTCTAAACATTCCACGGTCTCATTTTTAACGCAAGAACACAAAAACATCACACAACTTGAAAACAATGAACCTTACAGCAGCAAAATATGACTACGAGTGAATCAAGAACTTGAAGTTCTAGTTAGTTGTCACATTGCTGTCAGGCTTCAGATTATTTAGCGAGCAATTAATTGCTGCTTGTTTCTTTCTTTCTTTCTTTTTTTTCTTTCTGTTTTTTTTTTTTTTTTTTTTTTTTGGTTTTTGACTTCTCTTCACCAATATTAACTTATTATCTTCTTTAATACTTGATAAAAAATCTTTCAGACCAATTGTCAAAGCTGATGTCGAGACCAAGGAAGACCTAAGGATGCTCAGAACCAGCATTTGTGTACATGAGTCTTAAATACAAGTCAAAAAGAAATTGCCGCTACCATGCAAATAAAGCTGATCATATATATATATATATATATATATATTCAAGTAAAAGAGAGGATAACAAAAACCAAACCCAAACCATTTAACTTCTTAAAAAAAGAACAAAATTTCATCTCCTTTGTTCTGTCATCAAAAGGTTTAGAAAGATTACGTGCGTACCTCTTGTACCCCAATGCAGATGGTACTTTATTCCAAGTCATGGTAAGGCACCTCCAATTCAGTTAATAAAGATGATAAAACTTGGTGAGATGATAAAGGCTTCACAGACAAGTCATCTGCAACCATGAACTTGGTTCTGCTCTTGGTATATCCATTATTCGTAGACTTAGGGTCACACATTCTTACTCCTCTCTCTCACTCTGGTAACTATACAAACTTGCATCAGCAGTCAAATAATATAAACAATCCAATTGATTATAACAACTACTTAATTCTGGCGGGTACTTCAGTTCATCTATAGGTAACATCTGGTTATTCACTGATTTAAAATCTTTAGTCGCCTCAGGTTAAATCAAAATAAACCAAATTATGCAGTGAAAGGCACAACTCAGATCGTATTCTCTTGAGGAGCCTTTTATTTAATTCATAACCTAAACTAAGTGACAAAAATATTAAGATGAGTTTTAAATTGATTTTTTTTTCTTTTTAATAATAGAAAATAACCTAAACTACTATTTTTTGGATTTTTGAGAACTTGTTGAAATAATTAATGAAATTGTGATTTAAATAAATTGATGATGAATGCTTCTTGGAAAAATGGAATATAGGTTATCATTGCTCAAATTGAATTGGGAGTTAAACAACTCACTAAATCAAAAATTAAACCTTAACAACTCGCTAAGTCTAGTTATATTAATTAGTGATTACCCCTAGAACTCTAGTTAGATAATTACCTCTTAATACACTATTAAATACCACTTAGTGTGCAATTTAGGATTGGATTCATGCAACTTATTCTTCTATACAATGAACACTCAACTGAGATATTCAAACAAGATCTAAGCAGTCATAATATTCATTCAAACTATGAAGAATAGACAACCACATTAAACCAAAAGGAAATATAGAAATTTAAATCTCAAACCATATAAACCAATCTAAATCATAATTGTTCAATCAATACTAAGATAAACAACTCGCAATCTCAATAAACTAACCACATAACATAAAATCCTAACTCAGGAAATCCGTTACATAATTAAATAAAAAGATTAAAACAAATAACTCCCCTGAATGTATCTCTGGAGCTCAAACCAATCTTCTATCTCCAAGAAGCAAAAAAGGATTTAGCCTCTTATCATGAAATTCATCACAGCTACAACTTTTTGAAGGCACCAAGAATTCATTAAATTGAGATAAGGGAAGGAGAAGATAGAAGTGATGATGGTTGAACGATTTGTTGGTGAAGCTAAGTGATAATGGCTGTCTCTTCTCTCCCTCTCTTGCGTCTGCCCTGCGTTCTGGTTCTCGTCTGTGCGTCCCGTTCTGAGTTCTGGTGCGTCCTCTCAGGTTCTCGTTCAGATCTCCGCTCTGTGCCTCCCCCCATGCTGATGATTCAGATCTTTTTATTAATTCCTTTTTTATTTAAAATCTAGGTCAAATCCCTTTAAAGTTAGGATATAATCTTCCAAGATTATGTTTAGATCTGATTTTTCCCAATATTCTGTATGAGAATTCAAAAGAAATCAGTTCTAGAGGCGGTAGGCATTAGTTTCGGATTTTTAGACCAAAATGACATTTTATAAATTCGGTGTCATGTTCTGTAATATTCTCTGATAGCCAAGTGAATCAGTTCCAACGGTGTCTTCGTATTTTGGGACCCAAGTGGCGTTTTGTAAATTCGGGGTCCTTTTCTATAATTATTTTTGATATTTTCCCACCAGAAAGTGAGAGATAATATTATAGAAAAGTACCGTTTTTTCCTGTCAAAATTGCCTTGTGGACATGCAGAATTTTATTTTCTCTTGCAGTCCTTAAAAATCTTTACATTTTAGTCCCTCAGCTCCTACTTTTCCAATGTGACCTACAATTTAAATCAATATCTTATAATATCTTCATTCAAAATTCAAATTTTAAAGAGCAATCACAAGATTATAACAAATATCTCTTTTTAAGATTTATTTTCACACATTCATCTTTAATTCAATTTAATCATAATACATGTTATTTAGCCCAAAAATTAATGATAAAATCCCTAAATATGATATTAAATATTATGATAAAATCGGGATATATCAAATTCCCTCACACTTGAACCTTTGTACTCCTAAACAAAGATTATCAATTTAAAGTCATCCAAGATGAACATCAATACAATTTAAAGATGAGCTATCTCATGGAATGAAAAGCAATCGATTAATTAAGCTCCACAACTAGCATAAGTTATAGTACAAAGCAATGTAAAGGAATTAGTTCACTACACAATCAAATGTAATTGAAATAAGTATAAGAGAACTCTCTAGGGTATTAGTGTTTACGCTCAACTCTCCTCATTAGGGTCATATCACTCTGGCTCACTTAACTATCACCTTACCATAGGCTTGTAACAACTTTAACATCTCTACCGTTAACAACAATAATGTAACAAATCAAGAGGACTTTCATGGATTGTAATGATGGAGAAGGCCCCATGAAATAATTGAGAAAGAAACAAGTGTCATGCACGTATATAAGCTAATAACTCATCACTTAGCATCCAATTTACCACTTGAAGTGCATATTGTCATTTATAGAGATTCTCTAGAATTGCCTTATTTGAACGATTTTTCTTTTCTTTTTTATTTTTTATTTTTTTTTTTCATTTTTTTTCCACAATTTTTTTTCCTTTTTATTTTCCTTTTCTTTTTTTTTCCCCTCAATATCTATATACATGGCAATTCAACATTCATAAAAACTAGAAGTTATGACAATTTACTTATAACAAACAGAGTTAGTTAATTCAATAATTATAGGCTCAATTTTCAATTTTACCCTTACCTATAGTTGATTCCAAAAATCAACATGAATAAATTATTTTCATTTATCGCAAGTAATTGGGGTATAAATATAAAAAACGTATTTATTATTCTAAAATTGAACTTATCGCAAGAACCAAAAAATTTTATTAAAATAGACTTATAAATAACATAGTATATATACACAAACTTAAATAGGACATATACTTAAGTAGAAACCTGTAAAGTCACTTGGCTCATGCATGTTATTAACTAATAATGGCTGAATTATTTGAAACCGATATTAGCTCGGCACCTCGTGACTCCTCGTTTGTTGATCAACTTTTCAATTGGGCTCACCGTTCTGCGTTGCTTTGCAAATACCATTGAATGTTGCATCTCAAGCCCAATTAGCTTGGATCCGATCTCCTGTATGCACATGCACTTTGCAAATCTCAAAAGATTTTGAAATGATTTTTTTTTTTTTTTGGTTGTCATAAACTGTAAAGTCACAAACTTGACTAGAGTTGGGAAAATAGGTCGAGTTAGTCGGGCCGACCCATTTAGGCCCTGAATTTATAAGGGTCGGGATCAAGATTTTTGACTCAAAAGTGAAAGCGGGTCTAAAAGGGCTAGCCCTGTAGACGGCCCTTTTAGGCCCATATACATTTTTTTATTTTTTAAAATTATTTATATGATAATAATATTATTGATTTTTTAAACTTTGTTAATGATGTTGCAATATTTAGTTGTTATTATCTTTTTTAGAATTAAGTTTCATATGAATATATTGTATTAAGAATCCTAAAAATTAAAAACTTATAAAAGATATTTCTTATTTCATTAGTATTCTTATCAATTTTGTATTTTTTGACTTATTTTCTAGTGACTGTTTTATTTATATCTTGTGTTGTTTATTTTGTTGACTACTTACACTTTTCAAGACATATTTATAAGAAGTATTTTTAATTTTGTTAAGTCTTCTCATTAATTATTTGTAATTGTGGTATGTCAATAATAGTTTTCCTTTGATTATGACTTAGTGACTATTTGTTTGTTGCATGATACATATCATTTACACATTAATTTTGACAATATTTATATATTAAATTAGAATTTTCATTGTTACAATTTTAAAAAAAAAAACTAAAAAAATAGTAAAAATTGTTAAAATACTTTTAGCCCTACGGGACTGGCCTTGACCCTTATGCTCACGGGCCAAGCCTCAAAAAATAACTACTTTTCTTTAATCAAACCTAAAAGGGCCGACTCTTTTTACCAACTCTAAACTTGACACAAGGATGGTGCTTGATGTTAGTTAGGCTACAGTCCGGACAAGATTTTGAAATGATAAGAGTTTATGTCCCATCATCCTAGAGCCAGTAATACAGGTCAGCCCACAAGTTACGGGTTGTCCTACACCAGCCTGCGTGTTGTGCGGTGCGAGGCACACTTTTGCGGGTTGGGAGATCACCAACACATGCTGGTTCATTGGCCAGCCCGCAACCTGCACATTTTTTTACTTTTATGTTTTTTTAATCAAAATTGAGAATGAGAATAAGGTAAATTGTTAACCAAAAAAAAATGTTCTAGACCCACTCACATTGTGTCATGTCTAAGCTCAAGTGTCCAAGTCCAAAGTCCAAAAAAAAAATGTTCCAGCCCACTCACATTGTGTCATTTCCAAGCTCAAGTGTCTAAGTCTAACAAGCCAAAGTCCAAAGTTCAAAAGACAATTAGACAATCATGTTATATATATATATAAAAAAAATTGTGGGCCAGTCCATGGGTTGTGCGGAGCAAGCCTGTGCTAGCCACATTTTTTTGGGCCTAAATACCCCTAATCCTAGCCCTATCAAAACAAGCGAGCTGCAGGTTGAGCCCACAGATTGAACCCGTTTTACTGGCTCTACATCATCCATTGATTATCCCTCACTGTTATTTACTACATAGCTGGTTGGCCCTAGATATAGGATAATATTCCAAGTTCGTATTTTGTTTTCAATTTTTATAATAAGATTCTTAACCCATCATCTTTAAGTTCAGCTGGAGAAGGGGTCGGACACTCTCACCAATGGGAGAGGGTTAGATCCCGGGGAAGTCCACTTAGTTGTGATCCAGTCGAAGCGCTGGAGGAGGCATCCCAACTTGGAGCCCTACCCTTAGATTGTGGATGAGCCTAACCCCTTTTCTAAAATTTATATATCAAAAATAATAATAAGATTCTTAAAAGTTGAAGAGGAGAAGAAGAAGAAGACGACGAATAAAAGGTTAAAAATATATCAAACTTTAGACGCTTCATATTTCTCGTCTCATTATTTTTGTACATTATAACAAAAGTTATATAATCAATGAAGCATTTAACATTAGTTTTTTTGTTATATTGATATTGATAAAATAAGTATTTTAAATATTTTTATGGAGGTGTTATAAAATTTCCTTTAACATCGTTATGTTCCAAAAGGAGATAGAATTTTTCAATATTCTTAAATTGTTGTAATGTTGAAAATAATGGGACCAGGAATATAATATGCGTAACTGTAAGGAGTAAGATCAACCATATTTATTACCTTACTAACCTTTATTTGACTATCTCTTATCCCTACCTCTCTTCCTCTCATTTAATAATTTTACCTTACCGTCCCTCGTTCTCACCATCGCCAACTCCGTCATCGGTCTTGACCATTATTGCCCCCTTTTTGTCGAGTCCGCATTAGGTTTCGTCGAATCAATGAGCACCTAATGCTCACCCTTGATACGGCGCTGTTGCACTAATGGTGTTATAATCATATGACCAAAAAGTATACTTTATAAAATTGAGGGATCAAAAATATATTTTAGATAAACTTAAAGAATTAAAAGTATACTTTAACCTCAATATAAACAAAAAAATATTTAGAAAAAAACGAAAAACGTTCACGTACACTCGTGTCAAGACTATTAGATTAGAATTTAGAAGCAAGGTCTAAAATAGGATTACAGAGAAGCATATGATATATGCCTCCAAATAAAGAAAATTAATTAACAAGGAACTTTGTACATGCACCCAGTTCCAATTGTTTGCTTTGCTCCACTCTATCACTCTCATATAAAATGAACTATGAATCAAGGCCAATAAGTATCTCAATCAGTGGTGGGACACGATTATTGAATATTATTAATTTAAGAAAATAATAAATAAAAGATATGCGTAGTAGGGAGGGGACACGTAACAACATCTTTTCTCTATAAATGCATGAATCCAACCCCACCCTCTTCTGCTATGTATACCACACGTAACCCTCCTCTTTTATCATTATATCCAACTTCCACTCATAACCTCTCTATCAACTTCCAACTGTATCTTCGCTTCTCTAAACAAAAACAATTAAAAAAAATGCCCTCTTCAGCCACCACCATAGTCTCCAAATCCACCGTTTACCCTAGCCAGCCGTCCACCGTGAAATCCCTCAAGCTCTCCGTCTCCGATCAACCTCATCCCCATCCTTTCTTGCCACTACATCTAAAAGGTTATTGGGGACCACTTTTCTCATCAACAAGAAGATAAACCTTTGAATGTGGTCCTCAAATGTATTACTCTAAAATCAATTGTGTTGTTTATTTTACAATCATATATAACAACTTTTGAAGGAGTAAGCTTAAGTATATATCAAATGTATTATAAAACTTTTGATATTTACTTAAGCTTACTCCTTCAATTTAATATATAATGCATTTGATATATACTTAAGCTACCTCCTTCAAAAGTTGTTATATGTGATTGTAAAATAAACAACACAATTGATTTTAGAGTTATACATTTGAGGACCACATTCAAAGGTTTATCTTCTCGTTGATGAGAAAAGTGGTCCCCAATAACCTTTTCCAAAATGAGCACCTTTCGCCCTTTTAATATTCGTCACGTGCAAAGTGCCCATTGGCCATAAACTTATTACAAAATCCATCCATCCCAAGGTCGTCGTATCGTTCTCCGTGGCCAGTCTTTTGTCGTATTACCAAGCTCCTCTCAGCTTTAACCGCTCACAGCGCTACCGTTACGTACGGCATGAACTCCGTGTCGTTTTCATGCCCCGCCATCGTTTCAGGCGCCAAAACAACTTCGAAGTCAACGCTCCCGTTTCCTTCTCTCCCTGTAAACGCAGAGATCTTACCGTCAAATTATTGGCCGTACCGCTACGAATTGCCAATGGTCGGCCCCACCCAAAGTCATTGTCGTACATTGAAAAAGCGGAGAGCCTCCCATGGTCATCGAAGCACCGTCGAAGTTTCCCAGCGGAAACAACCTCGGCGCCTTCTCCCAATCCTCTACGCCGCGTCGCACCGTAGCGTCGTCATGTGCGACGACGTTTTTGTGCAGCAGATAGGCAACCACCGTAGATCCCTAGACAGAATCTCTCGACCTCAGCAACGGTCGGGATGCTCTGTATCACGTTCCCGAAGTAATAAGCGTCCATCTTCAGCTCCAGACGGCGGCGGAATTTCACCGCCATGAGAAACGTCAACGTTTTGCGTGCTTCCAAGTTCCTTGCACGTGTCACCGAACGCCACAGCTGTGCGGATAACGATTGAAACGATGAAATCTCTTCCCTCTTGTGGGCTATCCCATTCTCCTTGACGGAAGTTATCTTGCCATTAACTTGCTTCTCCCCATAATCCGTGAAAACGTTCCGGCCATAGTGATTAGCTCTGAGCTTAAGCTTTTGAATTGCTTTCCTGCTGAAATGGAACACTCTCTCTCTCTCTCTTAAAGGATGTTCGTCGTCGAAGGTGACTTTAGGGCCGCCGGCCGGGACTTTAAGCACGGCGGAGGAGTTGAAAACAGTGTCACGAGTGAAGTCAGGGGATTAGGAAATCTTCGCTCCCCTGGAGATCTTAGCGAAGGTGTTCATGATTAACAGTGCATCCGATGAAAACAGCGTCAGCGAGCACGGTGACTTGGACGGCGACTAGGGGGAGAGAGTGGCCGCAGTAGGAGATAGTCTTAAACTGTAGGGGAAGAACTGCTTGAAGCAATGGGGGACGTCAGTGAGTTTGGGAGAGTAAAGGATGGAGTGAGTTGCAAGGTGTTTGGCGGAGGCATGGATGAAGTCAACATCGACGTCGTTGCATTGAATATGGACATAGCCGTCGGAATCGGTGGAGAGACGGCCGGCGAGGGGAGGGAAAACTAAGAGAGTGACGGGGAGAGAGCGCTTAAGAGAGAGAAGGAGGTCAGGGAAGGAGAAAGGCGGAGGAGGGAGGAGGATGACCTTTTGGATGTAGTGGCAAGAGAGGATGGGGAGGTCGGATACGGAGAGCTAGAGGGATTTCACGGGGGACGGCTGGCTAGGGTTAACGGTGGATTTGGAGACTATGGTGGTGGCTGAAGAAGGCATTTTTTTTTTATTGTTTTTGTTTAGAGAAGCGAAGATACAGTTGGAAGTTGATAGAGAGGTTACAAGTGGAAGTTGGATATGATGATAAAAGAGAAGAGAGGGTTACGTGTGGTATACATAGGAGAAGAGGGTGGGGTTGGATTCATGCATTTATAGAGAAAAGATGCTCCCCGCTGTTACGTGCCGCCTCCCTACTATGCATCTTTTAATTCTTATTTTCTTAAATTAATAATATTCAATAATCGCGTCACACCACTGATTGAGATACTTATTGGCCCTGATTCATAGTTCATTATATGAGAGTGATAGGGTGGAGCAAAGCAAACAATTGGAACTGGGTGCATGTACAAAGTTCCTTGTTAATTTTCTTTATTTGGAGGCATGTATCATAGGCTTCTCTCTAATCCTATTTTAAACGTTGGTTCTAAATTCTAATCTAATAGTCTTAACACGTGAACGTGAACGTATTTCGTTTTTTTCTAAATATTTTTTTTTACATTGAGACTAAAATATACTTTTAATCATTCTTGAAATATATTTTTGATTCCTTAATTTTATAAAGTATACTTTTTGTCATATAATTATAACACCATTAATGTTGTTAAAGGAAAACTCTGATGCAGCACACTTAAGTGATGAATGTGTAATTAAATGTTATTAATATTTAATTTAAAATATGTGTAAATTGAAAAAATATATGTAATCTTTCTATCTATTATTCCTTAATATGTGGGAATTAGTTATAATGGAATTATAATAAGGATCAGGGTGATATATGATATTTTTTTTAAAAAAAATGTAATGTTTAATTTTATTTATTATAAATATGTTTACAATCTTAAAAAATTGAAGTAGGAGAGGCGAGGAGCTGGACCACCACATGGGGGCTGGGAGTTGTTAAGGGATTAAAATTTATTATTCTGAAAATAAATTTATAATAAGGATTAAAAATTTTTGTGCTTATAAATAGGATTATATATATATATATGTATGTATGTATGTATGTATGTATGTATAATAAATTTTAATCCTTTAGCAGCTCCTCGCCCCCATGTGGCGACCCAGTTCCAAGGGTTTCGAATTTTTCTTAAAAGTTGAGATCGAGAATCATCTACCATTCCACCAGTCATTTCATCTATCACTTCATCTTCGTTTTCACCTACTACTTCATCTATCACATTCTATCTATTAATTTATCTACCACATTGTATCTACTACTTCATCTACCACTTCATCTACCCTATTCCATTTTTTCCCTATATATAGCCACCATCTCCTTCACATTTTACACACTAATTCATTTCCATTACTCTCCTCTCTTCTTCACTTACAACCATTTCATATCCATTACTTTCCTCTCCTCTCCACATACACCATTTTAGAGTTAATTTTATGCATTGTATTTAATTCTTGCATGCCTCATACATGGAAGGCTTAGGTAGTCCTCATTTATGGATAGTATAAGTCGCCACCTACATAGAAGGTTTTATCTCCTAAATGGACAGCTAGATTTTCTCTATTTTCATGCATCTTTTGGTTGTATATTTATGTTTTAGAATTTAATATTCAAATTTTATGCAATGTTTATGAAGTTTGCAATTTATTTTATTTTTGTTTTTAATTTCATCATAAGCTAAATTTCCATTTTCCTAGGGTGATGATGTAGCTTACTAATGACGGATTGAATCTTAACTTATTAAATCTAGTTTGAATTTCTCCTTCATGATTGAGTTTTAATTATTATTCTTAATGCTTTTGATTGACTAGCCATCTTTTGAATGATTTCAATATGCATGTTGAGACTAGAAGGAGATGCATGTGTATAGATCATATAATTAAAATCATGACTTGCATATGAAATAGGAATATATTCATATGAGTTGTATAGTCTTACTGAGTTCCATGAATCTTAATGCATAATTAACTGCTTGAATTCATATAGGAATATATAGGATTAGCAATTAATTATAGAATTGCTTGACCTTGGAAGAGGTTAGTAATTAAATTAGGGAAACTTGACTATCAATTATGTGGAATAAATTGGGCAAGAATAGAAAAGTGATTCAATCCAAAATTTGTTAAGTGAAATCTGACCCCTAGGGCTTTTTCTCATAGTTGTTTCATATCATTTGCATTCATATTTACTCAATTTGTATTTCGTACTCTCAATCACCAGCTATTCGATCAACTAAATGGAGTTAAAATTACTCATTTTGGTATTTAGTGATCAATCCTCGAGGAAACGATACTCTACTCACTTCTATATTACTTATTTACGACAGTGTACACTTACACTTTCTAATAGACCATTTATACTCGTAACAACTAACATAATATAATAATATCATATAATATATATACATACATATATGTATAATTTTATTAATTTTATTTTTATGAATTTTATATTTATAATATAAAATTCATCCACCATAGATTAAACATTATCTTGTGTTGGGTCATTCTTGTGTGCGACCATGTAGGCCCATATGAAGTTGGTAGTGGGCCAATAACTGTACTAACCCACAAGTCGCAAGCCACCTCCAACAAGACATTATGACTACCCAATTCATATGAGGATCGTTAACACAATGCAACCTGTCATACAACAATCTCACATCCCTTTTTTGTCACACATTATATCAGTCAAGAATGAGGCATGGATAATGTCATCCTCTTGTTTCTAACCATTACTTTCTCGATTCTTGAGTAGTCTGACAATAGAAATGGAAACTTATTTCCATCGTAGTATGGCCATTCATTTTTTAGACTCACTCATCAAAGGGCGCAGTAATATCTCTCTACTAATGTGAGGGACAAATTCCATCTTGACCATTCATATTCCTCTGCATGAAAAACCACCAAACCCGATCATAGCCTTTATCATCACCCCAATCAAAAGTGACTTTTGACTAGTTCAAAGTTCGGCAACTCTCATGTAGGAATCCATGATGACCTCAGGTTAAAGGGCACTATGACGTGATTATACACATGAGAAAAGCTTATGACTTGATCAATGTAGCTTTCTCATAGTAGGTCGATCCAGCACCTTGTACTCTTACAAGTGCCTAAGACTTTGATTCGTATCTCCATATCTTATTAAAGTCATATTGGTCTTGCTTCATCTCTACTCCCACATAGATGACCGATCAGGCACATTTCAGGACAATCCTTATAATTTATCCAAGAATACAATTATCACAGTTAACATGTAAATAATATGATAACAGAATGGAGAAATTTCATTAAATTAATAATATTTAAAGTATAATGATTAGCCTGAAAGCACAATTTCCAACACTATCCAAACCAATCGATCCTATTCAGTCTTAATAACATTGGCGAATATTGCAAAATCCTATAATTATAATGTGAAATAAGTGGGAGATTTTCACGGGGAGAAAATAATCCAATTTAAATGGAATATAGCATTATCAAAATAATAATATATATATATATATATATATGTATATATATATATATATAGAGAGAGAGAGAGAGAGAGAGAGAGAGAGAGATATTTGGGTAAACCGTAAATAGTAGTGTTTTGTAGGCAATCCTAAAACATATGCGAGTGGTGCAATGGTAGTTATCATTGTCAACAGGAAATCACCAAAAAGTGGGAGATTTTCATGTGGGAGAAAATTTTGAGATTACGTGGCACATTGTGATTGGTCCTTTTTGTATTCTTAAATCTTTAGAAAATCATAAAAAATTGAAAATAACTTCATTTTTTGCCTATAAAATATCAAAATATCGTCCATTTTATATAAAATGTAATGATCCAAAGAATCGTGAAAAAATATATTTAGAAAAATCCCCAAAATGAAAGGGCAGCAAGAAAGGCATATCACCGACCCTTGCCCCAAAATTAAGTTCCCAATAAGGCAACCGTTTTAGCCTGGATCCACCTCTCCCACACTATTATAAATATAGTTTTTTTAAAAAATAAAGATTGTATATTCACTATGCAGAATGAGTTATCACTTATCAGATGAGAAGATTAAGCAGGCATCCATGGAATTGGCTTCATTCAAAGCCCCGGCCCAGATGGAATACAAGCTTTTCTTTATCAGGATTTTTGGCGTTTGATTGGTCCATTTATCTGTAAGAGGGTCAGAATTATGTTTGATAATCCAGAGAAGATAAAAGATTTGATCCACAATTTGCTCACCCTCATCCCCAAGGTTGAGATTCCAGAGATTCCCAAGTCTTTAAAAATCATCTCCAAATTGGTGGCCAACCAATTAAAACACGTGCAAGCTTTGGTTCTTAATATAAAAGCCACTTATTGACTTTTTTAAAAAGATTAAGAAAGTAAAATAAGTTACATTTGAGTATTCATGCTTATCATTTTTCTCTAAAATAATATATCTTACTTATAAATTGATATATAATCTAATGATACACAAAATATGTTACGATTAAGTAATTTATTTTGCTTCCTTAATTTCAAAGTGCCTAATCACATAATTCTGTACTTAATAGGAAATTGAAAAAGAGTTACAGGATAAATCAAATTAAATACGTTGAGCACCAAACCACAATCATATGATATAATTATGCATTCAATCACAAGCCATCTACACACTTCTTCAAAACAAAGCATCAAGGCAAATGTATGACAGTCACTGAACAAATTGAAGTAATAACTAGTCAGTAGTCAACTTCTGTCTTGGTTACCCTTCTCTAGCTTCTTAAATATTTGATAACTTCTCTTCCTTAATATTTGATAAAAAAATGTTTCAGACCAATTGTCAAAGCTGATGTTGAGACCATGGAAGCTTTAAGGATGTTCACAACCTGCATTAATTTGTATACATGAGTCTTATATATATACAGAAGGCAAATAAATATGATCATATTCAAGTTAAAGGTTAGAAGAAACGTACGTCTTGTACACCAACACAGATTGTTTTTTCTTCCAAGTCATGGTGAGGAACTTTCAATTCAGATAAAGACGATACCATCTGGTGAGATGAAAAAGGTTTCACAGATAAGTCATCGTAAACGATGAACTTTGTTCTACTCTTGGCAAATCCGTTGCCAGATATTTCATCAGTTCTTGAAGACTTAGGGTCACACATTGTTAGTCGTCTCTTATTAGGGTCACGATACAAGCTTGGATCGGCAGTCAAATAATATGAACCATTAAGTCGACTATAACAATAACTTAACTTCGACGGACACTTGAATTCATGGATAGGCAACATCTGGTTATTCACCTTATAATATGGGGCTACCTTGAGGTTGGCTAACATGTTCTTTGTCTTCTCTGACTTTAAGTCTCTGGTTGAATCAAAGTTGGTCAAACTGTTATATAATTTATCCACACAATCCAAACCAGAGCTTCCATTTAAAACTCTTTGAACAGTTCCTAGTGGGAATGTTAAGAAACTAAGAAGCTGATCCACGAAATCGTCCTCAACTTGTGCAAACAATATCTTGGACTTTGATTTCGATATCAATACATTCATATTCATCGCCCTAGTGCTCTCTATTTTTTGTCTATCAGTTACCTTGAAGCACATTTCGAAATTCACAAGGTTGTAGTACTCCTTCCTTAACAAACAATCTGTGAGTGCGGTCTTGGAGAATATAATAACAAGCACTTGAGTAGGTCCAAGATCTTCGACAACATAATAAAAGCATCAGATGATGGAATCTAAAGGAAATAAGATACACAGAGATATGAGGCTTGTTTGATTTTGTTATTAAAAAGTTTTTTTTTTATTTTAAAAACAAAAAAAAAACTAAAAAACTTAAAAAAAATGGAACTTCCTGCGGCATACAAAATAAACTTTGTAGTCAAATACAAACGTTTTTTTCCACCCCACATGGATAAAAGTAGATAAACAGTAATTAATTCTAATTCCCTCATGATGAAAAAAGGTAAAATGTCTTGAGAAGAAAATGATCCAATTTGACCACTATACATTGCTAATATTAGGAAATGGAATAATCAGGATTCCGGAGTAACTAGTTTGAAAAACAGTTTTCAATAACTTGTTCTTAAAAACACAAAAAGTTGTTTTTAAACATTAAAACATAAAAACAGTTTCTATGTATTTTCTTCTTTTTTTCTATTTTTTATTTTTTGAGGCGGTTACCTATCCACTATCAACAATGAAAGAATGGATACTTTCATAATCATTTTTCTCCTTTTTTTCTCAGAATCTCATCTTCACCCTCAGATCAAAAAATGAATAGTTCAAATTTAATATTTTCTAAAACAATTTTTATAGTAGTTTACCATTTAAGTTTTTAAAATTTTGTTTGTGTTGCAGTTATAAATTGTGTAGATCAGATTTTAATGGTTTAAAGTTATTTATTTATGTTTAAAATAATAGTTTTATAAAATATGAAATATGAACCATCTTTTTTTTTTTAAACCCATCGACAATATAGGACCGGCGACAACCACCGCCATGTCATTGCTGGCAACAGCTGCCGCAGTATCTCTTAAAAACAAATTTTTTAAAAATAACTATCCAATTAGATTTTTTTTTTTACCTTATTTTTAAAAACAATTTTATAAAAATGTTTTGGGAAAAAAATAGAAAACAGAAATAAACAGGGCCGTAATTAATGATTCCAGAAGATGACCTCATTTGAATTAAGAACGACAGTGGATTCCTTGAGTGCATATTTGGAGCGTAGATTGTTCAGCAAAGACAGTGTTGTGTTCATATCAGCAGGAGTTACATTCAGATCATCATAAATAATAAAAGATGCAGTCTCCTTTACATAGCCTTTCCATGTATCATCTGCATTTATAGGAATATGAAATGGATCAATTAATAATATTAACAGTCGAATATAATCAAATGTGGTCTAATTTGTTTAATAAGTATCACAAAAATATAAAATTAAAAAAAAAAAAAAAAAAAAAGCGTTGCAAGTATCACCACCGTACCATTTGCTTTTTTACTGGATCCACCATCAAAATGACAGCTTAACAGCGATTTGCAAGGCTTGAGAACGAATTTCATATCCCTCCCACATTTACATTTCATATTCTTGGAAGTGCTCACCAGACAACCTTTTCCAATAAGAAGACAAGGTTCACAAGCATAGTACTTAGTTGGCACAGTGTCATCAATGTTCAGTTTGAGTTGTTGATTATAAGGTTCCATTGCGTTCCTTGGCTGAAGCAGCATTTTCCTGCATGTCTCTGAATTCAAATACTCTGGGTCTAGATTTCTCACACTTGCATACAGCGAGCTTATGCATCCGAATCGACATGGCTTCGTGTTAGAATCCTTACTCACAAGTCTTGCAATAGTTCCCAATGGCAGCGTCAAGAAGCTTAAAAGAACATCCACAAAATCCTTCCCTGCTTCTGCATAAAGCACTTTGTTTTTCTCTCTGTCCACAACAACTCTCACTGAAATTTGTTTTGGAGTTGCAATCGAAGCAGAGGAGCCCATGGAACCAAATCCAATGTTTCAAAAACTGTAATGCAATGTAAGGAGGATAAGCTCAATCTGAAATCCATCGAATACATGGTTTTTTTATATAATGGAAATAATGCAGTAAAATAATTAAAATAAATAACATAAAATCCTAACAAACTTCAGTACAGAGGATTGTGGCGTTGAGTTGCTCCCAAGAATCTCTCCTCGATTTGTGGTTGTCTAATAAATGGCCAATAAAATAGGAGCACCATTAAATAATTACAAATAATAAGGGGAAATCCTAACAAACTGTTGCTTCCAAAAATATCTTCACATGGTGCTACAATATTACTTCAACAATTATCTCGCCATTATATGCTTTAACTCCCATTGAATAAGTCAAACCAATATTGCTTCTCCCACTCATGCATCTTGGATCACATTACCTGCTCAGCTCATCCCACAAAACGAGCTAAGTATGTGAGAAGGGTTTTATCTCGATTTATGTAAATAAACACTTTTAGGTCCCACATGATTCCAAACAAGTACTACCTCCGGTCCTAAATATAGGATATAGTTTGTAGTGCATTTGCACTACAAACTATGTCCTATATTTAGAATTGGAGGGAGTACTAAATCAAACCAATATTGCTTCTCCAGCGCATGCATCTCAGATAGCATTATCTACTTAGCTCATCCCGCAAAATGAGGTCAACCCAAACATTAATTAATTAATTAATCTCTTGATAAAGCTAGTGCTTTTACTCGGTGTACAGCAGAGCCAAGCATAATAAGAGGAACATATATAGAGATTGCATAATATAAGCGTGATGTGGAAGAGTCTGTGTGGTATAAAGAGCAAAGATCATTATATTTATATATGTTACCTTCCTGCCAAAACCAGGACGGTAATTGTCTGCAAGTTTTGCAATAGTTCCCAGTGGCACTGGCAGTGTCAGGAAGCATAAACGAACATCCACAAAATCTTTCTTTGCTTCAGCATAATGCACTCTGTTTTCTTCTCTGTCCACAACAACTCTCAGTGAGATTTGTTCCTGTAACCAAGTTTAATGCCATGGGAATAATATTATTAAACCACCAAATCCTATGTTTAAGAAATTGTAATGCAATGTAAGGAGGGAATAATATATTTGAAATATCTGTATATATAAATCATAGGGTTAAGGTGTAAATTTACCCTAAAAGTTTTCACTGAGCAACCCTAGGTGTCCCTGAAGTTATTTTAACTTTTTTTTTTTTTTTGCTACATAAGATGAGTCAAAAATATTAGGGACTGAGTTACAAACAAGTCAAGAGTTTAGGGACAAAGTTATACTAAGTCAAACTCTAAGGATTGAGTTATAAGTGAGTCAAAATATTAAGAGTCAAAAGATTAATTTTCCCTATCATAAAAATTGGAAATTAGTTGGATTTAATGGCTTTGCCCCAATTTTAAAACTTTATGATTACTTTTGCTATAAAAAATAATTTATTATTATTGTTGCACTTTCAATAAAAGTTGAAAGTTATTTTAGTATATGAAGGTTATTAACAAGGGCTAGCTCTTGAATTATTGGAAACTGATGATATGACCAAGGCTTTGTGACTTCTTGTTCTTCAACTTTCTATTAGGCTTCTCTTTTTTTTTTTTTTTTTGCAAGTACGTAAATGTATGCACTCTTTTGCTGGTCAAAATGTTCTTGCATTCATTATTGCATGGGTGAGATTTTTCTATGAAGAAAAGGTTCAATTGGAACCAGGGTTGTGGAACCCGAATCAGACCGGCTTATCCGACCCGGAAACCGGCGAACCGGCCGGTAGACCAGACCAGGAAGGTTCCAATTTTAAAAAAAAAATTAATTTTTCCTTTAGAATTTTATACTGTAAGCCTAAAATCTTCAATTTCTCACCGGTTTGGTCCCGGTTTAGCTCCGGTTTGGTCCCGGTCTGACCCACTGACCTTTAACTCAGTACCCTGACCGATTCAATACCCAATCCAGATTTTAATACCTTGATTGAAACATGAATTGTAGTAACAATATCGATTTGACTCGATGTGCCCCCTGGCTTCATCACTACTGGGGATGGAGAATGACGGTTTTAATAAAGGAAGGTGGTCAGATTAAAACTAGAATCACATATGACAAATCATATGCTCCTATTGTATCAAAATCAAGAAAAATTTAAAATTCAATTAACTTTAATTTCTATCAAAACTTATATAACTTTTCAGTTGTACTAATATACACATTACAAAAATAATACAAAGTCTACAAAATAATAAATAAAAGTTAAAATTATGCATTCATGAAAATTTAATAAAGTGAGTAACAATTTTTTTTTCGCCAGCAATACTTCACTCTCTATCTTATAAAATTATACATTTATTTAAAAATTTTAATAAAGTGAGTATCAAATAGAAAAACAATAAGGTATTTTGGTGTTTTAATTTACAAGACATGTTTTTTAAAGATGTTGAGTTTTTTTTTAGGTTATGATTTTGATCAGGCTTTGTGACTCACTGACTCCTCAAGTCCTCATTTAATTTTTACTTCCATTTCTAATTTGGCTTCTTCTTTTTTGTCCCAAGTCAATGCCCTTAATCAGGATCTTTTTTATTGTTTGGTCAAGTGTATTTAGAAAGCAAAGGGTTTTTGTCTCGCACAATAAATTATTTATCTTCCTATGATTCTAACAGCTTGTTTGATTAATCAAAGCTCTTTGAATGCAACTATACTTACCTTCAACAAAAGTAAAAATTTATTGCGTGTCTATATTATGCATCGATCAGTCCAATGAATAATCCACTATTTAATACAAGTAACATTATTAACATTTAACAGAACCGTTTTTCTCTTTTTCTTTTCTTGGTGATTGTCATAAATCAATCAGCATTACAATTCGTTTAAGCCTTACAAAAAGCAAACATGCATGCAGACCACCATTAAATAATTATCTATTCAATCACAAGCCATCACAATACTTCAAAACAAAAAACATCAAGGCAACTGTATATGAAAGTGAATCATGAAATTGAAGTACTACTCATGATCAGCCGTCACGTTGCTCTCAGGCTTCCATTTACACCAAATATATTGTTGCCTTCCGTATTTGTTTCCTTCGAGGTGACTTAAGTACTTAACCAAACATTTCTTCTAAAAGGTATCCTGTATTTTGGATAAGAGGAAGTATTTGATAAATACTTTTTCAGACCATTTGTCAAAGCTGATGTTGAAACCATGGAAGCTTTAAGGATGCTCAGAACCTGCATTAATTTGTATATATGAATCTTATAAATGGACGGCAAAAAATTTGATGCTGAAAAAGAGCACAAGACACAAGGCATGACAATTATGCAGAGTATAACGACTAAACAGTGACTGACATCTGGATTGTTGACTGAAGGAGTAGGTGGGAGTTGGTGAGGCACACCAACGTTGAATCCTGCATTTCTTTTCCTTATTTTAATAAATGTTTAGTAGTATAAATTGGTCCTAATATCATTGTAATCACACATCTGAATTTAGAATAAACACTTTGAGATAGGTTTTTGAACCATTTTGATATTAGAGCACGGTTCCAGAGGGCCAGAGAGCAAAAGAGTGAGGAGTGGGTGAGAAACAAAAGTGTGAGAAAATAGGGGTGTCAAATTTTACCCTCCGAGCGTTTTTTTTTAAGAAACCGACCTCATCATCATGTTCAGAAAGGCTGGAAAACCTCGGGTAACCATTGGTCGTCATCGTGAATCGCCTCCACACACCGCCATGTGCCACAACCTAAAGCCCACATTCCATCACCGCCGTCAACGCGCCATTGACGGAGCCCACACATTGGTTAGAGGTTGAAGACAATGACATCATTCGCCATGTCATTCTGATCTGTTGCATCAACGACAAGTCAGCCACCTGTTAACTGCCACGTGTCAAGCCTTGCCATGTCAACCTACCTAGTCATCCAAACTTTTTGAAATTACATTTTGACCCTAGAATTCTGTCAAAATTACATTTCATCCCTTAACTTTCTGAAATTACATTTTACCCTTGAATTCTATCAAAATTACATTTCAGCCCCTAAACTATCTGAAATTACATTTTGAACCCCAAATTCTGTCATAATTACATTTTAGCCCCTAAAATTTCTTCAATTACATTTTTAACCCCTAAATTTTGTCAAAATTACATTTCAACCCCTCAACTTTCTAAAATTACTTTTCAGCCCCTGAAAGTTTCCAAAATTACACTTTTGCCCCTGATTATCCAAAATTCTAGTTTTTTCCCTTACTTTTCCATAAACACCAATCCTACCCCTATATCTTCCACCCTATAACTAATAACTGTGTTCTTTAAGTCCTAACCTTATAAGTAAACTTCAAAATGCCTCTAAGACGCAGAAATATACACTAAATTGAGATGGACAAGATAAGACGCTATATACAGGAACTGGAGGCTACTATAGAAACGCAGCAAGCCTTGCTAGAAACTCATAAAGAATATCCAGAGGATGATTTGGATAGCAGCAGTTTGTCATCTACTGACTACCGTCGCCGTCCTCAACAACAGTTATTTCGCCCTAATAACATTAAAGTAGACGTACCTGAATTTAAAGGAAAACTCCAGCTAAATGAATTTGTCGATTGGCTTCAAACTATCAAACCAGATTTCGAATATAAAAAGATTCCTGATGAGCAAAAGGTTAAAATCATCACCATCAAGCTGAAGAAACATGCCTCTATATGGTGGGAGAATCTCAAGAAAAGGCATGAAAGAGAAGGAAAAAGCAAGATCCGAACATGGAACAAAATGCGATGTGAGCTCTCAAGTAAGTTTCTTCCTGAAAATTATTATCAAGATAGCTTTCTTCAATCACATAATCTCCGTTAAAAGGCTATGTCTATGGAAGAATATACCAAGGAATTTGAAAAGCTCATGATGAAATATGATATCCAAGAGAGGGAGGAGCAAACAATAGCCCATTATCTCGGAGGGTTAAATACTAACATTGCACATCAAGTACAGCTCCAACAATACTGGACTCTGGATGACGTCATTCATCTGGCCATCCGTATTGAGAAGTAGTTGCCCAAAAGATTTTGGTACCAACCATCTTCCTCCACCAAAATTCCTTTTAATGGACGTAAGACACAAGTACATTTACCTAGCTCTTCAAGCAAGCCTCCACCAAAGGCCGCCAAGGAGTTTAGCTCCAAAGCACCTAAGTGCTTCAAATGCCAAGAGTTCAATCATATTACGTCAGAGTGTCCTAACCGCAGAGTTGTTACCATTATTGAAGGGGAAGCTTCTACAGTATTTGAAGAAGAAGAGAAGTCACTCCTTCTGATCATGGTGAACACTTGTGATTAGAAGAAGCCTACATACAGCAATAGTGAAAGAACAGTCTTAGCTATGTCACAACATTTTCCATACTTGTTGCATTGCTCAAGGTAAAGTTTGTGATGTCATCATTGACAACTGAAGCTGTGAAAATGTAGTCTCTAACTACATGGTAGAAAAGTTGCAACTACCAACTCACAACCATCCATACCCTTACAAACTCCAATGGCTTAACCAGGAAAGCAAGGTAAAAGTTTCAAAATGATGTCTTGTTGCTTTTTCTATTAGTGTCATCTTCTTCTAGGGAGGCCTTGGCAATATGATCAACGCGCTCTGTATGACTTTCTTGCAAACACATATTCCTTCTAGAATGATGGCATGAAGATTCAGCTCACACCCTTGCCACCTGATAAACACAACAAAGGCAAAAGTGAATCTAAGCCATTATTATCTCTAGCCAAGAAGACACAACTAAAGGTGACCAAATTAGAAAGCTAAGTCATGGGTTTTGTTCTATAACTCGAGGCAAATAACGGAACTACTATCCTGTTAGCTGTCTAGCTTAATCACAAGCGCACGAATCACAAGTAATATAAAAATATCGTTCTCACGAGGACTATGACAAAAATGAATTAACTATCTCAATTAAGTTCTCAATCAGGTTGAATGAGAATATTTTGAAATTTAATTTGTTTAAGAAAAGATTTTTTTGAGAATTCCAAAATTAATATTTTTCTTCAAGATTGGAGGAACCTAGGTATCCCTATTATACTTCATAAGACTAACTTAAATCTTAAATTGATAATGAAAAGATGTGCTTGTCAGAGGTCCAAAATTAATTGATAAGGCTTTTTCAAGTCAAAACCAATTTTATATTCTCAATTAACTTACACAATCTCTTGTCTCAGTTAACGAAAATACTCATTAAGCTCTATCCTCAATTAGACAATGCTAAGCTAATAGATATATCTCTATTCTATTAACAAACCATCCATTTAACCCCTAAACTTCAAGCCTAGCATGCTTTTATTTCTACAATTAAATTAGCTTTCTTAAGCATCACTTAATTGAACCCAACAACCTAAGTAGTGGCAATCACCCAAAAGCATTAAGCACAAGATAAAATCAACACATAAATTTCATTAATAAATAAAAAAGGTCATAATCCTTCTAATAGTTCAAAGCAATCTTAGAATAAGAAATTTTGCTACTCATAGTCATAACCAAAACCAAATCAAAGTAATAATAATCCTCAGCAAGATGAGCGTTAATTGAAAGGAAAGAGAAGAAATTAATAAAAACAAAAGATTGAGTCTCAAATCTCTTCTAAGCTTCAATTTCTTGACTTCAATTGGCCCCAATTCTCCACAGTATCCTCTAATCTAGTGGCATTGTAGGTCTTCAAATCAGTCACCTCCACAGTCCTCTCATTCTCTTGCGAAGATGATGACCGAACCCGAATGCCTCTTCTTCCGTCTATACCTGAACGTGTGTTCTCCTCCTCTCTTCCTGAAGAAGCTTAACCCCCTATATATAGGTTAGGTTCCTAGATCCTCATACAATATCTCTCTAGCAAAATAAAATCAAACAAAAAGATAAAAAAAAAATAGATAATGATAATGATAATAAATAATGATAATGATGATAATAACAATGATGATGATGATGATGATGATGATAATAATAATTGAAATATCTTTTCCTTTTTATCTTAAATTATTATTTTTATTATTAATATCATTATTTTTATCTTTAATATCATAATCATTATTTTTATCCTAAACTTTGACATTTATAATGAAATCCCTTTAAATCGATATCTTATCAAAATTTGACTAAAATTCCTTTGATTTATTATAGATGACTCCCAAATATATTAAAAATGTATTAAAATTATCTAAAAATAGGGAGTCGTCACATCCCACCAGAGAGACATTCCATCGGGATTACCACCCATGAGAGACATTTAACATGCCATGGATTTCATCACTGGAGTAGTAATTCCAAACAAGCCAGCTTACAAGATAAGTCCCTAAGAACATGCTGAAGTGCAAAGCCAAGTTAAAGAATTGCTGAAAAAAGGATTGATCAGTGAAAGTGTCAATCCTTGTGACGTGCCTGTACTCTTAGTACCCAAGAAGGATGGAAGCGGGAGAATCTGCATCAATTGTAGTACAATCAACAAGATCACAATTAAGTATCATTTTGTGATACCTAGGCTCAATGACATGCTCGACCAGTTATATGACTCCATTATTTTCTCCAAGAGTGATCTTCGTAGTGGATACCATCAAATTCGAATTCATCCCAAAGATGAATAGAAGACCGCTTTCAAAACTAGAAATGGGTTATATGGATGGAATGTGATGCCATTTGGGTTGGCAAATGTTCCCAGCATGTTCATGCGCCTGATGAACTAGGTCCTTCACCCTTTTATTGGCAAGTTATTTACTTTGACAACATTCTTATCTACAACAAGAGTATAGAAGAACACTTAGAGCACTTAGGACAAGCATTGTAAGCTCTTTGTGAGCAGAAACTTTATGCCAATTTGAAGAAGTGCACTTTCTTGACAAGTGAAGTCATTTTTCTGGGTTATATTATCACTACAGAAGGTGTATAGGTTGACCCAAACAAAATTGAAGTCATTAATAGTTGGCCAACTCCGCAATCTATCCAAAAATTTTGAATCTTCCATGGATTATCTTCCTTCTATAGGAGGTTCATTCAAAACTTTAGTTTTATTGTCGCACCCCTCACAAAATACATCAAGGGAGACAAGTTCCAATGGACAGAGAAAACCCAGAAAAGTTTTGAAGAACTAAAGAAATGCTTGACAGAAACTCTTGTGCTGGCCCTTTTTAATTTTAACCAAGTCTTTGAGGTCAATTGTTATGCCTCTAACACCAGAATTGGTGCCATTCTGAGTCAAGAAGACCACCCAATTGCTTTTTCAACGAGAAACTTAATGATGCTAAGCTCAAATATTCTACCTATGACAAAGAATTCTATATTGTTGTCCGAGTTTTGCAACATTAGAGCCACTACTTTTTGCATAAAGAGTTTATCCTCTATTCTGACCACGAAGCACTCAAGCATTTAAATTCTCAATAGAAGATCGATCGAAGGCATGCCGCTTAGAGTGAAATGTTGTAGACCTATCCATTTTTACTCAAGCATAAGGATGGTGTCCTGAAATTAGTAGCCGATGCACTTAGTCATCGCCATGCTTTGTTAATACTATGCAAGCCAAAGCAGTAGGTTTTGAAACTATAAAATAGTTTCACCAAGATGATCCTGAATTCCAGGGTACCTGGAGTGCCACTAAATCTCAACCATTTCAGCACTATTACAGGGAAGAAAGATTTTTATTCAACGGACAAACCCTTTGTATTCCTCATTGCTCACTACGTGAGGCTATAATTTGGGAGGCCGATGATAGGGGATTAGCTAGTCATTTTGGTAGAGAAAAAACTGTAGTTTTATTAAAGGAGAACTTTTATTGGCTAAGATTTGAACGAGATGTAAACAAACATATCCAAAGGTGTAGAACATGTCATCTGGCTAAATCCAAAAGCCAAAATATCGGGTTGTCCATGCCATTGCTAGTACCCGAAGCACCTTAGGAGGATGTGAGTATGGATTTTGTCCTAGGCTTACCTCGGACCCAGAGACAAAAGGACTCTATAATGCTGGTTGTTGACCGTTTTTCTAAGATGGCTCACTTCATCCCTTGCCAAAAGACTAATGATGTAGTTTAAGTTGTAGATTTGTACTTTAAGGAGATTGTTCGTCTCCATGGCATTCCCAAAACTGTCATATCTGATAAAGACATTAAGTTTGTAAGTCATTTTTAGATGACTTTATGGAAGAAGATGGGGACTAAACTTCAGTTTAGCAGTGCTAGCCATCCTTAAACTGATAGATAAACAAAAGCTGTTAACAGAATTCTTAAAAATCTTTTACAAAGCTTTGTTGGAAAGAACTTGAAGTAGTGGGATCTTTTTCTTACTCAAATTGAATTTGTTTATGGCACCCATCCTCTTAGCCCATTTGATTTGACGCCATCATCTGATAAGCAACAATATAGTACCCATGTGGACCAATGGGCCAAGGAAATCAAGAAACTACATGAGCAGGTTCATAATAGGATTCAGAAGCAGAATTTGAAACTCAAGGCAGCACGAAGGCAGCAAATATTTAATGTGGGAGATTTGGTCTTGATACATTTAAGAAAGGAACGTTTTCCTAAATAACCAAACGCCAAGTTGTCTTCTCGAGTTGATGGTTCATTCAAGATTGCGCAGAAAATTAACTACAATGCCTACAAAGTGGAATTGCCTAGTGCCTACAGTGTTTCAGCCACTTTCAATGTTGTGGATCTATCTCCGTATATTGATGATGTTGATTCTGACTCGAGGATGAGTCCTATTCAACCCCGAAGAATGAAACAGAGCATATGACTCAAGGCATGATGATTATGCAGAGCATAACAGCTAAACAGTGACTAACGACTGGGTTGGTGACTGAGGGAGTAGGTGGGAGTTGGTGAGGTACACCAACGTTGAATCCTGCATTTCTTTTCCTTATTTTATTAAATGCTTGGTAGTATAAATAGGTCCTAATATCATTGTAATCACACATATGAATTTGGAATAAACACTTTGAGATAGGTTTCTGCACCAGAAGCTAACATGCAAATAAATATGATCATATTGATCAAGTCAAAGGTAAGAAGATAATACGTACCTCTTATACCCCAATACAGATTATTCTTTCTGACGGATACTTCAGTTCATGGATAGGTAACATCTGGTTATTCACCTTATAATATGGTGCTACCTTAAGGTTGGCCAACAAGTTCTTCATCTTCTCTGATTTTAGAGTGTGTTTGGTTTGAGGGGAGGGGAGTGAGGTAAATCATGATTAAATAATATACCACTTTGATCCTATTTATAATTCCAAATTAACTAATTCTCATATATCAAGGAAAGTTCGTTAACTCATTATGGACTAAATTTCTTTTTGATAGGGGCAAACATGTAAAAATCGCATTTTTACTCTAAAATTGGACTTATAATAAGGACCAAAGTTTTTTATTAAAAATAGGATCATAGTAGTATTTACCTTGCTTAACCTCTCCAAAAAAAGTCAAGTGGATATTATATTTAGGACTACATAGTGATAAAATTAATGATTCCTTAACCGCTCCAAAAAAAAAAAGTCAAGTGGATCTTTTATTTAGAACTACCTAGCGATAGAATTAATGATTCCAGAAGTTGACCTCATTTGAACTAAGAACAGTTGATTCCCCGAATGCATGTTCAGAGCGTAAATTCTTTAGGAGACACAACGTTGTTTTCACATCAACAGGAGATACATTGGATCATCAGAAATAATAAAACGTGCAGTCTCCTTCACGTAGCCTTTCCACGTATCATCTGCATTTGGACAGATGTAACAAAAACGAAAGCAATATTAACGAAAAAATATAAAAATATTTTTGAAATTATGAATTAATTAATTAGGTATATTTATATTAGATTTGTCTTTCTATCAAACTAGCTTAAGTCTATTTGATAAGACATATCGTAACATTATATGTACTTTTAATTCAAGTGATGTGAGAGTTAATCATTCATTCTATACATGTACTCTGTGTGTGTGTGTGTGTGTGTGTAAAGGCATAAGGAGATAGCACGAGTATTGGAGAGTGGCTCTCATTATGGTTATCAACAAGGGCTCTTGAATTAGTGGGAGACTGATGATATGACCAAGGCTTTGTGACTCCTCGTGGGTCAACTTTCGATTAGGCTTCTCGTTTTTGTTGCAATTGTCTGCCATCTTTTGGCAGTCAAACGGTTGTTGCATTCACTACTCAGATGTCTATCATGTTCAAAGTATCAGTGACTTCTAAAAGAATTCTTTACAATATACGGTAAGTTGGAGTGGTTTATATTATGCACCAAAGAGAGTGTGCTTATTTGGTCCATCTTCACCTCTTTGCCATGGCTAGGGGCGGAGTCAGAATATTTAGGCGAGAATTAAAATTATAAAATAAAGTATATTTGGTAATTCAAGAAAAATTTAAGCGCCTAAAACATAAACTAAATTAGGTAGTGTGTGTGTGTATATATATATAATGTATTATAAATTTTTTTAACATATTCATATTCAATTTTTGAAATATTTGCATTAAAATAAATATAAACCTTTATTTCTTTTTTTACATGTACTCCCTCTTATCTTTATTATAAGGCACCAACTATCAATTCTCATAAAATTAATAAAAAACAATTAAAAGCATTAAAGTTGTCCAAAAACTTAAATAATTTCCAATATTACCCTTACCAACTATATTAAACTCAAATCTCATAATGGTATTAATTATTACTCCCTCCATTCCATTTTATAAAAAACAATTGTCACACATACTCATTCCTTTTTGAGACTGTCTTATTTTTTACTTCTTATTTTTTCATTTTTCCCTTATTAAATTATCGCTATTTAATGTCAATATAATAAATTTTCACAACCCCCTAAGATCTGTTACTTCTATCATACTCCCTCTAGTCCTTATTATAAGGCATCAACTAAAAAGTGCTTTTAGTCCTTTTTATAAGGCAATTGTAAGTTTCCAATGAGCATTTAATTTATTTTTCCATGTATGTCCATATCTAATAAAGGTAATGGGAGAGAGTAATAATTAATAGATATTTGAATTTAATGTAGTTGGTAAGGGTAATATTGAAAATTATTTGAATTTTAGGACAACTTTAATGCTTTTGACTACCTTTATTGATTTTTGAAAATTGGTAGTTGGTGCCTTATAATTAGGACTAGAGGGAGTATTTATTTTCTTATTCTCTCTTTTTTACAATCCTCCTTATTATAATAATTTCCTTATTCTCTCTCTTATTTCATATATCATCATAGATAAGGGTATTTTAGTCAAAAAAAATGTTACAATTTTAACACATTTATTGTTCTTAACCGATGCTTCAAATCATGAAATTCAGTTAAACGTTTCTTATAAAAGAGAACGGAGAGAGTAACCTCTCTCACTACATTTATTAAATATGGAAAGATATGGAAAAATAAAGTAAATGCTCCTTGAAAACTTGCAAATGCCTTATAAAAAAATCAAAAATATTTTACTACTTGGTGCCTTATAATAAGGACTAGAGGGAGTATCATTTAATTGAAAACAATCTTATTGAAAGCATCATCAAACACTAAATATATGTATATGCACCTTTCCTTATAGAGATTTAAACCTTTGATTTATATTATAAGACTCTAGCCCATTCCACTGAATCTAGCCGCTTTATTTAAGAGTAGTTGCGGGTTGCTAGTATTGTGTGGCCTCGTTGGCCCAAAAAAAAACTACTGTGAGGCCCTCCAGAGCTTGCTATTCGTATATTGGGTGGCATGAGGCTGCTCTTATTCTTGGGCCTTGATACGATAAACAGCATGGCACTTGGGCTTATATTATAAACCCCATTGGACTATACCACTTTCTTTTTTTTAATGCTAGAAATATATTCTACACATAATATATAACATTACTGGTATAAAGTAAATAATGATTTATTCACAGAAAGGCAACTAGAGGTAAGTGAAATGTGCTTATTTGGGATTAAGTTTGGGATCCTCAAAGGTGTTTATTTACGTAAATTGAGAGAAAACTCCTCTCACATACTTACCTCATATATCATAAATTATAATTAAAAAACCCTTTTTTAAAAACTCCAATTACTATTCTAAATAAGCACAAAAATATTGTATTGTATTGAAACCTTTCGTAGCAACTAGAGGTTATAAACACCTGTTTTTGCGACCACATTAAGGAATGGTGGCATCAATTGAAATTAATTTTCCTCTCAATAAACTATAACTTTTAAAGGTTAACTTTAGATAATTATAAATTCTTTTAATCAGTTAATAGCATTTTATAAAAAAAGATTTCTGGGAATAGCCTCGCCACAGTAATCATCATATATTTCAATATATAAGCATTTTTTTATAACTTTATTCCAATATAATAATCATGTTTGGGTACCTATAATGGTGGGAGTAGTCCGTCCCAGCAAGTAATCATAATTCCTTAAAAATGAAATATTGGAATTTGCTTTCAAGTTTCAAGGTTACCTTTTTCTTTCTTTTTCTTTTTCTTTTTCTTTTTCGTTCTTTTTTCACTTTTTACCGAATAATTTACTTTCAAGGTTACCTTTTTCTTTCTTTCTTTTTCTTTTTCTTTTTCTTTTTCGTTCTTTTTTCCTTTTTACCGAATAATTTGCTTTCAAGACTTGGTTTCTCTTCGTCGTTTGCAATGAGCGATACTGTGAATAAAACATCATGTTGATGTGCTCAAGAAAAGGGTAAAAAGCATTATGCTATCGATTTGCAAAAAGAAGGATTGAGATTTGGATTCCCTGCAGTGTCTAAATTATCATATTATTCACAAAGTTGGTAACAGTAGTTTTAGTTTTATAATTATTTTGGATGTTCGGAAACTCGCAGATATAAAATTTGTGATGTAACGTTTGAAATGCGCTTGTGAGTGTGAGAGTGATTGTATTAATATACATTAAAGAACTGGCTTTTTTGTTTTTTTAAAAATATATATATATAAATTAAATGTGTTAATATGAAGAGTTAGTAGCCAGCTAAGTGATACATAATAAACATAATCTTCGTGTCATGATTTAATCACAAGACATTATATTTCTTGTGAAAAATAAATTATGATTTTGATACAATTAATACATTATTTTTTAAAAAAATCACTCATAGGTACCAAAGACCCAAAAAAACCACAAAAATATCTCAATACAAATTCCCAAATCAAAAAAGTTTCTAAGGACTTTTGTGTGATTAATTGACAATATGAAATGACTAACTTACCCCTAATGCATAAAAAAGGAAAGGCACAGGAGGAGGAGGCTGGCGCATTTTTTCTCATTAATGAGAAAGAGAAAATGGAGGTATCCTATGGTGGTTGCAGCTAGAACGTTGAAGAAATTAAGTGTGGTGTTCATATCCTGGACCAAGGTTACACTTTGCAGCCTTCATCTACTGTTAGAGAGTGTGAACAGTGAGTTCGACATTTTTTTTTATTATATTTTTTTGCTGTGTATGTTGGCTGCATTGACATTGAGGGGTTGGTCAAATGTTGGAGTTTGGGCTCAATAGTAGATTATGTGCTAGGAGGTAGGTAATGCTAAGATTTTGATAAAGATATGATCTTGATCATTGAAGTTGGGGTTTCACTTTAGTTACGTTGTGTAAATGAAATTGTGCTATGTTTTTGGGTAAGGTAACAGAAGGATTGCTCTGTTTTAAGTGGGAATGGTTAAATATGATGGTGATTTACTTGCTGACAAAACACTGATATAATATAAAAAAAAGTATTGTTAATACGTGCAGTTGTGGTTGTTAATATTGTTGTTGCAGTTGTTAATACAGAACATGTGCTCTGTTTTTGGGCAAGGTAACAGAGGGATTGCTCTATTTTAAGTGGAAATGTTTGAATGTGATGGTGGTTTATTCGATTTCAAAATCAGCTTATGAAAATAACTCATGTAGTTGTGAAAATATGTATTAGGACTTGTGAAAACAAGCGTCAGCTATTGTCAAAATTGGCATAATAACTTGAAAAAAAAGTAGGTATAAGAAGGTGTTAAATTTCTAATAAGCATGTGTGACAATTGGAACTTGTGAAATTTATAAAATCCTCCAGGAATTACAATTCAGTTGTAAACATGACTCATGAACTTGTCAAAATAAGCATAAAAAGTTGTTAAAAATCAAATAAACTGTTATGACATACCTTACGAGATAACTCATGTTATTGTAAATGTGACTAATGCATTTGTTAAAAAAGGCTGAAGAAGTTGTTAAAACCAAATCAAATATTTTGACATGGGAGTTGTCAAGTTCTACACTCCTTCAGGAATAACTCATGCAGTTGTAATAATGACTCATAAAGTTGTCAAAAAAGGTAGGAGAAGTTGTTAAAAACCAAATCAGATGTTGTAACAAGTGGGAGTTATACACTTCTCCGGGAATAACTCATTTTGTTGTAAATATAACTCATAAACTTGTAAAACAAGACAGAAGAATTTATTAAAAACCTAATAAGCTATTGTGACAGACCCTATAGGAATAGCTCATGATGTTGTAAATATGACTCATGCACTTGTTAAAAAAAGCAGAAGAAGGTGTTAAAATGATTGATGAAGATGTTAAACTTCTGATAAGCAGTTGTGAATGTTGGGACTTGTGAAATTTCAAATGCACTTAATGAATAAAAATGCAGTTATGAAAATGACTGAAAAAATTGTTAAAATGACTGATGCGGATGTTAAATTTTTTATAAGCAGTTGTGAACGTTGGGACTTGTGAAATTTCAAATGTACTCAATAAATGAAAATGAAATTGCTAAGATGACTGATGAAGTTGTTAAAATGACTGACGTAGATGTTAAACTTCTAATAAGCAGTTGTAAATATTGGGACTTGTGAAATTTCAAATACACTGAATGTATGAAAAAATGCAATTGTCAAAATAGGCACAACATGTTTTTAAAATTTTGATTAGTAGATGTGAAAGTAAGGACTTTTTTTAATTATACTAAAGGTAATATAGTCATTTTACATTGCCAATTAATCACACAAAAGTCTATAAGAATTTTTTTGATTTGGAAATTTATATTGAAACTTTTTTGTGGGTTTTTTGGGTCCTCAAGACCTGTGACTCTGTGAGTAATTTTCGCTTATTTTTTAGTAACAACTAAATAAATCAATGTATAATTTTGAAACTGCCCATCAATAAGGGTATGCAGTAAAACCTAACCAATCTAATCCGAATCACATGAGGAAAACTTTGGATAGAGAGAAAATCAGGGGAGGAGAAAATGGGGTTTGAGGGGAAAATAGGGGAAGAATAAAGTGAGAAGAAAATATGGTGTGGGGCCGTTGGAACATGCAGTTTTACCCCCAATATTTCTCCGCAAAACTGGAGACATTTTGAAGATAAAACTCATTTCTCAAAATTGTCCCTGTCCAACATTCATTGCGGCGATTGAAAATAATCATTTATGTTATTCATATTTTATGGACTGCTAATAATAATTCTCGTCCCAGGTCAAGATATTGGGGACACTTCAATAGCAGTATTTTTTTATATTAATAATATTCTCATATAAATTATAATTATAATAATTACAATTACTCTGAGATACCCAATATCTATTGGTGAAAACTTTCAAAATATTTTTACCCTTTAACCCTTATTTTTAAAGAGTTCTCAAATCAACCCCCGGGGGAAAAAAAATCCTCCCTCCATCCCTCAATTTCTCAGGCTCTCAACTCTCTGTCCCCCTTCTAAGGCAAAATCGCCCAAAAAAATTTCTAAGGTGAAATCGCCCCTTAACCCTTGATTCAATGATGAGATTGTTGTTTTCCCTCTACTTCACTGTAATCCTTAAATTCTAACAAGCCTTTAATGTAGTTCCTTCATTTGAGAATTCCACGGATCTGCATGAACGAGTTCATCATGACTTCTTCCTTCTCAATGCTCAAGAAGAATGTTTCAATCTTCCCCTTCTTCCATATCAACTTCTTCCCGAAGTTTATGACGACCATCCCATGAACAATATGATGTGATGAAATAACTAGGAGTCTAGGACTACCTCTAAATTTGTTTTCAGATATGCAAACGGAATTTCTATTCGGATGTGGCTTAAATTTCTCACTTGTTGCCCAGTCAGATCCCCTTGATAGAAAATTGGAGATGGTGTTGGGTGGGAGAGAAAATGGTATTTATGACTCATTTTGAGAAGTTCACAAGTTTTTGCACCTAAGTAAAATATATGGTGTTAAGCGCATATTTGATAAAAGTTTGTGGGTTTTTTAACCCTTTAACCCTTCCATATAAACATATTTTATAATTTTATTCCAACAGAATCATGTTTGGGTAGCTATAATAGTAAGAATAGTCCCTCCCCAAAAGTGGTCATAATTCCTTAAAAAAAAAGAAATCTTGGAATTTGCTTTTACGGTTACTTTTTCCTATCTGTCTTTCTTTCTTTTCTTTTCTTTTCTTTTTTCCTAGACTTTTATTTTAAGTAAATTAAAATCTTATATTTAGAATCAAACCCAAACCCTAAATACATAGAAGAAAGAGGCCCAACTAGTGTAGAGAAAGATGACAAAATGGCTTTTTGGAGAAGCTTGTATTACTGGTCGTTTAGTTATTGACAACTAATCACCAAATGCTTGCACTTAGTTCAGCTAAAACAATATTAGTCTCGTAGTAGTATCACCTTAGTGATGTTGACCGTGAGTACTAGATTTGAACATGTGACATGAGAGAGCAATTTTCAACCTCTACTAACATGACACTAGAACATCGACCTTAGTAACACCACCGTAATGAATCTAATATTAACATTTTACTTTAACCATTCAAAACTACTAGAGGTTAACCTCCTAGTTTGCAATCATCGTCATTTGTGTGTAAGAGAGAAGACTAGCTTACCCTTTTCTTGACACTAAATATTAGTGCTTCATTTGAAACTAATTTTCTTCTCAAATGGTCGTGATCACGTACACTCTTGTAAAGAAGTCGGCAAATTTCTATTTCTATCCAAAACAGGGGATTTCAATTCAGGAGGTCAATTCTTAGAAATTTTCCAAAAAAAAATCCATTTTCTTGTACAGAGGAACTCACTCAAAGGGAATTCTTGGAAATTTTCTCTTTGGGCACAAATCTGCTTTTCTTTTCTGCAAAATAACACGCATATTTGAGTATTTGACAGCTTTCACAAGTCCAATTTCAGATCATCCCCTTCTTCCAACTAATTCAAGTAAGTAAAAAGTTTCACTAAAATTCTTTTATGTCAGTAGTTCAATCATTACATAGGGGGAAATTACTCTTTGTTCTTTGGAGAAAAGTTTAAACACAACCAAGTTTTTCACTATGAAAATCCACATGCCTTCCAAAACCAAACGAGTCATTTTACATGGCAAAAACATAATTTATCGAAATAACAAATGTGCATATCAATGTTAATATGAAATATAAAGGGTTTAGGGTATCCCGAAGTTGTTTTTTTGCTCAATGTAAACAGTGTTTACATGGCTAGGACCAGAGCACAATTCATGACTTTAAAGAATACTTCCAAAGTGTGTATAAACTATTCACTAACAAAGTGATCACATAACACATTATCCAATTCAACATCACAATTTAAACAAGGTACTATGAGTTATATGTATACTGCCTATACCAACCTTCTTCATTGGGATGGACTCCTCCAGTCCTATTATTGTTTGTGAACTCCTCAAGCAGAGTCAGTAAATTAAACATTAAACAATCATCATCAAATACTCTTACATATATAAGACCCGAGAGATGTTATTGGTAAAGTCGATTCATAAAAACATATATAGAACAACACAGACTTGACAAAGTTTCATCAAATACAATTATACAAACACACTCAGTGAAATTGACATGTAAACAGAAGCACACATCACTCTAAAATCCATGAGTGGTAGCAACTAGCAACACTCAAATCAAACATCAGTCCCAAATTCGGAATCACAAGCAATCGGCATAACTTAGAATTGGCCAGAATACAAAAGCCTTGCAACTTCAAAAGAAACAAAGGCATCAATGCAAGCATATTTCACCTGATCAGGAGTAAGCCACATATTGTCCCATCTGCTTCTGCTAATACTGTTCGGCTTCTCAATTTCCTTGTCAAGAACACGCCGGGCCAAAGTCTTGATTCCCGATTTCTTCAATTCTTTGTCCCCTAACTTGTCAACGGCCAAATCGCGCAGATCAACGAACGTAGCCACACTCAATTCGTAGTCACACAGGAGTTTTTCCACATCCTCCTCGATTCCAACGCCCACAAAAGTGTGATTCGAGTTTCCGAGAAAATTGATCAGAGATTGGGGGATGTTCGGAGCGTGAAGGATTTGGAAAATGAGGCATCGAGGGCCGACACAGAGCTGCAATATGGCGACAGGATTGTCCATATTGCGCTGGAAATTAGGGCGCCATTCGACGTCGAGGCCGACGATCAGAGGTTGAGGGAGGGATTGGAGGTTGCGGGTTTCGGAGAGCCAGGAATCGACCATGGAAGG
This sequence comes from Inga oerstediana, assembly GCA_963210345.1. Classification (NCBI taxonomy): domain Eukaryota; kingdom Viridiplantae; phylum Streptophyta; class Magnoliopsida; order Fabales; family Fabaceae; genus Inga; species Inga oerstediana. Next base: position 63,709,162 of record OY723408.1, read on the forward strand.
GGAAGAAGTGAGGAGTGTTTGAATGTTGTGAGTGAAGAAGGTAACATCGTAGAGATTGTGAGTATCGTAGGGAAGAGCGTGGTCTACTATAGCTATGGACATTTTGGATTTGCAGAGAAAGGAGGAGGTTGAGAAGTTTTTGATCAGTGGGGAGAGTGGACTTTGCAACGAAGAAGACGCTGAGAGTCAAAATTCAAAATATATTTATTTAAAAATTAGGGCTAAGATGCATCAGCACCGTGAAATATTCTTTCTGGTGCATTTCTCCCTTATTTCTATTTGGTATAAAGATTTGGAGGTGGGTGAAGAGGAGGAAAAAAATTTAGGGCCCGTTTGGTTCGATTCCATTATACCCTGCGGTGCAGTGCAATGCGATGCAATGGTAATGCAATGCAATATTAATTACAAGGGTAGTGTTTGGTTTGATTTTTAAGCAATATGCAATGAGTTAATATTTTAACAATTATTTAAAATTAATATATTACACAAAGTCCATTTTACCCCTTAATATAATCTTTGTAGAAAAAATAGTTACAAGCCGATGATGGAGGGGATGGAGGAGGAGGATGTAGTGGTGGTGGCAATGCTGGGGGTGGCGGGGGAGGAGGAGGTGGTGGTGGTGGCAGTGGGTGGTGGGCCGCCACCGCCGGCGGCTGAAGAGGTGGTGGTGGCGGTGGTGGGGGTGGGCTGTGGGCCGGTGGCGGCGGAGGAGGAGGTGAAGGTGGCGGTAGGCGACGGGGGGTGGAGTAGGTGGTGGTGGTGGCAGCGGTGGCGGCAGCGGGGGTGAGGGTGGCAACGGAGGAGGAGGTGGTAGTGGCGGTGGGCGGCGGGGTGGAAGAGGTGGTGGTAGGCGGTGGGCCGGTGGCCGTGGAGGAGGTGGCGGCGAGGGTGAGGGCGGCGGCCGTGGAGGAGGTGGCGGCGGGGGTGTGGGCAGGTGGCTGGGCCGGGGGTGGCGGCGGGTGGAGGTGACGGTGGTGGAGGAGGTAGTGGTGGCAGCAGAGGGTGGAGGTGACGGCGGTGGAAGAGGAAGAGGTTGTAGCGGTGGCAGTTGTGACGTGATACGGCAAGTGAAATAAGATAAGTGAAATAAAGATAAGGAAAACTAAAGGGTAAATTAGACTTTTTAGACCATGCAATATGATGGTAATGAGGATTCATAGGGGGGGAGGTATGAATGAGGATTACCAATTTTTTGGTAATCATCATTACCATGGTAAACCCTATTACCATGCTAAAGAGCAACCAAACACTCTTCTCTAGGTAATGCAATCATGATTGCCATTACAGGCATGCAATGCGGTCGAACCAAACGGGCTCTTAGGGTTAAGGCGTAAATTTATCAATGAAGTTTTATTCGATGAGCGTCAGACACAAATATCTTTTAGAATGGACAAAAATACCAATGAATAATTAATAAGGGGCAAAAATACCAATGAATAATTAAAAAGGGGCATCTACCACAAAAACCATTAAATCCGTACTAACGCTGTTAAGGGTTTTCTTCTCTTATAATTTAACGCCATTAGTACGGATTAACAGTTTTTGTGGTAGATGCCCCTTTTTAATTGTTCATTGGTATTTTTGCTCCTTCTAAAAGATATTTATGCCAAACAATCTTCAGACAAAACTTCGTTAGTAAATTTACACCTTGACCCAAAAATTTATGAGTAGAATTTTAAAAAAAAATGAAAAAGTGGGATTATAAAATTTTAATGAGAAGAAAATGTAAGATAAAAGAGTACAAAAAATTAATTAAAATTTTTTAAGCACACCTCTTCAATTTTTTTAAATTTAACTCACAAAAAGTTTTTCTCACCTCTCCTTCAAATTTTTCATACCAAATATGTAAATAAACTCTTAAAATATGTTGTGATGCAAATAATATCTTTGAATATTTTTTTATGGTGCATCTAGCACCTTAAACTATTTTTTCAATTGTATCTAGTATCATAAACTATTTTCTTTCTTTTTTTATTGTGCATTCAACCATTTGAAATATTTTTTCAAGTATATTTTAGGATGTTAGTTGCAACTTAATCCTTAAAATTGCTGCCACTATATTTTAATTTAGGGTTTTCCAGGTGTGATTTTGATCAAATGGGCTAGGTTTTTTTGTTTTTTCTGCATCCCCATCTTGATTGGATGAATTACAATGAGATTCTAAATACGGAGTTAATTATCCAAAAAATTTTAATGACAAGTAAGAAGTATAAATTTGTTGTCAATTTTAGCACCGACACTAGTCATTATATTCTTATAATTCTTATTCCCTATCTCCTCAAGTTCAAGCGAATATAAACATCATGCTAATCTCAAAGAGCTCAGGGCTTCCCGCCAGAAAGTGGTTTTCCTAAAAGAACCTTCTCCTCTGGTAAATTCTAGAGCCGGGAAAACGGGCCGAGCCCGTCGGGCCGGCCCTTTTAGGCTCTGGCCCTTCAAGGGCCGAGCTTGTAAATTGTAGCCTCAAAAGGAAGTCGGGCCTAAAAGGGCCGGCTCTGTAGGGCCTCGGGCTTACAAGGGCCGGCCCTGGAGGGCCTCGGGCCGACCCTTTAGGCCCGTTTATTATTTTTTATTTTTTTTATTTAGAAAGGAATCATGTTACATTTTTGAATTACCTTATTGAATCTATATGTCACTCTGTCCTCATATTGTATAGAGTATGATTTTTGAGTATATTGTTTTGTCTAATTGAATTATATTGTGATTTTTGAGTATATTGTTCTGCCTATTTAGACTAAAATCATATTATATACTATTCTGCCTGATAGAGTATGATTTGTTATGGAGGTTGTGATTATTTGACTATTTGAACCTACTGCTCAAAGTGAAACACAATCAAATATCCTTGAAATTGATGATAGTGGCGAAGAAGGTGAAAATGATAGTCGTCATACTCATGTTGTTTAGAGGTTAGAGTATTTAGCTTATTGCCTTCTTATACTTTGGCCTTTGTGTGAGTTATTTATGGACATGATTTTACCTTTGATTATACATTAGTAACTATGTTTGTTTGTTACAAGAGATATGTTATTTAAACTTTAATGTTGACAACATTTATGTATTAAATTAGAACTTGAATCGTTGTTATTTACTAATTATATCTCTCTGGGGAAAATATATAGGAAAAATAGTTAAATATTGTGAAAAGGATTTCCAGGCCCTGCGGGCCGGCCCTGGCCCTGATGCTCTCGAGCCGGGCTTTGAAAAACTGCAATTTTCTTGACCCCGAGCCCTTTAGGGCCGGTTCTGTTAGGCCCTGGCCCGTCAAGGGCCGGGCCGGCCCTGATTCCCAGCTCTAGTAAATTCTATGAATCGGTAATTGTAGTTGTCGTACTGTTAGGTGAGTTCCGTCCGTCGGTGGGGATTACCTTTGGGAGCTAAGGCGAAGACCTCGGTGGTCTTGTGAGTCAATTTCGTCCGTCTACGCAAACTATAGAGTGATAATTAACAACCCCATTTATATTGATTAATGTTAGTTTTTCAATACAACTTAAAACAGCTCCCATAAATAAGTGTATAAGTTTATATTGACAAATCATAGAGTGACCACTGGCAAGCTCTTATATTTCTCTTTTCCTTTTTTTAATCAATTAGGGTAATGAGATAATTTCACATTTAAAATCTATATCACTGCAGTCCCTAAAAAGCTTTTATATAGGAAAATATACACTGAAACTTTTTTTATATTTTTCTGGTTTTTAAGATCTAATTGCAATTTTTCCTATTTTTAATCTTTTAACATTAACACTGTTAGTATCAAATAACTTTTTGCAATATTCATTAATATATTGAAAATAATACTTTATATATTATATTTGACTTTTGTCAACATTAAAATTTCAATGTCAGCATTTTTTAACTAATGTTCGATAAAGATAAAGGATCGAAAAGATATTTTGTTATAAGTTGAGTGACCAGACTAAAACTTTATATAAAATTAAAGAGAGGTTTTTTTGTTTTTTGCCATGAAAATTAAAGAGTTAAATTTTACCGCTATTCTATGAGCTAACATCAATAGTAAGAAACTCATTGAGATGTTCAAGATGTATAACCAAGTGATGAGTGAGCCCACTTAGAGCTCGAACCTTAAGAACCTCAAAAGGCGGTTGGACCTTATAAACCACGAACTCATTCTCTAGCCCACACACAAACAATTGACATCTGTATAAGCATGAAGGCTTCATGAGAATTTAATTCAATTTGAACGATTTGGATACCACCGGCGTGTTTAAATTGGTAATGGGATAAGTAACTTATTTTTACATTAATTTATAAAATCTTAAGATTGAAAAAAAGTCAGATTGAATAAAATGATAAATGTTTGGATTGACGATTGGATAAGTGATTTGTATAAAAATAAATGATATTTGGTTTGACTTATGCATAAATGGCTTTTGTATTATTTAAGAGAGAAAATTGTAAAAATTATGAAAAATGAAAAAATGTTAAAATTATGAAAAGTGAAAAAAAAATTAACTTTAAAAATTTGGCAATGGTTAAATACATAATAAAATTATAATAAAAATATGAATAAATTAAAAATTATATAAATTTAAAATTTTTGATAAAATAAAATATAACAAAACTAATTAGATAAGTCTAAAAGGACACCCCACAGTACACCATGCAAATGGTCTCCAATATAAGAAGACAAAAGACATCTGCCATAATGATCCATGATAATCCCACCACAACCCTTTTTTTCCCAATATTTACGTGCACTGTTTTCCAATTAACCAAAAGAGTAGTAATGTTAGTTAAAATAATCTTGGCATATAATCTTTATATTTTCTACAACAAGGTTACTAAAGCGATGCATTATCAAATGTTTCAGGTTAACACCGTTATTGAAGCCATTATCAAGTGTATGTAAGCTCACATAGAAACGGAAAGTCAGGTCCAATGTCACTTCATGGACACAATTTCATAACCATAAAACTCCAATAATAATACTCCCTCCGGTCCTAATTATAAGATAAAGTTGATTTTTTTGGAGAAATTAAGGAAGCCAATTAAATTATTTTAGAGTGTTTATATTTTTAGTATCCTTAGATTATATATTAGTTTATTAGTCAAATTAATTAGTTTGGAGAAAAAAATAAAAATATAAATACTCTAAAGTAATTTAACTAGCTTCCTTAATTTCTCCAAAAAAGTCAACTTTATCTTATAATTAGGACCGGAGGGAGTAATAAAAAAAAATCCTGCAAATGCTGATGTATTTTGACTTGTTGAAATTGGTCCCCTAATTATGAATCTTTATTACTGGCTTCTCAAACGGGGGCGATCTGAAAAAACAAAACCCATATATATATAATTTCAAATGGAGAAACCAAACCAGAGGGATAAACACACACATTGCTTGAATCGAACGCCAATAAACGATACCCGATGTTTGTACAAATATCTCAAATATGCAGGCACATCTGGAAGGGGGTTTTCTTTTTGAAAGCAAATGATATCTCCATTATCTAGCTGCAATATGGAAATCACATCACTATAGCACAACGAAGAAATCAACCCGGAGTGAAGAAATTTATTTACCTGGTTTTCTCTATATGAGAGTTCCATGTCAATGGGTTCACACATGACAAATGGTTCAATCTTAATTTCCTGCACAAAAACATAGATACAGGAAATGTCAACTCCAAGACCAAGTGAACAAGGTCAAAATTCTTCATGAAGCTGCTGAAACTGTGTCATTCAAGGTTTGCCTAACCCTTGCTGGGCTACATCAAAATTTGCCTTCAGTGTTTCCCCGTGGTTAGCAACTAGACGTCTTGTATTTTAATCACTTTACATAGACCTTCGCCGTCATTTTATTGGATTGATTTGGTTTGATATGGATGGAATTTATTTTGAACAGCCCTGTGCTTCCAACAAAAATGGATAAAAACCACAGTGCATAAGACTTGCATGAAGCTACAGAAGAGGAAAAAAATTACGGCACCAACCTCATGGAGTACTATCTGCTCCTCACGACCATAACCAGCCATTTCATTTAACTTCATTAATATATCTGATGGCTTGCCAGAATCCTTCACAAAGAGCCTTCCAACATAACTGCCACCAGAGAAATATCGATTTGACTTCAACAGTAGGTCTTACAACACACCTCAATGAATGCAAAGAAACAAAATAACTGAATACCGCAGTTCCTGTTTTATGGAATCATATAGCTTGAAGAAAAGTAAAATATCATCCTTCGTCTTTGCAGGTGGCATCATGGGACGTAAATCCTAAATAATATGATAACGCAGAATATCAACAATACCATGTTTGATGCAATCATACATAGAAAGCAGCTTCCATGAATATAAATATTACCAGCCCCAGCTCCACTTCCAAAAACAAATTTAGCTCCTCGTTGTGAGTTTTTTTTGAAATTCTTATCACTTGCCAAACCTGCAACGTGAATATGTTTGAGAACAAGTAAAAACCAGCATCAAATGGCAGATATGCTAACGCATGGCAGAGTTCTACAGCATACAGACAAGAATTACTAGAAATTAAATGTCATTACAGAACAAAAGTAACGTGTTGCTTAAACAAAGACAGTGAGCAGAAGTTAGAGAAAGAAATAGACATGAAGCTTGTTATAGCCGGGACCAAAATAAAGAAAATAAATGAAGGGCAAATAACAACAAGAAGATCGGTTAGAAAACTATTACAGTTTGGGTTTCCTCAAGGGGCGTCAATGGCCTACAAGGACGGTAGGAATGTTTTTTACGCATTGCCCAAAGCCAAAAACGCAGAAATTGCACTGGTATGCCGAACTCTTTTGAAACTTCTTCCTGCAGTTTACAAATCAACCAAGAAATATAACCACTTAAAATAATTCAACCAAGCGTAGTAAGAAATTAACAATCATACTGATATCAAAAGTGTAAAGCTAAAACCATTTCAGCTTTAAATTTTTCTACACATTAAAACTCACAAATTTGATACAGCATCAATATTGATTACTTCTCATACGAGTCTACGTTAATTTGGCAGGTTTATCAGTCATGGACACAAAGATACACCTATATATCCTGCACACTTGCCGTCAAGTCCACCACTTTCCTTTTGGGGTAAAAAAAATAGCTCAAGGAAACATCAAAACCGATTTGAATGCTTCTACCCTCCATTTAAACAGCTTCTAATATTTCTCATTGTTGGCGATCAAGAAACTTGGCCACAAGGCCCATGAATCAACGGCAGATTTTATTTATTCCATGTCTGTTATCCTGCTAATATGGGATTTTATCGTTCAGATTCATGGTCTTGTTCTTGGACCTCAAATAAATTATAATCATGCTGTAAACACTTACAATTAACAATTTGTACTGCAATTTGATAGCTATGCAGAATACTAACATTTTTCTCAATACAATTTTCTTGAAGGAATGCAACAGTGTTGGAAAAATTAAAAACCACGTAAGACCAGACTAAGCTGTTAGCAGAGCATGTTATGGAAACAAAACAAGTTAACACACTGTGTCAAGTTAGACTAACACACTTTGTAAAAGATGGAAGAAGAATTTTTATTGATATTTGCTTTTGTGTACAGTATCCCTTATATAAACAAATAGGCAACCACTTATTAAGCAAGTGGATTACAGCAGAATAACCAAAATGGGTTGATTACAACAGAATAACCAAAATGGTAATTAAATAATAAAACTGATTCCTAACTAACTAACTAAGTAATATCTGTTACCCCCCCACAAGCTGTGGCATAGAGATTAATCATGCCAAGCTTGGACAGGAAACCATGAAAAGGTTGGGGATCAAGAGGCTTGGTAAAGATGTCAGCAAGCTGATGAGCAGTCCGAACAGGCAAGAGTCGAATAATACCAGCCTGAACCTTGTCCCGTACATAATGACAATCTATTTCCAAATGTTTCGTCCTTTCGTGAAAAGTAGGATTGGAAGCAATATGAACAGCAGATTGATTATCACAATACAAAATAGTAGGATGAGGATGAGGAATCCGTAAGTCAGCTAAGAGATAAAGAAGCCATTGAATTTCACAAGCTACACATCCCATGGCCCGATATTCAGCCTCAGAGGAAGATAATGAGACAGTAGTTTGCTTTTTAGTGCGCCAAGAAACTAAAGAATCACCAAGGAAAATGCAATATCCAGATAAAGACCTTCGAGTGTCAGGGCAGCCTGCCCAATCAGAATCGCTGAAAGCTTTTAAGTGGAAAGAAGAAGAGGCAGGGAAGTAGATACCTTGGCCTGGAGATCGCTTAATATAGCGAAGCACCCTTAAGGCAGCCTGATAATGAACTGTAGTTGGGGCATGGGTAAATTGACAAAGTTGTTGCACAACATAGGATATATCAGGCCGGGTAGTAGTGAGATAAAGGAGGCGACCAACTAATCGCCTATAGGGAGCCACATCCGTAAGAAGAGTACCAATATCCTGTGATAAGCGAGTATTGCGAGCCATTGGAGTGGATAATGGTTTGCAACCCAAAAAACCAGCATCACTAAGGATATCTAAAGCAAACTTCCTTTGATTAAGAGAAATGCCTTTAGAAGACCGAGCTACTTCAAGGCCAAGGAAGAATTTGAGTTTACCAAGATCTTTAATCTTAAATGAAGAATCAAGGAAAGATTTAATCCGAGTGATTTCTGCAGAACTATTGCCAGCAAGAATTATGTCATCAACATAAACTAAAAGTGCAGTAAAAGAACCATCATGCTGTCGAGTGAACAATGAATAATCAGATCTGGATTGAGTATAGCCACAAGATAATAATGCAGTAGATAACTTGGCAAACCATTGGCGAGATGCTTGCTTTAAACCATAAAGGGATTTCTGCAACTTACAAACCAGATTTGGGTTAGATGTGGAAAAGCCAGGAGGAAGAGACATGTAAACATCCTCATGTAAATCACCATGAAGAAAAGCATTATTAACATCTAATTGTTCAAGAAACCAATTAGAAGAAGCAGCCACAGCAAGTAAAATGCGAACAGTGGTCATTTTTGCAACGGGAGAAAAAGTATCAAAGAAATCCACTCCTTCAGTTTGTGTGTAGCCCTTTGCTACTAACCGGGCTTTATATCGCTCCAAAGACCCATCGGCATGAAACTTTGTCCTAAAAACCCATTTGCAACCAATGGGGGCCTTATCCTTAGGTAATTCAGTCAAAACCCAGGTGTGATTTTGCTCTAATGCAGTTATCTCAGCCTGCATAGCCTGCTGCCATTCAGGATACTTAATAGCTTCTTTATATGTACGAGGGTCAGATGGAATAGAAATAGAACAAATGAAATGCTTGTGTGAAGAAGAGATATTACCATAGGATAAGACAGAGGAAAGAGGGTATCGACAGGAAGGAGACATGGAAAACGATGATGGAGAGCTACAAGAAGTGAGGAGAGAGCAATGATAGTCACGTAAATAAGTAGGTTGCTGATGTAATCGTGTTGATCTGCGAACAGGAACAGGAGAAACAGAAGTACCAGTAGTGGAAGTAGCAAGGTGAGAGGAAGTATTGGAGGGAGAAGGAGAAGAAGAATTATTGGTTATAGGTGGGGAAATAGGACGAGAAGGAAGAGAAGAAGATGAAGTAGAATTAGAAGATGAAGTAGAATTATTGGTTAAAGGATAGATGGTAGAATCAAAAGTCATTTGAGAATCAGGAAATTGTGGCATTGGTAATGGAGGAGGAGTAACAGAATCAGTGACAAAGGGAAAAATAGACTCATAAAAAATAACATGCCTAGACACAAAAATCTGATAAGTAGATAGATCAAGCAAGATATAACCCTTAACACCAGGTTTGAAGCCAAGAAAAACGCATTTTCTAGCTCTAGCATCAAATTTTGTTCTATGAACAGAAGAAGTACAAGCAAAACAGAGGGAACCAAAAACCTTAAAATCAGTGTAAGCAGGAGCAGTAGTATGTAAAGACTGATAGGGAGAGTGATTAGCTAAAACAGGAGTTGGTAAACGATTAATGATGAAAACAGCATGAGAAATTGCATAGCTCCAGTAATCTAAAGGTAAATGTGATTGAAACATTAATGCACGAGCAACATGTAAAATATGTTGATGTTTTCGTTCTACAACACTATTTTGTTCCGGAGTCTCAACACAAGATGTTTGATGCAAAATTCCCTTGGAAGAATAAAATGAAAGCATTTGAAATTCAACTCCATTATCAGTCCTAACAATTTTAACATGCTGATTATACTGATTTTCAAGTAGAGTTATTAGAGATTGAAAAGAAGAGCGAACCTCGGATTTGGTTTTTAAAAGACAGACCCAAGTAAAGCGTGTGAAATCATCTACCACAGTTAGAAAATAACGATGACCATGAATAGAAGAAAGCCTATAGGGACCCCAAATATCAGCATGTAACAAATGCAAAGGTAAACTAGTTTTGGTAGTACTAACAGAAAATGGAATCTTTCTTTGTTTAGCAAAGTGACATACATCACAAGCTTTAAGAGAAGTACAAGAGATATAAGGAAATTGTTGGTTTAACAGATGCAAAACATTGGAGGACAAATGACCAAGGCGAAAATGCCACAAATCAAAAGAAGAATGTGAATTACATGGTGCAGGACAGGGAGAACAGTGAGGGGTACAGGTGTCAACAGAAACAGAACTAACAGAAGCAACAGACTTAGAAAAATGACTATGTAGCTTATACAATCCTTGATCAAGTCTAGCAATACCAATCGTTTTCCATGTCCTCAAGTCCTGTATGATACATTGAAGAGAAGAGAAGACAAGTTGACAAGGAAGGTCAGTTGTCATTCGAGATAATGAAATGATATTAAAATGAAATTCAGGAATATAGAGTATATTAGAAAGACAGATATGGTCATTTATTTGTATAGTACCAGATATGCTAGTGACTATAACAGAATTGGTAGGTAGAGAAACCTTAATAGGAGCAATGGTAGAATAAGAAAGAAAGGCATTAAGAGAAAAACAAACATGAGCAGTAGCACCACTGTCTAGAATCCAAGAATCGGCAGAAGTAGAAGCCAAAGCAGTATAGATACCTGCAGTATTAGCATTAGGCATTAAAGTGAGAGATGAAATCTGATTAACACAAGCAGGAGAATCACTTTTTGGGTTAGAAGAAGAAGCATTAAGATCATGAGTGACAGCAGACTGAGGTTGTAACAATGCAATGAGCTGATTGTATTGAGCTTGACTAATAGGCTGATTGGCAGAAGCAGGATGAGAGGACAAAATTCCAGCCTCAGGATTAGGAGTCGAAGTAACCAAATTGCTAACTGAAACCGTGGAACGATGTTTATAGCCAGGGGGATAACCATGCTTCTTGTAACATGTTTCAACAGTATGCCTTGGTTTCCCACAGTAGGTACACACCTTGGTGCCAGTATTAGGCTTATATGGAACATGAGGCTTCGCAACATCATTGGTACGGGTAAAGCAAATACTTGGTTCAATAGAACCAGTGAGTTCACGCTCCTGTTGGATAACTAGCGAGAAAGTTTTATTAATGGAAGGAAGAGGATCCATTAACATGATCTGGGATCTTACAGTAGAAAAACGATCATTTAATCCTTTCAAGAAGCGGATAACGTAGTCTTGCCGAAAGTACTCACGTGAGGAACAAGAACATTCAACAATAGGGCGAAAATTAAGCAATTCATCCCAAATTATCTTGATTTTAGTAAAATAATCGGAAACCGATAGGTCACCTTGTTTGATCTGGAATAGTTCATCCTGAAGTTCTGCAACTCTGAAAGCGTCACTCTGGCTAAATCGTTCCTTGAGATCGTTCCATACATCCACCGCCCGATTAAGCCAAAGCACACTCCGTCCAATCGAAGGAGAAATCGAACGGGTGAGCCAGGTTAGCACCATGGTGTTGCAGTGTTGCCACGCCGGAAACAGAGGATCAGTCTTCGCCGGAGGTTGCAGCGATCCATCAACAAACTGGTGTTTGTTCTTGCTCATCAAAGCAATCATCATAGATCGAGACCAATGATGATAGTTTGATCCGGATAGCGGTGGTGAAACAAGAATGATCGCCGGATTTTCGTTAGGGTGCAAATAGTAGCAACTAGATGGATCTTGAACCAAAGCTGTCAAAGCCGCCGATGATGATTCGGAGGAAGTATCTGTGGCCATTGAGATCAGATAAGGAGACGAAGACACTAGATCTGAAGTAAGGGAGAAAAGGAAAGGAAGAAGAAATATCGGGCTTGGGTTACAGAGGAAAGAGAAGAAGGAAAGAAACAAATGAGAGATTCTTTCGACAATTTACTCTCTGATACCATAACACACTTTGTAAAAGATGGAAGAAGAATTTTTATTGATATTTGCTTTTGTGTACAGTATCCCTTATATAAACAAATAGGCAACCACTTATTAAGCAAGTGGATTACAGCAGAATAACCAAAATGGGTTGATTACAACAGAATAACCAAAATGGTAATTAAATAATAAAACTGATTCCTAACTAACTAACTAAGTAATATCTGTTATAGACAGTTATTGAAGAAGAGTTAAAAGGATGGTAGGTTGTCTTACCTTGAAATGGTTAAAAAGCATCTGCATTTTGACTCGAAAACACTTCACTTTGTCATGGTCTACAAGATCAAAATATATATCTCTTCCAATCTGTTGTGCAAGATCTTCATCTCGTGCCACCTAAAAAGTATTATGCACGACCAGCAATACAATTGATCAAGCAACACCAAGAATTCTGGTCATTCTGGTCAAGTAAAAGAAGCAGTTGATTATAAGGAAATCAAGACAGGGAATCGATGATAACCTTTATAGTGGTGTAAAAGTCAGCCTCTTCTTTCTTCTTTTTGACAACGTGAGCCTCTTCTTTCCTTTCATGCTCTTTTGCCTCCGGGTCTTTGGTCAGCCTCTCCTTCAATAATCCGCAGCACAAAATAAGCTCAAATTTTCAAAAGTATAGCAACAAAAACAGTCAAACCTCAAAAGTATAGAACTAAAACTAGGCTTAATTTTGAGTCCAACAGTTTACAAGGCACTTCTCATGAAATGCATTGTTTCATGGAGAGTACAGGCAGAAAGATTACTGAAAGATATTGACAACAATCAGCAAACTAATAGTACAAGTTATTTGTCAATAACTTCTTCACCTTATACTCTTGATCCAAGGGGTGCAATTTCTAACAAAATCACAACAGAAAATGACAATAAGAACCGGAATTAAACTGAAGTCTATAAGAAAAGTATGACTGATCCAATGGGCTTTAGGCCCAATGAGTTGGAACTCCAACAAACAGGGCTCTGACATGGAGATCAAATCAAGTTGAATCGATCTTTTTGGGCCAAGAAAAAGACATGACCTTTGGATGACTAAAATGTGGCAACGATCCCAGTCACAAATTAACGTTAAAAAAAATTTGGTATGATGGCACGAGTTAGTTTCTCACTAATTGATGAATTAAAGTTTGAATATCCGTAGAGAGAGATACCCATGTTTAGTGGGCGATAGTACTTTAAATAAGATTGTTCTCAATAGGAGGAGACCCATACTTAACAAAAAAAATTAAAATTAAAAACTTAAGTGCTTGTAAAAAAAATAATAACTTCAGATTTAGTAACTTTATTTTATTGTTGTCCTCGTACTTTTAAAAATATAGAAATGTGAATTGGAGATAACCACTTCTTTTAAAAATAAAATTATCACGTAAGAGCTGATAATAAAATATTTTAAATCTAAAATGTCCAAACTGAATTTTGAATCGAAGAAAAGCATGCCCCGTGCTCGTACCCTCTATATTTTTCCGGTGATAAACAATTTCATTTCAAAGAAAACAACTGTACATCAAATTGCCACCCAATCTTTACTCAAATTGAAACAAGGTGAGCCTTTTCAGGACCAAAACTCAAGTAGCCTCTATTTTCTTCGTAATATTTAATATCTGTCCTGGTAGGGCAACACTGAGAATCGCAAATAAAATGCAGCAAAGAGACAATGAAATAAGTAATAATGCCGAAAGAAATTATTGGGCCAGCTGAATAGCAACTCAGACTGAAAAAAAGCTGCGGCGTAAAGCATGACACCTCCACAGACACAAAATACTGAAAATAGGAAAGATGAAACAGAATAGGGAGAAGAGAATGTTGAGAGATAGACGAAGAGAGTTAGTATTTCTGATCAAATAACCTGTTGATGATGATCACAAGACGGTGACGGTGCCGGCATTTGAGCGTCGGAACCCGAACCAGAGACTCCGATGACCTGGGCGTGGAGCAAACGATCCACACTCCTAGTCAAGGAATCCATCGCACGCGAGATTCCTTCAAGAGAAGACTCCAACCTGTCTAATCGAGCGTTAATCACACGCTGGTCCATCAAATAAGCAACCCTTTTAATGTCCGCCTCAACATTCAGTGAGCTGGTGTGTTCGGCCATCGGAGGTCACTGAAAGCACCAAATTGTGAGGGTTGAGCAAATAAACAGTGAAATGCTAATCAAACACAAACTGAGCAAAAGCTTCAGCGTATACAAAGTACAAACGCACATAATTCTCCCTAAAATTCACAGCGTCCAGAAATATACGCGCCGCGAAGGACGATGCTCAATCCCCTCAACGTAAATTTTCTTTTTATATTGCCATAAGGACTTGTTTGGTCTGAGGAGAGGGGAGGGGAAATGGATGGAGGGAAAATTTTTTTGAGTTGAATTTAAAAAATTAGAGAAGTAGGGTTAAAAATTTTTAATTAATTTTTCTTACTCTTTTATCTTATATATTCTCTTTATTAAAATTTTATTACCCCACTTCTTCAATCTTTTAAAATTCAACTTATAAAAATTTTCCCTCCCCTCCAAATCCCTCACACCAAACAGACCCTTATGGATTAAGCAAGCCGGGGGAAGCGGAAATTAGTTAGGGATAAGTATGGACTAGACTCGATTTAACATCAATCTGGGGTTCGATTTAAAGAGGGTAGCTGGGGTCTAATCTGGTCCAAGATCAATCCAAAGTCAGGCTGAACTAGACTTGGCCTAGTGGATCTCTGGACTGGTCCAGGTAGTTCAAGATCTAAATTTAATTTTTTTTAATTCTTTAGAATACAAAATTTGAATTTATAAAACACAATTAGAACCATAAAAATACTTATAACAATATAAAATGCGTCACATAAAATTAAAACATCATAAATTTATAAAAATATCCAACAACATTCAATAACAATAAAAAAAATTATGTTGGAAAAAAATATTTAAACATGATAAATACAAGTTAATAGGGGTGAAAATAGACTAGGCTAGGTTAGGCTTTAGCTAAATAGACTTGGGCTTGCGATGGAAATCCAAAGCTTGAGCCTCTATGTAGGCTTTGTTTTAAGTATGAGCCTAAGTCTTCAAAAAACCTAACAAAGCAAAGTAGGCCGTTAAATATGCTTAAAGCCTATACATCTAAATTCATAAATAATTTATCAAGCTTATTTAAATGCTTACGTTATATCTTAAAAGTTTAGAGATTCATTTTCATATGAAATAAAAGAGTTAGTAAAAGAAAGAAAAGAACGTCTAATGGCAAAAATTGTCTGAGCAAGTAAGAATAAGAAAAATTAATCATCTATTGACTAAGGAGATATATTTTTTAAAATCAATCAGGCACAAGTGACATGTAAAACTATATTTTACTACTACCTCCGATCCTAAATATAGGATAAAGTTTTTAGTGCAAATTGCACTAAAAACTTTGTCCTATATTTAGGACCGGAGGGAGTATTTTTTTTTCTTGT
Source organism: Inga oerstediana (assembly GCA_963210345.1). Lineage (NCBI taxonomy): Eukaryota > Viridiplantae > Streptophyta > Magnoliopsida > Fabales > Fabaceae > Inga > Inga oerstediana. The sequence continues at coordinate 63,724,889 of OY723408.1, forward strand.
AGAAAATTAAACAAACTCCTCCTATTGGGATCATTTTCATTTGAGCATCACTAAAATAAACTTATTGTAATTATTATTTGCAACAAATGACATAAATTAAGGGAGAGGCAATGCGCAAACATTGTCATCTCGAGTGATAAAAAAGAAAAGAAGTAGATGTGATCAATTGATTAATGAAAAAGTTAAGTTCATTGATAAATGATTAAATGTGAACCTTAGGGTTAAAACCATTGTTTTGAAACTTAAACCGGACCGACCGGCTTGTCCCAGGACTTAGCAAACTGGGCATGGAGAACCAGATCGGATCAGTAATTTAAAAAAAATTGATTTTTTTCTTTAGAATTTCATATTAATAAACCTAAAATATTCAAATTCTCATCAGTTTTACCTAGGTTAGCTCTCGTCTAACTCTGATCTAATCCACTAACTCTTGACCCAGTACCCCGACCAGTCCTATGATAGTCCGGGTTTCAGAATCTTGGTTAAGACTAAGTTATTAATTTTATAAATAATTTATAAAACTAATTTAGATTAAATTATATATAATTATGCATATTAATACATTTTTTTAAAAAGGAAAAACTAAATAGGTCAGGCCTGTAGGTTAGGCCTTATGAAAATATGTCTGATCTGTTTATCTAAATAGGCTTAACAATGGGCTTAAGCCTAAGCCTAGGCTATGTACCAAATATGTCAGATTAGGCTTAAAGTAGGCTAGATCGTAGGTCCCTAATAGGGGCTTAACCTATTTCCACCCTTACTTATCAGTTGTAATTAAACTTTTGGATAATTAAATATCTCCCAAAATACCTCATTGTGATTCCCCTTAATATGTATGCTACTTACAAAATATTATTTATTTAAATTCAATATGAACTATTGATAATAGAAACTAGAAATACAATAAAGAGAATCTCAACTCTAAACATATATACACATGAAGTATGTACTATATCTAGAAATATCTTCATTTTAATTTTGATTAAAAGTGTCAGATATATAACTTTAATTATCTATCTTTTTATATTAAGGGACTTAAATTGTGAGGATAATAACTTTTTAAAACAAAGAAAACCATATGGCTCTTAATATATATGAAAGATAATCATATCTTTTTAGAGTTTATGGTGTGCTACTATTAGCATTCGCACATCTTGTTTAAAAGGCCAAGATCTTTATACCAATACCTTTTCGCTCTTGGCTTAGGAATTTAGGAAAAAACATATATATATATATATATATATATATATTTCTTTGCGTACTTCCAAAAACAGTTTCAAAATGAATCCTCCCATGGCCATAGTTGGACTGCTTGCTTACGCGGATGGCTAAACCAAAAGCAACAAAGTTTTAGTAGACATTTCTTCCTCAACCAACAAGCTGTTAGCTCAGTTGGTAAAGGGCGTCATCGTGTAAAAAGAAGAACAAAAGTTTGAATCCTGATAAACGTATTTATTGAGAGAAGTGAGAACCCTTTACCCTCTAAACTTTGAAGGAAAAACCCTTAATCTAATTTTTTTAAAAAAAAAAATTCTTTCTCAGTGGTTGTTCTCTTTACTTAAAAAATGAACTAGTTAAAAAACGGACAAGAAGTAGAAAGGGGAGAAAATTATTGATTTTGTCATATACCAAGAATGTTTGTTGATGAACACTAAGCCAATATTCAATACAAGTTAGAATGAATAATTTATTAGGAATAAAAAATTTATATGGAGAAAGGCAATCTGAGGAACCAAGAATATGCATTAATAATATAATATCAGAGAGTTAAGTCCGAAGGCAACATTATCGTTGCCGAAACGCCACAAAGGATTTGTACAACGTAATACTATATTTGCACCTCAATTTATTGTGTTTAGAGAATGTTTTAGATTTAGACTTCCACGTGGCATTGGCATATGTGATTAAATTGGTTTAAAGAAATAAAAGGCGCAATCTAATTATTTACATATGCATGTAAGGCTTCATATATAATCATAAATTTCATTTGAAGCCAAGTTGATTAATGGAAGAAGGACTTAAAAATACTCAAACTCTATTTTCTTTTACTATAATTCATGTATTCATTATTTCCTTCATGGAAAATTTTGATGAACTCACGGCCATGCGTTTTAAACTATGTGTTTGGTATCATTTGAATTATAAGACCCGTTACGATGTGGTTTATTTGGTAATGAGTGGGTTGCTGGGTAATGAATCACACTGAATCATTGGCCACATTGAGGTACGACGGGTTTTTTATATTATCAAGCAGTAACCAGTGTTTTTTTTTTTTTTTTGAGTTCTATTACCAGGTATTCGGGTAATCCACTACTTCAGTTTTAGAGTCCGTAGCTGCCCCTCACGATACATGTGTCTCCTCCGAGTAAGACAGTGTTATTATCATCTTATTAATAATTAGTATGTGATCCATTTTCTTAATAACATTATTGATCCAAATTTTTTTGCTAAGTATAGGTATTCTTTTATTGGAGACAATTTTATTCGATACACTATCAGTCACTAAATATGGGCAATCCAATTTGCCGGAGTATGATTGGGTTAAAAAAAATATGTTTTGGAACCCGGACCAGACCGGCTGGTCCGGGCAAGGAACCGGTGAACCGGACCATAAACCGATCCGGTCCAGTGACCGAACCGGTTCACCATTTTTTTTATTTTTTATTTATTTTTAAATTGATTTTTTAATATTTTTTTCTTATAATTTCATATTAATAAACCTAAAATATTCAATTTTTCACCGGTTTAGTCCCAATTTAGCTCCGGTTTGACTCCGAATCTGACCCACTGACCCTTGACCCAGTATCCCAACCGGTCCAATGACCGATCCGGATTTCAGAACCTTAAAAAAAAATGGATCACTTTCAGGACTTCAAACTCACCCACACACAAAGCCCAAAGACTTCCAATTGGCCTACGTCCGAACTAGGCCTTTAAACTTTTTGAGTTAGATCACTTTAGGTATTAGTGATTTCGACCCCAAAAAAAAAATAATGATTGTTTTGTTGATACATTTGTTGGGATCTTCTAAATACTAATAAAGATTAAGTTTGGCGGAAGGAGTTAGTTCTTCACAATGTGACAAATTAAATCTAAATTCTTGTTCGGGATGTGCCGAATAGTGCCTCAAATATAAGATATCCATACTTAGGGGGAAAAAACGTTTTGACCTAAAACCATTGCTATTCCTTTATTTTATTTTATCCGTATCTATAATATTTATACGTGTTATTGGACATTTTGCATTATTCATTCATGTTGGTTGATTTGATTTAATCTCCAATGTCCACCATCTTCATCCCAAATCGATAGATTCTTTAATCAATTTCAACTGTGCTTGCATTACAACCTCGTTTTATTATTTTTAGCAATTTAAATCATAAATTTCGCGCACTTGAATGAATGTGGTTAAATTGTGAAACCATGGCATTCGCAAATTTCCTTTTAAAACCAAAATATAAAAAAATGACGCGAAGGATTCCATATAGACTTGTGTTTCTTTGCCATATAAAATAAAATGAAATAAAAAAATAAAATATAATAAAATAGCAAATAATTTTATATACAGAAATATTTACTACTCCTACTAAATAATGAAACGATAATATGATTCAGATTTAAAATCCAACCAAAGTCTACTGTTTTTTTTTTTTTAAAAGGGTTTTTCAACTCTATAACCGATACGTGTCTATCTCTCCACATTTTATACGTCTCTCCACATAAATGGAGACCTAGTCTGAGGACAAATCCTACAGGTACGGGCCGTGTTTCTTTTGAAAAAAAGAAAAAAGAAAGAATCTCCCCTGCATTAAATTCTATAGTTAATATTCTATCGGTCCGTTTGGTACGATGGAATTAGTTTTGATAGAAATGGAAATGGATATGGATATGGAAATGGATATGGAAATGGAAATGAGGTTTAAAAGTATGTTTGGTATGTCATGGAAATGAGATATGATTTTTAGGTGAAAAGACCAAAATGTCCTACAATTTTTTTTTTTAAAAAAATATCATCCAGAGCCAAAACCATCTTTGCTTTTTTCAAGGGCAAGAAGGAATTTGTCATGTGGAATTACAAATCTTTGTTTTTTTCATGGAATTCAATCTGGTGGAATTGATGGGTTTTGGATTCCACATGGAAATGATTTCCATGACCATTTCAATTGTACCAAACGCACTTAAGACATGGAATTAAATTCCATTTCTATTTCCAACAGCCCAATTCCAGCGTACCAAACGGGCCCTATGTTTCATTGTTTTGATTTCAAAATATATATATCGTTCTTTTATTAAAACCAATGGAGATTCAGCGTTAGAATAATAAACCCAAGGGAGTGAGTATATGAGAATTTAAAACCAACTACCACATGATCATGAAGTTATGAACCAAACCAGGGACCCCTGTTTTTCGCATTATGTTCGAGAATTATATTTGTCTATAGAAGTGTGTGTATCACTGTATCCACATATATGTGATTTGATTAAGATTTAATATATGATTAATTAAGGAGCAGGCCCACGTTCTGAGATTTGGGACTTTGTGACCTGTGAGAAGTCCAGTGGGAATCAATGTGATGTGCATATATTATAGTAGAATGGAATTCTGGCAGAGTGCATATATTACCATAATTCTTTTTTTATGGTGTTTCGGGTTTCTCCAAGTTAACCAAATGGGCATATACACATATTTATGGTTTGGTTATGTGGCACTTGGCTGTACCTCCTTCGTTTCCTTTCGTTTTCAAAGCTTTTAATAATGCCCTCCCTCCCTCCCTCCCTCTCCACTAAGGGGAAAATTTGTTCCGAATATGTTGTTGAGGAGCAATATTATCCTAAACTTTTTTTTAGATTTACTAAGGGGAAAATTTGTTCGGGATATCTTATTGAGGAGCAATATTATCCTGAACTTTTTTTGAGATTTACTAAGGGGAAAATTTGTTTGGGATATCTTGCTGAGAAGCAATATTATCTTGAACTTTTTTTAGATTTAATATGGCCCTGGAAGTATTAAAATGGAACAATATTACCCTTTTTCTTTAAGAAATTAATGGTCAATATAAAATTTTTAACGGTCAACATTAGTTTTTTAAAGATACGAGACAACATTACTATAGTTTGAAACCTTCGGGGTAACATTAAACCTAAAAATACTTTCAAGATAATATTATTCCTCAGTGAAAACTTCAAGAAAAATTTGCTTCTTAACTCTTTTTGTTTTTCAATTCACTCATAGTACAACATTAAACTAGGCAATATATTTGCATGAAACTCTCCTTGTTGGACGCCCTGCACTTTTTGCCCTTAATTATTTAGTTGACTTTTTTTAGAAAAGTTAAGAAAAATAAATTAATTAATTAATCATAACATATATTGTATATCATTTCATTCTACACGAGTTTAAAAGTCAAATACATCAGTTTGATATAAAAAATATAAATATAAATACCTGAAAGTAGTTTATTTATCTTCTTTAATCTCTCCTAGAAAACAATTAACTAAGTCTTACATTAAAGACCGGATATAGTATTACCTGTGACACTCAAAATAAAATTCATTTTGTATTTTGACTTTTTCATCAATGTGAATCTTATATTAAAAACTGGAAATAATACTTTTGAGATATGCTCACTCTAATCTTAAATATAGGGCACATTCTATAATAAATTCTTGATTCATAATATAAGATATTATGGGTCATTAATATTTTTTTAACAAATATTACCTGTAACCGCCCAAATTTTACATTCACCAAATATATTATAATTATTTGAAACTCAATAAAATGGTGAATATTCATGAATTTGAAACTAATGAATGTTAGAAATGTTCATATTCATGAAAATGAATGGGTAAAATAATTATGAAATTAAATTGGGTAATTTAAAATGTAAAATATTAAGATCCAAAAATGGAAAAATAATAAAGAAAATATTTGGTCCAAAAACAAACGGAATTGACCAAATTAATTCAAGAAAAGAAATTAGATTACAAAGGCAATGGTAAAATCATAATTTTGCCAATTTAGTACAATATTAACTATTTTTCAATTAATTGAAGTTAATTTCAATTAATTAAAGCAAATAAAGGATAATGTATATTTGGAATATTTTTTGTGGAATAAATTAAGATTTATGAAATAGGAAGGAACTTGTGCATAATTCAATTAAAGGAATTATGGAAAATGTTGGAACAATTAAGGAAATGGGAGGGGAAAATAGTTATTGGGATCAAGTTAAGCCAAGTGTCATTAATCCAAGTCAAGAGGAAAATCCTTAAACCTTTGGTGGGCGGAGGAGGGGACAAATCCTGGCAGGGGGTCTCAATGACACCTGTTCGGCACTGCTAGGGACCCCGTCGTGGTTACCAATGATCACATAAGGTTTGTACTTGACCCTCAAGTCAAACCTTTGATCCTTGGGGAGGCGACTCTTGGGGAAATTACGAGCACCCAAGAGGAGAATCCCTTAGCCTTTGGTACGCGGAGGGGGGGACAACTCCTGGAAGCGGGTCTCGGTGACACCTGTCCAGCACCATTAGGGACCCCGTCGAGGGAGACGTCGCGCCGTTACATAATGTTATTAAAACCAAGGTTGCTAAACAATTAATGTTATTAAAACCAAGGTTGGACTGCCCGGTTCAAGTCGGAAACCAGCAAACCGGTCCTGTCCGGCCATATTATCGGTTCAATGCTTTTTATTTAAAAAAATAATTTAATTCAGTTTTTTTAAATTTTCTTCATAATTATATATTAATAACTTTGAAATCTTCATTTTCTCACCGGTTTGACCTTAGGTTAGCTCTGATTTATCCTTGATCTAACATGTTGATCTTTGACCCAGTGCCCTAATCAGTTCAAGTCCGATCCAAGTTTAATAACTTGACGGCAACTTAATCATGACATCCAGCATTAATTAGATCAAAATAAATACTCCTACTAAATAAATAAAAGAAAAGATGAAGGCGCGTGTGCGGTGCATGCATTTGACAAATTGGAAGGAGCTGGCTGTGAAAAGAAAGCTTTCAAGTTTGTAAGATTCAGCGCGTGGAACCATCTCTTCGGTCCCTTCCTTCCTTCATTATATTGCTCTTTCATTACATTCGCCAGCGCCACACTCTTTCTCAAATCCTGCTCCATGCTTCCCTCATCTATCATGCTCATGTCCCCTCACTTCCTACAATTCCATTTGTTCCTACTTTCTCGTTAGTTCCTCACTTCCTACAATTCCATTTGTTCCTACTTTTAAATAATTTATTTAATTTTCTTAATTTCTCTAAAAAAGTCAACTGGATATTATATTAAGGATTTGAGGTGGTTGTGCTTTTTTTTTTATTTCAACACTCGTTTCCATTTTGATATGCGCAAGGCAATAATGAACAAGTTCCATAGGCAAACAAAAAAATACAGTTATACTGATAATGAGTATTTATTTACAGACAGTCATTAACAGAGTAGAAATTGATAATAATGACAAATATGTACAGAATATTCCAAAACTATTTCACATACAGAGTACAGACTATATACAACCACTGTATTCATTTTAGGAAACGTGCCATCAGTTTCCCTTCTCTGCATCCTTGGCTTTCGAGCCATTGGCACCCGCTGAGACATTTGGATTAGAAAAAGGGGTGAGATTCCAAGGAATCTCAGTAGAAACATACGATCAACACATAAAATACAAAAATTAAATATGCAATGCACTGTATCAAGTAAAATGAAAACTCATATCATCCGTGTGTACTATCGACACCTGTTTCCATTTCGATATTCACAGAGTAATAGAGACCAAGTTCCACAGGCATACAGAAAAGTACATATATACTGATAAAAGTATTTGTTTACAGTCCAAAGTTAAGATACAAAAGGTGACAATATTTACAACATAAGCTATCTATAACCATGGATTTTAACTTCGCCTCAAGACACGTGCCAGTCACTTTCCTTTATCCACGTATTTGCCTTTTGATCCGCTAGCACCCGCTGAGATGTTTGGTTTAGAAAAAGGGGTGAGATTCCAAGGAATCTCAGTAGAAACACACGATCAACACATAAAATGCGAAACTTAAATATGCAATGCACCGTATTTAGTAAAATGAAAACTCATATCATCCGTGTATGTACACAAAATTCAGGACCAACTAACCCGTTGAAACCCCTACATGTACCTCAGTTGAGTCCTTGACTACAGCTAGATAAGACTAGTGTACCTCAGCTGGGTCCTAGACCACAGTTAGGTAATGTGCCTCCAGCACGTGTTCAGATCACAAAATACAGTCACACGCATCATACAAATAGTCACATAGTATATGAGAGATAGTAGTCCCTGCCTCGAAGTTCTATCGACCCCTTTTTGTGTGCCTCGTGAAACGTGTCTATTTTCGACTCCCGATTCAGTCCTAAAATATTAAATATACAAGAAATAGGTCATAACCTATCCAAGTATCATTTGAGACACTTCCATAGTGTTTCTTGTGGTTATATTAACCTATGATGAAAATTTACCAAAATGCCCCCGGAATCCCGACCCGGCCTCGTCGTACCCGGCCCGATGGCATGTTTTCCCAAATTTTTGACTAGGGCTATCCTGACGTATTTTCGTCCAAGGAATCCATTTCCGGAGTCAAAATTACCAAATTCAATGTCAAATTATGAAATTGCCCTTGGCAGCCCTACTTTTTAGGGTTTTAGGGGCATTTCCGTAATTATACTTTCTCGGCCTTTTCTGAAAAAGTGCCCAACTGTAACCCCACCTATTTTTGCCCACTGAACCCAATGGAACTATCAAACCATTGAAAATCCAAATCTAAGGCCATCAAACATCCCTGGGCGAAATTATAGTGTTCTTCGGGAAAAATCGGGGTTTTACGATTTCGGCTCCGTAAACGCGTTCCTTTCTACTCCTAACCACTTTATTAACCATCTAATTGAGTTATAACAACCATTTGAACTAAAATTGGGCAGCATAGCCCTTAGGCACACACTTTTCCAAAATTTAAAACCAATGGCAATCCGGCGAAATTTCACCGATTAAATTACTCACAGCAGCCAGAATAGTTAATATACGAAGGTTTGGAAGTTACCTCAAGCTCCCACTAGCTTTTCTTGCTCTTGGCTGAAAACCCTAACTTTTAGAACACCAAATTTGAGCTTTCCAAACCTTAAAGAACAAAGAGGAGTAGCTTAGGATCGGAGTTATACGCGTTAGGAGCTAAATCGTCGGAGAAATCGGTTTACCTTGTGAGATTTCTTCTCTCTCTCTCTCTCTCACTTTCAGGTCTGTTCTGTGTGTGCAAATGGGCTGAAGATGAAGATGCAACATATGTTTTATAATATATAACATTATGCTATAATTGTTTAACAATTTTTCCAAAATTCCAAAAATGAAGTTTTATGTACATAAACCTTATGTACATGTAACCATGCTCATTAAGCCCAATTAATATTTCCTTATTTATGCCACATGTAGGAGACACCTAGGGGCCCCTCCCTATGGTTTCAATTGGCTTCACAACTTGTTTCGGTTACATATACACGTATAGTCTCAATTTTGGTCAAAATTGCACATTTTGCTCAAATTTTCCATAAATTCATATTAAATTGATCAAAATATTCTAAATATATTTTTCACCTTTATTTTCCTTAATTAATTGAAATTAAATTCAATTAATTGGAAAATAATTAATTTTGTGATATTTTGGCAAAATTACGATTTTGCCATTACCTTTTTAATCCAATTTCTTCTTTTATTTTTCTTTGGCCAATTTCCATATATTATTGGACCAAATACTTTCTCTAATATTTCTTTATTTTTGAACCTTAATATTGGGATTTTTAAATTATCCAAATTAATTCCATAATTATTTTGCCCATTTTCTTATGAAAATGAACATTTATAAAATTCATAAATTCCAAATTTATGAATATTCACCATTTTATTGAATTTCCCAACTATTTACAATATTTTTGGTGAATATGAATTTTGGGGTGTTACATGTACACAAAATTAAGGGTCAACTAATATGTTGAAATCCCTACATGTACCTCAGCTGAGTCCTTGACTACAGCTATGTAAGACTAGTGTACCTCAGCTAGGTCCTAGACCACAGCTAGGTAATGTGCCTCCAGCACGTGTTCAGATCACAAAATACAGTAACACGCATCATACAAATAGTCACATAGTATATGAGAGATAGTAGTCCCTACCTTAACCTCTTTCCTATCTCAAAGGGTACGCCTCGTAAAACGTGTCAACTATAGGCATCCAACTCGGTCCTAAAACATCAAATGTACAACAAATAGGTTATAACCTATCTAAGTATCATTTTAGACACTTCCATAGTGTTTCTTGTTGTTATATTAGCCTATGGTAAAAATTTATCAAAATGCCCCCGGGACCCCGGCCCGGCCCCGCCATACCCGGCCCTATGGCACGTTTTTCCAATTTTTTGACTAAGGCTATCCTGATGTATTTTCGTCCCAGGAATCCATTTCCGGATCCAAAATTATCAAATTCAATGTCAAATTACGAAATTGCCCTTGGCAGCCCTACTTTAGGGTTTTAGGGGCGTTTCCGTAATTATGCTTTCTCGGCATTTTCTGAAAAAGTGCCCAACTGTAACCCCACCTAATTTTCCCTACTGAACCCAATGGAACCATCAAATCATTGAAAATCCAACTCTAAGGCCCTCAAACATCCTTGGGCGAAATTATGGTGTTCTCTAGGAAAAATCGGGGTTTTACGATTTCGGCTCCGTAAACGCGTTCCTTTCTACTCCTAACCACTTTATTAACCATCTAATTGAGTTATAACAACCATTTGAACTAAAATTGGGCAGCATAACCCTTAGGCACACACTTTTCCAAAATTTAAAACCAATGGCAATCGGGCGAAATTTCACCGATTAAATTGCCCACAGCAGTCAGAATAGTTAATATACGAAGGTTTGGAAGTTACCTCAAGCTCCCACAAGCTTTTCCCAAAAATGGTTGAAACCCTAACCTTTAGAGAACAGATTTTTGAGCCTCCAAACCCTAAAGAACAAAGAGGAGTAGCTTAGAGTTTGAGTTATACGCGTTAGGAGCGAAATCGTCAGAGAAATCGGCTTACCTTGTGATTTTTCTTCTCTTTCTCTCTCTAAACTCTCTCAACTTTCTCTCTTTATTTCAGGTATGTTGCAGCACGAAAATGGGCTGAAGAGGATGATGATATATTTATTTATCATATATTTTGCAATATTTTATTTATTTGTTTTATTTTCCAAAATTTCAAAAATGAATTTATGTACATAAATCCTTATGTACATATAACCATGCTCATTAAACCCAATCAGTATTTCCTTATTTATGCCACATGTAGGAGACACCTAGGGGTCCCTCCCTATGGTCTCAATTGGCTTCACAACTTGTTCCGGTTACGTATACACGTAGAATCTCAATTTTGATCAAAATTGCACTTTTTGCTCAAATTTTCCATAAATTCATATTAAATTGACCACAATATTCTAAATATATTTTTAACCTTTATTTTTCTTAATTAATTGAAATTAACTTCAATTAATCGAAAAATAATTAATTTTGTGATAATTTAGCAAAATTACGATTTTGTTATTACCTTTCTAATCCAATTTCTTCTCTTATTTTTCTTTGTCCAATTTTCATCTATTTTTGGACCAAATATTTTTTCTAACATTTCTTCATTTTTGGACCTTAATATTGGGATTTTTAAATTACCCTAATTAATTCCTTAATTATTTTTGCCCAATTTCTCATGAAATTGAACATTTATAAATTCCAAATTCATGAATATTCACCATTTTATTGAATTTCTCAAATATTCACAATACTTTTGGCGAATATAAATTTTGGGGTGTTACATTTTACATGGCAAACTTTTCAACTTTTAACCTCTGCTCATCAGTAATAATTCTATAAAACATTAAATTTCGATCATATAAATTTGGTATACCCTTTTTTTGCCAGAAATTTGGTGTACCCTAATTCTTGTTACTAGGCATCTTTCATAAGAAATAGATTGTCTTTATTACAAGATATTAAGTGTAAATAAATTACATTTTTTTTTCAATATTTTATTACCTCTGGCTATCTAAAATATAATTAATTGCAACTTCTATTTCTTTTTTAGCGGAAATCATAGCTATTTGAAAAAAGATGGTAGTTAAGAGATTATCTTTATTTTAGACTCTTTATCCATTAATATACTTTTTTTAAAGGAAAATACTCAGATCAAGTTACTTATATCCATTTCGTCAAATTCTTCAATCATATGTGACCATATGTCATGTTTTTGAATTATTATCATTTAATTATAAATCAACATGAAAAAAATAGGACACGTGGTTTTATGTGATTGATGAACTTGATGTAAGTATGGTTTTTCTTTAAAAACATAAAGTAAAAAAAAAAATTCTGGACCATCCAATCTCATCTGAATGGTGTAGGTGAGACAAGCTCTCCCTGCTCATCAAAGGATGAGTAGGAAACTGGTTTCCATTTATAAGAACCTCACTTAGGACCCGTTTGGATTAGTGGTGGCAGAAGTGACATTTTTCAATCTGACTTTTGCAAACTTAAAATTGGATAAAAGTCAAATTGTAAATGTTATTTGTGTTTAGATTGACGGTGACATAAGTGGCTTTATTTCAAACTTAAACTTGTTTGGATTATTATTTGAAAAGCAAATTGAGATGGAAAATGACTGAAAAGGGCATGAATAAACTTGTTTGGATGATTATTTGAAAAAAAAAAAGTTTGGGTGAAAAATGACTGAAAAAGAAATAAATCTTATTAAATAATATGTGTGTGTGTGTGTGTGTGTAATAATTACATATTACGATAATTAAAAAAATATTCGTTCTATTTATAGACCATGTTTCACACAAACTAAATATTGGTCCTATTTAATATACAATACAACAACAACAACAATAACAAAGCCTTTATCCCATTAGGTGGAGTCGGCTACATGGATCGCACGATGTCATTGTGCTCTGTCGAAAACCATATCTTTAGACATATTATTAATCAAAAGGTCTCTCTCTATGACCTCATTAAGCGTTCGCTTCGGCCTTCCGCGACCTCATTTTATAGGACTCCAAACTGCTTGATCAACCCTCCTCACCGATGCATTCTGTAACATCCTTAAATTTTTAGGACTTAGAGAGTTAGTCATGGCTTAAGATCTATATAATAAAAGGGTATAAAATGATTTATGGGAAGTAATTTTTGGGAAAAAAAATAATATTATTGTTGTTGTTGTAAAATATATATATTTATAATAATAAATGATGCTGCTAAAAATAAATTGTACCTGAAGTATGTATATAGATTAATCTGGAATTAATGGGAAGAAAAGAGAGAAAATAAATATATTACTATTAAATATATATATATATATATATTATTTTATTCAGAAAAAAAAAAGGGAACCCTGAATGTACTCCTATATAAACTCTTCCTTCTTCTCGCTCCACAATGCGCCACTGTTCATTCCAGGTTCTTTTCTTTCTTCTCCTTCCCACTTGTCCGTTTTCGTCTGCCTTCAATGCGTTGAGTGATTTTTTTTTTTGTCAATCATTTTTGTTGTCTCTTCTTTTACTGATATTTCACCCTTGCTTGTCTTGTCAATCTGTCATGTTTTTCTCCATTATTTTTTTTTCCTTCACGTATATAGGTCATTCCATACCCACTCCATTCAATATCTACTGTTGGTGTGAGTGCCTTCCTATGCAAATATCCTATCTATTTATTATTTTCCCCCTTTTTCTCTCACACCACTTTTTTTTTCTAGATCTACGCTACTGTAGGAGTGTGAGTGCCTAAACCCTCCATGACCCCATCTTACAGTGTGTGTAACTGTGTACCTCATTCAATTATTTTTCTTAAATTTTCTTTCCTCCTTTCAAACTTCATTGGAAACTCACGTTTTATTTCCCTAGTTTTAATTAATGCATTAGTCTTGCTTTTTAGTTAGCAGCCTTTAGTATACTTTTTTTTTGTTTGATTTTTTTTTATTTCATTTCTTTTTGTATTCAACAAAAGAAAATTTGCATATGCTCCTTTACAAATCCTTTCACTTGCTGCATATGGTTTTGAGCCTTATATATACGTACATGTGAAAGAGTACTCCCAAGTTTATTTTTTTGAAATGAGTGATATCAAGCTTGAAACTTCTCATCATATAAATATATATATAGATATCTTGGCAAAAATATATATATATATATATATAGATAGATATAAATATAATATGGTAATATATGTCATGAACACTATTGCTCTCCCTTTCAACCTGTCAAGCCCGTAAATGTGTATTCATATATATATATATATATGTATATGTATGTATGTGTATATATATATTAAACTTAAATTTTTGCCTCATGTAAACATCTTTTTTTTTAATTGTCAGATAATATTATATTCGTTGGATCAGTGATAGAAATGAGTATGCGCAGTATTAGTTTTAAAGGGAAGTTTTAAAGTTTTAGAGTAGCTTTAGAATAATCTTAGTGCAATTCTAAAGTAGTTTTGTCTAATATATTAATAGGCTTATGTGTGTGTGATTTTATAGACTCTTATTGAGGGATTGGGAGTAACTCTTATGTGCTTACCTGTGTGCTAGGGAGTAACAGGTAACTCTGAATATTCTTCCATATACTTGTGAATAGTATATGATTTTTGAATGACTATTTTTTTTAAAAGAAAAAAGGACTGAATTATATGTATATGTGTTTGTATTATAAATTCTCAAATAAGTAGTGTTACAAGTAAATTTCTATATAACTCATTATATTCATATAATTAATAATTTAATGATAATTAATGTATTATTGGATTATTATTTCATTTTTAGCCTGTTTGAATATGTGATTATATTTGATATGAATGGAAGCATAAATTATTGTACTTTGTCTTTTAATGATATTTTATTTATCACTGTCATGGCGGTTGCATCTGTGATGGGTTAGAGTGAGGAGGAATTTGTATGTTGAGATCTTTTACCACGTGGTATGCCATCACTCGGTGCACAGTGGATAGTACTTGTCAGGGCCCCTCCTTCCATGTTTTCCTTTGGCCGGGATTTCATTGGAGCTGTGGGACATGTGACACCTCCTTAGTTGTATTCTTTTAAGGAGGGGAGCCATAGTCCAGACTTAAGCTCTACATCTTTGGCCGGGTGTATCTTAAGAACTGGTGAGCTTGGGACAATCCAGTCAAATGGATGAGTTTCTGTTGGACTATGTGTTAGCCTATGGCTCCAGTTAGCGGAATAAGGATAGACGGTGATATACGGAGGTTGCATCTTACATATTGCATATGGCATAATTGTATATTACATGTTGTAATGAAAATACAGCTTGATATAATGGTGATTAAACTTGTTTTTGTCTTGTATTAGGATTATGATATATATGAATATATATGTAATCAGTTCCTTTTTATCATATGAGTTTTGCTTGTGTATGGTAGAAACTTTCAGTAGTTACTGAGACGTGGAATCTCATCCCTATATATATTAACATTTTCAGGTGATTGTTCTAGTAGGGAGCAAGGGAAGGCACCTATGAAGTGAGCCTTGGAGGCTCTTTTGTGCTCTTAGAGCTCATGTTATGTCATTTATATTGCCATGACCTTAAGACTTCCGCATTTTTAATTTGTTTTGAGGAAATATTTTGAGGATTTGATTTAACACTATGATTTGGGCTTTATTTAAACTGATTTGTATTTTAATGGTTTGGATGTTGAACATCCTTATTGACGATATTTGAATTACTATCGTAAAGTACTTGGCTGTTTGATTGAGGTATTACACATTCAACAGCCTTCGTTGAACATGTCCAAACCACCTTAAATGACTTTCTACCATATTTCCTTCAATAGAGGCCACTCCAACCCTTTCACGTATATGATCATTACGAATCTTATCTTTTTTTGTATGATCACATATCCATCTCAACATCCTCATCTTGGCCACCCCCATTTTATGCTCATGTAGTACCTTTAAAGCCCAACACTCACTACCATATAGCATTGCTGGTTTTATAACAATACAATAGAACTTCCCTTTTACTTTATTAAGTACTTTCCGATCACAAATAACTTCCCTATTTAATATACAATGTACCTCAAAAAAAAAGTTAACATTATAATAAATGAATGGTTTAATTATACGTTCATACAAAATTTTTCTCACCCTACCTTATAAATAGGATTAAAATAAACATCCTCTCCAGGCTCACCTTACATGCGATTAAGCAAAAGAAAGGAATATGATATCATTAAAAATATAATTTCTCATTGCATCATCACCTGCATACGTCCTCTCTCTTTTCTTTATCCCATTACATATTCTCTCACTTCTTTTCCACCGTGATGCAAGCTAAAAAGCAACTCAAGATAGCTTTTGGACAATAAACTTTTCTAACATACCGCAAACCCAAAAGCCTTAATAGTAGGTGCATGTATCTAAGATTCACCAATAGGGCCACACCCTATCCCATAAAAGAATTTCAGTTTAATGCGCATTTCACAAATTTTATTTATAGCTTACTCATTCTAGTTCTCTTTCAAAATAAAAATTAAACATGACTGTCATGATTCAAAGGGAAATTATATGGTCCCCTTCATAAAACAACACCAATTATTCCGATGAAAACTTATTCATTACAAAATTTATTTACTAAATTAGTTAAGCATTTAGATTCTTGAACAAAGATAACTCTTATTCAGCAATATAGATGCAAAGTATTGTTATCTGTGCATAAATATTTTTCACTTTACGCATGATTAAAGATAGATTGTCCGTTTGACCCAAAAAAAGAAGAAGATGGATTGTCCGCAGGTGAAGGAAAGTTGCACCCAAATCCTTCAACAAATTTCAATCTACTGTTAGATAATAAATTTTGTAATAAGATATTTTTCAGAAATATTTCCTCATTTCAATTTTGATAAAATATTAATTTAGCCTGCTTTAAAGTAAAAGTAAAATGTAAAAATCCGCGTGGGAATGTGGGATATGGTATAGACATGACACGTGGGCCAAAGTAAGGAAAAGAGAGGGAGGTAGACATGGGGCCCACGGGGAAGGGGAAATCCCGCGGGAGAGGTCAAACTGTCATACCAAAAGCGTGACAGGAAAGAAGAATAACTATAAGGTAATTAAATTTGGATAGGTCAGTGAATTGATTGGGGTATTGGGTTAGGGGTTAGGGGTCAGAACGAAGTTAAATTAAAGCTAAACTGGGACCAAACTGATGAGAAATGAAATATTTTAGGTTTATAGTATAAAATTCTAAAAAAAATTAAAAAAAATTGACTAGGACCGGGTCACCAAACCGACCGGTTTAGTGCCCGGGTCACCGGTTTCCGGTCCGGATCAGATAACCCTGGATACCCGTTTCAATGGCACACTCTTCAACGAAAATTCAAAAAAGCGTGACTAATCACCAAATGCTTGCATTTTCTTCAACTAAGACAATATTAGTCTCTTAGTTGGTAGCACCACCTTAATAATGTTGACCACAAATGTTAGGTTTGAACACGTGACATGTGAGATAAATTTTCAATCTCTACCAACATGATATTCAAACATTGACCTTAGTAGCACCACTTTAAAGAATATAATAATAACATTTTACTTTAACCATTCAAAACTACTAGATATTACCCTCCTATTTTGCAATCTTCATCTTTTGTGTGCAAGAGAGAAGACTAGTTTACCCTTTTCTTGACACTTAATATTAGTGCTTCATTCGAAATTAATTTTATTCTCAAATGGTCGTGATCACGCAAACTCTTGTAAAGCAGTCGACAAATTTCTATTTCTATCCAAAACAGGGGATTTCAATTCAGGAGGTCAATTCTTAGAAAATTTCCAATAAAACCATTTGTTCTTGTACAGAGGAACTCACTCAAAGGGAATTCTTGGAAATTCTCTTTTGGCCACAAATCTGGTTTTATTTTCACAAAATAACACGCATATTTGAGTATTTGACAGCTTTCAGAAGTCCAAGTTAAGACCATCCCCTTCTTCCAATTAATTTTAGTAAAAAGTTTCACTAAAATTCTTTTATGTCAGGAGTTCAATAATTACGTAAGGGAAATTACTCAGTTCTTTGGAGAAAATTTTAAACACACAACCCAGCTTTTCATTATGAAAATCCACATGCCTTCCAAAACCAAACGAGTCATTTTACATAGCAAAAATATAATTCATCGAAATAATCAATGTGCATATCAATGTTAATATAAAATATAAGGGGTTGAGGGTATCGAGGGCAGAGTAAGTAAATTAAACATTAAACAATCATCATCAAATACTCTTACTTATATAAGACCCAAGAGATGTTATTGGTAAACTCAATTCATACAAACATAGATAGAACAACTCAGACATGACAAAGTTTCATCAAATACAATTATACAAACACACTCAGTGAAATTCACATGTAAACAGAAGCACACATTACTCTAAAATCCATGAGTGGTAGCAACACTCAAATCAAACATCAGTCTCAAATTCTGAATCACAAGCAATCGGCATAGCTTAGAATTGGCCAGAATACAAAAGCCTTGCAACTTCAAAAGAAATGAAGGCATCAATGCAAGCATATTTTACCTGAGCAGGAGTAAGCCACATATTGTCCCATCTGCTTCTGCTAATACTCTTCGGCTTCTCAATTTCCTTGTCAAGAACACGCCGGGCCAGAGTCTTGATTCCCGATTTCTTCAATTCCTTGTCCCCCAACTTGTCAACGGCCAGATCGCGCAGATCAACGAACGTTGCCACACTCAATTCGTAGTCACACACGAGTTTTTCCACATCCTCTTCGATTCCAACGCCCACAAAAGTGTGATTCGAGTTTCCGAGAAAATTGATAAGAGATTGGGGGATGTTCGGAGCGTGGAGGATTTGGAATATGAGGCATCGAGGGCCGACACAGAGCTGTAATAAGGCGACCGGATTCTCCATATTGCGCTGGAAATTAGGGCGCCATTCGACGTCGAGGCCGACGATGAGAGGTTGAGGGAGGGAATGGAGGTTGCAGGTTTCGGAGAGCCAGGAATCGACCATGGAAGGGGAAGAAGTGAGGAGTGTGTGAATGTTGTGAGTGAAGAAGGTAACATCGTAGAGATTGTGAGTGTCGTACGGAAGAGCGTGGTCTACTATGGCTATGGACATATTGGATTTGCAGAGAAAGAAGGACCTTGAGAAGTTTTTGAGCAGTGGGGAGGGTGGACTTCGTAATGGAGAAGACGGCCGGAATCAAAATTCAAAGGGCAAATTAGAATCTATGGGTACGAAGAAAAAGATACCCATCATATTCTAAATATATAGAGTTACTTTTTTTTTAATAGATCAAAAAAATTAATTAAATTATTTTACAGTATTTATATTTTTATTTTTTTCTTTAAATTAATTAGTTCGATTAATAAATTGATATATAATATAAAAATATACAACATATGATATAATTAAATAATTTATTTAATTTCCTTAATCTCTTCAAAAAAATCAACTATATCTTATATTTAGGATTAGAGGGAGTATTTATTAAGAAATATCATAAAAATTATAATTTTTTATAAGGATCAAATATAAAATTAAAAATATTAAAATACCCCTAACGAAATCTTCTATGTTCTCTCTTGCATCCTCTCTCACATTTTTTTTTGTTTACAATATTCCACATTCTATTTCTAAAACTAAAACTAATACAAAATTCTAAATTTCACTAAATTAAAAAACAAATTCTCAAGGTTCTTCAATTTTGTCAAAACCATATTATTTTAAAATCAACAAAAATTTTAATTAAAAATAAAATTATATAATCTTAATAAAATTCAAGGTGTTTTATAATTTATTATATATGTTAATCCAAGAAAGTTTATATGAATTTTTATTTTTGAAGAAATTTATGTGGGTTAAGAAAATCATTTAATGTTAATAAATTTTAAAAAAATCTAAACAATCTATTATATCTTGAAAAAAATATAAAATCAGTTTATTTTTTATTTTTTTATAAAATAGCTTAATTTATATAAACATTAATAATATAAATTGGGTAACTTGATGATATATTGATTAATTAAATGATATATTGATCATATTGATATGGAAGTTTTTGGAAAAAAAATTCAAAAATATAGTAATTCAATGAGATTCTAAAAATTAGGTTTAATGATAAATAAAATCTAAATGACAGATGAGGAGTATAAATATGTTATCATATCTAACACTGAAACTTATCATAATATGTTCTTAAATTGTAATTAGACTTTTTGGTAATTAATTAAATCTTTTCCTCAAAACCTCATTGTAATTCACCTGATTTATACACTTGTCATAAAATATAATTTATTTAAATTCAATATCAACTACTATTTTCATAATAGATACTAGAAATATGATAAATGGAAGCCCAACCCTAAACTTAGATAAACATGAAGTATGCATGATATATACCGATATATTCATTTTATTTTGATTATAAATGTCAGATATATAGTGGGCCAAAAAAATGTCAGATACATAAATTTAATTATATAAATTTTTTATTTTAAGAGACTTAAATTGTGAGAAGAACAAATTCTTAAAACTAAGAAAAACCATATAGTTCTTAATATATATGAAGATAATCATATCTTTTTACATTGTGTTTAGTGAACTACTCAAGTCAGGATTAGCATTCCCACATCTCTTTTGATAGGCTTAGATCTTTTTTTTTTTTTAATATAAACTGGATATTAATAAATTACAACATCCATATAGAAGAGTCTTCTACCAACTACCCTCTTTCATCATTTTCCACCTCTTGATAAATAAGTGGAGGATGATCAAAGATACAAAAATTCCCTGAAATACTGTGAGTAAGTTTTTCCAAATGATCCGCAAGGAAAAGGTCCTCTTTCGGAACATTAACAAATCTCACCTGCCATTGTCTACAAACTAGTGACCTAATCTCATCCACTACGTCCTTGAAAGGGTATTCAGGATCACAACCACGGACCGCTAAGTTAATCGATAGGCTTAGATCTTTATACCAATACCTTTTCACTATTGACTTAGGAATTTAGGAAAAAAAATATATTTAGTCTTTCTAGACGTACTAACGAAAACAATTGCACAAGGCATCCTCCAATAACCAAAGTTGGACTGCTTGCTAACATGGACGGCTAAACCGAAGCAGCAAAGCTGTAGTAGAAATTCCTTTCTCAATGGTAATTGTTCTCTTTACTTAGTACAACCATATGTAAACTTACTCCCAACCGAGTGTGATTAATACGAGAAATGAGCAATTAGAAAGATCCTTGTGACAAGTCTAAAACACTAAACAATTGCACGTATGCGCCGCTATCGAAAGACTTAACAAGAGGAGACAACTTATTGTAGGGGGGAATTTGCTTTTTATAAAAACATATAGTGATTGACTAATTAAAAAATGGATAAGAAGTGGAACGGGGAGAAAAAAAATTGACTTTGTCCTATACAAAGCATGTTCGTCGATGAGTACCATGCCAATATTCAATAAACTAAAGTGTATTTTTAGTTTTTTAAGTTTACATAAGATATATTTTTTATCATTTAATTTTATAAAGTATATTTTTGGTCTTATAATTCTAATACCATTAATGTAGTTAGTAGATAATGCTGATACAAAAAACTCAAATGATGACTATATAATTAGATCAATTAATCTTATTTTTAAAATATATGTAAATTAAAAAATATTTAAAAACCTGATGAAGGACTCAAAATCAAAACCTTAATTGTATAAAAATATTTTAGTTTAATAATTTAAATATCAAAACATCCACTTCATTTGGAGTGATTTGTCAGTTTATTTTAATTTAATAATCTAAATATATTATTAAAAAGAAATTACAACTTAAATATGCTTTGTCAGCTGCACAATCATTACTTAAATTTGTCAAATCAATATTTTCCGTTAATAACATTAACGAACTGTGTTAAAAATACAGGACCAAAGGTATACTTTATAAAGTTAAAGGACTAAAAATATACCTCGTATAAAACTTAAAGTACTAAAAATATACTTTAACCTATTAAATACAAATTAGAATGAATAATTTGTTAGGAATATAAAATTACTTGGAGGAAGGCAATCTGCAGAACCAAGAATATGCATTATAATATAATAATTAGCGAGGCAAGTCCGAAGGCCACTTTATCGTGCCGAAACGCCACAAAGCATTTGTACAAGCTGTCCAAGAAGACTATATTATTGTTGAATGGTGATTTATACAAAGTGTAGAGAATTTGTGGTTCTGGTTATGCATGATTGGTTATTCAACACAAGCCATAGAAGCTGGCCAAAAACCAAAAAAAAAAAAAAAAGAAGTAGTTCAAGCCCTAGACATTGACGAGGCAGATCATCTTTGTTGATCTATCATCTCTTGTGGCATGGATGCATTACTACAAGTTTGTCGATATATAATGGTGATTATTGGCCATAAATTATAGTTTCAAATCATCATATATGCATGTATTACATATGCTTAATTTCAAACCATAATATATGTTAAGGATTATTATGTATTTGGCTTTATTTTTTATAATATATAGTTATTATTTATTTTTATTTTTTTTTTATTTTTAATATTTATTATATAAAACATAATATAATAATTGATAAGAACAAGATAATAATATTAAATAGGTTAAATTATGTACAACCCTTTTAAACTTTAAGTCAATTGCATATAACCTCCCTGACATTTCAAAGTTTAAATTTAACCTCACTAACCTTTCATTTTTTAACTATTAACTCCCTACCGTTAAGTGACCATTATCTTTCTAACGGAAAATGTCACATCAAATTATGAGATGACACGTGGCATCTTGTGTAAATTACTAATTTCATAAAACTCTCTTGAACTTTGAATAATTGCTAAGAAATCCCCTGGGAACTTTGATCAGTTACAAATAACCCCCTAACATTTCAAACTTTATATTTGACTTCCCTAAAATTTTAATTTATAATATTAAACCACATGCAATTCGTTTTTATCATTTTCATAAATTTATTAAGATTTTTTCTATCATTTATCAATTAAAATACTATTAGTTCTTTTGTATATGGCAAAAACAAGAAGAATAATATTTAGAAAAATAGAAAAATACACATCAAACCTTTGATTCATGAAAAAAATTTGCATTACTAATAAAAAAATTAATTCGGGTATAAGCTATCCTTTAACACAAACATAATATTTAAACTATCAATGCTCAATTATCCTAATAATATACTTAACATAGATGATGATATTTTAATATTATCAATGCTTAATTATCCCAAGAAAATAATTAAATGTTATATAAATGATGACATTTTTGTTTTAATATTTTTTAAATATTATTCTTCTAATTTTTCTGTTTTTGACATACCAGAAAACTATTTTAATTGACAAATGACAGTAAAAAAATTAATAAATTTATTAAAATGATAAAAGTAACAACTTGAGTTTTAATATCACAAATCAAAATTTTAAGGGAGTTAAATTTAAATTTTGAAATGTCAAGGGAATTATTTATAACTGATTAAAGTTCAAGGGGTTATCTACAACTATTTAAAGTTCATGTGCTTTTATGAAATTAGTACTTTACATAGGATACCATGTGTCATTTCATAGTATGACATGACAATTTTCATTAAAAAGATAACAGTCACTTAACAGCGGGGGATTAATAGTTAAAAATGAAAGGTTATGAGGGTTAAATTTAAATTTTGAAATATCAGTGGGATTATATGCAACTGACCCAAAGTTCGAAGGGGTTTTTGTATAATTTAGCTTATTAAATAAAAAAATTTTATTTATAATATTCAAAATTCAATACATTATAAATAAACATCATACAATTTAAAAGAAATTAATCACTTAACCACTCTAGAACATTATCTTATAATTTTTTTGAATTGTAAAAGAAAATTTATTAAAAATATTCTACAATATTCTCTAATACATTTGTTGTAGATTGTCGACCACGTATTAGTATTTCAAAGTTCTCGTAACTATAAAACGATAATATAAATATGAAAAATAGAGTATTGATAAGTCTTAATTTTACCACATATTTTCATAGATTTTTGGGAGGTTTTAATGATAATAGTGTGCTTGAAATTCATTTATAATGCAGAATTGTGACTCATATTGATTTTATGAAATGGGTGATTAAGAATAGCTCAAGTGATATATTTTGTAGTTTCTCTTAAGTAATTGATAAGGGAATAATGATATTACATTGGTCTGAATTATCTTGTATGGAACTTAGTGGAAATTGGAGCAAGAAGGAGTTGGAAAATAGAAAGAGGGACTAAACCATATAGCCTAGAAACTTTGCAAGTAGAAAGAAGAAGGACCAAAGTGCATAACAGAGGAAACCTTTTCAGCTCAACTACAATTTTTTCCAGTACCAATTTTCCACTCGCTGTTACGCAAAGTTCGCGGGAAATCGAATGAAAAGGTGAAAGATTAATCTGGGCGTTCGTTTAAATAAAGGGGATATGGACCGAAGAACAAGAGGATGGAGAAAAGAACAAAAAAGAAAAGGGCTGCAGAATTTTTCATCTCTTTCCCTCTCCACCACCGATGGCAACATCAACTCTGGAATTTCGCTGATCAACTACCATGGCAAGAGATCAGCTGAAGATTAATGGAGTTTATTCTCTCATCATGAGTAGCTGATCGCTGTAATTCTCCCTGGAAGCGAAACTGAACTGAATCCGTGTACTAAAGAGAGAAGCTCATTGAGATTTGTTTTCTTCTCGAATTCTGTTTTCTTTGTTCTGTGTGAGTTGTATAGCTATAAGACATAATCGATTCCGAGTTATGAGCTTATATTGTGTCTAAAATTTTCAAATCTGAATAGAGCATTATAGGTGTGATGATCTGTTGGATGATCTTAGTGAAGAATTGTACTCTCTATTTTCATGTAGATTTAATCAGACATGCTGATTCTAGTTGCATCGGTTTGTTTGATTGCTTTAAATGATTTTGTGAGTAATGAACAGTAGCCATTATTAAAAAGAGAGTTCAGATCGGTTGCTCTATAATCCTCTATAGTTGATTAGTTGATCTTATCACTTTAATTTCCTATGTTATTATAGTTGTGTGACTACAGGAATTAAATGTAAGCAATTAATTATACTGACCTTAGCATTTATGGTTGGATAATGAAGGTAAAATAGAACTTCTGGGGAGAATTATCTCATCATTGTGTTAAATCATCATTCATTTCACTTGCATCACAATGTCATTTTTAAAGCAGAAAATTAGGAAATAGAATTAAGTACATAGTGAATATAATTCTATTAGCTCTCTACATTCTTTCTGTACTTATTGTGGCCCATAATATGCTAAGAATTATTACAATAGTTAGGTTCCTTAGAGAAGAATAACCTAGGTTAGGTATCACTTTACTATAGTTAGCTTAGTATTTTTAGTAGGGTTAACGACAAGCGTTATCAAGTATATATAGTAAAATTGGCAAATATTAAAATTTAAGCAGATCTTGGTCTAATTCAATAAATTTGATTTCAACAGACCTATTAAAATTTAGAAACGTGAGAGGGTGAACGTTCAAGTAGATCATGTATCAACAAGCTACTAAAAACTAAGAGAAAAAATTATATTAATTTTAGCCTATAAAATATAGTGTAATCATAATTATTTTTACAGCAATAAAATTATAAAAAAAATAATAAAAAAGTCGGGATTTTACCTCATCGTTTTTTCTTGCTCTCTTATTTTCTCCAACTTTTTTCTCTCTTTGTATCTTTAAACCAACAGCTATCATCAGAAATTAGATATCACTTTTCATTTGTAATTCTTCTTCCTAGATAATCCGACAGCATTGAGCCTCAACTAGTGAACTTTCGTTATAAAAAAAATAAAATGAAACTAAAAACGTTAATTGAAAAAAAATGAAAGCTTACCTGAGGAATAATCACGAGAGGAAAGAGCTGTAGAGCAGAGTAAAATCTATGGAAAGAAGAGTATGAGACTCAATAGGGAAGCTAAAAAACGTTTTAAGAAGGAATTGGAAGAGTTGTGTTTAATAAATTTCTTTTCAGAATCCTGCCTCACTGGCTGACCATGACCCCTGTTATTTTACGATCATATCTTGTATTTAGAGTTTGTCATGATTTGGTGCCGCTCTCGTGGCTCGCACCAAAACAATGCTTTACCCCTAGATATCTAATTAACTGATGCACCTCAACGCATTTCGAAGAGAACCAGCCATTTGATATTTTTAGAATCCTGCATTTTTAGATGAAATAATACTTAATGATTTTTTGTGAACAACTTAAGTATTATCCATAATATTAATTAACATTTCAGTAAAGAAAATATTAATATATTGATAGATTATTTAACAATTCTTTATGAAAAACCATAATATATTATCAAATATTTTTTTATATTACTTGATATTTAACGGTTCTTTGCAAAGAATCGTAATATATTCTCAAATAGTGTTTTTTTTTTTTCAAAATCCCCCTTTTTTATAGTAAATTATACTTAACGGTTTTTTCTAAAACCATAATATATTGTGAAATAACTCTTTTACTCTTGGCTCCTTATATTTAACATTTTTCAAAATCCCGCCTTCTTATATATGATGGTTATTATTTTAAATCGTTAAGTAATGTTAAAGAATATATAATAGTTTTTTGTAAAGAATTGTCAAGTATTATGATTTTTTTTTTAAATCCCATCTTCTTATATATATAACGGTTTTCATTAACAATTGTTAAGTATTCTTAAAGAATACATAGCGGTTTTTTATAAAAAAATCTATCAAATATTATGAAATAAAGTTTTTTCAAATGCCGCCTTTCCCTGCCTTAAGATATTAGTAGATAATATATATTAGATTAGTATCTTAACATATTATATTTATCTTAAAAGTATAAATATGAGATATTATTATATATAATTATATAATCATATTTTAACATATTGTATTTATCTTAAAAGTAGAAATGTGAGGTATTATTAGATATTATATCTAATAATATCTCATATTTATAATAATACTTTGCGGTTAATTATTATAACCGTTATGTATTTGTTTTTACTTATATAATATTAGAAGACGAATCATTTGTTAATGTTATATAACGATTGTTTCATAAGAACCGTCATATTTGTCATTAAATAAATGAAAATTTTTAACTACAACCATTATTTTTCTATTTTTGTGAATTATGCCTCTCAATACATGACGGTACACACATTTAACCGTTATATTTTATTGTTATATATTCTTATGTGACCTCCACCTTGACATACATAACTTTTATTCATTATAACTGTTATTTATTAACCATTATATAAACCAGAATTTGTAGTAGTAATGGATATCTCATAATATTATGATGTTATTTTTGATAAAGCATGGTGCAAAATTTAACCATGTGTCAACTGTTAGCTGTCGTTGTGGCACCCCGATTTATTTATAGAAGGTTTTAGATTTAGACTTAAACATGCCATTGTCATGTGTGATTAAATTGGTTAAAAGGAATAGAAGCAATTTAATTATTTATATATACATATGTAATATTCCTTCCGGTCCTAATTATAAGATAAAGTTGACTTTTTTGGAGAAATTAAGGAAGCCGATTAAATTACTTTAGAGTGTTTATATTTTTAGTATCCTTAGATTATATATTAGTTTATTAGTCAAATTAATTAGTTTGAAGAAAAAAATAAAAATATAAATACTCTAAAGTAGTTTAATCGGCTTCCTTAATTTCTTTAAAAAAGTCAACTTTATTTTATAATTAGGACCGAAGGGAGTATAATATATCTACATGTGGCTCCATATATACCAATGAAATTCATTTCTCAAAAATTACATGTAATGCTGGGAATAGAAGCCTCGTTGATTAATGGAAGAAGGCCCTAAAAGAACTTACTCTGTGTTTTTACTATAATTCACATATTCATCATTCCCTTTCCTGCATAAAAATTTTGTTGAACTCCCTACCAGACGTTTAATAAAATTTTAAAAAATTGTACTTGGTGTTATTTGAATTATAAGACCCCAGAGTGTCGTTTGTTTGGTGATGAGTGGATTTCTGCTTGATAAATTGCAAGTAGTTGGCCACGCAGTGGCAAGATTGTTTTATTATTACTAACAAGTTATTGGTTGGGATGATAAGGGGCTTCATCTCTGTAAGGAGAAGAATACAAGTTCAAATCTTAGGAAATATACTTATTGGGAGAAGTGAGAACCCTTTACTCTCTAAACCTTGAGGGGGAAATATTTGATCAAATAGAAAAAAGATTGCTTTATTATTATATTATTAATTTTTTTTGCTAAGTACATGTATCTTTTTATTTGAGGCAATCCTATTTGAGACACTATCGACTACTAAATGTGGGCACTAAATGAATAATTAATATTTGATCCATTTTTCTTAATAACATAATTGATTCAACTTGATGGAGTACGACTGGGTTGAAAAAATGGTAATGGATCTATTTTTAGTATTACCTCCAGTAATAAATATAAGACAAAGTTGATTTTTTTTTAAAGAGATTAAGGAAGCTAAATAAATTATTTAATTATATCATATGTTATGTATCTTTAGAGTATATATTAATTTTTTAGTTAAACTAATTAGTTTGAAGAAAAAAAATAAAAATATAAATACTTTAAAATAATTTAATTATTTTTTTTAATTTCTTCAAAAAATCAACTTCATCTTATAATTAATATCGAAGGAGTACTTTATACGCGGCCACACACAAAGGCTAGATTTATATCAAATAACGTAGAATTTCAGTGGGCCTATGTACGAACCAGGCCTTTAAACTTTTCTTTTTGTATTAGTGATTTTGGCCCAAAAAATGTAGGCTTCGTTAATTTATGGGCTCCTGGACATTTTGCATTATTCATTCATGTTGGTTGATTTTATTTTATTTTTCACAAAAGAAAAAGTTGCTTTGATATCATCTCCAGTTTCCATCATCTTGGTCCTGGTGCCTGTTTATTTTAACTTTTGGGAAGTATTTTTATAATTTATGAAGTAAGTATGTGAGAAGGGTTTTATCTTGACTTATAAAAAAATGCTTCTGTGGGTTCCCAAACAAACTTTTATAATTCCATGATTCTTTAATCAATTCCAACTATGCTTGCATGTGGCTTCACAACCACATTTTATTTTTAGCATTTTTAAAAATAAATTTCTCCCACTTGAATGTGATGAAATTATGAAACTATGTCATTCTCAAATGTCTTTTTATAACCAAATGATTAAAAAAATGATGCAAAGGATTCCATCTAGACTCTTGTCTCTTTGTTATATAAAATAAAAAATGAAACAAAGAATGATTTTATGTACAGAGATATTCATTATATTAAAACTTGTTTACTAATAAATAATGAAAGAATAATATAATCATTAATTATCATCATCATATTAAAATAGAGTAACATGAAATTAACAATAAATTTATTATTTTACAGCTTCTGTGGCTGTTTTATTTATTTAACCTTCTAATATTAGTTAAAAATATATACATATCTGCTTTAAATTTTTTATTAAAAAGTCGCTAGGTTTTAAACATTTATGTAGAGATTCGAAACAGATCTTCTTCCCCTTTCCTCATTGATTATTATTGAGGAAATATTATTAGGGATAAATTAGAAAAAGATTGGTATATATGTAAATTCTTTAAATATGTCTTATATTAATACTCTTTCTAGTCATTACTATAAGATATATTTACCTAATTTGATTAGATTAAAGAAGTTGGTTAAGTTAGTTAATATGACATGTACTTTAAAAAATAACCTAGTCACCTTCCTTAATTCAATCATTCCCTCTCCTCCTTAATTATTGTTGAAGGAGCATCAATAGGGGTAAATTAGAAAAAGATTGATAAATATGAAAACTTTGTCTTATATTTAGAACCAAAATCAACTCCCTAAATATGTCTTATATTAAGAACAGGAAGAGTATTATTTATCAAGGAACAAAAAACCGGATCGGGCAATGAACCGGTCACAGCACAGGTTCAAGGGTTAATGAGTCAACTGAGGTCTAACCGGTAGTTGAACCGGTTATATTAAAATATTATAATTTATGAGTGGCAATATATATTAATATATTTTTAAACATAAAAATGAAGGTTTTTAGAGAAAAAAAATGCTTAAAATCTATTAGTATTAGTTATAATGCCTATACTTATGTAATGATATCTCATTTTCTATAATTATTATATCTTTTTAAATAACTTTTTTTCATTATCTTCTTTATTTTTTTAGATTTGTTCTTTCTTTACCTACTTTTCTCTTCATTTTGATCTTTAACCTTCCATTTTTCCCTAAAAATCACAAAATATAAATTTGAAAATATAAAAAAAAATGAAACCAATTCAACCGGTTGAACCATCAGTTTTTGACCGATCCAACCAGTTTTCCAGTTTAACCATCAAATCAGACCGGATCAATGACTGATTCCCGGTCCGATTTTCTGTTCAATGTTATTTACCCATCTAATTATCATCAATAGTATTTTTGTTCTCCTAATTCAAAATTTGGAACACACACTGACCTACGTTTATATACCGTAATAAGGTCGTTTTTATTGTCAAATTTAAAATCCAATCAAACGCCAATGTTTATTTTCTTTTAAAAAAAAAGAGGAGAGAGTTTTTGAGTTCTCTGACTTCTATCATCAATACGGGTCTCTTTCTCCACTTTTTAATTTTTACGCGTCTCTCCACATGAATAGAGACCTTACCTCAGGTCAAATCCTTCAGGTACGGGCCGTGTTTTTTTAATTAAAAAAAATCTTCCACTGCATTAAATTCTAGTTAATATACTATGTTTTGATTTCAACCAAACAAAAAAAATTATTCTTCTGTTAAACGAACCAACGGAGATTCAGCGTTAGAATAATAATCTTCTGCCTGCTCTATGATCTATCAAGCACAATCTACCGCTAGCGATCCTTTCTGGTGGAGTATCTGGAGATGGCCCATTTTAAAGAGAGTCAAATTTTTCATGTGGCAGTTGTTCTAAGAAAGAATCCCAACAAACTCAATCCGAACTATGAGGGGTGTGAGCAACACTATTGAGTGTCGCTTTGAGTGTAATTGCGAGGAAACAACTATCCATACACTGAGCGACTATGAGTTTGTGAGTGAGGTCTGATTATCTTGTATTAACCCAATGTAGTACTCTGTTTTTTTCTCTGGTAATTTATAGAAATGGCTCAAATGGAATATGCAGCACTTGCCTGGCGAAAGGAAATTTGGTCATTGGCCTTGGCGGAAAGCATTTTGTTCGCTTTGCTGGCTTATTTGGAAAACCAGATACAAGAAGGCAATGGAAGGAACTAGTGACCTGCCCCAAAGATTACTGCATAAAGGTCTACATTTCTTACATGAAGTAGTTGAAGATGGACGGTTCAAGCATAAAATTTTCAACTTTCCAAACAGAGCATCGGATAGATGGTTGGCACCGCCAGAGGGATTCTTTCGAGTCGACGTGGATGCAGTAAGAGACAATCAGACATAGTCAGCAATAGGAGGAATAGTCCGGGATAGCCATGGTTCACGGATCTGTGGATTTCAACACAACATAGGATTCACGATGGGATCAACAGCGGCCGAGATTCAAGATATAAAAACTAGGCTCCATATATGCCATTCATTGAAGTTCACAAAGGTTAAATTATACACTAACTCATTGGAAGCTATTCAATTGTTATTCCAACCAAATGGACCAGACCATCCTCTCAACTCGGATCTTGAGGTGTTAGAAGCTTAATTTATCTTGATTAGGATTTAGAGATTTATCATACACACAGGGAAGCATTAAAATGTGCTGATTTTTTGGCTAAATTAGCTTTAAACTTGAACAATGAGCAAACATTATTGCAACATCCACATGCTTTTTGTTCGTTCAAAATGTTAGCTAACTTAAACTAAGATTTGGTTGTTTTATACGGTATTTCCTTATGGGATGTAATGGCTTCATATCCCCCCCCCAAGAGTTTCCCTCTTGTCATTGTAATCGGGAAAAAAAAAAAAAGAATAATAAACCCAAGGGAGTGAGTATATGAGCATGTAAAGCCAACTACCATATGAATATGAAGCTATGAACCAAACCAGGGATCCTTGTTTTTCGCATTATGTCTATACGTGTGTGTGTGTATCCACATATATGTGATTAGATTAAGATTAACATATAATTAATTAAGGAGCAGGACCACGTTCTGTGATTTGGGACTTTGTGACCTGTGAGTTGACCCGGGGGAACCAATGTGATGTGGGGTTTTTTACTAATATGCTGCAAACAGTGATAATTATTTACCAATATCCTACACGGTGGAAAATATTTACTAAAATGCTGCACTGAAAATCGTTCTTTAGGTGATGAATTTTAGAAATCGTTCACCTGAAGAACGATTTCTTCATTAACAATGCTTCGGTCCGCAAATCTATGCAAATGAAAATCGTTCTTCAGGTGAACGATTTCTAAAATTCATCACCTGAAGAACGATTTCAGTGTATTTCTCTCTCCTACCCCCTCTCTCCTTATCATTGCCTAATGATTAAGTTACAATAAAAAACTCCCTCTCTCCTCATCATTACCTAATAATTAATTTACATTAAAAAAACAATGATTGCTAAGTGATTGATGATGATGATGATCATAATGATGATAATAATAATACTAATAGTGATTACATAATAACAAAAATAATGATTGCAAAAGTAGGATAAGGAGTATATTGACCAAATAAAGTATTAAACAATTAATACTAAATAATAATTAAGTGTATATGACTGAAAAATGAAAATGAATTACCTTATAAATAGTGACTTCCTGTACCACATCTAGGTCTCCTCCGCATACGTTGTGGTCGTTGTTGTTGTTGCGGTCGTTGCTGTTGTTGTACGTCAAGTTCTTAAGATTCAAGCATTTCATTGATTTGTGTCGTTGACGTATTTAAATCAAACCACGGCGATTCATTTAAAGAAATGGATTGTCTAGGAATGGCAAATGCTTCATTTGATGGCCCACCATGCTCAAAAGTAGAAGTATTGTATTCAGTCGAAAATAATGCATGATCATCTAATAAAGATGTGAATGACTGAGGTTGAACAACATTGGGTGGGTTGAAAGGGGAAGATAATAATGGTGACATGTAATGAGGTTCTTGTTGTGTAGGGTTAGGAGATGTGAAATGGGATGATGAAGATGTTGACATGTAATGAGGCTGACTAACATTTGGAGGGTCTTCTTCTAAAACATTTTCATTTTCAACTGGTGGTTGGGTTGACAAGTAACCGCCACGTCGCTTGCTCGGTCTATCATGAGGAATTTGTGGTCGAGGCAACTCAATTGTTGGGGGAGCAGGTTGACGACTCATGTTGAATCGTTGTTCTCTAAGTGCAAGTAAAATGTTTCGTTGATCTCGAGCAACTCTGTCTCGATAATCAATACAATTTGAGCATGTAGAACGAGTATTAATTGTTAGCCTATATAACTCCTCTGCTATGTCAGACTGAAATAAATAAAAAGAGATTGTGTTATAACACTTATTATATGAAAGAAAAAATGGTATTGATGAAAATTAGAAGAAAAACTTACCGCACAACCAGTATCACCACTGATATGTTGAATCCATCGTCTTGTATGTCTCCAGTACCATTGCATGTATTGAGATGTTCTATCAAGTTCATCATGTGCCATTGGAGCGTTAACAATAGCATCTGACCAAGTATTCCATGCCTGAATAAAGGTTGAGTATTGGTCAATCCAATTTGTAGTTGTTCTACCTCGTAGTTGCATTGTGTGGTAATTTCCTAAATGAATAGGTTGGGCAGGAATTGGTTGCTGACGACCAAACTGTCTCATCACACGATCAGGGTGGTGCCATTCTATGATATTAAAGCATATCAAAGGAACAGAAGCGAGCCAAATTTCAGGTGTTTGTATGCAAAACTCTGGAATTAATTGGCGTACTTCATAAGATTCATATGGTTGCCAAATTATCTCGTCATCAACCATTTTATCTAGGAAATTCCTATATCTGAGCAAAGTCGTGGCACTTGGACGAGAGTTTTGTCTAACATTTTTCCATCTATTATTACAAAAAATAGTATCAAAATTTGTATGAGTTTAATACAATAAATAGATGTGAAACATTTTATAGGTGAATTTAGCATACCTGAAACCCAAAGGAGGTAAGAGATGATAGATATCTAAATTTGGATCTGGATACACAGGTAAGGGTGGTGCGATCATAGGGAAGCGATCCATGCCCATAAATGTAGTAATGACAAGCATCCTCCAATCCCATCCTCAGTTGGGTTAGTAGCATTACATAGTTCTCTATACAGATGAGCTAAAACTGCCGATCCCCAACTAAATTTTCCAGCTTCTTCAAGATTGTAAAGTAGTGGAAGGTACATTAAGTAAACCCGACTACCCGATCTATCTGGCATGAGGTATCCACCTATTAACCTGAGAATATATGCACGAGTAAATTGTTGAACTTGTACATCATCGGCATCATCGGGTAGGTTATTGAAGTTCTCTTCCAACCAACTTATAAGCAATCGTTGCCCGGATAGTCTATCTGCAGGTGGTCTAATACCTAGAAGCCACTCACAAACATCTAGCCAATTCAAGTCAGTTTGCCCAATGACAGCCATTCCTACACATGGAAGACCCAATTGTATAGCTACATCCTGTAACGTTATCGTACACTCTCCACGTGTAGTATGAAAGGTATGAGTTTCAGGACGCCACCTTTCAATAAGGGCAGAGACCAAACATCGATCATAATCAAATTGCCCTATTCGAGCAACACCATAAAATCCGGCTAATATAAGATATCCAATTATTTGATTAGGTGGATCAATCATCCGAGTAGTATGCATTACTCTTCTAGTGTGCAAAATCCTATTAACCTATAACAGAAAAAAAAAGTTAGCAAAAAAACATACAAATTATAATATATTGTCAATAGCTTGTACTTACATTGTTATTCCACACGTTTTCTGAAATATGTTGGTGTTGTAAGTACAAGAGGGAGTTATCCTCTGGGCCAGGATTGATGACATCTTGATGTTGTGCCATTGTAATATGTGTCTGCATAGATTAATTGAAAAAAATAGCAAAATAATGTAAAAGGTAATAAAATAATATTTGTAAGAATATAAAAGATGGTAAAAACAATTGTTCAAATAATTTAAAACATAATTTCATCTTCATTAACCATAATAATTTGTGGCCGGTTACACATAATTTATTGTCTAGACGCTAAACTTTGTGGACAAGTTGAGCGATTATGGCCAACTTGTCGACATAATCTGCACTTGTTTGGTTGATTGGGTGTGGTCCAATCCATCTCATTATGTATGCGACTTGAGCGAGGACGACCCTTTTCTCGAATCATTGATGGGTCAGGTATTAATGTAGGAGTATCAATTTGTGGCCAATAAGTCGCATCTCCGATTGGTTGGAACTCATTACTATATGCCATTTTCATGGTTTCCAACCTAAATACAGGATCAACATATTGCAAATGGTCAATACCAACTCGTGCACAAGCAGCAACGGCATGCATACATGGATACTTTTCTGCTTGAAACTCTCCACAATCACATTTTTTTTCATTCAAGTTAACCTTGCAACATCGACGATATTGACGACATTGAACATTGTATGGCTCAACAACCTCGAACGATGTTGCAATTCTATTAAATTCACGAACAACACAGGCAGATGCATTTTGTGTTACTACGTCTAGCTTCTTTGTTAGTGTTTCTGAAAACACTTGTCCAGCCGCAATTTGTGCATGAACTTGTCGACCACGATTCACAAAATATTCATTCACTCTATACATCGTTGCCTTGACTAAACCAGTTATTGGCAGACTTCGAACACCTTTGAATACACTATTCATGCACTCTGCAAGGTTGGTAGTCATATGTCCAAATCGTCGACCTTCAAAGTCATAAGCACGTGACCATTTCTCTTTTGGGATGGCTCCAATCCATTGAGCTGCAGGTGCGTGATGCAATGCTATCTCTGTTAATTGTTGATCAACAACATGACGTTCATAGGCGTACCCTACAAATAATAACTATATTGTTACAATGTTCATAAAATCATATAGTTATAAGATCACAAAAAATATGAGAAATCTCACCAATATTTATAAACTTATCTTTCAACCAATTTGTTCCATGAGCTTTGTGAAGATTTGATGCCACATGCCGCAAACAAAAAACATGATATGCTTGTGGTGGTTGCCATCCAACTTGGGGCTGAGCAACTGCTGCCAAAATTGAACGATGTCTATCTGAAATTAAACAAATTTCCATTCTATCTTTTGTGACATAGTAGCGTACGAGATATAAGAACCATGCCCAAGCAGATCTTGTCTCCCCTTCAACTATGGCAAATGCAAGTGGCACAACATTTCGATCGCCATCTTGTGATATGGCCATAAGCAATGTGCCCTTATATTTTCCGTATAGGAATGTTCCATCAACTTGTACAATGGGCTTTAGGTATGAAAATGCGTCTATGCATGGTTTGAATGCCCAGAACACACGATGAAACATTTCAACTGGTTGACCATTTAAATCGACTTCAGAGCATTGTTTATGTGAAAAATGTATGCATGACCCAGGCATAAAGTGTTGAACTGCAGCTAACCACCTTGGGAGTAAGGAATAAGACGTCTCCCAATTCCCAAAAACAGTGGCAACAGCTAATTGTTTTGCCTTCCATGCTTTCCTGTATGACACAGTATAACCAAACATTGATTGCATTCTCTCGATAATTTGTGAGATCTTCACATCTGGCTTATCAGTTACCATTGCCACAATACAAGATGATATAACATCAGCATCCAACTTTGGATGGTCTTGAGTCAATGATGTGCTCAAGCACGTGTGGGCCCCACAATATTTTGTTATCTCCCAAAAGTTTCTATTTTCTTTCTTGCATGCCCTTACTCTCCAATTGCAATTTGACCCATAGTTAACACATCGATACTCTTCATATTTTTTACATGAATAATAAACCTTAAATGTGTGATGAACTCGAACGGAGTATAGCTTGATTGCACGTCTTAGAACCCGGACACTGTTAAATACCTTTCCAATATATAACTCATTCGTATCGCTTAGATTCAGAATTTCTTCTAAATCATTAACCTCATGAGTCATATCTGGCTCAACATTAACTTGTGATAAGAAAGCAGTTGCAAGATCATTGTGCTCGTTCCCCTCTTCATGGTCATTGTCGTTGTCTTCATTATCATTCTCACCACCAACATTTAAATAAGAATCATATTCATCCTCCTCCTCGATTTCATCCATGACGTCTTCTACATGAGGAATTGAACATGATGCTTCATTGTTGCCACCATATAATAGAGGGTCAAATGAGTGGAAATTTTCCATGTCACCGGTAAACATGGATTCTTGTCCCACAATGTTAACATCATTGATTATTGGTTGTGATTCAATGTGGTCATCATATGGTAAATCACATATGTTGGCATACAACTCTGCACATGTCAATTGAGTTGAAAATCTTTGAGTCACCTGCCACATTTGTTGTATGTCCGAGTCATCTTCCAAATTGCATGCCTGGTACTGTGGTGGATTTATGCATGTAGGATATCTGTATACTATATTTGTCACGATTTGATTAGGAGGAAGTTGTAGCTTTCGTCCGATAACTTGCTTCAGTTTACTCAAGGTAATATTTTGATCAACTTTGATTATTTTCACCCTATCAGACTCAAATGTTACACCGGATGGGCCGTTACAAATTCGTCCATTTGAAAATATACAAACGAACTCCTTTGTATGATTCATCCTACTTCCTAAATATTACATTACAATTATTAATAAAATTAAATGAAATTGTCAAAACAATTTAAATTCACAATATCACATTTACAAAAATCATCATAAAAAATATTCATAATTGTCTCATCACATTATGCATAACACCAAGAAATAATCATAATAAAATATAAAATACTATTCTTCATTTACCTTTCACTACTTTTTTTTTTTAAAATTTTTGTGGCAACGCATTTCAAAATATATTTTATTTCTTATTATATTTTTGGTTAATTAAAAATTAATATATATTATCATTGAAATATACAAAATTGACTATCATAAATTTGGCGCACTTATTATTTATTTTTTTACTTTTTTATTAATATTTTTTCTGAAACAAGAAAGATTTATAAGGACTAAAATAGAAAATAAATTTCTGTGTGTGGCCAGAAGAGAATTCTGACAGAAATAAGGGTTTTTCTGTAATATTAGCTTTCACTTTCAACTGTAAAAATATCAGAGAAAATTATAGAAATACCCCGAATTTACAAAATTTCAATTGGGTCCCAACATCTAAAATTCACGTCTGGAAGCTTATTTTTTAACTGTGAAAATATCAGAGAAAACTACAGAAAAATACCCGTAATTTCAAAAATGTCATTTTAGTCTAAATATCCGAAAAGCGTTGGTTTTATCAACGACATTATGTATAAATAATATAAAATCAGTATTACTATATAAATATAACAGGAATATATACTTACTAAAATCTATCTTTATTTTAACTACACATACCTATATTCTAAATATTTTATATATTCTAAAATTTTAATCTATAACTATTTTTTAAATATTACATACCATTACATACGTTGGGATTTTTATTTTTATTTTTTAAGTTTTATCCTACCAACATTAAAGTTTTTGGGTCAGCCAATCTTTTAGCAAATATCATAAATATATAAATAAAGTTTCGCAATTAAGGTTCCTCAAAATAAAAACATATTTGCTAATATCATGACATAAGGTTCACATAGATGAAATCACATGCTTAGAAATAGAGATCAAATTTAAATTTTAAAGTCTCAAAACTAACCTATATTACCATATAGTACAGGATAATACTTACAGTCAAAATAAGAGGCACCTATTCTGCTTTTCGAAGTTGTTGAACCAACCACTGACCACCTAAAAATAAAAAATAGTCAAATAATAGTTATCAAGTGTAACAAAAAAAAAATCAAATTACATATTACAAACTACCAAATTAAGAGAAAAAACTAGAGAAACAACTTACCCACAACAGTAATAAGAAAAACAACCGATGCAAATAACCAAAGATCAAATGAGAGGAGAGAAAACGGTCGGAGGATGAGAAGCTGAAGCAATGCAAAATAATGAACTCTGGTCTGCTCGGAGGAGGAAGAGAGGCCGAAGCAATTGCTTTATATAAAGCAATACACGTCTTCGCAATACACGTCTAGGAAGAGCCAATCAATATATATAAAGCAATTCTCCACTGCCTGTACGTACGTGTTCACGGGTTTGCTTTGCTAAAATAGTGATATGATTAAAGAGAATATATGCATTGGGAAGGAGGAATCAGTAGCAGAGAAGCACGCGCATTGGGAAGGAGGAATCAGTAGCAGAGAAGCACACGCGTACGAACAGATTCCAGATTCCTGACACAGTTTTAATTATTTTTAAAATAATCACATCATATAGAAATCGTTCTTGTGAAGAACGATTTCTAAAATCGTTCTTCACAAGAACGATTTTGCATTTGTCAGAACTACAACTCGTTCTTCGCAAGAACGACTTCTTCACAAATTTAAAATCGTTCTTCACAAGAACGATTTTAAGTGTAGTATTATGGTAAATAGTTTCAACTTTATAGTATTTTGGTATTATAATTTACTGTTTGTAGTATTATGATAAAAAACCCATGTGATGTGTATATATTATAGAATGGAATTTTGGTAGAGTGAAATAAAGGAAGAACAATTTTGAACAAAAAAATAAAGGAAGAACAACATTGTCGATCGTGTGGGCCATATCCACACACACACATATATATATATATAAAATATACATAGTACTAGTACTCACGATCTGTTTCATTATATTATTGGACTATGATGTTACCATAATTCTTCTTCTTTTTTTCATGGTGTGTCCAAGTTAGGCAAATGGGCATATGTATAAATTTATGGTTTGGTTATGTGGCACTTGGCTTTCCTTTAGTTTTCAAAGCTTTTAATAATGCTTCTTCACACGCCTCCGAACTCCATTTATTTTTCATTCACGACATAGTACAATAGTATTAAACTAGGCAATCCATTTGCATGAAACTCTGTCCTAGTAGGACGACGCCCTGCACTCCTTACCCTTAATTAATACTTAATTCGGTTCTTAATATAAGGCTTATTTAATTTTTTTTAAAAACTATTAAGAAAGTTAAATAAATTAGTTAATTATAACATATATTACGTATTATTTCATTATATATAAGTTTATAAGTTAGACACATTAATTTGATATAAAAAATATAAATATAAATACCAGAAAGTAGTTTATTTATCTTTTTTAATTTCTCTCAAGAAAAAATCAACTATATCTTATATTAACAAGTGAATGTAATATTACCTCTTATACTTAATATAAAATTCAACTTATAATTTGACTTTTTCATCAATATGGATCTTATATTAAAAAATTGAAGTAATATTTTGAGATATGCTCACTCTAATATTAAATATAGGACGCATTCGAGGATAAATTCTTGATTCATAATGTAAGATGCTTTGTGGGTCATTAATATTTTTTTTTTTTACAAATATTACACTTAATTACGATTTATTAGAAAAAGACTTAAAGTGTAATTAGTGGATTTCTATACTGTTAAATATAGGCAAATTTAGGAAAAAAATATTTTATTTTCAGATAAAATTAATGAATCAACTTCATCTCCTTAATATTAGTTAGGCAAAGGTGACTTATAAGTTATGATATAACCATGTGCGTGCTATAAGATTTAGATTGATAATTGAAATATGATAAAACTAGCATTAAAAAATTACTAATAAAATGCTCTCGAGACAATCTTGATCATATTAGATTGAGTTAAATATTTGGAAAATGGAACCGGTATTCTGGAACTAGTGGATGTAGTAAAATACATATATTATGTCAACATCAAATTTGTTGAGACGTGAATCTGTTAAATCTATGAAAGCATTTTATTTTGTGAGTGTTTGACATCACTTATTTTGAGACAATAAATCCTTATTACGTAAATTGAGACAAAACTCCTCTCACATACTTACCTCGTATACCATAAATCAAGATTTATAAACATTTATTATATAAAAATAAACTATCCTAGAACACTGCAGCCTGCACTGTGCTTTTCTCCGCGTCGCCACGTATCAATTTTTGTTGACTAATTAGTAATTTATCATTTTATATTCAGAAGTAGAGGCCCTCCACCAAACCCAGCAGTCAAGCACAAGCACCTTAATTTCAAAAACACATCATTACCTCAATATATATATATATATATATATTTAAAATAAAAATTTGGCCAGCCATAGCCTCATTTAGTTGCCCTTTTCCCAATTTGCGTGCATTAAAAACAACACAAACTCTGTTTATCTCTTTTCAAAAAAAAAAAAAAACCTCTACCAACAGACATTTATTTTAGTAAAAGTGATTTTTCACTGCTTAATCACGAAATTTTAAATTTAAATACATATCAATGTAAAAAATATCTTGAGAAGAGTTGCCCCCTAATTTGACC
Organism: Inga oerstediana; assembly: GCA_963210345.1. Classification (NCBI taxonomy): domain Eukaryota; kingdom Viridiplantae; phylum Streptophyta; class Magnoliopsida; order Fabales; family Fabaceae; genus Inga; species Inga oerstediana. The sequence goes on from OY723408.1 coordinate 63,766,573, forward strand.
GAACAATACTTAATCTAACCAAGTTAAATGATCATATAAAAATGGGTTAAGGTGTAAATTTATTAATGAAGTTTTGTCCGAGGAGCGTCTGACACAAATATCTTTTAGAAGAGGCAAAAATACCAATGAACAATTAATAAGGGGTAAAAATACCAATGAACAATTAAAAAGAGGCATCCACAACAAAAACTGTTAAATCCATACTAACGCCGTTAGGGGGTTTCTTCTCTTATAATTTAACGCCGTTAGTACGGATTAACAGTTTTTATGGTGGATACCCCTTTTTAATTGTTTATTGGTATTTTTGCCCCTTCTAAAAGATATTTGTGCCATACGCTCATCGGATAAAACTTCGTTGGTAAATTTACACCTTAACCCAAAAATCCAAATAACCCCTAGCAAGGCCTCCGTCTAGGAAAAAGTTCAAAGCAAACTTTAGTTTATTTTTAATATTTTGACGAGGCTCTAATTCAAATATATGAATACAGAAAAAGTTTTTAGAAGAGATACAGCTAATTGAATTAACAAACTCTAGCTCTCCACCCTGGGAAAAAAGTGCAAAACAAACTTGACGGCTGAACCTACAGCAACTTAACCATAACATGCAGCATTAATTAGACCAAAATAAATGAATGAAAAGATGGAGGCATATATATATATATATACTCCCTCCGATCCTAATTATAAGACAAAATTGATTTTTTTTGGAGAAATTAAGGAAGCCAATTAAATCACTTTAGAGTATTTATATTTTTAGTATCTTTGAATTATATATTAATTTATTAATCAAGTTACTTAATTTGAAAAAAAAAATATAAATATAAATATTCTAAAGTGATTTAATTGGCTTCCTTAATTTCTTCAAAAAAAATCAATTTTATCTTATAATTAAGACCGGAGGGAGTTTTTTTTTTTTTTTTTGTGCGGTGCATGCATTTGACAATTTGGAAGTAGGCAGCTGTGAAAGGAAAGCTTTCAAATTTGTAAGATTCAGCGCGTTGGACCTTCTTTCGCTCCCTTCCTTACTTCTTCATTGCTTTCGCCACCGCCACACTCTATCAAAGCCCCCTCCTTTACTTCCCTCAACCATCATACTCACTAGCTACAAGTCCATTTATTATTCCTACTTTCTTATTATAAATAGATTGTCTTTATTATAAGATCTTGAGTGTAAATAAATTACAATTTTTTTCAATATTATATTATTACTTCTATCTAAAATATCATTAATTGCAATTTCCATGTCTTTTTTTTTTTTTTTAGTGTAAATCATAGTAGTAAACATGTATGAATTTGAATTTTTTTATTTTCAGAAAAATTAATGACTTAACTATTTACATCTCTTTAATTTTGATGAGGTGGCTAGGTGTGCCTTATATTAGGCATGGAAGAGGGTAGTTTACTTTAAAAAAAGTGGAACATAGGCTTTATTAGGGGAGAAGCAATCTTGCACTTCTTCCTCATTTCAAGTCCAACTCTTTTAATAAGGCATGTAATTGCTCCCCCCACCCATTCCGCATTTATAACAACCCCACTTAATATAAGGTACATATACCTAAGATTCACCAATAGGGCCACACCCCTACTCCATCCAAAATTTCAGTTTTATTTATAGCTTACTCATTCGAGTTCTCTTTCAAAAAAATAAAAATAAAAATAAAATAAAACATGACTGTCATGATTCAAAGGGAAATGATATGGTCCCCTTTATAAAACAAGACCAATTATTCCCACGAAGAATTATTAATTACAAAATCTATTTACTAAAGGTAGTTAAAGATTTCGATCCTTGAACAAGGGTAACTCTTATTTAGCAATATAAGTGAAAAGTATCTTTATCCATGTGTAAATATCTTTTATTTTATACGTAATTGAAGATAGATTTTAGAAAAAATTATTTCTAAGTTCCAAGGAAGCAACATATTATTAAAAAGGTCCTTGAATATTGTAAAACACATTCATCAGGTTGTGAATATATATTTTAGGGTTGTATCTAAGGACCTTTCTGATAATATGTTACTTCTTTAGAACCTAGTAGTGATTTTCCCTAGATTTTATGCAACGGCACTCACATCCTTAAACAAATTTCAATGTACTTTTGGACAATAGATTTTGTAATAAGATGTTTTTTAGGAATATTTCCCTGTTTGAATTTAGTTGATAAAATATGAGTTTATTATTCTTCAAAAATAAACGTAAAATTTAAAAATGTTAATAACTAAAATTATAAAAATTAAAACCAAGTTAAAATCGAATTTTTAGGATCATTACTCTAATTTTTAAAATCTTTAAATATTTTTAAAAAGATGAAGGGGGAGGGGGAGAAACAGAAAATGTTGAAGGAATCCGTGTGGCAATGTGGGATATGGTACAGATGACACGTGGGCCAATGTAAGGAATGTCAGGAGGCGGGTAGAGATGGGGCCCACAGGGAAGAGGAAATCCGAAATCCAGCCGAAGAGGTCAAATGGTCATAGCAAAAGTGCGACAGGTAAGGAGGATACTCGTTTCAAAGGCGAATTCTGCGACGAAAATTCCAAAAGCGTGACGGCCAAAATGTAAAACCTTCGACTCCCAAACGACACGCACGCCTCTCTTCTCACTTGAAATCCCTAAACTGTCCTTACTGACACTGGTTTTCCTCTTCCACTCTCGCTTCTCACTAACACTTTTTTTATTTTTCTGTTTTTGGCCATTGCCTGATCTACCAGCACTAAAATCTATGAGGAATAATTAAACTTAATTTGTCTCGGGAACTAGTTACAGAAGTTGGCGTTGATTCTAAATATAAAATATTAATCTGTTTTATCTGTATAATCTATATATTTCCAAAATAATCTACCAAAATTATAAATGAATAAATAATATAATGTTATATAAGGATATTTTAGGGAGATATTATAATTAAATAATCTAACAAATTTCTTTAACCTACCAAAATTAGTTAAAAAACTTTTGTATTAAGGACTGAAAAAGTGTTATGTTTTAGGGTTAATAAGAGTAGATATAACCACATGCACATCCCATGCCAGCTACCATCCATAGATATAATAAATGAAGAGAAAGGTCAATAGAGACGTTTGTTACCTAAATTAATATCATTGTTGATTCTTATAGTTTGATCCAATTTTAATTTTAGTTTCTTTCAAATCAATTGTTTTGATTCAATGGTTTTATGAGGATTTTGTTTGAATTTAAGTATAGGCATTAATATTAGAACTCCTTAAAATTATAGAGAGTAACTATTAAATTCAGACCAAATCTTTATAAAACTATAGGACTAAAATCATTAATTTGAAATTACATGGATCAAAATTAAAATTTGATTAAATTGTAAGCACTGCTTATGGTATTAACCATACTTTTTATCTTGAAAAAAAAAGGAGAGATTTTTTGACCATGTCTTAGTTTCCTAATGATGTTAGAATCAATGTTTACTGTAGTCATGTGGTTAGTTAAGTTCATAATGGAAGGATTGACTCTCTCCAATTTCATGTTTTGCCTTTGCGTAGAAAAGTCTTAAAACTTTATAGCGAATTAAAACAGACTTTATCTTGGGACAATTATGGAGTCCCTGAATTTCCTAATGGAGAAGCAAAGAGGATATATATATGATCATAGATTCATTGGAGTAAATGTCACACTTTACTACTCCCTCCGGTCCTAATTATAAGACAAAGTTGACTTTTTTGGAGAAATTAAGGAAGCCATATAAATTACTTTAGAGTATTTATATTTATATTTTTTTCTCCAAACTAATTAATTTGACTAATAAACTAATATATAATCTAAGGATACTAAAAATCTAAATACTCTAACGTAATTTAATTGGCTTCCTTAATTTCTCCAAAAAAGTCAACTTTATCTTATAATTAGGACCGGAGGGAGTATTAATTAACGAGAGTTTGATTTTTGAAACGGATTAATTATGAAGCTACCCTCTACGTACGGCATGGGCAAATATAAAGTTTTTTTTTTTCCCAGAAAATAAAGTCAATTCATAGGAAAAAAGGACAGTTAAATACCCTTTGAATTTCCAAAACCCCAATAAGATTGATAAGAAATGGAAAGTATAGAGAAATGAATGGAAGGAATCTAGAATATTAAAGTTTAAGGGAAAAGGCTTAAATACTTTATTTAATTCAGCTGTCTTCATCCTCTCACTAGTGCTGGGAAAACGGGCCGGCCCAGTCCAAATCCGCACCCTTTTAGGGCGGCCCAACCCGTTTAAGTTAGGCCCGCGGGCTTTTGGCACGTTTACAATTTTTTTACCATTCCTTTTTTGTTTCTTATTCTCATAAAGACTAAAATACCTAATTTAAAACATAAATATCATCAACACTAATTTAAAACATAAATATTATCCAAGTTTAATAGAACACAAACACTAAAACTTAAGTCCAAACCATAATTAATGTTTATAACCAATTAAATAAATTCACAGCCACAATCAAATAAGCCTACAAGCTTCAAATGTCAGTAATAATATAACACCTGATTTGGATTTTGGCGTATACATGCAAAAAAAGAAAAAAGAAAATCAAAGAAGAGAAGCTTCAAATGATGTTTGAATCAATGTGAGAGCATTTTTGATATGAGGGTTAGGTTAGGTTAACTCTACCTCTGACCAATGCTTACTGCCCATTGTCTTGTGCCCATTTTTTTTTTTTAAAAAAAAAAGTTAAACGGGTCTAAAAGGATCGGCCCTCAGAGGGCCGGCCCTTTTAGGCCCGCTTCCATTTTCAATCTCTAAATCATAGGCCCGGCCCTTGATGGGCTCGGCCCGAATTCCCGGTTCTACCTCTCACTCTCTTTCTCTCTCTTTGTCTCTCCCACCTCCACTTCCTCCTCCTCTGCTCTCTCACCGCCACCGAATTCTCTTCTCATGGTGGTAAGTTCTTGATGGAAGCAACTTCAATACTAGGTGGTGGCCACAGTTAGGGATTATGATCACCAGCTATGTGTTTACCAATCATCTCGACGGACAAGGCTTGCCGTCGGGGGGAGCCAAGGCATGGATTTCTCTTATATCAGAGACAATGATTGGCAACTATATTTTCCGACCATCTCATTGAAGGCGTGGGTTTCTAACCAAAGATCTTCCTTCTTTCTATCAGATTTTTTTCTCTTTGCTTGGTTCTTGGAATCTCATTCAAAATTATTTGATTCCTTCTCTTTGGTACTCTTACACTACATGTTCTGAGTTTCAATTCCATGTGGCAAACCTTCCAAAACACTTTAATTGCTTCAAATTTTTCTAATGCCTTGGATTAACCGGTAATTCCAGGCCCAAAGTCTCTTAATCTTGTCTTCAAAAAATTGCTCCTTTTTCCCGTCAACGTCTTATCTTTTAATTGTTTCGATCTATAAGTTTGTTTTGTTCTTTGAGGAGTGTATACTTGTACTGCGTGGGTTAGTTCTCTGTTTGTATTTCCCTATTTGGTTGCCCAGAACCAAAAAAAAAAGAAAAAAAGAAGCTAGGTAGGATGAAAGCAAAGGAAAGAGAACCAATTTCCCATTTAAGTAGAGCAATATATAATTTCCAGATAAATCACCGTGTTGTTTGTAGATCCTGTTATTTGAACCTCTTATTTGTTTTTCCTACATTTCTCCTTTGTGCTTTTTTTTTTTTGTTGCAGTGGTGATTGATTCACCGATTGGACGTCCATTGTCTTCTTTGATTGTTTTGAAATTGAATTGCTTCTTGTATGATTGACTAAAAGAGTAGTGATTTTGATAAAATCAAGTACTCACAATATGTGTAAAATGATTGATAAATAGTTTTAGATTTTGACCAGTATAGTAATGTGATTGATGAAATAAATTGTGATATTAACGAAATCGGTAATGATTTTGACAAAATCAATAAGTACCAATAAAATGTATAAAATTGACAAAAAATTTTAGATTATGACTAATTCAATCATGCGATTAACTAAAAGAGTAACGGTTTTGACAAAATCAATAAGTATTGACAATATGTATAAAATAATTAACAAATAGTTTTAGGTTGTGACCAATAGAGTAATGTAAATGATGAAATAAATGGTGATGTTGATGAAATTCGTAATGGTTTTGACGAAATCATCAACTAGTAATGCAAAACGTGTAAAAGGATTCATAGAGTTTTTTTATTGTGATCAATTAAGTAATGAGATTAACTAAACGAGTAATGATTTTGACAAACTCAATAAGTATGGAATTGACAAAATGAATAATAGTGTTGACAAAATCTGTAATGGTTTTAATCAAAACAATAAGTACTGATAAACTGTATAAAAGGATTAACAAAAAGTTTTGGATTGTGACCAATTGAGTAATGCGATTAATTAAAAGAGTAATTATTTTGACAAAATCCATAATGGTTTTAACAAAATCAATAAATACGGATAATATGTATAAAATGATTAAATAATGGGGGCTTTTTTGTTTTTTCTCTCAAACATGAAAAATTCATATTCTCACCTTATCCCCACTTTATCCTTTATATGTGTTAATGGATTTTTCTGAATTTTGGAAGTTGACTTGGTATTTATATATCTTTTTCTCAAATTTATACGTTGCAAAACTTGCAGGTCTTTTTTATTGGACAAAAAAACTTGCCTTTCTAAATTAAATTTAAAACCAAATCTTAATTAAACGACGTTGCTTTTGCGTCTACAATACGATGTGTACATGTTATACACACACCAAAATTGTGATATAAATCTCTCTGAGTTAAATTCTTAGTTAAAGTTTATGGTTTTATGCCATAAATAGTGTGTTTAATTTGTATTGAATTCATTGGTGGATTTTTTTTATGGTGCGATAACTTAAAAGTGCTATGTTTCCGATTCAAAAACTTGTAAATAGCATCTTAATCAATAAATGTTTATATATGTTTTTCCACGGCATAACCTTTTGGTATTTTTAAATTGAACGAGTGTATTTTTTCTTTTTTTCTTAATGATTAAAAATCTTATCTTTTTGTTGATATTTCTACATTTTTCTTGATTTCAGCTTCTGCCCTTTTTTCAGGCCAAAATACTTTATGATGTATAATGTTACCCTCTTTTTTTATGGAGAGAAAATGAAGGAGGAGAGAAAATTAAAAAAAGTAAATCTGGAGAGAATGATGTTTTTTTTCGTGCTAGAACGAAGGAAGAAAGTAGAAGGAAAGAAAAGTTGGGTAGAAAATGCGGCGTGAAAGCCACATCATTTTCTCTCTAACTTATCTCTCTACATATGGAGAGAAAACGAGAATAAAACTCATTTTTTCATTATTTTCCCTCACATGTATTAATAAAACTCATTAATAAATGTCACACTCGCATGCATTTAAGAATACGTTTTCCTTTTTTTTCCAACTTTGTCCATTTCTTATTTATTTATTTATATCTTTTTATTATATTTAATTTTAAACAATTAAAAAAATAAAAAACATTATCTGCTTGTTATTTTTTTAAATTAAAAAATAATTTTTTTTAACTTAAAAAATAATTTTTTTTATGAAATCAATTTCTCAAGATACTATATTCCATTTTAACCCTTTCAGTTTTTATTAATAATGTTAGATAATGTATAATTTATATATTTCCTATTATTATATTTTATTTAAAAAATTAAATACATATTTACATATATAGAAGGGTTTTTTAATCATTTATATACTTACTCATTTCCTTTCCTCTTTATTTTCTCTTGTCCATCCAAACAACGGGAGTGATAATATTTTCTCCTTAATTTTCTCCTCGCTCTATTTTATCTCCTCCCATTTTCTTTCCTCTCAAATTTTCTTCCCATCCAAATGGAGCATTAGACATATGACAACATAAAAGTATTTTATAAAAAAATCTTAAGATTCACTCAGTACAGATAATTTATAATCAATGTGATACAATGTTGTAATTTATTTTAAATTTCAAAAATTCAAATTAAAATATATTATTTATCATAATATTTTTAAACAATTATTCATATCAAAAGAATAATTATACTAAAAAATTGTAGCCATACTTTGATCAACTTAAACTACTCTTATTCTTTATTTATAATTAAATTCAAGATTAAAAGTTTTCAGCAGGGTATTCAAAGTCCGGATCGGGATCACCTATTCCCAAGTCCCGTCCCAAAAAGAGACCAGAAGTGGGAAACTATTTCCTGTCCGGGAAAGGGAATTCCTTATTTCTCAGAGTAAAAACCAGAAATTCAAAAAATATATCATTTTCAAAGTTATAAATCCAGCATTAGGCTCCCGCAAGCTACTTGTATGGTTCTTATTTGTAATTTCATAATAAAACAGTTTTCAAACTGTAAAAACATGATTACTCAGGGTGCAAGCCAGTCTGTGGCATTAGAGACAGACACTCTTCATAATCCAGATGTTGAGAGCTAGAACAAAGGATAAGAAAACAAGCCTATCCTACAACTCTATGAAAGGAAATAGAGGATGAGATCTCTAGATAAGGACTCAACACAGTCGACCCAAAACAACAAAATTCAGAAGTCTTTTACCTTCCTCTCCGGTTTACAAACAGACTAGAAACTAATGTAGAATAATTAGAACTTTCTTTAGTATTTTCGGTCAGAGGACGGAGGACTTGGAGAGTATTAAATTGGGTCCTGTCTACGTGAGTGTTTGGAATAGCTTTTTTTAAGAAATAAGTACTTATTATATAAATCGAGACAAAACTCCTCTCACATACTTATTTCGTATAACGTGAATCACGAATTATAAGTACTTATTATCATAAAATAAATTATCCTAAACGAGTACTACTTAATTGGAAAAACAAAAGGGAAGGAAGAACCATGGAGAGGAATAGAAAGGTTGCAGGAGGAAGAGAGACAGAGACAAAGACTCACGGCGTGGACGAGCTGGCAACAGAGACACAACGTGCCAAAGAGCGACGGAGAAAGAAGAGAGAAAGTCGGGGTCTCGGTGGTGTTGTCGAAGGAGAAGAGAGGGAAGCTAGGTTAACAAAATTGGATAATTTGAGGCTGGAGTTACAATTTTTTTTAATTTTAAATTATATAAATACACTTGTAACCCGGGACCAAGACTCTGAAGGGTTAAAAGTATGTTTGGATTAGGTTATTTTTAAAAAATAAGTATTTATTATATAAATTGAGATAAAACTTATCTTACATATTTATCTCATATACTGTAAATTATAATTTATAAGTACTTATTACTAAAAAATAAACTATCCCAAACAAATACTAATTAGATCTCATCTCAATCTCAGACGGGACGAGAATTTTTAGTCCGACGGTATCAAAACCGGTGCTATTTGAAAACCCCTAGTTCTCACAAAAAAAGAAAAAGAAAAAGAAGTCAATATATAGTAAAATTTACGGTCTAATATTGGTAATCAATCAAACAAGTCAATTAATTGGATTAAAAAATTCAAAATAAATAATGAAAGAGTCAAACATAAACACATATATAGTTTTTAAACTTTGCTGGCAAAAAAAAATATAGTTTTTAAACTTATATTTTTATCGTCAATTCCTCTGATTAAAAGATAAGCAGTTGTCTAGAAAATATTACAAGTATATGATTTAATTTTTTTAAATCAACACTTAATTTGCATATTTTCTCCAAACAAAAAGATAAGGATTCCAATTAAAGTATTCACTTTAAAAAATTTTCTTAGGGTATACGTTATCATGTTTTGATTAAAAAAATATGTGGTAGTAAGAAGATGAAGAAATGCAAACTCTTTTAATTTGAAACTGCTGATTATCTATTTTAAAATTCATGTACATCACAAATGAGATATAGTTCATATAAATATATATATATATATATATATATATTTATATATATAGGTATTAAGCGTAATAAAATATTAAGGGTTTGATAATTTGATTGCCATTAGATTTATTTAAAAAATTATTTTATGAAAATAATTTCTCATCTATTAATAGTAAATTTTCAAATAAAATTTATCTTAACACTACATTTATGATTTAACAACAAGATCGGCAGAAACTGGAGATGATAGATACCGCCCATAAATTATAGGATCGGGTATCTGGTCTTAATCAGTTTCAAATCAAAATTAATTTTTTTAACAAAAAATCAAATTTAACTTAAGATCACATGCATAATTTTTTTTTTTTTAAAAATATCCATCAGAATATCAGATATCTTCAAAAGTACACATGCATCCATGAACTACGATCATCACAATAAAATTAAACTAAATCAATACTATATTTAAGCATGATTTTCTAAGGGCAAATAAGTAAAAAGCAATAATGCCCTTAAAAATTCGGCTGTTTTGATTTTTTGACAGCAGAAAATTCTAATCATTCTTCTGGAGAATCTAATTGACCACATGAACCAGACAACGTCGTGGTTATATAAAGAGAGAGAGAGAGTGATGAAAGACGACGTATATCTGATTCAGAGCACTGAAACCTGAGAGAGAGAGAGAGAGAGAGAGCGATGACACATAGCCTCCGGTAAAGCACCCTCCTGAGATTTCGGAGCCTCTCTCGTTCTCATTTCCTCACGATACCATTACCAAAAACTCCCTCCCTCTCTTTCTCTCTCATCGCCACCACAACCAAAAACAACTCCTCTCCTTTTTCCCTCATAATCCTTCTTTTATTTGCCCAAACTTGATTTTCCATTTCGGGGTTGCCGTTTTATATTTATTTTCCGGCACCGGGGATGTCGTCCGGCGGCCCAACCCCCAGCTCCTGCAATACAAGCCCGAGGATCGCCGGCCCCACCATACCAAGACGACGCGTCGCAGACAATAATATTGCCGACCTTGAGAAACAGCCTGGCTATTATTCAGATTACTCGGACGTTCTTCTCGTTAAGGACGACAATAACGACTCTAATGAATCTACAGCCGCCACAGGTGGCGGGTCCTACCACCACCACCACCACTTCTTTCCCGCCCAACGCCCCCACGTCATTAGGCGCATCCTGCTTCGCACGCGGATGTTCCTCTCGTCGATGAGATCGGGAAAAAGGAATACAAGTCGAAAGATTTTATGGATGTTGATGTTGATGTTAGTTATGACGATTTTCTTGAAGGCCGCGTTTATAGGAGTTGCCTTGTTGGAGGTTAATAGGAGGAGCATAGAGAATAATGGTCAATTGACGTTGCAGAGGTTCAAGCAGGATTATTGGGCTTCTGCTCATAGCGCCATCACTGAGAGAGAAACCAACTTATCCAAGCATGTCCCCGAGAGATTGCTCGTAAGTGATCCTGGAGTTTTTTTTTTTTCCTTTTGGCCCCGTCTTGTTTTGATTACCAGATCCTCTGTTTCAAGTTTCTTCCAGATCCTCTGTTTTAAGTTTTTTCCAGATCCTCTGTTTTATATCAATTGGTTTTCTAAATTTAGAATAACTGTTAAGACTAGAAGGATAGACTTCGTTCGGTTTTTGATGGCGTTGGTTTTCATTAAAAAAACCGATATGCTAATTACTTAGCTTTGTTTAATTGAATGGATTTCTTTAGAGTGTATTATTTTCATATCTAGTTCAGAGTTGTGGGAGCTATGGGTTTGTTATTTCTATGACGTTTAGGGTATTTGGACTGGTTTAGGAATCGTGAGAGATGATGTAACTTCTATTCTTTATAGAATATCATGCTAGAGTTGTGAGAGATGATGATGCAATTGTTGGATGTGGGAAATTAGTCCCACATCGCTCAATTGTCAAGGAGGGAGGGAGGATTTGTAGTATAAAAGGGAGCCCCCTCCTCCCTTTCTCTTCACCCCTTCAATTTGCCTATTTCCTTCTATAAGGCATTTTGTATCTCCTATTCTCTTATAGAATTTCACTTGTAAATTATTTAGAGTGAAATTAGATTCTGGTATTTTCCTTATTGGTGTCCTATTTATTATTTATTAGCTGTTATTTGATATAGTAGTTGTGATTTATTATATTATTAAATTACGTCTAGAGACTCTGCTTCTAGTTTGTGATTTTTTAGTATAATTGGTTACGCTCTATATATCCCGCTTCCGCAACAATTGGTATCAGAGACAAGGTTCTGTCTGAGTATGCTCTGTGGTTGCAGTGTAATCTGATCTTCCACATCAGAAAAGAATTACTTTGGGCTTTTGTATTGACAGCTATTAAATAGTATCTGGAGCAGAAATGGCGGACAAGAAGATTGAAGTATCCACATCAAATGTCGACAACTCGTCGTTGACATCTTCGCTTATGGCAAGAATTGTGTCAAATGCGAAATTTGCAGTTGAAATATTTGACGGATCTGGACATTTTGGGATGTGGCAGAGCGAAGTTTTAGATGCCCTTTTGCAACAATCACTAGACTTTGCTATTGAAGAGAGAAAACCAGATAGCATGGGGGAGGAAGATTGGAGGAGGATCAATCTTGTTGCTTGTGGTACCATTCGATCGTTCCTTTCAAGAGAACAGAAGTATCCATACACAAAGGAAACTTCTGGATATAGACTGTGGAAGGCACTGGAGGACAAATTTTTGAAGAAAAGCACTCAGAATAAACTTCATATGAAGAAAAGACTGTTTCGCTTCACTTATGTACCTGGTACCACAATGAATGATCATATTACCAGCTTTAATAAGTTGGTAACAGATTTGCAGAATCTGGACGTGACCTTCGAAGATGAAGATCTGGCTTTGATGTTGTTGGGATCACTTCCCGATGAGTACGAGCACCTGGAGACTACTCTACTTCATGGCAAAGAGGAAGTATCTCTTAGAGACGTTTGTTCTGCGCTATACAGCTATGAACAAAGAAAGAAAGAGAAACAAAGAAGCGGAGAAGCAGAGGCACTAGTCACAAGAGGGCGTACTGAAAATCAGTCGAGATCAAGAAAAGGGAGATCCAAATCGAGGTCCAAACCCAGTAAAGATGAATGTGCCTTTTGTCGAGAAAAGGGCCACTGGAAGAAGGATTGTCCGAAATTGAAGAACAAATCCAAACACAACAATGAGAAGGCTGCTATGGATTCCAATGTAGCTGACTGTGATAATGAAAATTCAGATTTTTCACTATCTACAACGACGTCGTCAAAATCGTCAGGCGTATGGTTGTTAGACTCAGCTTGCAGCCATCATATGTGTCCCAACCGAGACTGGTTCACTGATTTCCAAGAAGGAGGATGTGGAGTTGTCCACACAGCAGACAACACTTCACTTACCGCATATGGCATTGGTTCAATTCGTTTGAGGAACCATGATGGACTGATCAGAACATTGACTGATGTTCGATATGTACCGGATTTGAAGAAAAATCTCATTTCTGTGGGAACTCTAGACTCAAAGGGGTTCAAAATCACCATAGAAAGTGGAGTAATGAAGATACTTTCCGGTGCACTGGTAGTAATGAAGGGTATACGGAAGAACAATAACACGTACCACTATCAAGGTAGTACGGTTATTGGAACAGCAGCAGTGACATCCAGTGATGAGAAGGAAGTAGAAGCGACGAGATTGTGGCATATGCGCTTGGGACATGCTGGAGGTAAATCCTTAAAAACTCTATCAGATCAAGGGTTGTTAAAAGGATTAAAGCATTGCAGTTTGGATTTTTGTGAGCACTGTGTAAAGGGGAAGCAGACAAGGGTTAAGTTTGGAACAGCTATCCATAATACAAAAGGTATTTTGGATTATGTTCACTCTGATGTTTGGGGTCCTTCCAAAACACCGTCATTGGGAGGAAAGCATTATTTTGTAACCTTTGTTGATGATTTTTCCCGAAGAGTTTGGGTGTATACAATGAAGACGAAGGATGAAGTGTTGGGAATCTTTCTCAAATGGAAAGCGATGATAGAAACACAAACAACCAGGAGGATCAAATGTCTTCGTACAGATAACGGAGGAGAATACAAAAATGATCCTTTCCAGAAGATTTGTGAGGAAGATGGCATTGTCAGACACTTCACCGTCAGGCATACACCACAACAGAATGGAGTGGCAGAACGCATGAACCGGACTTTGCTGGAGAAGGTTCGGTGTATGTTGTCCAATGCTGGCTTGGGCAAAGAATTTTGGGCTGAGGCAATTACATATGCGAGCCACCTCATTAATCGTCTACCATCTTCTGCTATTGGTGGTAAGACACCCTTGGAACAATGGTATGAAAAACCTGCTACAGATTACGATTCTTTACATGTATTTGGCTCAACTGCATATTACCATGTGAAAGAATCAAAATTGGATCCGAGAGCAAAGAAAGCCATTTTTTTGGGAATCACTTCTGGAGTCAAAGGATATCGTTTATGGTGTCCAGAGACAAAGAAGATTGTATTCAGTAGGGATGTTACCTTTGATGAATCTGCCATGGTGAGAAAGGTAGCAGCTGAAGATATCAAGCAAGATGATGGTGTTTCTAAGCAGGTGGAGTTTGAAGGAAAGTTGATTTTCCCAGTACAAGGTGTAGACCGGGAAACAAAAGAAGACTTTCCTGTAGCAGATGAAGAGCCAGTTGAAAGAGAGGTTTCAACTCATGAACCTCAACAGCAACATGAATCAATAGCAACCAGCAAGCCAAAACGAACAATAAGAAAGCCTACTCGTTTCGAAGACATGGTGGCTTGTGCAACCTCAATTGCAGCTGATGATATTCCTTCAACTTACAAGTGGGCTATCCAGAGCTCAGAGAAGGATAAGTGGAGGAATGCCATGAATGAAGAAATGCAGTCCCTTCATCAGAACGGTACGTGGAAATTGGCCAAACTCCCGAAGGGTAAGAAGGAAATTGGTTGCAAATGGGTATATGCAAAGAAAGAAGGATTTCCTGACCAAGGTGATGTACGCTACAAAGCAAGATTGGTAGCTAAAGGCTATGCTCAGAAGGAGGGAATTGATTACAATGAGGTATTTTCTCCAGTTGTGAAACATTCCTCTATTAGAATTTTGTTGGCTTTGGTAGCACAGTTGGATTTGGAACTAGTTCAGATGGATGTTAAAACTGCATTTCTAAATGGAGACTTGGAAGAGGAAATCTACATGACTCAGCCGGAAGGATTCAAAGTTGCTGGAAATGAGAATATGGTGTGTAAACTTGAAAAATCGTTATACGGATTGAAACAATCTTCGAGACAATGGTATAAACGATTTGACAAGTTTATGTTGCGGCATAAGTACAAAAGAAGCAGATATGATCATTGTGTTTATTTGCGAAAGCTTGAAGATGGATCCTTTATATATCTCCTCTTATATGTTGATGATATGTTGATAGCTTCAAAAAATCAGGCAGAAATTGAGAAGCTGAAGGTTCAACTAAAAGGGGAATTTGAGATGAAGGACTTAGGAGAGGCAAAGAAGATTCTCGGCATGGAGATAACAAGAGATAGACAATCAAAGAAACTCTTTTTATCTCAGAAGGAGTATTTGAAGAGAGTGTTAAATCGATTTGGTATGGATGAGAGAACGAAGCCGGTTAGCACTCCACTTGCCCCTCATTTTAAGCTTAGTGCTGATATGTCGCCGAAGGATGAAGATGAACGAGAATATATGTCAAGGGTACCATATGCAAATGCTGTTGGTAGCTTGATGTATGCGATGGTTTGTACGAGACCTGACATTTCACAAGCTGTTGGAGTTGTGAGTAGGTATATGCATGATCCAGGAAAGGAGCATTGGCAAGCTGTGAAATGGATTCTACGGTATATATGTAATACCGTGGATGTTGGTTTGGTTTTTGAGCAGGAAGATGACCGATCTTTAGTTGGGTATTGTGACTCAGATTTTGCAGGTGATTTGGACAAACGAAGATCAACTACTGGTTATGTGTTTACTCTTGCAAAGGCACCAGTTAGTTGGAAGTCGACTTTGCAGTCAACAGTTGCTTTGTCTACCACAGAGGCAGAGTACATGGCAATTACAGAGGCTGTGAAGGAGGCAATTTGGCTTCAAGGATTGCTAGGAGAACTTGGTATTGGTCAAGAAGACATCATAGTATTTTGTGATAGCCAAAGTGCTATTCAATTAGCAAAGAACCAAGTTTACCATGCAAGGACGAAGCACATTGATGTTCGATATCACTTCGTACGAGAAATTTTAGAAGAAGGTGGAGTCATGATACAGAAGATACGAACGAGCGAGAATCCTGCTGATATGCTGACAAAGGTGGTGACCTCTGTCAAATTTCAACATTGTTTGGATTTGATCAACATTGTTGAACATTGATTGTTGAATTGTAAATAGAATTTGTAATTAGGAGAATTTGTATGTGGGAATTTTCCCAAGGTGGAGATTTGTTGGATGTGGGAAATTAGTCCCACATCGCTCAATTGTCAAGGAGGGAGGGAGGATTTGTAGTATAAAAGGGAGCCCCCTCCTCCCTTTCTCTTCACCCCTTCAATTTGCCTATTTCCTTCTATAAGGCATTTTGTATCTCCTATTCTCTTATAGAATTTCACTTGTAAATTATTTAGAGTGAAATTAGATTCTGGTATTTTCCTTATTGGTGTCCTATTTATTATTTATTAGCTGTTATTTGATATAGTAGTTGTGATTTATTATATTATTAAATTACGTCTAGAGACTCTGCTTCTAGTTTGTGATTTTTTAGTATAATTGGTTACGCTCTATATATCCCGCTTCCGCAACAGCAATGAGCTTAATTTTATAAAATATAACCCAATAGTTGAGAGATGGTGATGTAACTGTCACTTTTACTGCCCCAGATCACTTTTTAAATACTTTCACTTTTCATGGTTTTAGATTTTAATGCTTTCTTTTCTTTGTTCTGTTCCATTTCTTTTCTAAAGACCGAGGAAATATGGATGACGCCCAACAGTGACAACTACTATAAATGCATCTCTCAGCCTAGGAGTCGAACAAGTATGTATGACTGCTTGATCTGAATTCTTATAAAGCATTTATTTATGAGTGTGTTTAATGTATATTTTTTTATGACTCATTTGTTCCACGTTTATAACTTTTCAGGGGCTAATCCAAAAACAAATGGCTACCTCCTTGTTTATGCCAACGGCGGATTAAATCAAATGAGAACAGGAGTAAGATCGAATGAAATATAAGACTGTAATAGTTGTTCTGTTTTTGATACTTTCCATCGCTAATTCTCAGAACCTGCTTTATTTTGTAGATATGTGATATGGTTGCAATTGCAAAGCTCATGAAAGCCACTCTGGTTCTTCCTTTACTTGATCATAAATCCTTTTGGATCGATCCCAGGTAAATTTTCTATTTCATCATTGTGTTGCTTGTAATTTGACTCCTCACAATGTCTTTTTTTTTTGCTGAAACATAATTGTCCCTCTGATATATATTTCAGTGACTTTAAAGATATTTTTGACTGGAGGCACTTCATGAATGTTTTAAAAGAGGACATTGACATAGTCGAGTATGTTCCAACCGAGTATGCTAATGTTGTACCTCTTAGGAAGGCTCCTGTTTCCTGGTCAAAGGTGTGGAAATAATAATCCAAGTATGTGACTAGATTCAAACAATTCCTGCTATGTGAGATATAGTGTTACTTAGATATACTTGATGATATTTGCAGGCTAGTTATTACAGAAACGAGATGGCCAAAATGTTAGAACGCCGCGGCGTCATGCTCTTTACTCACACAGATTCCAGACTCGCCAATAACGGCCTTGCTTCTCATATCCAGAAGCTCAGGTGTCGTGCCAATTATGAAGCTCTCCGGTATTCGCCGGAGATCGAGGAGCTCGGAAAAACTCTAGTCAACAGGCTAAGATCCAACAATGAACCATATATTGCCCTTCATTTAAGGTAATCAATCGTCTTGTATTCTATCACACCCATTTGCTCGTTCTTGTTTAAGTTATGAGCCATCAACAACAATAAAGCGTTCTCTCACTAGGTGAAGTCGGCTACATAGATCACCAGATCTTTAGATAGGTTATTAACCAATACATCCCACTCTATAACATCATTGAAGTTATGAACTGCCAAACTGAGATTTTCTTGTTTGAATTCTTTCTTTTGGAAATAGATATGAGAAAGACATGTTGTCCTTTACGGGATGCAGTCATAATCTCACAGCGAAGGAGGCTGAGGCACTGAAGAAAATGAGGTATGAAACTAAGCATTGGAAGGAGAAAGAGATAAATGCCACTGAACGAAGGTTGCAAGGTGGATGCCCTATGTCTCCAAGAGAGGCTGCCATTTTTCTCAAGGCCATGGGCTATCCTGCCACAACAAAAATCTACATAGTTGCAGGGACGATCTATGGAAGAAACAGTTTAGACGCATTTCGATCCGAGTATCCAAATGTGTTTACTCATTCAAACCTTGCAACTGAGGAGGAGCTTAAGCCCTTTAAGCCATATCAAAATCGCCTTGCTGCTTTGGATTACATTGTTGCCCTGGAAAGTGATGTCTTCGTCTACACTTATGATGGAAATATGGCCAAGGCTGTGCAGGGTCATAGGAGGTTTGAAGGATTCAGGAAGACCATAAATCCTGACAGGTCAGTTTTCAATCGCAGATGCCTTCTGCTACTTAATATAAGACGTGATTGTCTAATTTGATTAGATTAACGACGTTAGTTAATATGACATATATTTTCTAAAATAATCTAGTCATCTTCCTTAATCCCCTCATTCTCTTTCCTCCTTGATTATTGTTGAGGGAGCATCAATAAAGGTAAATTAGGAAAAGGTTGAAGCATATGAAAATTATGTCTTATACTCCTCCAGACATTAATATAGGACATATTTTTGGAGTTAATCTTGGTACTAAATATAAGACAAAGTTTTCATATTTTTCAATCTTTTCCTAATTTACCTCAATTGATGTTCCGTCAACAATAATCAAGGAGAAGAGAGAAGGAGGGAATTAAGAAAGATAATTAGGGTATTTTAGAAAATAAATAAAATGTTAACTAACTTCTTTAATCTTTTCAAAGTAGGTAAATATGTCTTATATTAAGGACCAGAGAAAGTAATCACGAGCAAGATCAACTTTCCAATTTTGACAGGTTTCTCCATGTTTTTATTTTCAGATTAAGGTTTGTTAAACTGTTTGATAAGCTGGAGAAGGGTGCAATATCTTGGGAAAACTTTTCTTCCAAGGTTAAAGATTTACATTCAAACAGGCAAGGCAGACCGTATCTGAGAAAGCCAGGGGATTCACCTAGGACAGAGGAGAACTTTTATGCTAATCCCTTCCCTGGTTGCATCTGTGATCAGTCTCAGGAGCAAATGACAAGACTTAAATTTGTCCAAAGCCGGAACATTACGGTTAGAACCCAGAGATAGGAGCTAACTGGGTTTTGGTATCAGTAGCCCTAGATGATAAAGATTCAAGCTTGTGCCTAAAAAAGCAGTAGTACATGAGTTGTGGTGGCCATGTGCTTCCTTATTGAGGCAAGAATCAAAGGATGGGGCTTCTGTCATACCGAATGGGGGTAATGTAGCATCCAAGTGCCACGCTCTCGATAACTGGGTTGTTACAGGAAAAGATTGGAAGGAGGAGGAAAGGAGGGGAGGCTGTGTATAATTTAAGGAAGGGTTAGTTTTATACTCGGAAGAAAGACATATCTAACATACGGGAGTATTGTCCCACTGATTCATTGATTCTTTATTGGACAGGGGGATTTAAAAAAGTTGCAGATTCACTGCCATTCATTTTTTTAAAAAAATTTCCGTACAGTTTAGCTTAGGAATTTAGATTATTTATACATTCCTTTAGATGCTTGTTCACATTTTTATTTTTGGCTGCCAATATACAGTAATTTTATGAGAAAATCAAATCCTAAAAAGGAATTGACTTCCCCAGGGTGTATCGTGTGTATACGTAAAATTTTTCAAAATTTTGAAATGAATTAATAGATTTGAGATATGTATACACTAGTAATATGTTGGTGCAAGTGAGGTCAATATGGGGCAGGTGACGTAACAGAGACAAAGCGTGGGAAGTTTGAAAAGGTTCCATAAGACAATATAATTGCCACGAAGAAGAGTATGACCGAAACTCTGAAAGTGGCCATGGAAAAAGTAAATTGTTTGGCGAGTCTTCAAGTTTACAAGTTCGCACAAGCTTTACCTGCTTGACCAAACTCTAGCATAACAATGGAAGTCAAGGCAGGAGACAGAATTGACTTGGTCTTGATTTATAATTCCCAAATGATCTTCTTTTAAATACAACCAGGACATAAAAGTCTTAAGAATCTGTGGATTAGTTTAGCGGGATAAGCTAATTCCTTATAATATTATGAATTGTGATTTGAATTGATGTGTTCATATTTAGTGTTCAACAATAGCTCGAATAGAATCAAGCCAACTTGATAAATAAACTGTAAAAGGCTTAACAAACTAAATATTTAAATTAACATAATTAATTATCCATACTACCTTCTAGGATTAAGTAAAACGTTTATGATTAGCTGTGTACCCAATGAATTTTTTCACACGAATTGCTTCAATTTAATGTTTGAACTATTACCCTATACTCCAATCCCTAAATATAAGCTTCAAATCCCTAATTATAAGCTTTAAATAACCGATTTGATTTCATCAAAAAGATAATTAAAATTAGTTATGAGTAACACGCATATATATATATATATATATATATTCCAACTATGTTCGTATTTGTAAAGAGGAAAAGTAAAATAAACAATAAATGCAACAATTCAGTTAAGAGGTAAAGTTGAAAATAATGCAATAAATGCTTTGACAAATTTAAAATAAAGCTTATGTTTTGAGACACACCCATTCAAAAATTTAAAGCTTATATTTTCGGATGGATGGAGTATTTACTTATCCCAATTCAAGGAATAATATAATTAATCCTTGAGGCATAAGGTTTTTGGTCCTTATAATTTGAACCAAAACAAATCTCCCAAAATTTTCTCATATTCATAACAAAATCATAATATATTTAAAGAAAGAGTAGATAATATTCTCAGTCAACCATTTATATATTTCATGCATTGTACTCTTAATCAAGGTTGTCAAACTTATGAGTTTAAGTAAACTTGTAATAGTGATGTAAACTCATATTGTGAACTCAAATCGTAAATTCGTAAGAGTTTACTTTTATCAATAAATATATAGTAATAATGTATAAGTGAATAATTAAAATATAAAAAATGACAAAAATTTGATTTAAATATATTTTAAATCCAAATAATTGAAATTAAATCATTAACATTCATATTTTATCTTACCCAACAAAGAAATAAAAAGCTAGTACAAATTTAAGAGTCAGTTAATACGATTTTGTAAGATAGAAACGTAAAAATAGTAAACTTGATGTGTAAACTCATGAATTTGACAGAGTTTACAACTAACACGAGTTTAATGGTGACTCAAAACAATTTTATAAATTAAAAATATAAAAATGGTGACCTCAAAGAATTAGCTCACAAATTTAACAATAATGCTGCTAGTCCACTTGCAAGTCAAAGTCACTCCTAATGAATTATCCAACTTGACAACCTCCTCAAGGCCTTCAGCCAAGCAGCCTCTAGTCTAGATCTAGACCACCCCCATCAAGCAACCTTTCTTAGCTCCCAAGAAATTCACTCTTCAATCTCTTATTTTCAAAAGCACGCCTAAAATAATTAAAATCATATTTCAAGGCAATAATTTTAATGTATCAAAGATTGATGTAGGAATCGAACCAAAAGGACGAATGACTCCATATCTTCTGATACAATTAACCTCATGCATATCAAAATGACAATTCTTACGTTGTGTACACCTTAAAAAAATAAGTTAAACTATTCCCTTTTTTTGCCAATGATAAGTTAAACTATTCACACATCGTGAATAATAGAACCGTTACGGCGTTACAAGTATTTTTTTTTTTAATATATATGTATATGTTTATGTATAACGAAGATAATTTGGGCCGGATTTTTCAAAGAAAAGGCAAAAAGTTTTGGACACAGAAGTAGGCATTACGAATGCAAGCAAGTAGTCGGGCCACCTTCCACTCTTTCAGTCAGAACTTGACTCCGCCATCATAGCCTAATGGTCTGGCAAGAAGCCTTATTGTAGCTTTTATATATCACCTATCCAAATCAAAATCAAACTTTTAGCAAAAGTAATGGATGATATTTTATCAACAAATCTAAAATAAAACCAAAATGTAAAATAAGTTTGGGAAAAGTATAGAAAAAATATCACTTGAATTACAAAAAACCCCCCAAAATATCTATTAAATTAGCAAAATGACAAATAAGTTATATGAAAGGAATATGAGATTTTGAAGTTTACGTGTTGACAATTTAAATATAAGAATTATCAACTTAGGTATAGAAATTGTATTGATGCTTGAGCTCCCTATGTTGTCATTATGTATACCCAAATTATTAATTGTTATGCCTAAATTGTCATTGCCTATATTTAAGTTATCAACACCAAAACTTTAAAATCTCATAGTCCTATCTAATCACCTATTTCTCCTTTAGCTAATTTAGTAGATATTTTGGACCTTTTGTAATTTAAAAGTTATTTTTCTATCATTTTCCTAGTAAGTTTTTATACAACATAAATGTATTTTTCCTGGCAAAGGAAAAAAAACCCTGCATGTATTTTTTTCTCAAAGATCTCAATAGTAACACTTGGCAAGCTCCACCTTTCGTAAAAACTAAATGTGTGTAGGATCCAATTGAGAAGTTGATAATGATACTAAATATAAGACTTATTTTACATATTCATTATTTTTCCCCAAATCACTTTATTAACATTCCCTCAACAACAATCAAATAGGAGGGGAATAGAGAGACTTATGGAAGACAATTAAAGTGTTTAAGAAAAAATATGTTATATTAACCAATTCAATTGACTTCCTTGATTTAATTAAATTAGTTAATTAGATCATATATTAAAGAACGTAATATACAATAATATTAAGGGAAATGGCTTCTAGTTCATTCTAATAGTGGATCGAATCAGATGCAGCATGAGAAGGGAAATTCAGATTCACATGGATGTCAGCAATGAGGGTGAGAGTGAAGGGATAACATCTACAGTTGCATTACAAAACATTAGTTTACAATCCAATTCTCACCTACAAAATTTTCAATTGGCATCCACCAAAAGTGTATTGAGAATGAAACATCTGGCATTTGAATGAATGAAATGGAGCCAAACACAAAAACAAACAGTTTATGCAATCTAGAGTGTTCTAGTCTGTGACTTCTTCCACATTCTCTGGTTTCAGCTGAAGTACTCAAACTTTTGGAGAATTTCTGGGTAAACCTTTTGAATCAAAGCTCTAAGCTATATGTCAAAGTACACACACCACATCTCTGTCACCACATTGAAGGCACATAAACTTGTTCTTTTAGATTCTGCGCAGCACTTTCTGTGGGAAAGCCTCTAACCGCGCCGATAGTCCACTGAGCTATTATTCCTGCTGCAACCGCAAAGCGAAGTTGTCTGTCCATAATGTCTTGATTTTCAAACATTTCTGGGCACGTTGTTAGTTTCCTTATAATAGCAGCCACAACCGCATCCCCGGAACCGGTTCTATCGCATGTGTATGGAGTTATTAGAACATCTTCGGTTCCAACCACAACCCCATGAAAATTAGGGGTATAATAATGAATTCTCAATGTTCCATCTGTCACAAACAAGGCTTTAAGCTTATCATGCCACAAAGGAGAGATTTCCTCAGGAGTGTAGTGATAATAATCTTGCTGATGTCTTTTGGTTTGTTCATAGTTCTCAGCATAGTATTGAGGTCTGTAATTTCTCTTCCTCTCATAATATTCTTCATCCAGAAGGAATTCGAGCTCAGTCTTTGAAACTTCCAAAAAGTCAGCTTCACTCCATGCTTTGTTGATTAATTGTTTTGTCTCATCAGGTGATTTCCACAA
Organism: Inga oerstediana; assembly: GCA_963210345.1. Lineage (NCBI taxonomy): Eukaryota > Viridiplantae > Streptophyta > Magnoliopsida > Fabales > Fabaceae > Inga > Inga oerstediana. The sequence continues at coordinate 63,790,341 of OY723408.1, forward strand.
AGGTAAAGGGAGGTTTGGATCGAAAAACACAAGGCCTCCAAATCTCTTAGACAGTGCAATTGCTTTGAAGAGGGTTGATTGCATTGAAGGGGATGTTAAAACTTCTGAATTGAAATGAAAAAGCCTAGCCTACAGTAATTTAGAAAAGGAAGTTGGTGAGTTGGTGAGTGATGCAAAAACAAACATTACTCCAATTAATTCAAATCACATAAATGATAAAATTATCCTACCCAGCAAGATCCAAATCATTAACATGAAGGTCATTGAAAATGGAAGGAACAATAGGATTTGAAATTCTTAATGTCTTAAAAAATATTAAATGGTACTCTTATGTGTCAAATTTAATATGGTAATGGATCAAACATGGAAGACAGAAAACTGTTTCCAGCAATCCAAAAGGAATCCAAATGACTGGATGAAACATTATCTTCTCTTACCAAAATGGATTCATTTTTTCACGTATAAACACTAAACCCTAAACCCAAACAAAATGCCAAGAACTCAACTATAGATCAATCTCTATCCTCTATATTAACAAAACTAAATGCCTATAACACATTCAAAAAGGGATAGAAATAAAAGAGATAGAGACCACAGATATAAAATCCCCACAAAGCAATTCTCCCTCCGGTCCTCAATATAAGAAATATTTGGGGAGTTGATTTTGACCCTAAATATAAGACATTTTTTTATATTTGTCAATCTTTTTTCAATTTACCCTTATTGATGCTCCTCAATAATAATGAAGGAGGAGAGGGAACGAGGGAATTAAGGAAGACGGCTAGATATTTTAAAAAATACATATCATATTCAATAACTTAACTAACTTCCTCAATTCAATCAAATTAAATAAATATATCTTATCTTAAGAACCGGAACCGGAAGTAACATTATTTTGTGCAAGTCTCAAGTTTGAATTCAATAATTCACACCCACTGATCTAGCAAAAATTTAGCTGCAGCGAAGAAGTCAATGGACATGCAATTATTATAGAGAAAAATTCATCACCAAAAGATCATTTAATCACTATACTAATGTCCAAAGCCTACTAGCATCAGTGAAGTGGTTTGACAAGTTTAATAATCATGGTACAGAGAAGTAAGCATATGAAATCTTACCTCTTTTAGAACAGAAAGGTTCAGTTCAGAGCTTCTAAGAGAATCCTCAGCGGATTCTTTAGTCGTCTCCATCTTCATTTTCCCATCCTCAAACTTCACTTTCATGTACGTACATCCAGTCTTCACATTGGAATCAAATTTCACAGCCCGCGTCTGAACCTTCTCCTTGTTCATCATCAAAACCAACTCATCCCCATAACTGTCATCTCCAACCTTTCCCAGGAATGCCGCTCGCCCGCCGAGCCGGACATGGGCAATCGACACATTCGACACCGGTCCTCCGGGAGCCCTCCCAAACTCCGGCGGCTTCCATTGCAGCATTTTCCACTCCGAGTAGATGTCTGGGTCCATCGGATATTCGTGCACCCGCACGGTGGGTAGGAACTCCTTCTGTACAGCACCGAAGCAGCATATTAATGGCGGGTTGTCATAAGAAAAATCCATACCGTCGTCGTAATTTTCTGCGTCCTCTTCTGTTATATCAGCTTCGACAACGGTTTCTATCGCAGATTTCGCTTCAAATGCACCAAGCTCGACTAGGGTTCTTCTCCAACGCATGGATTCTTTTGCTACTGGAGAATCGGCAAAGGAATTCAATGAGGACGGAGACAGGGTTTTGGTTCCTTCAGTTGTTTCAACTTCTTTTGCTACTTCTTCTGCAGATTCTACTTCCAATGTGCCCTTTTCGACTTTGGTTTTTCTCGAACGCTTCGATTGTTTTGCTGGGGTAGACGAGGAAGACGAAGAGGGAGAAGATTGGGGCTTCTTCTTCCTGCCTCGGCGAGGTGGGCTTGGGGTTTCAATAGCTTCGTTGTCGCCATTAACGGACACTCTGACTGGGTGTAGCTTTATCTGGTAAAAAGGCGTAAACTTGAAAGGAATTTGAAATTTTAGAACTTTAGAACTTGCATTTCCCAGTTCTGAGGGATGAAAGAAAGAATCTTGAGAGAAGCGAAAGGGTAGAGGAGATGAAAGGAGATGAAATGATGCCATTGATGGATTAATGGAAGAATTCATCCATGATTAGCTTAGCTTCGCTATTCTATTCTCCGATGAATCCTATCGGGTCACTGTATATTTGAATTATTCCTTATCAAATCGATCCTGGTACCCGGCTCTCCGACGGTGCGTTTAGCCTTTTATTGGCTTTTTTATCGTAATACTGCAAACAGTAAATTATAATACCAAAATACTACAAAGTTGAAATTATTTATCATAATACTACATTTAAAATCGTTCTTGTGAAGAATGATTTTAAATTTGTGAAGAAGTCGTTCTTGCAAAGAACGACTTTTAGTTCTGACAAATCCAAAAATCGTTCTTGCGAAGAACAATTTTAGAAATCGTTCTTGGCAAGAACGATTTCTATATGATGTGATTATTTTTAAAATAATTAAAATTGGTGTTAGGAATATCTTCGTACTACGTGTGCTCCTGCTTTCCTCCTTTCTCAATGCGTATTCCTTAGTCATGTCACTCTTTCCCCAAGGCAAACTCATGAAGACACTGGGATTTTTTTTTTTTTAGGCCAATTTGTGTATTGCTTTATACATTGATTGCTTCAGCCTCTCATCCTTCGAGCAGAATTCATTTTGCTTGAAGCATTGCTTCAGCCTCTCATCCTCCGAGCAGAATTCATTCCCTTTTCTCTCCTCTCATTTTTCTTTAACTTCTCTTCAGTTTGCTCGCTCAAGTCCAATTTGCTCAAGTTTTTCTCAATATTCATGCATTCTCACTCTGCACTTCTTTTCTCCCATCTCATTTTTCTCTAAGCTTTCTCCTCCTCCTTTGCTTTGTTGATCCTTGGTTATTTGCATCGGTTGTTTTTCTTATTACTGTTGTGGGTAAGTTGTTTCTCTAGTTTTTTCTCTTAATTTGGTAGTTTGTAGTATGTAATTTGAATTTTATTTTTGTTACACTTGATAACTATTATTTGACTATTTTTTATTTTTAGGTGGTCAGTGGTTGGTTCAACAACTTCGAAAAGCAAAATAGGTGCCTCTTATTTTGACTGTAAGTATTATCCTGTATTATATAGTAATATAGGTTAGTTTTGAGACTTTAAAATTTAAATTTGATCTCTATTTCTAAGCATGTGATTTCGTTTATGTGAACCTTATGTCATGATATTAGCAAATATGTTTTTTTTTGCGGAACCTTAATTGCGGAACTTTATTTATATATTTATGATATTTGCCAAAAGATTGGCTCACCCAAAAACTTTAATGTTGGTAGGATAAAACTTAAAAAAAAAAAAATCCCAACGCATGTAGTGGTATGTAATATTTAAAAAATAGTTATAGATTAAAATTTTAGAATATAGGTGTGTGTAGTTAAAATAAAGATAGATTTTAGTAAGTATATATTCCTGTTATATTTATATAGTAGTACTGATTTTATATTATTTATACATAATGTCATTGATAAAACCATAAAGGATGCTTTTCGGATATTTAGACTAAAATGACATTTTTGAAATTACGGGTATTTTTCTGTAGTTTTCTCTGATATTTTCACGGCCAAAAAATCAGTTTCCAGACGTGAATTTCAGATTTTGGGACCCAATTAAAATTTTTTAAATTCGGAGTATTTCTATAATTTTCTCTGATATTTTTACAGTTGAAAGTGAAAGCTAATATTACAGAAAAACCCTTATTTCTGTCAGAATTCTCTTCTGGCCACACACAGAAATTTATTTTCTATTTTAGTCCTTATAAATCTTTCTTGTTTCAGAAAAAATATTAATAAAAAAGTAAAAAAATAAATAATAAGTGCGCCAAATTTATGATAGTCAATTTTGTATATTTCAATGATAATATATATTAATTTTTAATTAACCAAAAATATAATAAGAAATAAAATATATTTTGAAATGCGTTGCCACAAAAATTTTAAAAAAAAAAAGTAGTGAAAGGTAAATGAAGAATAGTATTTTATATTTTATTATGATTATTTCTTGGTGTTATGCATAATGTGATGAGACAATTATGAATATTTTTTATGATGATTTTTGTAAATGTGATATTGTGAATTTAAATTGTTTTGACAATTTCATTTAATTTTATTAATAATTGTAATGTAATATTTAGGAAGTAGGATGAATCATACAAAGGAGTTCGTTTGTATATTTTCAAATGGACGAATTTGTAACGGCCCATCCGGTGTAACATTTGAGTCTGATAGGGTGAAAATAATCAAAGTTGATCAAAATATTACCTTGAGTAAACTGAAGCAAGTTATCGGACGAAAGCTACAACTTCCTCCTAATCAAATCGTGACAAATATAGTATACAGATATCCTACATGCATAAATCCACCACAGTACCAGGCATGCAATTTGGAAGATGACTCGGACATACAACAAATGTGGCAGGTGACTCAAAGATTTTCAACTCAATTGACATGTGCAGAGTTGTATGCCAACATATGTGATTTACCATATGATGACCACATTGAATCACAACCAATAATCAATGATGTTGGAAATACACTTCCAGCAAGTATCAGTGAGGTTAACATTGTGGGACAAGAATCCATGTTTACTGGTGACATGGAAAATTTCCACTCATTTGAACCTATATTATATGGTGGCAACAATGAAGCACCATGTTCAATTCCTCATGTAGAAGACGTCATGGATGAAATCGAGGAAGAGGATGAATATGATTCTTATTTAAATGTTGGTGGTGGAATGATAATGAAGACAACGACAATAACCATGAAGAAGGGAACGAGCACAATGATCTTGCAACTGCTTTCTTATCACAAGTTAATGTTGAGCTAGATATGACTCATGAGGTTAACGATTTAGAAGAAATTCTGAATCTAAGCGATACGAATGAGTTATATATTGGAAAGGTATTTAACAGTGTCCGGGTTCTAAGACGTGCAATCAAGCTATACTCCGTTTGAGTTCATCACACATTTAAGGTTTATTATTCATGTAAAAAATATGAAGAGTATCGATGTGTTAACTATGGGTCAAATTGCAATTGGAGAGTAAGGGCATGCAAGAAAGAAAATAGAAACTTTTGGGAGATAACAAAATATTGTGGGGCCCACACGTGCTTGAGCACATCATTGACTCAAGACCATCCAAAGTTGGATGCTGATGTTATATCATCTTGTATTGTGGCAATGGTAACTGATAAGCCAGATGTGAAGATCTCACAAATTATCGAGAGAATGCAATCAATGTTTGGTTATACTGTGTCATACAGGAAAGCATGGAAGGCAAAACAATTAGCTATTGCCACTGTTTTTGGGAATTGGGAGACGTCTTATTCCTTACTCCCAAGGTGGTTAGCTGCAGTTCAACACTTTATGCTTGGGTCATGCATACATTTTTCATATAAACAATGCTCTGAAGTCGATTCAAATGGTCAACCAGTTGAAATGTTTCATCGTGTGTTCTGGGCATTCAAACCATGCATAGACGCATTTTCATACCTAAAGCCCATTGTACAAGTTGATGAAACATTCCTATACGGAAAATATAAGGGCACATTGCTTATGGCCATATCACAAGATGGCGATCGAAATGTTGTGCCACTTGCATTTGCCATAGTTGAAGGGGAGACAAGATCTGCTTGGGCATGGTTCTTATACCTCGTACGCTACTATGTCACAAAAGATAGAATGGAAATTTGTTTAATTTCATATAGACATCGTTCAATTTTGGCAGCAGTTGCTCAGCCCCAAGTTCGATGGCAACCACCACAAGCATATCATGTTTTTTGTTTGCGGCATGTGGCATCAAATCTTCACAAAGCTTATGGAACAAATTGGTTGAAAGAGAAGTTTATAAATATTGGTGAGATTTCTCATATTTTTTGTGATCTTATAACTATATGATTTTATGAACATTGTAATAATATAGTTATTATTTGTAGGGTACGCCTATGAACGTCATGTTGTTGATCAACAATTAACAGAGATAGCATTGCATCACGCACCTGCAGCTTAATGGATTGGAGCCATCCCAAAAGAGAAATGGTCACGTGCTTATGACTTTGAAGGTCGACGATTTGGACATATGACTACCAACCTTGCAGAGTGCATGAATAGTGTATTTAAAGGTGTTCGAAGTCTGCCAATAACTGGTTTAGTCAAGGCAATGATGTATAGAGTGAATGAATATTTTGTGAATCGTGGTCGATAAGTTCATGCACAAATTGCGGCTGGACAAGTGTTTTCAGAAACACTAACAAAGAAGCTAGACGTAGTAACACAAAATGCATCTGCCTGTGTTGTTCGTGAATTTAATAGAATTGCAACATCGTTTGAGGTTGTTGAGCCATACAATGTTCAATGTCGTCAATATCGTCGATGTTGCAAGGTTAACTTGAATGAAAAAAAATGTGATTGTGGAGAGTTTCAAGCAGAAAAGTATCCATGTATGCATGCCGTTGCTGCTTGTGCATGAGTTGGCATTGACCATTTGCAATATGTTGATCCTGTATTTAGGTTGGAAACCATGAAAATGGCATATAGTAATGAGTTCCAACCAATCGGAGATGCAACTTATTGGCCACAAATTGATACTCCTACATTAATACCTTACCCATCAATGATTCGAGAAAAGGGTCGTCCTCGCTCAAGTCGCATACATAATGAGATGGATTGGACCACACCCAATCAATCAAACAAGTGCAGATTATGTCGATAAGTTGGCCATAATCGCTCTACTTGTCCACAAAGTTTAGCATCTAGACAATAAATTATGTGTATCCCTTCACAAATTATTATGGTTAATGAAGATGAAATTATCTTTTAAATTATTTGAACACTATTTTTACCATCTTTTATATTCTTACAAATATTTTTTTTTTTTTTACCTTTTATATTATTTTGCTATTTTTTTCAATTAATCTATGCAAACACATATTACAATGGCACAACATCAAGATGTCATCAATCCTGGCCCAGAGGATAACTCCCTCTTGTACTTACAACACCAGCATATTTTAGAAAACGTGTGGAATAACAATGTAAGTACAAGCTATTGACAATATATTATAATTTGTATGTTTTATTGCTAACTTATTCAGGCATGGAATACTTGGTCAGTTGCTATTGTTAACGCTCCAATGGCACATGATGAACTTGATAGAATGTCTTAATACATGCAATGGTACTGGAGACATACAAGATGATGGATTCAACATATCAGTGGTGATACTGGTTGTGCGGTAACTTTTTCTTCTATTTTCCATCAATACCATTTTTTCCTTCATATAATAAGTGTTATAACACAATCTCTTTTTATTTATTTCAGTCTGACATAACTGAGGAGTTATATAGGCTAACAATTAATACTCGTTCTACATGCTCAAATTGTATTGATTATCGAGACAGAGTTGCTCGAGATCAACGAAACATTTTACTTGCACTTAGAGAACAACGATTCAACATGAGTCGTCAACCTGCTCCCCCAACAATTGAGTTGCCTCGACCACAAATTCCTTGTGATAGACCGAACAAGTGACGTGGCGGTTACTTGTCAACCCAACCACCAGTTGAAAATGAAAATGTTTTAGAACAAGACCCTCCAAATTTTAGTCAGCCTCATTACATGTCAACATCGTCATCATCCCATTTCACTTCTTCTAACCCTACACAACAAGAACCTCATTACATGTCACCATTATTATCTTCCCCTTCCAACCCACCCAATGTTGTTCAACCTCAGTCATTCACATCTTTATTAGATGATCATGCATTATTTTCGACTGAATACAATACTTCTACTTTTGAGCATGGTGGGCCATCAAATGAAGCATTTGTCACTCCTAGACAATCCATTTCTTTAAATGAATCGCTGTGGTTTGATTTAAATACGTCAACGACACAAATCAATGAAATGCTTGAATCTCAAGAACTTGACGTACAACAACATCAACGACCGCAACAACAACAACGACCACAACGTATGCGAAGGAGACCTAGATGTGGTACAGGAAGTCACTATTTATAAGGTTAATTCATTTTCATTTTTCAGTCATATACACTTAATTATTATTTAGTGTTAATTTTTTAATACTTTATTTGGTCAATATACTCCTTATCCTATTTTTGCAATTATTATTTATTTTATTATGTAATCACTATTAGTATTATTATTATCATCATTATGATCATCATCATCATCAATCACTTAGTAATCATTGTTTTTTTAATGTAAATTAATCATTAGGTAATGATGAGGAGAGAGGGAGTTTTTTATTGTAAATTAATCATTAGGCAATGATAAGGAGAGGGGGGGGTGAGAGAGAGAAATACACTGAAATCGTTCTTCAGGTGATGAATTTTAGAAATCATTCACCTGAAGAACGATTTTCATTTGCATAGAATTGCGCGCCGAAGCAGTGTTAATGAAGAAATCGTTCTTCAGGTGAACGATTTCTAAAATTCATCACCTGAAGAACGATTTTCAGTATAGCATTTTAGTAAATATTTTCTACGGTGTAGTATATTGGTAAATAATTTTTACTGTTTGCAGCATATTAGTAAAAAAGCCCCTTTTATTCTTTTAATCAAGGTTAAGGGTTAAGCTGAAAAAATTTAAATACCAATGAACTTTTTTTTTTTTAAAGTGCATCTACCATTATAAATTTTTTTAGATGTAAAAGCAATAATGAAGGTATGAATTTTTAAAAGAGGGATAAAAGTGACATTTCCGTTAAAACTAACTAACGACCATTAACTCCAGCGTAAAAGTACCAAAATACTACTATCTAACAAAAAGGCTACGGAGGTGGACACACTTTTAAAAATAGTTTATGGGTATTTTTACATTTTGGAAAAAAGTTTATAGGTGTTTTTGTTCCTTAAATTTTTTTTAGATAGGGGTATTTTGGTACTTTTATACTGGAGTTAATGACCGTTAATTAGTTTTAACGGAAGTGTCACTTTTGCCCCCCTTTGAAAGTTCATTATTACTTTTACATCAAAAAAAAGTTTATGGTGGTAAATGCACTTTTGAGAAAAATTTATAGATATTTTTGCTCATTAGCCCTTTAATTAATTGAAAATTTTATCTAGAATACAAATTTTTTTTGCCCACAAAAAATACTAAATTGTTGTGCCAGCCAAAATAATTATTATTTGATTAATTTTATTAAGTTTTGAATGATAAGGCTTTTATTAAAAAAAAAAATTGTACAATTTTGGTTAGCATTTTATCAAGATGGATAGGATATTAGGAAAGTTAAAATATTCAATTTATGTATACTAAAATCCCAATCATAAAGTCAATAATTATACTTAAATTGACCAATGGCAATTTTTTCGTAATGTGTCAACATTCATATGTGTTTCTGAACTAAATCCCCTGTTAGTTTTATTCAATCATATTTCTTCATTGTCTCTGTATAACCATGGAATGGCCGATCAAAAAAAAAATATAACCATGGAATGGGCAGTGGCATGGTTATTGTGTTGGCTTCCAAGCTACTCTTTTGTTTGGGTTCGATTTCTGTGCAATATGGCCTTGTGTTTTCCTGTAGAGTTGGAGCATGTGATATCAAGTTCCCCTATTTCATTTGATGGAGCTTTGATTTGACTGCAACTTACTATTCCTAGCGTTTAGCTTTGTCCACTTGCCTTCTCGCTCTTACTATAGGAAGCTTCAAACCTTTATGGTTCACTTGAGTGGTCCACAATCTTTGAGAGACACGCTACAACACCCCTGTTTCTTGTTCTGATCCATCATTTATGGCGTTGCTATGCTACGATCCTTTGTCTTGGCATTGTTTCTGCACGGATCGCGTGATGCTTTTATTCACTTGTTTTTTAGTGTGTTGTTTTTATTATTTCCTACTTTTATGGTTTTATTTTTCACTCTCTTGCCATAATAGGCCGCTTGTACTTAATATTCCTCATGATGTAGTGTGGCCTTTGTTTGTTGTAATCGTTGTACTATGTTTTAATGATATTTGGTCTTTTATCCAAAAAAAAAAAAAAAGGTGTTTCTGGACATTTTTGTCAATCCAAGTTTAACTTGGTCTTGGATGAGTGAATGTAGCTACTAGTGCTAGCTATAAGTTGCTCCTTTTCATCACTGCTTACTCTATTTCTCGTATAATTATTCCTTGAAGTTGAAACTTGAAACAAATGGTCCTGATACAAGCACTAGCAGAACACTATTTAAAAAAAGTTTTCTTTTTCGTCAATGTGATGAATCATTCAATGTCTCATTCCAACTTGTATGCAATTGATAATTTGCTGCTTGTTTTACTATAACTGATACAATTGTTTTTGAGTGATCTTTGTCCACTGATCAGATATGCTCCTTTGCTTTAAATATGGCAGAAAATGGGTCTCTGGGCACTGTTAGATAGAGGGTTTACTGATATTTGCAAATGCTTTAGCTATATTTAAAGAAGACCAGTTTCCTTGCTGCAAGAGGAGTAGAGGAAGGACATCAACAGAACTTACAGGACCAAGGAGAAATTCCCTTAAATAGCAGGGGATAGGGCTCATCCATGCCTGTCAATTCTAGAGACTTCCTCTTATTCTGTTCAATATCATCACTATTTCAGTGAAGCTTCTCACAGGATAATTAAAAAATGATAGCGATAATATTGTAAAGTCTTTGGATATAGAAATCAATTAGGATAAGGAAAGTTTTTAGTAGATTCATTGCATCAGAAGCCAAAAGAAGCTACCCAAAACAAATTTATCTGGGAAACTCACCATTGAACAATTCACTTTAATCACTCTTCTTTATCCTCCTAGCATGGCTTAATAGAATCATGAGGAATTCTTAAGAATATTTCTTGCATCAAGAGCTACTAAAAGCTCACCTAGAGATCTGTATGCCAACTCTTGAAGTGTATGTATAAGGAAAATACTCAGGTTAAGTTCCTTATATTCATTACATACGCAGGTGGCCATGTATCTTATTTTTGAAGCATGATCATTTAACTATAAACCAACATAAAAAAATAAGACACATGACTTTGTGTGATTGAAGAAATTGATGTATGGATATAAGGAAGTTGACGTAAATATGATCCTACACATAAAAAGAATTTGGAATTCTTTACTAAATCTGAGCTTCAGGATAACTCATTTCTGCAAAATGATGAAGAGGGAACGCTGATAAACAGGAATAGAGGATTGAACAAAGCCCTTGGCAATCAAAACCATTGCCCGTAATTGACATCAAAGAAAAGGACTAAGCTGTATTTATACAATCAACTATTCAAATTAAACAGAGCCTGTAGAAATAACAAACTCTCTACCATCAAATCCTCTTGAGAAATGTTCCAGTAATGCTCAAAAAGACTGTAGTATAGTTTGTCATCTTAAGAAACTATATCTGTTACATTCACTGATTTTCAAACAGCAAAACTTACAAACAATCCAACAACAACACATTACATGAAACTATCTGCCATGTTATATGTTCATTCAACAGGGATCATAACCTCATTGGTTCTAAAAAAAGGCAAAGTCCAAGGAGGGTTATACCTAGCCAACACAAAATCCCCAATAACCTTATACCCATCACTCTCCAAACTCCTCTTGAGCTTCTCCACCTTCTCCTCAACCACAGATTCTGAAGCCACTCCTGAAAACTTCACAACCCCATATTTCCTTTCTCCTTCATCTCTGATCTTCACCCTCTCGTCCAACGGCTGTGGTGCCTGCTCAGCTTTCCCATACTTAGCAGGCAATATAAACCCCATAGTCACCATCTTCTTATTATCCTCCCCTGTTTCACTAACCCTAGTCACAACAGGGGCTGTCATAGCAATAGCTTCACTAGAAGAAGTATCTGTGTTCTTGGTAATAACAGGAGCGGTCATGGCGATTTTCTCTGGCTTTGTGTTCTGGGGATTCCCTAAAGCGCCAATGTAATTAGCCAAAACTGTGAATCCTCCATCTTTATCTCCCTTAAATTGAGATGGCTCGTAGGTGATTTCAGCTATTACAGAAGGTGGGTATTTGCGGATTTCGTAGTCGGTGGTGGATTTGATCAGTTCGTAGTTTGGAGTTTCAACGCCGATCTTCCCAAAAACCATACCCATTAGGAATCGTAAATGGGTGAGCAAGGAACTGTGAGACGAAGGTAAGAGGTGAGGGTAGAGTATTGAACGCTTTACGGCAATATATAAGAGACATATGGATGAAATTGGGAGTGGAGTGCAAGATTGATTATGATAGGATTTGTCTTTTTTTGTGTGTGGAATGATCGATATGAGGTTGGTGACGTGTTGGAGTGGAATGTTTTCATATTGAACGGTGGTGATTTTGCCTCGCCGCCATGTGTTCCTGGCCTTTGTTCATCCACGTCTGTTGGCTTTCTTTCATTGACCCATTTCTCATTTATTTTTCACAATCTCGTATATACCGTTTAATTAAAGGGAAAATTCCTAAAAAATGCGTTCGAAATTATTAAATCCCGTTTCAGTGCAGCGAATTTCAAAATGCCGAATCAGTCATGTGTCAGTACGGAATGAACAGTGTAGGAGTGCTAAAAGACGATTTTGCCCTTCAGCCCTCATTCTCATCACTTTCAGAATAACAACACGAGCCTCTTAATTAACAACTTTGTCTTCTTGATTAACAACTCCAATTTCATCTTCTTAATAAAGAAAGAGGTATTGTTATTGACCCTGAAACTTAAATTACGAAGTTGTGAAATAAGAAATGAGAGTTGTTAATGTAGAATATGGTGTTGTTAATAACAAGACCGGTATTGTTATTGTGAAAGTAAAAAGATGAAATTGAAGTTGTTAATCAAGAAGACAAAGTTGTTAATTAAGAGGCTCGTGTTGTTATTCTGAAAGTGATGAGAATGAGAGCTGAAGGGCAAAATCGTCTTTTAGCACCCATGCACTGTTCATTCCGTACTGACACACGACTGATTCGGCATTTTGGAATTCGCTGCACTGAAACGGGATTTAGCAATTTCGAGCGCATTTTTTAGGGATTTTCCATTAATTAAAATAATATATAATTCAAATTCAATCTTTTATAAATTTATTTTTATAAATATAAATATATAAATAAATAAATTTTAACTCTTAAAATCTAATATATATCATATATAATTGCAATCTATAAAAAATAAATAAATTTTAATTTATAAAATATTAAATATAAATCATCAATTTCATGTATAAAAGAAAATAAGATGATGAGAAAATAATAAAAAAGAGGATAATGAAAGTATTCCCTTCCAGCCTTCTATATGGCTACTATAATAAAAATCTTAGTTCAAATAAAGTCTTTCTTTTTTAAAAGGGGGTTTTCCTTATGAGGTTTAGAATATAGAACTCTCCTAATAAATGTATTTTTGGAATTTAAATTTTATAAAGACAAAGACGCCATCAAAAAAAAATAAAACTCTAATTGATACTATTACAAGAAAAAGATAAAAAAAATATCATTTAAATTTTAAAATCTTAAAAAATGATTTTTTTATTAAAAGGAATTGTTACTACATAAATATAGTTAGTACCTATATTTTTATAAATAATAAAACTAATTTATGATTTTGAAGTATAAAAGTAATATCGTTTTCCCCCACTATTAAATAATATTAATTGATCATTTCACTTCAACTTCTTCCCCAGGGATAGGGGTGGAAACAGGCCAGGCCAGGCCAGGCTTGTGCCTTAACAGGCCTGGCCTGTTAAGGCACAAGACGGCCTGAGCCTGGCCTGTGGCCTGTTGGAGGCTTTCTATTAGGCCTAAGCCTGGCCTGTAGACAGGCCTGGCCTGGCCTGTGGCCTGTTAAGGAGGCCTGGATTTCTAAAAGATCCTAACAAGCCAAACAGGCTGACAGGCCAAACAAGCCAACATCCTAACAGGCCGACACAAACAGGCCTAAAACAGGCCTAGTTACAATTTTTTTTTTTGGATAGAGGACACCATTATATGAATCAAAACTAGCAAAGTCATTGTGGATCAGATGCTAGAAAATACAAAATAGCTGACAATAACAGAGACAAGAACCTTCTGTTAAAGTCTGCACAAGATACCAATAACTACATGTAAACTAGTTTTCAATAATGAAATGGAGTGTCTGAAATATGAGATAAAATACCGAAGCATAATATCCAGTGTCCGCCTTTCCTTCTGGGTTAAGTGTTGGAACCAGTAAAAGAGCAAACTTTTGACCTACTTGTAAAGGATATATTTCAGAATTGATATCTAGGTGCATAAACATGTCAAACCTTTCACTTTTTGCTTCAATGCGTGTAACTGCAAAAGGTAAAACACATGGAAGTTTAAGAATAATATTGAAAGTACAGAAAACAACCCAGTCTCTGTCTTCCAATCCATTTGGAAATTCTCAAGGAACAACCTCCGTAAATAATTCATAATCAAAAAGAGTATAAGAAAAATAATCATATCACAAAGATATAGCACAAGTAATTGCTTCTAGCATTTAGGTATAAACTGTTAAGGTCCTGTTTAGTATGCAGAAAGGATTTTAATAGGAATGACAATGGGCCTTGAGGGAATGGAATCATAAGACGCATAACAATGTCTAGAACGAAATCAAATGGGATTGCCTTTCCATTCTAATTTTTTAAGAGTAAAAAAATGTAAGAATGAAAAGGAATGCAGAATAAAAGAGCATAATAACCGTAGAGCAAACACACAGAAAAATTGTGAAGTAGCAAGGTATCCATATATATAAAAACATATATGATATATAGAATAATATAACAACAGGGAGAGAAGCAGGTGCCTATGGAAATATATCATTCAATTGGCCAACTTGTCCATTTAATAACTCAATGCACTACTAGCACAACCATTACTTACATGTATATATTTATGCAATGTCGCTTAAAATTCCCACATATAGATAACTGAATATACCTAACCCAATAATTCAAGAGGAAGGTTCTTCATTTTTCAACTCTATGCTTTTTCAAACTTTGCCTTCCCACATTGACAATGAAAGGGTATGAGTGCATGATCCAAAGGAAACACTCCCCCACCCCTTTCTCTTCTTTGCACGTCCTTCTCTCTCTCTCTGCCAAAGTTTAAAGCCACAAAAAAAAAAAAAAAACCAAAGCCATTTGAATGAGACTACCATAGACAGAGACACAGACCCAGACCGAGGGGTCCTCTGCCCCCAACTTTTCTTTCTTCATATTCAGACCAACCTTGCTTTTTTATTTTTAAATATTCCTATAACCACAACCAAAAACAAACTGAAACAAACAAAATAAACAATTTAATGGCTGAACTGAAACACCCAGAACATGGGATGAACTGAAACAGAATAAACAATAACCACACCCAGAACATGGGACGAACTGAAACAGAGCTTAAGCTTAACGATTTCAAGCCTTAAATCAGAGCACATTTCAATAATAAACAAAAAAAAAAAAAACCGATACTTACCTAATGGCTGAACTAAAACACAATGAATGTTCTTCGGTGGACTGAGAGTAAATCTTCAATGACAGAGAGATTAGTGTTGCGGGAAGGAATCTTCGACGGTGGACTGAGTTTAAGAGACAACGGAGTCTTCGACGGTGGACTGAGGGTGAGAGAGGACCGATCTGACGGACTGAGGGTGAGAGACGACCGTCGGACTGCGACTGGAGGACGGTCGGCGAACTGATAGCCGACGAGGGTTGCAGACTTGTGGTCAGCCGATCACTCACGGTGGAGCTACGGCCTATAGGAGTTGGGAGTCACTGAGTCGGGAGGGAGAGGGAGTCGTTCGCAATCGCAAGCCTCTTTCACCGAGAAACCATGATATGAGGATTTAGGAATTAGGGTTAGAGAATTAGGGAAAGTAGAGTGGCAGTGGTAGAATTGTAATTTTGCATTCCTAAAATTTTTTTTTTTTTTATAAACCTTAACAGGCTCAGGCCGGCCTGACAGGCCTCACAGGCCTGTCCATAGGCCTTGGCCTGGCCTGATAAGGTAAATAGGCTTTTAAAGAGGCCTTGGCCTGGCCTTTTAGCCTGATAGGCCAGGCCTGAACAGGCCTCTAACAGGCCAGGCCGTAGGCCCCTGTCAGCCGGCCTGGCCTGTTTCCACCCCTACCCAGGGACACTATGGAAAAAACTGTGGGCACACAAGGATTTAAAGAGATACTGTTACCATAGAGTGCATCAAATATTTTTGATAAAATTGGTTAAAAATACACGTGTCAAGTTTTATTGGTTAAAAATACTTGAGTTTGAATGGGTGCAAACTTATCTTTAGGGTACTGAGTTAAGGGTCAGATTGGGACCAAATCGGGGTCAAACCGAATGAGAAATTGAAAATTTTAGATTTATTAGTATAAAATTCTAAAGAAAAAATAATAATAATAAATTTGAACCCGGATCACCCGGTCCAATCCGAGTTCTAGAAAATGGGTTGTAAGGTTTTTTTTTCAATATGTGTAATATATTTTTAGCTACATGCCTTCCATTTTGAAAACTTTAGTGAAGATAGATTGCATAAAGTGTTTTTTTTTTTTAGTAGATCTGGAATCAATACCTCACAAGAGCATAGTACAAAAAATCAAACCGGCCGGACCAATCAGAAAACCTGTGAACCAGTCTCTAGTCTGGTCCGGTTCA
The DNA here is from genome assembly GCA_963210345.1 of Inga oerstediana. Classification (NCBI taxonomy): domain Eukaryota; kingdom Viridiplantae; phylum Streptophyta; class Magnoliopsida; order Fabales; family Fabaceae; genus Inga; species Inga oerstediana. The sequence continues at coordinate 63,807,013 of OY723408.1, forward strand.
CTGCTTGTGAGGGAGGGAGAGTTGATTCAATGGAAACCGGTTAAACCGGTACAAAAGCGGTCAAAACCGGTGGGTTGATTGGTTCAACCGATTTGCTATTTTTTCTTTTTTTCAAAAAATGAGATATCTAGTTCTACAAAAAGGCTGAAAAAGAAATAAAACCATATATCTAAATCGATATACATACAATCTATAATATTTTAACAAATTATAAAAACAAATTTTAATTTCAATGCCCCAAAAATTTAAAAAATAAAAAGAATAAATGAAAAAATATAATATATTATATACATACAATATATAATATTTTAGTCAATTAATTGGATATGATTCAAGTAATTAAATCTAACATAATCAATTAATTTTATCTATAGAAGTTTAAAAATATATTAATATATATATTGTTACTAATCAATAGTAATATTTTAATATGATCGGTTCGACCACCAGTTAAACTTCGGTTGACCCATTAACCCTTGAACCTGTTTCACGACCGATTCATTACCTGGTCCGGTTTTTTGTTCCTTGCAAAAGAGACAATACAACAAACCCTGACTAAGGGTTCTCAACCTTCATCAACGTTCACCTCTTAGATAAAAGGAGGAGGTTGATCTAGGAAGTAAAAGTTATCATCTATTTTGTGATAGTATCTAGTAACAGATATGCCCTATTTGAAACTATAATTAACCATAACCTGCCAATCCCCATGGAGTAAATCCCTAACCCCATCCACAATATCCCTAAAAGGATGGTCCCCATCACACCCTCTCCACATATCGTTTATAGCCTCTATTCAATCAGTGAACAAAATAATCTTCTTATATCCTTTTGACCTACACAATTGAAGCCATTGAATACAACCAATTAATTCTGTTCTATGTACACAATACAACCAAATGCACAAAGTTAAAAGGGAAAATGTCAGTTAGGTTCCAATCTAGACAAAAAATATCACAAAAGTCCCTTTGAAAAATCAACTGTCAGAAAAGTCCCTAGAGACTTTTCTGACATGAATTCCCAATGGCCATTTACCAAAATACCCCCCAAGCAATTTAACCACTGTCATTTGTTACAACATGTTATGCTATATTTACAACATCGTAAGTTATATTAACAACATAGTAAGTTACGTTTACAACATGTTACGTTATATTTAATGAGTTGTAAACGTAACTGAAGAGGTTGTAAATGCAACACAATCACGCATTTCATATACATGTTGTAAACGTAACTTACTATGTTATTAATATGACTCACGATGTTGTAAATATAGCATAACATGTTGTAACAAATGACAGTGGTTAAATTGCTTGGGGGTATTTTGATAAATGGTCATTGGGAATTCATGTCAGAAAAGTCCTTGGGACTTTTCTGACAGTTGACTTTTCAAAGGGACTTTTGTGGTATTTTTTCTCTAGCTTAGGGCCTAGCTGACATTTTCCCAAGTTAAAATTATACTCCCTCTATCCCTATATATAAGATTCTTTTTTTGAATGGGCTTGTCTCTTTTTATAAGATTATTTTTAAGTTTGTTTTAATAGTAAATATATTTTTACCAATTTTGCCTTCAATTACTTTCTCATTATTTATTCTCCATACATTCCCTTTCATCTTTTTTTCATTATTACTCTGTCTTTTACTCATTTATAAATAGTGACATTTTTAGAAAGCAATTTATATTTTCTATATATTTATTATTTTTAATTAATTTTAATTATTTTTTATAATCCCGCAATTCGATTGAAAGCAGTTTTATATATATAGAGGGGAGTGGTTGGTAGGCATGTAAGCCAATAATAAATTGAACCAAGACCAATGTAAGAAATTAAATTTACAAACCCTTTTACAAAATGAAAACAACGAAGAAGAAGATTGAGATTTGAGATTCCGATGTGTTCGAATTAGGCTGTTGCCAGCAACATATGTCATGTTGTGAGAGGAAGAATGCGTCATTCTCCAAAAATGGAAAAAAATGAAAATTTTAAAAGGCCCTTAATTAAAAATAGTATAGAAAACAAGATATAGTAAGAAAAACAATAGGTCATGAAATCAGGACCCTTGCTATTTCAAAACTCACCCCAAAAAACCCAATTTTTCTAATCCATTCTTTCCGTTTTATAAGATAACAAACACACTTCAGTTTTCTCCTCATCCCTGTCTTGTCTTTTACCACTTCTTCATTTTTTGTTCGTTCTCTTTGGGCTTCAACCATGCGTGAAATCCTCCACATTCAAGGTGGCCAATGTGGCAACCAGATCGGAGCCAAGTTCTGGGAGGTTGTTTGCGCCGAGCACGGCATCGACCCCACCGGAACCTACAGCGGCGATTCCGATCTCCAGCTTGAGAGGATCAACGTTTACTACAATGAAGCCAGTTGTGGAAGGTTCGTCCCCAGGGCTGTGCTCATGGACCTCGAGCCTGGAACCATGGACAGCGTCAGAACTGGACCCTACGGTCAGATTTTCCGACCCGACAACTTCGTCTTCGGTCAGTCCGGCGCCGGCAACAACTGGGCCAAGGGCCATTACACCGAGGGCGCCGAACTCATCGATTCCGTTCTCGATGTCGTCAGAAAGGAAGCAGAGAACTGTGATTACCTGCAGGGTAAGGAAAATACTTATAATAAATTCCTTAAATCAATTTCATCAAATTATTCAATTATACGTGTACATATATGTATTATTATTATTTAATTATAAGACTGTATGATAAAAATAGTACACATGCTCATATTTGATTAGAGAACTTATAATGAACTTGATGTAAATATATTGTGCTTTTCTGTGTGTGTATATATATATATATTGTAATAAATCTAAGAATTTTAAACCACAAGAAGATATGATCATGCAATATTACAATAACGTTTTTTGATGTGATTTTGCAGGATTTCAAGTGTGCCATTCTCTGGGAGGAGGAACAGGGTCGGGAATGGGTACTCTGTTGATTTCAAAGGTGAGAGAAGAATTCCCAGATAGAATGATGCTTACTTTCTCTGTGTTTCCTTCTCCGAAAGTCTCCGACACGGTGGTGGAGCCGTACAACGCCACCCTGTCTGTTCACCAGCTCGTTGAGAACGCAGATGAATGCATGGTTCTTGACAATGAAGCTCTCTATGACATTTGCTTCCGCACCCTCAAGCTTACCACACCAAGCTGTAACATTCTTCCCATTCCTTCTACTTGAAATTCTTGATTTCAATGTATATAGAGTCTTGATTATCTTGAATTTAGATATATATATATATATATAGGTGCAGGTTGCAGTTGTCTTTCTATCATACCTCACTTTTTATATACCATTAATTCAATGGGTGCATATTCTAATAGATTGAAAATGTGTTAAATTTTTGTGAGGAACAGTTGGAGATCTGAACCATTTGATATCGGCAACCATGTCAGGAGTGACATGTTCTTTGAGGTTCCCCGGCCAGCTAAACTCCGATCTGAGAAAGCTCGCCGTGAACCTCATCCCCTTCCCTCGTCTTCACTTTTTCATGGTGGGATTCGCTCCTCTGACATCTCGCAATTCTCAGCAATACAAAGCTTTAAGCGTACCAGAGCTGACACAGCAAATGTGGGACGCCAAGAACATGATGTGTGCTGCTGATCCCAGACACGGACGATACCTCACAGCTTCAGCAGTTTTCAGAGGCAAGATGAGCACCAAGGAGGTTGATGAACAAATGATCAATGTGCAGAACAAGAACTCTTCCTATTTCGTCGAATGGATCCCGAACAACGTGAAATCAACTGTTTGTGATATTCCTCCGACGGGATTGAAGATGGCTTCCACGTTCATCGGGAACTCGACGTCGATTCAGGAGATGTTCCGGCGAGTGAGCGAGCAGTTCACCGCCATGTTTAGGAGGAAGGCCTTCTTGCATTGGTACACAGGGGAAGGTATGGATGAGATGGAGTTCACAGAGGCTGAGAGCAACATGAACGATCTGGTTGCAGAGTATCAACAGTATCAAGATGCCAGTGCTGAAGAAGATGAGTATGGAGAAGAAGAGGAACACAATGACATGTGAATATTATCATTATTATGACATGGATGAGCACAGGAATTGAATTTATTTTTGTTTTTCCAATCAAAATTTGATTTCTTTTGATTATTTATTATGATCCATTTTTTCCCCAAGGTTTGTTGTTGTAGTTGAGTCCCATGTTTCAAATGTTGATGTGATATATACAGACCCAATGACAAGATCAGATTAAATAAAAATAATTCAGTATATGAGATGGGGAGATAAACTTGTGAATCTGGACCTTAAAATTCATCTGGGGTCATTCTGAATAACAGAGTGAAGAGGAAATATGAGTAAATGCAACAGATGAGGATAGAAAACGTCCTAGATTTGTAACCTTCCATTATTTTCATGGTTTTCTTTATTTAGATTTTTTTTTTGAAAGGGATGCATAATTGAAAAATTGCTGAAAATTCCTTCATTGCAAAATTTATTGGTCTAAAGTACCTAAACAAGTGCAATTCTTCTCTAATTATGTGCTCTTTTGGAATAGATTATTTTTAAGCAATAAGTGCATATAAATCGTGATTCACGGTATACGAGATAAAAATGTGAGAGGAGTTTTATCTCAGTTTGCGTAATAAGGACTTATTATCCAAAAATAAGTGATACCAAACACAGGCTATATATGTCATCTCTTCAGTTTTATACAGATGTCTTATGTTTTGCACAAAATTGAATTTATATGTTACATGAAGTTAGAGAAGAATTACACTCACTAAAGATAGGTTACATTTAAATTCTTAAACAAATTTTAGATACCTTTAGATAATAAATTTTGCAATTTCATATTTTTTGACAGTTTTTTTGTGTGTTTGGTAACATCCCAACCCATGGTTTCAAACCATGATTTGCGCAACACAAGACAAAACTCCTCTCACACATTTACCTCGTAAGTCGTAAAAGCTATTAAAAAAAAGCTAATCCAAACACACACTAATATAAGTTGACTATGGAAACATCCAAGAACGGATTATCATTAGATGAGAGATCCGTAAAAATATATTATGGTTAAAATTAAATATTCTCTTTTTATATATTTTATTGTTAACTTTCAAGTTTTCAACATCTAAATTACAATAAGAACAATTCTTATTTAATTACTTCTCTTCTGTTACCTACTCTCCTTTAGATGCCGACAGACAACCTGGACGAGGAAGGTGAGAAAAGTCATCAAAATTATCTAAATATATATATTCAGCTGAAAATCTGTTTATCTGCTTACCTCTCATTTTCATTCAGAAATTAAAATATGTATTATTTCATTCTCATTGCTATCTTTTTCGTTGGTTAGAATTTATTACTTCTTCAATCGTAACGAGTCCTCAAATTCTCCCCGGATAGGATTTAAAAACAAAAAAAAAAAAACAAAAATTTAAAGGAATGACAACATACAACGTCAAGAATATATGCTTTCATCTTTTCACTCTTGTTGTCCTTTGACTCATCCCAGATTCCACATCTTATGTTTCAAATCCATTACTAATTGGGTAAAAATCTATCTACACAATGCAGCATATCACAAATATGTATGAACCATTTAACATTAGCTAAACTATATGCAATCCTTAATGCCAAGTTGGATCTCAATCTGCAAAAATAGACAACCAAAAGAGGAATATAATTGGATAGTTGTTTCCCATACTACAAATTCAAGACCAGAACCTTAAAAATAAACAAGAAACAATAATGTACACCACAAATGCTTCCCATCCAGGTCTACTACTCCTTGCCATCTTTGATGGCTTTATCTACAACCACTACACTCACCTTCTTGTACTCAAAATCTCCTGGCTGCTCCCCGACGACACACTCCTCAGGCGCCACCGGCCGCCGGTTGCCGAAGATTGTCCACAAATACAGAACAACAAAAGCAGTCAATGCCCCACATCCACCACCAAATATCATTGCAGCAAGAACCCTAAGAACACAATCACTCCTTGGCTTCACCGTCAAGGTTTCAGAATTCTTAGAAAGAGCCTTCAGATCCACAGGCTCTGAGTGCATCCAATTTGGAAAAGGCCTTTGATTAAAGCTCCATGAATGGAGAAAACAAGGTTGGGATTTAAAACTAGTACTAGAACTACTATTCCCCTTCACAGAATTTAACCCCACAAACATTTCACTCTTTTTCCATGTCTTTGAAAAGTCTACTGAGTACCAAATCAATGGATCCACAGGCTTGGAATGACCATATTGACTTAACCTCACTTCTAAGCGTTGTGAACTTGCTTCATAATCAATCCATGTGTGAAGTTTCTCTCCATTTCGTAGAGCCATCTTCACAGAAGAGGTATTTCTTGCTTTTGCTGGTGCTAAATCACCCACATCAATGGCCACATTACAATAAGCAGAACCAGAATCACCATTAATTCTATTGCCAGACTTAGCGGTGAATTTAACATCTACAAGCATAGATTTTCTTCTGTTTAATCCAGAAGAAGAAACCCCAGATGAACTTTTCTCAAAGACTGAATCTTGAAAACCATTTGGAACCATAACAAAAGCCAAACCATCCCCATCCACCGACAAGATCGAAAATGCAAAATAAGTGGAAAAAGAGATTAATTGCCCTGGTTTACCTCCAATAAGCTTGATGGGTTTTTTGTACATGACTCCCCCATGGCTCTCAGACCCAGAGAGCTGAACCGCAGAACCACCATTATTGACGACCTTTGAACCGCCAAAAAGGGCGACATTGGATCCAACTTTCAGATCCTTGTCAAAATCAGTGAAGGAAAACGAAGAAATTGGGTTGGAAGCTACGATTTTGAGGAACAAAACGAGGAAGGTGAAGGCCGTGAAGCAATGGGGTTTGAAAAAATCGGCCATAATTGAGGTGGGTATGAGCTGAAAGTGGCTATTTGTGAAGTTGCTGTGGAATCTAAAGTTTGTGGGTCGATCCCATTTGGGTGAAAGGTAAAATTGCTGCCTTGGGGTTTGTGAGTTGAGTTGAGTGGAAGAAAGAAAGAAAATGATGGGAAAGTAAAGATTTTTAAAGAATTGCCAAAATTTGTTGGAGCAAGAGAGCAAATTGGTGGTGGAATGGGAGGTTGTGAAAATTAAATACGCATACTCTGTTTCCGCAAAGCCCGTGGTTCGCTTTCTTTCTTCAGTGCCAGAGGACTCAGGGAATAATGGAATATAATAATAAAAGGGGACATTCTTGCAATTTGAGCTTTATAATTATACTAATTGTTAATAATTTGTGTGATCCACATATTATTTTAAAATTATAGTTGTTGGGAAAAAAAACAAGAATTGCCTTGTCTTTTTTTTGTTTTTGGAAGAGACTTTGTTTTCACTTGACACTTGTTTGTTTCACTTTCACATCAGTTATGTAAAGGAAAATGAAATTGTAACACCCTTTAACGCCTTCTTTTGTTTTTGTCTTTTTTTTTTAAAATTTGAAATGCCAGTCGGTGGGGCTGTGAATGTGGAAGATAGATAAGTAGGTAAAGGTATCCCTACTGAAAGTAAAATAAACTAACAAACGAAAACTAAACAAAATATGTGAATCCATTGACTTATTGTATTAAATTTAAACCGTTTTGAAACGATTAAATGTTGTACAGTTATTTTATAGTTTGTATAAAACTTTTTTTTTTTGCAGCAAGTTAGTTATATGGTGCGTTAGATAAATTTAATGCTGTTACAGTGAAAAATAATGATTTGGTACTTTTTGTTTTCAATGATTTAGTACTATTTAATAGTGCAGGATCAAAGTTAGTTTCATTAAAAAGTAAAGACTAAAACCAAAATTTATTAAAAATACAGGATTAAAATTAAAACTTATTAAAAGCATGGGATTAGACAAGCTTTTCTTTTGATTTTTATATTTAATGGTGTTAATTTATACCACGTCATTATAAAATTATATAACCAAAAATCACAATATGAAATTATAAGGACTAAAAACAAAATTCGATCAATATATGGATCCAAAAATAATACTATAAAATATATATACTCCTACATGCATTTAGAGAATTCAATATAAATAAATTAATAATTTTTGTATTTTATTTTTTTTTTAAGAAAGAAAGAAGTATGTTATGAATAAATTGGAGTAAAAAAGAAGAAAGAAAGAGTATGGGAGAAGGGAGAAGGGAGAAGGGAGAAGGGAGAAAGGGAATAGGAAAGGGGACCATGGTTAAAGGAGCAGGCACCTTCCACGAGGGCACTTTATTGGCTTTCTTCCTTCCCACCCACTGGTAACTGCCCCTCTGTTGTGTGATTCCTTCGCCCCCACAACAGAGATGTACAATAGTGTCATTTAGCAGCATGAGCTCCAAAGTTCGTAGATTCAAAGAAAAGTACCGATCTTTTTTTATACGCCATCAGATTAAAATTTCAATGGTTTAAATTTAATATATTATTATAATAATTTTTTAATATATTAATATAATAATAATATTTTTATAATATATTAAATTTGAACCATTAAGATCTCAATCGGACTGTTTATAAGAAGAAAAGGATGATCCTTTTCTTTGAGAGAAAAGGACCGAAGCCGGTTCCGATTCAGAAGGCATTAATTGAAATTGAAACCCTCCACCTCGCTAACATGCACCTCCCCTTGGGGGGTGAAAACTTTAATTAATCCTATAAATTATTTACCCTTATCATATTTATAAGAGCCCAATAATTAAATTACGGGATTTAAGAAAATTGTTAAAGATATTAAGTATATCTAAAATAAACTTTATTTTCTAAATATGTTATTATTTATGAAGGACGAGTAAGAGAGAAAAATAAAGTAAATATAAGTATCATCAAAATACATATAATTAATTAGAAGTAAAAATGAAAAGAAACTCATTAAATATTAAAACGACTCTTATTGGGCCCTTATAAAAATGATCAAGACAATTCACATTTTGATATCGTATAAAAAGAATAAGAGAGAGTATAAAAACCCTTAAATCATATTCATTTTATCTTAAAGTTAATAATTTTTTAATTTTACTCTATTTAAAATACATTATGTGTAACAGTACAAGTTCTATATAATAATAAATGAAAGGTGTGAAAATTTTATGATATGGCTGGTAAATATATATTAAAAAAAACTTTGGCATATTATTAGTTAATTCGTTATCTGGATTCACACAAAATGTCTCAAAAAAAAAAAAAAGGTTCACATTTTGTTTTGGCATATTTTATTAACTACCCTGTTTTCTGAGAATGATTTTAGATGAGGACAGGTCTTAGGTTAATAGTTTACCTTTTGTTTATTTTGATTTATTCATGATCTTGGTTGCAAAATTTGAAATACTTGGTTATAAAAACGAAAATAGTTAAGAGTTAATTATATAAATTAAAATAATCAATTGTAAAATCATACAATCAATCGACAATCTTCTCATATACTCCAACCAAATCTTCAATTATTTTCAGTTTCAGGTCTGTGAAGCTAAACCTAAACCTAAACCTAAACCACTGGTTGGCATTTGGTGGCTCCATCTCCTCATTTGCTGAAAACACAACTTCCACATTTTATATTTAATTGGTGGTGTTTAGGTTTAATTTTTTTTATTAAGGTAGAGTGCATTTGTGATTAATTAGAGGGTCAAGGGGTAATTTTGTCCCGAAAGTTGTAACTGAGAGATAATTTTACCCTGAAAGTTTTTTGGGGTCAATTTTACTCAGGAAGTGTAAAAAATGAAGCAATTTTGGCATAATCATTATCCCAATTAATTTTAACCGTTAGTTGACCAAATATGCAAAACTAATAAACTTCCGGACAAATTTTCACCTTAACAAAAATGATATAGATGAAATATGGAGTGTCAACTCAATATATTTGGTCAACTGATGGTTAAAATTAACTGGGATACCAGTCAAGACAAAATTATTTCATTTTTTATACTTCTGAAATAAAATGTTCCCCGTGACAACTTTCGAGACAACATTACCCTTTAACCTTTAATTATACTACTTGTGACGTGCATCAATGCAGCTTCCTTTTATGTTTATTCATTATTTAAAAAAACAAAACATTTATAGGTGTGTGTGTTGATAAACAAATGTTAATACACTAATAAGTTATGTCAACATCACATCCTTTTTGTGAGTAATAAACAAATGTTAGTATCTTGTTCGGTTGTGTATGTTTTATTAACTGAAACTAAATACGATTTCAAAGAATATGAGTCTTCTTATTAATGTAACTTCTATCCATAAGCTTTTTGTTGTTCCCTTTTTGAAACAAAAATGAAAAGATCAGTGTCCATACGATAAAAAAACAAATTACATCAACTGAACATTCCTATCATCGACTTCCACCTTAGAAAGCCAAGGTGGGTAGTTCATCCAATGTACGACAATAATTTATCAGTCTAGTAAAATATGGCAAACAAGAATCATAATTTTTTTTTTTTGGCACTATTGACAAAATTCGACTTATGAACCTAATCTCCAAAAAAAAAAAAAAAGAACTTGTGAACTTAGCTCCTTTATTCCTAAAAGTTAGTTGTGGCAACGAAAGCAAAGAATATTTACTTCCTCTGTTTTTTATTACAAGTCACTAATTAATAAATATTCTTAGTTTTTTTTATAAAGCAATTGTAAATTTTTAAGAAGCATTTAATTTATTTTTTTGTATCTGCATATGTTTAATAAGGATAGTGAGAGATAATGATAATTAATATGATATTTAAATTTAGTGTAGTTGATACGGGTAATGTTGAAAATCACTTAAATTTTAAATCAATTTTAATATTTTTAACTATATTTTTTTTAATTTACAAATGACAAGTCAACTAATTTGAGAAAAGCATAGCACTACATCTCCAAAAATTCAAAAGGAGAGTAATCAGGAGAGATCTTCCCCGAGGAAGAGATACCTGAGTGGGGAATTTTTAACTGTTTTTATTAATACATGAGAATTGACAATTGATATTTAAAAAGATTGAAGGGAGAGAGTGTGTGTGTAGACGTGGGGTTTTGAGGGTGAGTGGACTTACGTTGGCTGCAGAATTGAATTATTAAGTGACTAATAATTCCAAAATTTCTCTGGACCACTATAAGGGTCTGTTTGATGTAAGGGATTTGAGGGGGAGGGAGGGAAGGGAAAATTTTTATAAGTTTAATTTTAAAAGATTGAAGAAGTGAGATAATAAAATTTTAATAAAGAGAATATATAAGATAAAAAAGTAAAAAAAATTAATTAAAAATTTTTAACCCCACTTCTCTAATTTTTTTAAATTCAACTACAAAAATTTTCCTTCTGCCCACTTTTCCTCCCCTCCCCTCGTACCAAATAAGCCCTAAAAGATTTCTCTCGTTCATTAGTAAGTTGCAATGGAATCTTGCAGGGTTATGGAAACCAGACCGAACCGGCCGGTCCAGCCCGGAAACCGGCGAACCAGCCTGTAGACCGGTCTGGTCCGATTTCCAATTTAATTTTTTTTTTATATTTTCTTTAGAATTTTATACAAATAAATCTAAAATTTTCAATTTCTCACCGATTTGGCCAGGATTTAGCTTCTGTTTGACCCCGGTCTGACCCACTAACCCTTAATCCAATACCCCGACCGATTCAATACCCGATCCGGATTTTAATACATTAGAGTCCTGCCTCCTGTTCTGACTTTCTTTTATTTGGATTTTCTTTATTTACGGAAACTCTCCTTGTCCAATAGTACTTTATATTCTTACAAACTGACTCCGTGATTCATATCACTCAATTGTCTCCACACATGTTGATATTAATAATATATTATTCTATTCTATTTATAAACTTATTTTGATAAAAAAAAATTGGATCCTTAATATAAGTTAAGTTTTAGAATAATAAATGTATTTTTTATTTTTTATCCCTACAAATTACAATAAACAAAAATAATTTATTCATGCTGATTTTTGAAATCAATCATAAATAAAGAAAATATTAAAAATTTAATTCATAATTAATGAGTTAATTAACTCTATTTGATATATGAAAGTTAGTTAATTTGTATATATAAATAAGATCAAAGTTGTATATAAATTAATAACAACTTTTTTGAAAGCAAGGAGAAACCGCAAGTTAGTGTGCTTGTTAGTTTCTTGGATGTCAATTTGTCATTTTCTCGTGATTGTGAGAAATAAATATTCGCGCATAGTCTCAAGAAGTCAATAAAAAGAATGGGGATTTGGCAAAAAAAAAAATAATAAAAAGAATGGGGAATTACTATGGTATTTTAAAGAAGGAATTTAATTATCAACAAGTTTTAATAAAAAAAATGAAAAATAAAAGCACATTGCCATTTCTTATCTTACAATTTATCATTGCATACTTCTTAGCAAGGTTATCAAACTCGCGAATTGAAGCAAACTTGTGATAATAATGTAAATTTGTATCGTGAACTCGAATTGTAAATTCGTAAGATTTTAGTTTTACTATTAAATAGATATTATTATATAATTAAATAATTAAAATATAAAAATTTGACAACAATTTGATTTAAATATATTTTAAATCCAAATAATTGAAATTAAATTTATCAACATTCATAATTTATTATATTTAACAACGAAATTTCTATGAAATTTATATATAAAGCCGTTAAGCATAATCAAATTGAAAAAATTAACACAAATTTAAGGGTGCGTTAACACAGTTTTATGAGCTAGAAACGTAAAAACGGTAAATTCAGTGTATAAACTCGTGAATTTAATCGAATTTATAATGGTCACGAGTTTACCAATAACTTGACTCGATTTTATAAGTTAAAAACATAAAAATGGTAAACTCTGAAAGTCAACTCACAAGTTTGACAACGATACTTCTTTGTTGTTGTTAGACTTTTAGTAGTTTTTTTTTTAATAATGAGACTTTTAGTAATTAAATCTATCTGTTGGGACTTTATTATAATTCCTCCAAAAACAATTATAAATTATATGCGCACATGGTGAAAACCCATAGATGATCAACTAACTGATCAAAAAAATGTGAACAGAGTAAATTTTTTTGGTCTAAATTACCCTTTTTTTTTTTTTTTGATAGAAAAAAGTTTAGGTAGGTTCGGCACCAGTCCCCTACCAAGGCCAGGGCACGGCCCCAGGGCTCTTCGAGCGCTTACAAGGGACTTACGAGATCGCCTACCAATGAGGTCTCCCCATCGGTCAGAGGGTTCGAACACACTCCCTTGTGATCGGGGTGGCAAGACCTTAACCAACTGTGCCAAACCTCATTGGCTCTAAATTACCCTTTAACGAACAGTTTGTAACTATGAGAAAGAGCTCAGCTTCAGCTCTCCTGTCCAATTTCCTTCTTCATGTTGGGATCCTAGACTCCTGCCTATTTATTGTAATTCATAAATTTATCATGAATTTATTTATTATTAAAAAAATTATATTATTATATTAGACCTTTTCTCCACTTACATTTAATCTATATGCATACTATATAACTTTGTTAAGTTAGAACATTGCGCCAGAAAACAGTTTAGTTTACATATAACACAGCATTAAAGAGATCTTAGTCATATAATAAGACAAGACCAATTAATTTGGAGTATGTGAAAAGTAGTCTACTTTGAAACTAAAGCTCTTAATTAGCGAGCAATTGACGCTAATGTCACCCCAGATTCGTTAACCTCTTTCTAATTCTGTCTTTTTTCACGTATCTTTTTTTTAAAACAGTGAGAAACCTATATACTCTTTCCTATCCTTTCTATAAACAATTTTTTTTATTGCATAAAATAAATTGGGGTTAATATTAATTAAAAATAATAAATATATCAACAATATCCTGTCATTTCCAAATATATATTTATTTATGAAAAGAGTATAAAAGAGAGAATGAATAAAAATATAAAAGAGAATGAGTAAAAAATATAAGAGAGAATGTGTAATAAATGATAGAAGTAAAAAGAGTTATTGGTAAGTGGGGATTATTAATATAAAGTTATGTATTTAATAAGAGTAAAAAAAAATAGTTTACATTTTAAAACATAAAAGAGAAAGTTATTAAATAAAAAAAAACTGAACGGCTATTAAATGAATGGAGAACGAATTGGTTAGAACCAATATTGTGAAAACTAGATTGGATCGGATGGTCGGATTGGTGCCCGGGAGGGCTTTCGTCTCGTTCAGCATGGTTCAACTATTTCACCATTTGAATCGTTTCAGGCCGCTTCAAACCGGCTGTTGGGTTGAGAACCGGGAACCGTTTATGGGTATTATTGACATGTTATTATGTTATTTTTAATAATTTCAATGTATTAGAACATGGAATTTAGGAAAGATGATACATATAAGTTTTTTTATGTGTTTATTTTTAAGTAATGTTAAAATTTCATATTTTTTATATTTATATAATTATAAATATGTAATATTATTTTTATTTAATTATTATGTTATCGGTCCGACCGATCCGACCATACTACTTATGACCCGATAATCTCTTTAGTTCAACGTCCGATCCGACTTTTAAAATATTGGTTAAAACTTAAAAACTAGCATTATATAAAGTAACGATGTTTTGGGAGAAAGTGCCAATAAATCACAAAATTAAAACGCAAGTGAATAACAGAACACAAGACTGCAAGAGACGATAATGCTGGTACGATGTCACGGTCATCCAAGTCACACCATGTGAACAGGTGCATTTGGTAGCACGTTCATGTTATTAATTATCAAATTCACTAGTTAGCTGCCAGGTGTCACAATGTATTATTTCATATAATCTCTCCTACAAAATCATTATTACTATTATTATTATCTCTCCTACAAAATCATTATTACTATTATTATTATTTGTAGGCCTTGGGTGTCCAATGAAATAGGCAAATGCAGAACAAAATGTGGGAATCATCATTAATCATTATAGGTACCCCTCATGGACACCGAGGCTGCCCCTTCCACCGTCCTTTTCTTTAGTTTTTTTTTTGTCGGTGATTTTTCCTTAGAGCTAACAAACTGTGAATTAGAGGCATTGTCAATATAAATTAACGGGTCCAAATATTTTGATAATATTCAAAGATGACAAAGAATTTTTTTTTTTTTTAAAAAAAGGAGATGCTTGTACAGCCATTGTGTCTTGCAAAAGACATGCAATGGCAAACAAGGCGTTGTCATTAGATTATAAGATCTTTGGTGCTACTCCCTGTGATTCATATTATAAGAGCCTTCTAAGTCCTAACTACCTCACAAAAATTAAGAAAATTAATTAGTATCATTGAAATGAAAAAAAAAAAAAATCATCACTACTTTTCAATATTATCCTTCAAGTAAAATCAACTTATCTTAATTACCTTTAATTTCTTTCTTATACCATCTTTCCCTATGTTACAATTAATAAGGGTATTTGTGAAAAAGAAAAATTCAACGCTATTTACTTTTTGTATAGGGTCTTATATTTTGAACTACATAAATCCTTTTAAAAAGGGCCTTATAATATGTATTAGAGGGAGTATAAGGACTTATTTTACTCTATCATATATATATATATATATATATATATTTTGGCTTCAAAACAGTTTTTGAAAACAAGTTTTGAAAATAAGAAAAAATTGTTTGGATAATTATTTTAAAAAATCTGTATTACTGGTGGTGACGTGGCTGTGGTTGTCAGTGGTAGTGTAGTGTCAATAGTGGATAAGTGATCACTTCAAAAAATAAAAAATAGAAAAACAAAAATAAGAAAACAACTAAATTTTTTTTTTTTTTTTTTCGTTTTCAAAATAACTTTTAGTTTTTTTATTTTTATAAAAAACTTATTGAAAACAATTTTCCAAACTACTTTTTAAAAAAAAAAAAACTGTTTTTAAGAATAAAATCAAACAAACCCTAAATAACATATATACTAATATTTGATATAACAAATTTATAATTTTGTGGGGGTATAATGAAAAGGCATGTCCAACTGAGGTTTAGTTGTGAAGCTTTTGTAGTGGACCAGGGAAGGGCTATGGATTTGCTTTTATGAGCTTTATCATATAATCCACAACACACACCATAGGATAGGACCACTCCTTCATTTCTCTGTTTTCCATATATTTTGGAATCACAGATTGCTATTCTTTAATCTTTAGCATTATACTAGTGGATCATCAGCATTCTTCAATAATTATGCTTTTAATTATGGAAAATGAACCATAATTAAAAAAGAAACCACAAAAAGATGATAATGACCACAATAATCATTACAACTTGAAATAAGATGGTTAAGGGATGTGCCATCAATTTTTTGGGGATGAACTAAGCCAAATTTAATAATATTGGTTATAGCCAATTTTATTTTCAAATTTTTTCCTAAGCACTGGTATTCTTCTATTGGAGGTAATATTTAAGGCACTACTCCCTCCGGTCCTAATTATAGGACAACATTTAGAAATTGATATTGGTCCTAATTATAAAATAAAGTTTTAATTTTTGTTAATTTCTTCCCAAAATACCCCCATTAATACTTTCTCAATAATAATGAAACATAATAATAATTTTATAAAACACCTATGTTTTTTCATGCTTCATGTGAGTATATCTGCTTCATACTCATACTTTAAGTAACACAGTACTGTTAGTTGCCGCTAGTACGCTTTTTCATTATTTAAGGTAGACTCATATAGTATTCCTAAATCACCTTTATTAAATAAGGGCATTTTAGATAAATGAATAAGATTAACTAATTTAACTACTATTCTTAATTTCTCCAAAATTAGGTAATTATGTTCTATAATTAGAACCAGAAGGAGTATTAAACACTAAATATAGACACCTTTTATAATAAGGATTCAAACTTTGACTTGCCTAGCCTTTTCTATTATACCCAATCACATTGGTTTTCTTTTCAATATTAGTTACATTAATTCATCACGGTAGACAATCTGAACCCAAACTTCCTTGTTATTCATATGGCCCAAAACAATATGATAGGGAATTTTGAAAGGATATAAACTTCAACCATATAAGGAAATATTGGGCCAATACTATTTCTTTTAGAGGCATGAGGCCCATACTATTTCATCACATTTCCATTCCTTGTTTTTTTGTTTGATGTCATCATCCGTTATCTAGTTCGGTGTTTGCGATTGCTCCCTCCTAATACAAATGTCTCTTCTAAAATTCAAGCTTAAAATCTAAAGGAATCTAATGAGATCTTACACCGCCAGATCAATATTATATTGGTTCCCCATTCTTTGTATAATGCAACTAGGATGTCTCATTAGTCATTACACAATGAATTACAGAAGGGGGAAAAAGATTCTTTTCGTCAACTGTCCAGTTTCTCAATCTTTTTCTTTTTCTCTTCATGCTTCTACTTGTGAAATTAAAAAGAGGTGTACATAATAATGACAGTTATATAGTAGATAAGTGGAATTAGTCTTTAATCACGATGATATGGGCCAGGATTTCATTAATTATTATCATAATTTAAAAAACAAATTAAAAAATGTGCAAAAATAAAAGCTAAATTTATATGCATATTCCATTTAGTCCACAATATGAGTCTGATTGAATAACAGCACACAGACAAAAAAAAAAAAAAAAAACAACAACAACAACAACACAGAATACAGTAGTAGTTAAAAAAATCATATAATTGAACATGCAAAAATTTAATAAAACATATACTACTTATAATTAACTAATTACTTAAGGGTCTGTTTGGTTCAACGGAGGGAAGGGAAAATGAGGGATATTTTTTTTTTTTGATAATAAAAATGAGGGATTTTAATGGAGGGGAAGGGAAGGGAGTAGAGGGGAAGGATTTTAATATTACCTCATTTAGATTGATGAGAGGGGAGGGGAGGGAAAGGAAAGGATTTTAACATTATTTTGTTTGGTTGATGAGGGAAGGGAAGGTAAAATATTTTCATATGGACAAATTTATCTTTATTTTATTTAAATTATTTTTTGAATTTTGTAGAATGTTTAATAATTATATAAAATTATAATTTTATAATTATTAAATTAAATAATTATAATTTTCATGGGCATAATAGTCACATCATGCCAAAATATTAAAATGAGAATGAGGATTAGAAAGAAAGTAAGAAGGGTATCATAAGAATATTAAAACCTTTTATGGGCATAATAGTCACACTATGCCAAAATATTATCCATTCCCTCCAAATCCACCCATTTTGGGAGAGAAGGATCATAAGGGGAGGGGAGGGGAAATTTTAAAAAATTTTCCCTCCCCTCTTTAAATTTTTATGTTGCTAAATAAGAGGAAGAGAGCAAAATCCTCCCCCTCCCCCCATTCCGCTCCTCTCCCCTTGCCTCAAACCAAATAGACCCTTATAAAATTAATACTCCTTTTAGTTCTTAATATAAGATAGAGTTGGCTTTTTTTGAAAAGATTAAGGAAGCTAATTAAATTACTTTAAAGTATTTATATTTTTATCTTTTTCTTTAAACTAATTAGTTTGATTAATAAACTGATATATAATCTAAAAATACACTACATATAATATGATTAAATAACTTATTTAACTTTTTTAATCTCTCTAAAAAAAATCAATTCTATCTTATATTTAGGACAGGGAGTAAGTATTATCAAAATGAACTTGAATATTTTAATACTCCACGCAATTCAGAGGATGAAAAGTCGCTGGCTTAAGAATCAACGGAAAGAACAAATAATTTAAGGTCAAAAAACGGAAACAAGAAATAATTAAGTGGTTAACATGCGGTGGATTAAAAACATTCCAAGAAGACGGCAAGTTCTAGAAGCCTAAAGCCTTGGTGCTTGGTGCATGCCTTAATTAGTTAATTCATAAAATTAAAAAGAGTTTTTCCAATGTGACTACTTTTCTTGGAAGCTCAGAAGTCAGCTTCTTCGCAACTGCTGCTAATATTGCCCATTCAATTCATCCTTAACTGCTCTCTGGTGGTCAGTAACCTGTCATTTCTCAACTCTCAACTCTCCCAAAAAAAAAAAAAAAAAATCTAACAACCTAATTACTCATACCCAAGGTATTAATTATTAAAACTCGGATCGGGTATTGAACTAATCGGGGTATTGGGTTAAGGGTCAGTGGGTCAGATTGGGGCCAAACCGGAGCTCAACCCAAGCCAAACCGGTGAGAAATTAAAAATTTTAGACTTATTAGTATGCAATTCTAAAGGAAAAATTTTAAAAATTGATTTTTAATAAAGTAAAAAATAAAAAACCCAGACCAGACCGGGTCACCGGACCGAATTGGTCTAATGCCCGGTTCAGCGGTTCCAGGGCCGGACCGGCCGGTCTAGTCCGAGTTTGGGAACACTGCTCATACCACACATTAATAAATCCCGATTTAATCATTCTTATTAATTTCCAATTTAAATCGGACCTTTCTGGATGGTGAACTTTTTGAAACACTTTCCTCTAGTTAAAATTCTCTTGAAAAATATAATTAAATTCAGGCAAAATTTAGTTGTTCATGGTAATAAAAATGAGACACACACACACACACACATTCCTGACTTTAACGCTAAGCATGCACCTAGATACTTCATTTTTGGGTTGCTCAGTTACATTTGCCAGTTGTAATATGAACCATTTTAAACGTTGAAGGAGAATTCTTGGGCATCTGTATATATAAATATAAAAGTGAATATGACAAAACAGTTTCATCTTCCTTTCCGAAGATTTCTAGAAAGAACAAAGGTAGGTAGCTGCTTGGGACAAGAAAGACGACGCGTTCATATTTTACAAAGCAAACAAACAAACGTGAGGAGCACAAAATCGTTGAAAACTTCAAAGTTGAATAAATACCAAAACCCTCTCAAGAAGAAAAGGACCATCTTAGTTATTTCTATATGATTGAGTCTTCCAAACGCGTCTTGACAAGTGATAGGGACGTGTTGTCAACAACATTGTATATATATAGACGTTTTGCACCGTTTCCATTTCGTACTTCTTCATACGTTCTCTTGATTCCAATTACCAATATCCATCAGTATATTTATACTCTGAAATTTATTTTCACGTACAGACTCAATCAATATGGCTTCTTCCATTAGATTGTGCTTGGTTCTCTTCCTCTCCTCCCTTTTTGTTCATGCATCTCTAGGTAAGCACCAATTCTCTTTCACTATTTGCTTCCCAACTCTTTTCTAGTTTTACTCCTATTTCAGTTCTTACATGTAATGTATATAGAGAAAGAGAGATTGAGTCTAAATAATTAAGTTGATCAATAGAACTCCTTATTACATTCTTCTGCGCTTTTTAATGCAACAATCTAGAAAATCTAAAATATTTAGATATGTGTGAGTTTGAAGCCTTTAATGTGCTTCCCTCAGCTCTAATGCATTGTCTCAACTTTTTAAATGTTATTTTTATCGTTATATTCTATATAAAATGAGCAACATGATATTTTCAATTAATTTTCAACTTAGATCTTTCTCACCAATTAATTTCATAACGGGGGACTTTAATTTTCCCCAGTTTTTCCAAATATTTGAAAAGCTGGGCCATTATTAAAAACTATTAGAGAATGTTAGAGGAATATAGTGCACATTAGAGTTTTTCTTTTTAGAGTTGGAGAAAATAAAAATGTGGTAGATGGAGAATAATTAACTAACTGACTCTGGTTTTGGCATGAGGACAGGTGATATAGTGTGCGAGGAGTTACCAAAGGAGGTGTGTGCGTTCTCGATAGCATCGTCGGGGAAGAGATGTGTGTTGGAGACGGAGAGGGCGGCGGAATCAGGTACTGTGGAGTACCAGTGCCGGACGTCGGAAGTGGTGGTGGAGAACATGTCGGAGTACATAGAGAGGGATGAATGTGTGAAGGCTTGCGGTGTTGATCGCCGATCTGTGGGTATCTCATCGGACGCTTTGCTTGACCCTCGTTTCACCGCCAAGCTCTGTGCTTCTCCTTGCTACAACCACTGCCCCAACATTGTCGATCTTTACTTCAACTTGGCCGCCGGCGAAGGTATATATATTTATCATTCATTCCCATTCTCTCTCTTCTTGAATCTTCCCCTCCTTTAATTTCTTTGTTGCGTAGTTGGTTTGAGAACTTATTGCTGATGCTACATCTGAACTTTTCCAGCCACTTAGGTCCATTTGGCAATAACAAACCCTTGTTAAGCTTTCTACCAATTTAAGCATGTTGCATACTTCATGTTGTCCTTAATACAGGGTGCCTTGAAGAAATTCTTGGTTCATAATATAACATAAAAAAAAAAAATCAGAAGCACTTTTGTGGGTAAAAATCTTCGTTTGGTGAAAAATGACCCAAATACTTGAAAATAAAAAACTAAAGCAGTGGTTTGGTGGTGAAAAATCATGATTTTTTCAAAAATATTTTTTCCCTGCTTTTTCAGAAGCTACTTTTCAGAATTTATTCTCTGAAATTATTTTTTTCACTTTTTTTAGAAGCTATTTTTTAAAAACTAATTCAAATACACCATAAATATTACCCCTATTATAATTTACTACAAAGAAGATTTTAATTAGTTGAATGCAGTATATTTCTATACTTTTAAATATGGCTAAAAATGAAAAAGTATTTACAGAGTTAATGAGTCAATCATTTATTTCTTTTGACTCTTAATCTTTAATATAAGAGTTTGTTAAAGTGTTAAATTTAGACCTAAATATATATAATATCTTGAGATGGATTATCTCCTAACTTTATAATTTATTCTCTAAAGTTTCCCTAATTTTTTTACCATTTAAAGTATTGCTATTGACTATTCATTTTAGAAGATTTCCATCGAGGCATGGTCATAATTAAAAATGATATTTTAAGAAAATTAATTTATATTTATTATAAATAACTAATTTAGTTAACATTTTAAATTTACATAAATTAGCTAGATAGCTATTATATTATATTAAGTAGTAGGGGTAGTAATTTAATTTTCTTAACTCAGAGGTTGTTGTATCAATATTAAAAATATAAGTAAGGCCAACTCCAACGAAAAAGTCAGTATAAACGCATGATCTGCTTTTCTTCATCAATATATGCATATGGCAATTCTTATTCTTGACTTGGTCAAACTTTGACCTTTTTTTTTTTTTGCCTTCAAATCCAATTAAGGTGTATATATATATACAAGTAATGACGAATTGTTTAAATATAATTATTTTGCAGGAGTATATTTGCCAGATCTGTGTGAGAAACAGAGGACCAACCCTCGCCGTTCCATGGTGGAGCTTATGAGCTCCGGAGCTGCCCCTGGTCCAGTTTCCGACGCTTCCTCTGATTTACAGGCTGCACCTGCTCCTTCCCCCTTCTAAACGCCGTCGTTTTCCTTCTTCTCAAACCTCTCACTCCCTTTTGCAGACATGGCGTGAATTAGATCACAGAATAATAATACCACCATATATATATATATATATATATATATGAATACACGCACACACACTATAAGCATATACATATGTAGAGAGAGACAGAGAAAGAGTGAGAGAGAGAGAGAGGCAATATGGGTTTTGGCTTGGGTTATAATTCAGGAATATTTGTTTTATTGTTGAGCAAGAGTTCTATTGAATTATTTGTTACTCTTCCAATTCTGAGACTTTTGGAAATAATTATTAGTTCTTTGCTATGTTCCGTTCATTTATGGGTTCGTTCTTACAATGTGGAAAAAGTATTTGTCAAGTAGTCCCCTGTATTTATATGCTTATATGTACATTTTTTTTTTATAAAAAAAGTATAACTATTATTTAAATCATGAATAACTATGAATATATACCCACACAATGTGGGTATTTTCAATAATTTAGCATAGTTTCTGTGTATATAATATAACATTTATTTAAAATTCATATTATTTTTACACTACAATATTAAAATTTCTAGATTTGGATATTTGAAATCCTAATATTCAACGAGATAAATTATAAAATAGTGCTATTTTGTGTTAAAAAATTGTTATAAAACAGTCAGTAGAAGAAAAATAAATAAATTTCACACATCAATGTGTAAGTTTTTATATCTTCCCTAATAATCTAGAAAAGATTATGATAAAATAAAAATCCTAGAAAATTTAAACACAAAACTTATCTCTGAAAAGGAATTTCTCAATAATCCAAATTGATGCGTGCAACTTCTCAATCTTTTTTTAATGAACGGACAATTTTTATTTATATAAGGTAAGTATTACATTATAAAGGGCCCCACCAAGCGCTGTGCAGCAATTACATGGAAGCCCAAACCTACTACACACTCAAAACAAAAAAGAATTGGGAATGAAATCCCATGCAAGAGAAAAAAAATGAAGAAATGGTTTCTGAAGTTGTCAGTATAAGCTTCTCGATTTGTTAATAGACGCTCCTCGACTTGTTATTATTAACAACTTCAGGGACCATTTTTTCATTTTTTCTCTTATGTGAAACTTCATTGTAATTGTCCCACAAGAATTTGATCGGATCCAACAAGAGGCCCAAAATAACGCCAGCTTGTAAGAAGTAGGCCATAACTAAAGAAAAGCCATTTGTATGTGCCACTATGAGCGAAAGCTCGGACGTGGGTACCCTATTGGGCATTGAGCAAGGTCATTAAACCCAAAATCAGTTAAGATCAAGGTAATTAAAAATCCGGATCGGTTAATGAATCGGTCGGGGTATTAGGTCAAGGATCAGTGGGTCATATCGGAGTCAAACCGGAATCAAACTGGTGAGAAATGAAATATTTTAGACTTAGAGTATGAAATTCTAAAGGAAAAAAAAAAGATTTTTAAAAAAAAATCGACCCGGATCGGGTCACCAAACTGGACCGGTTTAGTGTCCAGGTCACTAGTTTCAGGTCCGGTTCGGCCGGTCCGGTCCGGATCATATAACATGGGTTAAAGATAGTGGGTCAAAGGTAAAGGTCAGTAGGTTAGATCGGAGTTAAACTAGAGATAACTCAGAGCCAGCTTAATGAGGAAGTGAAGACTTTAGAGTTATTAATATGAAATTCTTGTAAAAAAGAAATGAAATTCTGAATAAAATAAAAAAATTAAATTATTTTTTAAAAACTAAAAAACATTGACCCAGGTTGGGTTGGATTAAACTAGTTAGGTGGCTGATTCAATTGTTTCCTGCCCAAACTAACCGGTCTAATCCACATTTAATAACCCTACTATTGAGTGAGGTTCTAGGAAAAAAATGTGTGCACATTTTCATACCTAAACAATTTATTTATCATGCCTCAAAAAATCTGAGCAGAATTTCAAAAGTACCATGTGATTTATTTAAAACTGAGATAGAATTTGTACTTTTACATGTTTGTATATAATATGTAAAATTTATATAAATTAGTACTAAAGTCAAAAAGAGTATAGCTTATTTTAAGTTGTGTGCAAAGTCACAATTTATTCAAAGGTCAACAAAAGTTTAATATTTAGAAGATTTAGGACAAAATTTAATTAAAAAACTTCTAGAATTTGAAAATTCAAAACCAGTATCCTTACTAAAATTTGTTATTTTCTTATAAGTGTAGTAATTAAATAGCTAATAAGAGTTCAGTAAATAAAACTGAACTGATTTGGGATGATATTTTTTAGGGTATTTTCTCTAAAATTTAATAAAAATTATACTACTATTGTTTTATAAGAGATAGATAATATGATTGAACTAAACAAGATTGATGATTGATAATATGATTGAACCTAACAAGATTGATATCTACATATAACTCTGATTATTTCAAAGCGAAATTGAAATTTTTTGACCTGAAAAAGTGAAACTGAAATTCACCACAGTAGTAGAAGAGGCAAAAAGTTGAGCAAAGCAAAATCCGAAACATTCTGAAGGTTTACTGTATCTCAGTATCTCATTCAAAAAAAAAAAAAATCCGAAACATTTGCCCTTGCCCTACCCTTCTTTTCTGGGAGCGCTCCACTTCAACTCACCTGTATTGCGAGGTGAAGGGAGAGTCACATGGAAGTGGATGAAAAACCCGTCGTTGAGCTCGACAAACCACCCGCCGGGGACGTTGGTGGCGGAGGAGACGGCGGTAGTGGCGACGAGGGTGTAACAGTGTTAGGTGACGGCGGGGGGAGTGGCTCCCAGGGGGCTAAAGACAGAGTGAAGGGTCCTTGGTCTCCAGAGGAGGACGCGATACTGAGTCGACTTGTTAGCAAGTTCGGCGCCAGAAATTGGAGCTTAATTGCTCGCGGGATCGCTGGAAGATCCGGCAAGTCTTGCCGGCTCCGGTGGTGTAATCAACTCGACCCAGCTGTGAAGCGCAAGCCCTTTTCTGGTATGCTCCTCTTTCTTTATTCGATGATTTTTTATATTCTATTCACATTTCCATCTGTGGTACTAGTAAGTTTATTTGATTGAGTTTTGGAATATAAGTGTAAACAATTCTAAAATGTTGAGCTTCTGGAGTATGGATTATGCAATTTAAAGATTTAGATGCAGTTAGTATAAGATCAAAATTTTGTCCCTATACCACCTCAAACAGAAATGCGAGCTTAAGTAGTGGTCAGAACCAATTCAGCTCCGAAGAATAAGCTGTTAAGTCAATTTGGATAAATAATTCTTACTATAATCTCCAATGTGTCTCATAATACAAGAGTTCTTTTGGTTAGATATGTGGATAAAGGCACAGGTCTATCATACTTTGTGCTGAAGCCTAATTTAAACTAAGAATGAAGAGCGATGATGATTGTTCTCTTGATTATTTGATTATAGAGACTTTGATGTCATTTCAAAGACCAGTTTTCCTCAATCACAAGCATGTGAGTTGAAACTTGAAACGGTATTTGACGATTTGCTTGTTGGTACTTCTATCAATGTAATGTTGTGTGACATTATGCGTCAGTTAATTGTCATCAATCCAGATGGTAGTGATTTAAAATTAAATCTTTAGTCGTCTCGGGTTAAATCAAAATAAACCAAATCATGCAGTGAAGGGCACAACTCAAGTCGTGTTCTCTTAAGAGCCTTTTTTATTTAATTCCTAGGCTAAACTAAGTAACAAAAACATTGAAAGGGGTTTTGAAAATGATTTTTCATTTTGTTTAAATGATGGAAAGCAACCTAAATTTCTAGTTTTTTTTTTTTTTTGGATTTTTAATAAGATGATGAATGATAAAATTAAATTGGATTTAGGGAATGATATGATGGAATGCTTCTTGGAAGTGAACCTATGGCTATCCTAACTTGCCTAATGATGTGGGAGTTAATTAATGCACTAAGTCTAATTAAAAACCCCAAACACGGTTTGAGTCAACTGATTCTTAACAAATAATTGCCCTAAACACTATATAACAATAACTTGCTAAGGAACTTTTAAAAACCACTTGGTGTGCAATTTAAATTGAGTTAATAAACCTTGCTTCCTCAATGATCAATGCTCATGGATACACTCAATAGCAACACAAATCAATTATTATACCTAACAATGTGCTAGATAAAACAGTTTCAATGGGTGCAAAATAAATTCAAATCCCAAGTCATATAACTTAAATCAAACCACAATAATTAAACTAACAGAGATTATAATGCATAATCTTAGTCTCAAATCCAAATCAAAACAATTCCTAGCAAAGGAGAATCATTAAGTGCAAGGGAAAATTAATTGGAAAGTAATTACTCCCCTAATTGAAGCTCTCAAGCTCAAGCCATAGCATCCATCTCCAAGAAGCACAAGAGAATTAGCTACTCATGGGTTTGGTGTCCCAATCCTCTCTCTCCGATGGTGGTTGTGTGTGGTTTTGATTGGTGAAGATGGAGATGATGAAGATTGATGATGACGGAAGGACGTCCTCGACAGTGGTGGTGTTCTCCGTTTCCTTCCCGCTGTTTGAAAGTCTCAACCTCCCCCCAACACCTTCTCCCCTTATTTCTGAGTTGGCGGCACCTTAAAATGACAAAATCCTTTCTAAATCTGAATAATCCGGCCCTAAAATCAGATTCAGCAGTGAAAAATGGTGATTTTCAAGTTTTGGGATTTTTCTACAATTTTCAGAAGTTCTGTGTACTGTTCTGTAATTTCCTCCGTCCCATTTCTGTTCTAAGATTGACAGCTTATACTACGGCTAAGGCCCTCTTTTCTGACATAATTCTCAGCCGGACAAACGCAGAATTTTCTTTGCGTTTTGGTCCTTCAACAATGTTTTCTTTTTCTTTCATTTTAGTCCTTCGAAAATTATTTCTTTTTTTTCCTGATCCTAGCCCTTGACTTTTCCTCAATTATTTTCAGCTCCAACTCTCCTAAAATGACCTACAATGCAAATCAAAGATTATGTAGCGTCATATATTCTAAGAAAATCAACCCAAATAATAGCAATTGCAATATTAATAGAAATATCACCCTTTTAAGCTCTATTTTCACAGTCATCATTAATTCAAATTAATCATAATAAACACAATTCAGCCCAAAATTAATGATAAAATCCCTGATTAAAACAATAAATATCATGATAAAATAGGGATACATCAGGTAGCAAAATGACATTTGGGTCATTAAGGTTTGCTTGCATCTATACTACTATACAAGACTTCTTTGCTTTGTTCCTTAATAGCTCCGGCCTTCAAGTTAGCTGTTAGTCTATTGAGTTTCGGGCTATTAAATTCCTCATGATGGTAGTTAAGAGGTCTATGCTGAATCCGGAATGATATATTTGATTGTGATGATAAGGCGATTGTTGTTTTGGTAAAGGACTCTAATGACCGTACTACTCTGGCCATGTGGACTGTTCAGTTTGGGTTACTCAATTTTTCCAAGTAATGGTTCAAATATAAATGAAAGTTGGGATTTTTCATCTGATAGTTCTTGTTTATGGCAACTTTGGTAAATGACTTGAAGCTATTGGCAGGCTTGTACAAAAAGAATATTCATGAAACTCTATCTGCCTGTTGGGTTTGTCTTTTAGTGTTTTGAGCCTTTTGGGATTGCTATCAACAGAGTAGCTTACATGGGCACAAAATATTGTCTGAAGTTTAGGATGCCATTGTTTTAGATTTTGATTTGGTTATTTGGATTAATAGTTTGATGTATTGGTTCCATTTTCTCAGAACTGTTTCAGGTTAAAACTGTCGTGCTTCATTTTACAATCATAAGCTATTAATTTTCATTACTAATTGTATTGGATTATCAATTGCTGGGACACCTAAATATCATAAAGATTTACATGCTAACCTTTTGGAGCTTTTGAATGGGAATATAAAATTTTCTGCCAATTGGCTTACACTATCCCTAGTTTGGCAAATAGCTTGAGAAGAATATCACTTTCATGTTGTTCAAACATATGCCTTAAATGTTTCAAAGGGAGAAGATACATCCATTGAATATTATTGGATTGCTTAAAAAACTGCAAAATTTGTGTGGAAAATACAGCTACATGCACTCAAAATATATTTCATAGACCAGGCTGATTGATCGAAGGGCTCTGGTTCTCAGAATTGTCAAACCATTGAAAATTGAAAGGTCATGACATTTGATCTGGGAGAAGTTTGGGTTTATCAATACCATTTTGGATAGCTTGTTTTGAGCTTGTTGTGGACGTGTTAGACCATTGAAACGCCTGTTGTTTTGAGCTTGTTGACATGTCAGCAAGGATTCGCCCAATTAGGATTGTTTTGAAGCTTAAATCTTCATTTTCACAAGTTTGAGTGATTTTAGTTATTTTTCTATTTTGCGACATTTCTTACCTGTTGTGTGGTATTATTTTATCTCCTTCCATTTAGATGCTGTCTAGAAGCTATTTCTCTATTTAGTACAGTTAACTAGAGTTTGCTAGCTTCCATGTAAATCACTTATACAGTGATTTGTGAATTGTCTATCAGTAAGCACATTATTTCATGTACTATTTCCAGATGAGGAGGATCGGATCATAGTTGCAGCACATGCAATCCATGGGAACAAATGGGCAGCCATAGCCAGACTTCTACCAGGAAGAACAGATAATGCCATTAAGAATCATTGGAATTCTACTTTGAGGCGCCGGGGAATAGAACTTGATAAAGTTAAATTAGAACCTTGCAACACAGTGGAAGATGTTAGCTTGGAGAAAGCAAAAGCATCATCAGAAGAAACTCAGTCATGTGGGGATGTTAATTCCTTGAGATCCTCAGAAGGAAGAGATGTCAGTTCTGTGGAGAATATGGAGGATAAATATGAAGACAAAGCACAGACAGAGAGTCAAATGAACCATGAAGTTAAGGATCCGCCTACTCTTTTCAGACCTCTTGCACGTATTAGTGCTTTTAGTGCGTATAACTCATTGGATGGTTCACAAACTGCAACATCAGCCTCTAGGCCAGTTCCAATGCAAGGACCTCTTTTTCAAGCTTCAAAGCCTGGTATTGAAATTTGTAAAATGCTGGATGGAATTTATGGCTGTGACCTATCTGTTCCTAACCACTGTGGCCATGGTTGTTGCACTGGTCTAAGTGGTGAAAGTGGCAAAAGCTCCTTGTTGGGGCCAGAATTTATTGAATTCTCAGAGCCCCCGTCGTTCCCAAGTTTTGAGTTGGCAGCCATAGCTACAGACATCAGTAACCTTGCTTGGCTGAAGAGTGGATTGGAGAATAGTAGTGTCAAAATGATGGGTGACTCAGCCGGCAGGGTGATATCTCATGGATCTCAAGTGAATATTGGCCATTAAAATGCTATTGAGTGAAAGGGTCATAGCTATGTTAATGATTGTAATGTAAATGAAATTGTTGATTAAAATTTAGATACAAGGCTCATACTTTCAGGAATCACTTGATTTGTGTCTGGGTGCTGACTGATCAGTTCTTGACACTGGTGGAAACCTGGAATGGCTTGCATATACTGTCTTCTGTATATGGCAAAGGGTGAAATCTCCTGCTACTTTACTTGGTCTTATCGCAGTATTTTGCATTCTCTCCCAAGTCAAATTCATCATCACAAAGGTACTGGATTGATTGAAGTGTTCTCCAACTTTAGTAGGAGATTTTTTTAGGGGAGGTTTGAAGCCTAAATTGGTGCCAAGCAACAGTATTTTTCTGATTTTTGTGGTGCATGGGCCATGCATGATGCTTAAATGAGGCTCAGTTAGGCAAGAATTCACTTGCTTCTCATGTTATGCTCCTGACAATTTCAAAGCGAGACCATGAAAAATAGAACAGACCATGCCTGTTCTTCAAAACATACCACAAATATGGAATTAATCCAAAATTATTGCTTTTGCCAAGTAGCATATACGCTGTTACGGCTCTAATAATTTCATAGGAAATGCAATTTCCAACTCCCGCCGTTATATATCTGATACTCACAAAAGTACTTGTATATGGAATAACTGAAGGAAAAAATATTATTGGTTAAAAAGGAAAAAAAACAGTAAGCGTATGAAAATGAAGGCTAAACATCAACTTGATCTTGACAATGTAATTGATGAAATGATAATTCTGTTCGGTATACATTTTTAAGAATGGTAGAATACAAAATTAAATTTTAAATCTAATGAAATACAATTTAAAACTAAAAAGACCAAACTACCCTTCAAACAAAAAAAGGTCCCTTGTCGGAAGTGGGAAATGACCCCTGCTAGTGAGCCAGACCAACTATCCACTATAATGATCTTCCCTTCAGAAATCTATGACCTCCATCTACCTTCCCTTTGATTTTTTTTTTCTTGGTTACACCAGATCCAACATCAATATCAGATCTAGGAAGAAAGGCGACAAAGCTTATGGCTACGGCACCCACTATGTATATGGAGATATTCATGCGGACGAGAAGGATGAGGATGAAGCTTGATGATGGCAACCACTGAGGAGAACAAAGCTCGTAGGTCCGTCATGGCTGACTTGGGGAGAATGACGCGGAGCCGATGGTGCCCACTGTGAAAGAGATCTTTTCAACCTAAGGTTCATCCATCTCAACCCGCTATTGCCAATGACGTCGCCAGAGAAGGTGGTGCCTGGTGAAGGCTGGTGATGTTGCCGGAGAAGGTGGTGAAGATTGCCGATAAAGGGTGGTTGCGGATATGGCACAGAGGGGTCAAAATATTCGGTGCTATTAAGGATAATAGCATCTTTCCCTTGATTACAGGAGGGTCCGTATTCTCATTCATTCATATAGTCCACCGGAGTAATTAGTAACAATGCCTCCATTTTAGTAAACCATGATTACTTAATGCTATCCCCTTTCAATTACAAAGCCCAACCAAACGCACTGTATCAGCAAATGCGGGGAATCGAACCAAATGGACACTAATTGTTCTTTGCTATCAACTTCGGCTTTTTCTTTCCAACAAAAAAGGACTTCCTTTTTCGTTTTTTAACATTTGAACGTACTACTTCTGGAGCGGAAACCACTTCTTGTGGCCTGTACAAACAAATCAGTGCATTAATATCAAGATTTACATGGAAGATAAAATGATAGGAGAACAGATGAAAAAGCGCTATGAATGTTCACAGGTGCAAGCATTTCCCAGCAAATTACACCAATAACAGAATATCAAGGTTGGATTGCATCGGTATACAAAAGGAGAAAGGGGGATAGAGGAGCTCAGGTTACTTGACTCTGCTACCAAATTTTTCAATAAAAATAACATGTGATGGACCTTTTTAAGAGAATCAATCATATAATGGTAAGCTATAAGACTTACAAAAATGCTAGGGAGGACGTGGGATAGAGTGGAAAGAGGGGAACTGAAAGAAGCATACTGAGCGACAAAAATCATTCAACTTACTGATGAAATTATTATGACACTTCAAGGAATCCAGAGACTAGCTTCTTTGAAAAATTAAAATTTCAGCAACTGAAACAAATGAATAACTTGCAAGTACCGCGCATCTTACATCATTTTTCAAGGGATAAATCAAATGGTTCTTGTTCTCAACTCATTAATAGCAAGGCACTCTAGCAAAAAGAACCCAAACATATACACACATATATCCTAATGGAAACAAGAAGTTGCAATTAAATTAGTGCCAGTCTCCTAAATTAAATAACAAAAAAGTGCAAAACCTATTGCAGCTGCTTATATATGCTATAATAATAAATTGGCTATGGAAAGTTAGTACGGCCAGATCGCAAAACTGGTAGAATTTAATTTATCCTTGACCAAGTTTAAAGCTTAAACTGAAAAATGCTAGTTAGGACAAGAGCAGGCAAGCAAGGATAAGTTAAAACCAACACCAAAAAAATGTTAGTCAAGACTCAAGCAGGAAAGCATACCTTATCACAATATGTTGTGGATCAATGCCAATATTTTTACTTAGATGTTCAATACTTTTGACACCCTCATGATCAAATCTCAACAAGTTGCAAGCATCCAAAAAAGCAGCAGGCCTCACCTCATCTAGAGTAAGTGATGAATCTTTCACTTGTCCTTTGAGATACTCCATCAAAATGAATACTGCATTAATCCATATAGGAGGTCATAAATGCATTATTCGTCATGTCTAAATGTGTATAAATAATCATTGATGCAATTAGGCACCCGGACAATATGTGAAATAATTTTCATTGCATACTTCACCAAAAAATAATAGTAATAAATTTCATTGCATATGGAAAAGAGAAACGTGTGAAAACAAGAAATTGGC
Organism: Inga oerstediana; assembly: GCA_963210345.1. Classification (NCBI taxonomy): domain Eukaryota; kingdom Viridiplantae; phylum Streptophyta; class Magnoliopsida; order Fabales; family Fabaceae; genus Inga; species Inga oerstediana. Next base: position 63,839,436 of record OY723408.1, read on the forward strand.
ATGACAAATAATGCCAATTTGTTTTCTCTATACAAGGCATAAATATTTATATCCATTTCGCTACTTATTTATTGGTTTCCGCACAAGCATCTCTGTTTTACCACGTAGACTGCTCCTTAGTCAGCTATTTTCAATCCCCAATAAGTAATTACCTAATTCTGAGTCATCTGTTTGATTACCATCAAAATTTCAATTCCAACTTTATAAATAGAGCCGTGGAGTGGTCAAGAAATACAGCACACTAGGTCATGTTATATTCGTATGCTGTTAACATAGCAAAAAGTCTCTTGATGGAAGTACTATGAGCAAATGTTACAGTGGACATCCTTTAAAAACGGAGAGTTGAGGACTACTGCTAACTTTTGCCCAATTTTTCTAGAGTTTAGTGTCAAACACCATAGGGATCGAGTTGAAGAGCTGTTGCTTATATTTCATTCGGATCTACAATTGTTTCACCTTTTCACTAGGGCCTCTGGTATCATGCCTCACCTTGACAATAATAAACTGACAATAGGATATAGACACATCAACTTGACAAAACCAAGGAGGGATAGGATAATTCAAAAGAAGACTAGAAATTTAAACTTACAAAAAGTGCACATAAAACATAAAATTAGGGGCATACCAATGGCTCGAAGCACTTTAAGGTCAAATTTCTCGGCTAGTCCCTCATGACCTATAGTCTTAGCACGGTGAAGTATATACAACTTCAAGTTTATCAGCATATCCTGATAATTTTAAATTTCAAATGTCATAACAAGACACAAATGAAATAATAAAAAACTGCAAGTGAAGGCATACAAAAGTTATGGCAGATGACATTAGAAGAGCATCTTTTTATCGTAAACCTCAGGTTATGGCAGATGACAGTAGAAGAGCATCTTTTTATCGTAAACCTCAGGTCTCACTAGCAAAGAGCACATATCAGAAAGCAACTATCACCAATTCACCGTACTAAAAGTAATTTTCTTGTTGTACTTCCTCCTAAACTGATTGAATTAGTAGTTAAAAATGTCCAATGGATGTTGAGCTAAATAAATCAACCTCTAAGTTGGTCCAACATTTTCCCAAAGGATCATCTGTCAAACCGTGACAAACACTGGTTATCATGCAAAGACATAAAGCCATCTCGGACATTGATATGTATACATGCAACAGCAGGTACAAAAGAGAATAAAATGATTTTATGACTAATCATATAGATACGTCCTTGTCAGTTGGCGGTGAAAAGACTGATAAAGCTCAATAAAAGAAGAGAAAATCTTAGAAACACAGACAATCCAGCCAAACATTCAGTAAGGGCATATCGAGACATTTGAACTCAGATAACTTGAGCCGATTGAATGTTTCCAACTTAAACTTATAGGCCTTGTATAAATAAAGCCTGCCAGTTTATTTGAGGACTATATCATTAATTAACTCTAATGGTACATGCATTTTATTGTTCATAAACATATAAAAGCAGCCTTGGTTATTCAAGAATTAATTTACAAATCATAAAAAGAAAAGTCCTATAACCCATAGCATCAAGATCAATTTAATTTCAACTCAAAACACACGTCTTTAAGAGACTCATAATCAATACATATACTATTATTGCTTTTCTCCTCTGATATAAACATCCTACACATCTTGGCATATAATTACAAAGCATGTGGTCAACTCATGTGACAAAAAAAAAAACTTACAATCTCAGACTTTGAAAGGGAGCATAGCCATGACACATCTTCAGGCCTGTCCTTAATAAAACAATCATCCGTCTTATCCACAGCCATCAATATGGAAAATCCTATCTAGAGTAGCAAAGGGACTCCAAGAAGCAAATCAAGGACAGTAAGATCCCAAGTCCTGTTGAGAAGTCTTGAACATATGTTAACACTTAAATTAGAAACCCAAAAACAAAGATTAAAAAAAAAAACCAGTTAGCGAAACAGACGAAAATAGCATGAACCTGAAGATTACGCAGGGAAATAAGCAAAAAGGGCAAAATAAAAAAACTAGTTGGATCAATATATTCGAAATCGAGAGATGGATTCCTTGAAGAGAAAGAGAGGCTGGACTTACCAAACTGGAGAACAGAAGAGCTTCTGGAATCACGATTCGGAGGCGCAGTTGCATATAGGGGTTTGGAAGAGATGAGAGAACCAGGGTTTTAGGCTTTAGGGAACGAAATATAAAAGAAAAAATATTTAAAAAGGGAACGGGGCTTCTTTGTTGACCAGTTGACTATGGATTGTTAAGGTGGAGATTAAAAAAAAAAAATCATATTTTTACACAACGCGTGATATCTTTAGAAAAAATTAATCTTTTAGTTATTTAAATTTTAATTCAATTATGACTCAGTCCATCAATTATAATACTGTATAACTCAGTTCTTAAATTTTTGATTTGTTTAGAATATAGTTCCTAATCTTTTTATATTTGATCCTTGTCATATATAATTTGTTGTCTTAAATCATGAATTAATTATCTTATGTGGCAAAAAAAAAAAATGACCATAGAACAATTAATTGATGATTTTAAATAAATTATATATGATGAGGATCAAATTATTAAATATAGAACCTTGTTGTAAAAAAATTAAAAAAAAAAACATGAAACCTTGTTCAAGCCTATCTTATAAATATGACCATAGAAATATTCAAGAGCGTACATCTACCTGTTAATTCAATTTAGGAACTTCGAATTGATTGCTGGAAAAACGATATTTAAACATCCTCTAAAAATATTAATTATTGTTAAAAATTTTGAAATTTTAGGGAAAAAAAATCATCAGCTTTGGCTGAAACTAATGTTTTGTTGATTTAATTTTTTTTTGGTAGTCATTTTTCATATTTTTAATACCCATCTTTTACATTTTTGATATTCATCTATATTGCTTTTAATATTCAATTTTTAAAATTTTTGTAATAGGCATTTTGAATATTTTCAGTACTTTTTTTTTTTTTGAGTTTTTAATACTGAAAAAGATGGGAAAAAATTGCTCAGTAGTAACGTCATCCACGTGGCAACATTGAGCACTCAATATTTCCTTACGTGGTCATATTTTATGTACCCAAAACACCCTTTTCCTCTCCCCTAGCCAGTCCCTCCCTTCCATAAAACCCCTTTGTTCTACTCATTTTTCTAACAAAAATACCCAAAAAAAATTCATAGTTAAAGGTCAAAAACCATTTAGTGTGTGTTTGGATTAGCTTTTTTTAATAGCTTTTATGACTTACGAAGTAAGTGTATGAGAGAAGTTTTATCTCAAGTAGCACAAACCATGGTTTCTGGACGCTTCCTTATTCATTTTCTATGGTCATGTTTTGTCTGTGAAACTCAATTGAAAGGAAGCCATTAGATCTCACCCCCAAGGTATTTATTTCTTCCTCATTTTTTTTTTCATTTTTTGGGATTTTTCTAGTTTTTTTTTATGATGGTTTAGATTTCTTAAGGGACAAGCTTAAATTTATGATTATGTTCCATGATGTTTTTGGCACTCCATCTCTCTTAATTCAAACATTCTCAATGAAGCTGTCATTCGAAATTTTAACATCTCCTAAAAATCTTATGCCCGAAATGACTAATTTATAAATAGAAAAATGAACAAGAGACTCAATGAGAAATTTGTTCATATTGATTCCATTTTCATTTCAAAACACGATTTTTTGTCTAGTTTGTTCATGACATTATCTTTGTCAGAAAGGATTTGAATGAATTGGTATTCTAAAGAGCCACATATATGGAAGTATAAACAAGCTATTGGATACCAAATTAAAATTTCACCAATCAAATTCATCAAAAGTTTGGATTAAACGTCTACTAAAGAGCTTTGTTTGTGATCCTCGAACAGAGAAGATTTCTCAAAGTATTTCATTCTGTGTGTTGATTTGAGGTTGTTAAGATTTAAGTATAATATCCAACTTATGATTATGTTTAATGTTTCTAATTCAAAGGCTAGAGCTGGGAATTTGACGGGCTCAGCCCATTTAGGCCCGAGCCCTTCAAGGGCCGAGCATATGATTTAGAGGCTAAAACAGAAAGCAGGCCTAAAAGGGTCGGCCCTGGAGAGCCGTTTAATATTTTTAAAAAATAAATTAATATATATAATATCATTATATTAAATTATCAATATGAGAGACACCTAAGTACCTAATAAAGTATTAATAACAGGTAAACATTTATTAAATGGTTTGATTTATTTTATTTTCTTCAATGGTTTATTCATTTAAACTTTAAAAAAGAGGCTAATTTGGACTTTAGATGATTATTTTACCTAAAAATTTATGAATTTTAAAAATAATGTATATCAATTTAAAGTAAAATAATAAATAAATTGTAAAATTTTAAAAAGATTTTTTTTTAATTAAAATGAGTTCAAGCCCGTTTAGGCCTGAGCCCGTGAAGGGCTATCTCTGTGGGGCCGTGGGCTTTAAAAATTAGGGGGTTTTTTAGGAAGTGGGCCTACACGGGTCGGCCTGTTTAAACCCGAGTTCTTGAAGGGCCGGCCCGTATTCCCCACTATATCAAAGGCTTTTGGTAAAATTAGAAATTGGAGACTTTGGATTCTATGGACGTCTTGATATTTTGTTAAGGGCGTGACACATGAATATGATCATTTTACCCTAAATACATGGAAATAAGGCCCCACTTTCACAAAATTCGGATATATAAAAACATGACTTGCCAAATCATGTTCTTTGGAATAAGATGTGGAGGTTGTCCGTGCCACAAAGTTGTAAAACGCTTCTTTGGCTGGCTGCAATGGGTTGGTTATTAACCAACAATTTGAGTACGACTATGGATTTGCAGGACACGCCATCATGCCACTTTTGTGGAATCTGAGAAAACTGCCTGCATGCCCTTCGTGATTGTAATTCGGCTAAAAAGTGCTGCATGAAGGTAGTGCCAACAAGTAAACGTACCAGATTTTTTTCCTTTCAATAAAGCTTCTGATTGGATTAAATGGAACATAAATCAATGCTTCGACCTTTCAATTGTTCAATGGCCAAGTTATTTTGTGATCCTGTGTAGAACTCTGTGGATGAACATGAATGCAGGTATTTTCCAAGATTGAGCTACGGGTGTCCACCAGATTCTCGCACAGGTTCAAGCACAAGGTAGGTGGGCAAATTTTCAAATGCAAGGGACAAATGGGACAAGTGGTAAGGCAGTGGAGAGTGTATCTTAGAGAGCCCCATTTGTGGGATGGGTTAAGTTTAATGTTGACGGTGCTTATTGCCTTAATGGGGATGTTGCTGGCAGTGGAGGTGTAGCATGAGATCATGAAGGACAGGTCTTGGGAGGTTTCATGTTTAGGATTGGAAAGGGAAACTCTTTACATGTGGAGGTGTGGGCGATTTTGATGGGTTTAAAGTAAGCCTGGGATTCAAACTGGAAGAAGGTAGTGATCGAGTCTAACTGTTGGGAGGCCATCCAGCTTGTAACTAGTGGCAGGGATTATGACCATCAGGATGCGGGTTTACTGTCAGAGATAATGAAGTCCTTGGACAAGGACTGGGTGGTGAAGTGCGAATGATGTGAATGTGAGACTAATGTAGTAGCGGATACGCTAGCAAAGGAATCACTTGATCGCTTGTGGACCTATATGGACAGGTGCCAGATTTTGTACCTGATGTGTTGAAAGCTGATCTAATTCAGTAGCTAGATTCAGTTTCATTTTGTACTATAAAAAAAAATACATGTCTGTAGCTTTGCTTCCTTATTCATAATACGACAAACTTATCTAACTTGTAAATAACATTGCTCAAGAAATTTATAGGGAGAATGACAGTGAAGTTCTAGAGACTGAACAAAATACCAATAAAGTCCATGTAAAAAGAAAAGACAACTCGTTGAGTCATCTTTATAGTTGTAAAACATACTTAACAAGTTGTTTTTTTTCAGAGACTTTGTTGGTATTTTCTTTAGTTCTTATGACCTCACTGTCATTCTCCCAAATTTATATTGGGTGGAATTAAAACTAAGATATTAATTTCATTTTTTCATGTATACATATATAGACATTAACCTAGAGAGATACTCCATAACTGGGTCTATGGTGAAAGCGCATATATGAGAAAACAATCATTAGGGTGTGTTTGGTTTGATGGGAGGTGAGGGGTGACAAATTACAATTTTGAACTGGAGAAACACAAAATTTACACTTTCATTCTTTTAAATTTTGGATTCCCACCCAAAATTTATCCTCTCAATCTTTTTAAATTTTGGGTTACCGCCCAAAATTTAAATATCTTCAACCAAAAAGGTAATTTAACCTCCCTTTCTTTCCCTCCCCTCTCCACTAAACTCAAACCAAACACACTCTAAACGACTAAGAAACACCAATATTCCAAACAAGTCTTCCAAGTCTGAATTCATATTTTATGAATGAGATATTTAATGAAGAAATTCCCTCTAATATTTTCAACAAATTCAAGTTTGTTCAAAATTTCCCCTTTTTGTGAAGCTTGGATAGAATTGGATAGAAAACGTGTAATGTAAAGAAGTGATACGTGATTTTTATTTGTAACACAAAACTAAATTAGAAAGATAGAAGGAGGTAAAAAGAGTGATATTCTTTGTGAGAAACAAAATTTAAATGATGCTCTTTCCTTGTTTGGACATCATAGAGAGTATCACATGAAATGAAACATATTAAGACCAGCATATGATGTTTGAGTTGGTCGCGCAAAGGACGTTGGGTTGGGGTCCACCTGCAACCCTAGTCACCCTCCCCCTCCTCCATCTCTGTCCCACTTCCTAATGCACATCATCAAATCTCTTTTAAGTACGATTTTTAATATAAAATGTATTTCAATAAAAAATTTTGAGGGAGAATTATATTTAGGTCCCATGAAAGAAAAAAAATGAAAAAATGGTTCATATAGATTGCAAAATGAAAAAATGGTCCTATTAACAACTCCATGAGCCTGTAACTTCATGAGCCTATATTGACAACTCCATAGGACCATTTTTTCATTTTGCAATCTATAGGGACCATTTCTTCATTTCTTCTTCTTTTTGGACCTGAATGTAATTCTCCCAAAACTAAAAAATAAATAAATAAAAAAGTACCACATCATGAAAATCTTAAATCAGTAATTTTTTTATTTAAATGAGCTGTTAATTATTATATAAGTGTAGTTAATATATATACTCTTATAGGTAACGACACTGATATAATATTTTAAAATTCAAGTGATCTTTTTTTTATCTTTTTTCTCAAAATTAAACTATAAATTAAATCTTGTATTAAGACTTGAACCTAGTATCATAATTTTTCACATAACCATCTCTATATTCGAGTATTATCCATCCTAATCGGGGTAACTTCTCTAAAAAGCTTTTTTTTAGTATAACACTCATCATATCTTCAAAAATTATCTTAAAATTTGTTAAAATTAAATTAATTTAAATAATTTAATAAATTTTAAAATTACATTGAGTATTGACATATTTATTTTAATTAATTGGATTCTTGTATATACATGAAATGTAAAAAACAATTTGCATTGTATATGATATGTAATTAACATGGCTTTTTATAAATTTTTAAGATATAACTTTAGAATTTTTGAATTATATTTAAATTTAAAAAATTTATCTGGAAATGATTATACATTTTTCAACGTGGAACTTAATTTTTTTGTTTTTGTTGAAGTTGTAAAGTTTTCAAAAGAACAGTTACAGGAGATGACATAAATTAGATGGTTCTATGTATGTATAAATGAAGCCTCAAATCATCCACAATTCTTGACTAAATGTAAATGTGCAAGTTTCACACGAAAAATATTAAATTTTTTATTCTGAGACTATTTTATCAGAAAAAAACTTTAGAAAAATGTGTTCTACGATTCTTTGCCGATTAGAGCCTCGTAATCATTTGATGGGGACAGGCAAGTGGAAAACAAATTTAGGTGAACTGATTTTACAGAATTACCCCAACCATGGAACAAAATCTGATTGCATTGTCGCGGAGAAGTAAGGACTAGTTCGTCATTTGATACGCTCACAGAATAGAAGCAACATCATCAGAAAATTTTCCTGCATCCGGATAAATGTCGTTTTCCTTATTTCTTTTTGTCATAGTGCTTCTCTGTCTAAAACAAATTTTTTATTTAATAAATTTTACTTAAACTTTCACTAAATTTATAATTATAATTTAAATCCTCAAAATGATCCCTAATTAAATTTAAAAGGATTAATAACATCTTTGATCCCCAAATTTGCCTCATTTTGATTTTAGTCCATGAAATTTCAAACCATAGGTTTTAGTTTCAGTAGGAGCAAAATGATTCAGATTTTTATTGAGTTATAGTAACCAATGTTTTAAAAGAAATAAATTAGATGAACCAAAATCAAAATAAGGACAAATTTAAGACAGCAAAGATTATATTAACCCAATTCAAAATTTACAATTTAATTAGATGATATGTAGTTGTGATGATATATATAATATATTACTTCACTGCCTTTTCCCCCTTAATGAACATATTAATGGTTATGTTTGGAAACACGTTTTGGGGGCAAATAAGTCCGTTTTGGATGGTAAACTGACTTATTGAGTTGTGTTTTTTTTTATGTTTGGTTCAGCTTAAAATAATTGCATCACGAGTAAAATAAGCTACTTATTAAATAAGCTCATCACTGTAACTTTTTTATTAAGTCACTTATTTTAAGGCATGTTTGGGAGAGCTTATTTTGAGAAAATAAGCCCAATTTACGCAAGCCGAGAAAAAACTCCTCTCACATACTTACCTCGTATACCGTGAATCACGAATTATAAGCACTTATTGCCCAAAAATAAGCTCTCCCAAACGAGCACTAAGTAAGTCGAGATAAAACTTCTCTCACATGCTTACCTCGTATACCGTAAATCACGATTTATAAGCACTTATTGTTCAAAAATAAATCACTCATCCAAACATAAATCACATTACAAAAACTAATTTTTCTATTAAGTTATTTTTAATAAGTCAGAATCATAATAAGTCATTTTCCTTACCGCTATCTCAAACACACACAATATCTATTTCTAATAGCCTCATTATTATTATTTTTTTACATGGAATATCCTGTATTCTATACCAACCTCCTTTTAACTCTGAATGATTATGGATCCAGACTAATCCAATTAGATAGGATCATAAGAAGCGGTAAAACTCTACTATCAAGTATTTAATACTACTATATTTCTAGAATTTAAATTCAAAACCTCTGGTTAAATTAATATAATCCCTTCTCGGTAGAATTAAGTGGTTGGTGATAATAACCTCATATATTATTATGGCTGGCAAAAGACGAAGTTTCCTGTGCAGCTTCATCATCATGCTAGTAGGCTTCCAATCAAGCCGGAGACATCTTCATCTCAATGCCAGTAGTTAATAAGAAAATAAAATTAAAAAAAAAAATCACACGTTTCTTTTAAGACTAAGATATTAATTATCAAAACTTAATAATCATGAAATTAAGTTAATTTTAACCCATACGGTAGCAAGTAACTTGAACAGTCAACAATTCAATATACAGAGGCAATCACTATGGAAGCAAGTTCTTTTCTTTGTTAATTTATTTAATAATTATTAATGATTAATTCTTGATAATCCTCTCCATATTTTTGGGTGATATTTTTTAAGATTTAATCTTCTTTTTTTTCCTATGTCACTTGTTTTAATGAAAATCTCGGGGGTGTTTCTCTGTGCTCTCGCACTGCACGCTTCTGTTCTTGTTTGCAGTGTCACTGTCCATTTCTTCAAACCAGAGCATGAGTCTCTGTCTCGTGGACCATTCTTTGCCTCCTTAGACTCTACACGTCTCTGATCCCTTCTTCTTCTTCTTCTCTGCATTCTTGAGCCTGGAGCCTCAGAAAGTGTGAAACTTTCCTCAACATTGTTTTTCAACTAAGTAGTTTTTTTTAGAAAGAATCAGTGAAGAGAGACGAAGAATCACCTAATCCATTTTTTTTTAATTCCTTAACTCCTGCAAGTTTTTGTTTTTATGTACATCCTTTTCTTCTTGCATAAAAGGGAGTCTAGAGCTACATCTACAAACCTCAAAGCTCCAAACTTTTGAAGCATTTCAAGTTTAGTTAGTCCCAAGCTCTAAGAAAGAAATTTAAAAAAAAGAAAAGAAAAGAAACGTTTTTTCCCCTTTCCCCTTGCAAGTATTTGAAAATGTCATCAATTATACAGATTTCCCTTGTAGATTTGGAGCAGGCAAGCCATCGCAGGGACATGAGTGCCGAAGCTAGCATTTGTTTCTCTGATGCTGAAGAGGGTTCTTGCTATTCCCACTTCTATTCAACAAATGGTGGCTCATACGATGACCATAGCTTTGCTTGTGTTTCTGATCCTGAGGTTATGGAGGGTGTTCCTGAGTCTGCAAGAGCTTCTTCTTCTTCTTCTGTCACTGAATGTTCAGTGGAGGTTGAAATTGAAAGTGGGGTTCCTGAAATTAAGGTGCATTTGGATGTTGTAGAGAAAGAGTGTAGGATTTGTCACATGGGTCTGGAAAGTGAAAGCCATGAATCTGGGGTTCCAATTGAATTGGGTTGTTCCTGTAAGGATGATCTTGCTTCTGCTCATAAACTCTGTGCTGAAACTTGGTTCAAGATTAAAGGAAACAGGTATGTAAAAATGAAACCCCATCTTCACTTTCTTTCAATTCTAAGTTTTTGATTCATGAGTTTTATGTTAAATATCCGTGCTTCTCTGTGCTTAACTTGAAATACTCAATCATCGGTTAGATTACTTAGTCTGGATGGTTTTGGATTTTTTTTGTTCGTGGATGACTTAATTGAGTGGGAAATTAAAGATGATCAAGATAAGAACAAAATGGTGAGGACGTAGGATCGATTAAATTCTTGAACTAAAGGGAAAGTGGCTAAAGTTAATCACCAAAAAGATGATGGAAAAAAAGTAAATGCTCAAAAACATGAGTCAGTCCTGCTCAGTCAGCGGCATGTCTCGGTACATTGAGCTTCCTTGTTGCTAACTATGTCCTGTTTCTAAATTTAAGAATCTTCATTTTTGCTTCTTTATGGTTCTCTCTTTATCCGTATATCAAGTGGAGACTTGACCCCTTCATCCTTTAATGTCCCTACTTTAAAATTTAAGAATCTCTTTCTTGCTTTTTTTTTTTATTTCTTTTTAAATCTCCATCAAAGTGAAGATTTGACACTTTCAACCTGTAATATGTTTTCTAAATATCTTGGTGGGTGCTTGGTGCTTTCACATGCACCGCCTAGAATTATTTTATTATTTAGTCCATTAATTGTTCAACCTAATCTTTCCTGTTCATACAAAACTTGTGACATTGACCACAGCTACTTTCATTATGCTTTCATAGTGTGCCCTAAAGTCCTGCATGTAAGTGCAATTGTCCAAATCCTGGAAGCAGTTCTTAAGGTGCAATGTATCCATATTTCATTATCAGACTTAGGGGGTGTTTGTGATAGCGTTTTGAACAGTCAAAACGCACTTATTACGCAAGCCGAGAAAAAACTCCTCTCACATACTTACCTCGTATACCGTGAATCACGAATTATAAGCACGTTTTGGACAAAAATAAGCTCTTCCAAACGAGCACTTAATGTTACCGTCTGTGTCAATGCCTCTAAAAGTTCATGAGTGCTGCTTGCTGATGTTGGAATGGTTGAAAGTTTAGGCCTTTATTGAATACCATTAAGCAATTTCCTGACATAAGTTGTCAACTTTAAGTGGTGGATTGAACCATCTTCCTTTCCTTTAATGGGCACCTAATATGGAGAAGATACTCTGCTTTTACGTGAAAAGAAATTTGTTGCATGTTGGGGCCATTGATGATGAAGGTTGGATCTATGAAATATCCAATTCAGATGTGCATGGTTTCACCTCTAGATCAAAATTAAAAAGGAGTAATGGAACAGAATTTGCATCTGCTTGACTGGGAGTGTTCTCATTTATTTATTGATGCCTTGATTAGTAGCAAATAATTCATGGTATCTTTTTGTTCCTTTTAGAGATTCCATAACCTTTTGAGACATATCATTTTATCATTTGTTTAGGACAATCCTGCTTTTTTAAAGGCAGGGAATTACTGAGGAGGGATATGCTAGCTAGGCTAACTTGAGCTGGAAAACCATAATGCTTCAATTTGATTAATTGTTGTGATTTGGTTGAACGATCTACTATGATAGCTAAGTATAACCAATTATGTTGACAAATTATTTATCTTTACAAAACCTAAAGCAAGTTCATATATTCATGTTTGAATCAAGATGTGCAAGAATGAGATAATTGTCCTTGAACCTTGAAGTTTATCAATGCTGATTCCCTGAGCAGAAAGCTCTTAGGGCTCTGTATTGAATAATATGTTTTTTTTTGGACCAAAAACTGTTGTATAATTCTTGGAGTTCTCACATTGACAAGGCTGTGATATTTCCTTGTTCTTGAAGAATTATTTAGTGAACTCCATACACATACACCAAGCTAATGTGAGATGGATATTTAGTGTGACCTACCGCTAATACGTCTTTATGTCCATTTGTCACTGCCTTGTTGGTTTAGTGTACGTATAATAAGTCCACCTTTGAAGTGCTCCTTTTCATTAGAAAAATCTTTAAGGCAGACTTAGTCTGCTAAATATAGGTAAATTACACCAATTATGAAAGAGACATATAAACATCTCTTTGTTAGGATTCAGTGAACAGTGTGTTTGACATGCATGTGTTTCTTATGTACGTAGGAATTTCTTCTTTCCCTTGTTTGGTATTCTGTAGGCTGGTAGCTAATAGGATTGCTCTTTACTCTATCTTCCTTCTGCTTCTGGTCCCTAATATAAGAGCTAAATAACTAATTTGCGGAGATTAAAGAAATTAATTAAGCTAGTTATGTGTAACAAATATGTGAGCTGGTTTGCCTAGAGTACCCTTTCTAATCATGTGTACTATAACTGCTTTTGATAGAAATCCCCTTCCTATGTGCAATCAATAAGGATACTATGGGGAGAAAATTTTAAATTTTTGGTATAAAATGAATTGAAGCCTTATATTGAGGATCCAAATAAACCTCTTATTTAGCTCTTATATTTAGAATTGGAGGTAGTAATATCACAACTGCAGCTATTTTAAATCCTTCATTGTGTTGGATGTGGTTTGAAGGCTAGTTACAGCCATGCATGAAGCAAAATTCACCAAAACTGTGAGACAAAGAAGATAGCAAGTTTTTCAGACCAATGTTTCTCTGTAATTCCTTAAATTTCATGATTTTAATCATCTTGGTATGACTAAATTCTTGTAGGACCTGTGAAATCTGTCATTCTGCGGCACGGAATGTATTTGCGGCAATAGAGGAGACGACTGAGAATTTAAGTGACAGCAACAATGCTATCACATTATCAACACTCCCAGTGCCGGCTTCCCCGGAAACTCAAAGATTCTGGCAGGGCCGCAGGTTCCTGAATTTGATGCTTATTTGTATGGTTATAGCATTTGTCATATCATGGGCTTTTCACTTCCATTTTCATTCACCTTAGCGTAGTCCTTTTTAAGATCACAGGGAAACAAAAAGTTTGTTAGAGGAGAAAAATGTGGGGGGGATACAGAAGTGGTTCTTTTGAGAATGAGTGTTTTTAGTGTTTAATTCACAGCTTGAGGCCTCATAAAATTAGCTGTTATTTTGCATTTCTTCGTTATCTTCTAGGGCCTTAGCCTTAATTGGCTTTTTTTTTTTTTTTTTTTTTTAAAGTCTCCCATCCAAAATTAATGTGGTTCATAGACAAGTACTGGAATGTTGTGTTGAAATGTATATCATATTATTATTATTGCTTCTTCTGGATCCATCACTTAGCGAGTAGTCTTATTCATCAAACTTCACACAATCTTTGAAAAATGTGCATAATATATGTAAAAATTATATTATTTATAAGTCATGACCAGTTTGATTGGGTTTAGACGCGTACGAAGTAGATAACATACAATCTAATTTTTATAGAAGGAAAAAGTTTTTTTAAAGTTTATTAGACTTTGTATGATGCACAAGAAAGTGTTTCTTTTTTTAAATTTAATAATAAGTGCGTAATTTATTGCTATTTAGAAGGTGAGTGTTGATCAATTTTGATGAGCGATAGAGTTCGCACATTTGACTAAGCTCCAATGGTTGTAGCCTTGTAGGATTAATCTGTGGTTGGGTAACATGATTAGTAAGGTAATTAAATCCGGACCGGTCAGTGAACCGGTAGGGGAACTAGGTCAAGGGTCAGTGGGTCAGACCGGAGTCAAATCGGAGCTAAACCGGGAGTAAACCGGTAAGAAATTGAATATTTTAGGCTTATAGTATGAAATTCTAAAGGAAAATTTTTTTAAAAAAAATTAAAAAAATTTGACCCTAACAGGGTCACCAAACCGGACCAGTTTAGTGCCCGGGTCGCCAGTTTCCGAGCCGGTTTGGCCGATCCGATCCGGGTCAGATAACCTGGATAATTAGTCATAATTTGTTAATTGCTAATTTCTGTTCCTATTTAATTTAATATTTTTTTAACAAAATGGATGAATTATTATTTTAATAATAACATCAAATCCTAGTGTTTCTTGTTGATATATTTATTGAGGTTAATTATGATAATTAACAAAATTCATGCATGATAAATAAGTATTCATAAATTTTTTATATTGAATTTTTAGTTTCGTCTTAAAGATGTTTACAATGTCATTTTCAAAAATCATATTCATGTTCGTGGCTTTTGCCTTGCGTTTCGTGTGTGTATAATAATTTACGTTTATTGTGTTTAGCTTTTCGTGAAAAAGAAAATACAAGTATTTAGAAATGATGAAAAGACAATCAAGTGGAAGATGAATGAGTACTTTAAATTAAACAATTTGATAGACAGAAATATTAGTGAGATGAGGAATAAATTTTGAATAATAAGCACAATAAATAAATGGCCAAGCATGTCTTTCTGTTTCTCTTGAATATTTTCTTCAAATTTGTCAGTGTTTTTAATCCATTTTTTATTGTCGTTTATTTTCCATTTTCAAGTATACTCTATATTACTATACTTAATCGATGTACAACTAGAGAAAATTTTGATTCATTTTGTCATTTAAATATTGGTTAAAAGTACTTGTTTGAAATTTTATTAATCATAAGGACTTGGATTTAAGTATTGATTCTTTCTACATATGAAGTCCTTTATAGTACTATCGTTACTTTCTGTATTAAAAACACATAAGATCCTTATAACCAATAAACTTTCCAAAAGGCAACTTTTATTAAATATTCTCTCAATTTCTATTTATCAGGTTCTCTCTTTTTTTTTTGAAATGATCTATCCCTTTTTATAAAACGGTCTTTGACTTGGTCTGAATAATAAATATTTTTAACCAATTTTACTCTTCATTAATTCCCTCCACTCATTCTCTTTCATCATTTTTCTTGTTACTTCCTCCGGTCATATTTATGAGCAACTTTCTCTCTCTTATGGGGCTAATCCTTTTTATAAACAACTTTCACTTTTGGTTTGAAAATATAAGCTTCTTTTTCCTATTTTGCCCCTTATTAGATACTCATTCTTTCTCATATTTTATACTTATTATTTCATAATTTTTATCTATTCTTTCTCCTATACTCCCTTTAGTCCTTATTATAAGACACTAACTAACAAGTGTTTTTGGTCCTTTTTATAAGGCACTTGCAAGTTTCCAAGAAGCATTTAATTTATTTTTCCATGCATGCCCATATTTAATAAGGGTAGTGAGAGAGAGTAATAATTAATGGATATTTGAGTTTAGTGTAGTTAGTAAGGATAATATTGGAAACTACTTGAATTTTAGGACAACTTTAATGCTTTTAACTACCTTTATTGGTTGGTGAGAATTGGTAGTTGGTGCCTTATAATAAGGACCAGAGGGAGTACTATATGAAAAAAACATGATATTTTTGACACATTTATTACTTTTAACTACCTATTCGTTTTGCGCAATTAAAGAGAAAGTTGTTTATAAATAGAATCGGCAGAAGTATCATTCTCTCCTTTACCTAATCATTAGTAAGGGCATATTTGAAAACCAAAGTATATTTTCTCTATATTTATTACTACCCTCGGTCCTAATTATAAGATAAAGTTGATTTTTTTGAAGAGATTAAGAAAATTAAATAAATTACTTAATCATATCATATGTTATGTATCCTTACATTATATATTAGTTTATTAGTCAAACTAATTAGTTTGGAGAAAAAAATAAAAATATAAATACTCTGAAGTAATTTAATTAGCTTCCTTAATTTCTCCAAAAAAGTCAACTTTATCTTATAATTAGGACCGGAGGGAGTACTTTTAACTAATTTGAACTATTTTCTCAAATAATACAATTTATAGGGATTATCAAGTGAGTAATTTTCCTTTTTTCCCTTTTGTCATCGTCATGAAAAGTTCAAAACTGTGGTCATTGGGTAAAAACTGTGGACTGTGTTAAAGACAGAAACATGCAATTCGTAGTTCAACAAGGGCTTGAATTTAAGTATTGATTCTTTCTGTATGTGAAATCCTTTATAGTACTGTCATTACTTTCTGTATTAAAAACATATAATATCCTTGTAACCAATAAAATTTCCAAAAAGCAACTTTTATTAAATATTCTCTCAATCTCTATTTAATATTTATAGAACCGTCTTTGACTTAGTCTGAACAATAAATATTTTTAACTAATTTTATTTGTCATTAATTCCCTCCACACATTCTCTTTCATCATTTTTCTTGCTATCATTCTCTCCTTTGCCTAATCATTAGTAACGGCATATTTGAAAAATTGAAGTATATTTTCTCGATATTTATTATTTTTAACTAATTTAAACTATTTTGTTAAACAATACAATTTATAGGGACCAAGTGAGTAATTTTCCCTTTTGTCATCGTCATGAAAAGTTCAAAACTGTGGACTCTGTTAAAGACAGAAACATGCAATTCGTAGTTCGAATAGACTGAAGATAATCTTTTGATTTCCCAGTCACTTTCAAGAGACAGTTTTTTGTCTTTTTTTAAGGACTAGCTCACTGTGCAGTCTCGAATTTATCTTCGTCATATCTTAATTCTTATATCTTCAAATTTCAAAGTACGTGGCTATATTTTTTTGTTTTTACAGCAGAATATCAAGTGCCTGTGATCATAATCAGGAATCAGCAGACAGAAAGGAGGCAGCAGGCATATCAACAAAATCCCATTATTTTTCACAACAGAGGAAAATGGGGTAAAGCCTGACACAACTATCCCAAAGAAACGTAAAATAATAGTAAAGATACCACAAGGTAAAATCCATACAGATTTCAAAATTCTGTTCTTTCTGGCTTTCATGTTTGTCTCATCCCTCAGAAAAGACAAGCAGCTTATAGATGCAAATAAGTTGGCCACTCAAATAAGACAAAAGAAAAAGTGTCTTCCACATATATATTAGGTGAGACCATAGTCCCTCCATCTATTAACATACCAAGACCAAGTGAATCCTAATAAAAAAATGTGTCTTAATATGCTTAGTTATATGGTCCTTCATGATTTGGTTTTAGTTGATCTGCCCCTTTTTATTTTGTCTGATATGTAGCTATCATCTCATGCTTTAATCACCATCTCATTATGCTCCACATCGTTTCAACATACTCAGATTTTTATGTTACACACTCAAATTTCTGTACTTTGCAAGTCTCCTGGCTCAAGAATGCTGAAGAAGAAGAATCAGCTAATCCATGTTTTTCCTTAATTCCTCAACCTGTTTTAAAACTACTTGATAGTCCTCAGATTGTTATGTTACATACTTAAGAATCTGGTTTTTATCTTCAAACCCCAAAGTTCCAAACTTGAAGCAGTTACTGCTAAGCATGGGTTTTGAGAGTACTTGAAATAAGTATTTTTATGCTTTACGAGACAAAACTCTTATAACATATTTATATCATATAGCGCAAAATCACTTAAAACAAATTGATCCAACTAAACATTAAGTCGCAAACTTTAAAAAGAAATACGCTTTTTTCTTTCTCCATTTTTTTTTAAGAATTAAAAGGGTAGACACAAACAACTTAAAGTTACAGGTGGTATCGAACCAAGAGTGGAGCTTCCATACCACTTAGCTACAAGGCCTTTGGCTTCTTCTTCCCCTTCTAAGCCTTAGAAAATGTTATCAATTATTCAGATACGCTGTGCAGATTTGGAGCAGGGGAAGCCGCGGCCGTGACATGACCAGCGGTGAGGCTAGCATTAGTCTCTCTGAGGCTAGAGATAGAGAGTGTAGGATTTGTCACATGGGTTTGGAAAGTGATAGGCAAATATATGGGGTTCCAATTGAATTGGGTTGTTCCTGCAAGCATGATCTTGCTGCTGCTCATAAACACTGTGCTGAGACCTGGTTCAGAAGTCAAGGGAACAGGTACTTCAAACCCTCTCTTTAATTTCTTTCAAATCTAATTTTCTATGCTTGATTTTTATGTTAAATACAAACTCGCAAGATTGTACTACCTTCCGTCCTTAGTAGTATAAGAGCTAGTTGAATAATTTGGATAAATTAAAGAAGTTAGTTATGTTAGATATTTGTAATAAATATGTATTAATTTTCCTAAAATATCATATTTCATCATGACTATCTTTGGATGGAAATTCTTTAATGTGTAAAATAAATAGGAATATTTTGAAAAAAAATTGTAAATTTGTGAGACAAGGTGGTTTGCGGGTCTTATATTTAGTATCAAATCTAATTTCCAACTAGCTCTTATATTAAAGAGCCGAGTTAAGTTAGTAAAGTTCATGTAAAGGTATACCATAAAATAATGAAGGCGGCAAGCTTTTTTTCCCCCCATGACCACGTTTCTCTGTGAATCTTTAACTTGTACCATGATTTAAGTATGAATAAACTCTTGTAGGACCTGTGAGATCTGTCATTCCGTGGCACGAAATGTTTTTGCAACAAATGAGGAGACAACTGAGAATTTCAGGGACAGCAACAACGTTACAATAGTATCCACAACTCAACCAGAAACTCCTCGAAGTTATCTTCAAATCCTGGAATTTTGTATATTTATCATATTTTTCATTGCATTTGCCATCGCATATGGGTTCGCAGGGTCATTGTAACTCAAAAATCAAATTCATCTCGTCTCTCAAATTCTTCAAGCTTGACATTTCAAGTACTTACATATGTTATTCGTTTCTACAGCACAAAATTAAGTGTCTGTCATCATCAGAAGTGGGAACAAAGAAGGAAACTGCAGACAAATATAGGAGGCTGTAGGCATATAACCAAAAAAAAAAAAAAAAAATCCAAACCAGCCATTATCTTTCATAACATAGGAAAATGGATTCATTCAAAAGCCTAACAAAACTATTCCAAAGAAACATCAAATAATGCCAAAGCAAAAAAAGAAACAGGATGTGAAAATCTATACAGTTTTTGAATTTTTGTTCTTTCTGGCGTCCATGTTTGTGCCATCTCTGAGAGTTTCTTGTGCATCATTCTCCATTCCAAGGCTGAAAAGACAAGCTGCTTGAAGATACAAAGAAGTTGGCCAATCAGGTGACACCACTTGTGCTTGCATTGCATCCCCAAGAGCTTCTTGTGCCATCCCATTCATCAAATAAGACAAGCAGCGTCTCGCATACACAGTAGGCGACACCATGGTCCCTCCATCTATGAACTGAAAGAGTCACCAAATGAATCCGAATAAGAAAATGTGTCCAAAATGCTTCAGAATAGTTTTCGTACCTCCTCTCAGATTTTGGAAATATAGGCTCCCCTGTTTTCTCTAATACTACCTCCATCCCTAAATATAATCCCTAAATATAAGATCCAATTGACTTTTTTTTTAGATTAAGCAAGCTGCTTAAATTACTTTAAAGTATTTATATCTATCGGTTTTCTTTAAATTAATTTTCCGGACTTATAAATTGATACGTTATCTAATGATATACAACATATGATTTGATTAAATAACTTATGTAGCTTCCTTAATCTCTCTAAAAAAAAAATCAATTGGGTCTTATATTTAGGATCGGATAGAGTAGCCTAATATGAAAAACCAAAAGTAGCGGAGTTTAGTGTAGTTTTCTTGAAAATGAGGTGTGTGAGCATTAAATGTCATATGAAGTTTTGGAGTAAATTAAAACCAGAGGTGTGAGTCTGGTTTAAAAAACCTCACAGGATTTAATAATACTCCCTCCAGTCTTTAATACAAGACATATTTAACTAATTTGATTAGATTAAGGAAGTGGAATAAGTTAGTTATTGTGATATGTATTTTCTAAAACACCCTACTCATCTTTCTTAATTACTTTATCCCCTCTCCTCCTTGATTATTGGTGAGAGAGTATTATTAGGGGTAAATTAGGAAAATATTGATAAATGTGAAAACTATATCTTATATTTAGGAATAAGATCAACTCCCCAAATATGTCTTATATTAAGGATCGAAGGAGTATATCTTTTCTCACAAAACCCATCACAACTTGGCCTGAACAGTAATTCTCAATAAAGAAAATGAGAGGCCAAAAATATTGAGGATTTGAATCCATGTCAAAGAACACTTACTTGTGTGTAGCAGTCAATGGAAGTGACAAAGTCCTTGGCTCGGAAAGCAGTATCTCCATGCTTCTTCAAGTTCAGGGTCTCTTGCATCTGACTCGTCCACAATTGAAATGAAAGCTGCAATTCCCCGGCGTTGAGCAGCGGATCAGCATTGCAGTATAAACAGAATGATAACATCATAAAGGAAAAAACATCCCCCTCCCTTGTTTACTACTCGTTCTAGAGCTTATTATAGCCACCTCCAACATGTTTCATAATATAAGCATATAACATGTTTTGTTTAATGGTCATAAGGCAAATTTGTCCTGGAAATTTTTACCGAGAAGCAATATTGCCCCGGAAGTTTTTTCAGATTCAATGTCACTTTGGAAATTTCAAAACATAGTAAATCTCCCCCATACAATTAAAAACTAATATTAACTGTTAAAAAATTAACATTAACATTACTTCATTTTAACACTTCTGGGTAATATTGAACCAAAAAAAAAAAACTATCGGGTAAAATTGCTCTTTAACAAAAAGGGCAAATTTACATCTTAACCCTTTACACCTAGTATCCCCAACTAATCAACCAAACTTTTCTAACTAATGACTTTGAAGGTAATTTTGTTATTGAGAGCTTATAATAAGGAGCGGAGGAAGTATATCAAAGAAAGAGAGCCTCTCTTTCTTGTAAATTAAGGCAGCGGCATAAACCTCATTGGCGATTCCCTCATCATCCCTGTATCCAGTCTTCTCCAACATTTCATGTATGGCAGTAAGATCAAGTCTCAAACATGCTTCACCTAAAGGTGTCAGTGATGGCTTCGTTGAGGATGCAGCTTCATGCCGAATACCCATCAAAACATATGAGGGGACCTGCTCAAATACTATCCAAATGAGAAATTATAGTCTTCTCAAGATGGATTTGATGATCTATAACAAGTTCAAAAATTTATAGCTATATTAATCCTGCCAAAGATAAGTAAACCGAGTCAATCACAAATAGACATGTGCCATAGGTCGAGCACATTTTTTAATAGAAGTAACCTCCGACATGCTTAATTCGCATCTCTTTTATAAGTATAGAAAATACTGATATTCTACAAATTTTGTACACACAGGATATTGATATCCTTCTCACAATTAAATTTTCAATGTGGGACTTTTCGCCAATTTCCCCCTTAGGTTTAAAAATATTGTGCCGGAAGATTCAATAATGTAAGAGGCATCTTAATATGTAACAATAAAAACAGATTATGAGGCATAGTTTCACTAGAAGGTTATCAAGTATGGCATTGCACCTCAGTTTCTTTTTGAAGTGACATTAGAGAAGTAACAAGAGACTTTGCATTTGGTCTCTCACGAGCTTCATACTGTAGACAACGAGAAGCCAACCGCACCAGTTCGGTTCCATCCTCCTTTGAAAAGTGACCTTCTAACGCAGAATCCATTAACATCAAAAAGTTTTTGCCACGGATCAGATCAAGTGCCTGTAAATTAAGAAATAAATAAATAAATAAATGGTGCCAACGTCAAATCTCTGAACTTCATTAGCTACATGAGTATTGCTATAACTCCAATAAGCAAACTAGAGGGACCAAAAGTGTAACAAAGCAAAACTCAAAATACTAATGGCAATCACAGAGAAGAAGCCATTATGATAAGAAAATTCAAAGCATCTATATGAACGAAGAAATGGCCTTCAAGTAACATGTGCATTTTTAAGCAAATAAATAAATAAGCGAAACTCTGGAGAGGAAACTTACATGGCTAGGGGGAATATGTTTTCCACTCAGAAGATCAAGCAACAAAGTTCCAAAACTGTAAACTACACTCTCTGGTGTCACTCGACCTGCATATATATATGCACATGAACAAAAGAATCATTGTGAAATACCAGATTTACTTTATAGGCATATCAAGGAAAAACACACACACATGCTACTAGCATTACCTGTTCTCAAGTACTCAGGTGGTGTAAAGGCCAAGTTTGTGCTGTAACTCTTGCCATCTCTGCTGTTCTTCATGAGCCCAAAGCAAGACAACCTCGGATTACCATCCTGTTGATTCAACATAAGCAGACGCAAGAATTCAATTTAGTCCTTTCAGTTTCAGTAAGAATAATACTATCCCTTTATTAGTGAGAGCAATTTAAGCCCTTCTAGTGTTGACATACGAAATATTATCCCTCTGATTATTAGATCAAAACAAGTAAAAATAAAAATTAGATTGTACAATAGCTACATTTGGTCATGCTGTTAAAAATAGAATTTTTAAACTGTCTTCAATTTATAACCTTTATATTATACCTGATCAAACAAGATCCTGTAAGCATTGAGATCATGATATAAAGCCCTTCCTTTACTGCTGCAATACTCAAGAGCTTGAGCTAAGTACAAGGCCACCCTCAACCTCATTGCCCATTTCATGGGTTGTGCCTCCCCTGAATCAAACCAGTCATCATTATTCTTTCTTTCATAAACCAAATGTCAAAGGACTAAAATAAAAGATTGATTCAAAATCCAACGAAGATTTGATATGAAAAGCATAAAAGTGCATAATGATCCAGAATATCTAACAATGAAAAAGATGCTTAGCCAGAGTTTCATGTGGCATGAACTCTGCTACCAGTAGCCTCTCATCCCCTTCATAGCAATAGCCAATCAAGTTGGCTAATCTCTCGCTTCTCAGACTCCCCACTTGCTTAGCTTCCTCCTACAACCACATTTCATCAGATTAAAAAAGACAGACAAATAAAATAAGCATAGAATGAAATCCTATTTTCGTTGATCATTAGAAGTTTAAAGTTTTAAGCATATGCCCTCCAGCAAGAATCACCATAAAACTAACACTTAGATCCGCTAACTTAGACATTATTTGATGGTCTGACATAAGAAACTCCCATCTCTTTCTGATATCAAACTCAGCAAACATTTAACTTTTAGTGTTAAACTATGGATCGGCATTTGAAGAGCAGCTAATATTTTAGCAGCTGATTACACCAAATATATTCATGATTCATTGAACCAAATCCTGAATTAAATATACGACAACGACATAGTCTTATCTCACTAGATAGGGTCAGCTACATGTGTCAATTGAATTCACGTCATTGAGCTCGATCAAAAATCAAATCTCGGGAAATCATGAATTAAACTATCCGACCAAAAAAAAAAAAAGAACTTTCGCCAATAATGTACAAAATGAAGTGAAGGAAGTTATAACAGACAAGGAATTGGCGAGAATCAGGCCAAGCAAATTTGTTGAAGCGTTTGATGGCGATCATATGACCATCCTCAAGCTTCCCTTTGTAAACGACATTGGGAGCTTTTTCACCATGCTCAGACACTATGTTTTCGGAGGAGAATCCATTTGTAGCAACCTTCAATTGCTCCAAGCTAAACTCCCCAAAACTTGGCCACTTTTCTCCCTCATTTTTCCCTCCATTTTCTGCAACAACAAAATTAAAAAAGAAGCCATTTTTAAGCAAGAGCAAGAAATTACAGAACACTGTGTAAGAAAAAGAGGATGGGACAAATACCCAGGTCGGATGATTCAAGGACGGAAGGTTTGAGATGTGAGTGGAACCAGCAAAGAGAGAATTTAGAGCAACGAGCACCCATTTAGTGAAATAGCTGAAACTGAAAAGACTTAGCTTTGAGACTGATCACTGATTAGAATGTGCTATCCATTGTTCTGAATCCAGTGGGTTTGTTTCTTTGAGCATATAAATGGAAAGAGTTGGCAAATTCAGTTCAAGGTAGTGACTTTTTCTAGTTCAAGCAGCTTTGGCTCTCTCCATTTTGATCTCAAACACAAGCTGGTATTATTGCAATGTGAAACCTTCTTCTTTGCCTTTCTGTATCTTTCTTTCTTCCTTTTTTTCCCCTTCACCTTCTGTGTATCTCTTTCAAGTGGGCATTTGCTTTGAGCTTCAATTTGTAAAGGGCCTTTTACACTATCTTTGCTTAAGCTGTCTTAACTTTTCTCCATTCTCATCATTTCTCTCACATCTACCAAAATAATATTTCCAATACTTTTTTTTCACAAACAGTTTAAGCTTTTTTACAGTTGGATCAACTAGTTGATTGTGTGCTATAATTGGGAAAAAAACTACATACTGTTATTTTAATGCCATATCTACATTATGCTGATTACAAGAAATAAAGTACAAACTGAAGATAAAGTTAATACAGCTATTAAGTGTTTGGTAGTATTACTCAGACTAAGGAAACTATACTATGTATTATGGTAATGTAGATAAAAATAACATTAGAAAGTCACATGTATTGTTTGTGTCAGAAAGAGAAATGCCGTATGAGATGTAGGGTAAGGTTGAGTCAATAACTAACATGGGAAGTAATTGCTTTTCAAAGCAGATATTCAAACAACCTCACGTCTTTAGAAACAATTCAAACGAATCTCTTAAATGAAGTATATAATATAGCACCCTTTTGAAGACACAGTCATTGTCTTAGTCAATCATAGTATAAAAAAATTCAAAACTGTTCAGGTTTGGTATGGTTTTAAAATTTGTAAATGCAGCATCCACTAAATATCTGTTCTCATGGTTCTTATCCAATTTTAATGGATTACTTTGGCAAAATCATATCTTTAAATTTTCTTTTGGCTTTTGGCAAATCCTGGAGGGCCTGAAGCTCATGACACCTTGTCTGCCCTTTTATTTATTTATATATATTTATTTTAGTGTGTTTTGGAGGTGGCCTGAAACCTTAATCAAAGGAAAAGATGTCTGGCTTTAGACAGGCTATTCTCAAGCATCATGTCATGGCATGTGTCACGGCTTCCAAGAATACAACAAAGAGATAGCTATTAATTGCAGTGATATATATGAAGCGCATGAATTATTTAATCAGTGATGTGTTGGTAGTGTATATACTATAGTATTTGCCTACTTTTAATTTCAAAGCAGTTCTTAATTGATGATGCTACTTTCTCTACTTTAGCTTTATTAATTGCAAAGCTAAATCAGAAAGTTAAGTAACTGAAAGGGAAGCGCAGAAATTAAGTTAAATAGCACGCGTAATCTTGAGAGACATTGATAGGAGTATGTGATAATGAATGATTACAGATTAATCCCAATAAGACCTTTTTAATTACAGTGAGCGAGGAAAGAAAGAAAGAAAAAGGGAAGTGGGGTTTGGTGGGAGGTGGAGGTATAATGAAAAGAGCACTCTGTTACAGCACGTAAAGGAAGACACAGAAGGAATGTGTCATTATTTGGTATCATAGACATCTCCATGTCACCTTGCCTCCTCATCATTAATATCCCCTCTCTCTCTATTGTTCCACAAAACATAAAGGGAGGGAGAGTCGGCAGGCTCTCTCTGTTCTGTTCTGTGTATAATTGTGGGTTGAATTGGCCTTTTTATTCCATCCAGCTTGATTTGCGCTAATGTCTGTTCCTTTTTGTTCAAAGTTTGGCCCTCTTTGTTCTCTCTCTTCTCTAACATCCCAACCCCACTTCCATCCTTTCACTCAATTAACCTTTAAATCTTTCCCAATCCAATCGTTTTCCTTAATTTTGAATTCAAATTTACCCTCAACTGAAAAATACATGTTGATTCTAAATATAAGATATATTTTACATTTTTCTCCATTTTTCCTCAAATTAACTATATTGATATTCCTTTAACCATAATCAAGTAAAAGAAGAAGGAATGGATTGAGAAAGATTATTAGAGTGTTTTAGAAAAAACAAACTCCTCTGGTCATTAATATAAGATATATTTGGAAAGTTAATGTTTCATATTTGTCAATATTTTCCTCATTTAACCCCATTGATGCTCTTTCAATAATAATCAAGGAAGGGAGTGAACAAGGGAATTAAGGATGATGACTAGGATGTTTTCAAAAATATATGTCATATTAACTAATTCAATTAACCTCCTTAATTTAATTAAATTAGGTAAATATGTCTTATATTAAGAACCGAAAGAGTATTAACTAACTCAACTAACTTCTTTAATCTAATCAAATTAGGTAAATACGTCTTATATTAAGGACATGGGGAGTATCATATTTAACTAACATCTTTAATCTTCTCAAATTAGTTAATCAGGTCTTATATTAAGAATTTGAGGGAGTAGTTTTTCTAATTTACTTGCTAGAAGAGTGGATTTGACTTAATATGGAAGGAAACGAAAAGGTCACCATAAACCTAGTAAGATCTATATAAGTATGAACAGAAAACTCTGTTCAAATTTTAAAATTGAGATGTAGTGTTAAACTCACTAATATGTATCCTATTGTTGTCAACTTTAGCTCTGTTCTTTAGTCCAACATTATGTTAGTGAAAACTATTTTGTTGCCGGCCCTGATTAGATTCTCCACCTTCTGGGATGCTCTAGACCCGACATCACTCTAAATCAATCATAATGAGAGTACTGCCCTCAATTTAGGACTTGCTCACGTTCAAAATAGTAAGCAATATCATATACTAATTTTTTTTTTTTTTGCTCAAAAATATTATATACTAATGGTTGTAAGAAAAACTAGAGGAAAAATTTCGCTTGCCCCACTTTAGTTAAATGTTTCCCAAAAGCCCACGTAACGTTTTGAAACATCATTGCAGTCTTATGGGGGCAACGAAATTAATTTCAAGAGGGAATAAACAAAAATGACCCTCCTTAAAAAAATGATTGACACTTGTGCTAATTATAAGATAAAAGAGAATTTATAAGATAAATATGGCTTTTTACAAGATGGATATGTGGATTTACAAGATAAATGAGCCAATTTGCATGACTTACAATTGAAATCACAATGACACTAGTGATATTTGCGAGACGAGAGGGTATACATAAGACATGTGTGACAGTTTACAAGATGTATGTGCAAAATTTATAACACTATTGAGCTAATATGTAAGACTTACAATAAAAGAGAGACTTCATAAGATAAGTATGACGCTTTACAAGATATATGTGTGAATTTATAAGACAAATAAATTAATTTGCAAGACTTACAATTGAATGCCTTAAATTTTTGAGGAGGGTCATTTTTGTCTATTCCTTCCTGAAATTAATTTCACTACCCCATAAGACTGCAATGATATTTCAGAAAGTTATGAGGGATTTTGAGAAATGTTTAGCTACAGTGGGGGTTTAGTGAAATTTTCCCAAAACTAAAATAGAAGTACCAAATACCAACAAATGTGAAAGTTAATTCGATTAAGGTGCAAGAATAACCATGAGTTTTTACTCAAAGTATATCTAGCATCATATACATTTTAGAGATGAAAAAATACCCATAAATATTCACAATTAGGGCAAAAATGTCAAGACTATTAAAATATAACCTAACATTATTACTTGTTGTGGTAAGGTCTATGCTATTTTTGCACAAGTATATGTAATTATGTTGGGTTATATTTATGATCCTGACATTTTCACTCACATTTTAAATGTTCGTAGGTATTTTTCACTTTCAAAAAATATATGATGTTAAATGCATTTTTGGTGAAAGTTCATCAGTAATTTTGCATATTTAAAAGTTCATCAGTAATTATGTTGTAATTATTTAAAAGTTCGGCAATTCCCCAAACCGCAATTTCAGAATCACTTTTTTGTAAATAGAGACAAAACTCATCTCACATACTTATCTCGTAAATCATAAAAGATATTCTCCAAAAGCTAACCTGAACACATTTCCATGGCTTCAACATTTAAATCTTATTGAGGGTGTTTGTTTTAACGTTTGCTGGATAAAACGGACTTGAACAGTGGACAAAACAGACTTGAACATGTTTTAGTCAAAATAGATGTTTGGTTAAGCGACTGGATTTAAGGTAAAAAAAGGAAAAAGTTGGAAAAAGTCATAAGCCTCAAAATGGAGCTTATTGGAACTTATGTGCGTGTGTGTATAAAATAATATTGATAGAAGTATTTTCATATTTTTGGGGATCAATGAAGTACTCAAAATCACTTCTAATCGCAAAATTTCTTTTACGAAAAATATTCTAAATAATTTTTTATTTATTTAGATAGTAATCTTCTGCTAATTAGATAATACTTTGGGATAAGAATTTAGGCATGTTTTGAGTTTTGTTAATATATGACTGTAGAAATGTAGAGAATAATTAATAATTAATTTTAATCAGTTTAGATTTATTATTTAGTTGTTTTATGATTTTATAATCAATTTTTTTTATATACATGTTATAAATTAGTTTCTATACAGTGTTTTTACCCATTAAATTTAGTTTAAATTATTTATTTGGAGTATTATAAGTATTATTGAGGTTTTAATCGATTTATTTTGTTAGATTCTGAGTTATGTAAAAATATGAGTTAGGATTTCATATTTAAATTAGAGTTTGATATAATTTATAAAATTTAAATTTGAGGTGCACAATAGAAAAGACTTTTGGAGTATATCAATTTAAATTAGAGTTTGATATAATTTTATTTAAAATTGTACCATTGCCAAATTTTCAAAGTTAATTTTTGAGAAAATTGTGAAAAAATCCCTCTTATCTTCTCAGGTTCTATTTGGCAATTAAGTTGCCAATGAGGTCTTTTTTCACAATTATCCCTCCATTTTTTCATTTTTCATAATTTTTACAATTTTTTCTCTTAAATAATACAAAAGCCACTTATGGAAAAACCAAATCAAACATCATTCACTTTTATATAAGTTATTTATCCAATCGTCAATCCAAACACTCATCATTTTAGCCAATCTAACTTTTTTTAATTTTAAGATTTCATAAATCTAAATGAAAATAAATCACTTATCCAATCATCAATCCAAACACACCCATTATAAATTGATGCATATGGTTCCACCCATTAGTCTTGGTGGGAATGGGCCGAGCTGAGGAATTTTTTTTTTCTTAGGGCTTAGATTGGTAGGCTCTGAACCTATAACCATGTTTCACCCCCAAAAAAATAATCTATAGGTACGTCTTCCAAAAAAAATAATAATGATCGGATAGAAATTTGATGAACGCGCCAACATTTTAATTATTACATTAAGCATTTTATCGGCGATTCCATGATAACACAAAATATAATTAATTATCGCTTCATTCTACAAAATATAATAATACTACTTCAAGATACACATAAATCTTTTGGGACCTCATGCCCCCTGACATGTGAAATGAAGTTTCAGTTTTGCCCTTTTTCAGAAAACTTGCTTTCTTAATCCGTAGAAGTAATCTGACCATCAAATTAATTTCTTCTATCTCAATATCCTAACATCTTTTCATATATTTATACCAACTAAACACATTAACTATCTATATTATTTATAGCTAACAAAGTATAATTCGTTATAGAATTTATTATGGGTTAATACAATATTTGATTCTTTAAGTTTGCCGTCATTTTAATTTTGGTCCCCCAAATTTTAAATTATAAATTTTGAGTTCTCAAATTTCATTTTGCATAAAATATTCATCTATATAATTCAACAAAAATCTAAATCAATTTTGTCCCTTAAAGAACCAAATTCTAAAGTTTGAAATTTAAAGAACCAAGATCAAAATAAGGGTGAATTGAAGAAACCTAAGATAATATTAACCCTTTTATTATATATATCAAGAAAGAATCATGTAAACTATTTCTATGAATTAGAGGGGCAGATCTCTCTGTTTGTAGGATAAGCTTGTATACACCTATCTTTCTTTAAACCTTATTTAGTGGGAGTCTTATATGAAGCTAAAGCGGGGGATATAACTCATGTTCTCACACTTACACTAAATAATCCTTGTCTAAGGGATTAAAACTCTAAAAGCTAAGGGAATGGTGAATATAGGGAGGAGGGAAATGATGGATCATAATGGTGGGGATGGGAAACAAAAGGCATGGAATCAAAAAGAGAAAGGGAACAAAATAGAAACAAAGGAATCATAGGAATGGAGTGTGCGTGTCAGTGGGTGTATGAAACCCTTTTTGTTTGCATGGAAAAGCAGAGGAACGCAAAAACAGGGGTTGGGTTGTCCTGGTTGACCCCATGTGACTTCCTCAGAGCAGAGCACAGAAGAAACACGCATGTGAATATGTGATATTTTCCCAATTCACTCCCCATGCCATCAAAAGACCTCTCTTATAATTATGCCCTCTATGAAGCACTCTCCCTCTCCTTTTTTTCTCTCTTGTCACTTTCACCTTTCATCTTTTCCCTTTTCCCCAAAACATCAATTCATCACCTCACTCTTTACCATACTATCACACTGTCATCCCCATGTTTCTTTTCTCATATTTTTCTTCCTTAGTTCCATCCTCTAGTTTTTACCCCCAACAATACTGACATGAGGCTATAAGTAGGATCGAATCAGCGATCTTTCACTTTCAAAGGAGTTTACATGCCACTAGATTACAAGGTCATTGGCATCCCCAACACTTTTTTAATCATTCAGAAGTTCTTAGGTAGTAGCATGTGATACACTCAACAAACCATCCATAAAGCTAATGGTCTTACAACCTAGTGGCATGAGAGCTCATTTGTAAGTGGGATGTCACAGAAATGGATGCTCTCAGAATCATTTTTCTCATTTTCTTCTTAGAATCTCATCTCCACTCTTCGATTAAAAAATGAATGCTTTAGATTTAATATTTTTTAAAACTATTATTATAGTATTTTATAATTTAACTTTTTAAAATTTTGGTTGTGTTGCAGACTTGCAGTTATGAATTGTGCAGATCATATTTTAATAGTTTAAATTTTTTATTTATGTTTAAAATAATAATTTTTTAAAATATGAAATCTAAACCATCTATATTTTTTATGTGGGTGGAGATGAGATTTTGAGAAGAAAAAGAGAAAAAGGATTATGAGAGAATACAAACCCAGGAGGTCACAGGTTCGTCTCACTTGTAACCTTAAGTGTTAGCAGTGCCTTCCCCCTTTAATTCCCATTAAAAAACAAACCATCCACAAATGCTCTTTCGAAATTGTGCAGATGACTCCTTCGTAGGTGGGATAAACTAAACTAAATCTGGCTTTAAAATGTGCAGATGAAATTCTTGTTCTAGTCTCTAACTTATTGGCAAATCCTCATATAGACCATTTAAAATGTCTTTCCAAATTCTCTGGTTCATCTCCAATTAAAATCCCCAATTTGTTTGAAGCCTTAAGTTAGCATAATGTTATATTTAACCATTGAGATTTATCATTTTTATTCCGCCTCATCAAACCAAATAAGAGGATTGAGAATTTGAGATCTTCTGCTGCAGTGTATCATACAATCATGAAGAGCAGCTTTCTTTTCACTCATTGTTTCTTTTCTCTCTCCAAATATTGGTTGTCGGATGCAGAGGATTGTTTTGTTCAAAGGATCAATTTTGGCGTAGCCAGTATAAGAAACGAAATTGCTCTTTACATTAAAAGCCCTCTATTACACTGTCCTCATCATTAGTTCCCCATGTGACTGCAGAGTGCAAAAGGACCCAAAAATAGTAAATGAAGAGCAGACTATGCACATGGGGTCACAAAAAGACATTGGAGGAGACAAATAGGATTTGGGGGAAAATTTCCTACAGCACATGCTGATGCTATATATATATAATTTAACTGGGGAACACAATGGGTAAAAAGCACAACCCAAGTAAAATTACACTGATTCAAATCAGCCCTACAAATTTGAATTAAAATAGGACATCTCACAATCAACTAAATCCTCCAATCTGAATAAGGTTGTAGCTTTTCCTACAGCAAAGACTTGCAGTAGGTCCCATTTCTGAAAGCAGAAGGCTCCCTGTTATAATATTAAGCACCATTCATCGCAGAGTCAGGAAGGTGTGAATTAACATCGTCTAGAATCTTGCCATTTACTTGAGTTCTCTGCCTCTGAGGTAAACAACAGTAATAAGTGAGTTATGTCCACATCATACAAGGGCACTATCCCCACTCCATAATATAAGATATATTTATATAATTTAATTGGATTAAGTTAGTTAGTTAATATGGCATATATTTTCTAAAACACCCTACTCATCTTTGATTATTCCCCCATTCCCTCTCCTCGATTATTCCTTGATTATTCCTAAGGGAACATTAATAAAGGTAAATTAGGAAAAGGGTGACAAATATAAAAATTATGTCTTATATTTACGATCAAGATTAATTCCCTAAATATATTTTATATTAAGGTCTGGAGGGTGTGCAATGAAAACGGACATGGTAAAAGGACAAGTAGATTCTTCACCATACCCTGTCTGCAGGATCCCCAGAATTCCCATTCAATAGCTTGTGGGTCTCTTCCTTTGTCCGGCCATCTCTGTCTTTGTTGCTCAATGGTAGCAACAAGGCTGCTGCCGCGTTCCGGTCCGGTAATTCTGCAAGACAACAAAGTCAGCACAACAGCACATTGCTAGTCAACTAAATTAACAAAATGTGTTGTTTACCCTAGGAGAAAACTTAGGTATTGATTTATGTTTTTGCTATTCAGGTCTAATAAAGAACATGACAGTTGAAAACTTTTTTACAGTCCACCAGAATTGTGAGTTCTGAACAAGTTCATCTCTTATTGAAGAATCTGAAAGCAAGCATCAAAGGAACTTTACCGAGGCCAAATGCAACAGCATATTGCTGCTCAAATAGTTTTATCATAAACAAAAGTTTAGCATTTTGCCCTATATTGTTTAAGCATCTAATAGATGCAAGCTTTCTCAATGTGACCTCTCACTAATTTGACTAGCAATGTGTGATTTCAGTTTGACAAAAGCACTAGATTGGAATGAGGACACAAAATGAGGAACTGCATTGAAAAAGTTTACATATTTCTGGGACCAACACATTTGTACTCGCAAAAAGGAAAATAAATTATGATGCTCGAATGTACTAACCTGGCAATTTCTTCTCCACAAAAAATACGACCAAATTAACAGTGTACCTGCCGCAGATAATAGGAATAACTTAGAAGGGAAATGGCAATTGTTCAGATTTGCCAATTGAAAATCAGAGCATACTCCTTACCAGGCAACAACTACATCAACCGTGTAATGTTTGCGAGATGCTATTATCAAGAGACTCTGAATCACAGCAAGGACGAACCCTAACTGCTTAATAAACCTGCAATGGTTCATCAATAAACACAAAAAAAATGAAAAATCAGAACTTGCAACTAAAATAAAAGCACTCAGCCCGAATACACAAGTAAAAGCTAAGCGTAAAAGCGTTTACTATAGGCCAACATTACCTTCTTGTGCCATATCTCTGATACGTCAGCACAAAGACCAGAGTAAAGATCATGTGTGATGAGAATATCAAATCACCACATCCATATATCACACCATGGGGGACTGCACATGCAAAACGAAATGAGCACAAAAACAACAAATAACATTATAGCTAAATGACTCCAATATAAGAAAAAACATGTATACTTACAATTAATCAAGAGGACTTCCGAGACACTCTTTGGAGGAGGCAGCGTGGCAAGTCTTGAACCCTGCGCATGATATTGATAGTGCCAAACTGTAAGATTATTTTTTATGGCTGCACGTGACTTGAAATTTTAAAGGAACATATTTTCAAACAATTATACCTCTCGGCAATGGTAATTTGGACCTGGAAGCTGTGTTGAATAAAATGTGATAATACGAAGAAATTGAGAAGCCTGCAGTAAACAAATGCAATTAAGAACTATTCCAGGATAATGGACCTATGCCCAGAGTGCCATTTCACTGACAGAAAGGGACGAACATGCTTGTTTATTGCTTAATTTTGATAAAGAAGCACCCAAGAGATGGTTTCATCCACTTCAATATAAATCATTCAATGGAACTCTTTTACTGGGTTTCACTTGTTAAAAGTGTCCCATTTTTGTTCTGTTATGCATTAAGAAAAAAGAGAGGGGAGTAAACAATCAAAACGACCCAGTAAATTAGGTCCTTAAGATTTAATCAAGATAATAATAAGAGAATGATGTGTTCATCACTTACAACTAAGAATGCTAGAACCCTGCACCATATCAGAACTGTATAGATCTTTTTGCTCTTCCAAATGAAAGGATGAAATGTCCACTGCAAAAGCATGTAAAATAGCCCATAACATCAAAATGTAGTAAAAATTATAATACTAGGAGCACAGAAGAACTTAACAAACCAAGAAAAGACTGAGGAGGAAGAGTGGCAGAACTTAACGAATCAAGAAAAAACTCGGGGAAGAAGAAGAAAGAAAGCAAAAAGTCTTCCACTAGATAGACATGAATGCTGAAGCCAAGTTTAACTCGTACATGATTTTAGCCAAAAACTAAGACAAATTCAAACTATAACATATCATGTAATTTGTGTTATTGAATAAAATGCCATATCTAGGTAAAATAGAACCCATGGCAGAAGCCACTGTTGCCACATATTGATAATAGATAATGAATATTGATAATTGATAAGTTTTCTGAAAATAAAAATAGATGTTAACAGAATGCAGAAAAAACTAGAAAGGAAACAATCCTTACCAGGACGAAGGACAAAAAGATGCAGGTGAACAATGTTTCACTGATGTAAGCTTTGTCTTGCCCAAGCTCCTGTAGCAGCAACAATAAAATTAAAAATGCAATCATAATAAAAGGACAAATTAACAAAGCCACTACATGAAGGGCTTATGATATATACGAACCGGTAGAAGGAAGAATCCAGCATCCTGAAGAGTAGGGCCAGGCTTATGTAAATAGTGAACTCCTCGGGCAGCTAGACCATGTATGTACTGTTGGGAAACAGTTTCGATTAGATATAAATTAAATTAAAATTAATAGTGAGAGCATGTCCAGTTTCCAAGTAAATTCAATCAACTGTAGCATAAAACTTCCCGACAGAAATATGCTTTACGAAAGCAGTCATTCTTATTTCTTCACTTGTCTAAAACACAAAAGAACATTTTGATAAAATATTGCTGCGCTCTAGTTGAGCTGCAAACAATCAAAAGATTTCCAATGAGAAGAATGAAATTATCCTGTGGAAGAGACAGCCTGAGAGTTCCATATAGTATATTTTCCAGCTCTAGTGGCGTAAATAAATAAAGACTCCTTGATTAATGCAACAATTCATTTGGGACGCAATAATTGATTCAATGCTGTGGATGTGCATTGAATGCGAAACTTCCAGAATTACAGACTATAGAATATGACAAAAGATGCACCCCCAGTGACCAGTTTATTGACTTGCCTCATTTAATATAAGAGTTTCAGAACTCAAATAAATTGATGATCATAATCATTAACAAAATCATGCAGAATACTTTTCAAGCGTTCAAGGAAAAGTCAACTCCATATGACCAATATTTTCAAAAATTTCCTCTCCCCAAGGGAATGCAAAAGAAGAAGGGGGAAAAATGTACATTCTTTTCACAAACAGACAAGAGCTCATAACTAATTAGTGGACTTATTCATGATCAAAATGAGGAAACCTGAAAAATGAGACCCGCGAGAATGTATTTCCAATTCTCTGCAAGAAGGTTGATCTCTGTGGTTGTCTCTGCGTAAATTCTCTTCCATAGCTATGCATCAGAACCGAACAGTCAGGCAGAGATTAATATGAGAGAGAGAGAGAGAGAGAGAGAGAGAGAGAGAGAGAGAGGAGAATGGTAGATAAATAACAAGTAGCAGAAAATGGGTCAAAAACGTTGGAAACCAACCTTTGAAGCCTCGCGATTAATGTAAAGCGACATGTTATTGTACTCTTTGTAAGCGTGTAATGACAACATCCATATTACTTCAACACCACACTGTCGAGGCAAGCACCATTTCCCTCAACACAATCTCATAAAAAAAACACCCAAACCCAAATATAACAGCACGCTTCCCCTTTCTATTTTAACTATGCAAATCCGAGTCCCTCCCTTTTATCAAACAAACGCAACGACGGTTATCCTCACAGGTGTGATTGGAATGAGATTCCGAAACAGAAGAAGATCTGGGCAATGAGTTAAAAGCAAAGCGATGAAGATCGTGAACACGCAGGCGATCAAAGGCAGAAAAAAAAATGGTTTCTCTCTGGAATTAAGGAGTTGGCTGCGTGTGTGGAATGAAGGCACAATTATCAAAAGGGGGCTTTTTCTTCCCTACTGTCTCTCTGTGCGCTTTGATTCTCTTGTTGCCTTTCTCGCTTTGCCTGACTGCTATGCACGCGAGATGAACACGGAGAGACAGTTGAGAAGAGAGGAAAAATTATAAAGGAGAGACCTTTTTTATATTGGCTAAGCAATTGACCATTTGAATTTTGAAATTAGTTTTTTTTTTTAAAAAAATCTCCGCTGGCTACTTTTCCTTAACGCGAACCCTTTCTCCTTTCTCTCTCTTTCGAAGGCTGGTTACTACGAAAACGAAACGAAAGTGAGGGAATGAGAATCTTCCAGCGTTTTAAATTTTTGGGGGAAAGAAAATTTTTAAAGAAAATTATTATTGATTTTTCTGTTTAAAAGAAAATTTTAAATAAATAACTTTTTGTAATTTTGGAAGAGGTGGCCGTAAATCTTCTCGGATCCTCCGGCTTCGGCCTGCAATCTCCACGCCACGCGGCTGATTGGTTTGTGCCAACAAATAAAGTTATAATAATTTCTGTACAAAAAATAGTTGGACAATAAATATATAGGCCGATCTAGTTTTTTATAACTTCATCTGCGCAGTATAAATATTTGCGTGGATTAGCTTTTAAGAATAATTTTTATGATTTACGAAATAAATATGTGAGATAAGTTTTGTCTCACATTACGTAAATCTAGATTTAGGAAGTTCCCAAACACTCATAAGACCTACTTTATAAGTGATTTTCAAAGTGAATTTTTCAGGTTTGAACTTTGTTTAAAGAGGAGTTCACATTAGTACCCGATAGTATTTTAAATAGAATTATCTCCAATATGAGGATACTTATGCTTAGAAAAAAATAATTTTGATCCTCAATATATAAGATATAGGTTATAAGTGATTTGATTCTTAATATAAAACATTTTTTATTTTTATCTCTTGTAAGTGTATTTATCATTTTATTTTAAATTAATCTGCATAACTTATAAATTGATATATAATATAATGTTACGTAAAAATATCTAAAGAGATCATATCATATTTGATTGTGGAGTTAGCTTAATGTAATTTTAATTAATTTAAAAAAATTGCCAACCATAGCCCATTTGTTTTTGCTAGAAAACTATAACCCATTTAATGGGTATATTGTGGAGTTAATTTAATATATTCGTAATTAATCATTATCTGAAGAACTAGATTGTTTAGTAAGATGAGATCAGCTTTCTCTTAAATCTAACTTAACCCTCATCCAAAATTGTAAAGAATTTTGTGTTATTCAAACATAATGATATTTTATAGGGAAAATGATAGAAAAATATAATTTAAATTACGAAAAACCTAAAATGTCTATTGAATTAGATAAATGACAAACAAGTAATCCGGTAGGAATATGGGATTTTGAAGTTTGAGTATTGACAACTTGAGTATAGGCAGTGACAACTTTAGAATAGTAATTAGCAATTTGGGTGTACATAGTGACAACTTAAGGTACTCAAGTTGTCAATTTCAATACTCAAGTTTCTAATTTTTATAATTAAGTTGTCAATACCTAAACTTCAAAATTTCATATTACTACCAGATTACGTATTATCTTTTTATATATTTAGTAGACATTTTGGGGGTTTTGTAATTTAATTGATATTTTTTTGATAATGATTTCTTATATACTTGTAGTTAATTTTTTTTTTACTAAAAATTTTAGCTGATTCGAATTTTGCCGTCATGAGGCTCACCAGAACCACGTCATATTTACGGACATAGAAGATTCTTACCATTGCTAATGCTCATGTGTAATCAAGGTTATCAAACTTACGAATTTAAGTAAACCCATGATAATGATGTAAATTTGAATCATAAGCTCATAAGAATTTATTTTTATCATTAAATAGGTATTAGTAAACATAATTAAATAATTAAAATATAAAAAATGACAATAATTTAATTTAAATATATTTTAAATCCAAATAATTAAAATTAAATCCATCAACATTCATAATTTATCATACTTAACAAAAAAATTTCTATAAAGTTCTTATATAAAACCATTGAATATAATCAAATTGAAAATATTAACATGATTTTGTATAATAGAAACGTAAAAACGGTAAATTCATTGTGTAAACTTGCAAATTTAACTGAGTTTATAACTAACATAAGTTTACTAATGATTCGACACAATTTTGTGAGTTAGAAATGTAAAATCGGTAAATTTGGAGAATCAACTTACGAGTTTGACAATATGTGTAACTGCATCTAGGAAAATTAAATTCTTTAAAACAATATTGAAAAAAATAATGTGTAATGTGTCCTTTAGTCTTTTTGGCAAAAAGTCCAGAGTAATTTGCTCTAAAAACTTGTGCATTAAATTTAACTACCCAATTATGGATTTTCTTTCAAACAAATTCTAATTAGGTTCCTAAAAAGTCATCCCACGCATGATCTTAGAGATAGTAGAATGTTTTTATTGATCCCGCCCAGTATAATCCAAAGTTAATGTCCCTTGCCAAGGCACATACTACAAAATATGAGAATATTATGATTATAACGTGCCAAATAACTTCATGATATTCTTAAATGCCAGTACATTTTTGCTCCCTATTTCTTGAGAAAGTGATTTTATTTCACTAATTTTGTATATCTTAAAAGTGTTTATTTACACAAGTTGAAATAAAACTATTATCACATATTTACTTTGTATGTCATAAATCATAATGAAAAAATTACTTTTACAAATTCAAACTTCCATTTCAAACAAGCACTGCCAGTGGGTTGAAAAAACGACGGAACAAAAGAGGCAATAAGAATTGTGTAAAGTAAAATAATGCCTATTATTAGGCTTACTAAAACTGATGTTGATTCCGAAACTTATGGCATACTCCATTCACTTCAAAAAAATAAGGTGTGATCAACTAATTCACATAAATTAAAGAATATTGGTTAAGTTATGTAATGTATTATCTTCGGTCTTAAATATAGGACATAATTTGTAGAGCAATTTATACTACAAACTATATCCTATATTTAAAACCGGAGAGAATATTAAATTAATAAAATCTACACTGTAGACCAAAATTTACAATAATTATTTATCCTATCAACATCTTAGATTGCCTCTAGCCAAGAAAATCAACCTCTAATATTGTAGACCAAAATTTATTCTTATGAGAGTTCTTATATTCTTGATTAGAAAAGGGAGTAGTTTAAATAAAAATCAACCTAAAAAATATTAGGGAAAATTTTATTGAACCCCAAAAAATGTGACATAATTTCAATCAATTGTCAAAGTTTTCTGAAACTTCACTGTACCCCATGGGTCAAAATGAAATTAAGCACTGTGAGTGAAAAAACAATGATACCCTTCTTTTATTTTTTTTAGAAGAGTATTTATAAGATAAATAAGGGCATTTAAAAGATAAATAAAAATATTTATAAGACAAATAAAAATATTTATATGGCAAATAAAGGGATTCAAAAAAACTTAGGGAATTAAAAATATTTTGGCCTTATACAAGATAAATATGAAAATTTACAAAACAAATATGGCCTTTTACAAGATAAATAAAGACATTTACAAAACGAATAAAAGGATTCAAAAGAACCTAAAGAATTAAAACTATTTTAACCATTTACAAGATAAATATGGACATTTATAAGACAGACAATTTACAAGATAAATAAAGTAAAAATATCATTATCTTTTCATCTAAAAACTTAATTTCATTTTGACATAAAAAAGTGCAATAAAATTTCAGAAAATTTTAGGGATTGACAAAAACTACGTCACATCTAAAAGACTAACTGAAATTCTCCCTAGATATCATCTATGTAGATTCTAGATCTAAAATTTAATTACTACCACTCTGATCCCTATTATAAGTCATTCTTAACCAAAAAATTTGGTCCTATTTATAAGTCCACTTTCAGTATATAAATGAGCTTATGACAACTTTGCCCCTATTTATTGTACCCATAAAGAAATAATTTGAAGAGAGATAAAGAAGAAAAAGTTGAAAAGTACACATTCATAAATGAGGGTAAAATTGGAAATTTACCTTATAATCATTGGGTTAACTACTTTTTCTTGGTATGTGGGATTTAGGTAAAAGGGATTTATAATAGGGACCAGAGTGGTACGTTGTTTAATAAAACGGCGTACTATAGTTTATCAATTTTTTGTTGACTCAGATTATAATTTATCATTTGCATGCGTGAATTTGTTTGGTGGTGTTGTGAAAAAAGACAAGAAGAATTAGTTTTTTTTTTTTTTTTTGGCCAATAAGAAGAATTAGTTTGGTGGTAAATAGTTGAACGAAATAATAGGGAGAAGGAGGGTTGTTAGAGAGAGATGGGGGCCATGTTGGAGCGAATTACGAGGTTAGCATAACCGAAACTGAACCTCCCTCTCCCTCCCATTTCGTCTCTTTTGAATTTAAAAAATTGGCAGACAAGGACATTCCTGTAATTCCACTTTTAAAACCCCGTTTGGCGGGCATTGCTCCCACCCAACAAACTCCTCCACGTGGCCACCACCTTGCCGTCTCCCTCCATCTCACCCCTCGCATTTAATTTGGGATAGTTTATTTTTAAGTAATAAGTATTTATTATATAAGTTGAGATAAAAATTCTCTTATATATTTACCTTATATACCGTAAATTATGATTTATAAGCACCTATAAGTTAAAAATAAATTATCCCAAACAATTAGAACTTGTTTGAAGAGTGTGATGTGATGAGAGCATATTTACATATAACTTTTCAGTAAAAGTGTATGAGCACTATATATATTTTCAAGGTATAAAATTATATTTAAAATAGAAGCAAAAATACCAGCATCATTAAATAAAATATAACACTATTACATATGTATATGTGTGTGTTTGGAAGAGCTTATATTTGGGAAATAAGTCCTTATTACGCAAGTCGAGATAAAACTCCTCTCACATACTTACCTCGTATACCATGAATCACGAATTATAAGCACTTATTACCCAAAAATAAGTTATTCCAAACGAGCACTATATAAAATGAGTGTGGGTCTACTACAAAAAGTAATGATATTAGGTGAAATTTAATTTCATTAGTATTCTTGTCCTTGTTTTGAATGTTTACCGGTATTATTGTATCTCCAAAATGTGTTTTGATGCTGAAATGCTAAAAGCATTTTGGACAACCTAATTCAAATTATATTATTCACTTATCTTTCACTTTACAAATATTCTTTAAATTTAAAATAATAAGTTGGCCTAATTTAAGAAAAAAAAACCTGCAAATATTACTTTTGTTGTTGTTGTTTTTTTTTTTTTTTTGCCAACAACGTGCAAATATTACATATAGTATTATTATTAGCTTGCATCATACAGTTCCATGGCGCATTACCTCTCCTTCCAACCTGTTATTCCCTTCACTCCTACTTCTTCCTTTCCTTACGAAAATGTGTCCATATTTCTTGTATTTCATTTATATTTATAATATAACTAAAATCTAGGTGTAGCTTAGATGCTTATTTTACACTTTTTTTTTTTTTTGGATGAAATGCTTATTTTACACATGTGAATGCTGCGACTTACTTTCCTCGTAATTTCGTGCTCTCTTATCCTAAATATATTTAGATAAATAATTTATATTAATTCCGCCATATATCTAAACACATGTGACTTTTTTTTTAACTGCTTTTATATTATATATAGCAAGTAGTTTTTGATGGTCTCAACCATTTTAATCCATTTTATAATTACACTCTACAATTAAATTAAGATCAGGTTCACTAACTTCGAATAAAAGAGTAATATATTATAGAATAAAAAAATGTATTTC
Source organism: Inga oerstediana (assembly GCA_963210345.1). NCBI lineage: Eukaryota > Viridiplantae > Streptophyta > Magnoliopsida > Fabales > Fabaceae > Inga > Inga oerstediana. The sequence goes on from OY723408.1 coordinate 63,881,745, forward strand.
CGCTTTTCATTTATAAGAAAACAATGTAAAATGTTTTTACTTATGAGGAATAGTATAATTTCAATTTCGGCATGTAACAAATATAATTGTCTTCTTGAAAATTCATCGTAACTATCTCGGGGAAAAAAAACAAAGTGGTTTTGTTTTTGGTCATATATAGCCAGCCAGCCAGCCACCTTCACATGCCAAAAACGAAAAAATAAAAATAAAATGTTGACCAAGTCAAAGACGAGGATGAGGTCAAAGCCACCATGTGAACCATTCATTGAACTTTGAACTTTGAAGACGTCGTGGGAGACTTAAACCCAAACCCTCAACCCCTTCCACACTCCACGCCAAATGAATAAAATCTTATTAATAATTAAATAAATAAAATAATCACAAGATACTATTATCCTCAAAAAAGTCGAAACATCAAATGATCAAATAGCATTGCATTTCAAGATTCCCCTTCCTTATCCGGCCAATCCTTCATTAATAATTTAAGCAAGATTGGGAATTTAAATTTTATTAATGAAATATTGTTAGGAGAGCTAATTTAACTCGTATAGATAATATTCAATTCTGACTCGTGGTATTTGAACTGAATAAATTAATTGTATTGAGAATAAAATTGAACTTGAAAGATTAGATTGTCATGAAATATAATTAAAATGGGAAATAACTTTACCTTATATTAGTACTTGCTAATTACGGAAATCTTGGTTTAAACTTTAAAGTGATGCATTTCCAAACATGATAATAACATAACCATTTATATTTCAATCTGGAACGCGTCACTTTCTTATGCTAAGAGAATCCTATTTGTCTTGGAGAAAATGGCACATAGGTTCTAAATAAGAAAAATAATTATAAACAGGTCATTTCAAATCATCAAGTTACATTAAAGTCTTAAAAAACTTAATTGATATTAATTCAATATGTGAAATGACAATTTTATCCTCTTTCATTTGAAATTAAGTGCATGTTTGGTAAATCATAAAATTATGGTTTTAGAAGCTCTTTTCTACAAGCCGAGATAAAGTTTCTCTTACATATTTACTTTATAAATCGTAAAAGTTATTCTCAAATACTAAACAATAAAAGTGAATGAGATTCGGGGGTTGGCATCGATCACTCTCACTAGTCGATCTCTCACACTCAACGTGCTCCTTCGTCACAACTCCACCATCTTCATCATGCATCATGACCGGTCGTCCTCCTCGTCTCATTGTTGTCGGTCATGGTTTCACTGACGGCTCTCTCTCATTTGTGGCTTTGTTGGTTCAACGAAGGCCCTAAGTTTCTGTACATTCTCTTTCTCTTTAGATCTTGCATTTTCCTTGTCTTTTCTTTTTCTTCCTTATTTCTCTATTGTTATTATGCCCCAAGTAAACACCATAATGGAACTTTGTCTTTGGATTGCATCCATATATGAACAGTTTACAAAGCTAAAAGTGGGCTTTTTATTTGAAAACTCGAGAAATTTGAAACCTTTGCAAGTGCTATGATGAAACCTCTTGTGCACCAAGTTGAAGATATATATGTGATAGAAAAATTTAGAGACCATATAAGACGTCTTGTGCACCCAGTTATTTAATTTTGAATAATGTTTGTGGATATACAAAGATATGAAAAGCTTTGTCGTCTTTACTCTTGAATTCATGGCTTTGGAACCCCATGGCTCATTCTATATATAATACTCAAAGACAAGTGACAATAACTGTTAGAAGTCAAAGACAATATCTCCCACTACCAGGAATATCTTTGAAAAGTATAGGATTAGAAAACGTATAAACGGTTTTACATTGAACTAATTGTATATAAATATGTACTTGTACGTTACATGAAAAAAAGAACTTGATTTGAATTCTCACATGGTATCAGAGCCTTGGGTATTTCTCCTCTCAAAGGGCGTCCCTGTTATTAGGGACGTCATTTTGGCGTCCCTAATAATATTAGGGACGCCAAAATGGCGTCCCTGATGTATCAACAGGGACGCCCTTTGGCGTCCCCATATTCACATGAGGGACGTCAAAGGGCGTCCCTCAAAAAAAAAAAAAAAAAAAAATATTGTAAAAAGCTTTAGACGTCCCTAACATATATAGGGACGTCTAAAGTGTAACTTTACAGACTTTAGATGTCCCTATTTGAATTGGGGACGTCTAAAGTAAATTTTTTTTTTTTTTTTTACTTTAGACGTCCCCAATTTAAATAGGGACGTCTAAAGCCTGTAAAGTCACACTTTAGACGTCCCTATTTAAATTGGGGACGTCTAAAGCTATTCAGTTCTCACCCATAATTACAAAAATGCCACCGTCGTTATTTTTTACGTCCCTTTTTTAAAAAGGGACGTCTTTTAGGGACGTAAAATTCATATTCTGTAGTAGTGCACTATCAGACCTACCCCGTCTATTCCTTTATCCTCTGTCCTTTATGTTCCTGACCTTGCCTTTAATCTTTTGTCTACTAGCAAACTTACTTCTGTTCGTCTTCTTGTTTCTTTAGCGGCAACATATCATTGGGATTTGCATCAGTTAGATATTAAGAATGCTTTTTTGAATGAAGGCCTTCTTGAAAAAGTTTATCTGGAGCAACCACCTGGGTTCGTTGCTCAGGGGGAGAATAGGAAAGCATGCTACCTTCGGAAGTTACTGTATGGTCTAAAGCAAAATTCTCGAGCCTGGTTTGATAAATTTTGTAATGTGGTCAAGAAGTTTGGGTTAAGTCAAAGTAAGTGTGATCACTCTGTGTTCTATCAACAATCTGATGCAGGCATAATTCTTCTAGTAGTATATGTTGATGATATTGTGATTACAGGAAGTAACTGTTCTAGAATCTCAGAACTTAAAATCTTCCTGAACTCTCACTTCCAGACAAAAGATTTGGGATCATTAAAGTACTTCCTTTGTATTGAGGTTTTGAGAAGCAAGAAAAGTATTCTTTTGACTCAGAGAAAGTATGTTCTCGATCTCTTAAAGGAGACTGGAAAGCTTGGAGCTACACCAAGCAACATTCTCATGATTCCAAATCCCTTTCTAGATCTTGATGCTAGTATGTTTAATCAGCTTCCTGATGAGTTGAAGAAGAAGATTGATCCAGAGAAATTAAAGCCATTTCTATTTCCTGAGAGATATAGAAGACTCATTGGGAAGCTAAATTATCTAACAGTAACTCGTCCTGATATAACCTTCTCAGTTAGTAGGCTCAGCCAATTTATGGCATCACCAACAGTAGCACAATGGGAAGCTTTAGAACATATCTTGCATTATTTGAAAAGCTCTCCAGGTCTTGGTATTCTTTATACAGATTATGGGCATACTAAAGTCGAGTGCTTTTGTGATGCGGATCATGCAAGATTAAAGGCCACAAGAAGATCCACTACCGGTTACTGTGTATTTGTTGGTGGAAATTTGGTATCTTGGAGAAGTAAGAAGCAAGGGGTTGTGTCAAAATCAAGTGCAGAAGCGGAATACAGAGCCATGTCACAGTCAGTACAAGAAATTGTGTGGATACTACAGCTTTTGAAGGAAATTGGCATCGTCACAACATTACCTGCAAAACTATGGTGTAACAATAAGGCAGCACTTCATATAGCATCAAACTCTGTGTTCCATGAACATACCAAACATATTGAAATTGATTGTCATTTTATTTGTGACAAGATCAAAGAAAATATTGTATCTACAAGGCACATGCGATCCGCCGACCAACTGGCAGATCTTCTGACAAAAGCCTTACATGGGACACGGGTTAAATGTCTTTGTAACAAGTTGGGCATGATCAATATATATACTCCAACTTGAGGAGGAGTGTCAGAAGTCAAAGACAATATCTCCCACTACCAAGAATATCTTTGAAAAGTATAGGATTAGAAAATGTATAAACGGTTTCATATTGAACTGATTGTATATAAATATGTACTTGTACGTTATATGAAAAAAAGAACTTGATTTGAATCCTCACAATAACAAAATCAAAGTCTCCTAAGTAATTATTGAAGCCAAGTCATCCTGCTAAAATTGCATAGTTTTACAGTATAGGAAAGTTGGACAAAAGAGTACAAGAGGAAGAAAGAGACCTTTATGTAGTGATATTATGTATTTTGTTACTATTGTGGAATGATAAATAATGTAATACCCTCGTGTAAATTGACATTATTGTATAGAGAAATGAAAGTTTGGTAATCTGATTGTATTATATCTTATTGATTTCAAAATATTAGGTCCACATTATATGACTCAAGTCTAGATTATATCTTATTTAAATGAATTTTTTTAATCAGCAGTCATTAATAAGTTAATCAACATGTGTTGATGAGTCTTTTTAATCCATCGTCATTATCAAGTTAATCATCATGCGTTGACAAGTTAATTAGCATGCGTTGACAAGTCATTGAGCAACCAATAACAAGTACATGTAAAATGTAAATCATTTGTGAATTTAAAAGATTAACATTTATTATATGACAATATTTAACTTAAACTAGGCTATATGTTGAACGTGTTTTTTTTTTGTCAGTGTTGAAACATGTGTTATATAACCATATTTAAATCAAAATAAGAATATATTTTTTTGGGATCATGATTGGGTTTTTCAAAAGTGTTTATATACGTAAGTCGAGATAACACTCTTCACACATACTTATCTCATATATCGTAAATTGCAATTAAAAAACTGCATTTGAAAACTTCAATCACTTCTAAAGAAGCACATATTTAAACAAGTCCTTTTAATTAGCAGTCATTGATAAGTCATTGAGCAATCAATGACAAATCTTTGAGCAACGAGTCATTGAGTAGCTAATGATCAGTCTTTGAGCACGCAAGTGCCGCAACGACAACTCTTTAAGAAGCCAATGACAAGTCTTTGACCGACAAGTCATTGAGCGACTAATGACAAGTGTTGGAGTAGCCGATGACAGGCCTTTGAGAGGCCGATGATAAGTCAATGTGCCACCAATGACAATTCTTTAAGCAAGAATTGACAACTTGTCCTACAAAAAATGATTGTGTGCTTATACCAGTTTCACAACCCCTCCCAAAAAACAATGAGGGTTGCATGAGTGTGCATGAGGGTTGAAGAATTGACATTATTCTATCATAATTCACGGGGCCTGTACTAGTTTAATGAATGCTAAAGAAATAGAGAACCACAATGCAGCATGGTTGACTGAGACGTTAGAGGAGAGCTTATGGTGATGATAGTATGGTGCAAGGCATTTGAGGGCCTAGTTGAACAAAAACACTTCGTTGGGTTAATTAGTTATAAGTAACATTCTCCCACACACGACTGATTTTAAGTGTAAAAAACAATATATATTTATCTGAAAAGTGTAACGTATTTTTTTTATTTTTATACCAATTAATTACATATCTCTCTTATCTTTTTCCCCCTTCATTCTCTTTTGTCTCTTTTCCTATGTATTCTCTCTTATTCATAATTTTCACAAACAAGGATTTAATTGTTGAAAAAAAGAATATATCTCTTACATTTTTATTTTTTTAACTACTACCTCAGGTCCTAAATATGAGACAAAGTTAATTTTCTTTGAAGAGATTAAGAAAGTTAAATAAGCTATTAAAATATATTATATGTTATGTATCCTTAGATATATATTAATTTATTAGTTAAAATAATTAGTTTAAAGAAAAAAATATAAATATAAATAATTTAATTAAATTTCTTAATTTCTTTAAAAAAATTAATTTTATCTTATAATTGAAACCGGAAAAAATAATATTTTGATCTTGCTGAATTTGTTAGTTGTTCTTCACTATAAAAAGGAGCAGTGGGAATAATAATAAAAGAGGTCATTTATGGAGACCCTCTCCACCTCATCAAATTTCCGTACTGCTACGTAGCTTCATTATATTATTAGACTTTTCAAGTGATTTTTCTCCTTATTTTATTAATTAATGTCACATGACAGGATACTGAGATGCTCTTGAAATCATTTTGTAAAATTATCATCGTTCAAAGAAAATCTCAACATAACGGGTCAACCTGGGTTGACTGAATTGATTGACCTGAGGTTGACCCTGCTCAATCCAGGTGAACCCCCAGTAATCCGGGTTTGCCTTATTTATTTATACTTTTTAAGCTCTAAAAGGCCTTTTGGCATTTTAAAAGAAAAAAATTATTTCCCTATAATTTTTGGATTTGTAAAGAGCTTTAAAAAGACTGTGAAATACTTTTAACATTGTTTAGAGAAAAATCTTTATGTATTTAATAATATTTTTGTAAGTATAAAGTTCAGGAGGTTATATTGGATTATTGGTTGGAAAAAGAACTCTTATGTAAGTTTTTAAATGATATGCATGAACATTTAAATTATATATATAGTTTTTTAATTGACCATAATTAAAACTACTGACCCTTAACCCAGTGCTTCAGCCAGTTCAGTGTCTAGTCTGATTTTCAGTACCTTACATATGACACGTCTTGTGCACCCAGTTAGTTGATTTTGAATAATGTTTGTGGATATATGAAGATATGAAAAGCTCTGTCGTCTTTACTCTTGAATTCATGGCTTTGGAACCCATAGCTCATTCTATATATAATACTCAAAAAGATAAACTATGGGGCTCCTTGACAAGTGACAATAACAAAATCCAAGTTTCTTAAGTAATAATTGAAGCAAAGTCATCCTGCTAAAATTGGTTAGTTTTAACAGTAGCTTATATGATAGTGAATGAGGCTGGTATTCTGCTATTATTAATTAATTTTTGAGGAGCTTCTAAATGGAAAGTAGATTGAGATACTTTTACTTGTGATGTAGAGTTTTAATAATTTTTTCACTGTCTAGGGAAGAGCCGATTCTATAATACTCCCTCGGTCCTAATTATATGACAACATTTAGAAGTTGATCTTGATCCTAATTATAGGATAAAATTTTATTTTTTGTCAATTTGTTCCCAAAATACCCCTATTGCTTTAGATAATGGTTGGATTGCCTTGTTTGACGTGTGGTACCATGAAGTATCAAACATACACCAAATAAAATATCATGAAAGTAAACACAGAGAGGTGGAGAGAGAATACTGATTTAGATAATGGTTGGATTGCCTCATGGTAGACTCATGTAGTATTCATAAATCACTTCTATTAAATAAGGACATTTTTGGAAAATAAATAAAATTAACTAATTTAACTACTATCTTTAATTTCTCCAAAATTAGGTAAATAAGTCTTATAATTAGGATCGGAAGAAGTAATAGAGTTTTATTATGTATTTTACTCAAGAGTGTTGCTGCTTAGGTTAACGCCATTTTGGTGAGTTGTTTGACAGGTTAATAACATTAGGAAGAGTGACAAAGTAAAGATGGACAGAAGAGTAGAAACAGGAAAGTTGGACAAAAGAGTACAAGAGGAAGAAATAGACCTTTTCGTGGTGATATTATGTATTTTGTTACTATTGTTGAACGATAAACAATGTAATGACATCATGTAAATTGACATTATTGTATAGATAAATGAAATTTTGGTAATCTGATTGTATTATATTTTACTGATGTCAAAATATTAGGTCCACATTATGTGACCCAATCCAGATTATATCTTATTGTATAGATAAATGAATTTTGGTAATCTGATTGTATTATATCTTATTGATTTCAAAATATTAGGTCCACATTATGTGACCCAAGTCCAGATTATGTCTTATTGTATAGATAAATGAATTTTGGTAATCTGATTGTATTATATCTTATTGATTTCAAAATATTAGGTCCACATTATGTGACCGAAGTCCAGATTATATCTTATTTGAACAAGTCTTTTTAATCCATCGTCATTAACAAGTCAATCATCATGTATGTGTTGACAAGTATAGTTGACTGAGACGTTATTAGAGGAGAGTTTATGGTGATGAAGGTATGGTGCAAGGCATTTGGGGGCCTAATTAAACAAAAATACTATTTTAGGTTATTTGTAAGTAACATTCTCTCACATTAATGAGTGTTTGACAATTTGCTAAACCTAGGTTTGCGTAACCCAAAACAAAACTCCTTTCACACATTTATCTTGTAAATTGTAAAAGTTATTCTCAAAAACTAATCCAAACAAGCACTTAATTACAATCCATGTTTATCTAAAAAATGTAATGTATTTTTTCATTTTTATTCCAATTAATTACATATTTCTCTCATCTTTTTTCCCCTTCATTCTCTTTTACCTATTTTCCTATGTATTCTCTCTTATTCATAATTTTCACAAATAAGGATTAATTGTTGAAAAAAGAATATATCTCTCATATTTTTATTTTTTTAACTAATTTTAACTAACAATTTAATATTCCTGAATTTGTTAGTTGTTATTCACTATAAAAAGGAGCGATGGGAGTAACAATAAAAGAGGTCATTTATGGAGACCCTAGTCCACCTCATCAAATTTCCGTACAGCTAATACTAGAAAACTTCATCATATTATTAGACTTTTCAATTGATTTTTCTCCTTATTTTATTAATTAATGTCACATGATACTGAGATGCTCTTGAAATCATTTTGTAAAATTATCCTTGTTCAAAGAAAATCTCAAACATTTCTCCAACTAGATATATGATCGAAGAAGACCCTGTTCAGGGCTCACGCGTTGGCTTACGTCGTCCCTCTCTTTTTTGACCTGAGTCATTCACTCATGAAAATCTAGATCAAAGCGGGAACCCACCAACACCCATTTGAATTATAATTATAAATTAGATATGATGACAAGTCAAACTTTGAATTCAATTTCATACAATAATTTTCTTCTACATTCGATTTTTAACTCGGTCAAGATTCAAGGAAGCTTGCCATCGGTATTCATCTTTAGGTTCACCATGAAATTGTATGATTTTGTACTACCTCCTGTCTTAGTCTGGAGTGCAAATTGTATTAGAAGTTATATACTATATTTAAGATCCGAGGAGTATTTTTTAAATGCTTCTCATAATTTTATATTTTTATAAGAAAGACATAAAAAATGAATTACATCATTTCATAACTATAAAATACCAAAATATTACATGGTCAAAAAAATAACAAAATAATTTTTACTTTACCTATAAGCCAATGATTAACAAAAACGATACATTAGGGATTGGAGGCTCTATACCCCTTTTTTCTAATTTAGATATCGGATGCTACACCATAAAGCGTTTGGATCAACTAGTAAAGGGTTTATTCTAACTTAATCAGTGGTTTCATGTTTAAGCTCTAGATATGAAGCCACGATAATTACTTAGAAGTAACGAGGAGAGGACTGTCACACCCTCATCTTATTTTCACCTATTTTAGAGTATTTATGGAAAACGATACACAGTTCGGTGGGCAACACAGGAATAATATGAATATAATGATATTATGTGCACGATTACGAAAATTCTCTATAGGGGTTCGTACTTAATAATTACAATTTATGTAGCCTCGCAGTACTACGTGAATGTCTAAATCTGTCCCAGTGAAATGGAGACATCTTATAGTCTTTGTTCCATCATTGCAATCCCCTTCGTATGATTCTCTTCATTGTTCCCAGCATATCTTCTGTCTTCTCCTGTCTAAATTGTTGGTAGGGGAGGGTGAGATTCTAGGGAATCTCAGTAGGAAAGTAATACAAATATGCATGCAAAATAAGTGCTTAATGCATGACATGCTTGCCTTACATAACTCATGCTTACACAATGACATATCTGCGTGCTCAATATTTCAAACAATATACGTATGGCCATAGTATAAATAGAAACATAGCTTCAATTATTTATATATGTTTCACATAATCAAGCAAAGCAATAACATGCATCAATAAACCAGCACAAATATCAAATACATGCAGGAGAGGTAAATTCCATACCTTAATCGCCTTTCCCCGATCTTTGAATAACATGCCTCGATTTGCATGCTAATCCCTCGGGCTCTCTACTCGGTCCTAGAATGTCAAATGTACAGTTTAGACACTTCCACAGTGTTTTTGGCGGTTATATTAATTTGTGGTGAAATTTTACCAAAATGCCCACGAGACCCCGACTCGGTTCGGCCGAGCCGTACCCGACTCGATGACACGTTTTCCCAAAATTTTGACTAAGGTTATCCTGATATATTTTCGCTTAAGGAATCCATTTCCAAGCTTAGAATTATCAAATTCAGTGTCAAATTATGAAAATACCCTTAACAATCCTGATTTAGAGTTTTAAGGGCGTTTTTGTAATTATGATTTTTCGGCCTTTTTCGAAAAAGTGACCAACTGTAACCCCACCTATTTTTGCCCACTAAATCCAATGGAACCATTTATTTCATGAAAATCCAGCTTCCCCCTGAAATAGTGCTGGCCGAAAGTTTCAAGAAAAATGGAAAAAAATGAAGTTTTGTGTTTTAGCTTCCAAAACTTGTACTTTTTCATTTCTAATCCCTTATTAACTCGTTTATACACATTCTAATCATGATTTAAAGAAATTTGGACAGCATAACCTCTTAGGGTTAGGGCTTTTCCAAATTTACAAACTTGACAAAAATTACTAAAACCAAACACAAACCTTAACAACAATACCATACTAGTTTAGATCTAAGGTTTGTGAGGTTACCTTTTGAGATCTTGAATCCTCTCTCTCTAGGTGTCTCTTCTCTCTGTTTTTGAGCTCAAAATGTGTCTTCAAAATCATGGATTCCATGAAGAAGAAAGGTTTAGAGTATGATTTCATGACAAAATCACAAGAAAAACTTAAGAAATCACTTATTACCTTAGATTTCTTCTTCCTTCTCTCGAAAGCTCTCAAGGTCTCCAAGTTCTCTCTCTCTCTCTCTCTCTCTTCCTTTTCTAGTGTTGGACAAAATGAACAAAAGAAGAGGAAGAGGATGGCTTCATAAAAATGCTCCCTTCATCCTACACCATTGATTTCATTAAGGGGTGTCATGGTGACACATTTCTTCCACCATACCTCTACGCATGCCTTTGCCCATACTTCCTTCATAATTTGACTTACTTGCTCCCTTAAGTCTTCTTTGAAAATGGACTAATTTCTTCCCTTGGTTTGGCTCACAAAACCGTCCCTCTCTCCTCTTAGTAACCAAGTAAGTCATCTTCCAACTAGATCTAAGCTTATACTCTACCATGCAATCAAGTTTATCCATTTCTTCACTTATTACTCCCTTACCATCACCCATCATGATCACCATGCCCATACTTTCATGTTATACCCACCTTATCATTGTCATCATTACTCTCTTTATGTAGCATTTTGGACATGTGCTCATGAAATTAAATTTCCCCCCTCATTTTTATGTGTTGGCCGAATTTTCAAGAAGGAAGGAAAGGAAAAATGATTTCAACAATTCCATAATTCATATAAATGAATTATGTATAATTCCCCCTACTTTCACAATTCTTGATTTATTCCATCAAGAATGATCCAATTATACATTTTCCTTGATTAATTGAAATTAAATTTAATTAATTAGAAAATAATTAATCTTGGGCTAAATTGGTAAAGTTATAATTTTGCGATCACCTTTGTAATTTAATTCCTTTCTTGAATTAATTTGCCCATTTCCTTATGAATATGAATATTTCAAAATTCATAAAATCCGAATTTTATGAATATTCACCATTTTATTGAATTTCTTAATTAATTATATTATATTTTTGATAAATATAAAATTTAAGATATTACAGGGACCAACATTCCTAAGCAATGTATGGAAAACCGGACCGGACCGGCTGGTTCAGACCGAAAACCGGTGAACCGGTCACTGGTCCGGTCCGGGTGAGGGGAAAAAACCGGTGAACCGTGAACCAGTCAACCCGGTGTGAACCGGTCAGAACCGGGGTGAACCGGCCTGACCCGGACTAGTCACGGTTTGATCCTCTTTTTTTTTTTTTTTTTTTTTTTTTTATTTTTATATTTACTTTTTTACACTCCAAATGAAGTCATTTTGGCTTTTTTTTTTCAAAAAAAAAAATTTCCTAACAGTTTTTTTATTTATAAGGAGCTTTAAAAGGATTATGGAATACTTTTAGTATTGGTTGGGGAAAAATCCTTATATATTTAATAATATTTTTGTAGGTATTAGGTTCAGGAGGTTATATTGGACTATTAGTTGAAAAATAACTCTCATATAGTTTTTTGAAAGGTATGTATGAACATTTAAATTATATATATTTTTTAAATTGACCCCGGTCTGACCCCCGGTTTAACCCCGGTCTGAACCACTAACCCTTAACCCAGTGCCTCAACCAGTTCAATGCCCAGTCCGGTTTTCAGTACCTTATTCCTAAGAACCTAGCAGCGCAAGTATGCATGACTTAATTAACAGGGGTATGGAAAGTATAACTTGCTCAAACGAATTTCAATGTTTTCAAAGTCCAACAGAAGGTATATTAAATTGCTGAAAGCAGTGATTTTGTAGGCATGTGGGTTGTGATTAGTTCAATGCGTTACCTCGATGGCATGAAAGATCGTTTTTTTTTTTTTTCAAAAACAAAAAAGAGAATGGTGTATACTATTTTACCACTCAGTACCCATATATATATATATATATATATAAGTAACTTATAACCCATTCTAATAAATCAAGAAAATCATTAAATAGATAAATCTTTCTATGTTTGCCCTTATTCATCAAAGCGTGAACTTTTTCTCTTTCATCTGTTTATCACTTTTTCATGTGGCTAGCCAATAGTCAATATGGTTAAAATTGGTAAAACTTTATTTAATACTTTACAAGTGGCTTATATTTTAAATAATTTTTTTTTTTGGGTATAAGTGACTTATATATTTAGGGAAAATTATGAAAAAAATCTTTCATTGGCAATTTATTGGCCAAATGGGACTTTCGCGTGCAGATTACTTTCCACGTATGCAGAATATCTTCCCTGCTATGCAGATGATCTTCCCTGTACGTGTGCAGAAATCTTTCTTCCGTATGCAGATATCTTCCCTCCATGTGCAAGATATATTTTCAGGTCCCATTTAACAAATAAGTTGTCAATGAGATCTTTTTTAACAATTCTCCCATATATATTTATAGGTACTTAGTGGTAAAATAGTGAAGGAAAAGATGTTTTGATTATTATAATTATCAAAGAAGCAAGTTGGTTTGCAAGGATAAGCGGGGGCAGAGAGCTTTAATAGCCGTCTTTGCCGTTTTAGGGTGTGTTTGGGGAGGCCAATAAGCCCAATTGGGGGAGGTAAAAGCCCAATTGGCAGCAAACATTTTTTTTTGAGTGTTTGGGAAGGTCTATTAGCAATTGAGCTTTTGCCAAAGCCCAATTGGTGAAAGCTCAATTAGGAGAAGCTAGAAAATGGAGTTTTTGTTAAAAGCTAATGGCATTTTATGCTAGTTTAGGTTGTCTAGAAATTAATTATATGATATTGATTTTTCCTATAAAATGTTTTTTAAATAGGATGTAGTATAAAAAAATATTTTTTGAGTGTTTTTAACCCCTTAAAATATTTTTCTAGTTATACCCACTATTTAGTGTGCTATCAGACTGATTGTAATTTTACCCACTTTCTAGTTGTACCCACTCAAAAAATATTTTTTGAGTGCTTTTAACCCCTTAAAATATTTTTTTGGTGTTTTTAACCCCTTAAAATATTTTTTCAGCTGTATCCAGTGTGTTATCAGACTGATTACAATTTTACCTTTAATGTACTTTTTAAGCTCCAAAAATTACTTTAAAATATTTTTTGGTGCTTTTAACTCTTTAAAATAATTTTTCAGTTGTACCCAATCTTAGGAGACTAATTACAATTTTACCTTTAATGTATTTTTTTTAGTAGTAAAGAGCATCCAAGACTTATAATACTAATTTATTGATTTCCACCCACTCTAAAATATTTTTCCAGTAGTACCTAATATTTTAAAGTAATTTTTAAATATTTACTTGATTTTTTAAATATTTTTCCACCCACTCTCTCTCTTACCATTATCACAAAAGCCCTTATGCTTAAGTCAGTCCAAACAAGTTTTATTTTTGTAAAAGCTCAATTGACAATCGTCGATCCAAACATAAATCACATTACACAATTTGGTTTTTACCAAAAATAATATTACAACAAGCCCAATTGAAACAAGCCCAATTATCGATCGCTGTTCCAAACACACACTTAATGTCTCCCACATTGCTTAAAAGCCCAATGCCAAACACCGTCCATGTTATTTTATTTGCTTTTTCTTACCATGATTTTATTGGTTAAAATTGGCAAAAAAACAAAAAAATATTGGTTAAAAGATATGCTTAATCCTCTTAATTTATATTAAATTTCTGTTTGGTCCCCTATTTTACCTGAATTATTTTGGCCCTTAAATTTGTAAAGTATATTTTAAATTCTTCAATATTCACATTAAATCTTATTAACGGAAAATGTTGACTAAACAATTAAATACTGATATATTAATCCTTGATTTAAATTTGTAAATTGAAAGACATTTTAAATAAAACCTAATGGATATGGCCACTCATTTGAACTTTCAATATCAACGTTTAAATTCATGGTGAAAAACAAAAAAATATATCAACATTTAAACATGTGTCAGTGTGTAATTTTAAAAGTTACTTTTTATATTTGTTGAATCGACATTTTTTTTAATGAAATTAACAATTTAAATATTCTAAGACTAAAACTACACCCTACATAAGCGGTAACAACTAAACTGAAATTTAACGTAAATTTAGATAATTAAACATGTACTTCAACCTATTTTATTTTAACCATAAAAGGAGGAAGATGCTGCTTGACGATGAATGCTATTTTAAATATTTTTATTAGGCAATATGAGTCACACACATAGTTGACTGCAGAAGATGCTGGTTGACGATGAATACTAGCTCAGTCCAAAACCCACATATCAAAATGCAAAAGCTCAAAACTATTAGGGAGAATGATAGTGCGGTCTCAAGGATCAAACAAAATATTAGTAAAGTCTCTACGAAAAGAAATAACAATTTGTTAAACGTATTTTTATAATATGTTGAGTCATTTTTTTATGCTTTGACTTTTCGCAGGGACTTTATTGATATCTTATTTGTAGCTCACTGTTTTTCATTTTCAACTGTGAAATCATTGATTTGCTGCTAGGTGTGAGAAACATTGTGTTCACTATTTGTGCATTGTGACTCTAATATGGTGGAGCTAACTTTTATTGAACAAATATTATAGAGCACGCGCCAAAGTCCAAACCCATTAGCAAGAGTTGCTCAATGAGTGGCCCATTTAAGGCCAGATTCATATATGGGCCAGAAGAGTTGGCCCATTTAAATAACGCGCGAGGTCTCTCACACGTGCAGAGCCTTGGACGAGGGACGCTTGTCACGCTTTCGGCAAAAGCTAGGCTCTGTTTGAATTCTGACTTCAGATAAAGGCAATCGCGTATAACAAAAGCGATCTGTTCTTCACAACGTTGGTGGATTCAATTTGGTGAGGAGGGTGCTCTATCATACTCCTACTCCTGCGCGGTGAATCGGGAAGTCCACATTCGGCTATCTAGGGTTTACTCTGCTCAGCTTACAAATGGTGCGTTCAATGAATAGGATCATTTATATCATTTTTCTGCTTTATTTCCCGTGAAAACAAAAGAACGCTGCATCAGGGTCTTGATGACTTGTCTTGTTTTCCGAATTTTGAATGGTTTCTGACCTAAACATGTCGTGTTGACATGAGTAGACTAGGAACTAGCACTGATCTGTTTACATGCTTGATGTCGTCTTTGGTAATTTGGCGGAGGAGATTTTGTTGCTTGTAATGGATACCGACTAGTTTTTTACGAGTTTTTTGTTCTTGAATAAGAACTATGGACCTTGCCAACTTTGAACTTTGAAATCTTAAAGAATTGAGATGGTTCCCATGGGGAATTGCAAATATTGGATTTCACGGCGTTCTGCATTTTGTTTATTGGGCGTCTCTTAGTTAATATTCTTGTTGTTCTCCGGTCTACCGCCTTTTAACTTTAATTACTCGTGAAGCAGCCCCGAAAAATTAGTTAAATCTGGTATCTCTGTCAATGTGCGCCCCTCTACTGACTTGTGCTTCAATGTTTTGGTTTATGGATTCCTTGTTTCTTGCTGATCGTGAACTCACTGTGATATATCTGTGGGTAGGAACCAGCACGTTGCTTGTCCGTGTTTTCGGGTATTGTTTACTTGGTGTTTGACACATTTGTTATACTAAAATGTATGATACATGTACTTGGGCAGTGAGTGTTTCAAGCATTGTGTTAATTTGGGTCTGGCGTTTTACCTTTCAATTTTTCATCATTATAAGTTGCATATAAAATTTATTGTTCCTTGGTATATTTCATACTTCTTCTAGATTAGTTAAGCACTGCTTTCGATTAATATAGCTACTTACTTTTTTCAGGCTGATCCTGAGTTGGAAGCAATCAGAAAGAGAAGGATGGAGGAGCTTATGGCTCGGCAAGGCATGGTTAGTGGTCACTACATGGGCTATTAATTTATTCATTCCTTTAAGAGAGAGAGAGGATGTTGTATGTTGATATAACTGATCATGTCATTCTTGTTATCAGGGAAGTCAACAAAACCCTGAACAGCAGAAGGCTCAGGAGGATGCTAAGAGGTCCATCACTTAATATTAAATTCTTGGACAATTGTGCAAGTTTTTCTTCTTTATTCTATAAATTTTATTTGAAAGATTTTTTCCCCTTTTCTGCATTTAATGTACGCTGTAATATTTTTTGGGAGTGAAAAAATATTCATCTGAATGAGAAAACAATTTTTTCAGGGAGGCGGAGGAGCAAAGACAAATGATGCTCAGTCAGATATTGTCTGCTGAGGCCAGAGAAAGACGTAAGTTTATACCTGAATTTTTGGATTCGTGGTTGTCAGGTCACTTTTTATCTATTAAAGAGCTCTTGATCTTCTTTCAGGTTTTGGTTTGATCCTTTAATTGATTATTGTTATAGAGGCAACTTCATTTGATTTTCTGTTCAGTGTTATTCTACTGATGGTCTGACAGAAGATTAAAAGTACTATTTTACTTGGTTGTCCCGGGCAGTAGTATATTTTAGTTATATCTAAGTTGAGACAAATGGGAGAAGTGCAGTGAGAAATCGTGACATTCAGGGCGAGAAAATTGAAGACATCTTTCTTTTTTTAAAAATAAAAATACAAAGGCATCGAAAATGGGTTATATCCACGAATGAGCTTACCTTCAAAATTGTGGTTAAGGAGATGTCACAGTACTGGCTCATTAAATATGCATATTGCTAGCTTTGGTATGAGTTTGAAATTTAGCATGGTTGACTGATATGTCCTACAAAATATTAAAATATACAATAGACAGTTTATTTGTCATTGGTTTGACTATTTTTTTTTTTTAAGAAGTCCATGTATTTCAACATCTGATAGGCGAATGAACTCTACAAGTATAATGATTGATAAAGAAAGTTGGATGCCTTATTTGTTTTCTTTCTTTCTTTTTTAAATAATATTTTTGGTTTCACATTAGAATTTCAGAATGATGTATTGTATTGTATATTTGTATGTTCCATTGATTTATGGTGGCATGCTAGTTTACTATTTACGTTTTGATCTTTTCCTTCATTTTCTGCATGTAACTGACATTTTTATATCCTTTTTGTTTGTTGCTATCATTATATGTAGTTGCTCGAATTGCTTTAGTGAAACCTGAGAAAGCAAGAGGTGTTGAAGATGTCATATTGAGAGCTGCTCAAATGGGTCAGATAACAGAAAAGGTACTTTGGATCTTGTCATTTGCTGCAACTTCTCTAATTCGAATGATGGTTTTATTTATATATTTTCTATCCTTTTGAACTCTGCTGTAACTCTTGTGCAACCAATCATTCTACAATCTTTGATGCTGAAAAATGTTAATCAATCTATAGTGCCATGCTATGTTTTGTGGTTGGCACTAATTAAAACTTGCAAAAGATAAGATAGCATACTGTCAATAGTCTTCTAAACAAGAGGCTTGTGTTATTGAGAATGTTTAATATTTTATGACAAGAATTACTATTCCATTTATGGTTACAAATTATCTATTCTGTTTGATGGTAATGAAGGTTGAAGCCTACTGGCGCACTTCAATCTTAGATGAAAAGAATAATATTTTGAATGTTGAAAAATGTAGGAAAGTAATTTAGGTCCTGTTTGCTTGCTAGTTTCAGGGTTAAAGGAATTGTGATTTTGTAAGTTATAGTGTTTGGTTCTTGAAATGCATGTTATTTTCATTTCATTGAAGAGCCTCTTTCTGCCATTTAATGTTTACAAATTGGAGGAATAGAAAGCTTTGCGTAATCAAAATGTAAGGACAAAAATGCCTTGATTAGCAGGGGCATTGAGCAGTGGGTGAACTGACCTGTGCACCCACAGTCGTATTCTCTACACTTTTCTGTTGGCCAGCCACATCTCCCTTTCTTGTATTATCTTCTCTTCTCAATTGCTTATCCCTACAGTACTGAATCATTGTACACAAAGAAAAATGTAACTGCAGAGTGTCCCCCCCCCCCCCCCCCCCCCAAGTTTATTTCACCGTACCTTTCCTTTTCTTCTATACCTAACATTGTCATGGCCTACATTATTCATTTCTATTTTTTTGTTTTAAGGCTCATTTTTAGCGACCAATTGAGCCCTTTCATATGTTCATAATAAAAAAGGAAAAGAAAAGAGGATAAATAAGATAAGATCCATTTGAAAGTTGAAGTGCATATTCCAATGGAGGAATTAGAGTAGGTCACTTATTTAATGGCATGTGCAGGTTTCTGAAGAAAGACTCATATCATTGCTGGAGCAGATAAACACCCAAACAACCAAGCAGACAAAAGTTACTGTAAGTTGTAGGCTACTGGTATCCCATTCTTTTTCAAATTAGGTATAATTGCCACTTTGTTATATACATCTTGTTACCTTTTCAGATCCAAAGGCGTCGCAGTGTTCTTGATGATGATGATTAACTGTTGCTATGATATCCCTTCCATTGGCTTGCTCTGGGTATTAATATGATGCTTTATTGTGCACTTAACTACTCATTATAGAGTTTACGAGCTAGCTGCAAGACATATCTGTTTCATGTTATGATTTTGATTTTTGTTCTCTTGCCAGTTCGAATTGCTCTGGAAGAATTTTCATTTGTACCCAGCCGTGTTCATATTTATGACAATTCCTATCTTGTGGGTGGCGTCTCCAAGATTTGTAGTTTACGTAAACATGCCCTGAAATATATTTTACTTTTCTATTCGGTAGTCTTTTCACAGAACCTTTTAAATGTAATAATCACAAATGAGTGCAAGCTGTTCTGGCTTGGCGAGGCTTGGAGATGAGTAAGAATAGTTTTACTATAATGACCGCCTGTTTGGGTGAATGCACATTTACTAGTCAGCAAATGTACCAGCAGGTTAAGTCTGTGAAGAGAGCTAATAAACGGATTGGATTTATGGAGGACATGGAGATTTTTCCTTAGGTTCTGATCTGACATGACAAGCATAAATCTGCTGTGATTATTAATTTAGGGAAAATTGCACTTAAGTCCCAAACAGGAAAAAATACAATCCAAAGGTCTTTTGAAATGTCCAATTTGCAGTGAAGTCCTGTGGGGCATATGGATAATGAATTCCAATTGTGTAAAGACCAAAATAACCCCCATTCTCTCTATCTCTTCATCTTGACCCCCCCTTCCGTATTGTTCTACCAAATTCAATCCTGATCCTTCTATCGCATGAATATTGTTCAATGGTGACAAACACGACCCAATCGTCTCCTCTATCAGCTTCTTTATATCATTGTTCTACTCATTCAAATGCCCAGATTCATTGCCGTTGTCCTCCCTATTATTCACTTCTATATTATCATTGGCATCAGGTTATGTGCTTGATTCGTCGTCTATTGCCGTTGCCGTTGCCATCGTATGATTGTGTGCATTATTGTTGAGCGAACATAGTTGTTGCCTAATCGTTGGCGTCACTTGTTTCTTATGATTGTTGGCTCCTCCACCCATCGACTGTAGTATCTTCGACGTCTCCTTCACTATCATCAATGAAGGCCGTTGATTCTCTTCACCATTTACTATATTTTTGATATAATGTACTCTACTTGTGCATTAAAAGTGGGAATTAATCAACATGATGTGAAAATTGTGTTTATAACTTTTGGTGTATGAAGTCATAATGTGTTGTAAATAGGAGTAGCGATAGTTGTTAATATAGGTGGTAAACCTGTTAATGACAATGATTTACAAAGTCAACATGTGTTGTTAATAGGGGTAGTGATAGTTTTTAATATGAGTGGTAAACTTATTAAATGCAACTGTATTGTGCAGGTTAACAACGATGATGACTAGTATGTCTGAGAAAAATCTCCTATGTTTCTTTCATATAGGGAGAAGATTTGTAATTAGTGGAGCTAGTAATATAATATATGTTGGGGTATAGTGAGATAAAAAACCACTAAAGAAGACACAAGTTATGAAGAGTTCAAAACAATGATATAATTGATTGTGAGAAAAGAGAGTAAACGAGTTGTTATGGAGAAATACTTACATACTCTAGGAACACCATCTCATATATACTCTAACTAATTAAAATCCAACATCTCATCTTATTTTAATCCTACATGGTAGATGAGTCATTGGAGAAACTCAAATTGTATGATTTTAACAAACATAAACTACTTAATTTAGAAAATAAAAAAACTTAATTCCCTCCAATCATCCCTAAAATCATAAAATTTGATACATCTGCCATATAGGATTAAAATAAGATGAGTTGTTGAATTTTAATTAGTTAGAATACATATGAGGTGGTGCTCCTAGAGTATGTAAGTATTTCTCGTTGTTATGAAGTTCAAACTGACATATTTGATACAACTACATTTGTGGACCTTCTATTAATTATGTGGATAAATACAAAAGTTGTCACTGTCAGTTGCCTCCTTTGACAACGCAAGCACATAAACTTGTCAATGGATGTTTATGGACTTGTCAGTGTAAACCCTTGCACTTGTATATATACCGGAATTCAGTTTACAAGCTACATTTTTTATTATAATTTCATATTGATTATGTGGACATATTATTTGAACAAACAAAAGAATTGTTACTATCAACTGCCTTACTTGTTAACATAGGCCTATGGACTTGTTAGTGGCCGTCCATGGCCTTGTTAATGCATTCCCTATACTTGTTTATATATCTTCAATTTTTTGCTAATATTGTTTATATATCTTCATGTTAACATAATCTGGACAAATTGTAATGATAACCTGAAGTTTACAAATGCTTTGATAACAATACCCAGTCATGTACGAAAATTCTAGATAAGCTTAATTAACCACTAATATCAAGTCAATACAATGAGTCACTAATATCAAGTAAATTAAATTACAAAATAGATTTCATGAATGCATCCTACAAATCCTAATTACAATTGAACTTGTTTGTTTATTTTGTTCTCTTCCTTTGACTTCACCCTTACACCAAAGACATCACTTTGTCCCTCATGTTGTGCTTTCTCAAGTGCCCTTTCTTTCCTCCTCTTCTTCATCTTTTCAATTTTTGCTTGCATTGACGCTTTTCATGAGAACTTTGAGTCTATATGGAAAATCCAATACAGCAAGGAAAATGAAAGTTCGAAGTGTTCATCATGGCCTTTTACATGATATCGAAAAAGGAACTTCACATTAAAAGACATTCCAACTTGATAACAAATTATAAAAAATAAAATATATCTTAAGTTGAGGCTTTAAACATGCATTATGGGATATGTCTAGAGCAAAATGGAGTTACCAAACTTTTGGACCGCAGATATCAATCCTTGAAGCTTCCAATGGACATTAATTAGAATTCTGTCAGCTGAAGTAATTACCTGAAAACCGTGAAAACTTTGTAACTAATATATGATATTAAATTAAGATTTGAAAGATCATAAAAAGTAACCATGCAAATGCAGAATTATCTAGAGATTTTTTTTTTCCATTTGTAGTTCACTCCAACATGAAGAGTAAGAAAATAAAATTCCTCTAAAATATTATCCTCTTCTACACAATACAATTGTCAATAATAAGTTTACGACGATAATAACAACTACTATGGCTGCTTCTATTAACAACACATTCTGACTTCGTAAACAGTTGTCATTAATAAGTTTACCAATTATATTAATAATTATCGCTGCCTCTATTAACCACATATTTTGACTTCGTACAGCAAGAGTTATAATTACAAAATTTTCACATCATGTTGATTAATTCCCACTTTTAATGCATAAAAAGAGTACAATATACCAAAAAAACATAGCAAATGGTAGATGGAATCAACGGCCTTCGTCAGTGGGGGAGGGGGAGATGTCGAAGATACTAGGGTCGATGGGTGGACGAGCCACCGACCACAACGAATAGGTGACGTTGACGGTTAGGCAACAACTATGGTCACTTGACTATGACACACGCAGTCACTTGATGGCAACAGGATGATAGAGGATGAATCAAGCATGAAACTTGATGCTGATGATACTATCAATGTGAATATCAAGGAAGACAATGATGATGGATTTGGGTGTTTGAATGCGGAGAACAAGGATATAAAGAAGCTGATAAAGGAGACGATGAGGTCGTGTTTGTCACCATTGAATAATATTAATGCGGTGGAAGGATCATGATTGAATCTGGTGGAACAATACGGAAGTGGGGGGAGGAGGCGTTGAGAAAGAGAGAAAGCAAAGGATTGGGGAGAGAAGAAGAATTGGGGGTTATTTTGGTCTTTGCACAATTGGAATTTATAATCCAAATGTTTCACGGGACTTCACTGTAAATTGGAGATTTGAAGAGACTTTTGGGCCGTATTTTGTTTTGTTTGGGATCTAAGTGCAAATTTCCCATTAATTTACTGGTCTCTATATTTTAGGTTTATGCATATCCAAACTCGAATCTCCATGAATCAAAGACACCTATTGTAGTGTTGATGTCGAGCGGTAGCTATGATTAATTTATTATGCGAAATGGAATGGAATAAGATGAGCACTTAAATAAAAAATGAGTAATTTTATAAATGAGAAATATCTCCTTTTGAGCTCTTTAGACAAAAACAAATAAGGGAAAATCCCAAATAAATACCATTTGAAAATGTATAACCCTAAAAAGTCTATTAACACTTTAAAAAGACTTAGAGGTACCAAGTATCAAATTGGGTTTTTCAAGTTTTGACACATTTACCATTTTACCCCTCAAATTTTTTTTATAAAAATAATAGTGGTGCCCTCGCCGGAGCACCACCGCAGGCCGGCCGGCCGCCGCCCCGGTGACTGGCTGACCGGGACCCCCGACGGCCGGAGCTCCGGTCGCCGGCGATATGAGCTCTGGCCAGTGGAAGCTTTTTTGGTGGGGAGGGGTTTTTTTTTTTGAAAAAAATTTGTAGAGAAATGGCAAGGGGTGGGATCAAACCCATCCTACCACTTTAGAAAAGAAGCATGGTGGCCACTGGGCCACCAAAGCTTCTTTGATATATATATGCATTATTAAATATGTATAATATAATTAAACATGTAGTAGCTTTGATAAAGTCAGTAATGGCGTTGAAAAATTCAATAATGGAAATAACAAAATTCGTAATGGTATTGACAAAACCGTTTGCTGATGAACCTTGACTTGCATGTTTTCATCAGAATTTTTGCACAAAACGTTTTTGTCAAAACCATTACAATTCTTGTCAAAATCATTACTAAACTTGTCAATCTTATTACTAAATTTGTTAAAATCATTTTATTTATATTATGAATGTTTTTATAATAGAATCTCATAATGGGATTGTCAAAACCATTACTAAACTTGTCAATCTCATTACTGAATTTGTTAAAATCATTTTATTTATATTATGAATGTTTTCATAATGGAATCTCATAATGAGATTGTCAAAACCATTACAATTCTTGTCAATCTTATTACTAAACTTGTCAATCTTATTACTCAACTTGTCAATCTCATTACTGAATTTGTTAAAATAATTTTATTTATATTATGGATGTTTTCTTAATAGAATCTCATAATGGGATTGTCAAAACCATTACAATTCTTGTCAATATCATTACTAAACTTGTCATCTCATTCTCATAATAGGATTGTCAAAACCATTACAATTCTTGTCAATATCATTATTAAACTTGTCAATCTCTTACTGGATTTGTTAAAATCCTTTTATTTATATTATGAATATTTTCATAGTGGAGTTATCAAAAGCAAGGAGTTATCAAAAGGATTATGGAGAATAATCCATAAGAAGAAGAGAAAAGATTAAAGAAAGAAGAACTTGCAAAATATAATGGGAATATCAATGTTCAAGTTCTTAGATTTGATATTGGAAGTCTCTATGATTGAAATTGAAGTTGGAATGACTTAATTGGAAGTTAAAGTGCCTTGTATCGGAGTCATATCAACCTCACTCGAGTGATACTTCATTATCACTCGAGTGGCACTTCCAGAAATGATTACTCGAGTGATTTTCTTCATCACTTGCATAATCACTTGAGTGATGTTCATAGTGATGACTACTCTATTGTGCTCTGTTTTCATTAAGCATGATACAGGTTCGGTAATTGGGTCATATCTCTCAAATCACAAATCCGATTGAGCTAAAACTTGTTTTATATGAAACTACAATTCAGATAAGACACATAGACACCAAGATAAAGTTCAAAGGAGTTCACATGAAAGAGATATGAGTTTTGGAAGATGACACTTGAAATCAACACTGTATTCCAAAATAGGTTCAATAGTTTGGACATATCTTCTATAC
Organism: Inga oerstediana; assembly: GCA_963210345.1. Taxonomy (NCBI): domain Eukaryota; kingdom Viridiplantae; phylum Streptophyta; class Magnoliopsida; order Fabales; family Fabaceae; genus Inga; species Inga oerstediana. The sequence goes on from OY723408.1 coordinate 63,906,452, forward strand.
TGTAATTCTAATTAAGCTAAAGCTTATTTCATATAAAATTAGTCTTCAAATGCAACATACATACACCAAGAGAAAGTAAAAGGAGTTTAGATGAAAGAGATATGAGTTTTGGAAGATGACACTCAAAATCAACGCTGTATTCCAAAATAGGTTTAGTAATTTGGACATATCTCCTATATCACAAGTTTGATTGAGCTGAAACTTGTTTCATATGAAACTACACTTTTAACGCAGTTTATGGACATCTAGTTTGTGCTGAAATAGTTTTAGATGAAAGAGATATGAACTTTGAAATTTGGTGCTCGAAATCAACATTGCGTTCCAGATCGGACGTTCTAAATTGGATCATAATTTTTGGAATACAATGTATTTAGGATCAATTCCAGTTGTTGTAAAGAGTAGACTTAAAGGAATTTCTGGAGATAGGTTATTTGTTAAATTTGGAGTTATATTTGAAGAGTTATACTTACTTGAAGTTGACCTCTGTACAAAACTATTTATGATTTGAGAGTTAGTGATCTTTTGATGAAGATCACTCGAGTGATTGAGGAAATCACTCGAGTGATTCTTGATCACTTGCAGGACACTTGCAAGTGATCTGAAAATCATTTGAGTGATTGAGGAAATCGCTCAAGTGATAAGAGATCACTTCAAGTCGCACTCGTAGTGATATTGTTTACAGTTTTGAATCACCATCTTGGATTTTTTTGATATTCTTTCAAACTCATTTAAATCTTGATTATCTTGTTCCTAACCATTCCTAATAATCACTAATCAAGTTTATATGGGGATTACAGGCAAGGTTATTAAATCCGGACTGGCCACTGAACCGGTTTGGATAGTGGTTTAAGGGTTAGTGGGTTAGATCGAAGTCAAACTGAGGCTGAACCATTACTAAATCGGTGAGGAAGTGAACTTGAATGATAATATTTTTTGGAATAGTTTTAAAATTTGATAATTTTTTAGGACCAAATGATGATATTTTTGAGTGATTCCCTTTTTATTAGAAAGTAGACATCTCAAGCTTTCCATAGAGTCTTAATTTGTAATTTTTGGAAATATATGGAATTAAATATGAACTTTTGAACTCAGGAAAATCAGAATAAATATTGAACTAGTTGGACCGGACCGGGTAGATGGCCGCTTCAATGGTTCTCGTGGTCAAACCGGCCGGTTCGGTTTTGATAACTATGATTACAAGTGATTAAACTTGGATTAGAGCTCAAAAGCCTAAAAGCGACTTTGTGTTTGAAGTTTTAACGGCTACTTAACGGACTCCAACGATCATATTCTAAGATGCTTAACGGGAAGAATGTGCTCAATGGTCAAATTCTCTTCATCAACTATAAAAAGAGAGGCATTCAAAGTGAACTACAACGATAGCCTTTGCCTATATTGTCAATATGCCGAAACTCTGAATCTTTACCAAAAGCTCTGTAATCATACTCCTACCTTGTACTCAGTATTAATCATTATCTACTTCACTTAGAGAGAAGTATGCTTTCATTGTAATTATTCTATCTTTGTGAGAGATACTCAAGATTGAGGGATTTTGAGTGGGAAATGGATTATATCCATATGGTGTGTAAGGGGGAGTTCTCATCTCAGTGAGAGATTGTAAGTGGCTTCACAAGTGCCTGGCTAAACTTGTGGAATTGTAGTGTTTCTCAAGTACCCAGTTAAACTTGAGGGAGATAGTAGGTTGAAATCTCAAGAGGAGCCTAGGGACTGGATGTTGGTCATTGTGGATTGGACTGAACCAGGATAAATCATAGTTTGCATTTTCTCTTCCCTAAGCTCTTATATCTCCAACATATATGATTTGAATTACTGACTATGGATTTATGATTCATCACTTTCATATTTATTGATTTCACTAAGATGAGAAAAGATTTTCAAAATTATTAAGGTTTATCTTACACCCAATTCACCCCCTCTTGGGTGTCAGCTGGATCTAACAACATACATACTAGAGAATAAGAAGAAACTGTTGTTCTTTTTATGATACACTCTGACATGGAGCAATTGCGTTGAAGAAGAGCAGTAGGATATGGAAATAACTTTTTCATTCCAAAGTAACTAGATTCCACCTGTATAGCCTGTGCTTTCAACTCTAGTCCAGTTTGTAAAGCTCAATTTTCTCATAATTAAATCAACCTTAGTCCCATCAACTTGCATTTCCAAGAGAACAAGAAAATCAATATATTTCCCACGCAGCAAATCACAAATTCTCCAAGAAAAAGTTTTGGGGGTAGCGCCTCTACAATTCAAAATATTTAAATTCATGGAGAAATTTAATTAAGAAAGAAGAAAGAGACAACTCATTGGGTTGAGCTGTCTTCCTCCATTGTTGTTTCCTCCTCTCCAACCTGGTCTCTGGTTCCAAACCATTGATTGTTAATCTTCGTTCCATCTTTGTCAAAATTCAACTCTTATGCTAGCTTCGTTTCGTCCAGGGGTCTCTGTTTTGGGGATTTCATCAATTGTTCCTCTATCTTAGAGTAATTTATGGCCAAGATGATATCTGCTTTTGTTATGTTTACTCTAGGCACAAAATTAGGAATTGGTACTTGAGTTTGGGCTTGCTAAAGGCCCCCTTGAAATGTTATGTCAACTTTTAGACCTTGGCCTTCCACCGAGCCCATTACTAAATGATAGGCCCATGCTGTTGCTTTCCTTTTAAACATCGGTGAAGGTATCTTAGGTCTTGTAATTTGTAATCTATTCCTTCCTCCCACTTAAGTCTTAGTGGGTTGACTATTGCCTTGGTGTTGGGCCTTATCTCTTTGAGGCCCTTTAAGGTTAGCTATTTTTCCTTCATTGTCTAACTTTTGCTCCCCATTTTCAGTCTTCGCCTTCTTTGTCTCTCCAACATTCATTGAGTCCCTATCATTGGAGCTTCTGTTGCATTCACCTTTTTCAAATGCCAGCTCATGCTCAGTTGTCGTCATCTTCTCTACAACTTTTCCTTTTCTTGGGCCATCAGCAGGGACATCTTTTCTCCTCTATTCCTTCACTGTGGCTTTTGGTGGAATCAAAGATTTCTTATATGATGATAAGACAGGTATATCCTCTTCCCTAAGTACCCTAAACCTCGACTCATTTTTGCTCCCCAGTTCTTTCTGATTTGACTTTTGCTTCCCACCCATCTTTGCCTGAGCTTTAGTCTCTATCTCTTTCTTAGATGGTTTTTGTCTAAGGGTCTATTTGGTTTGAGGGAAATGGAGGGGAGGGGAGGGATTTTGTTCCCCTCCCCTTGTTTGGTAGTGTAAATTTTTTTAGGAGGGGAGGGAAATTTTTTTAAGATTTTCCTTCCCCTCCCCTCCTAACCATCACCCCCCAAATCAGGAGGATTTGGAGGGGAGAGGTAGTATTTTTCCCTATTGTGATCAGTCTACCCATGTTTAATTTCAAAATTCCCAAGCTACGCTTCTTCATCAAATCCATGCCAAATTCATATCCGAATATACATCCACAATAAAATATAGAGTCATCTCAATCCATAACTAATAGCCAACTACCAAATCTACATCCTGAAAGAGTCTTTGCCGCCCTTGGTTGCTTGTTCCCTCCTTAAACCTCTTTCCCTGTCTAAATTGTTAGTAGGGGAGGGTGAGATTCGAGAGAATATCAGTAGGAAAACAATACCAATATGCATGCAAGATAAGTGTTTAATGCATGATATGCTTGGATTACATAACTCATTCTCACACAATGACATATCTGCAAGCTTAATGTTTCAAACAATATACTTATGGCCATAACATAAACAGAAACAGAGCTTCAATTATTCATATATGTTTCACATAATCAAGCAAAGCAATAACATGCATCAATACACCAACACAAATATTAAATACATGCAGGAGAGGTAAGTTCCCTACCTTTATTTTTTCCACGTGTGCTCCGGCACCGGCTACCCACGATCAAGGCGAATATCAAACCCTATAACCAAAGTAAGGGCATATGGTTATTCTCTATTTCAAATCTTTACTTCCATAACACTTAAAGTTGGTTATCATTCACGACCTTTAGGTGGTTACTAGAAGCCCAAACATATGCCTAAAGGGTTGGGAAAGATTATACCAAAAATCACCTCTTAGAAGTGCAAAATACTGATTTTTGGGGATTGACCGCGGCTCACAAATCCACTGGCAGCGGCAAAAAATAGGTCAGAAATATTTGGGCCACTGCCCGGAAACTCTGGCTACGGCCAAAAAAATCCTTTTTCTTGGTTGAACTTCCAAAAATCACAACTAATTCCAAAAAAATCGAAATGAGGTGATCCCAAAACTTAATGAAAGATATTTAAGTTCTCTTCATAGAAAAAATATGAACCATTACATAAATCACCACACAATTACATAATCACACAAAACTCAACATTGCTCCAAAACAGATTCCAGTTTTCATCCCAAACTTTGGAAAATCATTACTCCCAGCACACAAAATGAAATGACATAAATTATATGTCCATTTTGAAGTTTGGAATGTGAACTTTAAGACTGAAAAGTTTCAGAATTTTTAGACATTATTTGCCCATTCAAAACGTCCACACAAACAAACTGCCCAGCATAGAGTTTCAATGGACATAATTTCAGTTTTTGCACAATGGCTTCCAATGGTTCCAATTTCACATCAAACACATTTCTGACACAAATTTTCACAAGGAATCCATTGGAAACACTAAATTAATCAAATTCACATTACATTGACATGTTTTCCCAATAATCACAATATGTCAACACAATTCACAATTCAAACCTCAACATTGCCATTCCTTTCCATTTCACATTCTAAATCAACTCCAATGACCATAACACACAACAAAACACCAATTGCACCACAATATACAATGCAATTCCTCCATTTCAAAATTATATCAAATTCAGGGCAAAATTCACAATTGACAAAACTCAACTAATGACTACAAAACTTAGGTAAAAATGCATCAAATACTCACATCTTCCTCTTCCCCAAGCTAATTACTTGATTCATCAACCTTCCAAATTTTTCAAGCTCTCAGACACCTTCTTTCACAAATCTAAAACCATAGAGATGAAGCTCTCATCACTATGAACAATATTATATAAGGATATTTGAGCATTAGAGACCAACAACAAGGCTAAAACCTCACATTTCACTTTCTCTTTCCTCCTTTGAGCTTGGACGTCCATGGAAGCTTTGGAGAGAAAGAATGAGATCAGTTTTTTGGGGCTCAAATGGCCTCTTGGCCGACCTTTGAGGGAGGAGAGGAGAGAGGGAAGAGTTAAAAATGTTGACCTAGATCAAGGGCTCACATTATGCCACTTGTCACAATCTTACTTCATCTTCCATGAGCTCACATGATCACACACACATTGGATTCCACCCACATGATCTCTTAAAAATCAATCACAACCATTGATCTTCAAGTTACCAATGAGTTTTTTCTTCGGCAACTGATCAATTGGTCTGTAACTTTCCCGTTTTGCCCCTGATTATAACAATTCCCACTGAATCACCACCAAACACATCATAACTTTTCATTGCACCACAATATGCGCCCTCCCTCTATTTTAAGTCAATTTAGATGTTAATCCATAATTGAACTTAAATACAGGGTTTCGGCACTGCTCATGACACACTCGAATAACAAGTCATATCACATTCTCCAAAAATGTTTGTTTATCAATAATCACATCCACTTTTAGAGTCTTCAACCTTTAATTAAAAATTGGGATATTACACACCACGCTGGCATCACGACTTCCAGCTTCTAGCAGCAGCTTTTTCTTCAATCTCCACCTTCTGGAACAACTTAGCTTTAGCTTTCTCCCTGCAATTTCCATTTGCTTAATATATAATATAAAAAAGCTTCACCAAATTGGTTCAATCAATGTGGCTTCCTGGAGAATAATCACTCGCAGGAAAAGGAGTAAAATATGGATAGAAGGAAAGTAGTAGAGATCCATTATAGGGAAACCTAGAAGAATCAAAGGCTCATCATCAACAGTGAAAATCTTGGGTGGAAGACGAAGACGCTGTCAGCGAATAGGAAGGATTTGAATTAATATTTTTTTATAATAAAATATAATTTTGAATAAATATGTAAGTATATAATTATTAGATATATATTAGCTATTAATGGTGTATTATAATTATATCTATTCAGTATTGATAATTATAAAATTATGATTTTATATATTAAATACTTATTATAATTTTATCTTATTAGACCTTCCACAAATTTTTGGGGAAATAAAATAAGGGTAAAATTTTCCAAATAAAAATATTTTTCCTCCCTTCCCCTCATAAACCAAACAAGATAATCCTAACATTCCTCCCCTCCCCTCTTCTTCCCTCCCTTTTGATTAATCCAAACGAGGTAATATTAAAATCCCTCCCCTTCCCTCCGTTGAACCAAACAGACCTTTAAAAGTCCTTTTGGCCTATACCCAATCCTTGAACTCCTTAGGGCCTGTTTGATATGTTGGAATTGATTTTGAAGGAAATGGAAATTGAAATGGAAATGGAGTTTAAAAGTATGTTTGGTATGATATGGAAATGAGACTTGATTTTTACATGAAAAGTCCAAAATGCCCTTCTAATTAAAAAATTTAAAAAAGTTTTTGTTTAAAAGAAAACACTCTTCCTTTATCTTCTTTGAAACTTCCGACGAGCCCCACCGGCAATCACAACTATGAAACATCTATTATCAGAAATCAATGAACCTCAGGGGAATTAATGAACGAAGGTAGAGATTTGATGGAGAAGGGAACCGATGAGAGAAAAAGATATGGGGGAGCTCACTTGGGTTCGTTCTATTGCTCTGTTTGGGTTTGTTTCATGTGCTCCCACTGAAGAATAACCCAGATCCAAATCGTGCTTGTTGAGGAACAGTAGAGACAATGAAGAGGCGACCGGGTTGTGCTCGTCAGCGGTGGTTGGTGCTCATAATGGGTTTTGTTCACCGGTAGTGGGTCATCGTTGCTGTCAGTAGATTGTGCTCATGGAGTCCGGTTTTGTGGGTGGATAACTGAAGATGATAAATGAGAAGGGTAAGTTTAGAATTCCATGGATTTTTTTACAATTCCATCGGTCAGCCTATGGAATTCATTTTAGCCTTTTTTGATTGAATTGAATTCTACATGGAATCCATTTCTTTCGTACCAAACGTACTTTTAACATGGAATTCAATTCCAATTCCAATTCCATTTCCATGTCTTCAATTCCTGTGTACCAAACATAGCATTAGTTTTATCAATACCCGGGACGCTGAATAGGAGTTGGCCTTCTGGACGTTTTGGTTCCGACGGTGGTGTGCTCACCGACGTTTGGTTGTCGGTTGGTCTCTTTGCACCTTTACCCAATCCTTGAGCTCCTTAGTTTTATCAATACCCGGGACGCTGAATAGGAGTTGGCCTTCTGGACGTTTTGGTTCCGACAGTGGTGTGCTCACCGACGTTTGGTTGTTGGTTGGTCTCTTTGCACCATTATCTTTTGAAATCATCTGACACTCCTCCTAATTGTGCCCATATTTGCCACAATTGAAGCATATTGTCTCCAACCCTTCATTTTTGATGTTGAAGACTCTGGTCCTGAGGAAGAATCGGGTTTTCAACTTTTTGTTCAAGTCTATCTCAACACTGACCCTCACAAATTGTCCTCTTTCCACTATATTGGTTTTATTTTGGGAATGAGCAAGTGTGTTCATATCTACCTTTAGGACCTTCCCAATCAAATTTCCAAGCTCAAACATACATTCTTTCGAGTAAAAGTGGACAAGTAAGATAGGCACTCTGATTCAACAACAACTTTTCTTACCTTGTTGCAATAGGGATTGAAGTTGGGGCTCCAACGTTGTACTACTAGATAATGCCTCTGAATAAGCCATCGACCATCATACAGGAGCCTATGACACAGTTCCTTGTCTTTGGATCTAAAGATGAAGAAATTATTTGGCAGGTCAATATGGTCAATGTCTTTAGACTTTAGCATCCAATAAACTCTGTCCTTCATGATGTTGAGGTTCAAATTCCGTCCCAGTAAGGTGATAATCAGCATGTTCTTCCATGGATAGCAGAGTTGTCTCAGTCTCTTATTATCTATGTTTAGTATTAGAATTGTACCCAATAGCTGCTTCTATTCCTCAGTCAAAACAGGAGCTGTTTCACTTTCTTCCTCAATCCATTCTGCTATATGTTGCTTAAAATCAGGTTCTACCTGTCACTTGTCCATTTGGCATATGAGTTTTGCTTTGTATGAAATGGGGGTGTTGGTCCCTCCATTTGCACCAGTTGTTGGTTGTTCTTTTGTCTTAACGGAGTCCTCTTCCTTGCCATTTGGTTGATTCCCTTTACCACAATCGTCCATGGTCACATCATCACTCATTTTCTTAATGTTTCTCCTTCGGATGTCATCTCCTTCCTTGGTAGTGTCCTGAATCTCCGTCGTCAAAGTCTCATGTCCGTTGGGCATACTTGTAGTAGCACCCTTTCTCTCACTAACTGTCTCACTCATTCTCTCCCTAAGATAGATCACCTCTTTTTCAAAAAGGGGAAAGAGAAATGGCGAAGGACATAGAAATGGGGGAAGGACAAGAAAAGACGAGTCCGGTTTCTCTCCATTGCCAAGAAAGCAAAGGAGGTCCTTTGCTTTCTTCTGGACCGTTGGATCAAGATCTCAACGGTCCAGATTTAATGTATTTTAAAAATATTATTTATTATAATAATATTTTATTATTATAATAAATAATATTTTTTAAATACATTAAATCTGGACCGTTGAGATCTTGATCCAACGGTCCAGAAGAAAGCAAAGGACCTCCTTTGCTTTCTTGGCAATGGAGAGAATCCGTTCGCAGAAAAGACAAAGAAGGAGAAAAACAGTGGTGAAATTTTGCTTTTTCAAAACCATGTTTTAGAGTTAAAAAAGTGCTTTTCCCATTTTTTCACCTATTTAGCTAACACATCATTAAACTATAGTTTTCAAGCACAGAAATGTTTTTTTTTGTTTATCTAAATGGGAAACCTCAAATCATGGTTTCAGAAATATTTTTTTATAAGTTAAGATAAAACTCTCCTCACATACTTATCTTATAAATTATAAAAATATTTTTAGATAGCTAAAGCAACAGCCACTTATAATCAAAACCAAAGTGTTATATATTGTGTCTTTGGATAAAAACAGAAAAACACTTTTTTGGATGAAAACCATAGCTTGGCATAAAAGTATCCAAACACTTAAAAAAATCTGATAATAATTTTTTTATCTAAAATTATGGTTTTAATTCAAAACCATGATTTTAAAAAAACTTATTTTTTTCACTTTTTCTGAAATTGACATCGTAATTTCCACCGACAACTCTTTCTGACTTTCTCTCCTCTCCTTTGTTTCTCTTTTCTTTCTTCTCTTTCTTCTTCCTTCCGTCGTCCCATCTGTTCACTTTTATTTTTTGTCAGAATCTCTGTTCCCATTTCTTTGTTCAACTCTTGACTATTTTACTAATAGAAAATAAGAAAAGGAAAATGAATGTAGAGAGTAGAAAATCCAGAAAAGCTAGTTTTGCTGGGAGAGAATATGTTTCCGATAATTCTATTGAAGAGAAATACACGAAGGCCAAAAAAAAAAATATATATTGAAGAGAAATACAACCCACAACAACCAGGCAAGCTAAATTTTTTGATAGAGATTGTGCAACGTCATAAGAGGATTATTCTCTTGTGTAGAAATATGGAAAACCTACAGCAAAAGAAGCAAAGGAAGACTTGTAAAAGCAAGCCAGCCAAATATGATATGGTCATATGGACGCAAATTTGTATTAGAAAAAAAAAGAGTCAAAATTTAATACGTATTTCAATTTAAAATATAGTATTATTTTGGATAATTACTATATATAAATGCTTTTAGTCTATACAATTTATTAATATATATATGTTTGAGCTATTTTTTATGATATATAAATGACTAATATTATAATTTTAATTTTAAAGACAAATTTATTTAATTTTTTGTATTTATTATGAAATTTATTGTTAAAGATATTTAAAATAAAATCTTATCCTTTATATGTAATTATTACAAAAATTAATGTCCTTTTTGGTAATTTGAATATGGAAAAAATGATTTTGGTAACAATATCCAACATTATTATTTTATTAAAATCACTTTTTCACATAATCTATTCTCTAAAATAACCTTTATCACTTTTTTTTCAGAAACTATTCTCTAAAAGCTAATTCAAACATGCTCATAGAGTTTATTTAAAGTAAATTATAATGTTATTGCTGCTTGGAAATGGACGAGGGGAACATGATGTAGTAATGTTGTAGGCTTGTTGTCTTGAAGTCAACTATCTAGAAGAGGGAGCAAACATTCTAAGGCTGAAGTTGATAATAATAATAGCAATAGTAATAATAATACCATAAATAAGTTAGGTGTATCATCAACTTGGTTTGTAAATTACGATTGTGAACCAATCATTGACCTGTTCATGATTTATAAACTTTGCTACTTGGAAATGGACATCATGATCCAGCATTGACATTAATACGCGTACATAGAAAGGCCTTAACATTAAACGCCAAGGAAGAGGGCTGTCTGCCATCCATTTCATACTGAAAATTTTCATTTGTTATCAAGGTCAATAAGTGTAGTGCAAGTAGAGGAAGAAAGCAATTGCAATAAGTCAGTTGACAATTACAGGATTAAGAGTATCGTTGATCTAGATCATTAAATGCTCCCTTTTTAATTTGGATAAAAATGATCACTAACCCTTTTTTTTTTTTTTTGTTTTGCTGCAGGAAGAAATGACTCCATGAAGTGGAGAATTAGAAGCAACATTCAGATATAATTCTTTAGGATATAGGGAATTTATTAGATCTATTTCATTTTCAAAATATAGTTGGTGTCACGAATCAGCTCTTTTGTTCTTACTTCGTTGCATTCATGTCATTTATTAGCTTACGAGTATTAATATGAACATCATTTGATATTTTAATGAAATTTGGTCTTCATGAAAAAAAAATTACTCTCTCCGATTCCAAATATAAAATAAAGTTAATTTTTTTTGGAGAGATTAAGGAAGCTAATTGAATTACTTTAGAGTATTTATATTTTTATTTTGTCCTCCAAACTAATTAGTTTGACTAATAAACTGATATATAATATAAGAATACATAATATATGATATAATTAAGTAACTTATTTAGCCTCCTTAATTTCTTCAAAAAAAATTAACTATGTCTTATATTTAGAACCGGATGGAGTATCAATTTTAACTATATCTTATATTTAGGATTGAAGGGAATATCAATTATGTTTTGATTCATTTGAACTGTCATCGTCTGGCCGAGCAGTAAAAAAAAAACAAAACACAAAAAACAAAACAGGATTGACTTTCATTCAGTGTAGACCTTCACGGCATAAAACGATGGTCTTGCATCTCCGGAAGAGAAGCAAAAGTGCAAAACGGCGGAATAAAACGCACTAGAGCGGCCAACTCGGTCAATACGCAATACAACTGCAAATTATATATATTCATATAGTACTCATACTGTTTGACCTCACGTATATATAGTATTAATTAAGTATTAAATTTAGACCATGTATGTAATTTAATATAAATTTAGTTTTTTTAAGAGAACACTAGTTTTTTGTTTTTTTCTCCAATTCGGAACATTTGTTTCATATATAAACAAGTTATTTCCTTCACTTAATATAGAAAGAGTCGACATAAGTATCCTTTTTTTGACCTTGTAGAAAGGTTTTTTTTTTAATGAATAAAAAAAATGAAGACCAGATGAGAAAAATCGTCTAATCCCCGTAAGGAAACAAAATAAACAATGCACTTATGCACGTAACTTTCTTCTTACCAATAATCCAATAATTAAATACCATTGTCCTTAAGTCATACCCTGTCACGCCAAATTTTTGGTCCGTGCCAGGTCACGGGAGATGCATGATCTCAACAACAAAGAGAAACATCGCGCGCCATTAGGTAGCGTGTGATTGTGACACGTAGTGATGACCTGGCATGATTCAATGCAAATTCTGATATTAAATTCATAATCTTTTGCCGATCAAAAAAAAAAAAATCATAATCTTTTACTCCAGCCAGTGAAGTAAACGCCGTACCTATCTTCATTTCCTGCTTGTTTAATTAGTTTGTCTCAACTGATCATTGGCGTTTTGCGTTTTTCGTATCCAACCTTCGTCTTCATCTCGAAGACCCATTGTGACCGCAGGCCAAATTTCGTTCTTTATTGGACCTACTCAATGCTGTGTTTTCTTCTACCCATTTCATTTGATTCACGAACCAGCACTTTCTGCTTTGTTCTGGAATTGAATCGCTTCTCGTAACCCGTTTCTCGGTATTCCTGTGAACCGAAGAGCAGTTTTGAGGCCGACCAATATGGAGGATCCTCTGCTCCCATATGTCAGTCCCAGGAAGAAGCCTCCGCCGCCACCTCCGCCGCTATGCCCTTTACCGGAGCACGACGAGGTCGTTGTTCCTCTTACCCCGTCGGCGATTAAGGACCGTCTTATCTTTGGTCCTTCTTCCCCAACAGGTTCTACCCCCTTGCTTGAGGCTTTAACACTTACCCTTAACTCCCCAAAACCTTCCCCTTCTTCAGAGGACCCTCAAGATACACAACCCCAACAGTCTTGGCTTACTGACCCCAATTACCCAAGTCACAAAACTAATCTTCATCGTTCCAAAACTGCCCCGGCTATGGCGGTAATCGAAGGTGTTCATCACCAGAGTCCTGTTGCTAGACCCCACTTTGGGTCCCAATCGATTGTTCGTCAAGCTGTTATTCTTCTTATGTTGTATTTGTCATTGGGGGTGGTTATTTATTGGTTGAATCGTGATCATTTTTCAGCAACTGAGACTCATCCTGTTGTGGACGCTTTATATTTTTGTATAGTGACTATGTGTACAATAGGCTATGGTGATATTACTCCAAATAGTATAGCGACAAAACTATTTTCCATATTGTTTGTACTGGTGGGTTTTGGGTTTATTGACATACTGCTCAGTGGGATGGTCAGTTATGTTCTTGATTTGCAAGAGAATCACCTGCTCCAAGCGGTGAAGACCAAGGTTGAAATTGAGAGGGATGCCAGATCATATATAATTGATGTGAAGAAAGGGAGAATGAGGATTAGGTTGAAGGTGTCTTTGGCATTGGGGGTTGTCGTCCTTTGTATTGGAATTGGTTTTGGGTTTATGCATTTTGTGGAAGGGCTTGGGTGGTTGGATTCTTTTTATCTTTCAGTTATGTCAGTAACAACTGTTGGGTATGGTGACCATGCGTTCAAGACATTGGCTGGTCGCATCTTTGCTGCAATATGGTTGCTTGTATCAACGCTTGCAGTGGCCCGGGCATTCCTGTATTTGGCCGAAGCAAGAGTGGATAAGCGGCATAGGAAGATGGCAAAGTGGATTCTTGGTCAAGATATGACTGTCTCCGAGTTTCTTGCAGCAGATATAGACAATAATGGCTTTGTGAGGTATGCTCTCTTAAATGTCCATCTTTCAGAAGTTGAATCCTTGTTAGCTTTAATATAAGCATATAAATGTTACTGAAAGTATGGTGCTCTGTTTTTTACAGTTTAGATGCTCACCAATTTTATTAGGCTTTTTAAATAGATCTTTCCATTACTTTTATCACCACAGGATCACATACGCTTTCGGTGCTCGTGGAACGTACTAGAAATTTTCATTTTTAATTAGATTTGACTCATTTGAAGTGCAGGTTGCACTTTAGAAAGTGAAGTGCAAATGAGTTGTCCTTGCTAGGAAATGAAGGCGTTAGTTTTCGTAGTCCATAGGTTTCTTTTATGTTGTTTGTACTTTATAACATTCAAAACTGTTGGTGTTCTTCTCATTAACAATGGTTCACTCTCTCTGTTCTCTTTAAACTAATCTTTTCCTTTTCTAATTGATACCTAAACTGGGCACAATATGCGCCAAGTATGAACATTAAAAAATAAAAATTGACTACCAGCATAATCCATATAGCTCATGCTCACGTTGGATAGTTAAAAGATAGTATGAAAGAAGAAAAGGGAAAAAGTTATAAATTGACTTGAATAGAATGAAAGCCTTTCCTTTCATGATTTAGTTAAATCTCAAATGTCAGTAATTAGTTCTCTGAGTACATATATTGAAGTGAGGTGACATTTTGCAATGTATAGTTCATATTGAAAAAGAGCTCAATGAGGTGGACATGCTAAACAGGATGTTTAGACCGGGGCATGATGTGAAGGAAATACAGGCGCCCTTTAAGACTATCAGAAGTTTTAAATTTCACACATCTTGTGATTTTTCTGAATTCTTTGAAGAGATGGAATCTTAAGATAGTTTAAGAAGTTGGTTTTGTTTTATCGTGTCTTGGTATGTGGATCTTAAGTCTCTTCATGTTCTATTTATTAAATCTGGATTATATAATGTAAATGCCAACTGGGAAGTTTTTTTAATGCTTGGGCGAGTGATTCAAGTGGTTTAAACGCTATATATTGTTGAACAGCATATTCTTCATGGAGGCTGAGCTTATAAAAATTATCCCAATCTTGTATACAACATAATGTCTCCTGCCACACATGCTCTAGTGTACCATAGGAAAAGTTGTAAATACGAAATGTTAAACAGTTAAACGTAATGGTCAAGTTCAAGTTGTGTACTATCCCATTGATATTTTTTAGCTATTGTTGTACGTATGGAATTCACTCTCAGATATGGAGATCTCACAGAAAAGGTGGGCCTAAGCATAGTTAGAATAGAAAGTTGTTTTCCCAGTTTAATAGAGAGAAGTTATCCTCCTTGTGGAACTCCAAAACATGGATTAAATGTGTTTAAAATTAAAATTTTGGTGTTGAATGTACACACACGGTGGGATAGGGATTGTCATTGTTGTTGTGCACACAGACATATCCTAAGATTAGTTGCACATAAATTTCCCTTGGTGTTAGTTCCTGCTTAGGGATTCAGTGATTGATAAGAATGATTTTAAATTTAGGCTTAATATGTGTGTGTGTGTGTGTGTGTGTGTGTGTAGAAAGCCCAAGTGTTCTGAGCTATTATATGAGGCATGCCATTTTTATTCTAGAGGTGAAACATAATCAACAGTGTATAGTATTCTAAAACACTGTAATAGGCATGAATATCGTTGTTGGTTATCATTTTAAAGTGATCTATGTGGTAGATCTATTTCATGGTTGGATCATAATTATTGAGTTTGCTTTATTGCCTTAACAGAGCAATATAATTATCGTTTTTAATGGATGGTTGCTGTAATCATGATATCAAGTTTGATAATTTTTTTTTTAACTCAGCTCTTCCATTGCTCTCAGTAGTTTCCTGGATGGTTGTCGTCTATAATTTCCAAGAGGCTGCTTGATTCTCTGTTTCTGCTTGCAGAAAGAGGAAATCATCAAATACTCCGTCCGGTTTTCAATATAAGATCTAGTTGATTTTTTTAAAGAGATTGAGAAAGCTAAATAAATTACTTGATCATAGTATATACTATGTATTGTTAGATTATATATCAGTGTACAAGTCAAGTAAATTAGTTTGGAGAAAAACGATAAATATAAATGCTCTAAAGTTATTTATTTAATTTTCTTAATTTCTCAAAAAAGTCAATTGGGTGTTACATTAAGGATTAGAGGTAGTAATTGTGTTGTGTAAAGATTCTCCGCTTGTTATCTGGCAGTTTCATCTTTGCCTCATTCCATTATCAGGGATTGCTGACAAGCATTTGCTGATTTTCTTGCAGTAAATCAGAATATGTTATTCACAAGCTCAAGGAGATGGGAAAAGTTTCAGATAAAGACATTTTGCAGATCAGTGAGAAATTTGATAGAATAGATGTCGGCAACTGCGGAAGAATAACTCTAGCTGATCTTATGGAGGCTCAAAATTGATAAACAGCTTCAGTGTGATTAATCAGTCCTATTCTACCGCGGCATCCGTTGAACAGAGGGATATTAGATTTTCAAGCTCCATGTGGGTAGTTTCAGTTTAGGGATATATATATATATATGTAGCCGATTAGATGAAGCTTTGTTGCAGTAGTATGGCATTATTGCTTGTGAGCTTCTGTGTCTTTAGGATTGTATATATTGATAAATTGCTTAAAAAAAGTGATACTTCTTACCGCTCTTGAATATTATATTTCGGGGACATTTGGTAAAATTGGAAAAATACAGAGAAGATTAGCATGGTCCCCTCCGCAAGGATGACATGCACAAGTTGAAAAAAAACAAGAAAGAAGAAAAAGATTGTTTTTTCTCAGATGGTGCCAAAGGTCAAAGGTAAAATAGCTAATAGTATTGTTAGTTTTTATAGTTTGATTGAATTCTGATTTTGGTTTTTAGAGTTTTAGATTGTCAGTTTTAATTCATATAGTTTTATAAGGACATGATTTAAGTTTAAATATAAGGACAAAAACTTAAACTTGTTAAAAGTACGGGAATCTGTCATTAAACTTAAATCAAATTTTTATAAAACTATAAGAATCAAAACTAATGATTTAAACAATAGAGACTAAAATCAAATTTTGATTAAACTATAAAGATTAATAATAGTATTAAGCCAAGGTAAAATAACAGGACACTGGTACCATAAGTTAATCAATTGCAAGTTTTGTTGAACATTGTCTCTGTTTTACAAGTTTCGAGAACATATAAACCAGAGTGGGCGAAAACTTAGACAACTTGGTTCAGGGAAACGCCTGAAGATCTTAGAGAAAATAATGGTTTGAATGTGTCACTTAACTGTATCTTACCTAAATATTTGTAACTATGAACCATGTTGTACTCGAGAATTAATTTTTATTTCATACATAACCCCTGTTTTGTACTGGAAGATGCATTATTTGACTCTCAAACAGGGGAGCTTATAACCATGTTATACTCCTAACCAATAAAAAGAAAACAACTGCATTTTAAAATTATTCTCTTGACTCTCAAATAGGAAAGAAGGTGCTGTAGGAATTACTTTTTGTGGCAGGCCCCTATTACAGTTATATTAAGTGGGTTATGGTGCGTTTAACTGGGTGTTTGGGAATTTCCCATCGAGATAAAACTCTTCTTACATACTTATTTCGTAAATCATAAAAACTATTTTAAAAAATTAATGCAAACACATTAAGAGGGATGGCGTACAAGTTTGCCAGGAAATCCTAACATCTTTGACAAGTTTTGATGTTTCCAAAAATTTGATCTGAACCTTTTGACTTCTTCAATCCTTCCCATCTGCTCAACTCGATGGGATTTTTCCTTTTTTCCACTCCCACACGTTGTTTCTATTTTGTGAGTGGTCTTTTGGGCGTTTGATGGAAGCAAGCCACCACACAAGCAGAAATGACAAAAAATGGGACACGGCTTCCCTCTTTTTTCCTTCCGGTCTGCTTCCATGCATTTCTATCAAATTGCATCATTTTGGTATAAAATACATAAGCTTCTCATTTTTTTTGGTTTTTGAAAAACAACAATCACTATCATGAAAAATTTTTTCAGCACCAATCAGTTTCCTAAAATATTTTTTCAAGATCATAAAATAATTTTTCAACATTATCCAGTATCTTAAAGTATTTTTTAGTGCCATTTAGTACTATGAAATATTTTTGGTACAATATTTTAGGATGTTGGATGCACTAAAAATTAGTTTAGGATATTGGATAATGTTGACAAAATATTGCAGAGTACTAACTGGTACTTAAAAAATACTTCAGGATGTCTAAAATATTTTTTCAAGATCCTAAAATAATTTTTTAGTATTATCCAATATCCTGAATTATTTTTTTAGTGTTAGCCAGTACTCTGAAATAATTTTTGGTGCAATATTTTATGATATTGGATATGCTAAAAATTAGTTTAGGATACTGAATAATACTAAAAAAATATTACAAAGTATTGACTGATACCTAAAAAATATTTCAAGATGGTGAATGCTATTTAGAAAAAAAATGAGGAGCTTATAATTTTACACCAAAATGGTATAGTTTGATAGAAAAGGATGAGAGCGAACCATAAGGGAAAAGGAGAGAAGCCGCGTCCAGAAAGTTACTGCATAATGCATAGCACTTTAACTAATTCACACAAATCAAAAAGTAACCATTAACTCATTTAATATATCATAAATTGAAATATTTTCCCACTTTTACTCTTGTTAAAGAATATGGATCTTATGTGTTATTTGAAGAGAGAGAGAATCTAATGAACAGTCAAAATTGGAAAATGAGCATTAATTGTAAGGACAAAATAGAAAAATGAGTATTAATTATCTTACAAATAATTTATATTTTAGATTATATATCATTTCTAGAAGCATCCTATATCATGGACGTGAGGGAGTATAGCGATACAGGTCTATGGAATATACGTAAATCGAATCAATTTTAAGAAGGCTTGTAAGTATGCAGGGGCCGGACTTTGATAGGGAAAAAAGAAAAAGTATGCAGGGGTGATTCTCAGTGAGAAGTTAATTTAGGGGTGATTTGAATTAATGTTTAAAAGATGACTTTTATTTCAACTGATTTTTATAAACTTAAGTTGGAATCAAAGTCAATTATTATAAATGATTTATATTTAGATAAATTTTTTAAAGAAAAAAGTCAATGTGATAAAAATTTATTTAGACGATATATTAAAAAATTAATTTTAAAAGAGTCAAATCTAAAAGAAAGTCAAAAATCTAAAAAAATTGCTTCAATTTTAACGTGATTTTTGTGTAAAAAATTAGTTTGCCTAAACACTAATCCAAACAAAATATTTAGCCTTTAACTAGCTTTTAAGCCTAAAAATGCCAGCTTGGATCCACCCAACACTATCCCAAACAAGCTCTTATATAGTATGTTTACATGTCTTTTTGTTATTAGATTAATCTATTTTAGGTCCTCGGTCCATGACGGAGAGTGACGTCTCTCTTATCGAAGGCTTCTGCTGCTTGATTTCTCTGTGATTTTGTGATTCTTCTATATGTAATTTTTCTATGGGGAGCTAGCTTAATTAACGTCATTTTGATTGGTTTTTTTTTTTTGTTATTGATGATTATTACCAGGATAGGAACAAACACTTTTGCTCCATATTTATTTTGTTAACTTTCAAATCTCTTATATATTTTGCTTTAAGTTGTTCATCATGACCTGGGATATTGAATATGCACATATACATATAATATATATAGACTTCCATTATAGTTTTATTGCATCAATTCATATATGACTTTCTTTTGAGGATAACGAGTATAAATTTGCAAAGGAGAATTACTGTGCAATCCCACATAAGTGACCTAAGAAGGCTCACAAGTGAGCATAATGCAATTATAAGATTCATTGTAAAAAATGACAACAGGCTATGGTATATTGATAGCTGAAGGGATTTTTTAAGTAATTAAATTGCTTATATATGTAGGACTGTATAGTAATTCTCTCAAATTGTATACATAATAACAAGTTGTTGACAGTTTTAAATCATGATATGCTGGATGGGATTTAGAGTTATTTGATTAAACATGTGAGTGAAATGCTCTAAAGTATGTGAATAATAGTTGCAGGTGTTATGAAAATATGGACGATAAGAGAGAGTAAGAAGAGAAATTCAAAATAGGAAATAGAGAGAAATTCTTATTTATTTGTTTGTACAAAATATCAACCCAAGGGTTGTATTTATAGGAAAACAAAAACACATATGAACAGTGGAAAACACATACAAAACGCGCGCCACGGGTAACCGTACATATGAACAGTGATTTTGCTATAGTACCTGTACGTATGAACAATGATTTGCTACAAAAATACTGTATGTATGAACAGGGGATTCCGTATGCACTTTCCCATTTGTATGGACAGTGCTTTCCATCTGAAGAGAAATGTCTGATTATGAGTCAATGGATATCCATATAATTAATTTTTATAGCATTCTCCCTTGGATGTCCATTATGAATATGCTTCATTAAAAACTTTAACTAGAAAAACCCTGTGGGATAAAAATCTAGTCAAAGAAAAAAGTACATCATTCATTGATACACTATCGAGTGCTGCCTCATTAAAAACCTTTTTAGGAAAACCCAGTGGGACAAAACCTAAATAAAGGAAAAAGAGTATAGTGTGTATCGACTCCCCCTCTCCACAACATTAGTTGATATCTCTAAGTCTCCGAAGGCTAATGTCATGGATAAGCTTTTCAAAGATTGTTCCTAGAAGTGGCTTAGTGAATAAATTTGCTAGATTTTCACTTAAACAAATTTGCTAGATATCTATTTCACCATCCTTTTGAAGGTCACGAGTGAAGAAGAATTTTGGTGAAATATGCTTTATTCTATCGCCCTTGATATAACCTTCTTTAAGTTGGGCAATACATGCAGTATTATCCTTATATAGAACTGTTGAGATCATTTTACCTGAAGATAAATGACAAGTTATGCGTATGTGATGTATCACTAACCTCAACCACACACATTCTCAACTTGTTTCATGTATTGCTAGGATTTCTGCATAGTTAGATTATGTGAATAATAGTTTGTTTCATAGATCGCCATGAAATAGTTATACCTCCACATGTAAACAGATAGTCCATTTGTGATTTACCATCATGTGGATCAGACAGGAATCCAACATCTGCATAACCAATCAGTTCATGCTTGGATACATTTGAGTTGTATAACCCCATGTCCATAGTACCTCTGAGGTAACAAAGAATGTGTTTTACACCATTCTAATGCCTTCGTGTTGGTGAAGAACTATATCTTGCTAAACATGTATGATTAGCAAGATACATTATTGCTCAAATAGCACTAAGATATGGTACGTCTAGACCAAGGAGTTCTTCATTGCCCTGTTCACTGATTACTCGAGGTTGAAAAGGGTCTTTATTCGGCTACAAAGATCTTATAATCATTGGGGGTACATAATGGATGAGATTTATCCATGTAAAATCGTTCTAGTACCTTTCTTGTATAAGTTTCTTGATATATAAAGATCTCATTTTTGAGGTGTTCGATATGTAATCCAAGACAAAATTTTGTTCTTCCTAAATTCTTCTTTTTGAATTCTTTCTTCAAACAATTAATTACCTTTTGTATCCTTTTTTCAGTTGATATTCATTAAAACGATTATAACACACGTGCCCTGATTGCTTCAAGCCATACAAGGACTTATTTAACTTGATTGAGTATTGTTCTCGAGAACTTGAATTAAATGCTTCTGGCACCTTAAGTCCTTCAGGGACTTTCACATAAATATTATTGTCACGTGATCCATATAAATAGGCAGTTACAACATCTATTAGATGTAAATCAAGTCCTTCATTTACTGCTAGGCTAATTAAATAACGAAAAGTAGTCCCATACACTACTGGTGAATACATCTCTTCAAAATTAATGTCAGGTCTTTGTGTAAATCCCTGGGTTACAAGACGTGCTTTATATCTTGTAATTTCACCCTTTTCATTTCTCTTTTTGTACAAATACCCATTTGCATCCAACTGGCTTTACATCTTCAGGTGTAAGAACTACAGGTCCAAATACTTTTCGTTTTGCCAATGATTTTAATTCTTCATTAATGACATCTTTTCATAGCGGCCAATCTTTTTTTTGCTGGCACTCGCTAATGGATTTTGGTTCATGATCCTCATTATCATTCATTACATCATATGCTATATGATAAGTAAAGATGTTGTCAACGTTGACTTTATTTCTATCCTATCGGATTCCATTCATAATATAATTTATTGAGATTTCATTATTTTTACATATATTAGGTACCTGGGTCTCTTCTGGGACTACAACATTCTCTTTTGGAGATACCTCTACTAGAGATAATAACTCTTCAGGAGATAGCTCTTTTGGAGCTTTTAACTTTTTTTGATTATCCTTGACTTGACCATTTATATTCTTTGCTCTTTTTTTCTTTTGAGGATTTTTATCTTTGGAACCGATGTGCCTACCATACTTCAGGCGTGGTTTAAATTTATTCATAATATGGTAATTCATTCCAGCTAATTTCTTTACCCAACTGCTTGTTTTCTCCCCCTAATATTGGAAAAAGTGATTCATCAAAATGACAATCTGCAAATCGTGCCGTAAATAAATCTCTTGTAGATGATTCTAAATATTTTATGATTGAAGGAGATTTATACCCAATACATATTTTCATCCTTCTTTAAAGACCCATTTTGGTGCATTGCGGTGGTGCTACTGGCATATATATCGCACATCCAAAAATTCTTATATGGGAAATATTAGGTTCCTGATAAAAAATCATTTGTAAGGGGGAAACCTTTAGGTAACTTGTTGGCCTAATGCGGATTAATATTGCTGCATGCAAAATGACATGGCCCCTAGCAAAAATTAGGAGATTAGATCTCATAAGTAAAGGTCTTGTAATCAGTTGCAATCTTTTAATCAATGATTCTGTAAGTCCATTTTGCGTGTGAACATGAGCTACATGATGTTCAACATCAATTCCAAGGGATATACAATATTCATTAAAAGCTTGTGATGTAAGTTCACCAGCATTATCAAGACGTATTTTCTCGATAGGATAATCAGGGTAATGAGCTCTTAATTTAATCAATTGAATAAGTAATCTTGCAAATGTCAGGTTGCGAGAAGATAATAAGCACACATATGACCATTTAGTTGATGCATCAATTAAAACCATATAGTACCTAAATGGCCTACTGATGGGTGTATTGGCCCACAAATATCTCCCTGTATCCATTCTAAAAATATGAGAGATTTACTTTTTTACTTTGCTCGGTGAGGGGCGAATAATTAATTTTCCCTTGGAACATGTAGCACATGAGAAATCATGGGATTGTGATATTTGTTTACACTTTAGGGTATGTTCACATGAATTCCCAATTATATGTCGCATCATAATTGAATCGGGATGACCTAACCGATCATGTCAAACATTATATTCATTAGTAAACTTCTACTTTACATTGGTAAATTGCTGGTTTTCATTAACAGACTTCTGGTCAGCATTGGTAAACTTCTGGTTTACAATAATATGTGTTTTAATTGTGCTTATAAATGTATAATGCAAGCCAGAAGAAAAAGCAAGAAAACTTTTTAATATGCATTTTTTACCAGCAGCTATATTTGTAATAACAAGATATTCCTTATTATTTTTAGTTGTTGTTTCTACATAATATCCATTTCTGCGGATATATTTGAAACTCAACAAGTTTCTTTCAGACTTGGTAGACTAAAATACATTATCAATGCATAGTTTTGTTCCTTTAGGTAACAAAATATTAGCTCTTCTGGAGCCATCAATCAAATTCATACTACCAAATATAGTTTGAATGTTGGCTTTTTGCATTACCAAGGAAGAAAAATATTTATCATTTCTGAGTATGGTGTGTGTTGTTATGCTATCAACGAGACATAAATCTTCAGGATTGATGCCAATAAGATTCATTCTTCATTAAAAGAAACATAAAAATATAATTAAAAGAAATACATATGATAGAAGTAACATTAAATACACTAAAACATAGTAGTTCAAATAGACAAAGATAAATTAAAATAAGAAATCAGTAACATCCAAATGGGTAATATTCCTATCTCCATACTCTGAATTTTCATTCTTATCAACATGGTTTATTTTAACCTTTCCCCACTTCAGGTGGGAATCTGAACTACTATGATTATACCCACGACTATAACCACGTATACTTCCACATCCACGGCTACAATTAGATTCATTCGTTACTAAATTCACTTTTGGGAATGGAGTCGAGCCTGTTAGATGGGATTTATGATTTTTCAATAAAAGCTCATTGTTTTCTTTGGCCACATGGAGGCAAGAAGTTAATTCAACACATTTCTTAAACCTCTTTCACGATATTGCTGCTGCAGGAGTAAATTGGATGTATTCATTTATAATGAGCTTTTGGAAAGATAGCCATCTTCTGGTAGTCATATATTTCTTTTAAATTGTTTCAAAGAACAAGTGGGTCTTTTACGGTCAAATATTCAATTTTAAGGCTTTCATGTAAATGGTGATGTAGAAAAAAAAATCATGGATTAGACATTCAAGATAAATAGTTCTTTTTGGTAATGATAAGAGCTACACATTTATATTTCATAAAATCTAACATAGTTCAGACTAGTGCAATAAAAGAGGAAATTTAAAAACGCAATATAATAATACAAACGATAATGATAGGAATTTCATAAAGATAAGAAATAAGTCATAAAGTAAAATATTAAAATAAAATTAAAACTTTATGACTTCGGGCCATTTAGTTCTCATGACTTTGGGTCAATTTATCTCATGATGAGAAATTAAATCTATATGGCTTCTAGCCATTTATCTTCAAGATAAATAAAAGTTGAACATGCATGGCTTCTGGCCATACAGCAAGTTAGAAGATGAAAGTTATATGACTTCTGGCAATATAATTTTAAAATAGGAGTCAAAGAAATATGGCTTCTAGCCACATAATTTAGAATAGAAAAATCACGAAAATATGGCTTCTGGCCATACAAATAGATGAAAAAGTATATGGCTTCAATCAGGAGGTAAAACCTTCTATATATGTAGCAACCTATATCATCCATGAAGGAGGACTACTTAAGCCTTTCAATGAAGAGGCATGCAAGAAACAATAAAATTAAACGTGACAACCTATACCATCCATGAAAGAGGACTATATAATGCATGAAATTAAAATAAGAATAAAAACAATATGACTTCTAGTCATATAAGTTCAGGAATCAGATGTATATGGCTTCTGGCCATAACAATAATAATATAAAAGAACTTGTAAAGTGTATATATATATATATATATTATAAGAACAATAGTAATCTCTAATCTTAGCCACGGAATCTGATGTTTATAACGATCGGTAAAAGCATCTCTCTAATTCCATGTAGTGGCTCAGATTATCCCATATCTATTAAATAAAAATAATGTAAAACTCAAAGAAACGATAAGAAGATCATACCTTTGTTAGAGTTTCGTGTTGATAACATATTGTGAAAATATGGATGATAAGAGAGAGTAAGAAGATAAATTCAAAAGAGAAAATAGAGAGAAATTCTCATTCACTTATCTGTACAAAATCTCAATCCAACGGCTGTATTTATAGGCAAACAAAAACGCGTATGAAAAGTGGAAAACACATACAAAAAACACGCGCTACAGTAACCGCACGTATGAACAGTGATTTTGCTACAATGAATTCCGTATACACTTTTCCGTCTGTTTTTCTGTGTATGAACAGTTTATGAAGAGAAGCTTTATGATTTAATGGAGATTCACATCATTAATATTCATATCAACAGGTGATATATTTGACCTTGGAATATTCACACCTGCACCCAACCACATATTACATCATTGACAAAGTAAAACAAAGCTGCGCAGTTTTAATTAGGTCATGGAAAGAGTCTTTGTTGTTAATTGGATTTCGAATCAGATCATATCCTGGTATTGGGGTAAACTTTGTATTAAAAATCCTGAGCCATGTGGTTTAGCATTAATTAATATATAATAAATGTTTGTTAAGGAACAATAATTATATTAATGTTGTTCAATTTAGCTCAAAGTACATGAGTGACTAATCATAGTCAACTGACATGTGTGTATATATATAGAGAGAGACTGAAATAGTGTTGTAGTAAAGCTGGCATCTCTCTCTAAGATATTGCAGTTTTGCAAGTAGCATGAGGATCGATATCAAAAGACAATTAATCCTATATATTTTCGTCGACAATTCATAGGTTTTTTTTAAGCATTTAGTTATATTGCTCATTAAATCAATCTTGAAATAACTTATTTTCCAATATCTTCATTAAGAATGTGTATATATATAGTGTATTATATCACACACCTTATGTGGAATAAAGAGAATATGTAATTATATTAATGAGGAGATGAAGTGATTAATCAAGACCTGAAGTCAAATAATATGCAATAATCTTATCGGTTAGACCTTAATTAACTTTGAATTCCAACTTATACTTTAAAATAAAACGTGTTCAGATACACAAACAAACAATCAATTTCCTTTCTCGTCTGTTTTTGTTTTATTCTCATGTAATATATATATATATATATATATCGTGAATTAGAACGCATCATGCAAGAGAACTCCAGTTTTGGAAGCCATATATTGAAAACCATACGATGGATAATGATGAAGAGATTAGCTCCTAGTGATAGATTATAAATAATTACTCAAATTAAAATTGACGAAATGTATATGACTATACTCATAATTATTTAGTGAAAACTTTTGAGGGGCTTAATCGAACACTACTGTTGCTTGGTTAGTTGGAACCTTAGCAATTTACTGCCTCAATGCTGGTAAAAGTTTAGGTTATTACTTGTAATTTCTGGTAAACTTAATTTAATTTGATATTAGATGGTGTAATAATGAGTCAAACGTTTTTTTTTTCCCCTTCTATTTTATCCTTTACCCAATAAGAGGAACTCACATATCCATCGTACCTTGAAAGGGTTGAACTCGTAACCTCTTGTTTAAGTCAAAACTTAAGAAAGTGTTTGGTGTTATTAGTTGAGTTCGACGACTCTAACATGATCAAACGTATTTAATTAAAGCTAGTTTGAATCTATGAGCAAGTCATCTCATCACTTATATAACGCAACTATGTTATTAATGAATGTTTTAGGTATATAAGAAGTAGTTCAATTTGTAACTCATTGTGCTCCCTAGGTTTTGACATTCTATAGTTGGATAAATGGCCTAATTAATTACATAAAACACGGTATTCTGGTTTCATTTAATCTTAGGTATATATTTTTATGGCATGGAACTTTCATCAAATGGTGTCAATTTGCCGCTGCCTGCGCAGTCCAATCCTCAATATCTATTGATAGATCTGAATAATTTTTAAAGAATAAAATAAGAAAGGAGATGCATTATTTAAAAACATATTGTATAATATATGCAGTCCAATCCCTGGAGTTTTTGACATTTTGCTTTCTTTTTAGGTCAGTAAATTTATTTTTAGTTTGAGTTTTGTTATGCCTTCTGCCACCTTTGTTAGCAAGTTACAATAGTTGAGTTTGTCAGTTGGTTGCATTGGTAATTAATCTCAATAGCATGTGTGCTCCACTAAGTTGGCCTCTTCTTGTTGACTGTAACACTTGCCAAAAAGTTATGCCATACCATATTTTGAAAACCAGATCGGACCGGTCAGAAACCGACCAATCAGTGGTCTGATTGTTTCAATCCAGTAGTTAGCCCTGGTTCAACCGATTTTTTTTAAAAATATTTTATTCAGAATTTCATATAAATAACCCTGAAATCTTCACTTTCTCATTGGTCTAGCCCCAAGTTAGCCTCGATTTGACTCCAATCTAACCCACTGACTCTTGATCTAGTAACATGGCCGATTTAGTAGCCAGATCGGGTTTCAGAACCTTAATGCTATATATATATATATATATATATTTGTTCCATATATTAGGGGTGTTCAAATCCCGGGACAGGACCGGGATCACCCATTCCCGGTTCTCATCTCGGGGGGTGACCGGGACTGGGATGTCATTCCCGGTCCCGGTCCCAGGAAATTTCTGGGACAACCGGGACCGGGATTGGGAATTCCCGGTTTTAATAATATAATTATATTAGTTAAATTTTTTATAATCTAGTGTTTAAAGTGATTATTTAACACCTAATAAGGTCATAAAAATCACACAAATTGAGCTAGAATTGAAGAATAACATATTATTATTAATATTATTATCACTTTCATCATTTTTGTTATTATCTTTATACATTATATAGTTAGGATTTATATCACGATATATACGATTTAACTCTAACTAAATATGTGATATACATTTTATCAAATGATAACTTAATTTATGGGGTAAAAAATACAAAAATAAAATAATAACTTATTTTTTAAGGAAAAAAAAACCGGGACCAGGAATTCTCGGGATCACAAGGTGTGATCTCGGTCCCGGTTTTTCCGGTCCTGGTCCAGGCCGGGACGGGAAATTCCCGGGATACTTTGAACAACCCTACCATATATGGATCCTCCCAGGCTTTGTGGATACTTTTAAATATAACATTGTGTTGTCAATTTTCAAGTTGATGTGTTATCTTATGATGGAGGCTTGCGAACTTTTTTACTAATTGCTTTTCTTTTGGTTTTCAGTGTTTACATATGCTTATGGAATTTTACACTGCATTTTCGCAGTTTCTCTTTCACCCTCTTTGGGTATGTATTCTTCATCTTCAGAGTGGTTTTCCATGAGTTATCATGCTTCTGCTTCTTCGTACACTATTAGCTTATATCATCAGGTGGCTGGGCAACATAACTTTGGAGACTTACATCTCACAGTTCCCTATCTGGTTGAAGAATGATCAGATTGGTGATTGAGGAAAATAACAAGGAGAACATATATTAGTGAAAGAATTGTTTTGCAGTCCCAAAGGATTTGGCTGATCATTCGCTATTTGTGCACACGTCAAACATGCCTAATTTCTTTGACCCACAAAGGGGTTTATGGTAAAACATTATATTAATGAGTACAATATGATGAAGTAAAGTCTAATTTCTTAAGCTGCATATACAGCATCACAGTCATACTATGGAAATGGAAATGTTGGTTCTCTCAGGTGCTAAGGGGGTGATGCACACATATTACGATTGTTCTTACAAGTAAAGAGAGAGAGATACATGTAGGCAAGTGCTGGGAATTCATTTTGTTTGTTTCCAAGAAATTCAAGATTTAGTTACTAGCTTATATTCTGCAGTACCTCATTTGTGATGGTAAAGGAAATATGTATTTTTATTTGGCAAGTGTTCATCTTTGTCACAACAGTTGCACTACTGTTTCAACGAAGAGGAGGGAGAGCAGAGGATAGTAAAGTCATTTTATAAATAAAATCTAAAATTGGGTTTACTACATAATCAGGGAATAAGATTTTATAGTTAGAAACCCCACCTCCTCTAGGTTATTATCGTGTTTGTATACTCAGGACTCGAACACAAGACCAATGGTTAAGTTGGAACTACCACAACCCATTGATTGAAATGGTTGGGGGTTAAATGGGGGATATATATATATATTTTTTAAAATTTTGCTGGGAAAGAATTTGATAAGAAATAATAATAAAAAATATTTGATCAATTAATTCATGCAAAAACAAGTCGTGGATGAGTAGAGTAAGGGGGTGAAAGATGGAATCAGTTTCCCTGCTCATCCAAGATCTGAGTCATCCAGATTTTTTTTTTTTTTTACTTTTTATGTTTTTTTAAAAAATTGTTTTAATGGATACAGAACCTAAAATAAAGATAATTTTTTAACTAACATTTTTTCAAAAGATAATTTTTTTATTAAAAAATCCCCAATTAAAAAAGATTAAATCTAAACCGTCTAGATCAAATCTAGATGATCCAGAAGGGGGATGAGCAGGGAAACGGTTCCGGTGAAAGATCATAATTAAAAACGAGTACATGATTAACCAGGTGCAAGGGGTGGAGCGGTTGGGCTCCTCCTCCCTTAACCAAGGGTCTTGAGTTCGAGACTTGGGAATGGAAAATTGTCACTGGCCAGACTTCCCCACCTATAGGGTGCCTATCACGGGTCGAACAGATTAGTCTGGGGCCGTTGATATGCCTGAAAGATGGCTTGCCCTGGGATACCGTGCTCACGCAAAAAAAAAAAAAAAAAAAAAAAACGAGTACATGATTACCTGGGCAGAGTAACCATTTTGAGAGGTTGTTATCTTAAAAGATTGACATAGAACCTAGTGTACTACCACAAGCCGATAATATTTGTACTACAAATTAGTTCAGTACAAACATATAGTTGGTCTAATAGTATAAGGTCTTGTTAGACCTCTTAAGTTCTTAAGTTCGAATCCCAAAAGAAACACTTGTGTTGGGAGAGCTAATCACGAACTCCGAACCGAATACCAGATGATAATATAAAAAAAAAAAATTTATTCAGTATATAAGTTATCTCTTCAAAATATTACATCATATCCAAGTACTGCTGTAAAAATAAGGAAAATAAATAGATGAGATGGGGGGATAAAGAAAGATAAGAGAAAATTGTAGAGATGAAGAGTGAAAAAGAACTCTAATTCATATAACATTTCCATGTATATCCAACTCTTTGCGTTGAGCCTCTATTTATCGACCTCAAACCCTTATAAGAGTTATAATGTCATAAACAAAAGAATTAATTTACATTATGATACAATATGAAACCATTGAAGGTTATGGCTATTATTCACAAAGTGAAATCCCAAGAGTGAGGGATTATGGACATTCACCCACAAAAAGGATAAAAAGTTTGTGAAGGAAAAAGAATACATAATACATATTTAAAGCTGTCTCGTCAAAAACCTTATCAAAATGAGCATTGAATTCAATGGAGTCTAAAAGAATGAATTGAATTCAAGCTTGAAATTTAAAAAGTCATGTGTATGACAAAAGGCAGATCAACCAAAATGAGACTCACTTTGATTCCCTTTGGCTCTTACGCATGATTCATAATAGTTTCATAGAATTATCACATCAAACCTCTCAATTTCATAGTATCCATAGTGATATGTTTGAATGGTCAAAGAGGTTTCTGGATGTTCAAAATGAATTAGTTCTGATTTTTCTACTTATCAATATATTATATACAGTTAATTATTAACATTAACTTAGATATGTCAGAGATTAGTATCAGTCCATATTGTTAACAAGTCAATAATGGTAATTGAATGTGAATTTACGAGTAATGAATAAAGATAATCGGACGAGATTCATATATAACTAAAAACTGAGTAAAAGGCAAGTGAAGATAATTTACGGTGATTCACTTTGATCACAAAAAAGTTGACTGGGAGATTTTTTTTTCTGTTTAAGAATTTGATGAGTTTTAATTGCCGAAATAATTCAGGCAAAAATAATAAGGCGAGATCGAGTAGAGTACGTAGGGGTGAAAAATCATAATTAAAAACTCAGTATACTAGCACAAGCCGATAATATTTGTACTACATATTAGATCATTTATGAAAATTTAACCATTAAATAATTGTAAGGGATCATTGTGCTTTGGATGCATATATAAAATGGGTATTGCCACTCTGTCGATCACTATAATTACCAGGAATATTAATAATAATATACAAGGAAAAAGTATTCGGTAGGGAAAAGCAATATGAGTGACCTGACTCAGTTTCTTTCCAAGATAGTGTTAGGTGTAGACGCATACCAATTTACGAGATCCTTCTATAAAAGCCTTAACGGGATCCAAAAAAAAAAGAGGTCGGGGCATCCGCCTAAGAGTGTCCCCAACGCTGCTTGAGATGTTCTGAATCGCAGGTGTTCTCCTCCACCTCCTCCTGCACAACAGTAACAACATACCATTAATTCCAATTACTCCATCATTTTTTTGTTCTACTCAATCACCAAGTCATAAGTATACATAACGGGATTTAATTAACATTATATGTATGTATGTATGTATGTATGTATGTATATATATATATGGGTGTTTCAGAGGATCGGATCGGAGGACCTTATTTCTGAGGCTGGCGCTGAAATTAGTTCAGGCTCCGCATAACTGGTTGTGAGCGTCCTGTTTTCTGATGAAACTTGATCTTGCTCTCTTGGTTCCTGCAACGAACATATATAATGGAAACCCTTAATTACCGCAACACTCAAAACTATAATAACATTATTCATATTGGATTTGACCACCTACATTTACATCTGTGAAAGACATCGATGAAGGATCTTCCTCTTGTTCATCCCAATCTAATATGCTCAAAATTCTTTCCTCTGAAACTGAAACTTGTCCATAATTGCTTGGGGAATATTGATGCGTCTGTATGAATAAGTAATAGATTAAAACGTGTTCACTCATACATGTAATATGAGACTAGACAAGTATATAATATATCAGGAAACCGAGAATATACATGTACATTCTGTCCGGAAAAAAAAAACAAGAATATACATGTACTTTCCGATGAGGTCACTTACATGTTCAGTCATCCCTAGCGTATTTTGCCAATTGTTGGTAGATGATGACGGTCTTAGCCCTGAAACTTCTCCGCTCCCTGGAGAATCATGCCTCTGCAAAATACAAGAGCCCACAAGCATAAAATAAATACGTGCTAGTTCAGTTCCTTGAATATGTTGCTGCAAATTAGAACTCAATTAATAAGACTTTCAAGATTGTCCACTTCTATTACAGTTGGATTTAGAGGAAAATCTTCTTCGCCATTTGAACTGCCGCAACCAAGCCCTGCTCCGGATTCTGAGAAGTGGCGAAGAGCAAAGACGACCAAGCAGAAAAGTACAGCAACCGGTGTGAGTTTCAAGTTAGTTTTGCAGAGCTGCTCGACAAACAATGAGAGGAAAAAAAGTGAAAAAACCACTTTCAAATCCAAGCTCAGACTTCCTTGACGAGAACAGAGACATCAACGCAAATGAACCATACGAGATAATGCTCAATGCATCCGATTTTCCAGACACGAATTTGTCAAGCAGGACGGAGATCACACACATGACAACAAATATTAGAGGTCCCACAACACCTCGGTATTTCTCTGGAACTCCAAATCTCTTGATCCGCCAGATGAGGTACAACATAACTGAACTCATCAATACATAAAGGAGGAGACCGCCGATACCCAACTTTCCGAATGATATTTTGTAGGTGGAGCTGAGACCAAAGCAAACCAGGCCATTTACGGCTGACACACCTCCCACAAATTTCCAGATTGTGCATTCATTTATAAGATCGCTCATTCTGGTCTTTTCCAGGTACCACAAACAGCCTAAACTTGGAGAAAAAACAACACTGGCTAATTAAGCCCAGCTAAAGCATAATAGAGGATCAAAAATGGGAAAAAGATCAAATGCATTTAATTCCTCGCGAATAATGGTTCAAATTCCAAAAGCATAGTATGTCCTCAGATTTCTCCGTTACGGGCCAAAGCGGAAAAAAAAAATCATCAAAATACTAACCTCAAACAAATTAAATGCCCCCTCCCTGGACAATGCCCAGAATCGTCGCAAGCACACGATGATCATAGATCGGAATAAGGCTTTTGGGATTGACGTGAAGACTAACTTTTTTTTTTTTGCTATAAACGCGGAGACAAATATGAGAAAGTGACTGGTAAAGGAAAAAACTTTTTGACTGAGAGGTAGCAGAACGCCGAAAGTATAACAAGGGGACTAATATTTAAATGATATTGGCTTTATTGCTGTGATATGCTTAAATCATGCTATTAAATTGATTATTCGGAGGCCGGAGCGTTGCAGGGACACGTAAAAGTTGTCTTTCTCGATTAAAAATTCAAAAGGAGCTTGCATTGTGATCGATGTTCATGGTGAAGCAGTTTTGTGATTTTTCTGCTTATCAACGTTTTATATGGAATGTGTATGTATTATCATGTTCATTTTTACTAGCATTTGTTAACGTGGCTATTATACCTAATTAGGTAAAACTATACGGACTAACAGATTAATTTTCCTTAAATATTAAAACAGCATTTTTTGAGATGATTTTCTGAGTATATGGTAAGATTCTGAGACTCCCCTCTAATTACAGGTGGGATTTCCGTGTAACCGCAGTTCTAATGCATTCAAGGGGATTTTTGTTCAGAGATGATAATCCATGTTCAGAGCATAAGCTTAGGCTTAGACGGGATTTCCTAATTTTACAGTATATTTGTTCTTTCTTAATCATTTGAAGGGTGCGTATAGCAATCATAGTTAACCTATTTTGAGGGAGGAGACGCTGAAAAAGTCCTCAAATACAGGGGACTTCAGCATTGCCAGAGAATTCTTAAAGTTAAAATAGATACTCGTTTTAATCCTTAATATAAGACATATTTACTTAATTTGATAAGGTTAAGAAATTTAGTTAATATGACATATATTTTATAAAACACCATAATGATTATCTTCCTTAATATTTCTTCATTCTTTTTTCTCCTTGATTATTATTGAGGGAACATCAATAATGGTAAATTAAGAAAAGATTGACACATACGAAAACTTTGTTTTATATTTAGAAGCAACATTAACTCCCAAAATATGTCATATATTAAAGATTGGAGGGAGGATTATATAATTAAAGATATCTTTTTTTTTTTGCCAGTATATAATTAAAGATATCAATCAACACAAATATTATATGTTTTAAATTATATGGTTCTGGGAATATATTCTTAAATAAAGAGGCGATCAGAATAAAGCAATGAAAGATCACATTTTTATCTCTTAAAATCACGTCCCCACAACATATCTTCTTCTTGATTAATCTTAATCTTAAGTGCCTTAGCCATTTAAGCAGACGAAGCATATATATATATATATATATATATCCACACTGGAAAATCCCATTTTCATATCTTAAAATTAAGCAACGAAAGCACTGGGAATGGGTTAGAGGGAGGGGTGACGGCTAAGATTAGAATCTAATTGCACAAATTGACTGATATCAGAGCATGGAAATAGACAAAGCTTCACTACTGCATCTTATCACACTTATGATTTGCTCTTTGCTCTTGTTTCTTTTTTCTTCTTAGTAATAGGTTGCACTGATGGCGTTTGGAGCTTCGGCAATTTGGCAATTGTAGTCCTGGGTCTTTATTAAGATCCATAAAAATTCAATTTTTCTGGCAAAATACTTTAAAAAATATGTGTAAACGATTATTATTCAGCGATATATATGTTTGATTGGTCAAAGAGGTTGCTGGATGTTCAAAATGAATCAGTTCTTGAGTTTTCTACTTATCAATATATTATGTACAGTTAAGTATTAACATTAATTTAGGTACGTTGGAGGTTAGTATCAGTACATACTGTTAACAAGTCAATGGTGAATGAATGTGAATTTACAAGTAATGAATATAAAGATAATCGGACGGCCACCACAACGCTCTACTACGGATTTTGAGAAGTGACGAAACTGCCCAAATTACTTGCACGTTCTGAATTTATGGGGGATTATTCAAGGGAAAATTCCAGAAAAATACATCAAAAATAGGAAAATTCTTAATCAGTGCTGCGAATTTCAAAATTCTGGATCAATACGTTGTCAATACGGATGAATAGTGCGAGGGGCGCCAAAAGATGATTTTTCCCTTCAGTCCTCATTCTCACCACTTCAGAATAACAACACGCTGCTCTTAATTAACAACTCTGGTTTCTTGATTAACAACTCCCATTTCTTGCTTCACAACTTCATAATTTAAGTTTCAAGGCCAATAACAACGGCTCTTTCTTTATTAACAACATGCGGTTCTTAATTAATAACTCCGTACACTAGTACAGAAAAGGGTTTTTAGACCGGAACATTTAAACCGGTTATATCGAATAAGGTCTTAAAAATATGACCGGTGGCATTTTTGTAATTATGATGAAATATTAAGACCGGTTATATTTATAACCGGTCTTAAAAATACCTTTAAGACCGGTTATATTTAAAACCGGTCTTAAAACTAATTTTAAGACCGGTTGTAATAAAAACCGGCCTTAAAATATATACAATTAAAAAAATAAATACATGTAATATATTTTCTAGACCGGTTCTAAATATAACCGGTCTAGAAAATGTTATCTGAATTAAAGACAATTAAAAAAATAAAATAGTTATTATTTTTAAGACCGGGTGTATATAAAAACCGGTCTTAAATATTAAAAAGTTAAGACCGGTTATTAAATTAATAACCGGTCTTAAAAAGTTTATATTTTTAAGACCGGTTATATATTAATAACCGGTCTTAAATATTCATTTTAAGACCGGTTTCTAATTAAAACTGGTCTTAAATATTGATTTTAAGACCGATTGTTAATTACAACCGGTCTTAAAACTGACCTGGATTTCAAAACGCGCCTAATTTTAGCTCTAAAATTTCATTTCAAGACTCAAGCACATCAGCGAAACCTCTACGTCTATTCACGGTAGCTCCTCCTTTCCCCTTCTCTCCTCCGTCCTTAACTTCTCCGTCGTCAGCCAAGATTTACGGTTGAATACATTATCGTAAGGCTATCGTCGTTTGTTCCCTCTGATTGGTTTCGTTCTCAACCTCGTTTTTATTGTCAAGTTTGTGTTTCAGTTGCTAGGCGTTCAATTAAATAAATGGTTTTGTTTTTGGGTATTTCATTGAAATCTCCATTTTCTTTGTTTGATTCTTGCAGCAAGTTGTCAACCCACTTTTCAGAAGCGTCCATTTCCTCCTAAGAAAGACCTTACTCGATTCGTAAAGTGGCCAAAGACTGTTCAAATCCAGAGAAAGAAGAGGATCCTCAATCAAAGATTGAAGGTACCGTTAATTATTCTGAAGAGTTTTATATAATGTATGTGTGTCTGAGGTTAATGTCATTATGCTTCTGTGGACCTGGGTTTTTTTGGTTGTGTATGAGAAGGGTTCAATTTTGGTTTTGTATTGTTGCATGTTCAATATAGTAAAACTCTGGATAAGGTAGTACTGATATTGCTTGATATGAACTTTGGTGTTGCTTTTGAGTCTGCCTCCTAATGCATTTATGTTCAACTTTGTTCAACTTGTGCTGACATTGTTATGGAATGTATAAGGGTAGCTTGATAGGGACCTAAGTGAATAAACTAGATTAGTCTAAATAAGGACTTAAGTGCAAACTCATAATTGTATCAGTTTTGACCTGATAAGAAATTAGAAAGAGAGAATAACAGAAAGTGAGGGAAATAAAGGAAAGTAGAGCATAGAAAGGTTTTTTTAGAATCACCTAATGAACAACTCAGGTCAAAACTGATACAATGGAGGGTGCATTGCAATTAATTATTTGTTCATGTTTGCATAACTTGAGAATTGCTTTTGAACGATGCCTTACTTTGTAGATAGTGCCGTGTAGCAAAATTTCATTAAACCATCACTAACTATCCTTAAATAGTGTCCTTAAAGTGTTTTTAGACAATGAGTCGTCCTAGTAAGGGTACTCCCGATCCAACTAATTCAAATCAAAGAGAGCCTAGCAATGCTCTTAGCCAGGAACACAGTGAGCCAAGTAACCGGCCTAGACGAAGGGGTAGGAGAGCCACCCGATTGAGAGACATTCCTCTCAATTGGAATACTGGGGAAAAGATTTCGATTGAGTTTGATAGTTATTGGAAACCAATCGGGCCTAATGCCCAACGGTATAGGAGTTTTGTCGGCCTCCTAGTACGCAAAAAGCCTATCATCTTGATAGAGCAATGGAAAAATGTCGATAAAGGTGTGAAGTAACATATTTGGAAAATTATCCAGCTCACTTACGATATTCCTGAGAGTGAAGTCTTGTATGACAAGACAATGACGTATTGTGATGAACGCTGGAGGAAGTTTAAGACAAATCTAGCCAACAATTACGTGCATATCGAGGTGGAAGAAGGTTAGCCTCTTCCTAATCCGTGTGATCAGTATTCTTTTATTGACGAACAGATTTGGCAAGAATTTAGACGGCTTCGAACTACTCCAAAAGTATTGGTGAGTTGACTTATTCTGCAATTGATTTGCTTATGAATTGTGAATTGTCTTTATTGATTTACAATGACTTAATTTTGATTTCTTATTCACAGGAAAAAAGGAAAAAGGCCCAAGAGAGTGGTAGAAAGAATGATTGCCGCCATACAATGTCTCGTGGGGGGTATGCCAAGGCCAAAAAAGACTTGTTGGCAGCCAAACGGAAGAGATTGGAAGAAGCAGCTCAATCCGATATTTTTGTTCATCTTTCTCCACCATCTCCGATATGTCGCAAATAGAAGTGGTTGTTCGCTTACCAAAAGAGGAGCGAGTCTTATACGAGTGAACAATTTCATATAGTCAGTGAGAAAATTGTAAGTATTGTTGTTGACTTATTGTTATTAATTATTTAGTAAACAAATTTTATTACTAACATTTGTCATCTGTATCTTATAGGAGAAGCTTCAAAAAAAAACAAGCTGAGGGATCGTTTAGGTCGGATGGGAGGAATGACATCCTGACTGTAGCAACAGGAAAACCTGAGCATCCCGGCTGTGTTAGGGGGATTGGAGGAGGGGTAGGCATAAGGGATTACTTTGGAGCACCCCCACGCCATTCCTCAAGTAGTATGGTGACTAAGGAGGAGATATAGCGTATATTGGCCACTGTGAGGGCGAAAGCTAGGGCCGAGGTAGAAGCATCATTTGATGTACGATTTGAAAAAATGTTCAGCAAGATGAAGGAGGAATGGATTATCATGACGAGCACAAGACAAGCAGATACCAGTGCTCCCCAGGCTCATTCCCTAAACCCTAAACAGAGCACTAAAGGGAGTTGCATTGGTCAGTCATCAGAGGGTTCTGGAAAATAAATTGGTGAGCCTTGTGACTTGTTTGTGGAAGATCCTCTGAGACGATTGGTTGCACGGGGGAGCATTCACAACTTGGGATCAACTGTCCACCACCAAGAAATAAAGGATGATCAAGTCAGAATGGCAGTTGAAGAGGTGATCGTTGCAGATGCACCTCTCCCTATCCCTGTTGATGACTTCAAGGTTGTAGGTGATGTCATCAACTCTTTCATCTTGTGGCTAAAGAACCTTGTTTCTGATCGAGCTGAGGAATCCTCGCCACCTCCACCTCCCTCCACTCAAGATGTTTCACGGACTCTATTGAATTTCATACAGCAAGTGATTATGATGGCATATGATACGTCCTTTTGAACAAGAGATTGGCCTACTGAGTCAACTGTTGGCAAGTCAGGGGCACAATGCTATCTTGAGAGGGATGATTTAATGTCCCTGGTAGCTCCTTTACAACAGCTTACGATTTCGATTGTCCAGCTCTTTTTGATATAAGTATCTTCTCAAATTAGAAGTTAATATTTTACAAATTACGCCGTTAAACTTTGATTTAATGTCCCTGCTTGAATTATTGTAAGTGCATGCATGGTAGGTTGGTTGACTCTGACAAAACCGATAAATTTGGACTCCTATGCCCAGTTCAACTCTACAACAAAAGGATCACTGCTGCTATCCGACACACATACTTATCGCACAGGCTTAATGAACCTCAATTGAGTGTTTCTTAGCTCCATATTTACATGGGTAAGACACAAATTTATATTTCATACTATACATAACATTTTATATTTGCTTAAAAGTTTTTCCTTTTTTCAGTGATCATTGGCAATTGGCTATTTTGTGCAAGAAGAGTTATTCTGTTATCCTCTTATGCTCCCTCCACCTTAGCAAGCCAACTAGTGAATTGAAGAAGAGCTTGAACTCGTAAGTTTTCTTGCATTATTAATTACCTTTCGCGTGCAAAATTTATGTAATTTGTGTAAAATAAGTAACCTTTTTTATTTTGATGATATAGGGCTATGCAGACATTCCAACACACTGCTTGTGGTAGGCCTATGCGTGAGGTAAAAGACCCTACATGCTTTAATTTTATACTTGTTTTAATGATATCATGTTATTTTTCAGACCCGTAGGCAACCACCGGGGTCCAACTTGTATGGGTTATATATTCTGAGACACATGTATAATATTATTACCCTAGGCACGACAGAACTCACTGAAGAGATAAATGTATATATATTTCAAAAATTTTGTATTACTTTTATTTTTTTAAGTGAATTTAATGTTTTACCTGGCTTTAGTGTTTTAGATGTTTGAACTTACTGACCCCTTTCCAGAAGAAGATATTGAGCACATTCGTAATTGTTGTGCTGAATTCATTTATAAACTTTTACAACAGTGAGTTCTTATAAAGCTGAGGAATTTTTTTGTATATATTCATTTATGAATTGACATGTTGGTTGGTTGAATTCATTTATATTGTTGGTTGCATGATTTGACATGTTTGTTGATTTTAACATGGTTTTTGTATATTTTGATAAATTGACTTGTTGGTTGCATGATATGACATGGTTAAATCCATTTATTCATATATATATATATATATGATAGTTTTAAACAAAATATTATACATGAGGATATATGACATGTTACAAGTTCCCAATTCAATGAGAAGGTTAAAGCAAAAGGAAATGGTAAGTGAAAGCAAACTAAACACCATATGACACTTAATAAGTATGGCATTGGAGGTAGCAATTCAAAGATGCATTCTGGTAACTAACCTAATCACAAACAATTAAAAAAAAATATAACACATTTGAGACCGGTTATAATGATAACCGGTCTTAAAATTAAAACTTTAAGACCAGTTGTATGTGAAACCAGTCTTAAAAATTAAAATATTTAAGACCGGTTGTATGTAAAATCAGTCTTAAAATAACTTTTAAGACCGATTATAATCATAACCGGTCTTAAAAATGTTACATAAATTGCCTTACAAAAGAGTTCTTTTAAGATCGGTGCTCATGAAAATCGGTCTTAAAATTATTGATTTTAGATCAGTTATAAATAGAACCGGTCTTAAAAGTGAGACTTTTAAGATCGGTTACCAAACCGGTCTCAAAAGTGACATACTTTTAAGAACGGCTGTATCAAGACCGAATTCAGAACTGGTCTAAAAAGTCAATTTTAATCGGTCTAAAAAGCCCTTTTTCTTCTAGTGGTATTCTTGATTAACAACTCCAGTTTCATCTTTTTACTTTCACAATAACAACACCGGTCTTGTTATTAACAACACCATATTCTATATTAACAACTCTCATTTCTTGTTTCACAACTTTGTAATTTTAGTTTCAGGGCCAATAACAACACCTTTTTTTTTTATTAACAACACCGTATTTTACATTAACAACACTATATTTTTGAGATGCGAATATGTGGAAGAATAAAGCGGAGTTGTTAATCAAGAATCCGGAATTGTTAATAACAAGACAGGTATTGTTATTATGAAAGTAAAAAGATGAAATGGGAGTTGTTAATCAAGAATACGAAGTTGTTAATCAAGAAACCAGAGTTGTTAATTAAGAGCAGTGTGTTGTTATTCTGAAGTGGCGAGAATGAGGATTGAAGGGCAAAATCGTCTTTTGGTGCCCCCACACTGTTCATCCGTACTGACAGCGGACTGATCTGGAATTTTGGAATTTGTAGCACTGATTAGGGATTTCCCTATTTCGGATGTATTTTTCTGAAATTTTACCATTTTTCAAAGTACAAGAGTAAGTTTTTCACAACTCTTTCTATTTTTTTTTCTTTGCTCGTATTGGGGGAGGTCAAAACGTTGTCATTCAATATTTCTCTTGCCATTCACGAAAAATAAAAACTCATTGGGTCAATTACCAACAACCTGTTGGTCAAAGTGGTAAGCGGTCTCGCCCTCATAAGGAAAAGAAAAGAAGTTTGAATCCTGAAAAATGCACTTATTATGAGAGGTGAAACCATTTGCACTCTGAACCTCAAAAGGAAAACCATTTATATTATAAAACATAACCCATCGGGCCAATTAAAATTAGTGGGTCTATTGACAGTTGTGAATCAAGAATTCAGTTAAAATGTTATCGCACTACAAAAAAACATGAAATTTTTGACAAAATTTTTCCTTGGCAAATGCCGACAAAAATCACTACAAAAAACAAGGAATTTCCGATAGAGTTAAGAGTTTTCGACGGAATGAATTCTGTCAGTAATAATAGCGTGACAAATAAATTTCCAACGGAACTTAGATTCCGTCAGAAATTTCCGACAGAATTTATTTTCGTCGCAATTTCCAATTCAGTCAGAAATTCTGTCGCAAACTTATTTTTTATTTTTTAAATTTAAAAAGCCACTTGGCAACTCAGGCGACCGCCCCTTCATCACTGGTGGCAGCACGTGGCAGCTTTTGCGGTGTCCACCTTGTCGCTGACACCCAGATCCACCATGTGTCGCAACCTCGCTTCACCACGTGTCGCAACCTCTTTATTCCTGGAAATGCAACTCAATTTGCCCCTCCTTTAGTTCGAACTCACGACCATGTCCGTACGTGTGTGATGCCTTACTAGATGGGTTCAACTGCTTTTGCGTTCTATTATTACATAGTTATATATATATATATATATATAATCTTATTATACATAGTCAATTATTTATAAATATATATTTGTTTCTTATATACAAATGCAATAGTAATCTAAATTAATTTTATATATTCTTATAATTTTTAATATAAATTAACTTCAAATTAAAAAATTTTACATCATAAATAAATTTCATATGACTATATTTTTTTCTAATTTCTAAAATTAATTTTTTATTAAAATTAATTAATAACTAATAAATAATTATTAACTAATATTTTTTTACTGATATTAATTAACAACTAATACATTTCATTTTTTATAAATAAATTTTTATACGACCATTTTGCCCCTACAGGAACCAAAACCTATGATTGTAAATTAAAATATTTTAGAAATTCAAAAATAAAAAAAAATAAATTTAAAATTAAACTAAAAATATTAGTTAATAAATAATTTTTTAAAATTAAAATTAAATAAAACAATTATTAATTAAAAATAATAATTTTTAAATTTTCCGATCGAAATTCCGTCAGAAATTTTGTGGCAAAAGACGAAATTTACCACGGAATATTTTCCTTACCAAATTTGAGACAGAAAAAATTCCGTCGGAATTTGCCATCGAAAATTTTTTTGTGGCAAATGCTATCAGAAATTTCATGTTTTTTTATAGTGAATCGGTCAAAAATTTTGTTGGAAAAGTTTCCGACGGAATTTTTTCCATGCCATGAAAAATATTCTGTGGTAAATTCAATATTTTGCCACGGAATTTCCGACGGAATAATTCCGTCACAAAATTCCAATGGAAATTTGAATTCCGTTGCAATTTCCAATTCCATAAAAATTTCATGGCAACATTTAAAAATTATTATTTTTTAAATAATTATTATTTGTTAATTAAATTTAATTTTAAAAAATTATTTTTATAGAATTTATTATTTATTAATTATTAATTATTTTAATTTTAAATTTTTTAATTATTATTTTCTAATTTATAAAATATTTTTAATTTACAATCATAGGTTTTGGTCCCTGTAGGGGAAAAATGGTTATATAAAAATTTATTTATAAAAAATGAAATGTATTAGTTGTTAATTAATATCAGTAAAAAATATTAGTTAATAATTATTTATTAGTTATTAATTAATGTTAATAAAAAATTAATTTTAGAAATTAGAAAAAAATATAGTCATATGAAATTTATTTAAGATGTAAATTTTTTTAATTTGAAGTTACTTTTTATTAAAATTATAAGAATATATAAAATTATTTTATATTATTAATACCTTTATATATAAGAAACAAATTTATATTTATAAATAATTGATTATGTATAATAAGATTATATATATAACTATATAATAATAAAACATAAAACAGTCGATCCCATCCGGTAAGGCATCACGTGCGTAGAAACGAGGTCGTGGGTTCAAACCAAAGGAAGGGCAAGTTGAGTTGCATTTCCAGGAATAAAGAGGTTCCGACACGTGGCGAAGAGAGGTTGCGACCCGTGGCGGATCTGGGCGCCGGCGACAAGGTGGACGCCGCCAAAGCTGCCACGTGTCGCCGCCAAGGATGATGGGGTGGTCACCGGACGGAATCTGAATTCTGTCAAAAAATTGTTTGTCACACTATTATTACTGACGAAATCCATTCTATCAAAAATTCAGTATTTTTTTGTAATGTCATAATTAATCTAAATTTTTTTGGGAGTTGTAGATTAATGAGAAATTTGGTCTAAAAAATTTGATCGCAACCATCAAAGGAGCAAAGGTCCCCCCCGGCGGGCCATGGGAAAAGAACCGACATTGTGCTTTTCAATATGTGAGCGGGCCACGGGAAAAGAACCGACATTGTGCTTTTCAATATGTGAGACAATATGCAGGGATTAGTGTGTTCCACTTCTTCTCTCTCTATCAGTAGAGTTTCTCCTCTCCCTCTCTAAATCTTTCTTGAGGCGGTGAGAGCCTTCTTCCTCACCTTTGTGTGAGCTGCTATTGTGTCTCCCTCCCTGGTGGTCTCCATCGGCGGAGGGAACGTTCATCTTTTTTATTTCTTTTGTGGTGTTATTTGTTTTTTAAGTAATAAACAGATTTGTGGAATCTGATTATAGCACCTCTTGGTTGGATGGTAGCTTGAAAGTTGATAAATTATATCCCAATTTGGTGGCTCGGATTTACGTTTTTGGGGAAAGGATTTTTTGATGGTCAATGTTGCTATATGCTTTACCTCTTAGAGGACCGTTGATAGGTTTGTCCAATGGTGGCGTATCCAGGGCGCTAATGTTGGCCATATGCATCATCAAGAGGCATTGTTCTGTGGGTGGTTGACTGTGAGTTCTCTTCCTACTCCAGTGCCGAATTTGTGCTTCGTGTCTGTGGGTGTTCTGGTTGTATAGATTCTCTCATACTGTTCAAAAACCATTACTGGTGGTTTCTTTGCCTACAAGAGGGTTGAATCATTTAGGATCGTTTCCTTTGAATCAC
Source organism: Inga oerstediana (assembly GCA_963210345.1). NCBI lineage: Eukaryota > Viridiplantae > Streptophyta > Magnoliopsida > Fabales > Fabaceae > Inga > Inga oerstediana. Next base: position 63,950,842 of record OY723408.1, read on the forward strand.
CATATTGCCGGTGACAGCAATTTCTTTTCTGCAGATTTTGGTGAAGAAATAGCACGCTTTTCTAGTGATCTTATCGGTGACTGCCCCCATTAGTTGGGCTATTATTAGGGTTAATGTTGTTATTGTGGTTGGTTAGGATTTATGTTTTGGGCCTTTAGTTTGTTGGCTTTTTTTTATTCTCTTGTTGGACTGTGTTCTTCCCTATTTTTATAGTAATGAAAATATCATTATATCTGTTAAAAAAAATGTGAGACAATATGAAGCGAAAAGTATCAATGAGACTTTAAACATCCAAGTCTAATTAATTATTTAATTTTTGTGTAATATTAAAATGTAATGTATAAATTTATATAGTACATTTTTCGCACCAAATAATTATTAAGTCAATAATATATCATAGTAGTATTAAATTATACTAGTGTTAAATCTAATATATAAATCTTGAAGGATTAAAGTAAAACATTATCACCAATAGCCTAATGGCATGAAAGTTTTTTTGTAAGTGAATTGCAGGTATCCTCCTCCTGCACAAGAGTAACAACATACTCATTAATTCCGATTACTCCATCATTTGTTCTTCTACTCAATCACCAGGTCATAAGAATACATAATGGGATTTAATTAACAATAATTAACATTATATATATATATTTATATAAATATATGGGTGTTTCAGAGAATAGAATCGGATCAGAGGACCTGAGTCCTGAGGCTGCCGCTGAAATTAGTTCAAGCTCTGCATAACTGGTTGTAAGCAAAGGAGAATTATTGTGCTATCCCACATAAGTGACCTATAGTTACTAAAAAGTCCCACAAGTTAGCATCATTGAATTATAAGATCCAATGTAAAAAATGACAACAGGTTATGGTATATTGATAAATGAATTGAAGGGACTTTATTAGTAATTAAATTGCTTATTTATGTAGGGCTGTATAGCAATTCTCTCAAATTGTATACAGAATAACAAGTTGTTCATAGTTTTAAATCATAATATGCTGGATGGGATTTAGAGTTATTTGATTAAACATGTGAGTGAATACTAATGTACATGAATAAAAGTTGCAGGTGATATATATATTTGACCTTGGAAATATATATTTACACTTGTGCCCAACCACACATATTATATCATTGAAGTAAAACAAAGCTGCGCAGTTTTAATTAGGTCAAGGAAAGAGTCTTTGTTATTAATTGGATTTCGAATCAGATCATATCCTGTTATTAGGGTAAACTTTGTATTAAAAATCCTGAGCCTTGTGGTTTAGCATTAATTAATATGTAAGAAATGCTTGTTAAGGAACAATAATTAATGTTATTCACTTTAGCTCAAAGTACGTGAGTGACTAATCATAGTCAACTGACGTTTGTGTGTGGAGGGAGGGAGGGAGGGGGAGAGAGAGAGAGAGAGAGAGAGAGAGAGAGAGATTGAAATAGTGTTGTAGTTGTAGTAAAGCTTCCATCTCTCTCTAAGATATTGCAATTTTGTACGTTAGCATGAGGATCGATATCAAACGACAACTAATCCTATATATTTTCGTCGACAATTCATAGGATTTTTTTAAGCTTTTAGTTTTATTGCTCATTAAATCAATCTTGAAATAACTTATTGTCCAATATCTTCATTAAGAATGTGTATATATATAGTATATTATATCACACACCTTATGTGGAATAAAGAGAATATATAATTATTTTAATGAGGAGATGAGGTGATTAATTAAGACCTGATGTCAAATAATATGCAAGAATCTTATCGGTTAGACCTTAATTAAACAACAAACAATTAATTTCCTTTCTCGTTCTGTTTCTTTTTTCTTCTCATGTAATATATATATATATATATATATATATATATATATCGTGAATTAGAACGCATGCAAGAGAAGTTCAGTTTTGGAAGCCATATATTGAAAAGATATATATAAGCAAGAAATTTGCTTTCGAGTCTTCCTTTCATTTTAGAAGATCTGCCTCTGCCAACATATGAAAACGATACAATGGATAATGATGTAGAGATTAGCCCCTAGTGATAGATTATAAATAATTAATCAAATTAAAATTGACGAAATATATATGAGTGTACTCATAAAAATATAGTGAAAACTTTTGAGGGGCTTAATCGAACACTACTGTTGATTGGTTAATTGAAACCTTAGCAATTTACTGCCTTAATGGTAGTAAAAGTTTAGGTTATTAGTTGTAATTTCTGGTCAACTTAATTTAATTTGATATTAGATGGTGTAATAATGCATCAAACATATTTTTTATTCTATTTTATCCTTCACCCAACAGGAGGAACTCACATATCCATCATACCTTAAAGAGTTGAACTCGCAACATCTTGTTGAAGTCAAAACTTACGAAAGTACTTGGTGGCAGTTGAGCTAAACGACTCTAACATGATCAAACATATTTGATTAAGCTAGTTTGAATCTATGTGCAAGTCATCTCATCACTTATCTAACGCAACTAGGTTATTAATGACAGTTTCAGGTATATAAGATGTAGTTCAATTATAAAGAGAAGAAATGGAGCTATTATATATATATATATATATATATATATATATAAGTAGATGATTTACTTTTACTTAGTTCTTTATTATTGAATTACATAGCATCACTCTCTTGTAATACTTTCTTATAAAAATAGAATCCACGTAAATTGAATCAATTTACGTATCACCAATGAAAATAATTCATTATTGGACTGTATGTACACCATATTTTTAAAGTCTCGTTCATCTATTTCTATTCCGTCATCAACTGCTAGATTTTGATGTGCCTGGGTCTGCATTAATAAATTATTAATTTGAACGGGAATGAATATAAGATAATCATCAAGTGGGAGTTATAATATTAAAGTACCGTGTGATCCTCAAAATAATAGAATGATCCATGCATGCAATGTTAGAGAACACTTGGCTAAGTAGAAACCTGTCCCAAAATCAAGAGGGTCTAACAATTAATATATACATAGGTGTGTACGTGTAGAAGAAGAAGAAGATTGACCCAATTAAGGGCCTGTTTGGGAAAGTGGTAAAAAAGGGAAAAGCCATGGTACACTTTGAAAAATCCACGGTTTCTATATTTCCACCAACTGGTATCGATCATCGACGTTATATATATATATATATTGATGAATAATTTTTTCCATTTTCAATATTAATGACATATATGAACTTCACGCATTTAATCTCTATAGCATGTGTGCTCCACTAAGTTTCAACACTCAACTACGTACATTTTTAGCCTCCAAAATTGGGGGACTCTTGTTGTTGAATGTAATACTTGCCAAAAAGTTATACCATATATTTTTGTACCATATATGGATCCTCCCAGTCTTTGTGGATACTTTTAAATATAACAGTGTGTTGTCAATTTTCAAGTTGATGTGTTATCTTATGAAGGAGGCTTGCGTACTTTTTACTAATTGCTTCTCTTTTGGTTTTCAGTGTTTACATATGCTTGCGGAATTTTACACTGCATTTTCGCAGTTTCTCTTTCAACCTCTTTGCGTATGTATTCTTTATCTTCAGAGTGGTTTTCCACGAGTTATCATGCTTCTGCTTCTTCTTACACTATTTGCTTATATCATCAGGTGGCTGGCCAACATAACTTTGGAGACTTACAATTCACAGTTCCATATCTGGTTGAGGAATGACCGGATTGGTGATTGAGGAAAATAACAATGAGAACATATATTTGTGAAAGAATTGTTTTGCAGTCCCAAAGGATTTGGCTGATCATTCCCTATTTGTGCACACATCAAACATGCCTAATTTCTTGGACCCCTAAAGGGGTTTATGGTAAAACATTAATGAGTACAATATGATGAAATGAAGTCTAATTTCTTAAGCTGCATATACAGCATCACAGTCATACTATGGAAATGGAAGTGTTGGTTCTCTCAGGTGCCAAGGGGTGATGCACACACACATATATAAATGGGATTCTAGTCTAGCAATTTTATCTGAAATCAATTAATTATTTTTACTAAACAATTAACTGGTAAACTGGTAAAAGGGCTGTGTTGATATTCTCAGCTCTAACTGCTTAATGTGAGATGTGAAGAGGGGAATATATGCGATTAAAACTCTACTAGTGTAATAAAAAAAGGTGCCAAGGGTTAATATGTTAAATGATAAAAAAAAATTGATTTACTTATTGCCCATGTAGATAGATTTCTTAATATATCTTTTATAAAATAGGTAAAAGAAAATAATACCGTATGTCTATATGAATCAGAGTTGTGTTCAAAGGTTTTTTTCTGGGTTAGAGCAGTTTTTCTGTCTTGGTGTGTGTGTTTTGGTTGCGTGGAGTTGTCATTCTATCAGAGATAGTTATGTTCCATGGGTGATTAAGCAATAAATTTAAGTAAGACATATTAGGAATGATTTATTCCTTTCAATATAAACCCAACTCCCCGTTAGGTTTTTTTTCAAGGAACCTAACTTCCATTAGTTATTTATATATTATTTATCAACAATGTTTTGTATTATTACAAGATTCAAAATCATACCATTGTATGACCCTATGTTGCACGTAAAATAATAATGAAATATAAGAATTTTTTGGTAATTATAATTAGACACTGTAATATATATTTTTTTGAGCTGATTAGACACTGTAATATATAAAATTTGAGAAATGGCAATATATATTGATATGTTTATATAAAATAAGAGTATATATATTAAAAACAGGTCTGAAACCTAATGAAGAATAAACCAGACACCTACTTATCAGGAGATGGTTGTTGACGAAGGATAATAGATTATGTTAGGTCAGCTTGTATTTGCTTTTGAATTAGTAATGAATTCCAGTTTTCAATCAAAAAAGAATAAACCAGAAAGAGTGATGGGCCACGCAACCAAAATAAGTCACCATTTACAAGATAAACTAAGAGAAATGTCTTTCTAGAAACTATTTAATTTAATTTCACCTGTTTATTTTTATTAAAAAAAATAAGAAGATATGCTGTCTCATATATTGTACAAAGTTTTATTAAGAGATGAGATGTTCTGCATGCCTAAGCCCTAGTGAGTCCCCAAAACCCAACTCATCTAAATTTTAAATAGAGAGAGAGAGAGAGAGAGAGAGAGAGATGAGATGTACTATTTATAACTTGAGAATATGTACAAATGGCAAAGTTACTTCCACTTCAATCGCCTATCGCCCTACTTGGCTTCAATCATGACCTTTTTGGCCTATCACCATGACTAAGATAAGTGAAATTTACTTATGAGACAATGCATCTTAATTACTACCTCTGCCATTTAATATAACAACTAATTAATAAATTTGGGTACATTAAAAAAATTAGTTATATTAGTTATTGGCAACAAATATAGATTAGCTTTTCTAAAATATTCCTTTGGTCCTTAATATAAGACATATTTAGAAAGTTGATCTTGGTCCTAAATATAAGATATGATTTTCATATTTGTTAATATTTTCCTAATTTACCCCCATTAATGCTCCCTCAACAATAATTAATGAGAAAAGGGAATGAAAAAATTAAAGAAGATGAGTAGAATGTTCTAGACAATAAATGTCATATTAACTAATTTAACTAACTTCATTAATCTAATTAAATTAAGTAAATATGTATTATATTAAGGAATGGAGGAGTACCATCTTTTATCATGACTACCCATGAATTGAAACTTTATAAAGTGTGCAATCAATATAGATACTTTGAAAAAAAAAATTATAAATTTTAGAGATACAATGGATTTAGGTGTTATATTTGAAACAAAACCCAATCTTCAACTAGCTCTTATATTAATGACAGAAGGTAGGATCTTTTATTTTTAACTCTACTGTGGAAACATGCATTAAATTTGTTCCCATGCAGTCTTTTTTTTTTTTGGCTCTGCCTAAGTCGCATGCTGTTAGTAGATGACTCTAGTCTCTTTCTCATGCACTATACGGCACTGTTTCTCCACTAAAATGAAGATTTACTTGGTTGTCTACTTGGGAGTAGATTAGAGTTAGGACAAAGGGTTAGGTTTAGATTAGGTTAAATATCTTCACACTTAATGCACCATGCATTTCATGAGGCAAGTGCTCAAAGTTGCATTTTGAACACAAACATTATTTCTCTCTCTTCTCTCCGTAATTCTCTCTTCGTCTAAAACCACATCAACTTCGACATAGAAGAGCCTCGAGAAGTACAAGTAGACATACTGGGGAAGTTAAATGCTTATCTTTGTTACAGAGATAAAGATTTCTGTTCTGAGATCACTGAGGTCAGAGAGAGAGAAAGGAGGATTCTTGATATCCTACATAGGCATTTACTCATATGGAGTCTTCTACTGTGATAAAAACTGAGTACTAAGGTAGCTAGTTGATAGTGGTAGATAAATCATACCTTGTTCTCATGTAACTTGGATCTAAACCTGTAAGAATCGCGAGGAAGACTAAAAAACTAGGCTTTGAAAGCATCATGCTCCTAAAATGTCTATGTAGTTCAGTGACCTTAATATTTCTTCCCTGCAAAGAAATTAGAAAGCTGAATCTGAGAGCTTAACAATCACTTTCTATGTCACCAGTTGTATTTGTTAAGCCACCTATAGCTGTATTAATGTTTTGTAAAGTTTCTCTTGCAGCTCATAGGCACAAAGAAATAGGACCGTTGGATGATGAAACTAATGCTTTCCCAAATCAATCAACAATCAATGGCCAAGAAACAAAAAGATACAATCGTTGGCCCCAAATAACCATATACACAGTAATTGTCCTGTCAGGCCAGTCAGCTGCAACACTCTTAGGAAGATTATACTATGCAAAAGGGGAAAAGAGTAAATGGATGGGATCACTAGTACAGGTAATGGATTTTCCTATTCTTCTTCCTCTTATTACATCTTCTCATCGTCCCCCCTCAAAAACCCCACTTAGAATCCTGAGAAGCAACCTTCTATTCAAAAGCTAGCATTTGTTTATGTCTCTCTTGGAGCTATAAATAGTTACACGTATTCACTTGGCCTCTCGTACCTTCATGCTTCTACCTTGTCTCTCATTTTCTCATCCCAGTCAGCTTTCAATGCTTTCTTCTCCTTCTTCCTCAATTATCTTCACTTCACACCTTACATCATAAACTCTCTAGTCTTCCTCACCATCTCCTCCATCCTCCTTGTTTTTGAAACAGACTCTGCAGCTTCAGATTCTTCCACACAAATCTCCAAAGGAAAACATGTGATCAGATTAATGTGTGCACTTGCTTCAGCAGCTGGGCATGAATTGAATCTTTCCCTTATGCAACTAGCATTCAAGAAGGTTATAAAAATGGAAACTTTCAGAGCAATCATAGATACGATAGTATGTCTATCCATTGTAGCAACCTCTGCAACATTAGTGGGACATTTTGCAAGTGGAGAATAGAAGGAGCTAAAGAGAGAAATGGAAGAGTATGAGATGGGAAGACTTCTTATGTTTTGAACCTGACCTGGACAGCCTTATTATGGTCACTATCTACTATTGGCTCTGTGGGACTGATTTTTTAGGTTTCTTCTCTCTCCTCCAATGCCATAAGTGTTCTGGGTTTGCCTGTTCTATTTTGGCAATCATATTCTTCATGACAAAATGCATGGGCTAAAGGCAATCTCTATGGTGTTAGGTTGTTAGCCGTTTAGGGCTTTGTTTCATATGTCTATCAACAAAAAATGGAAGAAGATAGCAAATCCAACAACGTTACTGAAATAGAAACACCTCACCATCTGATGAGTTAAACAGATGAATAGGGTATATTCTGGATTTTGGGTAAGATCATTGCAGTATTATTAAAACAGTGTTGTGAAAATCACTTGTGTTGTCACCTGGACTACCTCTACCAGCTATTTATCATTGATGATAACAAACCTTGAGATGGGTGTCAAGTTGAAGCTATATCTACTATGAAGCAGGCCAGTTGAGCTGAAGCACATGAATTTGAATGTTTTGAAGTCACCCTTCTGCAATTGAATCAGCCGTTGGCCTATCTGTTCTTGATGGTCCATTTCAGTGTTTATGAAGTAAGAAAAATAGAGACCCAATAATAGAAGTGTGTAAAAGGTTAATTTCCCCTATTTTTAATTATTATTTTATCTCTCTCGCTTTAAAACATTTTATAAATATTTAATTTCAAAATATCCAGGTTTAAAGTCAAATAACCAAGAAATGCAACATTAATTGAATTCAACTAAATAACCAAACTTAAAAATTTCTTAACAAAATCATCAATATCAATAAAAATATAAAAGTTATCACAAGCAATACTACTCATAAATGAATAATAGCTTTATCCTTAAGCTTTAACTCATTGCATGGGTTAGTATGCACAACAAAATTATAGTAGCCTCGAATTCTAATAATCAATATCTTAACTAAATCTAATAAATAAGCCAAGCCATGAACAGTAGCCGCTTCATATTCATTTCCTGTAGCTGTGAACATTGTGGCTAAATGGCTTCCAAATTGCTTATTCTCTCTCATCCCTCTCTTTTGAATTTTGAAATTGCACTTGCCTCCTAATCATATACCCATTGGTTCATTTCATTCTATTGCAAATCATCTCCAGCCTTTAAATGTCTACATTTTCTTCTCTTTGCTGACCCAACGGAATCATATAGAAGTCCCCTGTGGAAGACCAATAGAAGAGGGATCATGGTTAATTTCAATATGTCTCCTCGTTTCAGTCAAGTTCAACATTTTCTCCTTTAACTCTTTCTCCTCTTCATCAATAATTTGTTCCTTAGCTAATAACTACTCTTATTCGGTCCTTGCCTGCTCTATTCTTCCCTGGAACAAAGGAGAATCATGCTGAGGAAATTTATTCATTAGGAAGGTATCAGTCCTGTCAATCCCTTAATATAATCAATCCTCTGTTTAGTTCCAGCAATTAACATATCATCTTCTTCGATATATATACATAAATGTGATGTTGTAAGGAGCAAGACACAACCACTTCTTGACACTTTCTGTGTTCCCCTTTCTAGAGAACGGAATTTATTCATTATGCGCGTATCAAGCTTATCAAGGAATGACACCTAGGTTTTCAAGAAGGCAAGTTATCCCTTCTTAACAACCGTATTAATTTCTCTTACAAAATATATTTTGAATTTATTACCAATACTTTAGCGTGCATTGTATGGAATGCAGTATAGAAGTAAAAGAACAAGAGCTAATCTACCAGTCAACAAGTTATCAATCCCCAAAAGAAAGTTGTCATGCCTGATTTTAATCACATGTTAAATGCTAGATCGAAGGCACATATCCATGCTCCCGGAGAAGCGCAGTCAATGAATTTAGGCTATCACGGATGAAGTCAGTTTTGGGATGGTTCCTATCACCTATTACAAAAAAATGCACACCATCTGTGAGCTCAATCCAGCTATACCCAGATGTCTTCTTCACATTTTCTTGCCTCATTGTATGTCTCACCTCAGATACTTCCTCATATCGACCAGTAACTCTATAGACATTTGACATCAATATATAATTTCCAGAGTGCCCTAGATCAATTTCAATCACCTTCATTGTAGCAATCTTAGAAAGGTCTGTATTCTTGTGGAGATGGCATGCTGCTAACAAAGCCTCCAGCCCATAGGATTAGCCTTAATGGGCATTGTTAGCACTAAATCATAAGCTTCCTGGAGCTGGCCTGCTCGACCAAGCATGTCAATCACACAATTGTAGTGCTCAATGTTCGGAGAAACATCATATTTTGATTCCATTTCTGCCAAAATTTCCCGCCCCTTCTTCACCATGCCAACATGACTGCATGCAGACAACAAACCAACAAAAGTGATTTCACCAGGAGCCAATTGAGTCTGACACAAACGAGAAAAAAATTCTAATGCTTAATTGCCATAACCATGCATTCCATAACCCATGATCATAATGTTCCATGATGCCACATCCTTCACCCTCATATTATTAAAAACCAAGTGTACATATTCATATCACCACACTTTGCATACATGTCTATCACAACATTGTTTACTCGACTATCATCTTTACCAAAACCATTAACAATCATATGCCAGTGTATCTCCCTACCATGTACTAATGCTGCAAGGTGCAAGAAAGCAAGCAGTACATTTGTAATTGTAACTAAGTCAAGTTTAACTAATTCACTGAGCATCATGCTGAAAACCGTCAAATTTCCATAATGATCACCACAGTATTCATGAATTGATAACATTGAGTTCCATGAAAAGATATCCTTCTCATCTATAGCCTCAAAAATGTTCAAGGCATCAATCAAGCACCTGCACTTTCCATACATGTCAATTAGTGCATTAGCAACAGCAACAACCAAATCATAGCCTATTTTAATAACAAATCCATGAACAGGTCTACCATTGTCAAAGTCTCCTGTCATGGCAAAGATGGATAAGACACCGGTAATCGTGTATCTATTTGGAATAACTCCGTGTAGGAACATCAACCTAAACACCTCTAGAGCCTCATCAAACCGCGCAATCTATGTATACCTATTGACCATTAAGTTCCAAAGCACCACGTCTCTAACAGTCAATTCATTAAACACCTTGTGAGCTTCCTCCATCAACCTAAATTTCAAGTATTAACTAAAGCACTGCCAACAAATACGTCCAATTCTAGTCTAAGTTTAAACAACAACCCATGAATCTTCTTAACCTCAAAAGCATCCATAGCATCACCATATGATCTAATGACATACGAAAACGTAAATTTATCTGGCAAAATGCCCACACATCGTATTTGCTTATAAACCTCAAACGCGTCATGGGCAAACCCATTAGCAATAAAATCAGAAATGATTGTATTGTACGCCTAAACATTCTTATCATCCAGGGTCGAGTAATTGAAGACCATCAGGGCGTAGTTCATGACACTGCATTTAGAGTACATGTTGATGAAGCTGGTGACAGAGAGTGAGGAATGGAGGAATCCATTCTTGAGTATGTAGGAATGGATTTCTTTACCTTTGAAGAGGTTGCTACGGAGAGCACAAGCTTGGAGAGAGGAAATGCAGATAGTGAGGTCATAATAAGGTTGGGGGTGAAGTGAATCGAAGGTGGGTGAAGTAGAGAAATAGAGAAACAATCGAGGTTGTTTGTAGAGTAAAACTCTGAAGATTGTTCTCCTTGTATTCATCTAACTGAAAAGAAACCGTTTGGCAAACTTCACAATTTGGAACTTCACTCGGCTTCCCCCGATTCTCAATGTTCAAAATCAGTAGTTGGGTCGATCCAGCATAGGAGCTTGCTTTTCATCTTTAGCCCTCCATTCCTCTCTGCACGAGGGGAGAAGCAGGTAAAATTGAAAAAAATTAAAAGGTAAATGCACAACACACTTGTGTAGTAATCAGAAAGCACTCACAGAAACAACCTAAAAGCAAAGCCATGTAATTAGCTGGGTTGATGGAACTCCAAAACTCACGACTGAAACATAGTTGCATTTCAAGTTCATGAGTATTGTGAGCCAACTAATTAAGGAAACATTAAATGAGAAGAAAATAGGAGATAAACTATAGCAAGCATATGGCCCCGTAATGCTTAAATTGTTGAAAGATATCCTTGTAACACATGTCAAGTAAAATAGGGAAGAGATCATTAAGCAATTCATATATTTGACAAACTAAAATATTATGTAGAAGAGAATCAAATTCCTTTTGCAATAGTATAATTCATCTAATTCAGTTTCATAATTTTTATGTTCCTCGGCATGAACATGAAGCAAGATCAAAAACACATCAATCAACTACGAACAAATAAAGTAATTTTGTGAGTATGATCATATATCTTAACCATGGAAAGAAAAGAAAATAATGTATAGTGCATACGCATCACCAGCCAAACAAGAACTTTATGCTGACTCCAAGGATGGAATGTCTGATGAACAATGAATGTAGAAGGCCGTCTAAATCTTGCATTTGATGTAACTTGTGATGGATGTACTGCAACCCCCTCCGTAATTATATATGAAATACATGGTTAAAATGAATCAGAGACCAACGATTAGCAAAACTTATTTTCAAACCCATATACACGATAAGGTTTTCACAAATACTTTTCGAAATCCAAACAACCTGGTCTCATATTCACATTTTGAATATAATTACACACAGCGCAGCTAATTACATTTATATATCAAAGCACACAATATAATTCCCGGCTAACCCGAGGTTCATACCTTTACTAAGGATTTATAAAGGCCCATTAAGGGGATTACAGAATATCCTTTCAAATACACATCCAAATATACATCCCAAATACATATCTGAAATATATACAATAATCCTAACCAACATTCATAACCAACTACCAAATCAAATATCCATAGAGGGTCTTCGCCGCCCCTGGTTGCTTGTCCCCTCCTCGAGCCTCTTACCCTATCTAAATTGTTGGTAGGGGAGGGTGAGATTCGAGAGAATCTCAGTAGGAAAATAATACTAATATGCATGCAAGATAAGTGTTTAATGCATGACATGCTTCCATTGCATAACTCATGCTCACACAATAACATATCTGCAAGCTCAATGTTTTAAACAACATACTTATGACCATAGCATAAACAGAAACAGAGTTTCAATCATTCATATATGTTTCACATAATCAAGCAAAGCAATAAAATGCATCAATGCACCAACACAAATATCAAATACATGCAGGAGAGGTAAGTTCCCTACCTTAACCTTTTTCGCCTCGAAACGTGTGCCTCGTAACGCGTGCCAACATCTTGGGCCCCATATTCGATCCTACAATGCAAAAGTTACCGTTCAGACACTTCTATAGTGTTTATAGGGGTTATATGGGTCTATTATGAAAATTTACCAAAATGCCCTCAGGGACCTGGCCCGGCCCCGCCGTACCCGGTCCACTGTACTTTTCTCGAAATTTTGACATGGGCTATTCTGACATATTTTCACCCAAGAAATCCATTTCTGGACTTGGAATTATCAAATTCAATGTCAAATTATTAAATTACCCTTGATAGCCCTACTTTAAGGGTTTTATGGGCGTTTTCGTAATTATGTTTTTTCGGCCTTTTCTGAAAAAGTGACCAATTGTAAGCCCACCTAATTTTTCATCCTGAACTCAATGGAACCATCAAATCATTGAAAACCAACTCTAAGGCCCATTTTCAGCCCTGACCGAAATATATGGATTTTTCGGGGAAAATCGGGGTTTTGCGATTTCGGCTTTGTAAACACATTCTTTTTTATTTCTAACCAACTTATTGACTATTCCATTAGGTTATAACTACCACTTAATACCAATTTGGGCAGTATAACACCTAGGCATACACATTTCCAAAATTTAAAACCAATGATAATCCGGTGAAATTTCACCAATTAAATTGTCCACAACAGCTAGAATAGTCAATATACAAAGGTTTGGAAATTATCTCAAGCTCCTTCTGGCTTTTCCTTTTATGATTGAACCCTAACCCTTCTTACCACTGAAATTCAAGCTTTCAACACCTTAAATAACATAGAAGAGAAGCTTAGGAGTAGAGTTATACGCATTAAGAGCTAAATCGTCGAAGAAAACGGCTTACCTCGTGAGTTTTCTTCCCTTTCTCTCTCTAGAATTTCTCAACATTTTTCCCTCTTTCAGCTGGAGTAATATGTAGGTTTTGAGCATATGAGGAGGAAGGTGATGTTTTATTATGCTTATGTCATATATACTTCCATTATCTATTTTCCAAAAATACAAATTTTGCCTTTATGTACATAAATCCCTATATACATGTAATCTTGTCCATCAAGCCCAACAACATGCAACTAATATTCCTTCTCTTGGCCCATCAAAATGACGTCCTAAGAGTCCCTTAAATCAGCAAAAATGGGCTGATGTATTTATCCCAAAATTACCATGTTGCCATTACAAAATTTCCCCATTTTCGGATTTGTTTGAATTCTGGCAGATTTTCTGTCCTGACTTTGAAAAATCATAACTGATTCTAGAAAAATCAAAGTGGAGTGATTCCAAAGGCTATTGAACCCTTATTAAGTATAGTTTCAAGAAAAAATATAGCCTTTTGCTATTTAGAAGCACATCATTCACAGATTTTTAATCTTTACATGTTGTTCCAGAAATTTCAGTTTTTCTGTGCTTAATTCAAAAATTCATAACTTTTTGTATATAGCTCTAATTAAGTAATATGACCTATCAAATTAAAGCTTAGGATGTCTACTTTCATCCTGTAAAATTTCATAATTTTTGATCATCAATTTTTCATACAAATCACATGACAAGCTTACTACCTTATAGGCGATTTCACCAAAAACATAATTACTTTCTCCAAAATTCACCATTTTACTTTCTTTAATACCCCAAAGATATAAGAATCATTAGGGAATAAATTTGGACTCCTGCTAAACTAGGGCTTAACAGTCCATTTATTCCATGCTTATTCTTTAGCCTTAAATCTCAAAATTTGGGGTATTACATGTACCCTTGACAATTTGACAAAAATGGAACATCAGTATGAAGGTTTCAATTAATGCATCAAATAGCATAAAGCCATAAACAAATACATTTTCAATTACAAAACTTCTAATTGAAAATATTTTGAGGAAATTTATGTCAGTTATCACAAAGTATTTCAACAAAATAGTATTATGGAAGGTGGAATTGAAAGCATTGGTTCATATACAAACTGATTTAGTGAAGCAGTAAAATTTTCCAAATCTTACTTTGAGAGCAATCAACCGAGGGAGACATAGATGAGAGACCACGTGGACTGCGAACAAAAGACGATGGCGACCCACAAAGATGACGAATTTCTGGTGACCGAGCAGTCGAGCACGGTGAGTCAAAGTTTGGGACTCCGTTAGAATGCCTTACACCTTTCCACTACTCATAACCTACGGAGCCACAAATAAGATGCCACCTTCAGTGAGACCAGAACCTTGACTGGCGATGATGAGAGAAGGGCGAAGATCGGCGAAGATGTGTAATGAATATGGTGAAGTTGTGATCGAAGCAAATGAGAGAGATCAGTGAAAGATCCCCAAAGCCCTACGGTTATTTGATTCTATTCTTTGTTTTTTGTTTTCAAAAATTTTTTAAAACAAGTTTTAGAAACAAAAGAACAAAAAGAAATTTGTTTGGATGAGTGTTATTGAAAATAAGTTTTGGAAATAAAAAAACTTGTTTGGATACCTGTTTTTTAAAAACAAGTTTTTTTATTTTTTATATAATTTATATTATGTTTTTATAATTACTTATTATATTAATAAAATAGTTTTATCAATAACATTTTGACTATTTACAAGACAAATAAGGCATTCCCAATAACAGGTGTGATATTTACAAGACAAATAAGTGAAATGAAAAGAACATCAAGGCCATTTACTATAATACGCAAGAGAAAGCACATTCAAACACAAACTATGAAAAAATATGAAAAACATGAGCCACTGGTTTTAAGTCATCATCACTGCAAGTTATCATTTAGACACAACCAACTAGAAGCAACCAGATTAAATATATACAACAAAGTCCAAAAACTTCAACACTTCAAAGCCTCAAAAACTTCACTGCAAGTAACAATTGAAAGAAACCCAAAAGATCAATAGAGTCAATAACTTGAGGATTAACCTTGAACATCAGTTTCATATCCCTAGTCTTCTTCCATCCCTTGACAGAGACGTTTCAGCAGTACTCTCTAATGAATATACAAACATGTGGTATTAACGCTTATAAAAATCTCTTTAATTATCCCCATATTATCTCCTCTTGTCTAGTTTTATTGATCACATTCATTGAAATCAATTATGTCCTCTTTCCATCTTCATGATCTTCAATTCACAAGTTAGATATTCTTCTCTCCTTTTCCAATTTTTGTTTTAATTTTTAAAAGTCACTTACAATGAACATTTAAGTATATATACAAAATATGTAAAATCAGAATCATGCAAAGTCAACCAAAACAATGATCAAAAATCAAACAAAATAAGACTTTGAACCTTAACAAAGCAACATCAAACAAAGAAGAGCAATATCTTTTAGATTAGGTGCTTGTGAGCATACCTATAAGGAAAACAACAGCCCTAATATGAAGAAAGCATGAAAGACACTACCAAAGA
The DNA here is from genome assembly GCA_963210345.1 of Inga oerstediana. Lineage (NCBI taxonomy): Eukaryota > Viridiplantae > Streptophyta > Magnoliopsida > Fabales > Fabaceae > Inga > Inga oerstediana. The sequence goes on from OY723408.1 coordinate 63,966,908, forward strand.
CTTCAGCAAGATACTCTATCAGAAATGCTAATAATCTAGCCAATAGTGTCCCCAAGCCTCTGTTAAGCCCCTTGCATAATGTTTCCCTTGCAAACCCATCAACTCACAACAATCATTAATCAATCAATGCACAAATATTAGATGAGCATCCTCCTGTAGAGGAGATTATATCAGAAAGTAATGACTAGTATTAATTATATGGCCAAAAATTAATAGGCAACAGATTTTACAGATATCATCCACAACAAGCATATGAAGATAGTATATGAGCTCCAAGGTCATATGAAACTGGTTCCTATGTACCGTTATGCCACTTGTCTTATAAACAAAACATAGAAAAATCATCCAAATAAAAGCCCTTCGATACCCTTTTTTATCATTCACAAGGCAGACTTGCTTAGGTTATATAAAAAAGAGAGAATAGAATTTGCATCAAATGAAAATTAAGCACTTGTATGAAAGCTCATATGCTAGGTATGTCTTCATTCTCTGCATATCTTTGTAATTTCTATGGCAGAATTTGATTCTGTCATTACAAGTAAAATCCTTTTCAGCTAAAGGCAATGCCAGCCTTCTCATTTTGCAATTTACTCTCATTGCCTTTCAAAATCCACCTTCTTTTGGAAGTTGAAGCATCTCCCATCTCTGTCTCTGATTGATTTCATGACAGTGACAGCACGCTTCAAATAATCATCATCTTAATTAATTATTGTCTCTGAGTTCTAAAGTTGTTTATATATGAAATTCAACCAAACCAATTACCAGTAATCAAACAAAATAAGACTTTGAAAACCACATATAGTATTATAAAGTTCCCTTAAATTATGATCATCATCTAAAAAAAGTCCCTTCCTCTCTACACATGCATGAGAAACAGGAAAAAAACAAAAAAAGGAGGTCAATGATGGACCTGCAGTGAATTCAATCACAACAATAATGTTTTAATATGTGAAGAGGTTGCTGAAAAGCTCTTAACTGTTTTAGATTGATATAAAGAGCTTGCTGAAATGCTTCAGTGAAGCTGAAAAATGAAAGTTAAATCAAAGGTACTTAACCATTTGCAGAGTAGCAGGGTTGCAACAGCAAAATGCGCAACAGCCATTCTAGGTTTGCACGTGTCTTAAATAACATAAGAATGTTGACTTCTTTATAAACATCACATTAAACTTCTGATAAATAGATGTTTAAGCCTTTAGAAAACAAAATGACAAACAAACACTATTCAACTAAAGCTTTACACTATTCCAAGATCTTATGCAAAGCTAAAATCAAATTCCAGGGCTTCAATCAAGGGCGCCCTAATAGTAATACTTGTACTCACAAGTCTTGGCTGCATTCCTAGCCAAGTGGAAAGCGTGAGGACAAAAATTGTTTGAAAGCCATACTCTACAAGATTTTATCAAAAGAAGACAAATTATACACCCAGGAGTCCAGGACAGAGCTCTATCACTAAAATATTTAATTATGATTCATAATTATGTCATTAAATGGATTAGAGACCAATTGATGTTCCAAAGCTCATTTAAAATCCCATCTTCACGATGGGGTTTTCACAAATTTCTTTTTAAAATCCAACTAACCTGGTCTCATATACACACTTTGAATATAATTTCCTTGCACAGTAAAATCACATTCATACATATCAGAGTATACCACCAAAAATTCCCGGCAACCCCGGGTTTCATACATATCAACTAAGGGTTTTTAAATTCCCATTTAGGGGATTACATGACTGTATCCAAAAATAGTATTTACAGAATATACAATGATCCTTAATTAAAATATGACAACCAACTATGACCTAAGTCCGCACTATCCGCCCTTGGTTGCCTGCTTATCCTGTGAGCCGCTTGCCCTGGTTATAGGTTAATCAATAGAAAGAATGAGATTCAAGAGAATCTCACTAGTAATAAATCACTCATACAATACATAAGCAAATAGCATGTAAGTAAATCAAAAGCAGTAACAACAGCAGTAGCAATATAATACATGGATTTCACCACAAACGACAGCACTTACGGCTGTATACACTATGCGATAGCTCAGGCTGTAATCATAATAATGATTACTTTCGCTGTATAACAACAGCTATCACCGATTGTATTCGCAGCAGCATCAAAAATCATCACAAATTATGATAAACATACATACAATGCATCACATATAGTATAAGGGAAAGCTTTACTACTTGGTTCTTTCTGAGCATGCTCTGGCATGGTTTGCTCACGATTAGGGCAAATATCAAATCCTATATACAAAATTAAGGGCAACAGAAAATCTATTCCAAATTCTCACTTTCATAACACTTAGAGTTGGTAATCATTTGAACTCTTTAGGTGGCCACTAAAAGCCTAGATTAATGCCTAAAAGGTTGGGAAAAACTTGATCAAAGACCATCTTTCAGAAACTCAAAATGTCATTTTTTGAAGGGTTGGCCGCGGCCAGCCCCCTTGGGCTGCGGCCAACAGATGATCAGAAAGATTTGGGCCACGATCAGCACCTTTAGGCCACAGCCAGAGATAGGTCAGAAACTTTTGGTTTACGGCCAACCTCCTTGGGCCTCAGCCAACATATGGTCAAAAGGTTTTGGGTCACAGCCAGCCTCATGGGCCGAGGCCAACCAATGACCTAAGCCGTGGTTCATTCTCAAACAGTCATAACTTGGTACACTTAACTCAAAATGACATAAACTTTATATCAATGAAAAGCTTGCAATGTGAACTACAAATCTGGAAAGTTTCTAATCATTCAGACACCATTTGCTATGTCAAAATACCATGCAAAGTTGGTCACTTGCACAGCATTTCATACTTAAACAAATTTCAGAATTCCAGATTTTGCGCCAATGCTTCCAATGATCCCAATTTCACATCAAACACCATTCCTACACAAATTTTTATAAGGAATTCATTGTAAACACCAAAATAACCTAATTCACAACACATTGACATGTTTCACAATAACCACAACATGTCACACAATGTCACAATTCAAAACTCAACATTGCAATCCCTTTCCATTCCAAACTACAAACTAATTCTAATGGCACCAAGATACAAGATGACACCATTTACCACACAACACACTAACCAATTCATGGATTTCTAAATTATACCAAAATCAGGGCAAAAATCACAAATTTCAAAACCAACCAATGATCAAAAGACTTAGGTCAAAATGTAGCCAATGCTCACTTCTTCCTCTTTTGAAGGCTTGTTCCTTGATTCCTCAACTTTCAAATTTCTTCAAGTACTCAACCACCTTCTTTCACGAATCTAAAATCCTAGCAATGAAGCTCTCATCACCATGAACAACATTAAAGAAGATGAATTGAGCATTCAAGGACAAATTCTCACCTAAACTTGAGCTTTCTTCTTTCTCTTTCTTCCTTGTGCTTGGCAAAAATGGAGATGAGAAGAGAGAGATGAGATGATGAAGATGAAGCAGATTTTTGGGGTAATAAGGCCTTTTGGCAGACTTTGGAGGGAGAGAGGAGAGAGGAAAAGAGTCAAATTTTTTACTCTCATCTATGGCTCATGCAATGCAACTTGTCAAAATCTTAAAACATCATCCATAAGCACCCATGAACCCATATACACATGATTCCACCCTCTTGCTCACTTGACAATTAATCCTAGCCATTGATCTTTAAGTTACCAATGAGTTTTCTCTTCGGTAACTTACAAATTGGTCGGTAACTTTCCTTTTTACCCATTGTGCCTCTTGATTATGGCAATTCCACTTAAATCACCACCAAACACATTTTATAATTCATTTACCTCAACCATGCGCCCTCCCTTACATTAGGGTTCATTTTAAGCTTTGTCACACAATTAAGCTTGAATGCAGGGTTTAGACACTGACCAAAACACATTCAGATCAAAATTCATGTTGTATTCTTCAAAAGTGTTTATTCAACCATAATTACATCACTTTTGAAGTCATTAGCCCTTACTCCCATTTTTGGGTCATTAAAACGAGCACCAAGCACTGAGACCGGAGGGTGAGCGGACGGCAAGCAAGCAGAGAAGAGGGTGAAGCTTCGACGGCAACTATTCTAGGCGCCCTCATGGCTATCGAAGAAACGTCAAGGTTGAAGAAAGGTGGAGTTTGGGATTTTTGGAAACAGAAGAAAAAAAAAAGCATATTAAAACAGTTCTTTGATTTTATTTTTTAAAAGGGTTAAGGAGTAAATTTACTAATAAAGTTTTAAGGAGTAAATTTACCAACAAAGTTTTAAGAAAAGAGCGTTTGGTATAATTATATTTTAAAGGGGACAAAAATACACATAAGGAATAAAAAGTGGAGCATCCAGCACAAAACTGTTAAATTTGATCTAACACCGTTAGGGGTTTTCTTCTCTTATAATTTAACACCGTTAGGTCAAATTTAACGGTTTTGTGTTGGATGCTCTACTTTTTATTCCTTATGTGTATTTTTGCCCCCTTTAAAACATAATTGTGCCAGGCGCTCCTTCTTTAAAACTTTGTTGATAGATTTGCTCCTTAACCTACTTTAAAAACAAATCCTTGTTTTTTGTTTTTAAAAACAGCTGGATAAAAATAATTCACCAAACAGCTGAGTAATAAGCCATACCATAATTTTACTAAATCTAAACTAATTAATGCACCTCAATTTTTTCCTTAAAAATAGAGCAATACTGTACAATTATAATTTAGATTCTAGACTCAATGCCTATGGGGAATTTCCATCTTATAATATAAAAGACGAAATGGTACAGTTATTATGTTATATTTGAATCAAAGTCTTAAATGCATTAACCAAGAAAATAAAGAAATAAGAATAATTAAAATTTATCTAAAATATAGAATTTTGTTCATAAATTATGGATAATGTAATTCGGTCCTCGATAAGTCATATATGACTCTTGAAAAATGTTAACACATTCATGAATACATTTTTTTCCCGACCATTCATCTGTACCCTTTGTAATCTGCATAAATTTTTTTTGGGGGGGGGGGAGGATTTTGTCTTGTTATGGTTAAAACAAAATAGGTTGAAGTACATGTTTAATTATCAAAATTTACATCAAATTCCAGTTTAGTTGGTACATCTTATGTAGGGTGTAGTTTTAGTCCTATAATATTTAAATTGTTAATTTCATTAACAAAAATGTTGATTCAACAAATATAAACAGTAACTTTTAAAATTACATGCTGACACATGTTTAAATGTCGATTTTTTATTTTTATTTTTTTTGTGTTTTTACCATGAATTTAAATGTTGGTATAGAAAGTTTAAATGAAAGGATTAATATATCAGCGTTTAATTGTTTGGTCAACATTTTCTGTTAATAAAACTTAGTGTGAATATTGAAGAATTTAAAATATACTTTATAAATTTAAGGATAAGAATATTTAGGTCAAAAAGGGGACTAAACATAAATTTAATATAAATTTAGATGATTAAGCATATAGATGCAAGGGCGGTATTTAGCATTGGGCTTTTTTTTTCTTTTTTTTCTCAAAATTTAGCATTGAGATTTTAAGCAACATGGGAGACCATCCTCTTGGATATTGTGATGTGCTTGAGGCAGAACAGTAGGCTATCCTCAAGGGCCTTCATACAGCTTGGGACGTTGGTTTTAAGAAGATTGTGATAGAGACAGATGCAGAGACTCTAGCGTTTTTTTTTTCTTTGACCTGGATGCAAAGACTCTAGTTGATATGCTCCTTATGAGGGACACTGATTTAAGGTGCAGTCTATCCTTTGTCCAGATCTAGCAATTTCTCAATTATTCCTAGGAGGTCAATATGCACTACACCCCGACAGACAGTAACATGGTGGTAGACTCGCTTGCAAAACGTGGCTTATCTATTACTGCTCAATTTCATAATTGCCCAGATTTTCTGAAGACATTGTTTATCAATGATTGTATGGGAATCTCTTTCCCAGTAGGTTAATTTATTAGAGAATGGGTGAGAGAGAGAGAGAGAGGAGTCAAGAACGAGTGCCTCTGGCGCCGACGACGGAGGAGCGTGATGCTCTGGATCGTAGTAGGAAGAAGATTAGTCTTGGTGTTGGTGGCTTCACAGGAGGCTATCAAATGGTTCCCAGGGACGAAGAATGGATGCATGACGCGGAGAAGGAAGACCATGGTATTGGAGAGAATAACACCGACGAAAATGAGAAGGTAATAGGGATCCATGCAGAGCATAAATGGAGGTCTTTCAAGGAAGCAGTACTACAGGATCGGTGTGATACAGAAGAGGAGGAAGACTGGTGGAGTGGGGATGGGTGGAAGGATCGTATCAAGGTCGAGATGACTGCCTTGGGTCCGAATGTGATCTTCTCGCTGGAAGAAAAGGATAGGTTGGCTAAGCAGTGGCATAGTTCACTGATAGTCAAGCTACTGGGGCGTATGGTAGAACCTGTTTATTTTGCAACAAAAATTCACCAGTTCTGGGCTAAGAATGGGGATGTTGAGCCAATTGATGTGGGTGCTGGCTTCTTCGTGGTGAAATTCAAAGATAGAAGAGATTATGATCTTGCACTCACCGGAGGTCCATGGCTACTATTTGACCACTATATTTCGGTGCAACCGTGGAAACAAGACTTTGATCCTGATGAAGCGGTGGTGACCAAGATTGCTGCGTGGATTCGGTTTGCTAAGCTTCCTTTAGATTACTATGATAAAGGAGCTTTATTTGTTTTAGGTTCACATATTGGAAAAGTGATTAAAGTTGATGTGGCTACGCTGAAGAGGAAGAAAGGAAGGTTTGCTCGCCTTTGCGTAGAATTGAATCTTGCTGCACCATTGAGGCCTTTCATATTGATCAATGGCAGAGTCACCCATGTTCAGTACAAAGGTATACATCTCATTTGTTTTAAATGCGGGAGGTATGGTCATGACGCAGATCATTGTCCACATAAAGAAGCGGATTCCCAAGCTACTGAGTTGGGTGTGGAATGTGAGTCTGGAGAAAATGCTGGGAACACGGAAGCAAGCCAGGAGTCTTCGGTTGGGGTTGGAGGCAGGAATGAAACTGGGAATGGAGAGAGTAGTGGGACTAAAGTAATGGAAGGAGTGGGTTTTGATAATTGGACCTTAGTCCAGCGAACAAGAAGACAACGACGGCCAAACGGTTCTGCCGGTATACCGAACGGCCGAACGGTTCTGCATGAAGATCGTCCACGCGCTGCTTTGGGTGACCGGAGACAAGCTGTTTCAAACAGGCGAGGCGCACGTTTTGATGCGTTGATTAAGGAAGAGATGGTGAGTGATTATCGAAAGTCAAGGAGTTTGATGGAAAGGGAGCCTTTGAAGGAGATAAAGAATCAACATGTAAGTGTAATTGTGAAGGAAAATAAGGCGGAAATGGTGGAGAAAAAGGAGCCATTATTGGGTCTTGCAAATGATGTCCAAATTCAAAGTGGGACCAACTAAGAGAATGCGTACAGATCACCGCTGGAAACAAAGGAAGAAGACAAGAAAATGGAGGGGACAGCGCACATGGGTTTATCACCGCTGGAGACCGAAGAAAAAGATAAGAAATTGGAGGTAACAGTGCTAATGGGCAATTCAACGATGGACAACAAAGAAAAAGCTAAGAAAAAGGAGGGATTAAAAAATATGGGTGTTATCATGGAGGCTAAAACACGGCTAGGATTGGTGAAGAGCAACAACATGGATTTGAGTATGAGTGGGGCCAAAACCGATGAGCAAGTTTATCTTGGGTCAGTGTCCACTAAGCCTATAATTCAGAATAGAAGTATGATGCAAGTTGTTGATATAGCAATGAAGACTCGAGAGAAGGAGCAAAGGAATATGAACGAAAAGAAAGGGAAGAATGAGTCTAATGTGGGGGCTACAAATAAATGGGATCCTGGAGAAGGCAGTAACGCACAGTTCTGTGTACGCCAGAATCCTATCCTAGATGATTTGGGTGATACAGAGATGAGTGATGTGGTGAAGTCCAGCGTTCAGAAGCAGTAGCTTGGGGCCTAAAATTTCTTATTAATTTTTTATGGATTATAATATATTAATTTGGAATTCTCGGGGTACTGGGCGCAAGTTTTTTGCAGGTTTGATTTCTGAGTTAAAACGGATATATCAGTTTGATTTTTTAGCTCTCCTTGAACCAAGGCAGAAGGGAGAGAAGGCAGGAGTGCTTAGTAGACGCTTGGGCATGGAAAATGTGGAGGTAGTCGAGGCAAATGGTTTCAGTGGTGGAATATGGTGTTTTTGGAAAAATAATGTTGATTTCAAGGTTACTTTTAAAGATTCCCAGGTTCTTCATGGGGTCTTTAATGAAGGAAAGAATTCGAGATGGGATTTATCGGTGGTGTATGGACACCCAAACTACTTAAAGCGTAGAGATCTATGGAGGGAGCTCAGTTTAATCCGGGTGAGTGGGTTGACGAAGTGGTGTGTGGGGGGTGATTTTAATGCAACTTTACGGGATGTAGATAGAAGGTCTGTATCAAAAGCACCAGGTCGCCATGATAATTTATTTGCTAAATGGTTGAGGGAAAGTGGGATGGAAGAAATGGATTTTCAAGGACCAGAATTCACCTGGAGGAGGAATGGATCGGCAAGCAGAATTGATAGGGTAATAGCAACGAAGCAATGGTTCGATATGTTTCCCAACGTATCTTTGCTGCATCTTCCACAATATAAGTCTGATCATTGTCCGCTTCTAATGAGATGGGTGAGAGGACCTAGATGTAAGCAACGGAAGCCATTCCGGTTCTTTGCGCCCTGGGTTACAGATTAGTCCTTTTCTTCTGTGGTGGAGAATTCGTGGAGGCCATCTAGATCTTGGGAGGAAAATATTGCTGGGTTCAAAGCGGAGGTCACAGAATAGAATGAGAAGAGTTTTGGGAATATTAATCACAGGAAAGCTCGTTTGCTTCATAAATTGGAAAAGTTAAACGAAGGACCAGAAGGGGATAATAAAAGGAAGGTGGTGTGGGAAGAGCTAGAACAGTGTTTGGTTCAGGAGGAATTAATGTGGTTGCAGCGCTCCCGATGTAACTGGTATACTCAGGGGGATAAAAATACGAAGTATTTTCATACAGTTACGAATAGTCGTCAAAGGAGAAAGCAAGTGGAAGCGCTTAAAAATGATGATGGGATATGGATTTATAGTGAGGAAGATCTTAAACGAGAAGGAACTACTTTTTTCCAGAATCTCTACACCGAGGAACAGAACCAGAGTGGAGAAGTTAATTTCGGTGGTACTTATCCATTGATTTCTGAAAATTTGTTACAAATGATGGGCGCAATGGTTACGGAACAAGAAGTGAAACAAGCAATGTTTAGTATGGGCCCTCTCAAAGCCCCTGGTCCAGATGGCTTTAATCCGCTATTCTTTCAAAACCAATGGAATACTGTACGGGAGATGGTGGTGAAAATGGTTCAGGATATCTTTGGTAGGCCTAATGAGGTTAGAAGGGTTAATGGGACTTATATCGTTTTGATCCCCAAGATTGAGATTCTCCAGTGCATTCGGGATTTTCGACCGATCAGTTTGTGTAACGTTATCTATAAGGTTGTTACAAAAATCCTAGCCACCAGGATGAAGAGGGTTATGCCGCAAATCATTTCACCAAATCAGTGTAGTTTTGTGCCTGGAAGACAGAGCTCTGATAATATTATCCTTGCCCAGGAAAGTGTGCACTCGATGAAGAAAACGAAGAAGAAACAGGGATTTATGGCTTTGAAAATTGATCTTGAGAAAGCGTATGATTGTGTGCGTTGGGATTTTGTGGTGGCACGGTTACATGAATTACAATTCCCATCCCAAATTATTGATCTAATAATTGCATGCCTTACTACCCCTGAAATGCAGGTTATGTGGAATGGCAAGCCTGGACCAACTTTCAACCCGTCCCGAGGTGTTAGGCAAGGTGATCCTATATCTCCATACTTGTTTGTACTTGTTATGGAAAAATTGGCTCATCTTATTCAAGCGGAGGTGAACGCGATGAATTGGATTCCGTTTAGGTTAAAGAAGCATGGGGTGGCAATTTCACACTTGTTCTTTGCTGATGATCTTTTTCTGTTTGCTGAGGCTTCTCTTGAGCAAGCAGCAATTATTAAAGCCTGCCTAGATGATTTCTGTGCTGCATCAGGAGAAAGAGTCAATAGAGCAAAGTCCAGGATTTTCTTTTCAAGGAACATTTGCCATAACAGGAGAACGGAGATCAGCGAGTTTCTTGAATTTACACCGACTGCGGATCTTGGTAAATATTTGGGTATTCCTGTACATCACGACAGGGTGTCGAAGCATACCTACCAGTACCTAGTAAATAAGATGGAAGACCGTTTGAAGGGTTGGAAGGCAAATACCTTGTCAATGGCTGCCCGTCATACACTTGTCTCTTCAGTAGTTTCAACAATTCCCAGTTATGCCATGCAATCAGCATGGTTACCAGCAGCTACCTGTGAAGAAATTGGCAAGAAGTGTAGGGGTTTTCTGTGGGGAAGTTCTGGTATGAGTAGGAAGCCTTTAATGGTTAAATGGGATGAAGTATGTAAGCCAAAGGATGTAGGAGGCCTGGGTTTACGTCATGCTCGAAAACAGAACGAAGCCTTCATGATGAAGCTAGGGTGGGGTCTTGTGAAGCGACGGGATACATTATGGGTGAAGTTTATGCGGGAAAAATATAAATGTGGGGAAGATATTTTGCCCGTCATAAATAATGCGAGGGGTGGTTCTCAGGCATGGAAGGGGATAAGGCATGTTTGGGAAAGGGTACAGCAAGGAGTAGGATGGCGGATAGGAAAGGGTGACCGAGTGCTCTTCTGGACAGACCCATGGCTTCCGCATTATGATAGTCTTGTGAGTTATTGTGTTAGAGATATTCCGGATGACATGTTAGTGGAACCTGTGTGTACATATGTAACCGCGTCAGGTGGGTGGGACTGGGCGAAGTTTGATTCATTCTTACCTTACTCGGTGCTTGATGCCATACGGAGGGTCATACCATCTGCCCGAGGAACTGAGGAGGATATACCCATATGGCGGATCTCGAATAGTGGGGAGTTTACTATCAAGTCAGCATATGGACTAGTGGCCGGGGAGCAGAATTCACCTAATCGTGGGTTATGGCGAAGAATATGGAAACTGCGCACTCCACAAAGATGTAAAACTTTTCTGTGGATGGCAGCTCGCGGGAGATTGATGACGAATTCATGGAGAGCAGTGTGTGGAATGCAAGCACAGCAGGATTGTTTTTTGTGTGCAGGAGTGTCTGAGAGTGTGTTACATGTACTTCGAGATTGTCGTATAGCGAGAGTTTGTTGGGCGAGGATTTCAGATTCTCCCGCTCAGAGTACCAAGTTCTTTGAGTTTATGGATATAACCTCTTGGATAAGATGGAATTTATTACAGAGAAAAGACTATGAAGGGGTGAGCTGGCAGGTATGGTTTGCAATTTTTTGTAGGCAGCTTTGGCTAAATAGAAACTCTGGAGTATTTCAAGGTCAGACCTCGGGACCTAATCAGTTGATAGGTCAAGTCCGAGCTCAGACAAGATGGGCTGATGTGACGCTATGTAAGTCTTCTTTTGAGACAAGAGTAACTACATCATGGAAACCTCCATATGTTGGTTGGGTTAAAGTTAATGTGGACGGCGCATGTAGTTCGGGAGGGGATCGTGCGGGGTGTGGAGGGATTGTGAGGGATCATGATGGCAATTTGCTGACTGGGTTCATGTATGGCTTGGGTAGAGGATCTAGTCTTCATGCTGAGGTGTGGGCAGTAATGATAGGGCTTAAGATGGCTTGGGATTCGGGGAAGCGGAGAATAGTGATAGAGTCGGACTGCTTGGAGGCTTTGGAGCTGATAATGGGTGGCTGGGAGGAAGATCACATGGAAGCTTAGTTACTCGGGGAGATTCATGATATGTTAGATAGAAGCTGGGATGTATCAATGGATTGGTGTGGACGAAAATCTAATCATGTGGCGGATATTTTAGCTAAGGAATCACTGGGTATATCTACAGGGCTTGTCTGGTTTCGGGAACCACCAGAATGCATTCGTTCTACGTTACGTTCAGATATAGGTGTCTCGTAATTTTCTTTTGTTGTTGTGTGTTTTCTTTCTTTTTTTTGTGTTGGTTTGTTTTTCATGCTATTTCTTTAAACTGTATGTCAATAAAAAAAAAAGGTTAATTTATTAGTATATTGGCTATCTGCCTTCATACGTACCCAAAAAAAAAAAGGACATGGGAGACAATAAAACGGCAAAGACAACTATTACAGCGCTATGGCCCACTTTCTTCCTTGTAAACCAACTTGATTCTTTGATAATTATAATAATCAAAACATCTTTTTCTTCAATATTTTACCACTCAATACCATCAATAAGTCACTTGATCCCAAAACAATTTTATTCAAAATATAAGCCACCCGGAGGGTATTAAATGAGGTTTTACCAATTTACTCATGTTGACTATAGGTTGTACACATGCAAAGTGATAAAGGGATGAAAGAGAAAAAGTGCACTATTTTATAAATAAGAACAAATATAAAAAAAATTATTTATTTAATGATTTTCTTAATTCACAGGAATGAGTTACAAGTGACTTGTATATGGATACTAAATGTACAATACTGATTAAGTTGGAACAACCCCTTTACCTGTTAATCCAAGTACTTGGTAGTATAACATCTAATATCTAAATTAGAAAAAAGGGCTTCGAGCCTACTTTATTATTTTTGTTAATCATTGGCTTATAGATAAAAAAAATATTTCAATATTTTTTTTACCATGTAATATTGTGGTATTTTATAGTTATGAAATGATGTAATCTATTTTTGGGTTAAGGTGTAAATATATACATGAGTGTTAGGAGACGCTTTACTTGTCCTCGTCTCCTGGGATCTCTGATTTGCTCCAAATGGAAGTATGGTTAGGAGAATTTCAGTAAGAATCAGAGAGAGAGAGATCTTAACACAAAATGTGACTTTTATATTTATTTTTTAACTATATAGTTATTTTTGCCCCTAAAAAAATTAACATTGGGTGCAATCTTTCTTATATAAATATAAAATTATAAAGCTTTATATTAAAAAAAATTAAAAATACTCCTCTAATTCTAAATATAGTATATAACTTTTAGTGTAATTTGCATTCAAAACTAAGACAAGAGGTAGTACAAAATTACGCGATTTCATGGTGAACCTAAAAATGAGTACCGGTGGCAAGCTCCCTTGCATCCTAACCGTCTCACAATTCGATTGTAGCAGAGTTTATAGAAGAAATTTTTTTATGAATTAAAATCCAAAGTTTGACTTGTCATCATATCTAATTTATAATTATAATTCAAAATTCAAATGGGTCTTAGTTGGTTCCCTCTTTGATAGATTTTCAAGAGTGAATGACGACGTAAGCCAACGTGTTAGCTAGCCCTAAGCAGGGTCTTCTTCTATCATATATTTAATTGGAGATATGTTGAGATTTTCTTTGAACAAGGATAAATTTACAAAATGATTTCAACAGGATCTCAATATCGTCTCATGTGACATTAATTAATAAAATAAGGAGAAAAATCAATTGAAAAGTCTAATAATATAATGAAGTGAATTAACATCATACCTATATTGGTTCAAAACTTAGAGAGCTCTCGTCTCTCTACCAAAATCTATGGTGTCGTTCAATCCTCCCATGAATCGGTAGCAAATTCTTTGCTCATCGTCAATAGAAGTGTGTCCTATTCCATCAATTTCCGATTTCCGCCTATTTTTTGTTTTCTACTGCCAAATAGCAATTGCTACTTCTGTCTTTCAAACTTGAATCAATACAATCAATGAGACTTGTTCAGTGTTTGGAGACTGAAGGAGAGCTCTCGTCTCTCTCATCGTTGTAATCCCTGATAAAATTGGCTCTGTTGTCTGCTTGTCGTTAGTTTCTCTGGTTTCTCAAATCAAACAGTACTTACTGATGCAACGGAGTAGTGGCTTCGTATATTTGAACATACAAGTGTTTTAGAAATTTTCTTCACTATGGTTGTTGTCGGAAAGCACCTATCTCTCTGAGTTTCTTGTCTCGTTTGTCTTGGAGCTTCTGCTGGTTAATGCATGTTGTAGGTAAGCTTTTTCATCTATATCTTTGTGGTATTTGTTATTGTGGTTCCATTTGGGTTGTGACTGAAGCACTGTGGAGGAGATTCTGCCCAAGGTTATGATCTAAATCTTGTATTTTTATGGATTAATTCAATCTGTTTGGTTCTCTATGGTTGATTAGAAATATCAATGGATTGGTCTACCTTCTTTGGGGGTTATTTAGCTTTTCGTAAGGTGGTGGATAGTCGTAAGCTTCATGCCTCAAAGCTTCAATCTTTGATCTGCATCCACGGGAAGTTGAAGGGACAGATATTGGTTACTCGTCATGCTGCTAATTCCATCTTACTTTCTTTCCAGCTAAACGAGGATTTAATTTACATGCTTTCTCATGGTTCTTGGATGTTGCAATGTTAATTTGTTGCTATTACTCCTTGAAAGTCACATTCCAACCTGTTCAATATTTCTACTTCGCAATATCCAGTTTGGATTCAAATACATGGTCTATGTTTAAAGCACTATAATGTAGAGACAACTTGTTACTTTGGGAATCTTCTGGGTAAATTCATTTGCTATGATGAAGATGGTCATGTGAACATATGGTTAGCATGTTCAAATATACCTGTCAGAACTGGGTGTCAAATTTTTCAATTGTTCTAGCCTACATTTGCTGGATTATAATATTTTGGAGGTGTCTCTTGTTTCGAAACAAGTTGGAAGGTTGCGTTCTTATTGTCTGGGTATTTGTCATGTGGCTAAGAATTGTATCTTGTCTTCCTCTATTCATCCATGGGTTCTTATTTCTATCGTGGGCTCTAAGTTAGGTAATGCCATCTATTATGGTTTCTTTGGGTTTTATACTTCTACTACTTGTGAGTCTGGTATTAGAATTGATTTTGTATCAGAAGATCTTGGTAGAGGACGTCTCAAGAGAAAAGTGGAATCTATTGATTTGGACAGCACAACAATTAAACAAATTCAAAAGCAAGCTAATAATGTTTCTTTCCTAGAGGAGAAATGCACTTCTAGAACTTCTGGAAGTAAATATTCCTGTCTTGAATTATCTCTTCTAAGTACTACAAGGAAACGCAAGTATGGCCAACAATTTCCCTCCGTTAGCTTGCTCTTCAAAAGGGCTAGACTTTCTTCAAAATCTAATTATGAAGATGATTGCATCAAGATTGGCTTAGCAAGGAAGCGGAAAAGGAAGCAACCTCCTCCATATGAGGATTTTCATTTCTTAGCCCAACCATTAAAAGAAGTGTGTTTGTCATGTTCGATGATCAAAGATCAGGGTATTGGGACTACCAAGAAGCGATCTCATGTCTTCTTTGACCCTTCTTTAGACATCCTTAGTTTTTCCAAACAGGATCGCTCTACTTCTGAAGAATTTGAGAAAAAGAAACTTAGACAAGCTAGAGTTGTGATGGGCAAAAGAAAAAGAACCTCTTCATGGGAGTTCTTTGTTGATCTTTATCCTCCTATTAAGAAGACTCACAATTCTGTTGTAACCCCCATCGTAATTATGATTCAAAATTTGTAATTAAAATGAAATAGAGACCAATAAAATAAAACTCACTTTTGATCCCTTCCTTACGGTAGGGTTTTCACAAACATTTTCAAAATTTCTAACTTGGTCTCAAATTCCATAATCCGAATATAATTACCCTGTGCAGTTGAATCATATTTAAACATATCAGAGTGTGAAATAGAAACCCCCGAGACATGCATATACTAACTATAAGGTTTATAACTTCCAACTAGGGGATTACATACCGTAATCAAAATATTATTTACATCCAAAAATAATATACAGTAATCCCAAAATCTAAAGTGAATAGCCAACAATCCAAAAATACTATCTCTACAAGGTTCTAGCCGCTCCTAGTTGTCCGTTTCTCCTTGGAGCCACTTGCCCTGTCTGTAAGGTTAGTCAATGGAAAGAGTGAGATTCAAAAGAATCCCAATAGTAACAAATCACTCATACAACATGTAATCACATAGCATGTAAGTAAATCATCAAGCAACATCACAGCATAAAACACAGCACGCAGGCTGCCATATATACACACAATCACATAGTCTCATCCCTCGGATTCCACCGCCTCGAAGGTACAATCCTCCCACCGTCACCATCGATGAGTCGTAGGTGATAGACTCACAAATAGCCTTTTGGCTTTTATATATAGTCTTACGGCTTTCACATAGTCTCTTCCCCCAGATTCCACCGCCCTAAAGGTACGATCCTCCCACCATCAACACCAATAGGCCGCAGGTGATAGACCCACAAATAATGATCAAACAAACAAACCATGTATCACATATAGTATAAGAGAGAGAATCACTACCTTGTTCTTTCGTGACTTGCTCCGGCACCGTTCGTTCACGACCAGGGCAAATGTTAAAGCCTATAAACCAAAATCAAGGATGATAGGTTATTCTCTTTTTCCAAATTCTTATCTTCATTTTACTTTAAATTGGCTATCATTTGAACTCTTTAGGTGGCCACTAGAAGCCTAGACATATACCTAAAGGGTTGGGAACACTTGACCAAAGATCCCTTTTTGGGAGCAAAAGTATTGATTTCTGGCCGATTCACTCGAGTGAAGAAGGCCTCATTCGAGTGATGCCCCCACTTGCACTCGAGCCTTAGCGAGTAAAACGCAAAAAGTGTGTACCTGAGAGCATCATCACTTCCTGGAGTGGCCAGTGCACTCGAGCACTATCCTCAGCACTCGAGTGACAACACACAATCACCCAAGTCCCATCGAGTGAGGTGCAAGAAGCGAGTACCCAATAGCAACTCTAAGGTGAAACCTACTCCCGCACTCGAGTGAGATCGAATTCACTCGAGTGATGGCTCATATCACTCGCAGGCGAGGAAATGCACCCTTGCACTTTGCCTGAGAATACTACTAAAACGCTGAAGAGAAAGGAAAATATCATGCTGCACTCGAGTGAGATCCTACCTCACTCGAGTGAGGCTTATCAGTAGCCAGAACGCAGCAACTGACAGAAAATTTCCAAACTTACCAATTATGGTTCCAATGGTCCTAAAACTCATACCAAAGCTCCTTCCCACATTAAATTCCATAAGGAACCTATTGGTACCCTCAAAACACACAAAATTACATCCTATCCATCTACATTCAGTTTTGGTTCAAATTGCTTCACAGCTACCAAGATTACCAAATTATATAATTAAATTCCTATCCAACTTTAATGGCACAAGGGTACAATCTTAGATCATTTCCCACCTAACACAGCTCTCAATTCATTCATTCCAAAATCTTATGAAATCAGGGAAAAATTCAAAATTCTCAAAAATGAACAAATGACCAAAACAATTATACCAAAATGCATCAAATACTCACCCCTTCCTTCTCCCCCAAGTGAGCTCTTTGATTTTCTCAACTTTCAAATTCCTTCCAACACTAAAACACCTCCTTTCAAAATTCTGAAACCATGGCAATGAAGCTCTCAACATTATGAGCAATATTAAAGAAGAGCATTTGATCATTTGAAGCCAGCTACAATGTGAAAAATCTCACCTTTGCTTTCTATTTCTACCTAAAGCTCAACGAAAATGGAGTTGGAGAGAGAAAATGGAGATGATGATGATGATAACTCAGATTTTCCCTTTTCCCATGCTCAACCACTGACTTGGAGGGAAAGAGAAGAGAGAAAATGAAGCTTGAACATTTGACCATCATCTATGGTCCAAACTATGCCACTTGTCATGATCTTGGTTCACCTTCCATGATCACACATGAACTCACATACATGGAATTCCACCCCATTGATCACTCAATCCTAGCCATGGATTCTTAAATTACTAAGGAGTTTCCTCTTCGGTAACCAACCAATTGGTTGGAAATTCCCCATTTTGCCCCTGATCATCGCAACATCTACTCAATCATCATCGAGCACATTTTATATTACAATTTGCATTACATACTTCAAAAGTATTTAATTAACAATAATTACACTACCCTTGAAGTCATTAGCCCTTAATTACAATTCAAGATATTACATCTGTCATGGTGGCTAGGGAAGTGGCCCAAGCAATGCTTCCCAAGGAGCCATGAAAATCTTGAGTTGGAACTGCCATGGTTTCAGGAAGGTTGCGGTAGTTCAAAGGTGTGGGCGTTTAGTTTTTAAGAATTATCCAAATTTTATGTTCTTATCAGAAACTAAAATATCTGCTCAAGAAGCCTTCACTCCTTTTATGAATTTAGGATTTTCAAATTTCTGTGGGGTTGATGCAGTTAGATTAGGTGGTGGTACATTAGTTGCTTGAAAATTTTCTTTTGTAGTAAATGTTATTGAAGTTAACCCCTATGTCTGTCATTGCAAGATTAATGAAATCAATGTTGTTTTTGGTTATTACATCTCTTTTATATATGGTCCTCCATCCTCTGGTTTGAGACATCTACTTTGGGAGTGGTTATCAAATACTTCTATTAACATTAACAACCCATGGATGATTGTTAGGGACTTTAATCAAATACTTTCACCAGATGATAAGCTTTTATGCACGGGTGAAAATAGTGGCATGAGAGACTTTCAAGCTTGTCTGGACGATTGTAATCTTTTGCCTGTACCTCAAAAGGGTCCTGTATTCACTTGGTCTAATAATAGGAAGGGTAAAGCTTTCTTGTTGGAAAATTGATAAAGCATTCATGAATCATCAATAGCTATCTTTCTACCCTTCTTTAATGATTAGTGTCTTACCGATTGCTGCTTCAGATCATGGACCACTTTTGTTCTGAACACACGAGGAAATGAAAAGAGTCAACTTCAAAAAGTTTGAAGAATTCTAGTTTAAATTTCCTAAATGTGATAAAATCATAAGGGCTTCTTCAGCTTCAAACTCCTTAAGGTCTCCCTCTTTCAAACTTCAATACAAGTTGAATAGACCTATTTCTAATCTTATTGCTTGGAGTAAGTCACACATTGGGAATTTATTTTAGAGAATCAAAATTGCAGAAGAAGCATTAACCAAGGCATCTGTATCAATCTCTATGTCACAGACCCCCTCTAGAGAACAAGAATTTGAACTTGCAAATATGAAGCATCATCTAGAATTCCTATATGATTGTGAAAATAGCTTTTGGTCTCAAAGAGCGAAATTGAAACGGATTTGTGAAGGGGAGAGAAACACTAAGTACTTTCATTCTACTGTCTCTAGAAGAAAGTCAAAGAATCATATTAAAAGTATAAAGCGGCCAAACGATTCTTGGACAAGCAATACTGACGAAATTATACAAATGGCAAAGTCTCATTTTGAAGAGATTTATTAGGGCCAAAATGAGCTTCCTGCAGAAGAAATTCTCAGAGTATTGGATCAGGTATCAATTCATGGTTTATCTCAAGAGCATTTCCAAAGTTTTTTACAGCCTTTTAATTTGAGTGAGATCAAGGAGGCTGTCTTCTCACTTCCTAAAAATAGTGCACTTAGCCCCGATGGAATTCATGCTCATTTTTATCAAAAATACTGGTAACTTGTAAAGTTTGATATGTTGGATATGTTGCAATCATTCTGAGACACTAAATTTATTTTGAAGTCATTCAACAAAACCCATATCATTCTCATCCCTAAATCTAATCAAGTACAATCCTTTCAAGACCTGAGGCCAATAAGCTTATGTAATGTTGTGTACAAGTTGGTCTCAAAGGTGATTTTCATGAGAATGAAAAAGGTTCTAGATAATTATATAGCACCCTTTCAATGTGCTTTTCTGAAAGGGAGAAATATCTCAGATAATATATTGCTGGCAGCAGATCTCATGAACCAAATTCATGCAGCTAAGAAAGGCAGGAAAAAGCTTATGGCTTTGAAAATTGATTTTTCAAAAGCCTTCGACACCCTTTCTTGGAACTTCATCTATGTTATTCCTAAATAAATGAACTTCCCTGACAAATGGATTGCATTGACTATGCAGTGTATCACAAGTGTTCACTATCGAGTTAGTTTCAATACACAGATTACCAGTTCTATTGCTCCAACTAGAGGGGTTCTTCAGGGAGACCCCCTGTCTCCTTATATTTACATAATTGCTGTTAATGTCCTCTCCTGCATAATAAATTCCTTTGAGCATTCAAGAAATCTAAAAGGGATTAGAATCAGCAGAAGCTCTTAGCTTATGTCCCATCTTTTATACGCTGATGATTCTGTTTTATTCTTTAAGGGATCAAATCAGAGTGTTAATTCAATTAAGGCTTCTTTGGATCTCTATAGCTTGTGGTCTGGTCAAAAAATTAATAGATCAAAATCCACACTTATCTTTAGTCCTAATTTCTCTCGTGATCAGAGAAATCATTATGCTCATTTTCTAGGAGTTCATTACACTGATAAACTTGAGAAATATTTGGGAACCTAGGTTGATCCTGGAAGAAGCAAAGAACAAGTATATTCTCAAGTCACTCAGTCTGTTGATAAAAGAACAACAGCTTGGAAAGCTAGATTACTCTCACAAGCTTCAAGGTTGACATTAATCAAAGTTCTCTTTGGAGTTAACATTCATGTGTTGTCTTGTATAAAGCTTCCTAAGACCATATGCAACAGAATTAATTCTAGATGTGCTAATTTCTTTTTGGGTTCCAATGGTGACAAAAATTGTATTCATCTAGCTAGTAAGGACTATATGTTTAGGTCTCTTTCAGAAGATGGGCTAGGTATTCATCCAATAGGACAAGTTAACAATGCATTGCTGGTAAAACAAATTTGGAGAATTTTTAATGCCAAACAGGGAACCTTGCTGGTGGAAACTTTGAAGCCTACGTACATCGATGTAAATGATGTTGCTCTAGTATGTTGGCCTTATAATTCTTCTTGGATTTAGAAAGGTATATTTCAATGTGCTCAACTTATTACTGATCACTTATATTAGAGGATTGGATCTGGTACTTCTATTTATTTAAACCACCCATTGTAGTGACCCATGCAGTTTAATTCTGTAAGTGTTTCTTCTTTAAGATCAGATGCAGACTTATGCATCTTCCTTCTAGCTAGTGTCCAATTAGTTGGAATCATAATTTGGTCAAGAGTGTCTATCCTCCACATATTGCTAACTCAATAATTCATACCCCTATCTCCTTCATGAATGGTCATGACAGGTTGATTTGAACTCTTAGTCCTTAAGGCAATTATAAGGTCAATACTACCTTTAAAAGTATCTCCTTCTTGCAACAAAATCAAAGTGACAATTTCTAGAAGTTCCTATGGACCATTTCATTGCCTATGAAGGATCTGTTGTTTGTTTGGAAGATTCTTAATGATGCAATTCCTTCAATTGACATGTTCTCTAAACATCATGTGCCTATCTAAGGTAATTGTTTCTTTGGTTGTCATGAATCCGAAACATTAAAGCACTTATTTGTGACTTACCCCATTTCAAGAGTAGTTTGCTTTGGAGGACTTTTGACATTGATCAAAGTTCTCTTTGGAGTTAACATTCATGTGTTGTCTTGTATAAAGCTTCCTAAGACCATATGCAACAGAATTGATTCTAGATGTGCTAATTTCTTTTAGGGTTCCAATGGTGACAAAAATTGTATTCATCTAGCTAGTAAGGACTATATGTTTAGGTCTCTTTTAGAAGGTGGGCTGGGTATTCATCCAATAGGACAAGTTAACAATGCATTGCTGGTAAAACAAATTTGGAGAATTCTTAATGCCAAACAGGGAACCTTGCTGGTGGAAACTTTGAAGCCTACGTACATCGATGTAAATGATGTTGCTCTAGTATGTTGGCCTTATAATTCTTCTTGGATTTAGAAAGGTATATTTCAATGTGCTCAACTTATTACTGATCACTTATATTAGAGGACTGGATCTGGTACTTCTATTTATTTAAACCACCCATTGTAGTGGCCCATGCAGTTTAATTCTGTAAGTGTTTCTTCTTTAAGATCATATGCAGACTTATTAGTGCATCTTCCTTCTAGCTAGTGTCCAATTAGTTGGAATCATAATTTGGTCAAGAGTGTCTATCCTCCACATATTGCTAACTCAATAATTCATACCCCTATCTCCTTCATGAATGGTCATGACAGGTTGATTTGAACTCTTAGTCCTTAAGGCAATTATAAGGTCAATACTACCTTTAAAAGTATCTCCTTCTTGCAACAAAATCAAAGTGACAATTTCTAGAAGTTCCTATGGACCATTTCATTGCCTATGAAGGATCTGTTGTTTGTTTGGAAGATTCTTAATGATGCAATTCCTTCAATTGACATGTTCTCTAAACATCATGTGCCTATCTAAGGTAATTGTTTCTTTGGTTGTCATGAATCCGAAACATTGAAGCACTTATTTGTGACTTACCCCATTTCAAGAGTAGTTTGCTTTGGAGGACTTTTGATTTCCCTTAATTTCACCATTTTCCCTTATTTAAAAGATTGGCTTAAAAGAACATTGATTGAATTGAGTAGGGATGAGAACACTGATATGATGATTTTGATTATCAAGCTTATTATTGTTTGTAGAAGAAAAGAAATCTTCTGCTTCACAAAGGTAAGAAAGTGGAGCCTTTGCAAATAATTAAAGAAATTCATTTTCCTCATCGCTTTGCAAAGTTGCATTTGCATCAGAAGATTCATCAAGGGTGAGAAGGCAAGTGGTTCTTCCTCATATCATTCCGCTAAGTTCTATTCCATTAAGTGGCTGGAGCATTATAATAGAAAAAAACCGTTCCAAGAAGATCTGTGCTACTTTGCTCACATATTTGTTATCAAGGCCAATCAGTTCAAGCTCTACAATGGAAGACAAATCGATCAGTGATGAATTTTGCTCGCATGGGACTATGATCTGCTCTCCTCTGGATTGCTAAATGTCCACTCTTTAGCAATACAATGACAGAGAACTGACCATTTTTTGCAGGAAGAAGAAATGGTTCCTTAATGTGGAACAATGACACTCTTTTGCAGACATTGTTTTTCAAAATATAGCAAGTCTTTTAAATTATTTTGCATTAGATAGAATAGTAATTGTATCTAGTATAGATATTAACATCCTTAGCTCTTTGCAATCATGCCCTAGGATGATTGCAAAGGTCTGATGTAACTCATTTGATATTTTTAATGAAAATTGTCTATTATAAAAAAATTAATATAATGAAGTTATGTAGTAGTAGCAGTACGGAAATTTGATGAGGTGGACCAGGGTCTCCATAAGTGACCTCTTTTATTATTGCTCCCACCACTCCTTTCTGTAGTGAATAACAGCCAACAAATTCAGGAATATCAAAATGTTAGTTAAAATTAGTTAAAAAATAAAAATATAAAAGATATATTATGTTTTCAACAATTAAATCCTTATTTATGAAAATGATATAGGAAAAGAGATAAAAGAGAATGAAGGGAAAAAAAGATATGAGAGATATGTAATTAATTGGAATAAAAATGAAAAGAATACATTACATTTTTCAGATAAACATAGATTGTTTTTTATACATAGAATCAGCCGCATGTGAGAGAATGTTACTTATAAATATCTCAAATTAGTATTTTTGTTCAATTAGGCCCTCAAATGCCTTGCACCATACCATCATCACCATAAGCTCTCCTGTAACGGCTCAGTCTACTGTGCTGCATTATGGTTCTCTATTTCTTTAGCAGTCATTAAATATACACCCAAATAGCTACTCATTCAATAAATGAGTTACTATTATTCATGCCAAAAAAGATATACTCATTCTGGTTCAAATATATAAAGAATAAATAGTTATATCACAGAATCACACTAAATCAATACAAGTTCTTAAAAGAAACTCGAAGCAATCACAACATTGCTCATAATCGATAGTTTAAATTGAGCCCAGAAGAGCTATTTTAAAAACCAAGTTGGACTATATTCAAGTTGGGCTCAAAAGACACAGACTCCAAACCAAACCCATTTTATCTCCAACTCAAAACCTATTCAAGCATATCAAGGCTATGCCCAACATTGCCCTTGGCCATTTGAAAAAAACAAAAACAGAATTGACCCTGTACATATTATACTCATTGTCTCAATGGAATAGTAGCTCCCTTGTTTAATATAAGATTTTATTTATAGTATAAATTATACAATAAACAACATTTTATATTAATGATCAAAGGTAGTATGATGTATCTTTTGAGACCAAAGTCCCAAAGTAATGTACAATTTTGTGTGCATGCCCCATCAAAAGTTGGAAATTCGAAACCTGCCTTCAAAATATCCAAGTGTAACAAGAGAGTCCACCTTTATTAATGCTCCTTAATTCCTCCAATCCTTCTCTTATTTGATTATTGTTGAAGAAATATCAATACGGTCAATTTAGAAAATAACTGATAAGCATATAAAATAAGTTTTATATTTAAAATTAACATCAACTCTCCAATTTGATGTAGGAGTAAGTATAATCTTATCTCTTTCTCTAAAGAGGAAAAAGCATATAGGCTACAGATGTGAAGTGTATTACCCGCACCGGTTTTATTTATTCGCATGCTGATTTGTACAAAGACGGAGGTGCTGCAGTACAATGAATAAGAAGGTTCAATGAGCATACCTTTTGCCTAGTCGGCAGGAAAAACCTCTATGAAATAGCTGCTACGAAATTGTAAAGAGAGGGGAAAAAGTCTCCGTTGCAATCTGGATTCTGGAGATCTTTACCAGCTATCTATGAAGTATGAACAACCAAAAAAACTCGTGTTCCAGAAATTAAACTCTTCCTGCAGGAGAGGGTGGTGGAATCGGAGTATAATTTACAGGCGCGTTCCCAGGAAGGTTGTTACCGCTCTTCAAACAGCTGGGTTCTTTACAGGTGTGTTCTTGCATGATGGTCCTTTCTAATGAACTTAATCTCTGGCAGCTTAACGCAGCAACAGAAACGAAAAATGCCTGCAAATGAGTGATCGACGAATTGAATTCAACCGAGTACAATCCCTCCTTCAACGGCACCAAAGTGAAAGCAGGGATATCTTGCTCAGATCCTTCCTAAAAGTAGAACAAAGAAAACATGTAAATGGCATACACAACGTTGTTTAGAACTGTAGATTTAGAATGGAAAACATGAAAAGGTATTAGACCTGAACAAAAAGTTGAAAGCTTTCACGTTGGGATTTTGAACTTTGCTTCGGATTAGAGAGGACAAGCAATTTGCAACCGATGTCCCAACCTCCACAGTCACATAGTCCACCTGATCTCCATCTTTGGATCAATGGTGAAGGCTCTCCTCTCTCTGATGAACCATGGACGCCACCAGGCAATATAACTGTGGTACTCCCTGAGATGTCATTTTCTCCCAAGTTGCGCACACATCTTTCTTCTGCAGAGCATTTTAGACATCCCTTCACCAAATTATTATCCCAAAGTAGTCCTTTATGTATTAAGCTTTCAAATGGGATCTCAACAACAACAGCAGCAAGCTCCCCTCTCCGGATGACCTTTGGTGGCATTTGATCGGTCTGATCAATTTCAACACTCAATAAGACATATTCTTTTTGCACAGACAGTGTCTTAGAGTCTTGATTGTTGCATGGTTTAGTGATTGTAGAACTAGAGAACCTCATCTGACCAATAACATTGTAGGAGTAGTCGCGGCCTTTCTCTTTGCTTCCATGACTCAACCATCCACCACTCTTTTTCTTAATTTCATTAAGTAGGTAGAAAGTAAAATAGCAGTTCGAATCATCCTTCTCTGATGATTCTAAGTTTTTCATAGCAGCAGTAAGAATCCCTGCATCATTATTTAGCACAAATTTGAAAAAAGGTAGTCCATTTTTTATTGTAACATGTAGGTGGGCTTGAATTAGGGAACCCTCCCTCATTTCATCTGGTAGTGATTCACTAAAGCTGGTTGTCCTAAAGCTGATTGAGTCCAAGCTTCCATTTAGTACCTGACTGCTTTCAGCTGGATTCCGTAACTTTGAAGCCTTACGCTTCAATATTGGGTCTAACAACCTTCGTAAGGGGCTGGACCTGCTTCTGTCATGACCATTTTCTTTCTCTTTGCTAGAACTAGACCAACGAGCAGAAAATGAAGACGTCATGGGACCAGACTTTGCACTTACATATGAGGAGTTGAGTTGAGGAAGAGTAGACCCCTCTTTGAAACTGAAGCTT
Source organism: Inga oerstediana (assembly GCA_963210345.1). NCBI lineage: Eukaryota > Viridiplantae > Streptophyta > Magnoliopsida > Fabales > Fabaceae > Inga > Inga oerstediana. The sequence continues at coordinate 63,993,031 of OY723408.1, forward strand.
CTTCCAATCCGGCTTAAACTAAAGCTAAACCGACGACTGCTGGATAGATTCCTGCCCTTCTTAGCTGTCAGCTCAGCAGTTTCCTGGTCCAGTGCTTCCTTTAAGTCACTGAAATCACACTGATTTGTCAGCTTATCGCTTAATGCTTCCCTTTCAAAGTAAGCACCTTCAGAATGATTTGTCAGCTTGTCCCTTAACGCATCCCTTTCAAAGTAGGCACCTTCAGAATGCAGACTAGAGCTCTTAGATGCAAAAGAAGGTGTCCCTGATGTAACAGGAGAACAATCTGAACCCTGATCAGATTCAATTCTGAGAAGCAATGAACCTAACGTTGCTACAGGTTGAACCATTGAACGCTGTTCAGTTGAATGTGGAATTTTAGAACAAGCACCTTCAGCGTGAATGTCCTCGGAAAGGGAAACGTTTGACAGACTACGTCGACTTGACTCTCCCCAAAACTCGTCAAATGACATTCTTCTACGAGATGTCTCATAAATGTCACGACTCGATTGGGGAATCGGTCGGGGGCGAAGTAGCACGATATTTTTAGGCTTCCCATGGCCTTGTTTATGATTGGCATCAGTATCAGACTCTTGCAACTGATTATCCTTTATCTTGGCTTTGTTGCTGCTAGAACTAATTTCTCGGGCACGAAGCAGCACAATATTATTTGGTTTAATAAATCCTTGTTTATGACTGGTATCATGTGATCCCATCACATCACTATCTGACTCTTGCAACACTTCATTTTTTATCTTCATTTTGTTTCTGTGGGAACTACCTTTTTTCTTGGAACCCGAAGAGACCCCTTTACTCTTTAATATCGACGATTGCAATCCCATATCAGGCCCGAATTCACGATTTTTCTCCTTTTTCTGGTAGTTAAGTTCTTGCAAACTCTCCATGCTCTTCTCAGGTTCACTGTCCCTGCCATATTTGTTTTCATTAGAAACTAGTGAGACCCCATCCTCCCTCAAGTATGATGCAAAAGTTCTCACTCCTGAAACTGAATTATCCAGGTCTTTCCTCTTCTCTTCAGTTTCAAAATGTTGAAATCTTCTGACATTCTTAAAACATGGTTTGGCATCTTGATAGATGCCTTGCCTATGAGATGGTCCAGTGGCGGCGGCGGCGGCGGCGGCGGACGACTTGGTGGCTTTTCTTGATGATGATTCACCGTCTTGAAATGATGCAAAATTGCTGGATTTCGCGGGCCTATTCCTTTGCCTGTGCTTCCACTTTTCAAGCTGCGTCCAATCTAAAACTCCAAAATTTAAAGGGTTGTCATGAATATTTTCTTCTCTGTCGGCATGCAGGAGATAATGGGGCACATTAGTCATGTGCTTAACAAGCTCATCACTTTTAGTTGCCCTTCTCCTCGAGCTCTGCCGCCTTCTATTTCTGGTTGGTTGGACAAAAATCTCACCATCTGCATCCTGCCTCACACCATGACTAGGATTCCCGACTGGTGGCCTAAGACCACTTTCGAATTGGGGCAAATCAAACCTCTCCTTAACTATTTTCGAGCTGTGTTGCTCTTTTGACCTCATCTTTTTAAGTTCTAAATGGAATGCCATGTCCTCAGCGGGGTTAATGTCATGGCAGAATAATATGCTCAAGCTTCACTTCAGAATATCAGCCATGGGACCTCATGCTGCCAAGGAGTTTGTAGCTCAGGCAATTCGCAATTATGTATCTGGAAAATTTCCCATTTTAATAACTTAACTCTCATAAAACGGAAGAAGAAAGTGGTGAAAAAAAAAGAGGAAAATATAGTCGAATGGCTATAACTTGCCAAAAGCTTTTAACTGCTATTATTAATACATCAGGCAAATAGCTAAAGCCATCACAAGGAATTGAAAAGGGACAAAAAAAAAAAAAAAGCAGCTCCTCGAACAGATTGATTTCAAAGTTCTCAATTCCAATTTTCCAAATGTGTCAGTTTAAGATTATTACCAGAGTCATAACTCATCCATGGCTTAATAAATATAGAAAATACCAAGGGGCAAAGACAATGCTGGTGTGGAAAACATGGAAATGAGCCTTTCACCCAGGGATCCGATATATATTCGATTCAACAATTAAATTGATTTTGACATTTTGCCGAACAAATTGTGCAAGGAAGCCACGTGAGGGGATTGATTGATTGATTTAAGAAAAGCAGGTGAGTGGACTTGCCCATGATGTCCACGTTATGATGGAAGGAGCAAAATGATGGACCACAACATTCATTCAGTCCCAAAAAGAGATAAGCGTGAATTAGCTGGCGCAAAACAATTAAAGGAGTATTTAATTAGGAAAACGATGGATTCCTGACACCAAATACAAGATAAGCGTGAATTAGCTTGTGCAAAACAATTAAAGGAGTATTCAATAAGGATGGATTCCTGACACCAAATACAATGCAACAAAACTGTAAACAATAACGCTAAACTCAGCTGCAAAGAAAACTGTGGAAAAAAAACAAATACAAACAGAGCAAAGAAATTGATGAAAATATCCACTCACCGGAACAGTAATACCGGCGGCGCCGACCGTTCCATAAAGAGGAATAAATCAAAAGAACTCGATCAAATTGCGATGACGAAAAAGTGACTGGATCTCAGAAAATGTAGCATCCGGAACAACGTTGAGGTTTCTTTGAAATCAAGAGCAAACAAGATCTGAGGAACGATCTAGGAGGAGAATGAGGGTACGGCATTGAGCAAAACTGTAATGGAGGAAGGTGATAAAGAAGAAAAGCGTAATGGATTCTGAGGCGGTGGAGGTGGACGTAGATTACAAGCGAAGTAAAGAATAGCGGCAAGGGATAGGAAAATCGAGTGGAGCATAATTCAGGCAACCACCCATACTTGGCGGAAGAGGAGCGAAAAGAAAGGAATTGGGGGATTAAAGAGGAAGCCAAAGCGAGGGAACAGAGAGGATACTACTAGAGGGTGAAGCAGAGTTAAAAAAAGAGCAAGAATGTTTTTGTTTTTTATGTTCAAATGGGGATGGAGGTTGTTAAAAACTTAAAAGAGGGCAAGGAGGGAGGTGGGGCCGGCGTCTCGTAGTGGGGATGAGGTGGCGGGGGCCCGCAGAAGGGAGGACACTTGCACCGCCGTCACGAATCCCGAGGTTGGACCCACTTGAGCCCCAAACAAGTTGAGGTCAGCGTCAAAGGTTCAATCTATGGCCTGCGAGGTAGCCCTATGCGTATAGCCCTCTAAGGTGGTGCTGTGTTTAGAGCTGACAATGGGTATGTTGCTTATAATATTGAATATTGAGATTATTTATAATCTGTTTTTTTAAGTAAATTGAGATAAAAAATTTTTTATATATTTATTTTTTATATTATAAATTATGATTAAAAATTTATTTTTAAATATTAAATATTCTAATCATTAGTCCAAACAAACTAATATAATCTAGGTTTTACTCATAAGCCGATTGCGCTTAATAAGGAAAAAATGGGTAGGGTAAGTTCTGCTTGCTAACGTGGGGCCATTTTGACGCTATTCTTTTTTGTTCCAACTTATATGAGTTCAACCCTCAGGTTGGCGAGTTAGATTAGTTTTATTTATTTTAAGAAAAACTGTGACTTCTCTAACTGTGACGGGTTAGGCCACATCCGGCCTATATTATCAGTTCTAACTATGTGTGTTTAGGCTCAAAAAAAACTTATAGAGATACTTATAGATTATCTATCAATAAAATCTTTATATTAGTGGAATTCGAACTTACAATCTTATGATTTTGAGTCAACCTTTTTACTAACTGGATTAATCTTTGTTGGCTCATGTTGTCATTCCTTAATTCTTTTAATTTATCATTATTATGATGACTGTAATTATGCTTTGTGATGTAGTGAGCTGTTTTTCTTAAATAATTTTGGGAGAATTACACTCAGGTTTTAAGGAGGAAGAGAAATGAAAAAATGATCCCTGAAGATTGCAAAATGAAAAAATAGCCTTATGGAGTTGTCAATACAAGCTCATAGAATTGTTAACGAATTGTCAATACATACTCCTCGAGTTATTAATGGGATTTTTACAATCTTCAAGGACTATAAGCATGTTTGTTTGAGCTTATAAAAACTTATAAGTTGCTTTTTACGTAAATCGAGACACAACTCCTCTCACATACTTACTTCGTATACCGTAAATCACTATTAAAAAGCAACTTATAAGCAATCGAATCACTCAACCAAACCTACCCTATTTCTTCATTTATTTTCTTTCTTCGGACTTAAGTATAATTCTCCCAATAACTTTTGCATTGCAAAATGCTAATCATCCGTTACTACTACTATGCCACAATTTTTTTTAAAAAAAAAGTAATTATTCGCCTCATTTTTTTTTTAAATCATAATTGAAATTAAAGTCGTTATTGATAACCACAAAATTGTATGAAATTTCAACATTTAAAACATTATTTAAATTGTATAGAGTATTAACTATTTTGATTTAAATTAAAATAAACATGACAATCAAGTATGATTTGGATATTGAAGTTAGGTTTCCGGTGGAGTGCAGAGTCTTACTAACAATGTGGTGGGAAGCGATAAATTTGGCCCTTGTGGCATTCCCCCCTTCTGTAATCACATGCTAGTCTCCAAAATATAAGTTACTTATATCCTATTTTTGCTACTGGAAAAAATAAATATATATACCCTATTTTTGCATCCTTTTTTTTTTTCTAATTATAAGTTTCAAATAATCAATGCTTATTTATTAAGAAGGCAGTTAAAATTAGTTAAAAGTAATAAATATATTTTAAAAAAAAGATAAGTGTGAGAGACAATAAATATAACACATACAATCAAGGGATAAAGTTAGAAAAAAAGTAATGAATGCTTTAACAAACCTAAATAAAGCTTATATTTTGGGACACATATATTTATAAATTTAAAACTTATATTTCGAAATGAAGGGAGTATTAAGGAATTGCTTAAATTGATAAAGTTTTTTTCATTTACCTTATTAAATTTTTTGTCTCTCTCTACTTTATAAATGATTTTCACACTTCTCTACCATAATTCTCTCTTTCCAATAGAAATTAAATAGGGATGAAAATGACAAAATATCATTTAATTACTGAGTAACTGATATTTTAAACAAAATATTTTTCCTACAAGTGACATATATTTAAGCAGATAGTGGTATTTAATACTGGCAAGCTTCCTAAAGCTACCTCATCCCCCTCCATTCTTTTGTTACTTTTATTAGTACTACTACTATTACTACCAGTAGTGTTATTGTTGCTGCTGCTACTATCACCACCAACATCACCGCAACTCTAGTTCTATTTATAAGTTAAATTTGGGAAAAAAAAATTTAGTCCTTCTTATAAGTCTACTTCAGAGTAATAAATGAGAGAATTAAAATTTTGACATTATTAAAGGTAGAGAGAGAAGAAAAAGGTGAAAAATATACATTCATAGATGAATGCAAAATTATTTTTTTTATCAATGTAATTCATATTTATTGAGTTAACCAACTCTCCTTACTATGTGAGAATTAGGTAATTTAGACTTATAGATAAAACCGTAGTTGTACTATATATCATGTCCTTACCTATATAATAACTAATTTGCTAAATAATTGATTTGTGGATATTAAGAAAATTAGTTAAATTAGTTATTTTATAATAAATGTATATTGAATTTCCTAAAATACTCTTTTCAATTATGTGCATTAGAACTACTCTTGATGGGAACTCTTTTTAAGGTATTATATTTACAATCAAAATGAACCCTTTATCCAATTGTTATATATAAAACTGGAAGCATTACTAGTATTATTTTTATCATGAAAGAATCACTATAAGATCACTTGATAACAAAGAAATTTGTCCAGAAAAAAGTTTCATAATAAGTTAATAACATGTAATAATAAGTTTCAATGTAGGAAATAATATCAGGTCCATATAACTCACTTGATATTAAGATTTTTGGTGATGACTTTGATACTTCATCAAGATAATCTATCCTTATTATTATTGTTACCATCTCTTTCATTATATTTATCTCTTATAATTATTGCATACAGGTTTAAAAATATAATAAATATGAAAAAAAAATGATATCCTTTATTAAATTTGGTATTTATATTAATGCCTCTGAAATTATTGTTTTATTCTAAAAGTGAAAGAAAAATAATATTAAACGTTACTTTAAAATCAAGAAAGATTATATAACATGAGACATATTTTTTCCTCAAAAGAATGAAATAAAAGGATTATATTATTAGTATTATTTGTGTGTGGCATTAAACTATACAAGCTCTATCTTGAAGATAAAGCATAGCTTTTGCGGAAGCCGAAGAGGAAGCTAAGTGACCTGAATTGAAATAGAACCTAAGCCACTTCTCACATATTATATGTATACCCTGAAAAGAAACATGCCTCATCATGACTACCCTCCAAAATGCAAATGAAAAGGGCTTTTTTTGTTTCGTAACACTTCAATGAATCATTACAACAAAACCAACCATCAAACACGATTAAAAGTTGGTTTTTTTTTAATCAGAAAGTGGAGAAAAAATTTTAAAATTTTTAACAGAAGAAGTGTCTGCATTTAATACCTAATTGTACGGTCTCTAATAGTAAGCTTCCCTCATCTTCATTAGAAAATAGCAATGTTCTGAAAACAGGATTAGATCCACTGATTCAGGTCAAAAACCGGTCAATCGGTGGTCTGACTAGTCTAGTCTGATAGTTAACACTGGTTTAATCGGTTTTTCCACAGTTTGATCAGTTTTTAACCCGTTTTTTTATATTTTATTCAAAATTTTATATAAATAACCCTGAAATCTTCACTTTCTCACCGGTTTAGCTCCGGTTTGACTCCGATCTAATCCACTGACCTTTGACCCAGTACTATAGTTGGTTCAATAATCGGTCCGGGTTTTAAAATCTTGGAAAATAGAGATGAGATGTGGTGAAAAAAATTACAAATCCACATGAAAGTCATGGAGATCTTACATTCAAATTTCAAACACAAAAAATTTTAAATTTTTATTTTATAATTTTTTAAATAAGGAAATTTTAAATAATACGTGAATGCTAATTCTTAAATATGGTCCAAAATAACTATAAAACAACTGTTTCAAAATTCTGTATAGTGATTGCAAATTAAATCATAAACTATATATAACTACCAACTTTATATATGGTTTTTTCTCCTATGAAAGCTTTTTTTTTCTCCCCTTTTCTTTGTTTGTTTCTTTTAAGGAGCGATGTAGCTGGAGTTGTCGAGAGATAAAAGGCAGGGCGAGAAAGATCAACCATGTGTATTACGTAGGAATATTTCGTACAGTAATCTAACCAACAAGAGAGGGGAAGAGGGAGGGAGAGGGGGAGAGAGAGAGAGTGAGAGATGTAAGAAAGTAAAACAAAGCGATAACACCGTTTAATCTTGAAAATTCACTCATTTTCTCCTCTTCTTTTTCTTGTTTACTAAAGATAAACATGAATTAACAAATAAGCATTGTTTATATTGGGATAGCATGATAAGCATTGATGAAAAGCAAGATTCTGAAACTCGAATCGGTCACAGAACCGGTCGGGGTACTGGGTCAAGGGTCAGCGAATCATACTAGAATTAAATTAGAGCTAACCCAGGGCAAAATCTGTGAGAAATTGAATATTTTAGGTTTATTAATTTAAAATTCTAAAGAAAAATTTTAAAAATCTATTTTTTCAAAAAAAAATACGGAACTGGTATGGTTCACGAATCGGACTGGTTTCATGCCCAGTTAGTTGGTTCCCGGGCCGGACCGGCCAGTCTGGTCCGGGTTTCGAAAAATTGATGAAGAGTCAATCTTGTGAGTGAATGAACCCAAATTTTTTTTTGGTTGCTAGGTACAGATGTTCTCTTATTGAAAACAATTTTGTTTGAGCACTGTCATATATTAAATGTTAGCACATCTCCTAATACACATTCAAATTTTAGTTCGTCATTTTGTGACTTACCCTTTCTCTAGACCCAACCCTATTAGTATCAACCAAGGCATTTTACTAACCCAGACTTTTGAAATGTTGCTATAGCCTATCATAAAGCAATATTTCTATGTGGACTGGGCCTCTGACCTCAAACTAGATTATGTACGGAAGCCCCAAACTCATTTCCAAAGTGCTGTAAATGCAGTTTTATGGGGACCATTTTCTTCTTCACCATAAGGACCATTAGAAAACAAGTAAGAAAATAATTAATACTCCTCTAATACTTATTATAAGGCACTTACTTATTTTTAAAAAGTATTAAATATTTTTTTTCATGTATGTCCACATTTAATAAGGGTAGTGTGAGAGAGTAATAATTAATATAATACTAGAGATTAATGTAATTAGTAAAGGTAATATTGAAAATTATTTAAATTTTAAGACAAATTTAATGATTTTAACTGTTTTTATTGGTTTGTAAGAATTATTAGTTGGTGCCTTATAATAAGGATAAAAAAGAGTACTCATCAACTAGTAATTTGATGCATGTGACCAAAGGATTCAATCCCTTAAAACGTTACAAACTAATGTTTGAATTCATATTAGAAGAGACGCCCACATTTAACAATGCCTCAAATAAGATTGTTTTCAATAAAATGATCCTTGTGCAAAACAATAATTTGATGCCTGTGAAGTAGGATTGAAGATATTGACCCAAATAATATTATACCAAAATAAAAAATATATGGCATCAAACACTGCCTCTTAACATTCAAATCGTGCTAAATCATGTGGAGAACAAGAAGCTCCTAGAAAAATGGAAAACACCTAATCCAAAAAAAAAAAAAATGGAAAACAACTTTTACATCGTCTATATTTTGTGCTTACATTTGGGAATAAATTATCTATGCGCAGGAGATTTTAAATGGCAAAAGATCCTTTAAAAGAAGTTAGTTTGAGGGAAAAAAAAACCAAAATGGAAAAGCTTGGGTTGGTTATGAGTCATGTGAAAGAAATGGTTTAAGTGAAAGGAATGGCACTGTGAATTATACCCAAATTAAAGAAGAATACGTGGGAAACGCAGCATTATACACAGTGATGAGTGAGGATATATCATAGAAAGAATTGATGCTTAGTTATCATTAATTCGCACCAGCTCATACCAATTCCATTAACTCTTATTTATTCTTTTTCTTTTTTGCCAGCCTTATTTATTCTGTTTCTACCTGCGGTAGAGAGACGATTTATTATTATGCTGATGCAGACATTCTGAGACTGCACTCTCTCTCTCGCGCGCGCAAATGAGCAATCGTTTTTTAGCAACCATACATATCTATTTTGTTTAATTTGTTAAAAAAAAGCTTCCTTAAAAATAAAATACTCCTTCATTCCGGTCTTAAATGATAGAGTTGATTTTTTTTTCAGAGATATTAAGAAAGCTAATTAAATTATTTTAAAATACTTGTATTTAATGTTTTTTCTTCAAACTAATTTGCTTAACATATAAATTGTTATATAATCTAATGATACACAACATATGATATGATTAAGTAACTTATTTAGTTTTCTTAATCTCTGAAAAAAATAGTTAACTCTGTCTTATATTTAGGACCGGAGGGACTATCATGTAGACACGCACACACCACACTTTGGTCCTTATTATGAGTATAAGTTACTCCTTTGGTCCATATATAAGACACTTCCAAGTTTTAACATGTTTCACACAAAATAAGAAAAACCTTTAACTTTATTAACTCTTTTATAAAATTCAACAACTTTTCAACTTTACCCCTATTTAATATATATTACTACCTCCGGTCTTAAATATAAAATAAAGTTGACATTTTTTTTAGAGAATAAGAAAGCTCAATAAGTTACTATGTTATGTAACTTTAAATTATATATTAGTTTATTAGACAAACTAATTAGTTAGAAGAAAAAAATATTAATATAAATATTTTAAAGTAATTTAATTAGCTTCCTTAATTTCTCCAAAAAAATTAATTTTGTCTTATAATTAGAATCGAATGGAGTATATGCATGAAAACAAAGTCAATACTCCCTCTGATCCCTATTATAAGACACTAACTATCAATTCTCACAAATCAATAAAAATAGTTAAAAGCATTAAAATTGTCCTAAAATTTAAGTGATTTCCAAGATTGCCCTTACTAACTACATTAAGCTCAAATATCATATTAATTATTACTCTCTCCCACTACCTTTATTAAATATGGACAGATATGGAAAGATAAATTAAATGCTCATTGGAAATTTGCAAGTGTCTTATAAAAGGGACCAAGAATACTTGCAAGTTGGTGCCTTGTAATAAGGACTAGAGGGAGTACTATATAATAAATTCATATGAAAATTTTCTCTTTCTGCCCTATTAAAAGGACAAAAAATTTTCTTCTCTCTACACTATATATAGGACCAGAGGAGTATTTGTAACCCAATCTTATATACCAAAGAATGACAATTAGGTCATTAATTATGTGTTACATAGATAAAATATTTCTAACAAACATTATGTAACGGATATATGTATTTTAGTTACTGTGTTAGTCAATTGGTTTCTAATTTAGTTAGATGTCAGCTAGCAGTCCAACTGAATAAGTTGGTATTGAGTCTATATATATACATGTGTAAACACTCTGATCAATAATGCAATTACTTTTTTTTTTCTCAGTTTCACATTTACTCTGCTTTTCCTGTTCAGCTCCTTTTTCCCTCGCTTCTAGTTGCTTTCTTAAGTTCTAGAAGAGCTGGTTTTCTATCACAGTTTGATAAATTGTTTCATGGTATCAGAGCATATTTAGCTCATATTTCTTCTTCCGTTTTTGATTATGGCAAATTCTTCCTCTTCCTCTCAAATCACCAATGCTATATAGAATCCTTTAAACTCTTACTATATTCATCTAAACGAAAATCCCTCCTTAATTCTTGTTTCACCCGTTTTGATTGGATTGAATTATCATTCTTGGTCCAGAGCTATGAAGATGGCACTTCAATCAAAGAAAAATTTCATTTTGTGGATGGCACGATTCTTACTCCATCGGTGCATGATCTGATGTTTCCGATTTGGGAACAGTGTAATACGATGGTGGTTGCCTAGCTCACTAGCTTGATTTCTCCTAAAATAGCTCAAAGTATTTTGTGGATAGATCACGCATTAGAGATTTGGCAGGATCTCCGTGGACAATTCTCACATAGCGACAATTTTTGCATTGCTAGTCTTCAAGACGGCTTGCATTCATTGAAGCAAGGTGATCTAAGTGTTAATAGGTATTATACTAAACTTAAAATCATTTGGGATGAACTGCTTAATCTTCGACCTCCACCTGTTTGAAGTTGTGATAATCGATGTTCTTATGGTGCCTTTGATAGTATAAATAAGTATAAACAGTAGGACTATATGATTCATTTTTTAAAGGGTCTTAATGATAGATTTTCTAATGTCAAATCTCAAATCATGATTCTTGATCCCTTGCCACCTATTCATTGGGTTTTCTCACTAGTTATACAACAAGAGAGAGAAATAGGAGTCATTTCTATTCCTAATTAAGCTATTGTACTTCTTACTAAATCTGGAAAGAACACTAGTTATCATAGTATTGATCGTAATGCTAAGAAAAGTACTTATTGTGGCAAACTGAGACATACTATTGAGACTTGTTATAGGAAACATGGATTTCTCTAGGTTTTAAATCCAGAACTCCATCCACTATTAACAATATTACTCATCAAGTAGAGAGTAAAGAGAACATTTCTTCTTCAGTTCCAGTGTCAAATTCACAGACCCATGGTGATACTCCACACCTTTGTTTCACAGCAGAACAATATTAAAAGCTCTTACAATTGGTTCAAAAGGATTCAACTCATTCTTCTATTCATGTTATTAACAATATTGCATCAAGTAATCTTGTTTCTTCTGATTCTTTTTCTGTCAAAGACTTCTGGATATTAGATACAGGAGCCATAGATCATATATGTACCATTGCATCTTCTTTTATTTCTTTAACACCTATTACACCTATTGTTGTTAGTCTTCCAAATGGTTCCTCTATAATAGCTAACCAATCAGGTTCGGTTATTATCTATGATTTTCTTAAAGTCCATAATGTTTTGTTCATTTTTTGCTTTCATTTTCACATAATTTCAGTTTCTAAGCTTACTCATTCTCTTTACTGTTGTGCTATTTTCCAGAGCAATTTTTTTTCTTCCTAATGAACACCTCTCCTTGGAAGATGATTGGTTTAGCTAGAGAAAGAGAAGGCTTATGCTTCCTCTCTTATTAGAGAGCTATACATTGTCTTGCATCTTCAATGGTCACTCCAACTGGATTAGCACTTGTTTCTTCTTTTGATTTGTGGCATTTTAGGTTCGGCCATCTTTCTGACTCTATTTTTAAATGTATACAACAGTTGCATCCCTATATTGTTTCTAATAAGGTCTTTGATCATTGTGATTCTTGCCATATGGATAAATAGTAATGTCCTCCCTTTCCCATTAGTAAATCACATTCCAATCAAATTCTGTCTTTGTTACATGTTGATATAGGAGTCCTTCTCATTTGACTTCTATACATGGCCACAAATACTTTTTAAGAATTGTTGTTGATTGTTCTCGTTACACATGGGTTTGTATGCTTCGTAATAAATCTGAAACGCATGAGGCTCTTCATAATTTTATTACTCTTGATAAAAATCAATTTCAAACTAAGGTTTAGACCATTCGTTCTGATAATGGTCTTGAATTCATTATGCCTTACTATTTTGCTTATAAAGAAATTTTGCATCAGACCTCTTGTGTTGATACACCTCAACAAAATAGTATTGTTGAGCGTAAACTTTCATATATACTAAATGTGGCTAGATCCTTACAGTTTCAGTTCAATCTGCCTAAACTTTACTGGTCATATGCCATTATCCATGCCGTGCATCTTATTAATAGATTGCCTACTCCTTGTCTTAATAACACGTTACCCTTTATGTTTGACTAATCTTCGGGTATTTGGCTCTTTATGTTTTGCCTCTACTCTTCCTTTTCATTGTACCAAGTTCAATCCTAGACCTAGGAAGTGCATTTTCTAAGGGTTCTAGTCTGGTGTTAAAGGTTATATTCTTTTGGATCTTTTGTCTCGACAAATTTTTGTGTTTAGGGAAGTTCATTTCTATGAGCATATTTTCCCTTTTCAGTCACAGATTTCTTCTCTTGTTTCTTCTTCCATCCCTTTGCCACAACCTACACCTTCTCTTGATTTTCCAATTCCTTCATCTGTTGAGCATTTAGTTTCTCCAGGCTCTTGTCCTACTAAATCAGTTTCAGTTCCACGAAGATCCAGTAGACATAGACAACCACCAACATATCAAAGGGATTATCATCATGCTCTTCTTTCTCAAGCACAACCACCATCCTCCACTGTGTTTGGTACTTCTCCTTATTCTCCTAACTTTGTTCTTTCTTATCATCATTTTTCATCTTGCAATAAACACTTTGTCCATTTCTACTTATTTTGAACCAACAATATATTCTCAAGCTGTGAAACATGAGTATGGCGTATGGCTATAGCTGCTAAAATTACAGCACTTGAACAGAATAATACTTTGTCTCTTGCTTCTCTTCCACCTGGCAAACCGGTGATTAGATGTCGGTGGGTTTACAAGAACATATTTGAGCCAAATGGTACCCTTGAGAGAGCCAAGGCATGTTTAGTTGCCAAATGTTATACTCAGACCGAAGGTGTAGATTACTTGGATACTTTTTCTCCTATTGCTAAAATCACCACAATTCGGTTACTTTTATCTTTAACATCAGCTTAGTATTGACATCTACAACAACTCGATGTTAACAATGCCTTTTTACATGAGGATTTAAACGAAGAGGTTTATATAGAGGTCCCACATGGTTTTCATTCCCCTTCTCCTGGTTTGGTTTGTAAATTGTAAAAATCTCTGTATGGCTTAAAACAAGATGGTCGCCAGTGACATTCTAAGTTGTCAAGTTCCTTGCTCTCTTATAGGTATATTCAATCAAAGTCCGATTATTCCTTGTTTGTTATACACACCAATCATTCTTTTACAGCATTACTGGTTTATGTTGATGATATTTTGCTCACTGGGAATGATCTTGATGAAATCAACCGAGTTAAATCTCTCTTGGATGCTACTTTTAAGATCAAGGATCCTGGTGATCTTAAAATTTTCCTTGGTCTTGAGGTTGCCCGGTCATCCCAAGGTGTTTCTCTTCATCAGCGTAAATTTACTTTAGAGATTCTTAATTACTTTGGTTTTCTTCATAGCAAACCTCTCAAGACTCCTATGCATCATGCTACTAAACTATCACGAGATCTTGGTCAACCTTTGTCTGATGTTGCTGCATATCGCACTCTTGTTGGCTGCTTGATATATCTCACTAACACTCAGCCAGATAACTCATATGTTGTGCAGCAATTGAGTTAGTTCATGTCCTGTCTCACTGATTTACATTTACAGGCTGCACATCAGGTTCTTCGCTATTTTAAGTCTTCCCTAGGCAAAGGTCTCCTTTTCCCTTCCAATTCAGATTTGAAACTTACAGGCTTTAGCAACTCTGATTCTGCTAGTTGTTTGGACACATGCCGTTCCATTACTAGATGTTGCATTTTCTTGGGAGCTTCTTTGATTTCTTGGAAATCCAAGAAACAAACCACAGTTTCTACGTCATCTTCGGAGGCTGAATATCGCGCCTTAGCCTAATTAACATGTGAAACTCAGTGGTTACTTTATCTTCTTCATGATCTTCACATTCCTCATTCGTCTCCTGCTTTACTTTACTGTGATAATCAGTATGCTCGCCACATTGCTGTCAATCCCACTTTTCATGAGCACACCAAACATATCGAGATCGATTATCATCTCATTCGCAACAAGTTAAAGTGTAATGTTGTTCATTTGCTGCCTATTCGTTTTTAGGATCAGATTGCAGATGTTTTTACTAAACCTCTGGAGTTTCACTATTCTTGTGTCCAAGCTAGGCATGCATAATTTGCATGCTCCAGCTTGAGGGGGTTAACAAACATTATGTAACGGATTATATGTATTTTAGTTACTGTGTTAGTCAATTAGTTTCTAATTTAGTTACATGCCAGCCGGATGTCCAACTGAATAAGTTGGTATTGTGTCTACACACACACACACACGTGTAAACACTCTAATTAATAATGCAATTATTTCTTTTTCTCAGTTTCACATTTACTCCGCTTTTCCTATTCAGCTCCTTCTTTTATCCTCGCTTCTGGTTGCTTTCTCGAGTTCTACAAGAGCTTGTTTTCTATCACCGATTGATAAATTGTTTCAATTTTGAATATGTCCTTATTAGAAAAATTTTTCTTTCTACATCTGCTTATCATTCTCGCCTCTCTGGTGGTTATCTCTTTTCAACTGAAATTAAATATTAATAAAATTAAAAAATAATCATTAATAACTCTTAAGTTACTTAATTATATGTGATATCAAACTTTTTACCTACAAACGATTTATAGCAACATGCATGAATATAATTGCAGTACAACAAGACACCACCATTTAACTTCAAATTCACGCTGCTTTCATCTTCCTATATTCTGAGGAGACACCCACTCATTAAAGTCTTCTATTTTCTCTCTCTTTTTTTAAAAGTATGCCCTCCTTTTCTATTATTATTTTCCATCGATCATTTCTGCTTTAATTTCCATAACAAATTAAAAATGTGAATCTCGTTAAGATTTTAAATTTGTTAAAAAAAATCTGCGTAATATAAATAGTTGCATTTATTTTGAATTCTTACAAAATTTAATATTTCATACCAATATATTTCCCAGGTTTACAACACTTAACAACTAAATTTTGAAATGAAGATTTGCTGCTGCTGCTGCATATATCATGCAACTTACAAAAATTGTTTGAAGCCAACTTCAATAGCTATATATTAATTATCTTTACAAGTCTCCTTCAAATTTGTAGCACTACACTTTACAAGCAGTGTATATACAGGTCTGTAAGTCTCCTTCAACTTCAAGTTACGGCTTGTCCTAGTCAAAAAAAGTGTACCTATATATATAGACTAGAGAGAGAGGAGCCTACACTTTTTAATCCCTATTCATGGTGTTGTTGTAATACAAATAAATTATGAACAAGTGAGTTTAAATTTTTTAAAAAAAATTGTTCCTTTTTTTACATGTATGTTTTGAACAATTAAATGTGAGAAATTTAAATACAAATTAGTTTAATCATGAACTGTGTAATAAAAATTAAAGATCAAAACTATACATCAAGCTGCTCACAAATGTGTTCAATCACTAGTACACAAATGGTGTTTAAGCCCGACACATTTAAATCGGTTATAGCAGATAAGGTCTTAAAAAAAATGACCAGAGGCATTTTGGTAATTATGATCAACTTCTAAGACCGGTTATACTAAAAATAAGGTCTTAAATATATTATTTAGAAACAGCCGGTCTTAAAAAATTAATCATTAAAAATATAAATATATGTATATATTTTCTAAACTGATTCTAAATGTAACAGGTCTAATATATTTTCTGAAATAAAGAAAATTAAAAATTTATTTTTTTTAACACTGGTTATAAAAAGAAACCGGTCTTAAATGTTAAACTTTCAAGACCGATTGTTGTTAGGAACCAGTCTAAAAGCTTTTTAAGACTGGTTATACTAAATAACCAGTCTAAAATATAACTTTCAACACGAGTTGTTATGTATAATCGGTTTTAGAAATGCCTTAAATATTCCTTACGCTTTGTATCGCACCTAATTTCAACTCTGAAATCTGATACTCAAACTTCTTACAAACCCCTGCAACCTTTCGCGGCAGCTCCTCCTTCCCACGTCGCTCCTCCATCCTTAACCTTCGCCGTCGTCGATGCAGAGGTTTGGTTGAAACATTACCGTAAGGCTCGACCTTTGTTTCCTCCTATTGGTTTCTTCTTCAAGCGTGGTTTTTTTGCCTCCCTTGGATTTTGTCTTTAAGCTTGTCTTTCCCACGTCTCTCCTAGCAATGCCGCCAGTGGATGCAAGGCTACGGTGGATTGCATTCCCTTGTTTCTGCTGCTTGCCTCCCCTGGGTTTGTTCCTCAAGCTCGAACTCCAAGTTTTTATGTGATCAATTTTGCTTTTTCCGTTGCATGCTCTAAGGCATTGTTCTGCCTTTTGAATTATCTTAACTTGTGAATATTATATGTTGATTCTGTAACTCTGTATTGTTGAATTAAAATGTGATAAATTTTGCTCCAACTCCAGGTTTTTATGTGATAAATTTTTCTTTTTTCGTTGCTTGCTCTGAGGTACTGTTCTGCCTTTTGAATTATCTTAACTTGTGAATATTATTTGTGGATGCAAAGCCTATCTTTCCTTTCTTAGAGTTACTTCTATGTCTCTTGGCCTTAATTCTGTAAGTCTGTATTGTTGAATTATAAAGTGAGTTTTTCTATTCTGTAACTTGTATTGTTGAATTATAATGTGAATAATGTTTCTAAGCTTTAGTTCTGTAACTCTGTATTGCTCAAGAATAATGTGTTAGATTTTATTCTGAAACTCAGTGGATCCCAGTAATGAGTTAGACAGAGTTAGTGATGACTCCCCATTTTCAATATATTTGAGACACATTTTGATATAATTTGGGAGTTATCAATGCTAATTTAAGATGATTTTCTTGAGATTTTATAAGATATCAAGTTGATGCATTATCTGGGGATTTTATTTTAAATATTCTAATTTTCAATATTTTGAAGGAAAAATAATAATAAAATAAAATGATGCCATATTATATTTATTTTGTTTTTTGTTAGTTTTTGTTATTATTATTAAATAGGTTTTTCCCCCTTAGGTGAGCAGGTGACGTGGTTTTGGGCTAGGGAAGTAGAATCATTGGATCAAACCAATTGAAAGCCACGTACTGGAGAGGTCATGATAGCATTTTGGGCTGAATTGGAAATTGGAAGAGCAAGAGGACACGACAGCGTTTTGGGCAATTTGGAAAAGTGGGAGAATTGGAGACCTAAACTATATAGGTAGAGGCGATAGACTGAAGAAAGGGGGCCGCGAGTTCACTGGGGAGGAAATCAGAAAAATAGAGAGAGCGGATGAATCAGAGAAAGAGGAACACAGCCGCACAAAGAGAACAGAGAGCTCCGGAGTTCATTCTTTCTCGCATCCTCCACCTTCATCTTCATCTCTCTCGCCAGCGGCTCATCCACCACCATAGGCTGCCGGCGAGCTGCATCATCCCAAGACAGAAGAGAACCAGAGCTGCGAGTAACAAAGCTGAGAGGATCGGAGGGAGCTGGGAGTTGGAGGTTGAAAACACAGCTGAGAGCGAGGAGCCCAGTCGCGATTTGGAAGACAGGAGTGGAGAGGAGAACAGCAACTGCCATTGTCAACTAAGAAGGAGGACCGAACTGAACAAGGAGTCAGAGGAGAGAAGACCAACATTAATCACTGCAGCATTCTTCATCTTGGGTTGTTTTTCATATCTTTATTTAATTTCCCTCTGATTTTCATAATTCTGTTGCGTCTGGATGTTGCTGAGATGAATTTTGATTATGATGATGAGTAGCTAGTTACTTTGCGTTAGGATTATTTCAAAACATTGTAAGGATTGAGACTTATTATTATTATTCTCTTTTATTGTTAATGGCAATTATGTGTTAATTTTATCTCGTTCCTAATGCTTCTATGTGACTGGCCATCACTTGGATTGTTTTGTTCAATGAAATTAAGCTTGAGAAAGTTAGTTTAATTGTAGAACTTAGGTAAAATTATGCTAGACCTAAAGTTTAGGATTAAATTGATGGTTTGTTAGTAACATAGAGATATAGTTACTAACCTAGCATTGTCAAATTAAGGTTGTTACTTAATGATTATTTTCTCTTAACTGTAGCAAGAGATTGTACATATTAATTGAGGATATAAATTTGGTTTTGACTTGAGAAAGCTTAATCAAATACTTTTGAACCTTAGACTAATATGTAATGTCATTTAATCACTAATGGAGTGGTAATTATTTAAGTCTCATGAATTGCAATGGTTAGAAATAATCCTATGCTCCTCTTGTCTTCAAGTAGAGTTTTAATTTAGTTTTAGTCAAATTGCTTTCCTTTTCTTGAATCCAAATAATCTTTAGGATATAAACTTTCTAAATGGTTTTACTCAACCTAATTGATAGCATAATCATGACAATTAATCCACTTTTGCCTTAGTCCTCGTGGGAACAATATTTACTTATCACTTTATTACTTGGCGCGACCCGTGCACTTGCGGTAGCGAACATTTAGATTTTATTCCTTTTTATAGCTCAATGAGTTTAGGAGGTGGAATTGTATAGGGAGAGCATGAGGAATAAATTGTTATAAGTTAGTTGCTGGAAAATTCCAGATTCTAAAGTGGAATTGTATTGTGCATTTTGATGCCCTATACGATACTTAAGTGCCAACAAGGATATAGCATAGTCCAGAATGTTAATATAGTGCTTGAAATGAAAATTGGAGGTTGAAATTTAAAGTGTCATGACCACATAGGAATATAAATTAGCTCATTCATTTCCAAGTGAGGATAATGAGCCGTCCTACAGAGGTTACTCTAGAGCCAACTAGTGTCAATCAAAGTGAGGGTCGTCCTAGCAATGCTCCGAGCCAGAATCAAAGTAAGCCTCGTAACCAGCCCATACGAAGGGGTAGAAGAGGCACCCGATTGAAAGACATTCCCCTTAATCAGAATGCCGGGGAAAAGATTCTGATTGAGTTTAATAGATATTGGAAACCAATCAGGCCTAATGCAAGCCGATATAAGAGTTTTATCGGCCTCCTAGCACACAACAAGCCTAGCATCTTGATAGAGGAGTGGAGAAAGGTGGATAACGTGTGAAGCAACATATTTAAGAAACTATTCAGCTCACTTACGACATTCGTAAGAGTGAAATCTTGTATAATAAGACAATGACGTATTGTGATGAACGCTAGAGGAAGTTTAAGACAACTCTAGCCAATAATTATATGCATATCGAGGTGGAAGAAAGTCATCCTCATCCTAATCCATACGACAAGTATTCTTATATTGACGAACACACTTAGCAAGAATTTAGACGAATTCAGACTACTCCAGAAGCTTTGGTGAGTTACATATTTTGCATTTTATTTACTTATGAATTGTTTTAATTTATTGATTGTAACTTTTTTATTTCTCATTCATAGGAAAAAAAGGCAAAAGGCACAAGAGAGTGGAAGAAAGAATGATTGCCCCTATACAATGTCTCGTGGGGGTTATGTGAAGGCTGAAAAAGACTTGTCGACGTCCAAACAGAAGAGATTGGAAGAAGCAGCTCAATTCAATCCTTCTATTCTTCTTTCTCCACTATCTCTAATATGTCGCGAAGAAATGTGAAAGTTCGCTCACCAAAAGAGGAGCGGATCTTATACTAGTAGACAATCTCGTATAGTTGGTGAAAAAATTGTAAGTGTTGTTGTTGTTATTAATTAGTTAGAAAACAAAAATTCATTACTTATGTTTGTCTTACGTGTCTTACAGGAGGAGCTTCAAAAAAAATAAGCCGAGGGATCGTTTAGGTCGGATGAAAGGAATGGCATCCTAACCATTGCTACACGAAAACACGAGCATCCCGACTGTGTTAGGGGAGTTGGAGATGGGGTAGGCATAAGGGATTACTTTGAAGCACCCCCACGCCGTTCCTCAAGTAGTATGGTGACTAGGGAGGAGATGGAGCATATATTGGCCACTGTGAGGGCAAAAGCAAGGGTAGAGGCTGAAGCATCATTGGATGCAAGATTAGAAGAAAGGTTAAGCAAGATAAAGGAGGAAATGATTATCATTGTGAGCACAAGACAAGATCCTAATGTTCCTCAGGGACATTTGCTTGCACCTAAGAAAAGCACTAAAGGGAGTTGCTGCAATTTTGGTCAGTCATCAGAGGGTCCTGGAACAGAAATTGGTGAGCCTTGTGACCTGTTTGTGGAGGATCCTCTGAGACGATTAGTTACACGGGGGAGCATGCATAACTTGGGATCAACTGTCCACCACCAAGAAATAAAAGATGATCAAGTCAGAGTGGCAGTTGAAAAGGTGATCGTTGCAGATGCACCTTTCCCTATCCCCGTTGATGACTTCAAAATTGTGAGCAATGTCCTCAACTCTTTTATCTTATGGCCAAAGAACCTTGTTTCTGATCTAGCTAAGGAATCCCCGATCACAACCTTGCCACCTGCACCTCCCTCCACTTAAAATGTTTCACAGCCTCCATTGAATGTTATGCAACAAGTGATTCTGATGGCATATGATACGTGCTTTCGATCAAGAGATTGGCCTATTGATTCAGCTGCTGGCAAGTCAGCGGTGCAATGCTATCTTGAGAGGGATAATTTAATGTCCCTGGTAGCTCCTTGACAACAGCTTATGGTTTCGATTGTCCAACTATTTTTAATGTAAATATATTCTCCAATTGGAAGTAAATATTTTACAAATTACGCTATTAAACTTTGATTTGTGTGCTTGCATTATTGTAGGTACATAAATCGTATGTTGGTTTCCTCTGGCAAAAGCAATAAACTTGGATTCCAATGCCTAGTTCAACTCCACGATAAAGGGACCATTGCTACTATCAGACACACATACTTATTAGAGAGGCTAAGTGAAACCCCATTTGATTGTTTCTTGGCTCCATATGTGCATGGGTAAGAAACAAATTTATATTTCATAATATATATAATGTTTTAAATTTTCTTAACAGTCTTCCCTTTTTTCAATGATCATTTAGTTATTTTATGCAAGAAAAGTTATACTGTCATCCTCTTATGCTCTCTCCACCACAACAAGCCAGGGAGTGAATTGAAGAAGACCATGAACTTGTAAGTTTTCTTGCATTATTAATTACCTTTCGTGTGCAAAATTTATGGAATTTGTGTAAAATAAGTAACCTTTGTGATTTTGATGATAGGGCTATGCAGACATTCCTACACATTGCTTGTGGTAGGCATGTTTGTGGCCTAAAATATCCTACATGAATCTTACCAAAGATTAGTTACATATTGGTTTGTTTTAAGAATGTATTCAATAATAAGTCATGCTTTAATTTTATACTTGTTTTAATGATATCATGTTATTTTTCAAACCCGTAGGCAACCACCGGGGTCCAACTTGTGTGGGTTGTATGTTTTGAGACATATTTATAATATTATTACCCTAGGTATGACAGAATTTACTCAAGAGGTAAATATATATATATATATTTAAAAAAATTTGTATTACTTTTATTCTTTTTTAAGTTAGTAAGTTAATGTTTTGTCTGGCTTTAGTGTTACAGATGTTTAATCTTGCTAACCCCTTTCCAGAAGAAGATATTGATTACATTCGCAATTGTTGTGCTGAATTCATTTATGAACTTTTACAACAACAGTGATTTCTTGTAAAACTGAGGAATTTTCTGTATACATTGAGGAACTTTTCTTCCATTGGCTTTTCTGCAAAACTTGTTAGCTGCATGAATTGACATGTTTATTATTTTTGTGATTATGTGAAACCATGCATTTATACATGTGAATATGTTTGAGACATGTCATTGGCTTGCATGTGTTTTAAAGAATTATGCATATATATATATATATATATATATAATGGTTTTAAACAACACATTATATGAGGATGAAGGCGCATGTTATGTTACAAGTTCCCAATGAGAAGGTTAAAGAAAAAGAAAATGATAAGTGGAATTAAAATGAATACCTTATGGCACTTAATAAGTATGACATTGGAAGCAATAATTCTAGGATGTGTTCTGATTACTAATATAATCAAAGACAATTTAAAAATATATATATATAATACTTTTAAGACCGGTTATATAGATAACCGGTCTTAAAATAACTTTTTCTTTAAAATAACCGGTTATATAAATAACTGGTCTTAAAAGTTATTTTAAGATCTTAAAATTCAAGTTTTAAGACCGGTTGCATGGACAACTGGTCTTAAAAATCAAACTTTTAAAACCGGTTTAATGGAAAACCGGTCTTAAAAATGTTTCAATATTGTCCACAAAATAGGTCTTTTAAGACCGGTGCTCATGACAACCGATCTTAAAATGATTTATTTTAAGACCGGTTATCAATACAACCAGTTTTAAAAGTTTGCCTTTTAAGACCGGTTTTTTAAAAGTATCAGACTTTTTTTATCGACTGCATCAAGACCTGATCTAAAATCGGTTTAAAAAATCAATTTTAACTGGTCTAAAAAAACCATTTTTCCACTAATGAATCAAGAGAAGGAACCTATTCGCCTGGTCTGTGGCCCTCAGATAATTCGATTCCATCGTGTTAATTAAGAATATTATATATATAATTGAGAATATATACTTATATATTTATATATATAATATTCTCAATTAACACCCTACAAATAATGACCTCATATTCTTTTATATCTATACCTTCATCATCATCCACATCAACCACGCTATAAATAACTTGTTCTTCCCTCACTCGCAAATCATCAACTCATAAATATCCTCTTGCCTACCTAAAAAAAATGTCACTTATTCGCGGTGGTGGTTACGGTGCTTGCCGATATGAACCATCACATGCCCAAATCTGGGACAGGCCACACGATGACGCGCAGCTGCAATCGGCGCTGACGTCGAGCCACATAGAGTGGAAGGACACCCCGGAGGCGCCGGCACTGAGGCTGGAAGAGGTGATAATAATAATTATAAAATAATATAATGAATGAAAGCTTGCTTGCTGGCTCTCTGTTATTATGGTACTTGCATAAATAATAAGGAAGATAACAAGCTAGAATAATTTCTCACTGTCTTCCTTTGAGTTGATGATAATACATACACACACACATATCCTCTTGTATCTAAAATCTCATATTATAATATGTTTGATGCTATATATCATTTAGGGTGTGAGAGATGTGTGGATTTTTAGTTTGCTTTTCTTCCATTGTACGTGTGATGGTCAGGGATTGTACGTATTTATATATATAAGTGAAGGCCAAGTTCCATCTTGGTCAAACCCAAGTCTCCTTATTAGGCTTGTCTATGTAATTTCATATTCAAAAACAATGCAATATCATATCTAATACCTTAGTAAAATTCAGTAATACACATGTAGGACAAGAAATGCTATACTTCTAAGCCTAATAATCTTATTTCTTTTGTAATACTTCTCCGGTCCTTAATATAAAATATATTTGGAGAGTTGATCTTGGTTATAAATATAAAACATAATTTTTATATTTATCAATTTTTCCTAATTTACTCATATTGGTACTCCATCAAAAATAATCAAGGAGGAGAGGAAATGAGAGAATTAAGGAAGATGACTAGAGTGTTTTCGAAAATATATGTTATACTAACTAACTCAGCTAATTTCCTTAATCTAATTAAATTAGATAAATATGTCTTATATTAAAAACTAAAGGAATATGATTAAAAATCTTACAATACAGTTTCTTATAACTTAAACAAGTTTTGATTTTATTCTCTATCATTACGCAATTTTGTCTATGTTTTGTTAAATTTTGTTAGTGTAAGTATGCAAATAACTATATTCATAAACTATATATTAGCATAGCAGTATATATATATATATATATATATAATATAAATACATGATGAACTTTAAAGGACACATGAACCTAAAAAAAAGAAAAAGCATTCTTGTTTTTTTTTTTTTTGCTTTTTGTTTTTTGGTTCAAATGGGGATGGAGGTTGATAAATAAAAGAGGGCAACGAGGGAGACGGGCCGGAGTCACGTAGTAGGGATGAGGTGGTTGGGGCCACAGGCAGGGGCCCGCAGAGGGAAGGAGACTTGCATCGCTGTCACGAATCCTGAGGTGGGACCCACGGGTGCCCCAAATGAGTTGAGATCAGCATCAGGAGCTCAGTCTATGACATACTTCACATGCTACCTCTTGCTCACTTTTTTTTTTTTGGTTTTTTGATGAAAGATAAAACTACAAACTAGTTAACATTCAAATCATTACGTAGAACTTCTGTCAGGAAATTAGGAGGCTTGAAGAATGAGACAACGCCCAAGACCAAACCAAGAGAATACTTCGCAAGATTATCAACTGCATAATTAGCTTCCCGATTGCACCATTTTATAGACACGTCCCAGTTCCGTCTCAAAAACTGAGAAATCTCTACTCATATGCAATAAGGTCTACGGCCACCCCACAGTCCAATTCTATTACCACTTTCTTCCAACTCGAATCCCACGCATGCATCAGCCCCATAAGAATACCCCATATCTCCACGTGTAGGCCATTTTCGTGTCCCAAGTTAAGCATGAAACCCCTGAAGACACAACCTTCATGGTTTCTTGCTATTCACCCACATCCTGCCATACTTCCAAATATCATACGGCAAGCTCCATCTATGTTCATCTTTATCCAACTGTTGTACGGTGGATTCCACCTAGAGGCTCTCCTTATCTCCAGCGTTGACTTATATAACTGAGAGTTCGACCATTGAGCTTGAGCATGAACCTGTGCCAAGATTTGAATTGTTCCTGTCGTTTTCCCCTCGAAAACCCCTAAGCTCCGGTTCAACCAAAGTTGTCAGCACAACAACGCAAAGCACGTCGACCAGCTCACATCCATGCTCTCTTCTTTCAAAGATAGATTCCATTCAAACCACACTTGGACATCCTTGGAGCCAAAGAACCTATTACGAAGCTATGCTAGCACCAGCCTTCTCTAACAATAAATGGCCACCCTACAATCCTGAAGGACATGCATGATATCCTCCCGGCTACCTTGACACACACTGCAACTTTCACTACCTTACAGATCCTTAGCTACACGTAAAGAGTTTGTCATGAGTCATCCTCTAGCTGCAAGCCACATAAACTTTTTACAACGTCGTGGCATTCTCATCTTCCATATTTTCCTCCAAAGATTCCTACAATAGGATACATGGCTGACACACACAAGATCATATGCTAATTTAATAGTAAACTCACCACTATTCAAAGGCCACTATGTGGGTACATCCACCAAGTCTTGATAGGCATTAGGAACAACCTGATTGATAGCTTGGAGAACATGTGTCAGGAGAAAGGATTCAAATTTCCCCCAGTCCCAAACACCAGATGGTGTAATATACTCGCATACTCTATCTTCCTTCATACTCTCTAAAAGACCCTGTACATAGGATGAAAGAAGCTTTTTGTAATGTTGAAGTCATTTATCATGCCAACATTTCACACGTTGGCCGTTTCCTATTCTCCACCCAATATCTTGTTCCATTTTCTCCCATATGTTCCTAATACCTTTCCATGCTAGTGACCCTTGTCTCCGTACCTAGATCTTTGGTAAGACATCATCACCGCAGTGATACTTCTCCCTCATAAACTTCACCCATAATGTGACCCGTCATTTCACCAATCCCTATCCAAGCTTCATCATAAAGGCCTCATTCTGTCTATAAGCGTACCGTAACCCTAACCCACCTGCATCCTTCTTAGTACACACATTCTCCTTAGCAACCAAATAGGGTTTTTTATTTATCGCTGTACTACCCAAAAGGAAACCATGACATATTTTATCAATTTCATCATAGCTTCATCATAAAGGCCTCATTCTGTCTATAAGCGTACCTTAACCCTAACCCACCTGCATCTTTCTTAGTACACACATTCTCCCAAGCAACCAAATAGGGTTTTTTATTTGTCACTGTACTACCCAAAAGGAAACCATGACATATTTTATCAATTTCATCACAAGTAGCTTTCGGAAGCCACGAAGATTGCATAGCATAGTTTGGGAGAGTAGACATCACAAAGGAGATGAGAGTATGTCTAGCAGCCATAGATAAGCAGTTAGCATTCCAACCCTTTAATCCATCATCCATTCTATTCAATATAAACTGGTAAGTGCCCTTTGAAACACTTTGGTGTTGCATGGGAATACCAAGATACTTCCCTAAGTCTGCTATCAGTATAAACCCCAAGAACAAACTAATCTCTGCTTTTCTTGTATGGAATACATTGTTTGAGAAAAAATCTTGGATTTATCAACATTTACCTTTTCTCCAGAAGCGGCATAAAAGTCATCCATACAAGCTTTAATAATTACAGCTTGGTCCAAAGATGCTTCCTCAAATAAAATTAAATCATCAGCAAAAAATAAATGCGAGACTGTAGTACCATTTTTCTTTAATTGGAACGGACTCTAGTTTCCTTGAGAGACTTCATTCTGAATCAGGTGTGCGAGCTTTTCCATTACTAGAACAAAAAGATAAGGTGATATAGGGTCACCTTGGCGAACACCGCGGGTATGTTGAAAGCATTGTCCTGGTTCACCATTCAACATAACCTGCATCTCTACCGAATTCAAACAATAGTTAATTAACTCAATAAAATTTTCTGGTAAACCTAACTCCTACTGACAAGTTGTAACAAAATCCCACCGCACACAATTGTAAGCCTTTTCCAGATCATTTTTAAGTTTCATAAAACCATTCTTCTTTCTAGTACTCTTCATAGAATATACAATTTCTTGTGCCAACACAATATTATCATAGCTATGTCTCCCTGGGACAAAACTACACTGATTGGGAGCGATAATTAACGGCATTATACGCTTCAACCTGGTAGCGCTTCAACTTGGTAGCTAGCATCTTAGTATTGACCTTGTACATGACATTGCAAAGACTAATGGGACGAGAATCTATAATTGTCTGGGGAACATCACCTTTAGGAATCAAAACAATATTGGTGCTGTTAAGCCTCCTAATCTCCGTCGAGCGCATAAAAATTGTTTGAGCCAAATCTACCATAGACTTCTCTACCACTTCCCATTGACTTTGTTAAACTAACGGGTTCAAACCATCTAGACCCAGAGCTTTCAAGGAACCCATACTAAATACAGCTTGTTTTACCTCTTCTTCTGTAAATGTACGACCTAACATACCTATTCAATTGTCCAGAATTATTGGAAAAATTCCTCCAAAATTGATATTCACCCTTAGATATTCATCCACCACATACAGAAAATGAAAGAAGCGCATACTCTTCTATTTTAATTCCTCCTCACTATACATCCATTCCCCATCATCCCTTTGTAAAGCTTCCACATGTTTCCTCCTTCTTCTACTATTTGTATCCGTGTGGAAATACTTAGCATTTTTATCCCATTTGTATACCAGTTACATTGAGAACGTTGCAACCACATTATCTCTTCTTGTACCAAGCACTTCTCCAGTTCCTCTCATACCTTCCTTCTCTCCTCTATTTCTTTCTTACACAGCAATACCCTCTTATTCAACTTCTCAAGTTGATAAATTAAAACATCCTTCTGATGATTAATATTACCAAAAACATCATGATTCCATTGCAAGATTTCCTTCTTAAACCCCACTACACTCCCCTCCCAAATCCTTGACGACCACCAATTGTTTCTAACTATATTTGAAAAATCATCATGAGTCACCCATGGCGCAAAGAACTTGAAAGAGTGCCCTCGATACCTACTTTTTTCTACATTCCCTTTCAATAGGAGGGGACAATGATCAGATTTAAAATGAGGAAGATGGGGTAGTGTTACCTCTTGGTACTGCTCTAACCAACCTGCATTAGCCACAAATCTATCTATACGGCTTGTTGATCCTTTACTTACCCACGTGAACTCGGGACCCCTGAAATTTCACTGCCTCCATACCACTCCTTTCTAACCATTCCACAAACTCATGGTCAGAAGAAGCTGTGGTTCGAGATAAAGATATTCTCTTTGTTACACGAGCAATTGTGTTGAAATCTCCCCCCAACACACCATCTTGTCGTGCCACTGTTACTTATAATATCTAACTGATACCACAATATTCTACGATGGGCTAGATTGGGATTTCCATATACCACCGACAGATCCCAACTATTGTTTTGACCATTATTGAAACCTCCATGCAAAACTTGAGATGCCTTGAACTTAACTTTAAAATTAACATTGTCATCTTGAAAACACCAAATACCACCACTAAAACCCTGTGCCTCAACCATATCCATATTTCTTAACCCCAGGCGTGTAGTTATATGAATTGCCTTCTCCCTCTTCTACCTAGGTTCAAGTATCGCTAAGAAATCAAACTGGTACCTTTGACGAAAATCTACTAAGAAACCAGCAAAAAACTGGCCTCCAACATCACGTGTGCTTCATATCATAATATTAATATCCATAAAATAATAATAATAATAAGTGATCATCATGGCCCATAAAAGTTCTACTGACCAACCATGGACGGTGTCTGTGTAACATCCATATCCTCATTCATTTACCCCTGTATAGGCGAACTAGAGCGAACGGGCAAACTATTCTCCTTGATCACCCCAATCTCTTAGTCACTCTAACTAATTAAAATACAACAACTCATCTTATTTTAATCTTACATAGTAGATGTGTTATCTAGAAAAATTCAAAATTTATGATTTTATAATTTTAAGGATGATGGGAGGGCATTGCATTTTTTATTTTTCTAAATTAAAAAGTTTATGTTTTTTTAAAATCATAAGATTTAAATTTCTCCATATGACTCATATGCCATGTGAGATTAAAATAAGATAAGTTGTTATATTTTAATTAGTCAGAGTATAGATGAGGTGACACCCTTATAATATACCACTTTGGTCATATTTATAAGTTTTTTTTATTAAAAAAATTGGCCCTATTTAAAAGTCCAATTTTAGGGTAGTAAATGCATTTTGTATTTTTTTTACCTCTATTAATTGCAATAAACAAAAGAAATTTATTCATATTGACTTTTGGAATTAATCATAAATAAGGGCAAAATTGGAGATTTAACCTGTAGTTAATGAGTTATCTAACTCTCCTTGATATATAAGAATTAGTTAAAAAAGATTTATAAATAGAAGCAAAGTAGTATGATGTTTGGATTAGTTTTTGAGAATATCTTTTATAATTTACGAAGTAAGTATATGAAAAAAATTTTATCTCAAATTATAAAAAGTAGTTTCTCAAAGCACGATTTAAATATTTTCCCAGACATTATAATATTTCTCCGCTGAATGGCCTGTGAGCCCTATGCGGATAGCCCTCTAAGGTGCCTCTGTGCCGTGTGCGCTTACGCCTTGAGGACAAACATGTTGACATGTCATTCTTTAATTCTTTTAATTTATCGTTATTATGACTGCAATTATGCTTTGCGTTGTGCTGAGCTGTCTTTCTTAAATAATTTTTTTTGAATTATAATGACAAGAGCATTAAGGCTCTTGAGGCCACGCGGGCCAAGGAAGTAAGAACAAAACAACCGAAAAAACTTTCAAGTCCTAAAATCTCAGCAGAGATCTGCTAACAAGGTGGCCAAGCAGAAATCTGGTGGATAGTACAAAAAAGACAAATCTCTATTTGAGTCCAGAGCCCGTTTTGCCAAAACATCGGCACATTGCAGGGCTTCTCTGTGACAGTGATGAATCTCTAGATCCCAATCCCTGTAAATTTCATTCCTGACTTCTTCTAATTCATATTGAAGAGGGTGATACTGACCATGTGTGTGAAGTAACAGTTGCACGACTTGCAATGAGTCAGTAAAAAGTCTGATCTTTCTGAAATTCTTGAGTTTACAAACTTGAAGACCTATACGTATAGCTTGAATCTCTGAGGCTGTTGAGCCAAGGCTGAATCTTGTATTTTGTTGGAATCCACAGATCCAAGCACCAGAGCTGTCTCGCACCACTCCTCCTACTGCTGAATTCTTGGACTCATCTACCACAGCATCCACATCGATCCGAATATATCCTTCTGGTGGGGCACTCCAACTTTCTGAGTATCTTTCTGGGACTGTAAATATCTTGTGCTTGAACCGGTCCTCCTCTATGCCTTCATGCAGGAAATGAAGTCCTTTGTGTAGAAGCTGGTTAGGGCAGATGGAAGTTCCCTCGAAAACTCTACTGCATCTATTCTTCCAGATTTGCCAGCATATTGAACTAAAGACTCTGATCCAGGGCCACTTAGAATATTTACGATCTCCCGGTGAGTGTTGCATATTCCATTTGATCCAAACCTGTAAATTACCAGAGAAAAATGCAGAGTGATAATTTGGGTTAGTACAAGAAAGCCACACAGAACTATCAAACTCACAATCTCTCAGAATATGTATCGCTGTTTCCTCACAAGCACACTCAAAAGGACACTCAGGATTTGACCTCCCGTCTCTCTTAGCACGAATTTCATTCGTGGGAATTCTCTCCTGGAACAATTGCCACATGAAGAATTTTACTTTCTCAGGAATAGGCCATCTCCAGATACTTTGCCAGAACGGATCAGCCGGATCCGAGAGCGACGAATAAATCATAGAATAAGCTGATTTGACGCTAAAATTTCCGTCAGAAGATTCCTTCCACCAAAAAAAGTCATTTCCAGTCTGGGAAGGAGGATGAACTTTTTTAATCCTTTCGATCACCCACTGCGGCAAAAACATACTCCATTTCTGGATATCCCAATTTCCGTCCAAACCCACAAATTGCTTCACCACTTCCTCAGGATTTAACAACTCTTGATTCTTATCGACATAAAAAATAAGGGGTTGGTCATGACTTGTCCAAAGATCCCACCAAGCATTTGTGGACTGCCCACTTCTTAGCTTCTTACCCACTACTTTACTAAATGAATCCCAAACGGTTGAAATTGCATTCCAGACCGCAGATTGGTTCTTTTTCCTTTCAACTCTTGGAATTTCAGTATCCCCACAGTTATATTTTGCTCTGAGAACTTGCACCCAAAGGGCATCTGGTCTGTAATGAGATTCCAGCACAGCTTCATAATAAGCGCTTTGTTTTGACTGAAAAGGTCTTTGACCCCCAGACCACCGTCCTTTTTGTCTAACTTGATTTTTTCCCAAGATATGAGATGCATTTTCTTACTATCTTGCCCCTGGTTCCAGAAGAAATTTTGATTTAATTTTTCAAGGTCCTTAAGAACACCTTTAGGAAGCAGGGTAGTTTGCATCTGGTAGAATGGCAGAGTAGATAGCACAGAATTGATCAGGACGGTTCTCCCTGCCATATTCAAGATTTTGCCTTTCCAAGAGGATAGCTTTTTTTGAACTTTAGATACCAGCGGGGCGAAGGTCAGTTGGGTAACTCTTTTATGAAGCAAAGGAACACCTAAGTATTTGCCTAGATCCCCCGAAAGACCAATTCCCAAAGTTTGACCCAGCTGCTGGGCTCTGTGGAATTGAACATTTCTGGATGCAAAGATTTTTGACTTCTGGAGATTGATCTGATGACCAGACACCTTGCAGAAAAAAGCCATTAAGTCTCTGATATTCTCCATTTGGCTAGTAGTCACTTCACAGAAAAGAAGAAGGTCGTCTGCAAAGAAAAGATGGGAGATATTCGGACATGATTTGCTAATCTTAAGAGGCTTCCAACTTCTTTCGGCCACAGACCTGTTTATCAACTGACTCAGTCTTTCCATACAGAGAATGAAAAGGTAGGGGCTCAAAGGGTCGCCTTGTCTCACACCTCTAGAAGGCTTGAATGGATTTGAGAGAGAACCATTCCATATCACTCTCATTGTTGGAGTGGAGACGCACAACATCAATAGGTTTACAAAATGGTCACTCAGACCCAGACTACGGAGGTTGAATTCCAGGAAGTTCCAGTCGAGCCTGTCAAAAGCTTTTTCCATATCCACCTTAATGGCAACATATCCTTTCTTCTTTTTTGTCGTTCTCATTGTGTGGATCGCTTCTTGAGCCAGAATTATGTTGTCGTAACTTTGCCTACCCCTGATGAAACTGCATTGAGTTGGATGAATCAGGAAGCCCAGCACTGATCTCATTCTATTTGCCAGGACCTTGCTAAGAATTTTGTAACTTACATTACATAGAGATTTTGACGTTGCAAAATGCCAATCATCCGTTACTACTACTATGCCACAATGTTTTTTTACAAAATTAATTATTCGCCTCAGGTTTTTGGAATCATAATTGAAATTAAAGTCGTTATTGATAATCACAAAATTGTATAGAATATCAACATTTAAAACATCATTTAAATTGTATAGAGTATAAACTATTGTGATTTAAATTAAAATAAACATGACAATCAAGTATGATTTGGATTAATTGAAGTTAGTTTCCGGTAGAGTGCAGGGGCTTATTAACAATGTGGTGGGAAGTGATAATTTGGCCCTTGTGGCGTTTCCCTCCTCTTTTGTCACACCCTTATCTTATTTATAGTTATTTCAGAGTATTCGTAGAAAATGATATACAGTTCAGTGGGCAAGATAGATATTACATAATTATATTGATATGTTGATACTTAATAATTACAAATGATGTAGCCACACAGGACTACTTAGGTGTCTAAACCCGTTCCAATGAAACGTGAACACCTTCCCGTCTTCGTTCCACCACTGCAATTCTCTCGTATAGTTCTCTTTTCTGATCTCTGCATACTTTCCGTATTCGCCTGTCTAAATTGTTGATAGGGGATGGTGAGATTCGAGATAATCTCAGTAGAAAAACAATACCAACATACATGCAAGATAAGTGTTAAATGCATAACAAGCTTGCATTACATAACTCATGCTCACACAATGATATATCTGCGTACTTAATATTTCAAACAACATACGTATGGCCATAGCATAACTAGAAACAGGGCTTCAATTATTTATATATGTTTCACATAACTAAGCAAAGCAATAACATGCATCAATACACTAGCACAAATATCAAAAACATGCAGGAGATGTAAGTTCTCTACCTTTACCCTTTTTTATCTTTCTAGGTTCCTTGAACTTCGTGCCTCGTAATACGTGCTAGTAACTCAGATTCTCAAATCGGTCCTAAAATGTCAAATGTACAATTTTAGGCACTTCCAATATACTTCTAGTGGCAATATGAGCCTATTATTAAAGATGACCAAAATGCCCTCGGAACCCCGGCCCGGCCCTGCCGTACCTAACCCAACTATAATTTTTCTGAAATTTTGACCCGAGCTATTCTGACATATTTTTGCGTAAGGAATCTATTTTTGACATCGGTTTTCTCAAATTCCAGCCCCAATTATAAATTTACCCCTGGCAGCCCTTATGTGAAGGTTTTAAGGCTATTTTTGTCATTTCACTTTTTAAGGCTTTTCTCACTTTGCACCCAACATGAACCCTACACAATTTTCCATTCTAAACACAATGAAATCATCAAAAAGACCAAAATCCAGTCCAAACACAGCCCAAAACAGATCTGGATAAAATTCTTTAAAAATTGGAGAAAATTGAGTTTTATGATTTCAATCCATAAAACACCTTCTTATCACCTTTAATCACTTGTTTAACTACTTAATCACATTCTAAACATGATTAGACTAAATTTGGACAGCACCTCCCCTTAGGGTTTCAACATCCCAGGTTTACAAAATCCACAACCATTCCACAAATCAAGATAAGAACACCAACAATAACAACCATACACCAAAGGAAATAGGATTCTTGAAGTTACCTTTAGTTTCTCCACTTTCTCTCTTTAAAACCATCCTCCCTCTCTCTCACAACCTTGAGATTCTGCTTGCTACGCAATGTTTTTCATGAAGATCAAGAGATTGGGGAAACTATTACACAAGTTTGGAAGCTTAGACACTTGAAAGTACAAATCTTACCTTTGATTTCTCCTCTTTGAGCTCCTCTTTCTCTCAAGTTTTCTTAAGTTCTCCCTCTCCCTCTCTCTGGTGTTCTTGGATGAAAATGAGGAAGAGAAAAGATGAAGAAAGAGTTAATAATAGCTTCATCTTTTTCTTTAATTATCTTTATTACAAAAATAGGATTTATGATCTATGTACTTGGCTTTATCTCCTTCTAAATATGTCATAATCCCTTCCATTAGATTTGAATCAATTCCTCTCCTCTGCTTGGCCCATAAGATGATGCCCCATGGTCCCTCTTTACACCAAATTGGGCTTCATTACATTAGCCTTAACTACATGCACACAATATTAGATTTTATTCTAATTTCACATGTGCTCATACTCTAACAATTATAATTTAATCTCTTGATTTTAGATGATGCCACTTGGCATGTTTATAAGCCAATAATTATTTTCCCCTCTTATTTCCTTATTCCACAATTTACACAATTGCCAGCACATTTTATTTGCCAATTTTTGGAATAGTTGGCCTTCTTGACAGATTTTTTACCTTTGAAAAATCATAACTAAATTTTTAGACATTGTTTTAGAGCAATTTCAAAGGCTATAGAACCCTTATTGAGTCTAGTTTTAAGGAAAAATATAGAATCCTGCCAATTCGAAGCACATAATTCCCATATTTTCAATCTTTGCATATTCTTCTAGAAGCTTTCCAATTTCGCTGGGTAAACTTCAAAAATTCATAACTCTCAATCCACTGGTTAAAATGGCCTATAATACCAATCAACTTAAAGCCCTGAATGTATAATTTCACCCTATAAAATATCATAATTTTTGGATATCATTTGTTCATCCAAAATTCTAAGACAATCTTACTGTCTCACAGGAAATTTCACTGAAAGCATAATCACATTCTCCAAAATTCATCAGTTTACTTTCTTTAATACTCCAAAGATATAAGAAATATTAGGGCATATATTTGGGACACCTACTAAACCGGAGCTTAGCAGTCCACTTAATTTAGGCTTATTCTCAAGCCTCCAATTCCAAAATTCAGGATATTACACCTCTCTCTCCTCTACTCCTCCTTTTGTAATCACTTGCTACTCTCCTAAATATAAGTTACTCATACCCTATTCTTACATACTCCTTTTGTTTTTAATTATAAGCTTTAAATAATCGATATATGTTTATTAAGAAAATAGTTAAAATTAATTAAAAACAATAAATATGTATTTGGGTTAATATAACTTTTGGTTCCTGAAGTTTAATCTAATTTTGGTTTTGATCCCTTAAGTTTGAAATCTGTGGTTTTGGTCCCTGAAGTTTCACCCGGTTTTGGTTTTGGTCCCTCAAGTTTGAAAAGGACTTGGCGACCCAATTAAAAAACCCGACCCAACCAAAAAAAAAAACCAAGTCCTTTTCAAATTTGAGGGACCAAAACTACCGATTTCAAACTTCAGGGACCAAAATCACCGATTTCAAATTTGAGGGACCAAAACCAAAATTGGATCAAACTTCAGGGACCAAAAGTTATATTAACTCTATGTATTTTTTCCTAATGAGGATAAGTGTAAAAGACAATAAATGTAACACATACAATCCAGGGATAAAGTAAGAAAAAAAGCAATAAATACTTTAACAAACTTAAAATAAAACTTATATTTTAGGACACACATATTTATAAATTTGAAGCTTATATTTTGGAACGAAAGGAGTATGAAGGAATGCTTAAATTGATAAAAAAAATTTTGCATTTGCCTTATTAAATTTTTGTCTTTCTGTATTTTATAAATGATTTTCACACTTCTCTCTCATAATTCTCTCTTTCCAATAGAAATTAAATAGGGATAAAATTGACAAAACATTATTTAATTACCCTATAAGTGACTTATATTTTGAACAAAACTTTTTCCCAACAAATGATTTATATTTAAGCACATAGTGGTATTTAATTCTGGCACGCAGCATAAAGTTGGCTCATCCCCCTCCATTATCCACCACCACCACCACGACTACTACTAGAGTAAAATATTCTAATTATCCTTCATTTTACCTTAATTACACATACATCCCCTCTATTTTAGAAACAAAATTAAGAATGTTCTAAAATGATTCTAAAACTTTATTTTTAATTAAAATTTATATAAAAAATAAAATTTATTCACTGATTTACCTTTAATATTAAATCCCAAATTTTAATTGATAGCTTGTAAATATCACAACCTTTTAAAATTTCGAGCAAGCTTTTTTAAATTTTTGTAAAAAAATATATGAAATTATAAATTTAAATGACTTATACAATCCCTCAAACCTATATAGTTTATTATATTTGATTAAAAAGATGTGTTTGATATATATTTTTTTCATTTAAGAAATTAAAAATAAATAAAATTCAATAAATATGGTGAAAATTAAAATTATAGACTTTATAATCTCAAAATTAATAAATTTTTAACATATTAGAAAGTTTAAAAATCTACTAGAATTAAAATTTGGTAGATATAAACAAGATATCAGATAATAATATCAAAAAAAGTGGTGGGTATAAATTTTTTTGTCCCATATAAATATGTGCGTGTGTGTGTTTAAATAATTCTAATGTTAAAAAGGGGCTTTGTGAAACAAAAGTCTAAAAGTTAAATTTAACGGTCAACTAACGGTTTAAGTGGATGGAAATAGAATCTTGAAATATGAAGGATGTTTGTATAACATACATTATAATTTTAAGGGAGGTATACATGAGTTTTCAAAACAAAGGGGTAGTTAGAGTATTTTACTCTTATTACTACCACCATCATTACCACTCTAATCCTATTTATAAGTTAAATTTGGAAAAGATTTTAATCCTTATTACAAGTCTACTTTAGAGTAATAAATCAGAGTATTACAATTTTGACATTATTCAAGGTAGAGAGAGAAAAAAG
This sequence comes from Inga oerstediana, assembly GCA_963210345.1. NCBI lineage: Eukaryota > Viridiplantae > Streptophyta > Magnoliopsida > Fabales > Fabaceae > Inga > Inga oerstediana. The sequence continues at coordinate 64,030,525 of OY723408.1, forward strand.
ATGTGAAAAATACACATTCATATATGAGCGCAAAATTAATTTTTTTTATCAATTTAGTTTATATTTATTGAGTTAACTAATTCTCCTTATTAGGTAAGAATTAGGTAATTTAGGCTTATAGATATGACCATAGTGATACTACTATATAGAGTCGGAAAATTGGGTTGAGCTCGTTAGGGCAGCCCGTTTAGGCCAAGCCTGTCAAGAGCGGGCTTATGATTTAAAGCCTCCAGAAGGAGTTGGATCTAAAAGATCCAGTTCTGTAGGGCCGCATGCTTAAATAAGCCGGCCCTGCAGGGTCAACCCTTTTATGCCCGTTTAATACACACACGCACATATACATATATATATTTTAAATAAGGCTATCATTGAATGTAGACCCTTAATCTCTCAAGAGTCATGATGGACATGGAGAAAAAAATGACAATGTTATCAATATTGTGATTATGAATATCGTTTAAATAAGCAGCGATGATGTTGATAGTGATCACGGTCATGGAGAAGAAAATAATAATGTTCTTCATATTGTTTAGTGTTTAGTTTATGATTATAACTTTACCTACTTATTTATTTGATTGTGGTTGTGTACTTGTAGTTATGGTTGACTCGTAGTGGACATTAGTTTTAGTTTGGATTTAGATCTTAATGTTTGTGTTTTATTAAACATGAATAATGTTTGATGTTTTAATTTAGTTTTGATAATATTCATTACAAAAAAACTCCTGATTTCCGACGGAATTTGCCACGGAAATTTTTTCGTACAAATTCAATTTTCGTGGCAAATTCCGATAGAATTTCCCGTGGCAAATTTAGCGACGAAATTTTTTCCTTGACAAATTTTGACTGATTTCCAAAGGAATTTTCGGTGGAAAATTGTCACAGAAATTTTCAATCAGAAAAAATTAAAATTTATTAATTTTTTTGAAAAATAATATTTATAAAATTAAAAAATTAATTATTAAATAATTCTATTTAATCTTAATTATTAAAATTATATTATTATTTACTATATTATATTTAAAATTTTCTACTAAAATAATACTTATGATATTGTTATTTTATTTTATTTAAAAATAATATATATGTTATTAATATTATGTTTATAATTTTATATTAAAAATAATATTTATAATATTAAATTATTATTTATTAAAAAAAATTTAAATAAATATATAAATATTTTTTACGTTTTTATTAAGTTTTTCATTATTTTTAATAATATTATATTTAATTAATAATTAATTATATGTATATAATTAATTAATTGTATGTATGTATGTATATAGTTGATAATATTATATATATATATATAATAATATGTAATAATATGGCATAGATTCATTTCGGTGCAACTGGTAAAGACTTGCGCGTGAAGGTGTCGACAGCCTAAGGTCGTAGATTCGAATGGGGAGGAGAGGCATTTTCAGGAATTATGAGATGAGATGCAGACACTTGGTGAGCAAACACATGGCATTTGGAAATTTTAAAAAAACTTTGGAAATTTTTTTTAAATAAAAACTTTTGTGACGGAAAGGAATTCTGTCAGAAATTTCTGATGGAATTTCAAATTTGTTTGTAACACACCTATTAACGACGGAATGGAGTCCGTCAGAAATGCAATCCGTCAGAAAAGCTGATTCCATGGTAAATTCCGTCAGAAATTCAATGTTTTTTTGTAGTAATTTATGTTTTAAATTAGATATTGTAGCCTTCAAGCATATAGAAATAAAAAGTTGCTAAACGGGTCTAAAGTCCACGGGCTGGCAGCAAATATCTATACTGTACTTTTTTTGGACTCGAGCCTACACGGCCAGCCCGTTTTTCCAGTACTACTACTATATCATGTCCTTACCTATATAATAACTAATTTGCTAGACAATTGATTTGTGGATATTAAGAAAATTAGTTAAATTAATTATTTTATAATACATGTATATTGAATTTCCTAAAATACTCTCTTCAATCATGTGAATTGGAATTACTCTTGATAGGAACTCTTTTTGGGGTTTTATCGTTACCATCAAAATGAACCACTTATCCAATTGTTATACTTAAAATCGGAAGTATTACTAGTATTATTTTAATCATGAAAGAATCACAAAAGATCAGGAGAAAGGAATTTGTTTACAAAAAAGTTTCATAATAAGTTAATAACATGTAATAACAAGTTTCAACGTATGAAATGATATCACTTGCATATAACTCACTTAATATTAAGATTTTCACTCACTTTTTTTTTTGGCCAAAAGATTTTCACTCACTTAATATTAAGATTTTTGGTGATGACTTTGATACTTCATGATGATTATCGATCCTTATTATTATTGTTACCATCTCTTTCATTATATTTATCTCTTATAATTATTGCATACAGATTTAAGAATATAATAAATATGAAAAAATATGATATCCTTTATTAAATTTGGCATTTATATTAATGCCTCTGAAATTATTGTTTTATTCTAAAAGTGAAAGAAAAATAATATTAAACGTCACTTTAAAATCAAGAAAGATTATATAACATGAGACACACGTTTTTTCTCCAAAAAAAATTGAAATAAAAGGATTATATTATCAGTATTATTTGTGTGTGGCATTAAACTATATAAGCTCTATTTTGAAGATAAAGCATATCTTTTGCGGAACCCGAAGAGCAAGCTAAGTGACCTGAATTAAAATAGAACCTTGTCAAGCCAAGCCACTTCTCACATATTATATGTATACCCTGTAAAGGAACGTGCCTCATAATGACTACTTTCCAAAATGCAAATGAAGGCCCCCCCCCCCCCCCCCCCCCCCCCCCCCCCCACTTCAATGAATCATTACAACAAAACCAGCCATCAAACACGATTAAAAGTAGGTTTTTATTTTAATCAGAAAGTGGAGGAAAAAAAATTCAAAATTTTTATTCAGAAAAGTGTCAACCTTTAATACCTGATGGTACTTTAAACACGGTCTCTAATACTAAGCTTCCCTCCTCTTCATTAGAAAACAGAGATGAGATGTGGTGGAAAAAATTACAAATCCACATGAAAGTCATGGAGATCTTACATTCAAACACACTAAATTTTAAATTTTTATTTGATAATTTTTACATAAGGATATTTTAAATAATACGTGAATGCTAATTCTCAAATAAGGTCCAAAATAACTATAAAACAACTGTTTCAAAATTCTATATTGTGATTGCAAATTAAATCATATACCAGGTATAACTACTACCAACTTTAGATGTGGTTTGTTCGCCTACGAAAGCACTTTTTTTTCCTTTCTTTATTTCTTTTAAGGAGCGAGATGTAGCCGTAGTTGTGGAGAGATAAAACATCAAAGGCAGGGCGAGAAAAATCAACCATGTGTATCACGTAGGAATATTTCGTACAGTAATCTAACCAACAAAAAAAAAAAAAAAAAGAGACAGTGTGAGACATATAGAGCTAGGAGAGATAGAAGAAAATAAAACAGAGAGATAACACCGTTTAATCTTGAAAATTCACTCATTTTCTCCTCTTCTTTTTGTTGTTTACTAAATATAAACATAAACTAACAAATAAGCATTGTTTATATTGGGATAGGATGAGAAGCATAGATGAAAAGTCAATCTTGTGAGCGAATCAACCCAAACCTTGTTTTTATTTGTTGCTCTATACTGATATCTTCTTGTTGGAAGTAATCCTATTTGAGGCACTGTCAGACACTAAATATTGATACCTCTCCTAATAAAGATTCAAACTTTAGTTTGCTACATTGTAGGAGGTTAGTCCTTTCGTTAGAGCCAACCCCGTTGCTAATTAACCCAAACTTCGAAATGTTCCTATAGCCTATCATAAAGCATTATTTCTATGTGGACTGGGCCTCTGACCTCAAACTATATTATGTACGGAAGGCCCAAACTCATCTTCAAAGAGCTGTAAATGAAGTTTTATGAGGATCATTTTCTTTTGGGACAATTACATTTTGATCCCGGATAAGAGAAAATATGAAAAATATAATCTTTTGAAGTCTCAAAATTGCAATTAAACCCATAGGACTTTTTTGCAATGAATTGCAATCATGGGTTTGTTAATAGACGCTTATGGACTTGTTAATAGACACCTTTGAATTTGTCAATAGACACCTCTATACTTGTCAATGACATGCCTTGAACTTGTCAATAACTTGCCTAGGGACTTGTCAGCGTACCCCCATGGACTTGTCAATAGAATTGGCACTACTATAGAATATAGATTCTGTTACCCTAAAGGAAATCCCTTTTTAAAATAGGGACGTTTAAAACATAGGTGGTTGTATTTTTATAATTCTGTGTGGGAACTAGGTGGCTTTAGACGTCCCAAATTCCATCTGGGACGTCTAAAGTTTAAGAAAAAAATTAATTTAATTTTTTTTACTTAAGGCGTCACTTTAGACGTCCCAAATTGAATTTGAGACGTCTAAAGTAAATTTTTTTTTTTTTTACATTTTAGACGTCCCGTTTTCAATGTGAGACATCTAAAATAATTTAAAAAATTTCCTTACGAGCTGTATTGAATATAAGGGATGCTCATCCCTTATATTAAATAAAGGGACGCTTTCCTTCCCCTCCCCCCCCCCCACAACATTTTTCAATTTCTCTGAGAGGAGTTGCAAAGAGAAACCCACATTCTATAGATTCAAATAGCTTTTTCCTTCGGTGTTTTCGCCATCCTCCCCCTTCTCATCATGCCCTTTAGTGCCCCTATTTGTGACGATAACTCTCTCTTTATCACTTCTCAAATCTTACATGCTTGTCTGTTTATTATTATTATTATATAAGTTCCTCTCTTTTTTCACAATCAGATCTGATACAGTGCATCTGGTTAAAAAATAGATTTTTGAATTCTAAAGTTTGACTAAAAGAAGTTTGAACAAAGCTAACAAAGTGGTGGAAGTGTGGTGATGCCAGAAAAAAAAATTCCGGAGCCAAAAAGAGAATGGAGAAAGCTAGCATTTGTGTTCAACAAAACTATTGCAGAGGGTTCTCGTCTGAAACTTGGGTTTGCTTCCATAATTGATGACCTCAGCATCTACAGGAAATTTGAAATTCAAATAACTTTAGACGTCCCTTTTTAAAAAAAGGGACATCTAAAGTAGAGACTTTAGACATCCCTATTTCAAAATTGGGACGTCTAAAGTCCCATTTTAGACATCCCTTTTTTTAGAAACGTCTAAAGTCCCACTTTACTACTCCTCTCACATAGACGTCCCCCTATTTTTGGATGTTAAAAGTGTCAAAATAGGGATGTTAAAACCCATGTTTGTAGTAGTGTGGAATTTATTGTAAAAAAGTCTCACATGACTTAAATGTAACTTTGAGATTTTAAAGGACCATTTTTTTATATTTTCTCTTGTCTGGGAGCTAAATGTAATTTTGAGATTTCAAAGGACCATAAGAAAATGAGAAATTAATTAGTACTCCCTCTTGTCTTTATTATACAGCACCAATTAACAAAAGTTTTTTGTCCTTTTTATGAGGTGCACTCTTGTTTCCAAAGAGTATTAAATATCTTTTCTCCATGTATGCCCACATTAAATAAGGGTAGTGTGAGAGAGTAATAATTAATATGATATTATAGATTAATATAATTAGTAAAGGTAATATTGAAAATTATTTAAATTTTAGGACAAATTTAAAAACTTTGACTGTTTTTATTGATTTGTGAGAATTGTTAGTTTGTGTCTTATAATAAGGTTAAAAACGAGTACCCATCAAGTAGTAATTTGTTGCATGTGACCAAAAGGACCAGTCCCTCAAAACATTGAAAACTAAGGTTTGAATTCATATTAGGAGAGGCATCCACATTTAACAGTGCCTTAAATAAGATTATTTCTAATAAGGTGATCCTTGTGTAATAATAATTTGATGCCCATGAAGTAGGATTGAAAATATTGACTCAAATAATATTATACCAAAATAAAAATATATGGCATCAAACACTGCCTCTTAACATTCAGATCGTGCTAAATCATGTAGATAAGAAGAAGCTCCTAGAGAAATGGAAAACACCTAATCAAAAAAAAAATGGAAAACAACTTTTACATAGTCTATGTTTTCGTAATTATAAAGAACTTGGGAGACCGGTTATTATAATAACCGGTCAAAAAAATATTATTTAGACCGGTTCTATACTAACCGGTCTAAAAAGATTAAGTTTTAGACCGATTACTGAAAGAACCGGTCTAAAATATATTTAGTTTAGACCGGTTAATAGGATAACCGGTCTAAAATAAAGCTTTTTAAGACCGATTATCCTATTAACCGGTCTTAAAAACTTTCCCCAATATTTTCGCGCCTCCGCTCCCCGCCCTCCTCCATTTTGAAATCTCTCTTCCATTTTGAATCAACCTAGCTTCTTTCATCCCAATCTTTTCTCTCCTCAGTGCTCGACTCCTCGTCCCTTACTTGATCTTTGAATTGGAACAATCGAATCCAGCCGGTCGAGCTGCTCGTGGTTGTCGCTCATAGGTCGCCATCTTCCTTTGCTTCAGGTGGTCAACTCTGTCCATTATTCACTGCATTTCAGGGACGTCTTCGTCTTCATCCTCTTGTTTGAGGTATGCTTCCTCGTCCTCTACATTTACCCCTCTACAATTACTATATAGAAGCTGTTGTCTCCAGATTTAGAATTCCAGTTGGTGTATTTGGTGTTTAAAACCGTCTCACAAAAATCTGTCTTAGTTCTGCCAATTATTGTATGAGCAAAAGTTTTGGGGAAAACTGAATAGTTGTTCAGGCAAGATTCGGTTTAGTGTATTACAAACTATTGTGTAATTAGTGAATTTATTGAATGCCAATGTTAGTGCCTTACCATTATTCTACTCTAAGTTTAATATTACAAGAACTTTAGCTTTTGACGAGAAGATATGGACCTTATACCTGCACCAGTTTTGCCAACACCGACTGGTTTATTGATGACTATTTTGATAATAATTCAAATTACTGAAAGAACCACTCTACCTTGAAGCTTTATTTAGAGAACAGACCCTCTCTTGTCATGCACAAACCTATTGATGATGCTTGTGAGTCTTTGGCTCAAATTTAAATTTATCAAATATTTCATTAATAGGAAAAGAAGAGATTTTTTTTTTCAATTATAATGTAAATTATAATGTATTATTCATGATTAAATCCTTCAAATTTAATGATGATTTCCTGTTCTGCTAGTAATTTGTAAACTATTTTAGGCAATAGTGCTATACTCTGATCAATGGATAAGAAGGTAAAGGAGAGTCGATTGGATTGGACATTAGCTTGGGGCCAAAGAATACAGCTTGCACACTGATAAGAGAATTTTGAAACTTCAATGGGTCAGTCAAACTCTGGCACTGACCAGGCCAACGGAAATTAATGTTGTATGACAAATAAAGGAATTTACTAAACAAAAAAAACCATTCACAACACAAATAAGGCCATTTGTCTTGTTAATTCCAAAAGTGTAGTTTTGAATTCATTTATTTGTCTTGTGAATATCCTTATATGTCTTGTAAACATTGCTTGCAAATCTTCCCCTTCTCTAGATTTATGTGATTGCAATGCATTGCTGTAGTTGTTGAGTCTCTAGGCTATTAGTTGGTCCCTTGTTAAGCTCTCAAATCTCAATATTGCGTTGAGAACTTTAGTCCACGAAAAAACTGATATCTGGCCAAATTATTGAAAGCATGTTTTTTATTTAAAAAAAAATTTCAACTCAAAAGACTTCTATTTTCTTTAGCCAAATTATTGAGAACAGTTTTTTTAAGCCCGTGTTTTGAAGCTATTTCTTTGCCTTGAAATCCCTTTTGTTTTTTCAGTATTTGTTCATCATCGATGTTGATTTCTACTATTGTTTGAAGGAATTCCTATTGCTTAATCATAGATACCTTATTTCTCAAAGGTATCTGGGTGATTTCTTATCATGATTATTCACAAAAGTATCTCTTTTTATTAGTAAACAAGAGCTGCATATGTATTATTCTGCATAGCTTCAATAATGAGCTAAAAACACTATTCTTCTTCAACTAATTTCATATACTGTTTTGCCTATTTGTATATTGGGATTTATCCATATGCCAATTTATTTGTTAAGCTTGATATTGAATATGTTGGAATAGCTTGATATTATGTGTTTTAATAGTTTAATTATGTAATGTATTTGAAGTTTATAATAGTGTTTATCAATCAAGTATAGTTAGAGTTATTTTTTTCACCAAGCTATGCCCAACCCTTCTTATGAACACCCCTAAATTGTATCCAATATGCAATTTGTTACTTACTTCATACATGTACTCCATTACATCGGTTGCATTTTGCATTGTTCTCTGTTGCTTCAAGATTCATTATTGCTGTTATTTGGTCCTCTTTACTGTCTAATTGCACTGTTGGTGTTATTTAGTGCTAAACTAAGGTTGGTCATTACCTTTCGCTAAATTCTTGACAAATTGGCTTGCACTCTACTGTAACTAGAATTACTGTCAAAGTTGTGCATTAAGCTGTCATGCATAGTTTCCTGAAGTCTGGGATTTAAATAAATTTCTGCATCATTATGAAGCCTTTGCTGAAATTGAGCAAATCTGTTTGGCATTTTCTGTGCATTTGATATGAATTTCTTGTCTGCTTTTTGTTTTTGCAGGTTGGGTTGGGTCAAGCATTATCTTCATCTAAGTTTTGCTGCACATTCTATTGCATTGGTCTGCTATTAACATTGTTTGAACTCATTCCTAGTTTTTCCTTGTTTCTAGCCTCTGTTTGAAGTGGATGTTGTTTGAAACTTGGTGAAAATGTGCGTTTGCACTTCATTTACCTTGCTGGAACAAAATTAAGTCTTTGGAAAGCTGTCATAGTAAATTAAATCTGTGAAATACTTTCCTAATCTATTGAGTTAGGGACTGAAACTACAAGTGTATTTGCGCTGAAATTTAGCAAATGAAGTATACATTACTTGCTGCCATATTCTTCCATACTGTAATTAAAGTGCTGTAAATGAATCATCAATATGTGATGGCTTGTCTGAAAAGTTGTTGCTGCTATAGACTGCTGCCTTTAAAAATTGAAATTGAAATATGTGATTGTTTTGTACTGCTATTAAAATAGGTTCATTAAACATGCTGCTGGAGTTGGCTTCTATTTCTGTTATCATTCTGACCTTTTGCTTGTTAACCTGATTTTGAGAATATATATTCACTTGTACATAACTTGAATTCAACAATCATGAAATTTGTGAAACTATTCACTGCGTAGATAAGATTTGTAGAACATCCACTACATATATATATATATATATATATATTAAAGGGACCTTTTTTTAAATAAAAAAAATAAAATCTTTAAAATCGGTTGTAGCTACAACCGATCTTAAAAGCAATTTAAGACCGATTGTAGCCTCAACCGGTCTTAAAGGGCAGAACTTTAAGACCGGATGTGCCTACAACTGGTCTTAAAGGTGGACCTTTAAGACCAGTTGTAGCCACAACCGGTCTTAAAAGATCTGACCTTTCAATCCTATTGTAAGCAGACAGGTGTTAAAGGTGACCTTTAAAACTGGTTTTAGGAACAACCGGTCTTAAAAGTATGATTTTTAAGATCAGTTGAAACAACCGATCTAAAATATAACAGACTTTTTAAACCTGCCGTAATAAGACCTAATACACAACCGATCTAAAAAGTCTTTGTTAACCGGTCTAAAAAATCAATTTTCCATTAGTGCGCGCAAGAGATTTTAAATGGCAAAAGATCCTTTAAAGGAAGTTAGTTTGAAAAAAAAATTCAAAATTCCAAAATGGAAGAGCTTGGGTTGGTTATGATTTATGTGAAAGGAATGGCACTGTGAATTATACCCAAATGAAAGAAGAACAGCTCGGAAAAGCAGCATTATACATAGTGATGAGTGAGGATATACCGATATATCATAAAGAATTGATGCTTTGTTATCGTTATTTCGCACCAGCTCATACCAATTCCATTAAATCTTATTTATTCTTTTTCTTTTTTGCCGACCTTATTTATTCTGTTTCTCCCATCCATAGAGAGACGAATTATTATTATGCTGATGCAGACATTTTGAGACTGCACTCTCTCTCACGCGCGCGCACATGAGCAATCGTTTTTTAACAACCATATATATCTATTTTGTTTAATTTGTTACAATACAGCTTCCTTGGAAATGAAATACTCCTTCCTTTGGGTCTTAAATGACGGTGTTGGTTTTGCCTAAATTTATTAAGAAAGTTAATTAAATTATTTTAAAATATTTATATTTAATATTTTTTTCTTTAGATTATTTTGTCTGACATGTAAACCGATATATAATTTAATAATATATAATATATAATATGATTAAATAACTTATTTAGTTTTCTTAATTTTTTAAGAAAAAAGTTAAACCCTATCTTATATTTAGGACCGAAGGGACTATCATGTAAACATGCACGCACGACACTTTGGTCCTTATGAGTATAGGTTTGTCATAAAATTTAATTTGTCATAAACTTTAATTATATTTTATTTATACTCCTCCGGTCCTATATATAAGACACTTCCAAGTTTCAATATGTTTCACACAGAACAAAAAAGACCTTAAAATTTATTAACTCTTTCATAAAATTCAACGACCTTTCAATTTTACCCATATTTAATATATATTATATGCATGAAAACAAAGTCAATACTATATACTCCCTCCGGTCTTTTTTATAATCAACTTTGATTCTTATTGCGCAAAACGAACTAGCGGTTAAGATTAGTTAAAAACAATAAATGTGTCAAAAATGTCATATTTGTTCTAAATATATCCCTATTTATGAAAAGAGCATAGGAGAGAGAATGAGTAACAAATATGAGAGAGTATGAGTATAAAAAATAAGAGAGAATGTGTAATAAATGAGTAAATGAAAGAAAATCAATGATAAGTGGAGAATAATTAATATAAAAATGTGTATTTAATAAGGGTAGAATAGTAAAAAAATAGTTTAAATTTTGAAACATAAGTAAAAAGTTGCTTATAAAAAAGATTAACCCTAAGAAAGAGAAAAATACTTATAAGGGAGAATTGCTGATAAATACTTTTTTGACAAATTAATTACTGAATGCTACCATGAAAGATGGTTTGCACAAAACGGAAGATCGCTTGCACATTTATACGGAAGATTTTTGCACACATGGAAGATGGTTTGCACAAAACGGAAGATCACTTACACACACGGAAGATCGCTTGCACACTTGGTAGCAATCAGCAATTAATTTGCCCCCAAAGTATTTTTGGGCAATTCTCCCTACTTATAAAAATTACCTGAAGAAGTAATAAATTCATATAAAAATTTTCTCTCTCCCCCCCTTATTTAAAGGACAAAAAATTTTGTTCTCCCTACTCTATATGTAGGGCTAGAGGAGTATTTGTAACCCATTCTTACATACCAAAAAAATGACAATTAGATCATTAATTATATCTTAAATAGATAAAATATTTCGAATCCGTCCTTATTAAAAAAAAAATCTTTCTACATCTACTCATCATTCTCGCCTCTCACATTGTTATTTCTTTTGAACTGAAATTATATAAGTAAAATTGAAAAATAATCATTAATAATTCTTCAAGCTACTTAATTATATTTGAGATCAAACTTTTTAGGGAAAGTTATGCTCAAGTCTTAAAGAAAAAGATAAATAAAAAAATAGTCCCTTAAAATTATAAAATGAAAAAATGATCTAAAGAAATTATTAATGCAGGCTCCTGAAATTGTTAACGATTGACTCCTAAACTTATTAATAGGATTTTTTTTTTTAGGAGCTGAATATAATTCCCCAATCCTTTTACCTACAAACGATTTATAATAACATGCATAAATATAATTGCAGTACAACACGACCCCACCGTTTAACTTCACATTCACGCTGCTTTCATCTTCCTGTATTCTGAAGAGACACCCACTCATTAAAGTCTTCTATTTAATATCTCTCTTTTTTTAAAAGAATGCCCTCCTTTTCTATTATTATTTTCCATCGATCATTTCTACTTTTTTTTTTTTTTTGATAACACGATCATTTCTACTTTAATTTCCATAACAAATTAAAAATGTCACTCTCGTTAAAATTTAAAATTTGTTAAAAAAAATCTGCGTAGTTTAAATATTTGCATTTATTGTGAATTTTGAATTCTTACAAAATTTAATATTTCCTACCAATATATTTCCCAGGTTTACGACACTTAACAAATAAATTTTGAAATGAAGATTTGCTGCTGCATATATCATGCAACTTACAAAAATTGTTTGAAGCCAACTTCAATAGCTATATATTAATTATCAAACAAGAATAAATATTGGTTTACAAGTCTCCTTCAAATTTGTAGCACTACACTATACAAAAGCAATGTATATACAGGTCTATAACTCTACAAGTCTCCTTCAACTTCAAGATACGGCTTGTCCTTGTAAAACAAAAAGTGTGTGTATATCAGGGTTCTCAGACTCGGACCGGACCGGCCCGGAACCCGCCGAACCGGTCAGTAGACAGGTCCGGTCCGGGTCCCAATTTTCAAAAAAATAATTTTTAACTTTTTCCTTTAGAATTTCATACTATAAACCTAAAATCTTCAATTACTCTCCGGTTTAGCTCCGGTTTGACCCACTGACCCTTAACCCAGTACCCCGACCGGTTCAATACCCGGTCCGGGTTTTAATACCTTGGTATATATATAGACTAGAGAGAGAGGAGTCTATACTTTTTAATCCCTTTTCATGGTGTGTTGTTGTAATACAAATAAATTACGAACAAGTGAGTTTAAATTTTTTTAAAAAATTGTTCCGTTTTTACATGTATGTTTGAACAATTAAATGTGAGAAATTTAAAAACAAATTATTTTAATCATGAACTGTATAATAAAAATTAAAGTTCAAAACTATACATCAAGTTGCTCATAAATGTGTTCAATCAAGAGAAGGAACCTATTCCCCTGGTCTGGGGCCCTCAGATAATTGGATTCCATCGTGTTAATTAAGAATATTATATATATAATTGAGAATATATACATATATATTTATATATATAATATTCTCAATTAATCTGTGACACCCCACACATAATGACCTCATATTCTTTCATATCTATACCTTCATCATCATCCACATCAACCACGCTATAAATAACTTGTTCTTCCCTCCCTCGCAAATCATCAACTCATAAATATCCTCTTGCCTAACAAAAAAAAATGTCACTTATTCGCAATGGCGGTGGCAGTTACGGTGGCGGTTATGGTTATGGCGGTCACCGATATGAACCATCACGTGCCCAAATCTGGGACAGCCCACATGATGACGCGCAGCTGCGATCGGCGCTGACGTCGAGCCACATAGAGTGGAAGGACACCCCAGAGGCGCATGTGTACAAGGTGCACTTGCCAGCGCTGAGGCCGGAAGAGGTGAAGGTGGAGGTGGAGGAGGAGGAGAGGGCAGTGATCATCACGGGAGAGAAGAAAATAGAGAGGGAAGAGAGGAAGGGAATGAGTTATCAAATGGAGCGGAGCACCGGGAGGATGGTGCAGCGCTTGAGCTTGCCGGAGAACGCCAAGATGAGCCATGTCAAGGCCTACATGGACAACGGCATTCTCACGGTGACCGTGCCCAAGTACGAGGTTGCTAATTACTATAGTCATGCCAGAAGGCCCAGACTCATCAACATTTCTGGAAACTAAATTAAACCAAGAACCTTAAATCTAATAAGTAATTAATAATTATAAGATAATGAATGAAAGCTTGCTTGCTGGCTCCCTGTTATTATGGTATTTGCATAAATAATAAGGAAGATAGGCTAGGTTAATTTCTCTGTCTTCCTTTTAGCTGATGATAATATATATACGCATATCCTCTTGTATCTAAAATCTCATATTATAGTATGTTTGATGCTATATATAATTTAGAGTGTGAGAGATGTGTGGATTTTGAGTTTGCTTTTCTTCAAGTGTATGGGTGATGGTCATGGATTGTACGTATTTATATAGGTGAAGGCCAAGTTCCGTCTTGGTCAAAACCCAAGTCTACTTATTAGGGTTGTCTATGTAATTTCATATTAAAAAACAATGCAATATCCTATCTAATACCTTAGTAAAATTCAGTTATACACATTTGTAGGCCAAGAAATGCTATACTTATAAGTCTAATAATCTTATTTCTTTTGTAATACTCCTCCGGTCCTTAAAATAAAACATACTTGGAGAGCTAATCTTAGTTATAAATATAAAACATAATTTTTATATTTGTCAATTTTTTTTAATTTACTTCTATTGATACTCTCTCAACTATAATTAAGGATGAGAGAGAATTAAGGAAAATGACTAGAGTGTTTTCAAAAATATATGTCATATTAACTAACTCAACTAACTTCATATAATCAAATTAGATAAATATGTCTTATATTAATAACCGGAGGAGTATGATTAAAAATCTTGCAATACAGTTTCTTTTAACTTAAACACGTTTTGATTTTATTATCTATCATTAAGCAATTTTGTCTATGTTTTGTTAAATTTTGTTAGTGTAAGTATGCAACTAACTATATTCATAAATTATATATTAACATAGCAGTATGTGGGTGTATATATATAATATAATATAAAAACTCTAACATTCCGTATTTATAAATAATAAATAACATAAGTTGACTTTTAAATTGGGGTTTCGGGGGAAAAATTTTCATAAACCATAGTCTGTTTGTGTTTACTATCTGTGATATCACTAAACTAACTAGGACGTTCTGTTGTGGGAAGCTTCTGTTTTATATTTAGGAATGGGGGCATTAATGTTTTTCTAAGCACTAGAGGCGGCTCAAAAAAATAAAAAAGAACAATCCAACAAGGTCTACAAACAAGTGGGCCAGATATATTTTGTACAATAGAGTTGGGCCGATACCAAACCCATCAAATGCATTAAAATGGGCCATGTACGGTCACATCATATCAAATCAAAGTTTGAATTCATGTTATATATTTGTTTGAAATAATTATTAAAATCTTCAAAAACAGCTTTTTAATCATGATTTATTATATATGCTGTAAGTATGTGAGAAAAATTTTATCATTATTTATATGAATAAGCATTTTTGGGGGCTCAAACATAATTCCAAATAAACACTTAGAAAATGTGCTTATATTTAATACTCAAAAATGTCTCAAATAAAATAGCTTCTAATAGATTAATACTTGCATTAGGGAGGAAACGATGTGGAACGAAGCAAGGCAACGAAACAAAAACAAAAATTCTAGCAAGAAATAAAAGGTTACCTTTGATAAACTTAAAACAAGCTTTCAACTGAATCAAATTCAAACCATACCAGAAAAATCACTGCATCGCAAATTAGTGTATATGAATAGGCACAAAATTTTAGCAATATAGCATCAGAAAGACGAACCATTGATCAATCCGTTTCGTTGCATGTGAAAAATATAATTATGAAACTAGTGAATATCAAGGTATTAAAACCCGGACCGGGTATTGAACCGGTAGGGGTACTGGGTTAAGGGTTAGTGGGTCAAATCGGAACCAAACCGGAGCTAAAGCGGGACCAAACCGGAGCTAAAGCGGGACCAAACCGATCAGAAATTGAAGATTTTAGGCTTATAGTATAAAATTCTAAAGAAAAAATTAAAAAAATAATTTTAATTAGTAACCCGGACCGGACCGGTCTACCAACTCCGGGTTAATGAACACCGGTGAATATAGATATATTAAGTGGCGACATTTTCTTTGTAAATTTATCAATCTATCCTTGAATTAAACGTCATTGTACGTCTGTACCGTGTTGGCAATTACCTACACGATCGAGTGAGTCATTGTACGTCTTTACCGTGTTGGTAATTGCCTACACGATCGAGTGAAAGTGATGTGTTTTAGAGGTGAGATCAGGATTTTTTTTCTTCTTTATTATCTTATTAGTCGATGTTAAATGGAGCAATTGTTTTTTAATTAAAAGAAACTAGCTGATGAAAGTGTATTGGCGACCCTTTATCGTTTTGGAATTTGAATTCAGTTTTGTTTTTAAGACCATTATCATTTATAGTTTATATTTTAGAAAAAAAAATTATTGTAAGGTTCTAAGGAAAGAAAATATTTACAAAAAAGTTGCAATAACAAGTGAGTAACTATACATATATTGTCATTTCATATATTAGTACTTGTTATTGTATGCTACTAAACTTTTTAGTAATTACATATTTTTTTGGAATCGCATGGTAATTTGCCTATATATTATTGACAACTTCCATCCCCATCAATATATGTGAGCTTCTTAGTTATCCATCTTCAATCGCATGGTGTGTTTATCATACTGCGTAAAGTCACGGTTGTAGTAATTTTTTTAATCGGGTGGGACACATTAGTAATAATAAAATAAGCTCTCTTATTTATAAGGTTCATGAATTTGGACCGGGTACTGAATTAAGGATCAGTGGGTCAGATCGGGGTTAAATTGGAGCTAAACCGAGGCCAAACCAATGAGAAATTGAAGATTTTAGACTTATTAATATGAAATTCTAAAAAAAATGTAAATTTTTTTTTAAATAGGAACTCGGACCAGACCGCGAACTGGACAGGTCTACCAGCCAGTTCGCCAACCAGACCGGTCCGAGTTCGCAAACACTGCTTATTTATGAGACATTTATTATTACTTTATCTTTTTAGAAAAAGCAGGTCGTTTTCCCAACTGTTTAAAACATAAAACCTCGTCATTATAAAAAGGGGTCATTTCTCACTACTACAAAAAACGTTTTTAACGTCCCATTTTTGGGCCTTTTAACGTCTGAAAACAGGAAAACGTCTATCTGAGCGACGTAAAAAAAATTGTCAATAACGTCCGTAAAACAAGGGACGTCCATAGTCTGAATTTTAGACGTCCCCACTTAAAACTAGGGACGTCTAAAGTTTTAGGGACACTTTAGACGTCCCCAGTTTGAAGTGGGGACATCTAAAGTCCAAATGGGGACATCTAAAGGAACTTTAGATGTCCCCACTTCAAACTGGGGACGTCTAAAGTGTTTTAAAAAAAAAATCATTTATATTACAGATCTAGACTAAACAGTGTTTAAAATCAGAAATTATAGATCATCGTCAAAAAAAATTATAGATATAGTATATGAACTCTAAATCCAAAATCTACACAATAATAACTCTAAAACTAAAATCTCATAGGCAGAAGATGAAAACAATAAGAGGAATCAATTGCAAAAAACTTACCTCCTTCTATTATTGAAATTCATTTTCACGTAATAATGAATAGAGAAGAGCAACAGGGAGAGACGAACCTCGTTTTCTCGGCGGGAACGTGGTCATGAAGCATATTTCAGGGTCTCGATCTACAAACCATAACAATACGAGTTAAAAGATAAAATAGAAGGGAAACCCAAAGAAAAAAGAGAAAGAAGATAAAATAATAAAAAAACTATAAGAAAACATATCAGATCTGGATCGAGGTAAAAAAAAGGGAGAGAAAGGAAGAAGTAATAGTAAAAAGAGCATATAAAGAAGAAACAAGAGTTAAAAAGCGTGGTGGCAGTAGCTCTCCTTGTGTTTGCAGCGATGGGAAGAGAAAGATGAGAGTAAGAGTAGTATAAAACTGATAAATAAAGACTGTCAGTATAAATTTGAATTGTTTTTTACGTCCCCAATTTGATTTAAAGACATCTAAAATTGTCCAGTTATTTTATTTTCTATTTTAGACGTCCTCAATCTAAATAGGGACGTCTAAAGTCACACTTTAGACGTCCCTATATATATTAGGGATGTCTAAAGTTTAAAAAAAAAAAATTTAAATTAGGGACCCCTTTTAACGTCCATAATATATATTAGGGACGCCATTTGATACAGGGACACCCTTTGGTGTCCCTAATATATATTAGGGATGCCAAAGGGTGTCCCTAATTTTTTTTTAAAAAAAATTTAACTTTAGATGTCCCCATTATAAGTGGGGACGTCTAAAGTGTGACTTTAGATGTCCTTATTTAAATTGGGGATGTTTAAAGTAAATTTTTTTTATTTTATGCAGGCTCACTTTAGGCATCTCCAATGAATTTGGAGACATTTTAAGTGAGGTTTAGGCGTCCCCAGTCAAACTGGGGACGTCTTAGGGGAGTTTTAGGCATCCCCGGTCAAACTAGGAACGCTTAAAGCTATACAATTCTCACTTATAATTACGAATATGTCACTGGTTATATTTTTGACGTCCCTTTTTTAAAAAAAGATGTCCTTTATTAGAATCGTAATATGTGTATTCCGTAGAAATGTCTGTTAATAAACACAAGAGGTGACCGCCCATGGGTTTCTTCTTAGTTAGGAAAATATAATCGAAAAAAATTAATGATGTGCCAACTGGAGGTGGCAATGGAGTATCCGAACATTTACTTCGGACACATCGTTTGGATTATTATCTATGGATGTTAATTACGTACCAATCAACAACAACCCACAGAATCAAAAATAATAACAATGTTACCAACGGCAAAGAGATTAGGTGTAGCGAAAGGCGCCAGGCGCTCTTACGTGGCAAATTAAAGTTAGTGCTTCAACAAGAATTGTCTCAATCCTGATGTGTAGGGAATGACAGAATTTTATCTTTTAATGGATTGAGATTTTATATTTAAAAATAAAAAAATAAACCCTATAACTAACTCTTGCAATCAATAAAAGTTAGTCTAGTTAGTAGGGGGTTCTCTCTCTTTTTTTTTTTCAAAATCCCATCTCGACCATCAAATTTAAAAAATGGATGGTTCAGGTTTCATATTGTATAAAACTGTTATTTTAAACATAAATAAACAAATTTAAGCTATTAAAATCCAATGTACACAATTCATAACTACAACACAAATAAAATTTTAAAAAATTAAATTATAAAATACTATAATAATTATTTTAAAAAATATTAAATCAGCTAAACCATTCACTCTTTGATCCCACTGTGAAGATGATGTTCTGAAAAGAAAAAGAGAAAAAAGATTTCAAAAGCATTCTCTTTCTTAGCTGGTAAGGACTTTGCTCATGTCCTACAAGGGCATGAGTTCAAAACCTACTACCAATATTGATAGGACCCCACGTCCTCCACTCTTAGTTTATACTAGGAGAAAGACAGTGGACAGAATCAGTAGTCGATTGCTTTTTCGATTTCAGGTTTATATCATGCTCTAGTTTATAAGTTAGTGCGTGAGTTAATTATGCCTTATGTATTAGGAAGTATGTGACAGTTAGTAGTAGTGGGGATGCAGTTATTAGAGCAGTTATCAGTCTTAGGTTAGTATTTAATCATTGTAGCAGGTTGTAGCCGATTATGAATGATTTGAATATGAAATTATATGTTCTCTTTTTCTCTAGTCTAAGTTACATATTCTGGCTTTGTACTATTTCTCTTGCTTAATTTCTCTCTTCCTTCATCTATTTTCTAATTCCCTAACACTCTAACCTATCAAATATATTTTTAAGCATGCTCTGATCTTAAAAATCCCTGAGACTCAATTTACCTAAATTATATTAACTCCCTCTAGTCCACAACATATATAAGTTGTTTCTAGAAAAATAGCTTGGTTCACAATATAAGTCAATTTAAGAGCAATTAATTATAATTTGTCAATTTATCTATATAATTAATATAAAAAAATAACTTGGTTCACAATATGTCCACAACATATAGTTAATGTCCATATAATTAATTCTAATATATAAGTCACCATCGTCTCTTTTCATCCGTCCTATGCTCCTAAGCCGTTTCCGTCTTGTGATTAATACTAGCATTAATCTTTACACGCAAATTAAACAAATATATATACACACACACACATACACCAACCTAGCTTACCCTCTTCGATCTCTCTCTCTCTCACAGACATATACTCTGTCTCCAGAGATGGAACATATGGCTATGAACAATGACGACTCGATGAAGATGAAGCAGAGCTTCTATTGGGGAAAAGATGCCATAGTTCTATTCTCAAACTGGCCTAATCACAGTGCTGGTATGTACATATTAGCCATCTTCTTCGTCTTCGTTTTGGCCATTCTCAGTGAGCTTCTCTCTAATCAGCCTCCCCTTAAACGAGGCACCAACCCTCTCCATGGAAGCTTCTATAAGGCTAGCTTCTATGTCTTTCGCATTAGCTTCTCATATTTGGTCATGCTCGCTGTTATGTCCTTCAACCTCGGCATCTTAATCGCCGCCGTAGCGGGCCACACCTTCGGATTCTTTATCTCCAAGTACAGGGACATTGACCAGGAAGCCAAGAGTTTAATTAATTAGCAGAAATTCACGTTACGTACCTGTCACAGAGTTTGATGATTCTGTCCCTTTTTTCCCCCTCCCTTTTTCCATTGGCGGTGCCTCGGTGTGCTTGTTAATTAAGCTTGATTTCTATAGCATCCGTTGTTGGTTCATGAGACATCTTCTGGTCTCATTGATTTCATCGAATTGTCCAGCCTTTTTCTGGTTTTTTAAGGATGTTGTATCAGCATGAAGCACTGATATATATGCACATAGTTTTAGGGGTTTATTTGAGAACAATCCTAGCTAAGATACAAACACGTATGAATATGTTCAGAGAGAAAAACTTGAGATCTGTTCAAACATATATATATATATCTGTGTGTGTGTGTGATAGAAATTGTAAATTGATGAGTGAGGCCGATTGTGTTGTAGAATTGATGAATGTTCACTAAAACTATTACGTGTCTGTTCTATTACTTCTATATTATTCTGTGTTATGAATTGATGAGTTGTGCTTTGGTACTTATATTTCTGGGTTGGAATTTTGCAAAATCTGTATTGTCCTCACAAGAATAGATAACTATCTCAAGTTGTCAACACAAAAATTACAACTCCTTTTATATTTGGTCCCAAAAGAAATTGTTCATGGATCTGAAGTCTAAATATCTTTATTTGTTCATAAACTCAACCTTTTCTCAAATCTCTTAGTATCGTCCACTTCACTTGAGATTTGAAAAATATGCCCTGTACAGAGACAATTTAACGGTTCATGTTTGTGTGAGTATAGTCTTTGCTCAAATCTCAGATGTTTTACTTGAGCTATATTAACAAACAGTCTTTTGGGTTAAAAACTGGAGCCAGCAGCTGGTTTCAATGGCTTCATCAAACAAAGACTTGTGTGTGATTTATTGAGAGAACGCACTAAAGGCAATCATAACTCTCCCCGGAAATGAATCGATGAATCGTTATTTAATGCTTTCTCAACGGATACCAATTCCTTCAAGTTATGTAAGCTTCTTCAGCTCATTTAATTTCGTCAACTTTGTGTTTCTGAAAAACAAAAATAGTTCTAAAGTTTAGAACCCCAGTATTACAAAAGGCAAAAAAGTTAGAAAACGTCGTGGAGATTGAGAGTTTATGTTTATCCATCAACGAAGTGTGAAAAAGATGAAAAGGCACACTTAAAATAATAGAAACCGTGTTCCTATAGGGAAGAACAGAGGAACCCATGAAGAAAGAAAAGATGAGAAAAGGGAAAGAGCAATAAGATGCAATAATAAGCTGAAAGCTCAGGAAATTTGAGTGGATGAGATCTTGGGTTCTAAAATGCCGAATCCAAAATTGTGTGGGATTTGTCTATGAAGCCCTGTATATAAAGTGTAACCAATTATATTAAAATATCATAATACTAAAAAAAGTAAAGTCTGTAGATGTAATTTAATTAATAATATAATAAATCATAACTGTTATATCTAATAACAGTTAATAAATAATAAATAAGACAACAACAAAAGGAATACTAGAATCTATTTTACTCCAAATAATTTTTAAGTGAAATACTATAAGAGGAAAAAAAATACAAAATACCTTATAAAAGAAAATAAACAATTGTTGGGATGATTTTGAAGGAGGGGCCTCCTCTTTTTATAGCCCAAGACCCTCCCCTAATATTAAAAGCCCACCCCTAATATTAAAAGCCCATCGATGTGGGACTTTATTTTACCACAACTAATAAATCTTCACCTTGGCAAAATTCTCACATTCTCAATTTTTGCTAATTACAAATTTGTGCTTGCAATTCAACAATCAATGTTTAACAATGTTGATCAGATCCAAACAATGTTGAAATTTAGCCGGAGTCACCACTTTTGTTAGTATATTAGTAGGATTTTCACTTGTATGTATTTTCTATATTATTACTTCACCATTTTCTAAAATTTCTCGTATGAAGTGATATTAAACATTAATATTCTTCGTCCTTGCATGATAAATTTGGTTCTTTACTAATTGAATAGCGCTTTGGCTATTACAAACTATTGTGATGCTTTCTTGGCAAATACCAAGTTCTCCAAGCAATCTGTGAAGCCAAGTTCCCTCTTTCACAATCTCTGTAATTGTCATGTACTCTGCCACTATGGTAGATAAAACAACTGTTGACTGCAAAGTAAACTTTCAACTAACTGATGTGTTTGTAAAAGTAAATACATAATCAGTAGTTGATCTTTATTTGTCCAAATCACCTGAAAAATTTGAGTCACAATACCCAACTAAACATTGATTATCTTCTTGCTCAAAGACCAATCCAACATCTACAGTATTACAAATATATCGTAGAATCTATTTCATAGCTTGCCAATGTTCCTTTCCTGGATCATGTATATACCTACTTACAACTCCAACAGCCTATGAAATATCATATCTTGTTTAAATCATTGCATACATCAAGCTACCAACAACATTTGCGTATGGTACTCTTGATATATATTCTCATTCATCTTCATCCTTTGGCGACATATCAGCACTAAACTTAAAATGAGGGGTAAATGAAATGCTAACTGACTTCGTTTTGTCATTCATACCAAATCAATCTAGCACCCTCTTCAAATACTCGTTTTAAGATAAAAAGAGTTTCTTAATTGTCTATCTCTTGTCATCCCCATGCCTAGAATTTTCTTGCATTACCTAAATCCTTCATCTCAAACTCCTTTTTTAGTTGAACCTTTAGTTTCTCAATTTCTACATGATTTTTTGAACCTATCAACATATAAAAGGATCTATCTTCAAGCTTTCGCAAAGAGACACAATGATCGTATTTGCTTCTTCTGTACTTATGTTGCAACATAAACTTTTCAAATTGCTTATACCATTGTCTCAAGGAATGTTTCAATCTATATAATGATTTTTCAAATTTGCACACCATATTCTCCTTTCCAGCAACTCTGAATCCTTCTAGCTAAGTCATATGGATTTCCTCTTCCAAGTCTCCATTTAAAAATGCAGTTTTAACATCTATCTAATCCAATTCTGAATCTAACTGTGCCCCCAAAGACAACAAAATTCAAATGGAGGAATGTTTCATAACTGGAGAAAATACCTCATTGTAATCAATTCCCTCCTTCTGAGCATAGCCTTTAGCTACACATTTTGCTTTGTAGCGTACATCTCCTTGGAAATTCTTTTTTCTTCGCATATATCCATTTACAATCAATTGCTTTCTTATCCTTTGGAAGTTTGGCCAATTTTCACGTACCATTCTGATGAAGGGGTTGCATTGCTTCATTCATGGCATTCCTCCACTTATCCTGTTCTAAGCTTTAGACGTCCCATTTATAAGTTGAAGAAATATCATCAGCTGCAATTGAAGTTGCACAAGCCACTATTTCCATAAAATGAGTAGGCTTTCTTATTGTTCGTTTTGGCTTGCTGGTTGTAATTGATTCATGTTGCTATTGAAGTTCATGAGTTGAAACCTCCCTCTCAACTAGCTCTTTTTCTATAGGAAAGCTTTCTTTTGTTTCCCTATTTGTTCCCTATATTGGGAAAATCAGCTTTCCTTCAAACTCCACATGCTTTGAAACACCATCAGTTTGTTTGATATCTTTAACTGCTACCTTTCTCACCATGGCAGATTTATCAAAAGTAACATCGATGTTGAATATAATCTTCTTTGTCTATGGACACCATAAATTATATCTTTTGACTCGAGAAGTGATCCCCAAAAAGATAGCTCTCTTTGCTGTCGGATCCAATTTTGACAGTTTCACATGATAGTATGCAGTTAAGCTAAATGCATGCAAAGAATCATAATCTATAGCATGTTTTCCATACCATTGTTCCAACGATGTCTTACCACCAATAGCAGCAAATGGTAGACGATTAATGATGTGATGTGCATATGTTACAATCTCAGCCCAAAATTCTTTGCCTAAGCCAGCATCGGACAATATACACCAAACCTTCTCCAGTAAAGTCTAATTCATCCGTTCTACCACTCCATTCTGTTGTGGTGTATTTCTAACTTCTGACTGTGAAGTGTCTGACGATGCCATCATCCTCACAAATCTTCTGAAAAGGATCATTCATGTATTCTTCTCCATTATCTGTACGAAGACATTTGATTATCTTGTTTGTTTGAGTTTCAGTTATCGCCTTCCATTTGAAAAAAAACTCTTAACACTTCATCTTTAGTTTTCATCTTATACATCCAAACTCTTCAAGAGAAATCGTCAACAAAGGTTATAAAATAATGTTTTCAATAATAAATATGTTTTGGAAGGACCCCAAATATCAAAGTGAACATAATCCAAAATACCCTTTATATTATGAGTAGTTATACCGAACTTAACCCTTGTTTGTTTTCCCTTTACACAATGCTCACAAAACTCCAAACTAAAATACTTTAATCCTTTTAACAATTCTTAATCTGATAGAGTTTTCATGGATTTTCCTTCAGCATGTCCCAAGCGCATGTGTCACAACCCGATTGCCTCTACCTGCTTCTCATCACTGGATGTCACTACTACTATCACAATAGATGTACTACCTTGATAGTGGTACATGTTATTGTTTCTCTAAATACCCTTCATTACAACCAGTATACCCAAAAATATCTTCATTACTCCACTTTTTGCAGTGATTTTGTACCCTTTAAAATCTAGAGTTCCCATAGAAATGAGATTTTTCTTCAATTCTAGTACATAACAAACATCTGTTAATGTTTTGATCAATCCATCATGGCTCCTCAATCGAATTGAACCAATGTCATATTGGGTAAGAGAAGTGTTATCTGCTGTGTGGACAACTCCACATCCTACTTTTTGGAAATTAGTGAACCAATCTCAGGTAGGACACATATGATGACTACAAGTTGAGTCCAACAACCATATGTCCGACGGTTTTGACGATGTTGTTGTAGATAGTGAGAAATCCAAGTTTTCATCATCACAGTTAGCTACATTTGAATCCATAACAGTCTTCCCTTTGTTAGTTTTAACTTTGTTTTTTAACTTTGGGCAATCCTTCTTCCAAAGGTCTTTTTCTTGACAAAAAGTACATTCATCTTTGCTAGGTCTAGACCTTGATTTGGACCTTGATTTTGTTGGACCTCGATCTTGTCTGGTAATCAGTACGTCCTCTCACGACTAATTCCTCTACTTCTCCACCTTTTTATTTTTCTTTCTTTCTTTGTTCATAGCTATCTAAGGCAGAACAAACTTCTTTGAGAGATACTCCCTCCTTACCATGAAGTAGAGTAGTCTCTAGGTGCTCATACTCATCGGGAAGTGATCCCAATAACATCAAGGCCATATCGTCATTTTCAAAGGTCACGTCCATATTTTACAAATCTGTTACCAATTTATTGAAGCTGGTGATATGATCATTTATTGTGGTACCATGAACATAAGTGAAGTGAAAAAATCTTTTCTTCATGTGGAGTTTATTCTGACTGCCACTACTACAAAAAATAAAGCTGTGGCGCTTATAATTACATTAGCTGTGGCGCTAGAGAAGTGCCACATATCTGGACGCCACTAAAAGAAGCTGTGGCGCTTGGAAGCGCCATAGCATTTAATTTTTTTTTAAAAAAAATACCCTCCTGTGGTGCTTGTTGGAGGAAGTGCCACAGGAGGGGGGTCTCGACGCAAGCGCCACAGGAGACCCCCCTCCTGTGGCACTTCCTCCAACAAGCGCCACAGGAGGGTATTTTTTTAAAAAAAAATTCTATAAAAAAAAATATATACTTCCACAGGACCGTCTTTCCCGACTCTTTTAGCTAAACTTAGAGAATAAAATTCAGTCCATGTCACTGAACGTACACCACAGTTTGGTTAGTAACTCCATTCATTTATTTAATATTCACAAACCTAATCCGTTTTCAAAAATGGCAGGCCATTTTGTTAGCTTATAGTGAGATAACTTTACTTTTTTTTCTTATAATGTAACTTTACTTTTAAATTCATTATGTATTATGGTTAGAACATAGATATCAATTTGAAATAAAAAATTACAGAAATTATATGACAATTAAAAAAAAAGAAGAAGAAGCATGTTGAACTTACAAGCTTAATTGATCAGTGCAGTCGAGTGGGGGACCACGTTGCCCGTTAGTGACGCAATCTTGAGTGAGGAGGAAGAGGAAATTTGAGCGGTTGGGACTAAAAGTGAAAGACAGTACAAAGAAAAGGGAACAATTGAGACAGGAGTGGGGATGACAGTTGGAACAAAACAAAGAAGTAGATTCGATGATGAAGACGTGTACGTGTGTGGGTATGTTTTTAAGTGTGAAGATGAAAGGAAATGGAGGGAGAGGGGCGATGGTCATCCACTGCAAGAAGTTGTAGTGTAGATGAAAAGGGAAAGTGAGAGAAGAGGGAATAATTAAAGTGGGATGAGTCAAAATAAAAGAGAAGGAGGGAGGCTACTACGCGGGAAGGGGAAAAAAGATAAGGGTGGGGGGGAATTGTGATTGGTGGGAAGTGGATAGCGTAATCCACTAAAATGGTCAAAAAAAAAAAAAATTTAATATATAACCAGCTGTGGCGCCTGGTTGCCCAAGCGCCACAGCTGATGGTAAATTTTTTTTTTAATATACAACTTGCTTTGGGATTAATTTTTGGTCAAAAAATAAATTTTTTTTTAATATATAACCTATTGTGGCGCCTGGTTTCTTAGGCGCCACAATGAGTTATAATTTTTTTTTAAATATATACACAACCAGCTGGTCACTAGGCGCCACAATGAGTTATAATTTTTTTTTAAATATATACACAACCAGCTGGTCAAAAAAATTTTTTTTTTTATTATTATAAACACCAGCTGTGGCGCCTGGTAATCCCAGGCGCCACAGCTGGTCCAAGTGTGGCGCCTGCCTTGGCAGGCACCACATTTGGTCTAATCAGTTGTGGCACCTGGTCTATTAGGCGTCATAGTTGGTACCTAAAATTAAAATAAAATAAAAAATGAAAAAGAAAAAAGGCAGCTGTGGCACTTCTTAAAGAAGGGCCACAAAATGTGCGCTACCTTTTGATCTTTTTGTAGTAGTGGTGCTTTTCTTCAAGAATTTGTTCTCCAATACCTTCCATAGTCTACATAAAAGAACATCAAGAACCTCCCTTTGCCACATCCCAAAATGTCCCAATCCGTCAAAAATTTTAACTGCAAACTTTATATTGGACATAATTATTGTCAAAAGTAAAGATGCCAACGACGAATTGTTGACATTTGATGTGAACTCTTTGTTCTTTTTGTCTGTTATTTCTGCTCCAAATATTATTTAATAGCTTTCAATGCAAAGAGCCTAAAGTAATTCTTTTCTAATGTAGAAGTTCAGACTATGCTGTAACTACAAATCATACTTAGACAGAACCTTGGCTCTAATACCAATTGTTACAAAAGTGAGATATATAGAACGTAACCAATTATACTAAAAAATCACAATACTAAAAAATAAAGTCTTTAGACGTAATTTAATAATATAATAAATCATAACTACTATATCTAATAACAACTAATAAATAATAAGACAACAATAAAAGAAATACCATAATATAATTTTATTTTAAATAATTTATAAGTGAAATATTATGTGAGGGAAGAAACTACAAAATATCTTATAAAAAAAATAGTTAATTGTTGGGATAGATTTTGAAGGAGGAGGGACCTGCTCTCTTCATAGCCCAAGGCCCTCGCCTAATTTTAAAAACCCACGGATGTGGGACATTATTTTGCCACAACTAACATTGTCACCATATTGGACATGAATTAATGAGAGTGAAAATGACAAGTACGAGGACAGAGGTGGCAGCATGAGTATTTAAAGCAAGTTGCTGGTAAGCTGCTTGGTTTAATAGGATTGTTGGGCTCAATTATAATGTAATGGTACATGAACCATGCGTTTGCGACGTGTGCTTATGAGTTAGGCACGAGCTCTGCAACTATGTAAATGTCATAAATGGGTAAGACTTCAACATAATGGTTGGCACTTTGCAGCAATAAATGTTTGCTGCTTGGCTTAGCCTTGGTGTTCATCCCAGGGTTTTTTTTTAAAATCAAAGAAGGCCTCTAGATGTACTAGTGAGAGTGTAGATTAACAACGAGTACAGAGCCGTATGAAAAGGGTCACGGGAAGGCCCCAAAAAAATCCAATAAAATTATTAAGTAAGATGTTTTGCTTAATAATTTATTTAAAAATTTGATTATTGATGAAACATAATAATATCGTGTAATCCATATAACCAACTTTATCTAATATGATAAAATTTATTATAGAGAGGAAAGCACTAATCTCTTGAGATTACACTTAGAATCAAACATGTGATGTCCAATTTGTTGAAAAACTTTAATGTCACTCAGCTCATTGGCCAGTTTTTATTGTTATATATGCATGGTAGCAAAACTAAGCTACTCTATGCTAAGCATTTTCTTCTTACTTTAATCTCTGTTTAAGGCAGCTTATTCGCCTCAGGAAAAAAGATGTATGTTAATTCTTCTAAAATACCCTATTAAATTACTTACATTAAAATTAATTCTCAACAGAAACCCTTTAATATGTGCAATTAATAGCATAATTTAAAAAAAAATATAAATTTGTAAGACAAAATGAACTAGGGTTTCACATTTTAGATTTAAAAGAAAATCTTCTAACTTACTCTCATATTTACTATCAGAGGGAGCATTTAGTTTCTAATTAATTCATTAATAAGGTAATCTGATCTATCAAGTATTTTCAAATGAAAAGTAGGAAAATATTTGTAAGATATAAAAAAAAAAAAATCCGTCGGTTTAGTTGTGACCATCACCTCTTTTCATGCGTCTTAGGCTACTGTATGCTGTTTCCGTCTTGTGATTAAATACTAATAGCATATAAAGTTATAAACTTTACACACAGATCAAACAATATCTATCTCACACACACACAAATTCTTCCTTCGGTGGTGGAACACACATGAAGCATGTTTGGTTGAGCTTTTTTTTGCTTATAAGTTGCTTTTTACGTAAATCGAGACACAACTCCTCTCACATACTTACTTCGTATACCGTAAATCACTATTAAAAAGCAACTTATAAGCAATCGAATCGCTGAAACAAACATACCCATGGTTATGAACAATGACGACTTGATGAAAATGAAGATGAAGCAGAGCTTCTATTGGGGAAAAGACGCCATAGTCCTCTTTTCAAACTTGCCTAATCACAGCCTTGGTAGAAATTCACGTTATGTCACACAGTTTGATGATTCTGTTGTTCTTTTTACCCTTTTCCATTGGCGGTGCCTCGCTGTGCTTGTTAATTTGTTAATGAAGCTTGGGTTCTCTTGCATGTGTAGTTGTTGGTTCTTGAAAAAAGAGCTTCTGGTTTAATTCATTTCATCGAATTGTCCAGCCTCTTTTTGTTGGAATCACCTACATAAACAATAGAAATAACCTACAAAAGAAAATGAAAATATGGTTCAAGTCGTGCCCAATAATACTGTCTTTGAGCATTATTCCATCACACAAGGTTTGAATAAAACGGTAAGTAGATGAGAAAATAACTTGGAAGCTCAAATTGGTATGTCTAGAACTTCATTCTCAATTCCGTATTTATAAATCATGATTCATAAGTAGATAGGAATGTATTAAATATTGGATAAGGTTGTCAAGTCGATAATATTGTCAAGTCATGTGAATAAAATTGCTAAAAAAGATATGCATCATCAATGGCATGGCAAACAAGAAATTTAATGATAAGATTTTTATTTGCTTGAAAAGAAATAAAAGAAGTGATAAGATTATTTTCCTTTGACACACTTGCATAATAATCACTACCTTCGATCTTAAATATAAGACCTAGCTGATGACTTTTTTTGGAAAGGTTAAGAAAACAAAATAAGTTACTTAACATATGATGTGTGTAATTAAATTATATATTAGTTTATAAGTTAGACAAATTAGTTTAAAGAAAAAACGATAAATATAAATACTTTAAAATAATATAATTAGCTTTCTTAATCTCCTCCAAAAAATCAATTGGGGCTCATATTCAGATCTGGAGGTAGTACAGCATATTCTGGTTTTTTATGGATGTGGTATCAGCATGAAGCACTGATATATATATATATATATATATATATTTATGCGCGCATATTTTTAGGGGTTTGAGATACAAAGTTGATGTATTGATAAACACACGTATGAATATGTATCATAAGCACTGATATATAGAATTGATGAATGTTTACTAAACCTTTTACGTTTCTGTTATATTCTATTTTATAAATTGATGATGATGAGTTGTGCCTTAGTGCTTAATTATACAATTATATGCAACAATTTCATGTCTACCTGGAATCTGAAAGACTAGCTAATTAAAATGCCCATACAAGACCGGAGCACCAATGCGAACTCTCATTACGTTACACCACAAATTCACTATAGAGAGGAAGAGAAGAGAGTATTTATATAAGAGAACTCTTTTAAGCAAGGAACGAAAAACCGGACCGGGTAATGAACCGGTCACAGCACAGGTTCAAGGGTTAATGGGTCAACCGGGGTCTAACCGGTAGTTGAACCGGTCATAACCGGTCATATTAAAATATTATAATTTATTAGTGATAATATATATTAATATATTTTTTAACTTCTATAGATAAAAATAAATATTTTTAGAAAAAAAAAAGTTTAAAATCTATTAGTATTAGTTATAATACCTATACTTATGTAAAGATATCTCATTTTCTATAATTATTATATCTTTTTAAATAATATTTTTCATTTTTTTCTTCATTTTTTTTAGATTTGTTCTTTCTTTATCTATTTTTCTCTTCATTTTAGTCTTCAACTTTCCATTTTGTCCTCAAAAAACATAAAATAAAAATTTGGAAAATTTAAAAAAAAAAAAAACAAGAAGAAACCGGGTCAACCGGTTGGACCACCGGTTTTGACCGGTCCAACCGGTTCAACCGGTCTGACCGGTTTCTTCTTCAACCGGACCGGACCAGGGACCGGTTCCCGGTTCGACCGGTCGAACCGGCCGGTCCGGTCCAGTTTT
The DNA here is from genome assembly GCA_963210345.1 of Inga oerstediana. Classification (NCBI taxonomy): domain Eukaryota; kingdom Viridiplantae; phylum Streptophyta; class Magnoliopsida; order Fabales; family Fabaceae; genus Inga; species Inga oerstediana. Next base: position 64,061,771 of record OY723408.1, read on the forward strand.
TTGTACATGGCTTTTAAGGGAGGAGAGTATTATTCCTTATGTTATATTCAGATTACTTATTCCCTCAATCCCACGTTTTATACATATAGCATTCGTATCATCACAAAAAAATAGACATAACTCTTAAATATGGGAATAGACATAACTCTTAAACTATAAAGGAAAATTGCTTTTTATGAATCATGTCTCTTCATATTTACATAACAGCCCCTCTTTAATTGAGATTGGACCCTAATTTACTAAAGGTGAACTAGATATATTCCAACATTATTTATTTATTTTGCCATTAACATTACATGACATGAAATATTAGCTTTGCGTTTTGCTTTTCTGTCATTAGAAGTAGGGTTACTCCAAAGTCTACGTTTTATAATTTCGCATGGCCTCATTTTAACATTATATATTTCTGAGTTGCATTTTTGTTTGCGTAAATTTGAGTGTTGTGCTGGATTCAACTAAGCTTGGTGGCCAAAAGCCCTTTAACTTTCTTTTCTTTTCTTTTCTTTTTTTTGGTTTCTTCGACATGAACCCTTTAACTTGTTTTCAATCTTTCCACTTTGACAATTCCTGGGTTGAATGTGGCGGAAGAATAATGTCCAAGCCGATCTTATGGGGCCCTTAAAACCTGTTGATCTAATTTCATGAGAAAAAGCATCGCATGAACGATGAAGAAGGCCTTAACTAATTCATTGTGAGTATGATTGAGATATCAATAGCTCAACTATGTACTAGGCAATAATAATATATCAATATTTAACATTGATCTAGATTTATATCTGTAATGCCCTCACAAGAATAGATAACTATCATAAGTTTAAACATGTTCTTGCTATTTCACATGTAAAACTGAAACTAAACTAAGAAAAATGAAGGAACAAAAGAAAAAGATAAGGATGTAAAGAGGTGAATGCTAAGGAAATTTCAGTGAATGAAATCTTGGGTTCTGAAATATAGTATCCAAATTTTCTAGGCCTTGTCAGCATGCATGTTTTCTATCGTAACACTTTGTATCTAAATATAAGTTATTTGTTGGGGAAAAGTTTGATTTAAGTTATAAATTATTAATAGGGTAATTAATGACATTTTTTTTTTTCAATTTTACCCTTATTTAATTTCTACTGAGAAGAGAGAAAGAGGAGAGAGAGATGTGAAAATCATTGTAAAGTGGAGAGACACAAAAAAATTAATAAGGGTAAATGTCGAAAATTTTATCAATTTAACGCATTTTTTGGTATATGAGAATAGGGTATACTCTATTCGATCTATAATATAAGGCACTTCTAAAATAAAGGCATAGTCCAGAATATAAGCCATCTTTAGTTTAATTAATGCGCTCCTTCCTGTTTTGCCCTTATGATTAATACACACTTTTCGATTTTGTCCACTCATTATATACCCCCTCTTTATAAAATAGCATTCCCAATGCAATTAAACACATTTGTCGAGAAGGGTAAAAGTAGAAAAAATTTACATTTTTGGACATATTAAATGACTTAATTGTCATTTTTTATTTCTTATAATATAATTGAAGTACTTTATATTGTGGACCGCAACGAGTAAGTAATTTACATAGAGCTGCATATAAAAACAAACTTACATAGAGCTATAAAGTGATACTCCCTCTATTCCTTTTTATAAGAAACGTTTAACCGAATCTCGTGATTCGAAGTTTCGGTTAAGAACAATAAATGTGTTAAAATTGTAACACTTTTTGACTAAAAATACCTTTATTTATGATGACATAGGGAATAAGAGAGAGAACAAGGAAATTATTATCATATCATTTTATTCCTTTTTATAAGTCATTTGTACCTCAATCTCACAAAACAGAAAAAAAAGTATTGAATAATAATTTTTTTCATATTTACCCTTATTTATGAAAAGTGCACATCTTTTCTCACTCTCCTTTATCTTTCTGCATTTTCATCTCTCTCCCCCTCTTATTATTAATGAAGGGTAAAATTATCAAAGCTCATTTATTATCCTACAGGTGACTTATATTTTGAAACAAACTTTTTAAAAGTGACTTATAAAAAGAAACATAGTGGTAAGGAGGATTGTAGAAGAGAGAGAATAAAAGAAAAAGTATAGTAGAAGTAATAGGTCCTTAAGGGTTGTGCAAATTTATTGGGTGTTTATAATGACTTAAGTGTAATTTATAATCATTGTGAACACCCTATTTTGTCCGGGCCCCACTAAAAAATACAAAAATAATTGATAATGATTGGTGTCCAAATTGGCAATCATCATTGAAAGAAAAAATAAAAAAAACGAAAATAAGAAAAAAGAAGGAAATCCTCCTATTGATGATGATCGGTGTCTAAATAGGCAATCATCATTGAAAGGGAAAAATTTAAAAAAACGAAAATTAAAATAAATCCCTTAATTGATATGATTGGCATTGTCATTCATTAAGGGAAAATAATAAATAAAAAAAACGAAAAAAAACAAAAAAAAAATCTCATTTATTCTGATAGGTTTAAATTAGGAAGTTACTTGTGGGGGAGAATAATTAAAAAAAATAAAAATAAAAATGAAAAAATCTCCACTAATGGTAATTTGGTCAAGTTAGGAAGTTTTATCAATAGAAAATACAAAAAATAAAAAAAAACGAAAATAAAAAAAAATCTCTATTGATGGTGATTGGGTTAAGTTAGGTAGTTCTTAACATAAAATACAAAAAAATCAAAAAAACGAAAAATAAAATAAAATAAATAAAAAAGGGAGCATTTATGAAGAAAACCCTACCTTGAGACTATAAATAGGAGTGAAAGGGTTGAAGCAAAGGAGAAGAATTTTGGGAGAGCAAAGAGATAAGGTCAGTGGTTGAGTTTTCATCCTTTTCTTTGATTTCACTTTTACATCTCGTTTTCCTCTCTCATCTAATATCCCTTGGTCCATGCTTACTTCATCATTCATGCACTATGACTTTAGCCAATATGCATTACATTGCTTTACTTTGTATTATGATGTTGCTGGACGTGTTTTAGCTCATTGTGGTCTTGTGGATTTGCACATAGGCAAGAGGTATGTGATGTCTTATTTTCTTATGATATTAGGTGTTATGCTTAATAAATATAGATAATATAATTGTACTTGCCTCTTGTTTATTATGTGGTTCTATCACTCTATCTCTTGTTGTAGCGGGGTTCAAAAGGAAAAAGGTACGCATAAATCTCCTCACCTTTGACTTCCTTTTTGTTTAACTTGTGTTACTTTTTCTTCTTTTTTCTTTATTCCTTTCTTAGGTCCTCTTTCAAAAAAAAATATTTTAACACATTTTTATAAATGAAAATAAAATGGCAAAACTTTCTTTCATGAAAAATAAAAGAAGTTCTTTCATAAATAAAAAAAAGTTTTTAAAAAAATAAAAAATACAAACCAAATAAAAAACTTATTTTTCTCAAATAAATTAAATGAACATTTTTTCTAAAAATCACCAACCAAGTGACACGCTTTTCTACCCCCTCGAACTACGTGGGCTTTGATCCCTCTAAAGGGTACGTAGGCCCTAGGTTTTCATCCTAGGTCAAGTCCAATTTTGTAAATAAATATATTTTTTCTATTTTCTTGTTGTAAATAAATGTTCTTTTTTTTTTAATAAATATATTTTTTCTTATTTTTTTTCCTTTAGTTTTTCATTTATTTTTGTCTTTATTTGGGTAATTATAATAAAGTTAAAGGCCATAGTATTTTTAAATAATTAACTTAGGGTAACCATTCTCATGAATGGGTGTTGTGGGGTGCCTAACACCTTCCCCACACACAATCAACTCCCGAACCCTAAATGGTTTTTGTAGATCAGTTTCCATTTTTAAAAAGGTTTCCAAAATTATCCTTTTTTCTAAAATTTTGGTGGCGGCTCCATGTTTTTCAAAATTCCGGGCGCTACAATCATGAAATTTATTATAATGACACTGAATATGGGTAATTAAATAAGGGTAAAATAAGAAAGTGAAAATCCCCCAAAAATACCTTTGGGGTAAATTAATTACTGAATGTTATCATGAAAAATCGGTTGCACTTTAATAGAGATATGTTGCACACAACGGAAGATATTTTACACACAACAAAAGATGATTTGCATGTTTATATGAAAAATTTGTACACACACAGAAGGGTATTTGCACACAACGGAAGTTCTTTTTACCAAGGTATTAAAACTCGGACCGGTCATTAAACCAGTCGGGGTACTGGGTTAAGGGTCAGTGGGTCAAATCGGGACCAAATCGGAGCTAAACCGGGACCAAACCGGTGAAAAATTGAAAATTTTAGACTTATAGTATGAAATTCTAAAGGAAAATTTTTTTTTTTTTTTTTATTAAAAACACCAACCCGGACCGGACCGGTTTACCGGCCGGTTCGCCGGTTACCGGGCCGGTCCGGTCCGGGTTTCACAACCTGGCTTTTTACACATACCGAATATGACTTATATCCTGGGTATCATTCAGCAATTGATTTGACAAGAATGTACTTATTCCCAATTTTTTTAATAAAAAAATAAGAAGTAAAAAATATGATATTCTCTTAATATTGTTTATAAGTGCCAGTTGTTTGTTACGTGGAAAGGAACGGAGGGAGTATTGGACATGAATTATTAATGAGAGAAGGAGAAAAGTACGAGGACAGAGTACAGAGGTGGTCGCATGAGTATTTAAATTTTAAAGCAACTAGCTGCGACGGTGCTTGATTTAATGGGATTGTTGGGCTCAATTATGATGGTAAATTGGTAATTAAGAGCGAAGTGGCATCATGAACCATGACTTTGCGTCATGTGCTTATGAGATAGGTCTAACCTCTGCAACTATGTAAGTACATGTCGTTAATGGGTTTGACTTTATCCGTCGTCCTTGACACAACAATAAATGTCTGCTGCTTGGCTTAGCCTTTTGTTCATCGCAATTCGCAAGGGTCTCTCTGCAGTGGCCTTCATTTTTTTCATCAAAGAATGCTTTTAGATACACTGATGATGAGTATAGATCAAGTAGTGTATATAGATCAGTGTCATATGAAGAGTGTAAAAGGAAAGATCGAAGGGAATATTCAGTAAAGTTACTGAACCAGATCTTTTAACCAACAATTTATCTAAAGATTTATTCTTCTGGTCCTTATTATAAAACACCAACTAGAAAGTGTTTTTGGTCTTTTTTACAAGGTACTAATAAATTTCCAAGTAACATTTAATTTATTTTTTTATATATACCCATATTAAATAAGGGTAGTAGGAGAGAGTAATAATTAATACTCCCTCCGGTCCTAATTATAGGACAACATTTGGGAGTTGATCTTAGTCCTAATTATAAGACAAAGTTTTAATTTTTATCAATTTCTTCCCAAAATACCCCCATTAATACTTTCTCAATAATAATGAAACACAATAATAATTTTATAATACATCTATGTATTCTATAAAGTAAGTAATACTTATAATTCATTAATGTCACATATACCTCAATTCTACTATTTCTTTTATTTTATAAGAATAAAGGGTAAGAAAATCAATTTAACACTATCAATGTCATCATCTCTATTTTTAAAATTGTAACTTTCCTTTTTTTTTTAATTCCACTTGAACCAAACCGGCATAACTCCATTTTAATGACAGGTAAGATCACTTGCTTTACATCAAGGCAAGTTATCAACATGAACAGAACATGATTTATTGTATGTATTAAAAAAGGGCATTTTAAGAAAATAAATAAGATTAACTAATTTAACCACTATCCTTAATTTCTCCAAAGTTAGGTAAATATGTCCTATAATTAGGACCGGAGGGAGTAGATATTTTGAGTTCAGTGTAGTTGGTAAGGGTAATATTATAAATTAGTTGAATTTTAAGACAACTTTAATGTTTTTAACTATCTTTATTGATTTGTGAGAATTGATAGTTGGTGCCTTATAATAAGGATCAAAGAAAATAGTTGTTAATGGGTACAACTGGTGTTAATCTCTTGATATTACAAATGAAATCAAACTTACAATCTCCCACGCGTAGAAAAACTTTTATGCCAATAGGCTCGTTAGCGAGTTTTTATTGTTATAAATGCATAGTAAAACTCAGCTACGCTCTATGTTGTGCATTTTCTTGTTACTTTATTTAATCTCTGTTTTAGTCTCCTTTTTGCCCTTAAGAAAAAAAAAGTAAAGACTATCTATATGATTCAGAAGATAAATCGTCACAGAAATGATGCAACCTAATTAACTAATTTATCATTTGTTTGTGAAACTTCTTAGCTGCCGAACAAACGTTACAAAGTTGACGTTGACTTCAAGGTCACAATGCTGTGATCAAGCCCTGATTAAATGGAGTTGACCTCCAATAATTGATTATTATTCGATTCAATTCTTTTATGTGTTTGGTTCATTTCAATTTATACATGTATACACAAATTAGTTAATTAGGTCACATAGGTTATAAGTAATTTATCTCGCTTTCTTAACTAACACAAATTAGTTAATTACTTCTTATATTAAAAATTAGAAGAGTACTGCATATCTTTTAAAAATATAAATATTTAGTAATTTGTGTAGCAACTAGGGAGGGGGCGTTTACATTGACTACCCCTTCAATACTACGTAAAATAAGGCATTTAATATTTTTTTGGGGTCATATTTTGCCTTTCTACATAAGTCATGATTCACTTTGATGTATTATAGTCTTTAACTTTTAATAACAATATACTCCATCCCGTCCTTAATATAAGACGTATTTGGGGAGTTAATCTTGGTGTTAAATATAAAACATAGTTTTCGTATTTATCAATGTTTTCTTAATTTACCCATATTGACGTTCCATCATCAATAATCAAGGAGGAGAGTGAATGATAAATTAAGGAAGATTACTAGAATGTTTTAGAAAATACATGTAATATTAACTACCTCAATCTATTTCTTTAATTTAGTCAAATTAGGTCAATATATCTATATTAAGGACCAGAGGAATATTTGAAAAGGATTACAAGATTTTAACCTCTTGAATGAGCCAATTATTTTTTTTTTCCCAAGTGCATGTCTAAATCAAAGCTTATATTATAGACGGGAGTGATATATGATTACATTATAACAAAATGAATCAATGGAAAAATAGGATCCCTAGTGATCATAGTAGAGTGAAAAGAATGGAATAAAATTAGGGGGATTTAGTTATATATGAATAGAGGAAGGAAGTTTGACGGAAAAAAGGGCAGCGAGCAATGATAGTTGGGTAGTTGGTTGGGAGTTGACCTAACCGTTGAATCTCTGCCGGCTACTCGGACTCTTCCTTTATCGCATTTGGCCTTTGTTTCATTCTAAATATTCACATCAGGATCTTCTCTACATATTGTGCTATGGATGTTTGTTTTATTAGCTTCTTTTTTTTTTTTTATTAGCTTTTTATAAGTGATTTTAGTGGTACGAGATAAATATATAAAAAAAAATTGTTTCACTTCGCAAAAAGAGTGTTTTTTTAGGGGAAAAAACTAAAACGATTAGGCAGTTAATCCTATATCTGAGGATTGAGTCCAGCAAACTTGAAATTAGTTTTTCACAATTTTTCAAACCAAGCTCCAAATTTTTGTTTGTATCTAGATCCTGGCAGTCTTTAAAATAAAATTGTCTCTAATAAAAGAATATTTCTTCTTTGGCGAAAAAAAAAATCTCTAATCCTTAATATAAGAATTACTTTTCTACAAGTTAAGGAAACTAAATAAAATAACTAATTATAATAAGTATGACTTGATCTCTTTAAAATACTCATATATATCATTATATTATATACCGATATATAAGGTAAGTAAATTAGTTTAAAAAAATAACAAATACTGTGTTATATAAAATAGATAGAAGTCTTATACTTCTGACCAATAACAACCTTCTAACTAACTTTTATATTTACACCTGGATGAGTATTAATCTTCTTCACTTCTTCTTCACATCTCATTTCAAAAGCACTAAAAAGATATTTTTACTTAACATATGTCCGTAGAAAAATGTAGTTGTGTAACTTTTTTTTTTTTAAAAATTTTATCCTTTTAAAGTGTATAGACAATGAGTCATAAATAAGTAATTTTAATATATTCTTAAAAGTATTTAAAATTCTATTAATTACACCCAAAAATTTACAAAATACCATACATTATTACCAAATGATAGTAGTAGAATAGAGTATAAACGCATCAAGTGTGTATGGGTTAGTGAATGCTAAACTAATATGAATTGGATAAGTAACTAACACGCTTTGATGCTTTGCTTATGATGCACCCTTGCCATTTCCAACTCGTCTTGCTTTTTAACTTCGTTATAACTCAATTTTGTGCGTTCTAGTGGCCCACTAATCCCCTTTAAGATTAGTTTATTACATTTTCCAAATAAATTCACAACAAATATTAAGAAAATAACATTTAAACATATTAGATATGCCCCCACTGCTTTAAAATATAAGTTTGTTCGAGGAATATTTTTATTTCTTTTAAACTATTTTGATTTCCCGGTTGAACAATGCACATTATGCCTGCCAAAAATGGATTTATAAAGTGGGGGGGGGGGGGGAATTAACATCAATGATAAATGCACATGTATAACTATGTAATTAGCATATTCATTAGCTTTCTGAGAAATATAGCCAATAACTATTTCAATTGTTAGTACCATCCCTCTTGTTTTTTCCCTGAGGTTTTCAAATTTTGAATCAGATGTCCCAACCTTGTGCCAATTGCCCAATTGCTAGCATCGAAGATCCTATCGTAATTTTCATCTAAATCCGATGTGAAATACTACTCTCATATCATTTTTGTTCTATTTATAAATTATTTTTAACTAAATCTCATATATCAATGAGAGGTAGTTAACTTAATTATTATGAGATAAATTTTCAACTATATCCTCATTTATGAATGGATACTTTTTAACTTTTTTTTCTCTATCCATTTTTGAATTATTTCTTTATTGATATAATAAATAGGAATAAAATTGTCTCAATCTCATTTACTACACTGCAACTTGACTTATAAATAGAATCCAAGTGATAGTTTCATTCTATTTATAAATCATTTCTAATATATTTCACATGTATCAGGAAAAACCTTAAATATAATTGACGCTCTTTCTAACCTTATATTTATTTCATACTCCATACATTATACCACATGATGAACTCAGTCAACAAAATGATAAATGTAGGTTAAATTGTATGAAAATTTTAAATATTTAACCACCCGACTTAAAAATATGGTAACAAAATTTCTTTATCTGCCATAAAAATAATAAGATTAGGTGAGTAAAGAGTATTATTTATAATTTATGTTCTGGTGTTAGAAAATAGAAATTAATACGGAAAAGGGAGGCAGTGAATCTTGAAAATGGGGCAAGCCAGCTGTAATGCACTGTGGTACAGAAAAGAGGCAAAAGAAATAAGTACTGTATGTAACCTACAATTAATTTTCTCCAAATATTAACCTGTACAAAGTAGAAATCAATTTTTTGAATAGGATGCAAAACTCCTTGATTTCAAATTTGTATTGAAGGAAAGCAATCAGGAGTGGTGGGTGACAGAGAATGCCAGGGCATTGTGATGACCGAGTCAAAAAGGTTCAAATACAACTCAAGGAGTCCCACTACACATGCCTCTTGGTTCGAATCTTTTGAAATTTGGTAAAGATCATTAATATCCCCAGAATTAACAAAATTATTTTCATCAACCCTTTAAAAAATAGGAAAATCTATATGCATATGCCACCGACCCCCTTTTTGCCTTGATTACAGAGAGATCCTTGATTGCCTGATTGGGTTTTAAAGACTTAAGGTGATGTATGAATATGACACTTCATTCACAGCTGCCACCGTCTTGGGCAAAGCAAAAGTTACTTGCTTTATATATACCAAGCATTTATAAAAGCAGCCAGCACGCAACTTCACCAATATTTATAACCATTAGTTAAAAACTCGCCTCTTGATTTTCCTCAATTTCCCCGTTTTTGTTTTCAAGTTTTTATTTTACCATTCAAACGATAAACTCAATTAAACTCAGAAATTTATATATCAAGTTCATTTTTCTTATATTTTTAACTTATAAAATTATATTAACTCAACATTAAATCCTTAAAACTTTTATGATTTGGCCTGCTCTCAGCCACTTTTGATATGAATATTATTATTAAATATAATAATATAATAAATTATAAATATTGATAGATTTAGTTTTAATTATTTAAATTTAAAATATATTTAAATGAAAACCCTCCATGGTACAAGTTTACGCATTGAAATAATGCATTTTTTTTAAATTCATGGGTTTAACAACTTTTCTAGAATCGTTAACTCACATCGAATTTCATTATTTCCGCATCTTTCCCCAATACCCATAATAAAATACAATCAATCAAGAATCATCCAAATTTCCAAGTCAAACGGATAATAAAGAAGATACAACAATGATACAGAGATTGTAGAAGCAGAGAAGACATGTTACTATTTCTTTCTATTATTATTATAGCAATGTCGGGTGAACAAACAAAGATTGGAATCAGATTTCATTTTCTGCCCTGCAAATTCGGTCCAACCTTTTTTATTTTCTCCAGCTCCTACTAATGCTGTAGTATTAGCAGTTCTTCATTCTTTTCTCAACATTATTTTCTACCTAAATGACTTAACAATAATAGTACTAATAATACTGGTGAGCACTATCTTTTCCCATCCCCTTCCTTCATCAGACATATCACTTCCATCTTTTTCTTCTTTTTTCCTTTCATACCAAACAAAAAACCTGTTGCATCTTGTGATACTATTCCTTTTGAAAACTACAGAAAAACTAACTTCACTATTCCCAGAATCGAATTCCTACCCTATTCCTACAGTAGCTTCTGTTGACAAAAATCTCAAGCATCCAAGAAGTATTTGGATAAATCAGTAGGTCCACTCTTGTGGTAGCCGGAGGTCATGGCGGTTCACCGGAGGTTGCGGCCGCAAGCTGCGTTTCTGGTGGGGAAGTCCCTGATTTCTCTGAAGCTTAGGAAAAGCTGCTTCTGCAAAATTAAAGATTTACACAGCTCCATAAGCCACAGGATAATAAAGAAATCACTTATAATCCTTAAAATCAATGTTAATAAATAGTCACAATTCCAAACACAAATAGTTGTACCAACGGGCAATACTACTATTATTTTCATGACATAAGTTACTCCTTGCTAAATCCAAAAGACGAGAAACTTCCAGAGTATTATAAGCAAGCAAAAAGTTACTACGAAAACAAGGTATTAAAATATTTTTTGATATAAGTTTTCTCCTGGCCAAATCTAAAAGCATCAAACAGATTAGAAACTTTTATGTCCCAAAAGAAAAATGAAGGGTATACGAAAATAAAGTATTATTGCAAATTGCTATTAATTTAACTTTTCATACCACTGTCCATATTAGGCGCCACATTAAATCGGGGTGGTTCTTGACGCTGAGGGTGGCCGCTCATGTTGTCCAGTTTTAGGTTTAGGGCCTGCGCGACTCTATCAGGAACCAGCACAGTGGAACATGCTGCAAACGGCAAAAAGAAATAACTCGACTAAATTAAGATTCAGAAATAGATTTAATAATGACCTTACCTAGGAGCATTTATTGAAACAGCAAGAACCATGAGAAATTTCAAGAAACAGCAATAAATCAACATAAATTCTAAGCCGAACCAGCAGCAAACATTTATACGCGAAAACGATTGAACCTGAAGAAGCTCTGCCTAGTAAAAATGTCAACGACCGCTCTAAATCCAACTAAATATGGATGCCTATTCAAGAAAATTTTGAAATAGAAAACAGCGTCCATGTTCTCTACCTGGTTTTCTTTTGGATTCAGATAGATTGTCAACACGACGAGGCAAGAAAACCCCTGTCCCGGCGCACTCCCTTTTTTTACCAGAAGGGTTCTCGAGGAACACGGCTCTCATTCCGGACCCAAATTGCTGAGACTGAGCTGGTAACTTGGCCTGTTGAGGCCATGCAGGTGAAGGAAAACTCACAGGGCAAGCGTTTCTGGGACCAGAAATTTCATTTTTCTTTCCACTGACTGGGGCTATTAGGTTACTTCGTCTCTGTTGATAGAGACCAACAGAGGAATTCTGCAGCTTCGCCATTTGTTGCTCCTTCAGCATCTGAAACTGAAACAAGAAATACAAACGCATAAGATAAAATAGATCAAGGGAGTCATGATATAGCCGAAAAACCAAATCAACCAAGGCATCGAACTGAGTGAGAAAGCAACTTACTCGAAGGAACAGCAATTGCTGGTGAGAAAGCGGGTGATGGGTGAACATTTTAAAATCAGGGGGATTGGAGTTACAGACAGGAAGATTCGCCGGATAGGAACCCAACGGGCGCTGGTTATGATTGAAGCCAAACGCTTCATCACTCAACTTCATCTTCTGAACTTCCCCGGCGGCGGCGTGCAGGAGATCCCATGTCGCCGTCGGAGATGACACCTTACCAGCACTATTGGGACTACCGTTGCTCGAACCTTTCCGGCATCCACACCCACCTCCGAAGGAGCAGAGGGTGGATTGCGGCGAACCAGAGACGAACATTTCCTGCCAACAGTCACAGTCAATGATTAAGAAAACCGAAACAAAAACTCGAAGAGCAAGGGGGGAAAAATGCGCCTAATGAAAAATCCCCCAAATAAATCACAGTAATAATGAGAACCTTGGGTTTTTTGGAAGCACAATCAAGTTCAAGAGTGGTGCGAGCCATTCGGCGGGTCAAGTCCAGCAAGCGCTCTTCCTCGTCACTCTCAGTTTCACTGGAACCGACGACGGACTCAACAGGAGAACTGAGATCAGAAGCAAAACCACACGAATCGAAATCGTAGGGAAACTCGGAAGGGAACAAGAGATCCTTGGGGGAAACCGTATCAAGAAGGCCATTGGAGTGGAGCTTGAGATTGCTATTCCTGTCCTCAAGGAAAACGTCGTCGTTAAGAAACTGCGGTGGCAACCAGAACTCACCGTCATCCAAATTCTCAGCCATTCGGGCGGGGAGAGAGAAGAGAGAAAGCAAAAGCAGAAAATATCAGAGATTTGGAATAAGAATGGAGGGCTTTTGCTGCTTGGGTTGAAGATTTAATAGGGGAGAGAGAGTGCCCAACCGGTGATACACCTGGATTTGCAGGGAAACTGGGACCCAACCAATTCAAAAGGCAAAACAAGCAAGGAGAGAGAGAGAGAGATGGGAGTGAAGGAAGGAGGGGTTAATTTGGGGTTTTTACTGAAAACGGGAACAGGGCTTTTTAATTTTGGGGAACAGAGGAGGAAGGTGGAGACACGCGCAAGCCATGCAAAAAGGAGCGGTAAAATTAGGGTTTCCAATGCTTCACTGCCCAAAAAGAAAAAAAAGAGGGAAATGGAAGGAAGGTGCTTCTCACATTCTCACATGACTGAGGCGTGAAGATGATTGATTGCCAGTTGCTCCTTGCTACCACTCCTCCCATGTTTTAATTAGTTTAATTTAATTAATTTTTAATTTCGGAAATGAGTGAAGGACTATTATGTATGTAGGCCACGACGTGACTGAGAGCCGCTGCGGGTGCTCCCTCACTCAGCGGTTGAAGCATCGCGCACTATACCAATTACCACCCCTGTGGGCCCTCACCTCCCCCTCTTTTTACTTTTTTATTTTATTTTATTTTTACCATCACTTTTTTTGTAAGTGTGTGTTCCCGGCCCAAAATCATGGTTTCAGAAGTATTTTTTTGTAAATCTAGATAAAATTTTTCTCACATACTTATCTTATAAATTGTAAAAGCTATTCTCTAAAAAAAAACTAATCCAAACACACACTTTGTGTTTGAATTAGTGGGTATTTCGATTAATTTTTGAAAATAGCTTTTACGATTTACGAGATAAGTGTGTGAAAGGAATTTTATCTCGGTTCACGCAAACCTAAATTCGAAATCTTCCCAAACACTCACTTAATTTCAAATTTTCAATCCCTCACTGTTTCATCAATGCACTGTTTCCGGGGGGGATTGCATGTGGTATACTGCAGGTTTAGAGAAAACCCTACCGATTACATATTCAACAAATCCGACTCATTATTCATATTTTGAAATATCATATATTGAGATAATTTATCTATTTTTAATATTTCAAAATTATAAACAAAATCATACTCTTATTGTGATTGAATGATCTGTCGTGTGTGGTTTCTGCCAGAAAAATATGACTTGTTTGTTGACAAATATAATAATATGACTTGTTTTTTTTATATTTAGTAGTATATAGTAAAAAAAAGGAAAATATACTTTCTTTGGGGAAGAAATAAAGGGAATAGAAAACGCGGCGGTGAAGTCGGACTGCCAGTTGGCATTTGTTGTTACACGTACACAATTGGGCATTACACCCACGATCCCATTATCGTTTTTGGAAAAAAAAAAGCAAATTACTACTACCTTCGGTCCTAATTATAGGACATATTTACCTAACTTTGGAGAAATTAAGAATAGTAATTAATTTTATTTATTTTCCTAAAATGCCCTTATTTAATACATATAAGAAATCATGTTCTATTGATATTGATCACTTGCCTTGAAGTATCAATTGGGGTATTTTGGGAAGAAATTGACAAAAATTAAAACTTTGTTCTATAATTAGGACTAAAATCAACTCCCAAATATTATCTTATAATTAGGACCGGAGGGAGTATTAATTAATTAATAAAAACATACCTTTGCTTGTAAGTTTTCATATTGCATGTAGAGCCTGCACTTCTCTTTTGACTTGTTTGTGTCAATTTTTGCCCTTTTCTCCGTTTGTAGACTTTAATGTCCCATCCCCCGTCCTTTAGCCACCCACCAATAACATTTAAAGCCATTTTAAAAACCATCAAGAGAAAAATACAACACATTATAGGCCTCGTTTTTAAAAGCAACTCAACTGCCTAACCTATCATAGTCAAAACCATTTATTCCTTCCATTACTTCTAAGATTTTGAATTTTTCATACGTGGAACTGTATTTATAAAAATCCCCATCTCGACGACTGTAAATTTGGATTGGGCCTTTTTATTTAAAGAAAAGAAGTTATTTATTCCATTTTCTAATGGTACAAGTATTTCTTTTTGGTCTAAGAGTCTATTTGAGTTCACGTTATAAAAATACGTTTACGAAAATTGAGATAAGATTTCTTTCACATATTTACTTCGTATATCATAAATTATGTTTAAAAAGCAACTTCTACTGCTAATCCAAACAAACATTAATATGTTTGGCCTTAAAACTAGGTTTTAAAAGCTCTTTTCGTAAATTAAGATAAAATTTCTCTCACATACTTACATCATAAATCATAAAAACTATCCTTCAAAAATTAATCCAAACACATCCTAAAAAAAAGAGTATTATTGGCTTCCCATTTCGCAGTTTGCTTCTATGGGATGATCATTGCTTTGCGTAGAAAGCGTGTATTAGCGGCAGTGAAGAAAAAGACTGTGAAGTGAAGGGGGCCAATAATTTGTTCCTTTTTTATTTTTTTTAGGACCGGCTGTGTTCAAATTGGATTTTTAAAAATAATTTAAGAGGATCGACAGTTATATTTTTGTCAATTTTTAAAAATTAAAAAACTTTGAATTCAGTTTCCGTGGTGGTTACGACGGGCCAGGATGATGGGGGCAGACGTGGCGGTAACAGTAGTCCTGTTAGGTTAGTGTTTTGGGTGGCCTCACTTTACACGTGTACTGGTCTAAGTTACAAAAATCTTCCGAAACGCTGTCGTTTTCATGGTGCCGACCTCGCATCTTTTAAGACTCGTAAAACGACCGTCGTTGGGCGGCCTCTAGCCGATGCATATTACATTATTATCATGCAAGCTTTCCACTTCTTGGTATTTATTACTCTCTGGTTTCATTTATAAATAATTTTTTTTATAAGACTGATCTCTTTTATAAATAATTTTCATTTTTTATCTGAAAATATAGGCTTCTTTTTTCTATTTTACCCTTATTAAATATTCATTCTATCTTATATCTTATACTCCCTCCGATCTTAAATATAAGACAAAGTTTGTAGTGCAATTTATACTACAAACTTTATCCTATATTTAGGACCGGAGGTAGTATTCATTATCTCTCATACTTTTTATCTATTTTCTCTCCTATACTCTTTTTATAAATAGAAGCATATATGGGAAAAAAACATGATATTTTTTACACACTTAGGGCCCGTTTGGTTCGATCCCATTACACCCTGTGGTGCAATGCAATGCGATGCAATGGTAATGCAATGTAATATTAATTACAAGGGTAGTGTTTGGTTTGATTTTTAAGCAACATGCAATGAGTTAATATTTTAACAATTATTTAAAATTAATATATTACACAAAGTCTATTTTACCCCTTAATATAATCTTTGTATAAAAAATAGTTACAAGCCGGCAACGGCCGGGGTGGAGGAGGAAGAGGTAGTGGCGGTGGCAATGATGGGGGTGGAGGAGGAGGTGGTGGTGGTGGCGGCGGCGGCGGCGGCAGGCAGGGGTGGCGGAGGAGGAGGTGGTGGTGGCAGCGGCGGTGGGCGGCGAGGGTGGAGGAGGTGGTGGTGGGTTGTGGGCCGGTGGCGGCGGCGAGGGTGAGGGTGGCAACAGAGGAGTACGTGGTGGTAGCGGTGGGCGGAGGGGGTAGAAGAGGTGGTGGTGGGCGGTGGGCCGATAGCAGGGACGAGGGTGGTGGCGGCGGCGGGGGGGGGGGGGGGGTGGAGGTGACGGCGGTGGAGGAGGTAGTGGTGGCGGTAGAGGGTGGAGGAAGAGGTTGTGGCAGTGGTAGTTGTGACACGATGCAACAAGTAAAATGAGATAAGTGAAACAAAGATAAGGGAAATTAAAGGGTAAATTGGACTTTTTAGACTATGCAATGGGATAGTAATAAGGATTCATAGGGGAGGTATGAATGAGGATTACCAATTTTTTGGTAATCATCATTACCATGGTAAACCCTATTACCATGCTAAAGAGCAACCAAACACCCTTCTCTTGGTAATGCAATCATGATTACCATTGCAGGCATGTAATGTGGTTGAACCAAACGGGCTCTTATTGTTTTTAACTACCAGTTTGTTTTGCGCAATCAAGGAGAAAGTTTTTTATAAATAAAACCGGAGGGAGTATATATTTAGGAGAAATACTTATATACCTTAACAGCTTTACCTCATTTATATTCTGATTAATTAAAATATAATGACTCGTCTTATTTAAATCCTATATGATAGATGAGTCATTTGAAAAAATTTAAATTTTATGATTTAAAAACAACAACTCATAAGAGGAATTTATGTCTTTTATTTTTCTAAATTATGAAGTTTATATCTTTCAGAGTCATAAAATTTAAATTTTTTTCAGATTACTCATATGTCATATAGGATTAAAATAATATTAATTTATATTTTAATTAATCGAAATATAGATAAGATGGCATTCTTAATATGTAACTATTTCTCACCTTTTTATTTTGGTCAAATATGTTTCAGCTTAATTACAGATCTCTTTTTTCTTTTTTTTTGACCTTTAATTACAGATCATATGAATCACAATACCATGGAAACTCAGGCACGAGTGGCGGATATCTGATTTAATTTATTCGATTTTGTTTGGAAAAGTTGATGTTTAATTGGCGCCAAAACAAACTCCCCATTTAGGCTTTCGGATGGTGCCCACCTCATGTCCCCACTTTATTTTTTTCCTTTTTAACACACGGCTATATTATTTTTCCAAAGAAATTTGAGGCAAGTCTAAGTATAAAAAATTAAAAACAGAAAGAAAACAAAGTATTCCTCCTATATCAGAATAAAAATTAAGATTCAATGTTTTTCACTTTTTTGTCAGGAGAATAGCAGCAGGAGGGATTGCATTTCTTTATTAATATTTTTGTAACATTTTTGGCCCGCCAAATACAGTGAATGTCTACGTGGTAGCTCGTCTTGCCATTTTATAAATATTATGTATTTTATTTTTAAAATTTTGAGAGAATCCTTTAAAAAGAACTTAAAAATTGTAAAATGATAAATAAAATATTTTCTAAAAAAGAAGTTAGGGATTGTTTATCAAATTTTTATATTTTCTAATCAACTCTTAATAAAAAATTTGATATGTTATTTTACAAATTCCAAATTTTTTTTCAAAGATTCTCCCTTTAATTTTTTATTTATCAGATTAAAATCACAGTCCCAGCCACCTAGGATGGTACAGTTAACAGCTAATATATTACTTTATAGGTGCATTTGCCTTGATGGATATTGCTTTCATTCTTAATATACGTCTTTTAATGTTACTAGACACAAATTAAGAAATATAATAAATACATAAAATTATGAATTGATTACTAAATTTATCCCTTATTTACTGTTGTAAATTTGACCCGCATTTGACCTTGCTGAATAAATAAGAACTAGCAATTCCTCCCCCGCGCGTTGCGCGGGGAGCATGATTTTGATAAAATATTACTTGCTCAATGTTTTAAATAGTGAAAGGAGTGAAATAGTGGGTTGCACATTTCCCATATGTAAAATTGTTGGTGAACACGTTACGAAACAGTTGACAAATAATGCCAACCCATGCATTTATAAGGCAACCATACAACATAAAGGAAACAAATGCATTGTCATTGTCCATACACAATAGTATCAATTAGAATTTGGTAAATGCCATGCTTTTACCCCCCAAATGTACATAAATCAATGATTCAAGTTGGTAAAAATTTCCCTGTAGACAACATTTGTTGTACTCCTTCGACAACGAATCCCATTGTTAGGCATATATATTTTTAATCCATCCAAACTACGAACTCTAGAAAGTGCAACATATAATTGACCATGCGTGAAAATAGGCTTTGACAGATATATTCCAAAATTCCGTAGTGATTGCCCTTGACTTTTATTGATAGTCATTGCAAAGCTTAGATTAATGGGGAATTGTCTTCTCCTCATATGGAATGGCCATCTACTTTCTGATGGATTCATATCCATCCTATGAATGAAAACCTTCTTGTTAGGGTGGGAGCCATTCAATGTTATTGCCTCAATAAAATTTTTTCCAAACAGAGCTACTTATTGTGTTGAGAAATTCTGTTGTGTAAAGATTAGTAAAACAGTCACTATCATCTGTGGATTTACAAACAGAGTCACAGCTAAGATAGTCATGAGCTTCTTCTGGCAACAAAGAGCACATATATTTGTTGATTTCCGTAACCATTTCTATTGTTGGGGCAAGTATTGCCCTATCATTGAAGTACTCATTGTTTGCCAAGTTGTCTTGCAAGTCCTTGTAAGTTTCAGCTACAATTGCATGAATTGGGTTAGTATTATCTTGGACCAACAATTCTGACAGAATTTCAATCTCAGTGACACCATCATGTGGGAGGCCTAAGTTACCATCTCCTACATCTAGTAGCCATTTACTAAACCAATTTAATTTATCAATTTCTTGTTGTGAACTTCCTGATGAAAGCCTCATGTTTTTGGTCAAATTGAAAATTTTGCAGTGGTCCCAAAGTGAGGATGAGCTTATTGCAGCATTGACAATCGTTGCTCTAGAACCTTTAGACACAACTGGTAGGATTTGACGGAAATCACCTCCCATAACTATGCACTTTCCACCAAAGACTTGATTTGAATGCATAATATCTTTCAACGAATGATCAAAAGCTTCAATACAGTACCGTTGAACCATTGGTGCCTCGTCCCAAATAATTAACTTTGTCTTGATAAGTAACTCGGCAAGTGGTGAATTTTGCTTGATAGAACACATTGAATACTCATTTACTTGAATTGGAATTGCAAATCGTGAATGAGCAGTTCTACCTGATGGTAATAATGTTGCAGCGATCCCACTAGATACAACTGTGAGGACAATATGTCCTCTTGACCGAATAGATGACGTTAGTGCATTCCACAAGAATGTTTTCCCAGTGCCTCCATAACCATGGACGAAGAAGAATGCAGATGAGGATGATTCTAATGAGGACATAACTATATCAAAAATATGTTTCTGTTCAGAAGTCAAAGACCTGATTAAAGTTGTTGCTTCTTGATGAAGTACAAGTCGATTATAACTCAACTCTTGTAGAATCAAATTGTTTGTGACAGCAATAATTGATGATGTCTTAGGCATAGGCAACATAGGGTAGTCTTAAAGGCACTTACCATTTTGAGTAAGTAAGTGGTTGATTTCTTTCAATGCAACGTCCTCCTTTTCAACTAATGATATAGTAACGGCTGAAGTAAAAGTGAAAATGTTGAAGTTAGTAATATATTATTTGTATATGACAGTAGTGATAAATGAACAATAAAAACAATATGCGTTTAAATTGTACTAACCTGAATATTGTGGATGGGAATGTGGAATGAATAATAAATCCTCAGATAGGGCCTTACAGTATTGGTTCCAAACAAAGTCAGGACGTTGCAAGCAATTTGACAGAAGCATGCTGACAAACAATTTACGTAATGAATTCCCAGTACCCCAAATTGAAGCTTCCTTTATGGCATTAACAAACTCTTGATCATCATCTAACAACCCAAGAGCATCACAAGCAGACCTAAATGATTTATAGGTAACCCCATCAACAGTTTTAAGGTCATCGAATGATTTAGGGCCTCTGACTTTCGTTAGAAGGATTCGCAAGTAGTATAACTCACCAGAGCTAGGTGTAGCATTTGCTATTCTACCAACTGCAAAACCTCTTTGTCGTTTCTTTCATAATCTTTTATCCCTCTGATAAACATAATGCTGAGGAAACTCAATATAAGTAAGAGTTGCAGCAAAATCATCCATACCATTCATTTTCATCCATGCCAAGAATTGAGATTCACAAACCCTGGGTTTGTCCAATAAATCTAAGACATCATCAGTATTAGAGTAAATGACAAATTGTTGGTTTGGGAGGTGGAAACTTAATCATTCAACTGATGGACATCTATAATGTATCTCAAACCCAAATATGCGCCATGAACCTTCACATGCAGAAATGTATCTACAATTGTAATATTGTTGTATCTCATCAAGGAAACTTTGGCCTATTTTACTATTGGTAGCATCAAAGAGACTGGCGACTACTCTATCATAACCTTTGCTTATTTACTTAAATAAGTACTTAATGGCTGTGGATTGATTGCACTTCTCAACATTAATATGTGCTTGAAACAAACGAAGCAATGAGGGATTGTACGGCACAACAAATCGATTATCTAATGGATTCCCTTTAACTTCAATAGTCCGACCATCATCCCTTCTTCGGTAAGTGGGGTAACCATCCTCATCCATAGTCGTGAAGTCACTAAATTTTTTTGGGAAATGTTTGGTGCATCCTTTTTCTTTCATGCATTATGCTTTAGGATTGCTAGTACCACATGGACCGTGGACCATAAATTTCTTCACTAAATCATAAAGGTCAGGTGATGAATCTTTATCTGGAATCTCTGCAGTGATGAATTTGTCAACATGTTCTGGAGTTGTGATCTTGTCATATGTTTCAAGGAATAAAAGAATATGAGCATGTGGTAGGCCTCGCTTTTGGAATTCAATAGTGTACACAACTACATGATGATAGCATTAGTTAGGCATATTGGTAATGGAAAAAAGAAGTTTTAAAACTAAAAGTATAAATAAAGGAAAGGTACCTACACGTATGCTCCAAAAAATTTTCTTTTCTTTAAGTGTCTTCATAAGGGATTTCAATTTCATCTTGAACACCCTAGAAAGAATGTCAGGCCTATCTGCAGGATTTACTGAGTGTTTTTTACAATACCTTGTGATCTTTGGCCATACAGGATTACATGTGAAGGTTAAGAAGATATCTGGATATCCAGCCCACCTGCACATTGCCATTGCATCCTGGTAATTTTGCAACATGTATCTAGCGCCTCCTGTAATACTTGAAGGGAGGATAATACGTTTCCCAGTGGAGGCAGCATCGGTGTCGCCTCTTATAAGAGCATTTGATAATCCCTGATACAAATCGACCCTGAGTTCCTTTTGATGAGTTCGAATCCAATGAAGCCTTTGTGCTTCAATCATTGTGTAACTATCAACAATAAATTGTTGTAACAATTTGTTTGCATGAAGCAATGTAGAGACCTCTTCATTCCTTGTCATCAACCTGTAGGAAAAAAATTCTCTAATGCTAAGTCTCTTCCTTTTCTTGGTTGAAGATAAAGTTTCTTGTCTGTGCTCAATGTCATCTCTGTACCCATCTTCTCTGAAAGGGAACAAAATTGGGTACTGTAGGGGTAAGTAACAGGCATGTAATTCATTGATTCGTTTCAGGAAACCTGATTGCTTTTCCACAATAATGTCTCTAACGTTAAATGTCATGTCTATGTCACCAACAACCAAAGCGGCAACCTCAGAAGCTGTTGGTATATTATGTGTACGGCCATCATGATGCCTTGTGCTTATCAAGCAAAGCTTCATTTCGTTAGAGCATTGGTGAATCAATTGAGATGAAGCGTATCGGTATTGCTTAACATATGGATTAACATCATCTAGCATTTTCTTTATGTTTTCAACAATTGCATGGTCAATAGTTGATTCTTTCTGATGTTTGCTGAAAGAAAAAATAGTAAGATAATGATCAAGAAGCGACAATGGAATTTAATGTTAAATAATAAATATAGGGAAAAAATGTATGTCAAAAGAAGCACAAAATACCTGATAGCTGCTATTCTGTTGTTTACTTCATTTTCAGTATCAAAAACATATAGTTGGGAGTAAACAGGTCCTCCACCTTTTGGAGGTAACAAACTACCAATGCTATGGTAGTTCATCCCAGAAAGGATAAAGCAATATGGACCTTGACCATTATTCTTTGAATGATCAATTTTGCCACCGATTGAAGTAAACGAGAACATGTTATTGTATTGTCTTATATTTGCATGGAAGTTTTTAGAGGCACGAGAATTCTTGTCAAAGAATAAAGAGTATATAAGAGGTGGAGGTGGCTTAATCCAGGTAACTGGACCTTCCCTTGCAGGCAACACATTGAAAAGCCATTAGCAACTCTTTTCTTTGAGTCCTTCTTAGCTCTTTCATGATACCAAAATAATGCACCACAATACTTGCATTCATGTATGGGATCCCCTTCATCTAGGTACTCTGTATAATGGACAAATAAAGAGTTATGAATAAATTTTATATCCAAATTCTGTTAGACCACAAGTTAGAATATTTAGATTACACTTATACCTTCTATTTCTGTTGCATGCTGGTTCCCTACATGGGTTGTTTGTGGAACACAAGCAGTCGGAAATGCAGCAACTATATCGTCACCTACGTTAAGCAAAATGACTTTATTAAATTTGGAGTCACAAGAAATATGAATACTTTATCTTATAAGTTAACAATTGTTTAAGAAACAACCTTCATCATCATCTGAGCTTGAGGATAATCCATATCCACTTTCTTCATTGAAATCCAAGTTGAAGTGCAGATGCTTATAGTTGATACCTTCGACTACAATCATATTCATCATATTTTGCAAAAAAATTGGAAGTTAAGTGACAAAGAGAGAAGGTATATTTGGTGCCAATTGATGATAGAGTAATATAATTTTTCTGTCTAACGTCGATGGTTTGGTTTGAAGAACTCATAAGGTACAAGTAATGCATGTTAGATTCAGAGTTTTGATGATAACAAACCTACGTCTAGTCTAATTTGTCTCTTCATTTTTAGTCACAAGATTTTTGCTAAGAGAGTATTCAGATAGTGTGCTTACTATCCGATTAGTAACACTTATCATGATATAATGCATAAGTTATTCGAATAGAGATGCACTGAAACAGGTTATGTTAAGCATGTGTTAATTAATGTCTGACATTAATGAGCTAAGAAATAATTAATATACAAAAAATTTTTAACTAAGGGCATATTTTAATTGTACAATACTGTTGAAAACATGAGGATAACATTACATGCACTTATGGAAACAAAGGACCAATGCTGTATTACGAAGTAAGGCAATAGCATATCAAAAATCACCTAGTCTTATTGCATCTGAGCTATTCATTAAATCTATCCTTTCTGGTTGTTGTGGGAGAAAGTGGTTGTTAGAAGTCATTTTTGAGTCAAGCAAGACTTGTGGTGCATTAGTTGGGTCAGTAGTCTTTACACCTCCTGTGTGAGCATCATCGTTAATGAGTTCTCTGAAAATGCAATATTATGCACTATAGGATACAATTTTATACAACTAATGACAAGCATTGGTAGTTTTGAACATGTAATACAAACCTGGAAATGTGGACTTTGCATTTGTTATGGAGGGAGTAAACTTTGCAGCTAACCGTGTTGTTGGTGGGTGATTTTCAATATCACTAAGACCAAGAACTCCCTTCAATCTGGCACTCTTTCTGTGGAAAATAGTCTGTATCGGAGGGATTGATTCATTGGAAAACGATTTTGAAGTGAAGGTGGTTGTGGAAATCCCTTGTATATAGAAAAAGTAGAATGATGTCAACTTAAGCGTAGGCAGGGAAGATGCAATTTGTAGATAAAGCACGAGTGAATACCTGGTGTAGAACTATGAAGAAAACGGGACGACAAGTTTGAAGCAAGATTTGTGACGTCCTGTAAGATTCTTCGTTTCTTGCCAAGTCTTCTTGAACCGTTCGTTTCAGAGGGAGTAAACACTAAAGACGGTTGTGTCTGAAGATTCCTTGTGAGTTGGTCATTTGAGTTGTTACAAGAAGTTGGAGTATTTGTTAAGTAGTTGGTAGATGATGAATGTGGATAGATGACAGCTATAAAGGTATAAACTTGTAAGTAGTATACATATAGAACAATGGTAATGGTTAGTAGAAGAGATTAAGGTCGATGGAAAAATAAGTACAGCAGTTGTTGTGAAGCAGCACTTTACCTGGTTGAACATTGCTTCCAAACGTTTTCTGTGATGGAGGTGTTTCATTGGGATTCTTCGTCTGTACCAAAGATGTGTTGGTGTTGGTAGTCTTTGCCATTAACATGAGATGCAACTTAACATTATAAGGAAATGAAGGACAAAGGAACGACCTTCATTTAAGACGAATAGCATTGAAAAGGTTGTGAAAATATTATAGCAGTTCTGCCTGGTGCGATGCAGTAACTAAGGAGAAAGCAAAAAAGGAATAGTTAAAGGGCTTGTAGGGGAGTTTAGTTAGTGGTTGGTAGAAGGATAGGTTGGAAGAAACATGAATAAATATTTATCCATGTAGGGTTCAGCTTTTGGCATACTGTCATAGCGCACAAGTGTTGGTTTGGCTTTTATATATGTTTTTATATGTTGTAATAGTGTGAGAAGTGACTTGTAGGAGACTATTTATATGGGTTACCCAAAACTTATATTTATTTATGTAGAGGAAAGTTTATAATTACAATATAGTTCTACATAAAGTTATGATGTGGCAAATGTGGACTATTTACTATATAAAGTGCGATGGCTTCGTATATATTGTGGTCCGCTGCAAGTGGTTGAAGAGTTGAACGCCGAGGATGGAGAAGTTTACATAACTACATATGAAAGCGGCGAGGTAATTCCTGGAAGTTGGCGCTTCTATTCTTATAAGTATAAGCTATTCCGTTGCTTATACGGGATTATAAGGGATCATGGGGTAGCCAACGCCGAGTGGGAGTCAGTAGACGACCATGACTACCGTAACAGAGCCGAACATGGAAGGATCATACAAGCATTCTTTACTGAAATGATGGTGCTGTGGCCACAACGTTATAACGATGATCTGACTTTCCTCAACCTCTGCTGCCAATCCTACATGAGGATTTCGCCAATCATACCACGCAATCACCGTCGAAAGGTAAGAATGGAGTATCGACCACGTAAGGTTTTCGAAGATGCGATGGATGAGGGAAAACTGAAGTTGCCCGAAATTGAGGAGCTAGGGTTCGAATTGGGGTTTGTGAAGACCGAAAACTGAGGCACATCACCATTGCATTTATTTATGCGATTATGAATGAATTGTTTAATATGTGAAGTTATGGTAAAAAGGTTCTAAACCTAGTGTTTTTGTTTTAAGAAGGAAAATATAAATATGGTGTGGTGTCCAATATAAATGTAATGTTTCTCTTAAAATGTAGTGTTGAAGTTTTAAGAAAAAAATATAAATGTAGTGTGGTGTCCAATCTAAATGTAATGTTTCTCTTTAAATGTAGTGTTATGTTTTTAAGAAATTACATAAATGTAGTGTGTTTTTAATGTAGTGAATCTGCTGTAAGAAAAAAATATAAATATAGTGTGGTGTCCAATCTAAATGTAATGTTTCTCTTTAAATGTAGTGTTGATGTTTTTAAGAAATTATATAAATGTAGTGTGTCCTTAATGTAGTGTATCTGCTTTAAGAAAAAAATATAAATATAGTGTGGTGTCCAATCTAAATGTAATGTTTCTCTTTAAATATATTGTTGATGTTTTTAGGAAAAAAATCCAGAAGTTACTTAAGGCCATTTTGATATGCAATCCTTAGTGCAGTAGAAGTAATACAACACAAAGCCAACAATAAAATTCATTAATATAAAAAGAAGGGAATAGAAAGCAACATGAGGGTGTGGAAAAAAGGAAAAGAAAGCAACATCATGAAATACTGGAAAAAAGGAAAAAAGCAACATTATGAAATACATGGCAATAAAAACCATAAACATAGGGTCTTAGATGATAGGGAGGGAAGATGAATTGGGATCTAGCAGGATGCGATGCAACATGTTAATCCTCTACTGATGGACCTCTGGGTAGGTAGGATTGAAGTATACCCTAGTGGCATTATGAAAAGAGGTCAAGGTAGGACCATCAGGGGAGGTGCCTGTGACCATAGCATACTGTATGACCACCAAGACGTTGTCATTGGGTTCAACTGCTTTGTAGGCCCGAATAGTTGTTTCAGCACAATGACCATAAAGGGTACACAAAAGATACCTGTCATGGCTGCAAGAAAAAACACATATCATTTTCTAAGGCAACATGAGGAACTTTATACTTATATGTAAAATTAAATAGTCAGCCTCCAATGAAAGAGGAACATACCCAACAAATAGCACTCCATTGTCTTCCAAAAGTAAAACCGCCTTTATGCAGTATACACCTCCTGTTTGGCCCATTCCTGTCTCAACCAATGTTTTTAAAATTCCACATACATCTGCATAGAAAAGTGACAAGTTCATAAGAACAATTACAAATGCTTCAGAACTTAGAAATTTTAAAGAGGTAAGGTTACGGCCATACCTATTAAGCCCCAAGCGTTTGCAACCCCACTGAGGACATGGGAAACAGGACGAAGATCAAAGCAGTGCCTTGGGAAATCTCCATCGGTGTGTTCCACATGGGTTGTTCGGAGTAGCTTAAGGTATAGCTTCATCCGAGGACCCTCTCCAAAGCTCCGTACCAGGAAATTACAAATCTTATAGCAGCAATCTTCAACAAAAATAGGAGCAAGTCGTTCAATGACTGGAACGTCGTCCATGACAGCTACATTGCGAGTGAGCTGCATGATGTGGTCAGAGGCGTTAACTTCATAACCATGTTTTATAACTGGAAGAGATATAATAAAGATGAAGAAATAAAAAAACTAACGGAATCATCAAAGACGACGAGCTGAACAGCAACTAACTCCTTCATAGGTCGTGTAAAGCCAAGCGGATATCATACAACTTCTTTGTGGATCATCCTATCCACCTTGACAACCACATGGCGCTCGCACATTCCCTCAAGCAAATCGACCAGACGAATAATTTCGTTATTGCTCGCCATTGCATCAGTGTCCTGTTTTACAATGAAAAAGCAGAGAAAGAAATATAGTGACAGTGCTGTTTACGGAGGAGAACGTGTTTAGCTCATTGTAGTGGGTGTTGGTTTTATAGGCCTCACAAGACATGAGAAGCCATTAATGTGTTCAACAACCCATCGACAACATTAATATTGAACTGACTGATTAAAAGACATTGCTGCAAGGCGGCATTACCATCGAGTTAACGTGTTTTGTCCTTTGTTTGAAATTTGGCTGATTTGCGAATGATCCCCTATGAAAACTGTGAAGGGAGCTCTGCATGTCATGACCATAAAATTTAGCAAGCAACATGAAGTCGACGTAGTTTTGTAGATAAATCTGATTCCCTGTTTTCAAGAAAAATTATGAGAGGGTTAAGCAAGGTAGGTCAGGCATCTATAAAACAATGCAAACTCTGTACCAAAAAATCTGAGTATCTCAGGATTGATGAGTAGAAGGAGATGCGCTGTGGCTGATAAGGTCATCACAACTGCTCTGACGTTGATCATCGCCACGCTACATAAAAAGTTTGGCTTGGAGGGATATGAGTGGTAAGGGATGGAATTTTAAAGAAAACAGGGTAATGGCGTCAGGCGGGAATTTTTGAATTTAGCACATTCATTTGATAAACTAAAGGAGGAAAATGAAAGGTGCACCTCTCACACGTGATCAAGCAAGGAAGGGATAAAAGGTGGTAGTTTCATTAGCAGCCGTTGATGTAGTGAAAATGTGACCAGAAGGAATCCTAGGCGTTGGTTCCTTAAGAACAGTAACTATGGTGGAAGAGTATTGTATTTATATATTGATAAATCAGGGGAAAATGTTTGTAAGTGTTACTTTGAATTTATAAATTTACTTATTTATAATATGAAAAAAAAAATCTATAAAGACCTATATTGTGAAACAAAAGGAGTATTTCAAATAGAATATTTATATTTTATAATATCAAATTTTAAAATAAAAAAACTAAATATGATCGAGGCAACCCTTTTAAACCTACGCAAACTTCGATTTTAAATTTAAATTTTAACATATTTAAAAGACCTTGTCGAGAGATGCAGGACATATTCATGTGACCTCTAGTCTCTAGAATTTATTAGTTCTTGGCTGCCGGTTTAGCTATATCTGGATAAAAAAATTAAGCCAGATAATTTGGGACTAAATATGTACTATTTTTAAATGGATAGTTCAAAACAAAAAAAAAGATAAAAAAATACTAATTAAACTTCAAAATTTCAAATCAATCTTACAACCTAATTCAAATCTATATTCACAATAGGATTATGATTTCTCTTTCAAAAATGATTTGGCCTGCCTCCAACAAGTAGCAAGACTTGCAAGTTGCAAACAAACTTCATGGCAAAACAGAAAATGTTTATATTTTATAATTAAGTTATTGTTAAAATAAAATTTAACATATGATTTAATAAGTCAATTACTTTATAACATATCCATAAATTTATAACTCTGTTGAATTTCAGTCTAAAAGTGGGTTTGATAATATATTGCAGTTGGGGCAAAATTGTCATTGTGCAAGATTCTCCCTCGTAGGAGCCGATCAGTTGAACCGAAAATGGGGCAGAAAGAGACAACAGGGCGTACACACGAGGGAATGGGGAGGGAGGAATTTCGGTTGCTGCCCTGGGCGTGCATAGTGTGCAATCTAAATAATTAAGCACGCCCCATGGCCAAAATAATAATAATAATAATAAAGCATGCCCCATGACAAAAATAATAATAATAACAATAATTAAGCACGCCTTCCTAGATTTGTGCATGTCGATGTGGATGTCTCCCATAAACTAGAGGCCAGCTTGCGGAGGGGTGACTAGAGATCACCATGTTACCCTATTCGTAGGGGCTTTATACTCTACAAGCAATTGGTGCTAAACAGGATTAAGCTTTAAGCTGATTCTTTGGAAGCTATATACAGTGTTCGTTTGGAAGAGTTTATTTTTGGGTAATAAGTGTTTATAATTCGTGATTTACGGTATACGAGATAAGTATGTGAGAGGAGTTTTTTCTCGGCTTGCGTAAATTGGGCTTATTTTCTCAAAATAAACTCTCCCAAACATGCCTATACTCCTTCTGTCCATAATATATGACACCTATAAAAAAGATGTATGATCTATAATATAGGGCATCTGTAATTTAATTAATTCCTTTTTTCTTGTTTTATCTCTGTAATTAATGCTCACTTCTTAATTTTGCCTATTAATTATATCCCATCTCTCTAAAATAAAAATTTCAATGCAATTATAATGATAAATGATGGTTCTTCCTTCTCATTACAACCATTATTTTTCATGCAAATGGTTTTATGAAATGGCTATATCTCTCTCTCTCTCATTTCTCATGGAAATATCATTTTTTAAACATATTTTTCAATAGAGGTAAAAGTGGAAAGAATTTTTATTTTAAAACATATTAAATGACTTAACTACTATTTCTTATTTCTCATAAATTTATTAAGGTGCTCTATATTATAGATCAGAGGAAATATCTGGTCTTGATTGATTATAGACATGTACATCCTTTGAAAGATGATATTCAAAAAGTAAGATTCCTCCCTTATTCTATCAAATTGGAATTTTGAGATCATCCATGTGTATAGAAAAGGACCAAGATTTATAGATTATCTAACCCCAATGGTTGAGGAGATCAATCAGGATTTTGATGTTTTACTAACATAGTAGTTATAAATTTTTGAAAAAATAATTAAGCACGCGCTTTCATGACAATAAAAATACTGAGGCTTGCAAATCATCCAAACGCTGACTTATGTTTGATAAGAGACAGCTTCCAAGTTGAAAAATTTGTGTCGGCGCTGGAACCCGAGTAATTCAACCTTTGCGGCAACTCCAATTACGCCACTTGTCCACTCTATTCTTGACTCCCATTCATTTTTGTTTTTCACACATGGCCTTTCGATCTAAACACACCATTCATGCTTATATATTTTCAACTACCTTGAGATTAGCCCATCAATCTTTAATTTGGATTGAAAAAAATCAGGGAGAAAAGAATATGATGAGAAAAAACTCAATTTATTTTTAAAAGTACTATTTTTTATACTTTTTTCCCTAATGCCCTCTCTCTCCTATTTTCCTCTAACTTTTCCTTCATCCAAACATTGCCTAAATATGTCTTAAGAAAACAAACCCAAATTTATTCACATTAAATAAAGTCTTGAAGGAGGATAAAAATATGAGGAATTACGTTTAAGCATGAATTATAGAGATAAAATTGAAAATAAGTTTTACCTCCGGTCTTGATTATAAGACAAAGTTAACTTTTTTTGGAGAAATTAAGAAAGCTAAATAAATTACTTAATCATATCATATGTTATGTATCCTTAAATTATATATTAATTTATTAGTCAAACAAATTAGTTTGAAAAAAAAAATAAATATAAACACTTTAAAGTAATTTAATTAGCTTTCTCAGTTTTTTCAAAAAAGTCAACTTTATCTTATAATTATGACCGAAGAGAGTATTAATTATTTTTTCAAAAATTTATATTGTGGACTAAAGACTTCTTCTAGAGTACCCCCATCATTATATTTTGGATCAACTACGTACAAGGGAGTCTGCTTATTAGTGTCTACTTATAATAATGAAGTATATATATTTTTTATTTGCACTCACAAGTTTGGATCCCTGGTCATGAATTCCAAAAGCTATATTTCAATTGATTCAATGTTTGTTTGGAATAGCTTATTTTTAGGTAATAAGTGCTTATAAATCGTGATTCACGATATACGAGGTAAATATGTGAGAAAGGTTTTATCTCGGCTTGCGTAATAAGGACTTATTGTCCAAAAATAAGCCCAAACAAACACAAACTAACTATTTCATAATTTTATCCTCTAGATAATTGGGCTCCCGAATGTTTTATCATGATGTATATTCACTTTGTGAGTCAGGGGGGACAATAACCGAAAGCAGATTGCGTGGAGTCAAGGATTGATTAAAGTTCTATTTAAGAGAAAACTTGTGAATGAAGCAACGTATGAGATAGGAGAGTAAACTTATAGAAGGAAATTTATTTATAGTTGAGGAATATATATAATTATACGAAAAGCCTTGAAATGTTGAAGACAATCATGTGCTCGTTTGGAAGAGCTTATTTTTGTCCAAAACGTGCTTATAATTCGTGATTTACGGTATACGAGGTAAGTATGTGAGAGGAGTTTTTTCTCGGCTTGCGTAATAAGTGCGTTTTGACTGTTCAAAACGCTATCACAAACACCCCACATGCAAGGCTATTGGCTTTATCGAACATCTTGTGAGTACTTGATTTGAAAACTACTACCACCTTTTATTTTTATTATAAGAGTTA
Source organism: Inga oerstediana (assembly GCA_963210345.1). NCBI lineage: Eukaryota > Viridiplantae > Streptophyta > Magnoliopsida > Fabales > Fabaceae > Inga > Inga oerstediana. The sequence goes on from OY723408.1 coordinate 64,093,842, forward strand.
ATTGATTAATTTAAGTAGATTAAAAAAATTAGTTATGTTAATTATTCATGACAAATATAGATTGATTTTCCAAGAATATACTATATTGTATTATGACCATTCTTGGATATAAACTTCTTAATATATACCATTAATGGGGATATTTTGAAAAAAATTATAAATTTGTGACACCAAGTGAATTTAAGTTATATATTTAAGACTAAATTCAATCATTAATTAGTTCTTATATTAAAAATTGAAAGCAGTATCATTGATGGACGGACCAGCTAGTGTGCGTGTGTGTTTTTTTTCAAAGGAAAAAACCATCGATTATAAGAGCCTATGTGCATCATATTGAGTTATTGATTAGGTGGGTTTTTGAGAAAGTGATGAATCATAAGCAGCGTGGCAAGGATACTAAAGCAAGATTTTATGATGAATTTGCCTGCGAGCATGATGATTCTTCTCCAATCATAAATTCAAGAACTAGTTAAAAAATAAGTTTTAATCTTATTAAATACAAGGCATCCATTTATTTTATCTCTAGCATTAATTATTTTTTTTCCAAATTAAATTACCTAACTTATAATCTAATGTTGCATATGAATGTTTTAGAGAAATCATACCACTGGCAAAAAAAAAAAAGAAATTATGCTACATTTATTTTAATTAATTTAATTATCAAGTTTCCTTAGCCTACTTAATTAATTAAGTAGTTTTTCTATTTACAACCAGGTAAGCAGGGTGGAGTACAATGAAAGAAGGGGAAAGTATTCTTATGGAAAAAAAAAAAAAAAGAGGAGGAGGAAAGCAATTAAATAAATAAATAATGAGAAAAAGAGGAAGAGGGAGCATGTGACGTGAGGGTGGACATGTGGGTGAGGACCCGAAGGAGTGGGCTCTCATCACTAATTCTTCTCTCCATTTCTTTTTTATTTTTTGTCTCAATTATTGAATTATATTTTAATAAGTAAAATTTAATTATATATTTTATTATATTAAATATTATTTTATAGATAATATTAAGTCTTATATATTAAATTATGATCTAATAATTAATACATTAAATAAAGAGAAAAGTTCGTGGAGAAACTACTTTCTCAAACAGGACAGGAACGTGGCGACTACATTCTGGTGGGGCTCTTCGATCCCAGTCACTCCACGTGGCCCAATGGCTTTCACCCTTTCCTTCTCTCCAACCACGGCCGCCTCAGCGCCTCGTAGAGATGTCTCCTCTTCCTTATCCCCTCGTCTTCTCCTCTGTAACCTTTAATCACCTTTTTTTTTTTTTTTTTTTTTGGTTAAAGTGTGTTTGGTTCAGCGTTTTAGGCATATAAACCCGTTATGACTAATTGAGTTGGATGTTTTTTTTTGTGTTTGGTTCATCTTTTTCTAATTGTATTATGAGTATAATAAGTTATTTGTTAAATAAGTTTCTTATTACAGTTTTTTTATTAAGTTACTTGTTATATAAGTTGAGATAAAACTCATCTCATATATTTAACTCATATACCGTAAATTACGATTTATAAGCACTTATTGTCCACAAATAAATCGTTCATCCAAATATAATCACATTACAAAAATTAAATTTTTTATTAAGTCATTTTTAATAAGTCAGAATCATAATAAGTCATTTTTCCTACTACTATCTCAAACAAATACTTACATAAATCAAAAATCACACTTATTTAAATTTCAAAACAGTTTGTTTTGTTAATTTCCAAAATTTATTTTAAATATATGGATTGTATTATTTTGGCACTCTAATTTATAATTTACTCGTCCAAATGGGGATGCGTGGGCAGAGAGAGAGAGAGAGAGTGGAATCCAGATGGATTTGTGGGTCATAAGGTTTTAAACCCATTGCAGGTGCAATATTTGGAGGCTTTATTAATTTATTCCCAATTCTTTTATACTCTTTTCGGTTTTAAATATAAGATAAAATTAATTTTTTAAAAAAATTTAAGAAAGGTAAATAAGATACTTAATTATATCATATATTATATATCTTTAGATTATATATTAATTTATTAGTCAAACTAATTAATTTTGAGAAAAATAAAAATATTCTAAAATAATTTAATTAGCTTCCTTAACTCCTCCAAAAAAATCAATTTTATCTTATATTTAAGAATAGAGGTACTAATTGTTTTGAGTAACTCTTAAGTTTTGCCTAAAATTATTCAAACACACCCCCCTCCCTCAAAAAAAAAAAAAAACTTCTCCTTCTTCCATTTCACGCACCTTTTTTTCCGCTGGGGTTATTGGGTTATTTTCAATTAATCGCATCCTTCATTCACTCTAATTTAACCAACCTCTTCTCTTGGATATTCTTTATTTTTTACTGCAGTTTTTTTTTTTTATAATTTATTTGAATCATTTTAATTTGGTCCAACTTGCAGCAAACACATCTCAACCTTTTCTGGTATACCTGGTCATAACAAGAGGAAGCAAATTAATGTTTGATTCTCAGCTTTTATATCAAACTTCTTAGTTTTTTATATTATAAAGTATATTTTTTTAATCTCTTAATCTTAAGGCTATTAATTTCATTGAATACTAACATGTTCATATATGTTTGTGTATACTACCTTTGATACCTTAATGATCAATTTTTTTGTGTAAAAAAAAAAAAAAGACAAGAATTTTACTTCACATGCGCTAGCGCAAGCATATCAAGTCCCATCATTAAGAGCCTACCAATTGGTGCTTACCACAAAACTCTCTATGTAACTTTATGGAATGTTTATAACCAACTTTTAAAAATGCTCTATTTATTTATAAGGGTTCCATTATTTCCTCCCAATGAATTATATCAATTGGAGGGTAAATTTGGAAAATTGTAAATTTTTTTAATATTTAACTAATTCTAATTAATTTTCTTGATATTATGAAAGTAATTAACGGAGCTAATCAAAGGATCAGAAGTAAATAATAAAATAACTTAAAATTGTGAATATGCTAATTAACTGACGAGAATTTGGATTTTGTGTAGAATCATATAGAATGCATGACGTAGATGAGGACAGATTTAAATTTAATTCTTAGGGGGAATTTGTATCTATTTATGTTTGAATCTGAATTTTGTCTTCGCCCAGGATAAGATTTCTTCTTCACCAGATCATAAGGCACCGCCCATTTTCTATCTCTTTGATTATTTTCTTTTCTGAAAAAGGGGCCAGAAAACTTAGCTTACAAGATTTACATCTCCTAACTGAAACTAATGATCCCTCTCTCTCTCTCTCTCTCTCTCTCTCTGTGTATATATATATATATATCCCAATAATGTTCTCTCTCTAATAGTTATCACTACTGTATATATGAATTTCCCCCTTTCTTACGCTTTTATCTGTGCATATAATAATACAATAACATTAAAAAAATTATATAATGAATGACACAAATTAATCCTAAATTTGTACGCTAACACATGAAACCACCCTAGTTTTGGATTATAACTTTCAGAATTTAGTTTCTCAAACTTGCGCACAGTACATACCTTAACAGCTTGCAAATTGATTAATTAAGGTGGTAGGGGCAATTTTGTCTTGGAAGTTATCACCAAGGACAATTTTGCTCCGAAAGTGTAAAAAAGGGAGTAATTTTGTCTTGGCCATTATCCCAGGTGATTTTGACTATTAATTGACCAAATATGCTGAGCTGACAGTCCACATATTTTTTCTGTTAAAATGCAAATTTGTCCTAGAAACTTTAAATCTAACTTTGAAAAAAAAATAAAGTAGATAATGCATGGATTTTCGGAGAAAATTTGTGTTTTAACAAAATGACGTGGATGATATGTGGATCGCTAGCTTAACATATTTAATCAACTAACGTTGAAAATTAACTGGAATAACAGTTAGTGCAAAATTGCTCTCTTTTTAACACTTATGGAGTAAAATTACTCCTTGATGACAACTTTTGTTACAAAATTGCCCTCTAACCCTTAATTAAAAACAAGACACTATATTAGAATTTTCAAGCAGTGGTTTCTGCTATAAATTCTGCTATATTTTATTGAATTAATGTAAAAATAGAAATTCATTCTTTTGGTATGCAATGGAAGATATAAGGTAGAGCTAGGAATACGGGCCAACCAACGGATTGCAGGTTGACCTGCACCAACCTGGGCTAGCACTTTTGCTGGTTGACAAAATGTTAATCTCAACCCGTAGTGTGTGGGTTGCGGGCCAGCCCGCAAGCCTACATTTTTTTTTAAAAAAAATTCCTTTTTTCTAAAGATAGCTGAAAGTATGAAACACATATATGAATCATTAAATTTACCTTCTTAGCATCAATAATTTATTTTATAAAATTTAAAAATATAATCCACAATTCAAAAAATAAAGTTATTAAATTTATCAAAATTTATAGACAAAAAGCATAAAATCATCCTCAAGCAACCAAAATATAATAATTTCATCTAAAGAAGGGGAGAAGCTAAGATTTTTTTCTCTTTGTATTGGGAGGTATCAAGATAGGAGTGGATAACTTATAAGTTTTTTGAAATTATTATATGCAAAAAAATAAAATTGCAGGCTAACCCGCAGGCCATGCAGTGTGGGCCTGTGCAGCTTGTATTATTGCAGGTTGGGAAAATCTCAACCCTAACCCTACCCCAACCCATGGGCCCATGGGTTGAGTTCGCAAATTGGGTCTATATTACCGGCTATAATATAAGGATAGATAATGCCTTTTCTTTTCAAAATTCTCAATTGTTGGAACCCTGGTCCATATGTTCCAACAATATTATGTGCATGTTTGGGAACACTTATTTTTTGAATATAAGTACTTATTACGCAAGTCGAGATAAAACTGCTCTCACATATTTACCTCGTATACCGTAAATCACGATTTATAAGCACTTATTATTTAAAAATAAGCTATTCCAAACGAGCACTTATGTATCAGGATCATATGTGATCCCTTATAAGCACTTATGTAATCTTGATGTGTCTACTTAAAAGAGTCAACATAATTACGAAATGTAATCCATTTTATATTATATGAGTTCAACTAAACATTTAATAGACATTTTGTATCAGGATCATATGTGATCCCTTTTTGTACAATTGAACCAAACGTGCCACGATATATATGTCCGGGAAAAAAAACTTGAAAATAGGATATTTAATAGCACATGTTTAATATTGAATCTATAGATCAGTGATATATAATCGGTTAATGTGAGTCAGCAATATGGTTTTGTGTGTGTGAATGTGTAATCTTCAAATAAGTAAGTAGAGATGGCGTAGGGATGAAGTTTAATTAGTAATCATAAATGTCATCATTTGCTTCCTTACTCAATCCCATGTGATTCATTCCCTTGTGATCATTCATTAACGAAATTAATCTTCATTACTGACACCTTCCCCAAACCTATATTGAAAAAATGTTTTTATTACCATACACAAGTTGATACATACATAAATATATATATATATATATATATTTCTAGTGTCTTAGATTCTAAGACACAAATAGAATACCTTAGTAGAATCCTCTCCTAGGTTTTTACACTGTACTTTAGTCCCCACTTCAATACTTTGATCCCTTTTTTTCTAATTAAACAAACCTTCCGTCAAAACAAAGAAAGAAATCTCGATTTAAAAAAAACAAAGAAAGAAATATATGTCTGGAATGGCACCAAATTATGCAAATAATGTCAACTGAAAAAAAGTCCAATTGCATTATTTCATCAGGAAATTAAAGAAAACATAACAAAATAATCGGGTCCATGCCTATTTTATTTAGGCATAAAAAAGAAACTTTCGACAAATTTGAAAATAAAACTAAAAGTTCATTGTTCAAAGCATGGTAATAGAACCTCAACCAAATTGTGCGGTCCGGATAGGAAAGCGGCCAGTTAGCCTGTAGACTAGTCCGGTCTAGAATTTTTATTTTATTTTATCTTAAAAAATTGATTTTTTTTTTAAATTTTTTTCTTTAGAATTTTATATTAATAAGCCTAAAATCTTCAATTTCTCACTAGTGTGGTCATGTGTTAGCTTCTATTTGACTCCGATTTAATCCATTGACTCTTGACTAGAGCTGGTAAAATGGGTTGGGTCCCGCTAACCCGTCAAAAATGGCAGGCCAGGGCTGTCATTTTGCCAGCCTTCCCCTCCAGGCTGGCGGGCTGGCTCCAAGGTAATCAAACCCAGACCGGTCAATGAACCGGTCAGAGTATTGGGTTAAGGGTCAGTAGGTCAGACTGGAGTCAAACCGGAACTAAACTGGTGATAAATGAAAGATTTTAGGATTATTAATATGAAATTCTAAAGAAAATATTAAAAAAATTGATTTCAAAAATAATAAAAAATAAAAAACTCAGACCGGACCGGGTCACAGAACTGGACTGGTCTAGTGCCTGGTTCGGCGGTTTCCGGGCAGGACCGGCCAGTCCGATTCGGTTTTGAGAACTCTGGCTGGCTCCTTTTTTTTTTTAGTTTTTTGTTTCTTTTAACAAAATAAATTCAAATACCCTTATTACCTTTTATTTGATGCCGTGTTTAATTAATTCCTCATACTTTTTATTTGAAACTTTTATTTTCATATTATATTATTTATTCTATAATTATTAAAATTAAAAGAAATATGTTTATATGTTTTTGTTATATGAGTAAATGAAAACAAAAGAAAGTAGGAATGAAAATGACTTCATAACACAAATATTTAAAAGAAATGAAGTGTGATGTGAGTAGGTGAAAAAAAAAAGAGAGTGAGAATTTAAAAAAAAAAAAAGGAGAGAATGAAAAATGAAAAAAAAAAAAAAAGACAGGCTAGCGGGTTAGCCCTCCACCCCGCCTTGGCAAGCTTGGGTTGGCAACAGAAGTGGCGGGCTGCACCAGCCTGCATTGGGCCGTGCCTTTTACCAGCACTATCATTGACTTAATATCCTGACTGATTCAATGACCAATCTGGATTTAATTACCCTGGTTCAAAGTGAACGTATTATTAGCTGAACTATATGTATTGGTAAACGTAAATTATGAATAGTTTGTCTCCTTCCACTTAATTATTTCACATCAAATATAAATTATTAGAAAATATTAAATTAAGAATAATTTACTTGAAACAATAATGCGCTTGATAATCGCAAACTTCATATAATGCAAAAAAAAAAAAAAAAAAAAAAGTGTAAAGATAAAAGAATAAAATAAAAATTGTACAACACAACAAAATGGAAGATATTTTAAAGTACACAATAGTGAAGGTAGGCGGTAAAAAAGAAGGGGGAACATGGAAGAAAGGAGAAGAAGGAACATGTCACCTTGATTAGCGGTGGTGTTGGGTGGCCTTCATGAGCTCAAATCGAGATATTGTGTTGTGGGCAACATAATAAATAAATAAACCAGGAGCGTGTGGTAGAGCGGTAAGGGCTCTTCCACCCTTAACCTTGGTCGGGGGTTCGATCCCTAGCCTTGGGTATGGAGCAGCGTTAAATCTCCTGGCCAGCTGTTCTACCCATCGAGGTACCTACAAATCAGCGGGGGGATTAGTCGGTTGCTCGGACGGCCCGGTTCCGGGGTCCAGATCTAGCGCCGGATACCTCTGATCAAAGATAAAAAAAAAAACATAATAAATAAATAACTTTTGACCACAAAAGTGCGCATGATTCAAGGTTCTAATTAATATTCTAAAGACAAATTAAATCAATTAAATAGTTGTAAATTGGTGCGTAAAATCACATCAAGGAGATTGGATTAGACCCATAATATGATGTCGCAACTACAAATATTTCATGCAGATTGCCTACCACGTTGGTGTTTATGTCCTCAACTAAAAGGGTCTTTGTCTGGTGGATGCCAGAAAGACCATTAACTAACTAATTATAAAATGTTTAATATAAAACATAATTATCTGAATAATTAGATTAAGAAAGTTAGTTAAATTAATTAATATAATATATATTTTTTAAAATACTTAATCATCTTCCTTAATTCCCTCATTCACTCTCCTCTTGGATTATTGTTAAGAGAACATCAATATGGTAAATTAGGAAAAGATTTACAAATATGAAAAATATGTTCTATATTTAGAATCATGATTAACTCCTCAAATATGCTTTATATTAAGGATGGAGGGTGTATTAGTTTTCATTTCCTAAATATAAGACTTAATTTGGGGTAAGTTTTGGTCCAAATATGATACTCTTTTTATTTTTCATTTTATCTTTGATATTAATCATTTTTTAATCTGATTTATCTAACTTATAATCTCTCTCTCTCTCAATATTACACAGAAATATTTTAGAGAAATCATGTCAAATGCTATATAATTAAGTAATTTATTTAACTTCCTTAACCTCCACAAATTAGATAAATATGTTTCACAAGTATATAAATAAAAGGAATAATGACATGATCACTGACAAGCGTTGGTTTTAGTGAAAGAGATTCTGACTACTTAAATATAATATCTCAACTTTTTATTTATGGGATTGGAACGAATTTCAATACTCATTGTAATGATAAGCACCGGAAGTTAATTATCATGACCATTCAGTTTTAATTTGTGTATGTATCTCACTACATTAACTAGCTCTAGGTGCTTATTATTGCGATGAGCGCTGAAACTAGTTCCATATCTTGATGTAAATGCATCAACCATGACTAAGAGAGCTACCCCAATTATACCTGATATTTTGATAATGTTCAAATCTAAGCCACACTTATATTCATATCAAGTTAATAGCAAAATCTACATTGAATCCACCTTTCATCTGGATTATTATTATTATTATTTGTATGAGTGTAGCAGAAGTTGAATCATTTGGAATCTGATCACTTATATGGATTAGTAATTAGAATTGGACCCATTAATGGCGGCAAATTTGCCCTTTTTTATGATACAAGTGGGGATAACCTTAGCTTTTTGTCACTAAACCATACCTCTCACTTCCATCTTTTCTGTACCTTAAAGCACTTGCTTCTTCGTTACTTTTCTTTTTCTTTTCCACCATCATCATCGGATTGTGTGTTCCCTTTTTCATTCTTTAATTTTTCAAAAAGAAAAAAAGAAAAAAGAAAAAGAATCAGCATAGCTAGCGCACACAACACTGTGGAAACAATTCTTTTGTTTTTTTGTTTTATTGCTGATCTTTCATTCTTTTGTACTTCTCTTGAATTAGAATTATCTCTTCTAACCCATCGTCTGTGGGTTCAGTTGGCGAGGGGAGCGGACAATGAGTGCCTGGGTGGCCCCCTTGGCATGAGTTCGATCCCTGGGAGTGGCATTTAGTTATGCCTCCAGTTGCGGCGTTTGGGGAGTCATCTCCACAGCTAAGTGAAGCTGGGGTGAAAAAATAGGGGTGAAAGTCCCCTACCTACCTGTATGGATTGGGCGGTTTGCCAACCAGGAGCCCACAGGGACAGGCCTCCAGTGGATCATAAGTTAGGGGCTCTGCCCTTGGATTGGGTTAAACTTGAACCCCTTCCTAAAAATTTATTATCAAAAAAAAAAAAAAAACGAATTATCCCTTCCATTCAAAAAGAGGGGAAAAAAAATTTAGGCCTCCATCTCCACAGTAGAAGTGTTTTTCTGTCTATTCGTGTGTGTAGTGAGATTAGTCCTTTGTTGGATCAACTTGAGCGAAGGTCAAAAAGAAACGTACACTTGAGGCTTCAAATGGTTGCGAATAACAAACAACTCATCACAACCATGTTCAAGAAAATTAGCAGCTAATCAATTAATTACCTGGCCTTCTGACCAAATAATTAGAAAGTGGATCTTCCTTGACAAATATTGATCCAAATGACAGGAACTTTGCTCCATAATCTACATAATTGTGAGTTTAAACCCCGCTGTTAAGATGATAGCTTTGTTGAATAGTGATTTATAAACACGTGTTAGTACTGTTCGAGTCTGAAGTCATGCCTACCTTATCTAGGTGCCTCTAGAATTCAATTAATATAAACTTTTTCTTATTTAGAAAGAAAAAAAGAAAATTCTCCTTCCTATCCTTAATGTGAGAGTTAGATAACTAGTTTATAGAGATTAAAGTAATTAGTTGAGTTAATTATTTGTAAAGAAAATGTGTTTATATCCCTAAGATACCCTCTTTAGTAATTTACCATACAAACTATCCCCTATGAAAACCCTCTTTAATATGTGTAATTATTAGGGAAAGTTTGAAAACAAATTAAAAATTTTAAAAAAATGAACCGAGATCTTATAGTTGAGTTCAAAACAAATCTCTCAATTAACAAATCTCTCAATTAGTTCCTAAATTTAGCACGGAAAGAAGTATGTCGTGACAAATTGCAAGACCAAAGTTACACAATAGGGCTTTCTACAACTGGGCCCACAACAAGTGAAGTCATCTCCAGTAGCAAAATATAAAAAGAAGCAGGATTTGGAAGATAGGAGTAGCCCAGTAGAATTGGGCTCCAAGTTCTGTAATTGACCATATATTTCGGCCCAATAATTATTACTTTTACGTGGCCCTACTAAGAGAGCCTGAATTTCTTGGAGTTTAAATTATTTTTCAATCAATGGTGATTGTGTTTGATCAAGGTCATTATTACTCTTTTTTTTTTTAAAAAAAGTTATGAATTTATAAAAGGAGACGCTTGTTGAGTTGTTTCTGAATCAAGTCGTTGCTGGCAAAAAAAAACAAAAAACAAAAAAAAAACAAAAGAATCAAGTCGTCAAGCTCAAACACAAAATATAAAGTTTGGTGTATCAGAAAGTCGGATGCATAGAACCGTTTTAAAAACATAATGATAAGAATATGTCAAAACCAATGGGTTGATTAGTCTCAAATTGAATGGATTAGGGTTATCCTCATATAAATAATTTTCTATACATAGTAATTAGATTAGCATACCCTTATTAGCCAAGGTAATTAAATTCGGACCGGCCACTGAACCGGCCTGGGTATTGGGTCAATGAGTTAGACAGGAGTGAAATCGGGGCCAAATTGGTAAGAAATTGAAGATTTTAGGGTTATTAATATAAAATTCTAAAGAAAAATAAAAAAATGATTTAAAAAAAATTAAAAAAATACTGAACCGAACCAGTTTACAGGTTGGTTGGCCGCTTTTCGATCCATGTTTGAATACTACTCCCTCCGGTCCTAATTATAAGACAAAATTGACTTTTTGGAGAAATTAAGGAAGCTAATTAAATTTCTTTAGAGTGTTTATATTTTTAGTATTCTTATATTATATATTAGTTTATTAGTCAAATTAATTAGTTTGAAGAAAAAAATAAAAATAAAAATATTCTAAATTAATTTAATTAGCTTCCTTAATTTCTCCAAAAAAATCAACTTTATCTTATAATTAGAATTGGAGGGAGTATGTTATCAGCTATTTCAGGCACCCTACAAAGGCAGAGTAATCCTCACTGCTTAGCCTGAAAAACACAGTGTGACCATGTGCTTTTGTCCTGCGCTCGCTCCACCATGTGATGTGATCTGATGAAACTTGGCACCAAGTCTCTCCTTTTTTGTTTTTGTTTTTGTTGGGGAATCTGAAAATTTCCAGATAAAATCCTCCTAATTCTTTTATTTTTTTTGTTTTATTGCTGATCTTTCATTCTTTTGTACTTCTCTTGAACGAGAATTATCCCTTCCATTCATAAAGAGGAGGGAAAAAAAATTTAGGCCTCCATCACCACAGTAGAAGTGTTTTTCTGTCTATTTGTGTGTGTAGTGAGATTAGTCCTTATTTGGATCAGCTTGAGCGAAGGTCAAAAAGAAACGCACACTTGAGGCTTCAAATGGTTGGGGATAATAAACAACTCACCCTAACCATGTTCAAGAAAATTAGCAGCTAATCAATTAATTACCTGGCCTGCAGACCAAATAATTAGAAAGTGGATCTTCCTTAACAAATATTGATCTAAATGATAGGAACTTAGCTCCATAATCTACATGATTGTGAGTTTAAAACCTGTTATGTAATACCTCGAATTTTGGGATTCTAGGTTTGGGGATAAGCCTGAATTAAGTGGATTATTAAGTCCTAACTTAACAGGTGTTTCAAACTTATTCCCTAATGTTTCTTATATCCTTGAGGTATTAAAGGGAATAAAATGATGAATTAAAAAGTATAGGAAATTTGTGTGCAAATAATGGAATTTGTTGAAATTGCAAGCGTATGCCGTTTCATTGCTTCCCGTGAGGCAGTGTTGTTGTGCAATGCACTTCGTTGAACAAATGATGCTCAAAAATTATGAAATTTTACAGGGTCAAAGTAGACATTCTAAGCTTTAATTTGATAGGACATATGACTCAATTAGAGCTATATACAAATATTTATGAATTTAACCCAAAAAAACTATGAATTTCCTGGAACAATATGTAAAGATTAAAAATTTGGGAATTTTGTGCATCTATTTGGTTAAAGGCTATATTTTTTCTTGAAATTAGACTCAATAAGGGTTTTATAGCTTTTTGAATCAATCTGATATGATTTCTACAAAATTAGTTATGATTTTTTAAAGTTTGGGTAGGAAATCAGCTAGAATTTCCAATTAATCCGAAAATGAAGGAAAATAACTTTGAAATTATGGGATACATGGAAAATTCAATTGGGCTGATGGAAAAACCTTCTAGGACATCTTTAGCATGAGCCAAAAAGAGAAAATATTATGTACATATTATTTGGGCTTATAACATTAAGTTTATGTACATAAAAGTTGGAATTTGTTATTTTTGAAAATTTGTAAATATGACATAAGCATAATCCAAAGTGATATAAGCCAAGTATTAAAAAGCAATTCTCCCTTCCTCTTTCATGTATTCCGTAGGTTTAGAACAGCCCAAGAGAGAGAGAGAAGAGTTGAAAACATTTAGAGAAAGAACAAGAAGAAGGCTCACAAGGTAAATCAATTTCTTCGGCGAATTTATACCTAACACGTATAACTTTATTCCTAAACTTCTCTTTCATGTATTTCAAAGGTTGTGAAGCTTAAATTTGATTGTTGGGAGCTTAGGGTTTTCGGCCACATTGAGAAAAGTCAGAAGGAGCTTGAGGTAACTTCCGAAACTTCAATCTTTGATTGTTCGGGCTGTTGTGGACAATTTAATCGGTGAAATTTTGTCGGATTGTTTTTTATTTTAAAATTTGGAAATGTATAGGTCTAAGGGTTATGTTGCTGAAATTTAGTCCAAATGGTAGTTATAACCTAATTAAATATTTAATCAAATGGTTAGGAGTAGAAAGGAATACGTCTGCGGAGTCGAAATCGAAAAACCCTAATTTTTCCTGGAGTAATTATTCAATTCAGCCAGAGCCAGAAATGGGGCCTAGAGTTGGATTTTCAATGATTGATGATTCCATTGAGTTAAGGAGGGAAAATGAGGTAGGGTTACAGTTAGTCGCTTTTTCAGAAAAGCCTAAAATAGGGATGGCAATGGCATTCTTGTCTATTGGTAGTGAATTTGGTAATTTGGGTGAAAATATATCAGAATAGCCCAAGTCAAAATTTCGGGAAAAGTATTGTCGGAACGAGTCGGCGGGCCAGGTCAGGTGTCCGGGGGCATTTTGGTAAATTTTCATAATAGGCTAATATTATCACTAGAAACCAATGTTTTAAAAGCCAGACCGGACGTCGAGCTGGAAAGGTCTACGGGTCAAGGTTCAACCGGTTGGAACGGTTGAGCCGTTTAGCCGGACCGGTGATGTAATAATTAAATTTAAAAATAATATATATATATATATATATTACAATAATTAATCATTATTTTAATTTCATATGAAGTTAGTAAAGTCACAAAACACCATTTAAAAACCTCATCAATTATCACCCATCAGGATAAGTGCTTAAAATATCCACCACTTAAGGGTTATACAAATCTAATTATGTTAATATATTCTTTTGGTATAAAATTATTAAAATAAAATAACTCAATTGGCAAGCTAAAGTTTAAAATAAAATAACTCAATTTATATGTTTTTTTTTTTGCTAGTGGTAGAAAAAATAAATTGTCATGTTTTTTAACCTGAAATAAATTGTCAATTGAAACTTTAAAAAAAATTCTATTTTATATATTTAGAATTATTTTTTACCAATTTAAATTAGAATTAATATGCGCATGGTTGTTATATCGGTCAGAGCATTTCATTTCAAATTTAAAAATAGTATAATATTTTTTAATTTTTTTAAAAAATTGATTTTTTAGATACTTACTGTATTATTTTTAAAAGATAAAATATTACCACATTACACGTTTGACGAGGAGTACGTACTGGAGAAGTGACGCCTGCAAAGAAGTAAATGTTGAAATGACATTGCACTAATTTTATTCAATGGATATATCTTTTCACCAGCTTTATCCAATGGATATTAGTAGCATGTATCTTTTTATTCGTTAGTCAATAGAAAATTAAATGCTTTCAACTAATCAAAGCATCTTCCTCTTTTTTCTGATGGATATTTTAGGCTTCTAGGCTTTAGCAGCTTATTTCGACCCTGGCGTCTCTCTTCATTCTAAAACACAGGTAAAATCGCTTTTTATTTCTCTTCGTCGGAGCTTTCAGATTCGACGTCATCTTCTTCTTCATTTTCTTTTTATCATAGTTGGCTGTTGTTGTCCGATCTGCGCCTCCTTATTCTTTTTCTTCTCCTTCTCCTTCTTCCTTGGGCACTGAGGTTCTATCGCAGTTTTTTTTTTTTTTTAAAAAGTTGATGTTTCTCAGAGAACACCTTCAGACCGTCCGGCTATTGAATAACCGGAACGGTTCCCGGCCCCAAAGCAAGTTCCGGTCTAATAACGGCTAAACGCCGACTCAAAACGGTCCAGACTTCAAAATGGTTTTCTCCTGAAAACGAGCCGCCAAAGGCACCGGTCGACGGTCCGGCCGGTCGGACCGTCCGGTCCGGTCCGGTTTCCAAACCATTGCTAGAAACATTATGAAAGTGTCTAAATGGTACATTTAGGATTGTAGGATTGAGTGAAGAGCTGAGCTGCGACACACTTTATGAGGCACAAATTCGATGTGGAAAAAGGTTTAAGGTAGGGAACTTACCTCTCCTACATGTATTTGATATTTGTGCTGGTGTATTGATGCATGTTATTGCTTTGCTTGTTTATATGAAACATGTATGAATTATTGAAGCTCTATTTCTATTTATGTTATAGCTATAAGTATGTTGTTTGAAACATTAAGCACGTAAATATGTTATTGGGTAAGTATGAGTTATGTAATGCAAGCATGTTATGCATTAAACACTTATCTTACATGCATGAAGGTAACTATTTTCCTACTGAGATTCTCTTGAATCTCACCCTCTCCTACCAACAAATTAGATAGGTGCAAACAAGAGGTATATTGAAAGTAGAGAAGAGAACTATACGAGAGGATTGCAGTGGTGGAACGAAGATGAGAAGATGTCTCCGTTTCATTGGGACGAGTTTAGAAACCCTAATAACTCTGTGCGGCTACATAAGGGGTAATTATCATGTATGAATCGTTATAAGGAATTTCTGTAATCATACACATATTATCAGTATATTTATGCCATTCCTTTGTTACCCGTTAATTTGCATATCATTTTTCAAAAATAGTCATAAGGGTTTGACATGCTATCAATGTGGTAGCGTTGTTGGATAGTCGTTTATAAGAACATGTGTAAGTGCTATTCGAGTTTGAAGTCATGTCTTGTCCAGGTGCCTCTAGAATTTGACTAATATAAACTTTTTTAAGCTATGTTTGGAATAGATTTTTTTTTTGAAAAATAAGTATTTATGACATAAGTTGAGATAAAACTCCTCTTACATACTTACCTTGTATACCGTAAATCACGATTGATAAGCACTTATAAGTTAAAAATAAGTTATCCCAAACGAGCACTTACTTAGAAAGAAAAAAAAAAGAAATTTCTCCTTCCAATCCTTAATGTGCGAATTAGATAACTAGTTTGTGGAGATTAAAGAAATCAGTTGAGTTGATTATTTGTAAGGAAAATGTGTTTATTTTCCTAAAATACCTCCTTTAATAATTTATAGTACAAGCTATCCCTATGAAAATTCTTCTTTAATATATGTAATCATTAGGGAAAGTTTGAGAACAAATTTAAAATTTTTAAAAATAAACTGAGATCTTATAGTTGAGATCAAAACAAATCGCTCAATTAGCTCCTAAATTTAGTACGGTAAGAAGTACATCTTGAGAAATTGCAAGACCAAGGTTCCCCAATAGGGCTTTCTATAACTTGGGCCACAACAAGCAAAAGTCCTCTCAATTAGTAAAAAGATAAAAAAAAAACAAAACAGGATTTGGATGCTAGGAGTAGCCCAGTAGAATTGGACTCCAAGTTGTGTAATTGACCTTATATTTCAGCCCAATAGTGATTATTTTTCAGCGGCCCGATTAATAAGAGAGTCTGAATTTCTTGGAGTTTAACTTATTTTTTAATCAATTGTGTTTGATCAAGGTCATTATTGATCCTTTTTTTTTAAAAAAAAAAACTATGAATTTATAAAAGGAGACACTTGCTTGTTGAGTTGTTTCTGAATCAAGTCGTCAAGGTTGGTGTATTAGAAAGGCAGATCTATAGAACCATTTTAAAAACATAATGATAAGAATATGTCATAAATAATGGGTTGATTAGTCTCAAATTGAATGGATTAGGGTTATCCTTATATAAATAACTTTCTATACATACTAATTAGATTAGCATACCCTTATAGAGTGTTTGGTTGGGCTTAAAATAGCCAAATAAGCCCGTTTTGACTAGATAAGCCCGAAAAAAAAACGTGATCCAATTTTCTGTGTTTGGCTGGGCTTTTTCTATTTGGGTTTGAGGTTAAAAAAATCGCATTTCGCATAAGCTACTGGACCTGGCTTTTTACAAACCCGTTTCACGTTTTATTATCGTTGGATTTATTTACCTCACCTACTCTTTTTAATTTTTCACTCCTCTCTCTCTGCGCAAAGCTGCTCGACGCCTGCTGCAAGGGAATCTTTTTTCACATGCTCTGCTTCAGTTTCCTGTTGCGGTCGCTGTCGCTGGTCTTCGTCTCCCTCTCGTCGGCGGCGAGGGTTGTAGCCGATGAAGCTGTGTAGTCCGTCTTCGCTCTCTAGCTGTCTCCGTCGTCTTCCCGTCCTCTTTCGCTAATTTATACCTATTTCAACCCACACTTTTGTTATGAAGATACCAAAAATACCCCAACTGAGAAACCACCCTCGATCTGAGCATGAGCCTCTAGAGTGATGACAGAATTCGACAGCGATCACCCAACAAGGACCAGAAAGCAGCCCCGCCATTTTCTGATTTTGGAAGTCTCCTTTGACCTTCGACGGCGATCTAGGATGAAAGGAAATCCTTTATGCTGTCCTCCGATCCAGATCAGAGACAGCAGAAGATGACGACAACGACGGCGAGATCTGAGTTATGACTTTTGCCTATCACTCCGTCACAGACATAATGGCTTGCAAATCTAAGACTCACCCCTTCAAATCTTCACCATAATGGTGATTCAGATTTAAGAACCCCAGGGATGTACTTCGAAGCAACCACGGCTTTTGACTTGGACCGATGGTAGGCTCTCCATGCCTTGATTTTTGCCTTCGAATCTTGGTCTGTAATCGGTGGCTTGTTGAACGTGTTTCTCACTGTAAACGAGATATGTGGCTTTAGAGTTCATTCTTGTTTGTTCAGTATTATCCCTTCAAGGTCAGATGCTTTTGGCTTTTTTTGCCTTATGCTGTGATGGCTTCACTTGGATATGGTTTTGTAATATTTCTGATAAGCTTCTAGCTAGATTACATCTTCCACTGATTCATGCTTTTTTAGCCTTTTTCATTGTATTTGGCATTTGTTAAGAATTTTCTTAAACCATGGCAGTAGACCTTCACCTTGTTGAACGTGTTCTCCATCAATTTTTTTTATTTGTAAAATCTAGTTAATGTTCAATGATGATTCCAGTTTGAATTTCATGGTGATCGTTGTTCTGGCAGTATTGATGAGTCAGAGGATGAAGGAGAGGCAGGGATGGAGAGGGTTGTCTTTTTCCTTGAGGGTATTTTGGCACTTTCAAAATAATATTATGGATCCCACTACAAAAAATAACTCTGGTTAGCTTATTTTAACGGTGATGTTACTTTTGCTCCAATTCTGAATGTTTATAGATACTTTTGCACCTAAAAAAAATTATTGTGGTGAGTGCACTTTTGATAAAAGTTGATAGGTAAACTTGCATCTTTACCCTTATATTTAAAACCAAGATCAATTCTTTAAATAGTTCTTATATTAGAGATTAGACATGACAGTTACAAATTCATAGCTGGTGATGGTGCAAGTGGAGCATACTGCAACAGGGTTATTAAAATTTGAAGAATATACAAATACCCTTCAAGTTTTTACTTTTAAAAACGCACTTATTCAATCGCTAATCCAAACACATAGCATGTGTTTGGTATTGCTTATTGGGAATCAATAAGCACTTATTACGTAAGTCGAGATAAAACTCCTCTCATATATTTACCTCGTATACCGTGAATCACGAATTATAAGCACTTATTATCTAAAAATAAGCTATCCCAAATGAACACATAGTGTGTGTTTGGAAGAGCTTATTTTTGACCAATAAGTGCTTATAATTCGTGATTCACGGTATACGAGGTAAGTATGTGAGAGGAGTTTTTTCTCGGCTTGCGTAAATTGGGCTTATTTCCTGTACAAAACGGGATACCAAACATGCACATAGTCACTTATGAAAAATCACTTATTAAACCGCTCATCCAAATATAAATCACATTACAAATATTGATTTATTTATTAAGTCATTTTTAATAAGCCCGAATCATATAAGTTATTTTTCCTACCGCTATCCCGAACACACCCTTATTAGCTATCTCAGGCCAAGAGGAGCACCCTACAAAAGCAGGGTAATCCTCATTCCGTAGCCTAAAAAACACAGTGCCCATGTGCTTTTGTCCTGCACTCGCTCCACCAAGTCTCTCCTTTGTTTTGTTTGTTTGTTTGTTGGGGAATCTGAAAACTTCCAGATAAAATGGGCAAAGGGTAAAAAAATAAAAGAGGGAAAGAGAAGAAGTGCTCCGTTGAAATTATAGGTAATTAATATTTTTTGTTCCATTGACATTATCAACTTCTCGCCTTCACGGACCCACCATTTATTATCCCTCTGGTCCAGATTTAATTAAATGAAGGATGATGTATAAAAGAAAAAATTGATGAAAAATCCCTTCATAACAATTTTATCAGTCGTTGACCTACTATATTTTTATTTTTATATATAGAAAACAAGGTTATTAAATCGGGATCGGTCAGTGAACCTTTCGGGATACTGGGTCAAGGGTTGGTAGGTCAGATCAAAGTCAAACCGGAGCTAACCCGGGACCAAATCTGTGAGAGAGTGAATATTTCAGGCTTATTAATATAAAATTATAAATTTTTTTTTAAAAATTACTGAACCGGTCTAGTTCGGTTCTCTGACTGGGTCACCGGTTCCCGAGCTGGACTGGCCGATCCAACTGAGGTTTAATAACAATGATGGAAAGTATCAGTATTCAAATTCATATTTTATTAAAAATTTTTTAAATACGGACATTTCACCCTTTTCCCTTAAATGATTAATCTCATAAAAAATTAATACTAAATAATTTTCAAACTTATAATTTATTAATCAATTTCTCTATTTTCTGTATTTTAATTTTATATTAATTTAAGGGAAAAATATGAATTAAATAGTTTCAAAATCTAAACATTGCGAACAAGTGATTTCTATTACAAAAGTGTGGTCATTTGTTCATCAAGTACACTACATAATTAATAAAATGAAGTAAACAAAACTGATTTAAAATTTTGACATTTTCAGATAGTACTCTTTTCTTTTAGAATTCTTTTTTAGTCAAAATTTTTTTCCTTAATTTAATCTCCCTAATTTCAAATTATCCTTTCATTAACATCTATTGTCATAAGAAATAACCCAATATTTTAAGATTCTTGGAATGTGTCTGTATCAATAAATTAATTTATTGTTTACCATTGTTTCATTGGATGTATGCAACAATTTAACGGTTAAAAAAAAAAGGTCAATGCCATTTATTTTACTCTGCCCCTATATTATTTAATTATTCGTTTAGACAACAGGGTTCTCAGACCCGGACCGGCCGGTCCGGCCCAGAACCCGCTGAACTGGTCAATAGACCGGTCTGGGTCCCAATTTAAAATTTTTTTTTTAATTTTTTTTTTTTAGAATTTCATATTATAAGCTTAAAATCTTCAATTACTCATCAGTTTGGTTCCTATTTAGCTCCGATTTGACCCACTAACCTTTAACCCAGTACGTTCAATACCCGATCCGGATTTTAATATCTTCTTAATGTGTGTTTGGGATCACTTAATTTTAGAGAATAAGTCCTTATTACGCAAGCCGAAATAAAATTTCTCTCACATATTTACCTTATATATCGTGAATCACGATTTATAAATATTTATTATCTAAAAATAAGTTATTTCAAACGAGCACTTAAACAATATCAATATCAATATCAATATCAATTTTAGGAATAAAGAGATGTTTTACGGGGTCCTTGAATGTCATTTGCCCTGCAATCTTCGGCCTATTACCTTCTGACCTGGGTCTCGACGAATCTCGACACTCACTCAACCTCACGCCAGAAGCATTTCTGGATTCTCTTGCTTTCTTATAACAACGCGCAATCTCTCTCTCACACAGACACGCAGAGAAACAAAGAGAAGACGACGATGGTAAAGGATCGGAAAATCGGCGTCGCTCTCGACTTCTCCAAAAGCAGTAAGAACGCTATCAAATGGGCTCTGGACAATTTGGCCGATAAGGGAGACACCATTTACATCATCCACATCAATCCCAACTCTCTCGATGATTCCCGTAACCAGCTTTGGGCTCAATCCGGTTGTCGTGAGTCATTTTCTTAGATTCCCTTTTCCTTTCTTTTCAGACCGCCACTACTTCATTTATCGGAGTCAATTCGTATCTTGTATTTTTTTTATGTGTGTATGCGTATCAGTATTTGTGCTTTTCAGATCTGATCTATGAATACACCTGTATTTTGTCTGAGAAGTGTTTTTCACTAAACTGTACACTGATGCCGATATTTGGTCATTTCGCCGTATTCTCACCGTCTTGTATTTGATCGGATTTAATTTAGACTTTTCTTTTCATTTTTTCCAGCTCTTATTCCTCTGGCTGAGTTCAGAGAGCCAGAGATTATGAAGAAGTATGAAGTTCAGACGGATATCGAGGTTCTTGATTTGCTCGACACTGGTGCCAGACAGAAAGAGGTTTTTTCTCCTCTCATCTTTTGAAGATTATTAGAGATTTGATTCTTGATTTCTCTAGCTTATTTGATTTTTCATGCTGATGAATGTAATCGCGGAGCGTTCTTTAGTATTTCAGGAGTAAATTTAAAATATGCTTTACAGCTTGATGATTAAAGTGTTAGTTCAGGGTTTAAGATTCTGCAGATTAAGTTGTGGTGCTTATTATTACTAATTAGTAAAATTGAATTATAGGTGAATATTGTGACGAAAATATACTGGGGGGATGCGAGGGAGAAACTTCTGGACGCCATAGAAGACCTGAAGCTGGATTCTCTGGTTATGGGAAGCAGAGGCCTTAGCACTATCAGAAGGTTCGTGCTTTTCGTATTTTTTGATAATTGTGTGTCAAACAAGTTAGCGAAAATTATTCGGTCTTTCACGTTATGATGTGTGTGGCGGTAAATCCACTTGCGTATGGGACATTGCTTTATTCGTCTGGATAAATCTTAGCTGTTTATCCGTGTCGTCATCATTATAGAATATAGAATATCAGAATTAGCAATTTGATTTTGAAAATTTGTTGATTATTGATATGGCCTACATTAATTATCTTTAGAAAATGCTTGTAGAATGTTCAGAATATTTGTAATTTAATGCGAAGGACTAACGAAGACCAAAAATATTTTGATCTGACCAAAATACCCTTTAAATCATACGAACATATCTTTCTAGCTTAGTTTAGAGTGTTGCTACTTATTTTCTATTATTTTAACCTTGTTGCAGCAACTTATATTATTTTTTTCAATAGTAACAATGATATATTAGATAGAGAGAGAGAGTGTGTGTGTAAAGCATGGATAACTTTCTCACTCACTCTGTAAGAAACTAAGAATAGATAGAAACCATTAGAAAAATAACTATGCAAAGTATATATGAGAGCTCTCAGAATTTTGACCAACATTCTCGCTATAGTTATTAGAAAAAGGTTACAAGTTTGTTGTAGTGAATTCAAAATGGTTAAAAGCTAGATAGTAGTTAGTAATATTAGTTAGCTTCTCATTAATTAAAAAAATGGTATTTGGGTAAAAGTGGGTCACACCCTATGGCTCACTGAGTCCTTGACATTGAAAAGATGCAAATTTGTTCTTGGTCCCGATGGGATTGATTCCTAATTTTTTGACGAACATATTAGACACGCACACACATCCCTCAACTATTTGGTGGGGGAGAGCGTCTTCCTCTTCCATGTTAAAGTACTGTGATCTGGGTCTAATGTACAAGTTTGCCTGGTTGATTGTGTATTAAACAGGATAATATTGGGAAGTGTGAGCAACTTTGTGATGACTCATGCTCCTTGCCCAGTGACCATCGTGAAGGATTCAAGCAGCAGCAACTAGACCTGAAACCTGATGATGAATATGGCCTTAGGATCAGCAGTTTGAGACCTACTAAATCATATTCTATTGGGTTCTGGTTATTATATTGAGATTATCTATCTATCTTAGGCTCTCTCTTTTCAAAAGAATGATGCAATTTGTGTTACTTTCTTTATTAGTTTAAATATTTCTGCCCCTGTAATATTTGAACGTGAGAGCCACATCACTTGGTGTTTTATGTTTAGTCGGTGCTGAAGTCCTTGCAAACATTAATGAATATAATTATATCATCTTCGGACCCTGCTTTGCCTTTTAAAAGAGAGAAGTTTGATGTGTAATCTATTTATGGAATGGATTTGATCTCTTTCTGGTAGAAAAGAAAGGGGGAAAAGTATATTTAGTTCTCGGTCAAGAGAAAATATGAAAAAAAATGTTCCTCAAAATCTTAAAATTGTGTTTAAGTCTTGTAGGATTTTTTTACTATAAATTCTAAGTGCATTGATAAGTTCAGGGAGCGTCATTGATAAATTTAGGGATATTCATCTTAGAGATGTTCATTGATAAGTTTATGGATATTTGATAATTGTAGTTTATTATAAAAAAAAATCTCATAAGATTTAAATATAATTTTGAGATGTTAAGGAATCTTATTTTCTTTTAACGGCAGCTAAATATAATTGGTTATAAAGAGAAGAGAGGTATAAGGCCATAAGGGTGAAGGCGTGAAGCTTTTTGCTTTTTCTTGTCTTTTAGTTGGTTTTATTGTAGGGCAAAGGAGCAAAAATGCCCATGATCATTTGCAAAAGGAGCAACAGGCACCATGTAAAAAATTTTGGTTCAGAAATGCCTATGTACATAACAAAATGGATCATAAATGCCCATGATCAAAAATTGAGGTGTCGATGCTGGATGAACAGACCGATTCAGAGTGATTTCTGGATTTTGAGGTGATTTTTGGCCCTTAGAGTAAAATCAGACTGAAACACTACTTTATTTTGATTGAGAAAGTGAGCTTCTGGATATTTTTCTTCATACCTCGCAACTTGAAAGAAGCCTCTCATTCCATGGGTAACATAGGAAGTAGCAGTGCTAACGGCCGTCAGAGAAGCAAGAGCAGACAGAGTCATCCGCCGCCACTGCCGGCGGTTAGGCCGCAGCCAGAAATCACTCCGAATCGGTCTGTTCATCCAGCATCGACACCTCAATTTTTGATCATGGGCATTTATGATCCATTTTGTTATGTACATAGGCATTTCTGAACCAAAATTTTTTACATGGTGCCTGTTGCTCCTTTTGCAAATGATCATGGGCATTTTTGCTCCTTTGCCCTTTATTGTACAACGCGCTGCTTGTCTGAATCCGAGTTCCACGTGGGAAGAAAGGGGAGAAAATAAAATAAAAGGAATATTAGTGAAGGACCTACCCCTTCTTTTCTTTTGTTAATTTTTTAATCCACTTTGTAAAACAATTAAAATATTCAAAATTTAAATCTACGTATTATATAAACATTTTAACAAATCATATTTTTGGGCCAACAAAACAAATCATATTATAGTATATAGGTCATGAATATTCTGGCATATTTTTTAGATTTTAACTCGGAATTTACACTTTTTTTTTAATTTGCCAACATATTTAATTTTCATGATTTCATCATTTGTAAACATATTTTATTTTTTGGAAAATCAAAACACGAGGGATTTGAAAAGTTTTTTTTTTTGGTTGAATAATCACGACATTTTTTTTTGTAAAAATAACTAATGTCCTTAAGTTTTTGGTTAAAAAAAAGTAGCACATTATGGTTTGAAAAAAAAGGAAAGAAGTTAAATTTATGTTTCATACATGATTCTTACGAGAATATTAGCATTTCATAAGTTGATGGGAAGGAATAAAAAAACACTATTTAGAATAGAATGATTTCTTATGCCGTTGCCATCCCACTTGACAAACCAGCTTTAAGGATTCTTATTCCTTTTCCCGTCCATGTTGAGAAATGCAAATTCCATGAACTGAACAAAGGTTACCTTACTTTACTATTACTTGGTGCCGTTTAGTTGCGAATTTAAGAGAGAATAATATCAAAGGAATCGAAAGAGAAAATCATCATCTCATTACTTACCTCATTTTCTACTTTACTTTACTTTGTATTATTCATCATTCTTTTTATGCTAATATGCCAAATGCTCCTTGTATGTCATATGATATATAATGGAAGTTGTTATTTTATAAAATAAATAGAAAACCACCAATTGCTTGGATCAACTGGTTATGTGTTGTTCTAATTTAACCAGTAATCTTATGTTCAAGTCATGAATATATAGCCATGATAATTATTTAAAGATAGTGAGATTCTCTCATTGTCGACATACATTCCCATAAGGTTCCAGACTAATCAATTGCTAGTGGTGCTGGATACTAGAGGATAAATCCAAAAAAAAAAAGTTATAAAAAGATAACACACATAATAAAACAATTAAACAAGGAAAAAAAGAAAGTTAAAAGGAGATAATAGGAATTTTATTCCATATTTTTAACATTACAGTATAACTGAGATACCCTTTAATTATTCATAACAAGCAGCAACATTTAATTATTCTTTATTAATTATGATACTATCATATTGTAAAAACACAGAAGAAAATTCACTTTATTCATTGAACTCACACCACTCAAAGCTCACAAGTCAGCTTATATAATCTTAGTTAGAAGCTGTAATGGAAGCATAGCGAGCTTTGAAAACACCCAGAAGTCTTGAAGGAGGAGGAAGGTTGTCTCTCACTACAGGGTGACTGCAAAACTCTTGACTCCATTTATGCAGCTTTGGAAACTTGTCATGGCTTAGCAGTTTCAGACCCACAGCTTCTTCCATTAATGGCAGCCAAAATGCTATGTACGCTCCTGCTATGTCCACCATTCCTATTCTCTCTCCTCCAAAGAACTTGCCTTTCAGCTCCTTCTCCAGATATCTCAGACCTTCACTTGCTTCTTCAATGCCCTTTTCCCTTTTCTTCTCCTCCACTGTCCATGCTGCTTCCTGTATTGCAGGCAGCACCTGACCTCCCAAAAAAAAAATAAACGACTATCTATTAGAGTTTGATTTTATTTTCTATGATTATGAGGTTTCAAAGAAGGGGCTTGATTACCAAAAAGTTTCAATGAAAAGGAGGAGTATAAATTTGTTATCATTTTTTACACTGAAACTTGTCATTGCATGTTTATCAGTTGTGATTGAGATCTTATTATAATTCCCCTAAAATATATATCTAAATTGTATCTGAAGTCACGCATCCACTAATTAGACAATGAATTGAAAGTGTATAACCTTGAGGTATATATGGCCTATTTTATTGGTTTAAGTTGTTTTGATAGAAAGAAAAACATGTTATATACTTAATCTAACATGGCATTAGAGTTATTCAAATCTAAAGACACGGACAAAGGAGAAAAAGAAACCATGAAGTAGGTCCCTATCAAATTGGCTACAAGACCATGGAGAGAAAAAGATATAGTAAAGG
Source organism: Inga oerstediana (assembly GCA_963210345.1). Classification (NCBI taxonomy): domain Eukaryota; kingdom Viridiplantae; phylum Streptophyta; class Magnoliopsida; order Fabales; family Fabaceae; genus Inga; species Inga oerstediana. The sequence continues at coordinate 64,119,940 of OY723408.1, forward strand.
AAAATTGGCAGGCATTAACCTTCAAGTAGGTCCCATGTCAAGTTGACTACAAGCCTAGACAGAAAGAAAATGTAAGGTAGATCCCCGTCAAATTGGTTTAAGTTATTTGGATTAAAAAAAAACATAATATATACTATTGTAAATGGATTTATATCTCATATATCAAGTCAAATCAACTTATACTAGAAGGAAATTAAAGAAAAGAGAAGAGACCTTATCATCGATGAACCGTGACCAGAAGCGAGCAAGGGATCTGTGATAAGGGTCAAGAGGGAGGATGGGGTGAGTTTTCCAGGTCTCATCTATGTACTCAAGAATGACAAGTGACTCAGCAATGGGCTTGTCATTGTGAACCAGAACTGGCACCTTCTTGTGGATGGGATTGTATTTGAGAAGAAGTTCACTTTTGTTCCTTATGTCTTCTTCAAAGTGTTGGTACTTAACTCCTTTCAGCTTCAAAGCTATTTGAACCCTTCTAGCATATGGGCTTCCTCCTGACCCAAAAAACTTCACTTCTCCATATTCTTCTTTTGCCATCTTTTTGCTCTTAACTAATCTTCAATGATGCTGTCTTTTTATATAGAGGCAATTACCTAATGATATCAGCTCCTTTTTGAATTATGGAGTAAAGTAAGAGATCATATTTTAGCCTACTTGTTGTTTGAAAATAAGTACTGGTTTAGTCCATTCTGATATCACTCTTTGGAATGGACACAATATTGCAATTTGAATCAAACCATGAAACTAATTTAAAACATTGATTTTCAAGAATTATGCTAGCAGCTTTGACTTTAAACAAGACCTTAAATTCAATCCATTTGAATTGTTGATATTATATTCATTAAAGGTTTACTCTTCATGCTACAGAAATATTTTATATTTAATAAGGAAGACAGTTTCATGGTTTCCTATCCAAAGGAGAGACGATTTTCAATTACCATTTTCTTATGCCATTCTAAGAATAGCTTTTTTCCCGTGTTGGTAAAATGTCAATTTTAACGGAGCACTTAAGGAATAGTCACTATTGGTGATAGGATAACGTCAACATGTAGACGTTCAAACGTGGGATACATTACTTAAAAAATGACTTCTTAATTATTATAAAGTTTCCTTAATATAGGAGTTAGATAACTAATTTGTAAATATTAAAAATTTTAGTTAAGTTAGTTATTTATAACAAATATGAGTTCATTTTTTTGAAATACTCTTTTTGATCTTAACTACCCAGAAACAAAACTCTTATGTTCAATTAATATAGATATTTTAAGAGAAAAATTTTAAATTTAGAAGATAAAGTGAATTGGGTCTTATATATGGAGCTTACAAGATTATGATAATCAAAATGTCATATAATTCAAAAAGTATTGGATTTCTACTTGAGCTGTGGTTAATTCAAAAAGTCTTGTATCATAATTCAAAATGTCATATCATAACTTTTTTAATGATTTTTTTTTTTGCAAAATTTTAAATAGAAATAATCTTATAACTCCCATTATTCAAGAATAATATTTTTTTTATTAAAAAACATTAGTTGAAAATTTTAAATATTAACAGTTGAAATTACATATGAATGGTGAACATCGCACCATATCGATGAGCACCATGATGCTCGTCAATGTGGTTAGCACCAATAAACCATCAAAAAAAAAAAATGTGGTTAGCACCAAAACCGACTACTTTTTTCCCGCCACAAGAATTAACCATATGTTACTTCTGAAGCTAAATTAAATTTTACAAAACGCTAAGACTGAAAAAAAGAACCAAAATAGAGTAACTCTGTTATCAGTATAGTAGTTTTTGTTATTTACAATATTCAAACTTAGGACCTTTCATCACTTAACCAAAATACTAAACCCCAACCAATGCTCAATTTTTTTTTATCACACAATTGATGCTTCATTTGTTCACTGTTTCACCAGTAAGTTCATTGGATACCCAAAAGCACTTACTATTTAGGTAAATTGAGACAAAAAATCTTTCTTATGCTTGCATGGTTCAACAAGACTTACCATTAAAAATGTGCTTTTAGAAGGTTTCAATCACACTCTAAATGAGCATTTACTTAAGAATTCAGAGTAAGGGCAACCAGACAAATTAAACTATAATATATCGTTTTTACATTTTATGGCTTAACAATAACAGAGCCAAATATGACAGAACAAAACATCTTTTCCTTTATATTATAACTAAATACTCCCTTCAGTCTCTAATATAAAACATGTTTATCTAATTTGATTAAATTAGTTAAATTAGTTAATATAACATGTATTTTCTAAAATAACCTAGTCATCTTCCTTAATTTTCTCATTCTCTTTTCTCCTTGATTATTATTGAGAGAATATCAACATAGATAAATTAGAGAAAGGGATTGATAAAAATAAAAAATATATCTTATATTTAAAATCAAGATCATCTATTCTTCAAATATATTTTATATCAAGATAGTAACTATTTTCCACAAAAAAGTTAAGAGTACACAAAATCATCAACCCAAAGTCTAGGCAGCTCGAGATTTGAAGAATGCAAAGAGTTCTTCTCTGGGAGGCAGAGCTTGCTTTACGATAGGATGAGTCGAAAATTCTTGACTCCATTTGTACAGCTTCGGGAATTTATCTGACGTCAGCAATTGCAATCCTGCAATTTCTTGTAATATGTCCACCCAGTAACCTACGAAATTGGCAGAAATATCCACGAGTCCAACGTCGTCTCCTCCGAAGAATCTCTTGTCGCCGATTTCATTCTCCAGAATCTTCAGTGCTTCCAAGGCTTCTTCCACAGCCTCCTCACGCCCCTTCTCGTCACACCAGAACGCATTCCACAACGCAGGTAAGCACTATAAAGTATAACCCATCACACAATGAAATTAAACATCAGTTTCTTCAAATGCTCTGTTTTTTTTTTCTTGGCCATAAGAATTCAAATGCTCTGTTTTATTGGTCAAAAGAGTTCAAATGCTCTGTTTCAAATAAAAAGTAGGAAAATTTTCATTTAGCCATCGAAGCAATTTTATTCCAGTGAACTCTCAAAATAATTTGAGATTTCACTGCACTTCCTTAATATTTAAATGAAATTAAGTTTTATAAGTTATTTTATTTTGAAAGGAGTATTAATAAGATAAATAAAAATATTTATAAAATAAATAAAATGATTAAAAGAAACCAAAAACAAAAAAAAAAAGGATTAAAAGAAAACAGTAAGTTAATAAAAATATTTTAACCATTTACAAGATAAATAGAAGTATTCACAAGGTAAATAAAGGATTCAAAAGAATTTTAAAAATTATGGCAATTCACAAAATAAATAAGAAAATTTATAAGATAAATAAAAATATTTAAAAATAAATAAAGAAATGCAAAAAATAAAACAAGGTATTATTATCTTTTGCACCGTGAATCTTAATTTCATTTTAACGTAAATAAAAAAATTCAAAAGAATTTTAAAAATTATGACAATTCATAAAATAAAAAAAAATTATAAAATAAATAAGAATATTTATAGAATAAATAAAAAATACAAAAATTAAAACAAGGTCTTATTATCTTTTCAACCGTGAATCTTAATTTCATTTAAACGTAAAAAAATACAGTGAAATTCCAGAATCTTATCTTATGCGGCATGACTAAACTACAACGGCAAAGCGAAATTTTGCCTCAAAAGAATATTGGCTACACATAATTAAGAAACGAACCTTGTCATCGACAACCTTGGACCAGAATCGAGCAGAGGCTCTGTGAGAAGGGTGTGGAGGGAGGAAGGGGATGGATTTCCAGGTTTCATCGATATATTCGACGATGACGAGAGACTCAGAAATGGGAACTCCGTTGTGAATGAGAACAGGGACCATCTTGTGAACAGGATTGGAGGAGAGAAGCTCATGGCTCTTGTTGGAGAGATCTTGTTCAGAGTAAAGGTAGCTGATTCCTTTCAACTTGAGAGCGAGTTCGACTCTGTTGCTGAATGGGCTGGGCCATTTCCCCAACACCTTCACTTGTTCTTCTTTTCCAGCCATGTTCTAACTCAATGTATGGGATTAGGCTCTGTGAAGTTGGAGTTTGGGTTTTTAGTGTTTTAAGTTAGAAATTTTTTTGGTCAACTATGGCGGATTGGCTCCTTGAAGTTGGTGGGTATGGGTAGGTGCTAGGTAGGTAGCTTCGTGAAATATTGGCAAGGATAAGTACGTAAGAGGATTAATCAGCTACAAACAAGCTAATGTTACCAAAATAAAAGATATTTGGGATAAGAGAATGATAGATAAGAGAAGAGAGAAATTCAAGAGAGAAAGAGGAGAGTAATTCTTATTCACTTGTGCATCTATGATGCATACACAAGGCCTCTATTTATAGACCTTCAGGAGTCTTGCAGGAGAAGCCACTATTAAGTATAACTTGTAAGGAAAGCCTCTTGTTGGCTTAGAGAGGAAGTCTTGTGAGTCAATAGATATCCACATAATTAATATTTATAACACTCCCTCTTGCATGTCTATTATAAATGTGCCTTATTAAAACTTTAATTAGGAAAAATCCAATGGGATAAAAATTTAGTCAAAGAAAAGAGTACATCATTCATGGATACACTGTCCAAGCCTAATTAAAAAATTTTCTAAAAAAATCCAGTGGGACAAAACTTAGATAAGGGAAAAAAAGTATAGCGTATATCAACTCCCCTTCTTGACAGCTTTAGTTAAGATCTTTGACTCTCCAAAGACCAATGTCATGGACAATCTTTTCAAAGATTGTATCTGGAAGTGACTTGGTGAATAAATCGCTAGATTTTCACTTGAACGGATTTGTTGGATATCTATTTAAGGTAACGAGTGAAGAAGAATTTTGGTGAAATATGCTTCGTTTTATCACCCTTGATATAACATTCTTTAAGTTGGGCAATACATGCAGCATTATCCTCATATAAAACTGTTGTGATCATTTTGCCTGAAGATAAATGACAAGTTGTTTGTATGTAATGTATCACTGATCTTAACTATACACATTTTCAACTTGCTTCATGTTTTACTAGAATTTCTGCATGGTTAGATGATGTGGCTGATATAGTCTGTTTCATAGATTGCTATGAAATAGCTGCACCTCCACATGTAAACAGATAGCCTGATTGTGATTTACCATCGTGTGGATCAAACAAAAATCAAGTATTTGCATAATCAAACAGTTTATGCTTAGATACATTTGAGTAGTATAACCCCATGTCCATAGTGTCGAAGTAATGAAGAATGTGTTTTACTCTATTCAAATACCTTTATGTTGGTGAAGAATTATATCTTGCTAATAAATTAACAGTAAATGATATATTAGGACATGTGTGATTAGCAAGATACATTATTACTCCAATAGCACTAAAGTATGATACTTCTAAATCAAGTAGTTCTTCATCACCCTCTTCGCTAATTACTCGAGTTTGAGTGGGTCTTTATCTACCTATAAAGACCTTACAATCATTGAGGTACATAATGGATGAGACTTATTCATGTAAAATTGCTCTAAGACTTTTTTTTGCATAAGCAAACATGCGACCATTTAGTTGATGCATCAATTAAAACCATAAAGTACCTACATGGTCTGCATGGTAGGTGTATTGGCCAATAAATATCTCTCTGTATCTGTTTTAGAAATGTGAGAGACTCACTTTCTACCTTGTTTGGTGAGGTCCAAATAATTAACTTTCCTTTGGAACATGCAACACATGAAAAATCATGGAACTGTGGTATTTATTTACATTTTAGGGTATGTCCACATGAATTCTCAATTATTTGTCATATCATGATTGACCCGGGATGACCTAAGTGATTATGCCAAACATTAAATTCATCAGTAAACTCCTAGTTTTCATTAGTAAATTGCTGGTTTGTATTGGCAGACTACTAGTCTACATTGATAATAACTTCTTGTTTTCAATAACATTTGTTTTAATTGTGCTTATAAATGTATATTATAAGCCAGAAGAAAAAGTAGAAAAACTTTCTAATATGTATTTTTTACTAGAAACTATATTTGTGATAGTAAGACATTCCTGATTATTTTTAGTTGTTGTTTCTATATGATATCCATTTCTGTGGATATTTTTGAAACTTAATAAGTTTTTTTTAGACTTGGTAGAATAAAATGCATTATCAATGTATAATTTTGTTTCTGTAGGTAACAAAATATTAACTTTTTTAGAGCCTTTAATCAAATTTATACTATTGGATATAGTCTGACATTGGCTTCTCGCATTACCAAGGGAAAAAAAATATTTATTATTTCTAAGTGTGGTGTGGGATGTTGCATTATCATTGAGACATAAATCTTAAGGATTTATGTCAATAAGACTCATTCTTAGTTAAAGAAACATGGAAATAAAGAAAAGTATAATTAAAAATGAATTACATATGATAGTAGCAATTTTAATCACACTATATCAAAACAGTTTAAATAGACAAAGATAATTTATGCTAAAAAATCAACAACATTCAAATGTGTAATATCCATGTCACCTTACTAAAAAACGCTAACCTGATCAACATGATTCATTTTAATCTTTCCCCACTTTGAGTGAGAATTTGAGCTACCACGATTATAACCATGGTCACGCCAATGACTGTAGCCATGTCTATGCCCTTGTCACGGCTAAAATTTGTCCACGGTTAAAATTAGATTCATTCATTAATACATTTACTTTTGGGAATGTGGTCGAGCCTATTAGACAAAATCCATAATTTTTCAATAAAAATTCATTGTTTTATTTGGCTATATAGAGACAAGAAATTAATTCAGCATATTTCTTAAACCTCTTTCACGATATTGTTACTGCAGAAGTAAATTGGATGTATCCATTTATGGCTTTTGGAAGAATAACCATCTTCTGGCAGTCATACATTTTCTTTAATTTGTTCTAAAGAATAAGTGGGTCTTTTACGGTCAAATATTCAATTTTGAGGCCTTCATGGAAATGATGGTGTAGAAAAATCAGGGATCAGACACTTAGATAAATAGTTTTTTTCGGTAATGACAAGAGCCACAAATTTAAGTTCATAAGATTTAACATAGTCCAGATTAATGCAATAAAAGGTTATTCATAAAAAATGAAATATAAAACTGAAATATAATAACACAAATGATAATAACATGAAATTCGTAAATACAAGAAATAATTCATAAAGTAGGATATTACAACAAAATTAAAACTTTATGGCTTCAGGCTATTTAATTCTCATGGTTTCAGGCTAATTAATTCTCTTGACTATAGGCCATCTATATAGCTTCTAACTTTTTATCTTCAACATAAAATTATATGACTTCTGGCCTTTTATCTTCAGGATAATTAAAAGTTGTATATGGTTTCTAGTCATCCAATAAAATAGAAGGAAAAAAATTATATGATTTTTGGCCATATAATAAGGAATCAAATGAATATGACTTTTAGTCATATTGTAAGAGAGAAAAAGGCATAAGGCTTCTTGTCATATAATATCAAAATAGGAATAAAAGTGATATGACTTATGGTTATATAGTCTCAAAATAGGAATAAGAGGAATATAACTTTTGGCCATATACTTGAAAATCAAAGCAATATGACTTCTGTTCATATGATTTCAGAATAGGAAATTAAAGAAATATGGCTTCTAACCATATAATTTTAGAATAAGAAATCATAGGTGTATGCCTTTTGGCCAGACTAAAATAAAAATAATATAAGAAGTTATAAAGGAGATATAAGATATAAAAACAAAAACATCTCCAATCTTTAGTCATGTAACCCAATATTTATAACAATTGGTTTAAGTATTTCTTTAATTTTATATAGTGGCTCAGATTATCCCGAATAGATTAAAATCAAATAAAGATACAGTAAACGAAAGTAGAGGAAATTGTTAAGGTAACTCTGAAAGAATTATACCTTTGTTAGAGTTATCGTACTGATAATGTGTTATGAAAATAAAAGATAGATGTGATAAGAGAGCCACAAAGAAGATAAGAGAGAAATAGGAGAGTAATTCTCATTCACTTGTGTGTTTACAATGCTTATACAAGATCTCTATTTATAAACCTTCAAGAGTCTTGTAGGAGAAGCCCTTATTAAGTAAAACTTATAGGGGAAGCCTCTTGTTGGCTTAGAGAGGAAGTCTTGCAAGTCAATGCACATTCACTCACGTAATTAACATTCATAATAGTTAATAGTATTTTATTTTAATGAAAAATAAGGTGATATTAAAAAGAGTAAATTTTTATACAAAGTACCAAATTAATAAGACAAACATAATAATTAAAATAACAATTAAAGTTAGAAGTTGAGATGAGTTGAATAGTTTGAGGAGTGAAATTCTTCAATAAAGTCAGAATTTCCAGCCATGTAATGTCGCTTGCGAGATGAGATCAAGGAGGAAGGCTGGCAAATTCTTTGTTAAAGTTAAAAGTAAATTGCCAATGGATCTATAACTTAGTGGCATAAAAGCTTTCCTGTATGTGAAAGTCGTGGGGTTGATCCCGTTTGCAACTTTAGGTTATTAGTGCCTACCCTTTCAATTAAAAAAAAAGTTAAAAATAAATTATCCTCCAACTTTGTTCACCCTCACCATAATTACAGAAAAAACGCCCAATCTTCTCTCTAATAAAGTATTTTGTTTTTTTAATTTTGGATATAAGAATTGTAGAGATAATTAAATAACAAAGCCAATGTAAAACAAGTGTATAATAATTATAAAACAAATGTAATTCAAAATTAGTTCGGTCTCCGGTCCTTAACGAAGGATCTAAATAAGGAGTTGGCTTTAAATGTAAAATTCATTTCACATTTTTATTCATTTTTTAAAATTAACTCTATTGATATTTGATCAATAATAATAAAAAAAAAAAAGTGGGAGGGGGAATTATAAAGAAGATAATTACGATATTTTAAAAAAGACATATTTAATTAACTAATTTAACTAATATTCTTAATTTTTTTAAAATAGTTAATTAGATATTACATTAGAGATAAAAAAAATACAAATAAAGCATAATTTGACTAAAGAGACATAAACCCAAGAGGCAGTTTGGTATGTATTCCCCATACTGCCTCAGGGCATAAATCGGCCTAGAAGTACGAACTATCAAGTAGGTCAAGGCAAAGATTTGAAGTGAAATTAAATGATAGAAAAGAAAAGAAACGTGTGTAGTTAATTTTCTCTTTTTTAAATCAATATGTTTTATTTCTACTTCTCTTGTGTTATTTTAAATATATCTTGTCCGAGACGCCTGGGAAGTGGCGAAACCAGAGGGTAATGAACTAAAAATCAATATGGATTCTGCTTACAACCAAGAAGAAGTTAGCGCAGTGATTTCTTTTGTCATCCGAGACTCAAGTGGTTGGGTTTTAGATGGAAAAGCAAATCGCGTCTTGGTGGATTCAACCTTCACGGGGAATGTATGGCAATGCAAGAAGCAGTGTCGAATGCAGCAGATAATCAATTCGATGAGGGATGTATGTCTCCTAACTGGAAGTGTAATACTCCTCCGGTCCTAATTATAAAATAAAGTTAACTTTTTTGAAGAAATTAAGGAAGTCAATTAAATCATTTTAGAGTATTTATATTTTTAGTATCCTTAGATTATATATTAGTTTATTAGTCAATTAATTAGTTTAAAGAAAAAAATAAAAATAAAAATATTCTAAAGTGATTTAATTGGCTTCCTTAATTTCTCCAAAAAAATCAACTTTATCTTATAATTAGGACCGAAAGGAATATAATTATTGAGAACATCGCTATTACAAGGACCGCTAGTCGGAACCATTTTTTTGTATGGGTTCTTAGGGAAGTAAATTTGGTACCCGGTTAGGTTGTCAATGCTTTATTGGATGGGTCAGGTCTAATAGATTGGGTGTCCAGACCCCGTTGGCTTTATTAGCTCTTATTTTGAAGGATATATCAGAAACAAGCGAAGGTTTAGGGAAGTACATATAAGCTCATCAATGTATGTATGTAAACCTGATATCTATTCATTAATGATATCCTTGTTGGAAAAAAAAAGATATCTCTTGTCATAAGGAGAAGGGTGTTTTCATTGACTTCCCTCTTCATTTATTCTCTATTGAGAGTATATACTATTAGATCAATTTTCAATGATTGAGATTTAATAATATATAAAGAATATCATTATAATAAAAATCTATCATGATAAATCTCAACCATTGAAAGTTGATCTAATAATAGATACACTTAATAAAGAGTAAATGGAGAAGAAAATCATTGGAGACAACTCCTTCCCCTTGTCACATCCTCCCTGCCTTCCGAGTCCTTTTTATCTCAATAATATTGACTAAGAAATTATGGATCTGTTAAGTTGTCATAAACATACCTAAAACAGTATAATTTAATTTTGATTTATTTTTATGTAGTTATCATGGTGCTTTTCACCAACGAGCCCTGCTTGTAGCATAGTTGACGTGAATTTCTACTCTAATTATTATAAGAGATGATTTTGTGTAGAAAAAATTATAATAATTAATATAGTTAAAAAAACTTGAAAAATAGCAAACATAAAAGGAGAAGATTCTGGTTAAATCAAAAGGAACCAGATTGCATGAAAATGCCACATTCAAATTTCAAAATGGAAGGAATCTCCATATGTGTATTTATACACATATATTGTTTCACATTTAATAGAACCGAATACAAGCTGATACCTTGTGTAGGTTCAAAAGTTGCAGATGAGATATTCAAAAAAAAAGAAAAAAAGTTGAAGATGAGGACTAATTTGAAATTTCAAAATCTGGTTAATAAAAACAATAAGAAAGCCGACCCTTCAAAAAGAATAAAGAAAGAAAGAAAGCAACAGACCTGTATCATATTTCTTTGCCTTTAATGTAAACACGAGAATCCTGAGACTTTAGTTTCTGTTTTATTCCCCCAACTTTATTTCAAATTCAGACAAAACTACCGGCAATTTCGATCAAACATAAATTCTGAGTTTTGAATTTAATCATGCATGAAAGCAAGAGCTTATATGTACTTGTTATTGAATGTTATTAATATTATACTAGCTCAAATTTTTATTATAAGATCTGATTTGTAATACAATTTATATTATAAAATGAGATTTTATATTAGGAATAGGACATAATAGTCTGTATATTGTTTTGAGACTCAAACCGCAACTACTTTATGATAAACCAATGGTTTCCTTCACAATGATTCCTATGTGTGTTTTTTATTTTCTTTTTAATATCTCAATTATATTTTATGTTACGTGTATGCATGTCTCTTTTGTTTATCATATGTTATGTTATCTTTTACTTGTTTTTTCTTTTTTAAATATGCAACTCCGGCCACGGTAGGATGTTGGCCACTTTATGCCCCAACGGCAACGGCATAAAAAAAACTACTTTATTTTATTTTTAATATAAAACTCACTACAATAAAAAATTGAACTGCGGAATAAATTTTATATTAAGAATCGAAGTAAATACTTTTAATATTTATCAAAATTTGTATCTTTATATATTTTCATTAATTCTAGCGGGTTTTTTAAGTATATAATAAGTCTCAACCAAGAACATGTTTGATGACATATACTCTACACTCTTAATATAAATTTTACTTTAAGAAATAAAATGAACTATACAGTGAGTTTTATATTAAAAACCGGTGGTGATACATTATTAAGGACGAACATGAAAGAAGTGAAAACTTAATTGTAAAGAATTATCAAATACTACCTCCGGTCCTAAATATAGGATAAAGTTTGTAATGCAATTTGGTCCTAAATATAGGATAAAGTTTATAGTGCTATCCTATATTTAGGACTGGAGGGAGTAGTAATTTAGACACGATACAATCTCGCTCTCTCACCATCATTGTAATTGTTGATCCATATATATAATTCCCTAGGGTCTTAACGCTTAACCATGCTTTTTTTTTTTTGGATTATTTTATCGAACAATTTTTGAAAATAGAGATATATATTTATATAGGGAGAGATTCCACATTTTAGAGACAATGCTGACGGGGAAAAAAACAGAGAGAGAGAGAGAGAGAGAGAGAGAGAGAGAGAGAGAGAGAGAGAGAGAGAGAGAGAGAGAGAGAGAGAGAGAGAGAGAGATTATACCATTAAACTTTAACTCTGAAGAGCCAACCAATTTCAAATTCGTTCTGTTTGAATATGATTTGTTATGCTTTTCAACTTCAAAAGCAACCTCCTAAGATTCATCCTTCGTTCTTTCATTTTGAATATTTCAATATTAAATTCCCTCCCTTCACTAATCACTATTAAGCATACCATTTATACCAATCATCACTCCTTTCTTTTCTTTAAATTAATATATAATTATCTTATTTTATTCCTCTTCATTACGTATGGATGAGCTATATTGCTATCCTCTCAAGTCTTCAATAGTGATAACTAATAAACATCATTTACGTTTGAAGCTTAATTGATTAGTCATCCCCCTTTCAAAATACCAAACCAAAAAAAAAAAAAAACCTTATAATAAATACTTCCTCTGGTTCATTTTTTTATCTGAAATTTTAAATTATTCTTTTGTGTTATGATGAACAAATACATAATTATATAGAAATATAATTTAAATTATTATTTTAAATGGGATTAACGGTGTCAACTTTTGTGTGATGATTAACTTTAAGCTTGATATATAAGCAAGAAACCACAGCAGAGAGAGAGAGCCACGCAAGTTGTGTGTTCAATCAAGTCGCTCTCTAAGGCTCATTAATTATGGACAGTACTTTAATCCAACGCCAATATCATCTCAAGCATTGTGTGCCCTTATCAAGGCTCCGAACTGCCACCAACAATCAAAATCCCTTCTCCAATTTGGGTTTCTGGGTCTCCAAAGTCTCTGGAGGTTTTTGCCTTAAGAGCATTCACTATAACGAAGATATGCCCACGAAAGACTCTGCTTTCTCTGCTTCCTCACCTGAACACCAAGATGATGATGAAGAAGAACAAGAACGCAAAGCTTCAAAAATGGCGGCATTCATCATTCACAAGAAACAAGCTAATGTTGATGAAGAAGAACATGACACAAGAACAAGACATAGAGGTAATAAGATTGAAACTTTTGCTAATCTCAGCGAAGAAAACAGTCGCGAGAGCAGTTCTAGCTCCGATATCTTTTCCTCAACGCCGCCGCCGACGACGACGGGGAATGAAGTACAGAGTCGGAATAGTTCGGAATCTTCTTCGGCGTCTTCTTCGTCGCCGCCTTCAGTAAAAAAGCGGGCTCAGAAAAATCCTGCTCCAGAACTCACCATTTCTCATCATGGCGATATAAAGAGATTGCATATAAACAAACAGGAATCTGAATTATATGGTACATTTCATTTCTTTGTGTATTCATTCTCATTGTTGCTATTTTTTCCTGATAACTGATTGTGATTTGTGATTGTTAGAGATAGAGATGATGAAGGAAAGGTTTGCAAAATTGTTACTTGGCGAAGACATGTCTGGCTGTGGAAATGGGGTGACTACAGCATTGGCTATATCAAATGCCATAACCAACCTATGTGGTAATTAATGATTATTATTATTATTATTATTAATAGAATTCTCTTAAGTCACTTTAAGAAATGACAAATCAGAATTATTACTTATTTTTGTCATTTGACTTTTGAGTGTTTGTAGCGACACTATTTGGGCAAATTCTGAGACTAGAGCCTCTGCCTCAGAAGAAGAAAGCAATGTGGAGAAGGGAGATGGTGTGGTTTCTTAGTGTCAGTGATCATATTGTTGAATTGGCTCCTATTTGGCAGACTTCTCCAGATGGAACTAAGGTGGAGGTACTGTTTCCCAATCAATCTGTCTCTCTGTTTTTATTTTTTTGGAATTACAGTTGGCCTTGGGACTAACTTTGAAATTAATTGGGTTTCAGATCGGATTAATATGCACTTAGCATTCTAAAATATTTTTTGAATAGCAGCACTCAATATCATAAACTAATATTTGGCGTGCTTAGCAGCTTTAAGTATTTGTCGAGTAGCATTCAATATACTAAATTAATTTTTGGTGCAATTTTGATTTTGAAGTATTTTTCTTAATAAGAATGAGTAATCTAAACTTAGGATATTAAGTGCTTTTGCGAAATAATTTAAGATGTTGGATGTATCAAATATTAGTTTAGGATATTAATATTATTAGAGAAATACTTTAGATTGTTGGATGAATAAAAAAATTAATTTAATATATCAATTACTATTGAAAAAATACGTTAAGGTGCTTGATGTAATTTCACCCCTAATCCATGATTCATTAACAACCAAAACAAGAAATGACCATGTTTGTTTTTTTTTTTGTTTTGCTTGTTGATGAAACAGGTCATGGGTAGTAGACCTCGCTCGGATCTATATGTCAACCTTCCAGCTTTACGTAAACTAGATAACATGCTTCTTGTGAGTATATACATCTGAATAACAACATTCACTTTCACTGCACAAATTTGTATAGATAGAAATGAGCCATTCTTTTTTAAATTTACTGAACGTGTTCTTTTTTTGGCAGGACATATTGGACAGTTTTGTGGAAACAGAGTTCTGGTATGTGGACCAGGGGATTGTTGCTGCTGCTTCAGATAGCAGTGAGGATTCATCTTCTTCTGCTGCTTTAGGAAGAAGATTTAAGCGTCATGAAGAAAAATGGTGGCTTCCTGTACCTCGTGTCCCTCCTTCTGGTCTCCATGAACGTGTCAGGAAGCAGTTGCAGAAGAAACGAGATTGCACCAACCAAATACTAAAAGCCGCCATAGCCATCAACACTATTACTTTAGCTGAAATGGACATTCCTGAATCATATCTCGAAGCTCTTCCAAAGGTATATATATACTCCGTCCTGTCTTTAATATAAGATATATTTGAGGGTTGATCATTATCCTAAATATAAGACACAATTTTCATTTATCAATCTTTTTCTAATTTACTCCTATTGAAGGAAGGAATTAAGGAAGAAGATTATGATGTTTTAAATGATACATATCATATTAACCAACTGAACTAATTTCCTTAATCTAATCAAACTAGGTAAATGTCTTGTATTAAGGACGGAAGGGAGTAATATATGTACTTATAAATCATGATTTCTAGAAGTCTTAGGTGATAAAATTGCTGATCCAACATTGTTTGTTTTTTTAGACTGCGCGAGCCAGCTTGGGAGATCTTATTTATGGGTACATAGTGTCAGATCAATTTGCTGCAGAGAGTTTGGTGGATTGTCTTGATGTGTCCTCTGAACATCAAGCTACGGACATTGCTAATCGAATGGAAGCTTCCATTAACATTTGGCTTAGAAGGGCGAATTCGAAACCTATGAACGGCACAGCCAGATACAGTACAAAAACATCTTGGGAAATGGTTAAGGATCTTATGGTTGATGGAGACAAATGGGAATTGTTCGCTGAGAGAGCCAAAAGTGTTATTATATCCTTGAGACAACGTTTCCCTAGTCTCCCACAATCAAACCTAGATATCAGCAAAATTCAGGACAACAAGGTAAGCATTCTGTTCTGTCATATTCCCTTTATTCCAGATTTTTGGAGCTAACTTGTGACGCAAGCTAGCTCTAACTTGTTTACACCTGTTTTATGTTGTTAGGATGTTGGGAAGGCGATTCTAGAGAGTTATTCAAGAGTATTGGAGAGTTTGGCGTACAATATAGTAGCACGCATTGATGATGTGCTCTATGTGGATGACTTAACAAAGCATTCAGGGAATCGTTTCTCAGTGCCTATGCCGAGCACTCCGTCTAGGTCGTGTCTAACAACACCGATGTTTACTCCTCCAAGAGCCAAGAGACCTTCCAAGGAAGAAAAGACCCCAATCATAAGTAGCACGACCAAAAACAACATTGTTAATCCTCAACGTGGTGGGGGAGGGGCTAAGAGGGTTTTGACAGATTATCTTACCATTGATACCAAAGGGCAGAATCATAGGAACTCAATCTGATTGTCCCCTCAAGGTGTCAATTTGCTGTAGCGCAGCTAATATATTCAAGAATATGTGAAGAAATTATTTGGAGCCTGATTTCAAAATGTTGGAAAGCTTAGGTAGATGGATATGTAGTTTGTAGATTAGAAAAAATTTCATGACAAACGCATTTCTAACTGCCTTGTCTTTCTTTTCTTTTGCTCTTGACATTGAATGTCTGTGAATAGACAGAAAGGAATGGATAGTAGCTTGCTATCTTAATTAGAAGTTCAAATTTCCTGGGAAACGGTTAGGATTTAATGATTTATGCAGCAGAAAAAGATGAGAGTGGCGTGATGGGGCATTCCGAGAATTGAACTCGGGACCTCTCGCACCCTAAGCGAGAATCATACCACTAGACCAAATGCCCATTGCTGCGACGGTGAATATTTCTGAATGCTTTACTCTATTTAATTAAATGTACTTCCCTCCCTAAAGTTATAAACAACAATTGACCTTTCGGCAGATCAATTCACTTAAAATATTATTTTGGGCTAAATCCACTCAATCCTATCGAATCCTTTGCACCACCTATCCCCTCTGCGTGTGTCGGTGTGTGACGCCAAGCCTACGACCAGCGTTTCTCTAGATATTATTGTAATTACAACTTTGATTTAAAATATTTTTGTCATAATAATTAAAGTTTGCACGCTTTCATTTATATTTCAAGTAATTGAGATTGAGGTGGCAAGATAATAGGCTCTTTTTGTGAGCACATGGTGGGTACGTAATGTCTTGTGCACTTAAGGAGCATTGCGTGAGAGGATCAGGCTTACCTATTGATATGGTAGAGTATGAATCCAAATTTTAAACTTTTATAGTAATAATGGGGGTTATTGTAACTAGGAAAATTCTAAAAAACTATATTAAAAATATAAAAAGGATAAATCAATATATTGAAAATGGGAAAAAACGGATTAAGCGGGTATTAGATGATGTGATGAATCTATCTTTTTGAAATCTTGGCCAAATGACGAAAATGCCTTTTAACCCTCAGTCGCAATAACAACATAGAAGTTGTTAATGGCGAATCCGGAGTTGTTATTGGCACTAAAACTTGTTAATTATGAAAGAAGAAATTGGAGTTGTTAATTTCGAATCCCGAATTGTTAATTAAGAGATGGATGTTGTTAATGGCCCTGAAACTTGTTAAGCGTGAAGAAGAAATTGGAGTTGTTAATTTCGAATTCTAAGTTGTTAATTAAGAGATGTGTGTTGTTAGTGGCCTTAAAACTTGTTAAGTGTGAAAGAAAAATTGGAGTTGTTAATATTGAATCCGGAGTTGTTAATTAAGATATGAGTGTTGTTATTGGCCATGAAACAAGTGTGAAAGAAGAAATTAGAGTTGTTAATATTGTCGAATCAGGAGTTGTTAATTAAGAGATGGATGTTGTTATTTCGAAGTGGAGGAAGAAAGTGAGTTGTTAATGTAGAATACGGTGTTGTTAATAAAGAGAAAGGAGTTGTTATTGGCCCTGAAACTTGTTTAGTGAGAAAGAAGAAATTGGAGTTGTTAAGGTCGAATCCGGAGTTGTTAATTAAGAGATAGGTGTTGTTATTGGCCCTGAAATTTGTTTAGTGTGAAAGAAGAAATTGGAGTTGTTAATTTTGAATTCGGAGTTGTTAATTAAGAGATAGGTGTGCTGTTATTGACTCTGAAACT
The DNA here is from genome assembly GCA_963210345.1 of Inga oerstediana. Classification (NCBI taxonomy): domain Eukaryota; kingdom Viridiplantae; phylum Streptophyta; class Magnoliopsida; order Fabales; family Fabaceae; genus Inga; species Inga oerstediana. The sequence goes on from OY723408.1 coordinate 64,137,540, forward strand.
TGTTAATTGTGAAAGAAGATATTGGGGTTATTAATATCGAATCCAAAGTTGTTAATTAAGAGATATGTGTTGTTATTGACTCTGAAACTGGTTAATTGTGAAAGAAGATATTGAAGTTATTAATATCGAATCCAAAGTTGTTAATTAAGATATATGTGTTGTTATTGGCTTTGAAACTTGTTAATTGTAAAAGAAGAATTGAAGTTGTTAATATCGAATCCGGAACTGTTAATTACAAGGATCATGTTGTTATTTTGAAGTGGGGATGAAGTGTTGAAGGGCATTTTCATCATTTAGCCGAGATTTCAAAAGGACAGATTCCTCATATCGTCTGACACCCGCCTGATCTGTCTTTTCCTATTTTAATGTACTGATTTGTCTTTTTTATATTTTCAATTTTTTGGAATTTTCCCTTGTAACTATATCCTTTTATAAAGCTAATCTAGTGATTGGACCTAAATCACCTAATTGATTGTAATTATTCCTGAACAAATAATCATGTTACTTCTTTAATTTTAAATCATGACTCTGCCTAAGCCATCGTTATCACTTAGATTTATGTCGTCTAATTAACCTAAGTTTTTATGCTTATCTTCCTAATTCTTGAATTAACTTTCATCTCTCAATCTATGGCTTACTACTCAAAATGAAATTATACGATGATTATTAATCAAATAATGAATAATAAGCACAAATAAGATGAGTATAAAGACAATTCAAATTATACAACATATAATCAAACCCAGTAGTTATAAATCCAAAAGTCAATTTCAGTATACACATCATTTTAGTCTTTGATTCGAGATTTTAGCAACTTTTAGATTTAAAAAAAAAAACAAAAGGCTAAAATCCCTAAACATAGTTCAATTATTGATGAAAGAAATTAAGAAGAATACCCGATAAATAGAGTGCAAATGGTATGTGTTGATCAATATTCCTTGAATTCACCTTCAATCTTTCTTGGAATTAGCAATTCTCAAGAAACGAAAAACATATCTGTTAAAAATTTAAATAGCTATACCATTATTTTTATTAATTCCATAAAAAATTTAACTCTAAATTAAAAATATATCTGCCGTATGAAATAAATTTATCGGACCCCACATGGCTTGATATATAAAAAAGTGGGGAAAAGCAAAGAAGCATCATTGTGTTCATACTGAAATAATTGCAATATAGTGGGGCAATAAGAAAATCTATAATATTGCCATAGTGCAACCTCCATTCATCTCAGGTGGATAGTTGTGAGACCAACCACTTTCTAAATCAAATCTAGGCTTTAAAAATCACTTCACAAGCAAATCATTCTTCAATTCTGAGATAGTGAAGAAGAGAAGGACTGTGAAAAGCATATTCAGAAAACCCAGAAATGGAGGCTCCTGTGAAATTTCTGTGCATTCTTGGGATGCTAGTCGCAGTGTTTGTGAGCATTAATGGAGGTTTTGAGAGGGTTGAGGGTGCAGGGGAATGTGGTAGGTCTACCACACCAGATAATGAGGCTCTCAAGCTTGCTCCTTGTGCTACAGCAGCTCAAGATGCACGTGCTAGTGTCCCCCGGAGTTGCTGTGCTCAGATCAAGAAATTTGGGCAGAACCCTAATTGCCTCTGCGCCGTTCTCCTCTCCAACACAGCCAAAAGCGCCGGCGTCAAGCCGGAGATCGCCATCACCATCCCCAAGCGCTGCAATTTGGCTAATCGCCCTGTTGGCTACAAGTGTGGACGTAAGTATATTATGACATGTTTGGTTTCATGATGAAAACCATTAGTTAATTTTGGAAAAATGACGCCAGTGTTTCAACCGAGAAAAATGATATTAGAAAAGTTTCATAGTTTGTCAATAACAAGTAAAAGTGTAATTATTGATAAGTTATGAGACTTTTCTCAAATTATTTTCTTCAATTGGGGCCTTGATGTGATTTTTCCATTTATTTTCTATCTTGCCGTACATGTTTATGTGTTACGTGTGACTAAACTTTGGTTAAGTCCAAAATTCATTTACTTTGGTTAAGTCCAAACTTTGGTTAATACTTCATTTCTAACATAAAATTGCTGGTTTTTGCAGCTTACACTCTTCCTTGAAACTTGAGAGAGAAGCGGAGGTAAAGGAGGACAAGGCTTAAAGAAAACAATAGCTGTTAGCTGTAACTGTGACAATAATTATATTGTATTCTCCTGTAACTTTAATAAGAGCTAGCAATACTTTTATGTCCATCGTTTATTATAATACAACACATCCTGGTCTTCAATAGTCCAATCCTAATAAAACTAAAACGGGTAATATACCCATAAACCGTCTGAAACAACAAACCTCAATAATTAGAACTCTAGAAAGAACTTTCTTTTTATAAGGAGACACTGACAGTTCTTCAAGGCATAGTACTAAGATGTGATGGAAAGAAACTTAAGCCTAAATTTGGAAGTAACTGCTTTGTCAAGAACAACTCTATACTCCAAAAGGGAAAAAAAGATCTTCTTTAGCGAGCAGACACAACAACTGCTAGAGGTCTCTGTCTGTCCCACAGTTAATGTACAAGTACAGACATTCTGATCAAGAAGTAACCAAGGACAAGAAAAAAGAACCATATACCTTTCTATTTCTGGGACTGACAGGACCATAAGTGTTCAAGATGGGTGTTTTTAACTTCTAACAGCACATGACCATCCCTGTTCTTTTAGATTATGCAGTAATAAGATGGTTCAAGAACTATTGTTGTCCAACGGATATATCAAATATTTTCAGAGAGGCCTATCATTATTTATCAAAGCACAAAATAATGTTGTTTCAATGTTTGAGATGTTTGGCAGTATTGAAAATCAATAGATCATTACTTCAGACTCAAGCAGAGAAGTATGCATCATACTCTCTGTACGAAACACAGGCTAAACATTATTCGAGACCTTTGATTACACATAATTAAAAAAAATGCAAGTATTTCGTTACACATTCTAGTGGAATCTGATATTTGTTTACATAAGTAGCTATTCCTGACTCATCTTTCCTTCACCTTCATGCCATATAAAAGATGAAAAATGGCATCACAAATATCCAAATAGGACTACCTCCGGTCTTTAGTATAAGAGCTAGTTAGATAAGGGGTTTATTTTGATTCTAAATATAAAACTTTAACATACTTTGTCTCCTAAATTTATAATTTTTGCTTAAATTATCTCTATTGATTACACATATTAAGGGGGTTTCATCGAGTGTAGTTTTAATGCACATGATTAAATAGTGTATTTTACAAAAACTAACACTAATTTATTACAAATAACTAACTTACTAATTTTTTTAAATATGTACAAGTTGGTCATCTAACTTTTATATCATGGACGAGATGTGATAGTAAACATACATGCATACATATATACATATATATATATATATATATATATTTACACACACTTCCTGATCTGTTAATTTGATGTCTTAGTCATCCTTTTGGTTTACAAGATTTATATTCTGCATAACATGGACTCATTAACAGTTAATGTTTAAACTAATACCATTTCTTTAATAGAACCACTCCCTTGAAACAGTTTCAAGAGATATCTCATGAGTGTTATGAGTGTAAATCATTTATTAAAAAGTAAAAGTGTACACTATCATAACTAAGTAATATAGGAATGAGTAGAATATCGTTCTCATGAGGATTGATCACTAAGTATCAAAATGAGTAATTTTAATTCTATTTAGTCGATCGATTAGTTGGTGATTGAGAGTACAAAATAAAAATGATTAAATATGAATGCCAGGGATATGAAAACAATATGAGAAAAAGTCCTAGAGATCAGATTTCACTTAATAAATTTTGGATTAAATCACCTATATATTCTAGTCCAATTTATTTCACATGATTGATAGTTGAGTTTCCCTAATTTTATTATCAACTTCTTCCAAGGTCAAGTAATCATATAATTATTTGCTAATCCAATAGATTCCTATATGAATTAAAGCAATCAATCATGCATTAAGATTTATGGAACTCATTAAAACCACACAACCCATATGAATATATTTCTATTTCATATGCAAATTATGGTTTCAATTATAGGATCTATATACATGTGCCTTCTTCCGGTTTCAACATACATATTGAAATCATTTAAAAGATGGCAAATCAATCAAAATCATTAAGAATAATAATTAAAACTCAATTATGAAGGAAAAATTAAAACTAAATTTAATAAGTTAAGATTCAATCTGTCATTAGTAAGCTACATTATCACCTTAGGAAAGTGGAAATTTAGCTCATGATGAAATTAAAAAAAAAAATAAAATAAATTGAAAACTTCATAAACATTGTATGAAACTCAATTATTACATTTTAAAACATAAAGATACAACTATAAGATACATGAAAATGGAAAAATCTAGCCTTCCATATATGAAGTAAAACCTTCCATGCAGGTGGCAACTTATATCATCTATAAAGGAGGACTACCTAAACCTTCCATGAAGGAGGCATGCAAGAAGCAAATATGAAATAGAGAAGAAACAGAGTATGACGCAAGGAGTGACGTGAGACAGAAACGACAGTGAACGATGACTGGGGGGTTGGTGACTGAGGGAGTTGTTGAGCACACCAACATTGAAACATAGCATTTCCTTCCTTTATTTTAATAAGAAATGTATTAGTATAAATAGGTGCCATTTTTCATTGTAAAAACACATCTGAGTATTGAAAAACACATTTGAGATTGGTTCCTGTACCATTTTGGTATTAGAGCTGAGTTCCAGAGTGTCAGAGAGCGAAAGAGTGAGGAGTGGGTGAGAAACAAAAAATGTGAGAAAAAGGAGGTGTTGAATTTTCACTCTCAAAGCGTTTTTTTTAAAGAAACCAACCTCATCATCGTGTTTAGAAGGCGGAAAAACCTAGGAATAGCCTCGGTTACGACCGTGAAACAGTTTCACGCGCCTCCATGGACGTTGCTGGAATTTTACGCAGTCGCCGGAGTTCAAAGGTTGAAAATGATGACATCATCAGCCACGTCATCCTGATCTGCTGCGTCAGTGACAAGTCAGCCACTCGTTGACTGCACGTGTCACAATTGCCACGCTAATAATCCCAGTCAACCGAACTTTCTGAAATTGCATTTTGGTCTTTAAATTTGGTCAAAATTACAATTTTCCCCCAAATCTTTCTGAAATTATATTTTGACCCCAGATTTCTGCCAAAATTACATTTCAGTCCCAAAAGTTTCTAAAATTATATTTGGGCTAAGGTGCAAAAATAGCCATGAACTTTGATCAAAAGTGAAAAAATAACCATGAACTATTTTTGGTAGCAAAAGTAACCATGAACTATGTAAAATGGGGCAAAACCGTTAAATATGACCGTTGACCGTGCGTTGATCGTTAACATATTTAACAGTTTTGCCCCATTTTACATAGTTCATGGTTACTTTTGCTACCAAAAATAGTTCATGGTTATTTTTGCACTTTTAACCAAAGTTCATGGCTATTTTTGCACCTTTACCCATTATATTTTGATCCCAGATTTCTGCCAAAATTACATTTCAGCCCCAAAAATTTCTGAAATTATATTTTGACCCCCGATTTCTGCCAAAATTACATCTCAACCCCTAAAAGTTACGAAATTTTATTTAGACCCCTATTTGTCCATAAAATTTCAAGTTTTACCCTTTTCTTTTCCATAAACTCCTATCCTAACTCTAATTGTGCAAAATTTCCAGTTTTAACCCATTACTTTTCCATAAATACCGATCCTATCCTTATATTCTTCCACCCTATACCTAATAACTGTGTTCTTTGATGAAGAGCCAATTTTTGATGAAGTCATTCCTCCTGATCACGGTGAAACACTTGTGATTAGACGAAGCTTGCATACAGCCACAGTAAAAGAAGAGCCTTAGCTATGTCACAACATTTTTCATACCCGCTGCACTACTCAAGGTAAAGTTTGTGATGTTATTATTGATAATGGAAGCTGTGAAAATGTAGTATCTAACTACATGGTAGAAAACTTGCAACTACCAACTCACAACCATCCATACCCGTACAAGCTCCAATGGTTAACAAAGGAAGCACGGTAAAGGTGACAAAACAATGCCTTGTTTCTATGGATGCCTGTCATCTTCTTCTGGGAAGATCTTGGCAATATGATCGACGTGTTTTATACAACGGTCATACAAACACATATTCCTTTCAAAAGAATGACATGAAGATTCAGCTCAAACCATTGCCACCAGATAAACACATCAAAATCAAAAATAAGTCCAAGTCATTTTTACTAAAGCATAAAGTTTCAGATCAATCTCTGTTCATTGATGATGATGTTGTTTTTGACTCGAGGACAAGTCCTATCCAACCCCGGGAGAATGAAATAGAGAAGAAACAGAGTATGACACAAGGAGTGACGTGAGACAGAAACGACAGTGAACGACGGCTGGGGAGTTAGTGACTGAGGGAGTTGTTGAGCACACCAACATTGAAACAAAGCATTTCCTTTCCTTATTTAATAAGAAATGTATTAGTATAAATAGGTGTCATTTTTCATTATAAAAACACATTTGAGATTGGTTCTTATACCAAAATACAATGCATAAAATTAACTTTAAGATGGTGTGTTTCCTTGTGTCTTGAGCTCATCTATTTATAGATGGAGGAGGTGCAAAAATTTTCAAGAAAGTTAGGCATACATCTTGATCTTAAGCCTCTGACATTAACTTTGAAAGTTAGGCTGCCAAACTTCTTGATTTCTGCCTAATTTTGACATCCAAAACGGTGGAATTTCAACACATGAACTCATGAAAGTTGTATCTCTGTATCTTAGCGTGAAAGCCCAACTGGAATCTCCCCATTTCGATATTTGCAGCTCAAGTTATGGTCAAATTAGTGGGCAAAGGTCAATCAAGGATAAATTCACACCTTCAACTTCCAAGTAAATTTCGAGACCATTGAAGGAGAAATGGGTTTTAGGTTCAACATGAAAGTTGTAGAGATTTTTCTTAGCTTTTTATCCATATAAAAAACGTCCCAATCCGACATCTAGAACTCCAGATATTGCCTAAAAACCGAAACAGGGTTAAATTTAGTATTTTTCAAGAAATTCTATTTTATGCTAAAATCATTATTTATTTATCAATTACATCCAAATTCATTAAATTAAACTTGAATGTCATTCACAAAATTATCATATAAGGAAAAATAAAGATACAAATATTTTACTTAACAATGAGCAAATAGATAAATTCACATCCCAAAGATTTTAGTTTTACTTTTCTTGCATAGATCTAAAAGAACAAAAGTGGCATGGCTGAAATATTTGTTTTTGATAGGTGTAACCCACATCCTTATTTGTTCATTACATCTGCAAAAAGAAACTACCTTGATGGGAATTGAAGGGTGAGGTTGAAGGGTGAGGTGGCAGAAGAACAAGCTCTGTTTTTTAGCATATTGCAAGTAATGGCACCACTTGGAAGGCTCAAATCCAAAAAGAATAACCCTTTGGTAAGGATTCCACCTACTTTGACAAGACAGAAAACAGATAAACAACATTGTGTTCATATTTTAAAAACCATAATCTTAGTAACAAAGTGAAGTGGTGCAATAAGAAAACTTATCCTCTTCCTTAGTGCAACCTCCATTAATCCCTAGTGGGTGGTCCCTAGACCAAGCACTTTTTATGTCCAATTGGGGCTATAAATACCCCATCAAGCCAACACATTCCTGCATCAAGAGATAGTAGTAGAAGTTCACTTAAAGAGATAACATTCCTTACTTCAAGTGTTTGGGAAAGCTTGCAAGTAATTGAGCTTTTACCAAAGCTCAATTAGTGAACGCTCAATTATGAGAAGCTGATGAAAGAAACTTTTATTAAAAGTTAATGGCATTTTAAGCTAGATTGAGTTGTCTGGAAATTAGTTATATGATATTGGTTTTTCTCATAAAATATTTTTTAAATAGTATGTAGTATCAAAAAATATTTTTTGAGTGTTTTTAACTCCTTGAATATTTTTCCAGTTGCATCCACTACCCAGTGTGCTATCAGAATGATTGCAATTTTACCCTTAATGTACTTTTTCAGCTCCAAAAATTACTTTAAAATATTTTTTTGGTGCTTTTAACCTCTTAAAATATTTTTTTGGTGTTTTTAACCCCTTAAAATATTTTTTCAGTTGTATCTAGTTTGTTATCAGACTGATTGTAATTTTACCTTTAATGTACTTTTTCAGCTCCAAAAATTACTTAAAATATTTTTTTGTGTTTTTAACCCCTTAAAATAATTTTTTAGTTGTATCCAGTCTTAGGAGACTGACTACAATTTTACCTTTAATGTATTTTTTTTAGTAGTAAAGAGCACTCAAAACTTAGAATACTGATTTATTGATTTTCACCCACTCTAAAATATTATTTCAATAGCACATAATATTTTAAAGTAATTTTTAAAATATTTTTCCACTCTTTCTCTCTTACCATTATCACAAAAGTCACTTGTACTTAAACCAATCCAAACAAGTTTTACTTTTGCAAAAGTCATTTATACAACCGTCAATCCAAACATAAATCACAATACACAATCTGGCTTTTACCAAAAGTCAAATTGAAACAAGTCCAATTACCAATCGCTGTTTCAAACACACATATAATCTTTCAAAATTAATGAGCGCAAGAGTTTAAGCCCCTAGATGAAGGGACAAAAAAAAAAAAAAAGAGGCAGTACTCAGAAGATCAAGGATGGATAAAGGAATCAACAAAAATTATTATTTTTGGAGGCCAATATGTGCTTCTTAATTTAATGAAAGTTAAATAGGTCTAATAGTATAGGGTCAAAGTTGTTTATTTAATACAACGGTAATTTACAAGAGAATATGAAATATGCTTTTTTTTTTGGCCAGGATGCTGATTACTGAAAGAAATGTAATGGCCTTGGTTTGATATAGTTCAGTGCATAGCAATAACTACTCAAATCATCAAAAAAGGTTAAAGATATCGAGAAAAATATGGAGATGGCTCATCAGAGAGATTTTCAGTACTGCAGATTTTCATAATGAAATTTATCAACAAAAAAAAAAAACGCATTATACAGATTGCAGGAACAAAAATGGTAGAGAGAATAGAAAGTTCATTAAACTTCTTAACCACACAAAAGTACAATTGAGTTGGGCATTCCTATGACATTTGTTCATTATTACATCTGAATTACAGAGTAAAAGGAAACCAGCAGAGAGGGTTTCTTGAACCAAAAGAAAATAAATAGAGGATCTAAATATTCATAATTATACATCTCAAGTACAACTATATACAAAGTGAATGGGAAATCAGTAAAGACAGTAACTCTTATAAATTATGTAATAAAGTCTCAGCTGTAAAAGATCAGCTGCTGATTCATGGGAGTTCATAATACATACAGAAACCTTAAATAAAAGCTTTACAATACCATGAGAACAAAGTACAAGGTTGGTATGCTTTGGCCCACACAGACCAACAAAAACTAAAACGGGTAATTAGTTGAGATACGCACAAACTGTCTCAACAACAAACCTTAATAATTAAAATTCTAGAAAGAACTTTCTTTTTGGAAGGAGACACTGACAGTTCTTAAAGGCATGGTAACTATTCCTGACTCATTTTTCCCTCACTTTCGTGCCATAGAAAAAATGAAAAATGGCACCACAAACAACCAAATAGCACTACTTCCAATCCTTAGCAGGAGAGCTAGCTAGATAAAGGGTTTATTTTAGTTCTAAATACAAAATTTTAATTTGTCTCCCAAATTTGCACCTTTTTCCCAAAGTATCACATATTATGGAGTTTTCATCAAGTGTAGTTTCAATGCACATAATTAAAGATTGTATTTTATAGAAACTAACACTGCTTTATTACAAAAAAACTAATTTACTAATTTTTTTAATATGCGCAAATTAATTATCCAGCTTTTATATTTAAGAATCAGATGTAGTAATAAATGTACGTACTTACTTACTTCTTGATGTGTTAATTTGATGTCTTCACACATCATTTTGATTTACCAGATTTATATTCTACATAACACGGACTCATGAACAGTTAATGTTTACACTAATAATTCTCTAATATATATAACCACTCCCTTGAAATAGTTTTCAGAGATATCTCATGAGCAAATAGAGAAATTCACAAGCCAAAGAGTTTAATTTTCGTTTTCTTTAACAGATCTAAAAGAACAACAGTGGCATGGTTGAAATATTTGTCCTTGATAGGTGTAACCCATATCCTTGTTCATTTCACCTACAATAAGAAACTACCTAGATGGGAATTGGAAAGTGAGGTGGCAGAAGAACAAGCTCTGTTTGTTAGCATATTGCAAATAATGGAAACACCTGGAAGGCTCAAATCCAAAAAGAAACCCTTTGGTAAGGATTTCACCTACTTTGACAGGACAGAAAACAGAGAAACAACATTGTGTTCATATTTTAAAAACCATAATCTTAGCAACAAAGTGTGAAGTGGTGAAATAAGAAAACCCATCCTCTTCCTTAGTGCAACCTCCATTAAACCCTAGTGGGTGGTCCCTAGACCAAGCACTTTTTATGTCCAATTGGGGCTATAAATACCCCACTAAACCAACACATTCCTGCATCAAGAGATAGTAGTAGAAGTTCACTTAGAGAGATAACATATTCAAAAAGATTCAGAAAAATGAAGGCTCCATTGAAGGTTCTGTGCATTCTTGGGTTGCTGGTGGTGTTAGGAAGTGTGGGAGTGATTGAGATGGTTGAGGGTGCAGGGGAATGTGGTAGGTCTACCACACCAGATAATGAGGCTCTCAAGCTTGCTCCTTGTGCTTCAGCAGCACAAGATGAAAACGCTAGTGTGCCTCAGAGTTGCTGTGCTCAGGTCAAGAAAATTGGCAAGAACCCTAGCTGCCTCTGTGCTGTTCTTCTCTCTGACACTGCCAAAGCCTCTGGAGTCAATCTTCAGATTGCCCTTACCATTCCCAAGCGCTGCAACTTTGCAAATCGCCCCGTTGGGTACAAGTGTGGACGTAAGTATCTCTGACATCCGTCTAGAACCTCTATGTTCAATGGCACCACACACCTCTCGTGGAGGAGGTTGTGGGTTCTATACCCTAAAGTACCAACAAAAACGGGGTGTCTGTGTGGGTTCCCCTCCTCTATGGGGTAGGGCTAAGTTATTAGTGCAAAATAATGTATCAATGACACCAGTATATCATGATAAAACATAATGCTTTAGAATTGTGCAATCAACCATATAATTATTATTCATTTTACATTTTTTTTCATGTTGTGCATGCATTTCAATTGCATTCCACGCCTCCTCTCGTGGAGGACAGGAGGAGGTCGTGAGTTCTATACTCTAAAGTGGCAAAATGCAGGGTGAGCGGCCGTGAGGTCCCATCCTCTCATGGGGAGGATTAAATTATTAGTACGAAAGGAAATATCTATGGCCCCAGATAAAACATAAGGTTTTGGAATTGTATAATCACTGTATAATTGTTATTCAATTCATTTTGCATTTTTTTCCATGTGGTGCATGCATTTCAACACCCATGTGCATGTAATTTCAGTTTTCTGATGTAAAGTTTGACTTTGCAGCTTACACTCTGCCTTAGGTGACAAGACGAGAGAACAAGGAGGACTGGGCTTAGAGACATCGTTAATTGCTGCTACCAATTACTTTGACAATAACTATGTTGTATTCTCTTCTGTAACTTATAGTCAATAAGAGCTGGCAGCTCATTTGTGTCCATCCTTTATAAATAATGTAATTCTAGTTGTATAATCTAATGATTCCCTTTTCCCCTTAAAATTGGCTCCAAATGATTCGGTCAGATGACCGTAACTTGACTCAAACAAAAGCTAATCACACTTGGAAGGAAAACTGGAATATTTGAAGTTACAGCAACTAGGTTACTAAGCCTAAACGTGGCAAATATTATCTCTGAAAAAAGGATGTTCCTTTATAACAAGAAGACAGAACAACCGAGTGAGGTGAGTGTCCCACAAGGGAAGGATAAGGATTGACATGAAACAGTTGATAATGTCATGTTCTGAAAACTTTGGATAAGGAAAAAAACTGAATAGACAAATTCGTTAACAAACTGTTTGACAGCTTTCCTGATGACAAATCAATGACTATTCTGGCTGGTCCGCACCTCTTCAACCCTACTTGTACAGAGAAGCTTCATGAACTACGACCGATAGTTTTCCATAGCTTTCTGGAATATTTGATGGAAACAGTTATAGATAATTTAATTTCATGTCTAAACCTACAATTTTTTTTAAAAAAAGCTGTTTTAGTCTTTTAAAATTATTGACCTCAAGAGTTTAAGCCCTAGATGAAGGGACCAAAAAAAAGGTCAGTACCCAGTAGATCAAGGATGGATAAAGGAATCAACAAAAATTATTATTTTTAGAGACCAATATGTGCTTCTTAATTTAATTTAAAGTTAAATAGGTCTAATAGTATAGGCTCAAAATTGTTTATTTGATACGAAGTTAATTTACAAGAGGATCAGAAGTATGCTGACTACTGAAAGAAATGTAATGGCCTTGGTTTAATAGTTCAATGTTTAGCAATAACTGCTCAAATCATCAAAAAAGGTTCAAGATTTAGAGAAAAAAATATGGAGATGGTTAATCAGAGAGTTTTTCAGTAGTTCAGATTTTCACAATGAAAATTATTAAAAAAAATACCCATTATACAGTTTGCAGAAACAAAAGTACAATTGAGCTGGGTAAGTCCTCTGTCATTTGTTCAGTTTTAGTACATCTGAATTATAGAGTAAAAGGAAACCAGCAGAGAGGGTTTCTTCAAGTAAAGACAAAAAACAGAGGATCTAAAATGTTCATAATTATCACATCTCAACTACAACTATATACAAAGTGAATGGGAAATCAGTAAAGACAGTAACTACTATAAATTATGAGATAACCAAGTCTCAGCTGTAAAAGATCAGCTGATAATACATGGGAGTTTACAATACATACAGAAACCTTAAATAAAAGCTTTACAATACCAAGAGAACAAAGTACAAGGTTGGTTGCAGTAAAAAGCAGAAAGTAATGTGAATTTTTTCATCACAGTATGGCTCTATTATTTGCATATAAAACCAGTAGCCATCAGCTCCATTCTTTCCTACTCTATAACAACTCTCTCCATTCAACAAACATACACTAACTGCTAATTCATGTATCTTCTCCTATTTACCTGCAAGTTAATATGATTGGCAATTAGCAAACACTGATCAAATTCTGACCATGAGTACAGAAAACATAAGAAACATGTTTCTAATGAAAAAAAGGATAAGATCCTCTAATACTATCCCTCAAGAAACTCCGGCCAGTGCTCTGACGCTTCCTTTGAAATGGATCGAATGTTAAAACTTACAGGAAGGAAAAGCAGTGATCTTGTAAACAGAAAGGCATTTTAAAAATTATAGAGATCAGAACGTCAAATTTACCTTTATGAGCATATATAAATTGGCAAGTATGATCTTAATAATAGAGAGATCCTGTAGACAGAAAGTTACAAGAAATGAGAAGAATGATAAGCTTCACACACACACACACACACACACACAGAGGAACGGGGAGAGAGTGATAAAATTAGAAAGTAAAGCATGTCCAAAAGAAAGGACCACATATCTATTAGATAAGTATATACCTTGCCACCAGTTGCCTCTTGAAGCGATTCCTGAATCATCTTCCCCACCATCTTTCTTGTTCTGTAAAAAACAATGAACCATATACGGGATATAAATCAGCAGGGAATATATATATATATATATATATCCACCAAATATCAGCCCCAAAGAGTAGCTTTTGTTTGCAGTAGCTTGATTTGAGTTGAACCCTACAGAGGGCTTAGTCAAAATGGTATTACAGTTTTGCTAACAAGATAATCCTCCCCCTTAAGAAATAAATGTAGCAGGCTAGTAGCCATTAGTAAAATTAACTAAATAACCAAAAGAAAAATTGAGAGAAACACAGAAATCCAAAAACAACCCAAGAGCCAGCAAATTAATTACTTGAAACCATCAAAACTTATGTCTATAGTTTCCTATTTTGTCTTGCTACTGCTTTTATACTTTTGGATTGGGCTTTAAAGTTGAACTTTCCCTTATTAGAAAACAAAAAGGCACTAAATGTGATCCCATTTTGGAGCCAAATTCAAGGAACACTTGGAACCAAGGTTTATGAACCCGGACCGGTCAGGGTATTGGGTTAGGGTCAGTGGGTTAGATCGGGTCAAACCAGAGCTAAACCAAGGCCAAATTGAAGATTTTATACTTATTAATATGAAATTCTAAAGAAAATTTTAATTTTTTTTAAATAGTGACCTGGATCGGATGCCAAACCGGACCGGTTTACTAGCTGGTTTCCGGGTTGGACCGGCTGGTCCGGGTTCATGAACTATGCTTTTTGGAACCACGGAAATGAGAGGCACTAGCCATTATTGGTTGCTTTAGCTAGGCACCTTATATGCTTGCACTAAAGGGAGCAACTAGTGTGAATCACTGTCTGCAATAATTTCAGGAAATATATGAAAAGGAAATAAATAAAAGAATACACTTACCAAAGAGGCTAATCCTGCTTTTTCTGTACTTTGAGGATGATAATATATATCCTGGCCTCCATAAAAGATAGAAGAACTAAGGTGGCAAGGCTGAACTCTTTGTTCTTGATAGATGGAACTCATATCCTTATTTGCTCTGCTCTGAGTTTCACTATTATTCATCCTTGAAATATCATCTGCAAAAGGAAAATAATCATAAGGAAAACTCTCAAATTATGAGAATATTGTATGCATAGTCAAGAACTTGTTGCTTCATATATGAAAATCTGAGATAGCTCACACTTGCAAATAGAAGAAAGCCTTCCATAGGAATGTTAAACAAGATAAAAGGACATAAGCACCAAGGACTAGGAAAAAACAGAGGCAAATAGGAATGAGCCAGAACTACCATGTGATTTGAATTTGATCAATAATACCCAATATACAAATCTGTAAACCTACCACGAGTTCCACTTGGAGTTTTCCCCTTCAATTCAGAACGAGGAGATTCTCCCCCTGAAACCTGAATCAACACAATCATGTAAAATCTCAGAGAACCTAATAGAGACTTCAAATAAATTTGATGATACTTCGACCTAAGTTTTAGATTAAAAAAGAAAACATTCAAAACAAGCTAAACCCAATCATTTAATAACTAGGATCTTCTATAAATGCCCATTAACCAAAATAAGAGGAGAAGCACAAAAAATGAAATCACTACCTTTGAGGGAGGAGAAAATATGGACCCGAAAATCCCTGAAGATGAAGACGAGTAAGAATCCTTGGACCCGAAGAGTTCAGAAGTGAGTGAATAAGAAGAAGAACCAAGTTGCTGCTTCTCTCCCATTATCTTTGGTGAAGCCTCACAAGTCAAAATCTCGTAACTGAATTAGTCCTTTGAGCTAAGAGTGAGATTTTTATAAAATGACAATCCCAAGAGGAAACATCAATCACCGCCTGATCAAGTTTCAAAAATGAGAAAAAAAAAACAATTAAAAATTTTTCATGGTAGAAGAAGAAGACCAAATTAGAAAGGGCAGAGGCTCGTGAGAGGGGTCACTCACGAGAGAGAGAAAGTTCTCCTTGAACTGCAATGAAACCGTCGTTCACAGCCATTTATAAGGCAGAAAAGACGGTGCCATAAGGTATAAGTTTGATTTATTATTATTATTATTATTTATATTTTATTCTCGATAGTATAATTAATTTCAGGTATTTTCTTATGTTCGCCGACGAGACGAACACCGAGACGATGGAAAAACGAATTTGGGGTGTGCCTTTCATCAGTTTTCTGTTTTTGCCAAATCGTCCTTCAGCGCCTAACGGATTGGCGCCACATGGGTCCTGGGATCCCTTCAGATGGGACCCACAAGCAAATCCCAACCTTCCGAGGGCCTACTGGATAAGGGAGTGGATTTTTTTTTCTTAATTGTTCTTTTTAATTAGGATGTTGAGATGAGGGAGCCAGTATATTAAGATGCATGTGTAATTATAAAAAAGTTATAAGATTTATAGTGATTATATACCCGATTGGTAGGGATGGAAATAGGCCAGGCCCCTAACAGGGGCCTACGGCTTAGCCTACATAAAACCTAGCCTAGCCTATTTAGTAAATAGGTCAGGCTCAGGCATATTCAGGCCTATTTTTATAAGACCTAGCCTACAGGCCTACAGGCCTGGCCTATTTAAATTTTTTTTTTTAAAAAATTATACTATTATATAAGTATATATAATATCATCTAAATAATTTTATAAATTTACCAACTTAATCTTAATTCTAAGTTTCATATTTCATTGTCATTATATGCAACCCTTGTTTTCGCATAAATCATTCACCTCTACATCTCTTCTCTTCGATCGCTCGAGATGGCAATACTAACTCACTTTCTCTCACCTAATTTGTGCCCTCCACTAAAGCATAAAAATTGTTATGAGTTTATTTTAGTGTCAAATGAAATATTATAATCTTAACAAGGGGAGTTTGTCCCAATTTACGTGTAAAGAGTAAAATAGGTAAAAGTCTAGTTTTACATGTTATTTGTTATGCTTAGTCGATTTTAAAAAATATATCTCATTAGTCAACAGACGATTAGTTTTTCTTATCCCTATTTGCTCGGACAAGTGTTGTCACTAGACATTATTTTATTTTCCTTACTAAACCTTAATATTACGATAAGAATAGATGTTAGGCTTTTAAGACATAATGTAGGATTGTATATAAGCATGAAGGGTTAGATATGAATTTGGCGGCATAGGCTTTAAAGGCTATTTAAAGTCCTACATTTTAAGTAGGCTTTTAAACAGGCTTCAGGCCTTGTCAGGCCTTCTGAAGGCCCAGGCTCAGGCCTAAAAAATAGCCTACATACAGGCTCAGGCCCAGGCTCAGGCTTTTAATCTTTGTTACAGGCCCAGGCCTATTTAGGCAAAGCCTAACCTAGCCTAGCCTATTTCCACCCCTACCGATTGGGTTGGAGTGATACCCCAATGATATATTATAATCTTAGAAGGAGTTTGTCTCAAAATTTCTACTAGAAAAGTGAAAAAAAGGGTAAAGTTTAGTTTTATATGTCACTACTTATATGCTTGATTGATTTTAGAAAATATATCTGTTTAGATTAGTTTTTTATTCATACTTGCTTAGACAATTATTATCACTATTCACTAGGTGTTAAGAGAACATCAATGAGAGTACTTTATAAAAAAATTAATAAATATGAAAAATATGTATTATATTTAGGATCAATATCAATTCCCTAAATATGTTTTATATTAAGTATCAGAGGAAGTAATTCATTTCAGTTATTAGCTTACAGTTAAGGGATATTTTAATTTAGAAGTGTTTGTTTGTTTATTAGTTGATTTGAACATAATGAATTAGAATTTTCTACATTAATACTAGTATAAAATCATATGAAATAAAATAATGTAAGAATGAAAATTGAATTCTTTTCCTACATGGCATTGGCGACAGAATGATTTAAGGGAAAATTTCAGAAAAATAAAATTAAAAATGGGAAAAGATAAATTGGTGCTGGGAATTTATCAAATCCCAAATTAGAATTGAAGTAGGAATTTGGGATTTTCAATTCTGACCAAATGACTAAAATGCCTTAACTTGAGGACACAAGTTTCAGAGATCAATAATAATATCTGTATCTATATTAATAATATCAGATTTTATATTAACGATTTCACTTTCATGCTTCACAACCGAACTTAAGGCAATTTAGTCATTTGATCATATTTTTTACTTCACTTCTGACATGAAATTATATAAATTCGTAGCATCAATTTTTTTTTCATTTTTAATTATATTTTTCTAAAATTTTCCCATGATTTAAAGGAGAGTCAAAGCATAAGAGTTCAATTAAAACAAAATAAAATATGGAGACTTGATTCAAAACTGAGGCTTTTTTCAATCCAAAAAAAATTATATCGCCTTGTAAATTAATTTTTCCTGAAAATTATATATGCGCATGTAAAGTATTAATGGAAAGAGTTAGAGAGGTTGGAAAAAAAAAATAATGGGAGTGCAATAATAGAGAAGGAAGCTTTGGGTTTGAGTGTGTGTTCGAATTGATTTTTAAAGAATAATTTTTACGATTTATAAGATAAATATGTAAGAAAATTTTTATCTTAATTTATAAAAAAATAATTCTAAAATCATGATTTTACATGTTGTGGAACACACACCGAATCTAAATTTGGAGTTACTCTTTTTGGATGCTTTTGAGTTGATCCTTTTATGTTCTAGGCGGTGCCTTTCAATCAACGGCCCAAGGAAAAAAGGGTACTCAGAGGATGTCATCTTATTTGAGTCATTGACCTTATCTTTTCATCTTGTGGGACCCATAATTCTTTTTTTTTTTTTTAATTTTAACATATATTTTCCTTTCATTATATACTTTAATTTTGAACAAATAAAATATCCACTCTGATGAGGAAATTGCTCCATTGTGCCTCCTCACACCATTTATTATCTTTGAGACAATTTTCTTATTAAAAAAAATTGTAAACATCTTTAATACTTAACCAACTTTAATTAATTTTCTTAATCTTATGACAACACTTCATCCAGCATTTTACAAGAGCCCAATTGGATATTTATAGATATGAAGAAAGTAGCAGTTAATGTGATAAAAAAAGAATTCTTCTTCCCAATTCTACCACTAATGAATTGCCTATATGGTTTTTTGGTGAAAAGTATGCTCTTTTATTATATCTAACTTATTTAACGGAATATATCTAAAAACATTATAATTCTTCATATAACTGTAAATAGGCTCTTATGAAAAAAAGGAAAACTTGCTTCTCAAATGGGCTCTTATAAAAATGGATGGAAGAAGTAATTAATCGGATATTATAAAAAATTACACAAAGTACAATAGATTATTGTCTTTAAATAAACTAATGCTCCCTCCGGTACTTTTTATAAAAGCTCAAAATTTAAATTGTCTTAATCTTTTTTATAAGAGCCCGTAAAAAAGTTGTATGAACATTTAATGAGTTTTTTTTTTTTTTTTTTACCTTTCATTAATTATATGTATTATATTAATTATAAGGTTGGTAATAGTTATATTTACTTTATTTCTCTTCCTTACTTACCCTCTTATAAATAAAGGTATATTTGTAAAACAAAGTTTATTTTAGACGTACTTATTATTTTTTACTAATTTTAACAGTTTTCTTAAATCATATAATTCGGTTATTGAGCTCTTATAAATATGACTGAAGGGAGTAGTATTTATTTGAAAATTAAAAGCAACTCATTATCAAAGAGCAAGGATTTTAATGTCAATGACAAAGCAAGAGCCATTAATATGTTTTGGATAAGAACGCTAATTGGGTGCATTAACGATTGGCCACTAAACGATTGAAAGGAGAACGGTGATAATCAGTGCTATAGTATGGGACAGTAAGATAAGTACGATAAATTATTTATAATTCAATTCAATTGAATTGCCAATAATATATATCGTGCATGTTGAGATTACTATTATCAAATCCATGAATTTACTCACTGAATTTATTATTTTTGTATTTTTAACTAAAATTGTGTCAACTTATTTCTAAACTCAAGTTAGTTATAAAATTAATTGAATTCGCAAGTTAACTCATCAAATTCATTAATTTTTTTTTTCATTTCTAAATTATTAAAATATTGACTCATTTTTTTTTTATTCTCTCTCATCTTTTTTCTCTTATACATTCTTTTTTTTTATCATTTTTCTTATTAATACTCTCTGTCTCTTTTACTCATTCATGAAAAAAAGTGTATTTAAAATTAAAAGTATATTTCTTATATATTTATTATTTTTAATTATTTTTAATTTTTATTGAACAACACAATTCCGTAAAAGGATTTTATACATAGAGAAGGAGGGAGTATTTAATTTCAATTATTTGCTTTTGAAATATATTTAAACTGAATTATTTTCATTTTTAATATTTCAATTATATATTTTAAATAGCTATTTATTGACAAAATTGAAGGAAAATTTTATGAGTTTAATATTAAAGTTATGTCCGGGTGTCAAATTTGCTTAAACTCAAACTCACAAGTTTGAGAACTTTAATGCTGGGTTTGAGAACTTTAAACCCGGTTTATTATCAATTTTGTGCTCAATAGATCAAGTATTAATTAGTGACGTCATAATTAAATTGTAGTGGATAAGCGAAGATTAGATGACTAATGATGGGAAGAGCGGCGATGTGGGGACCACTGTGAAGAATATGGCAAGCGGAGCTGTTGATGAGGCACTACTAGTGGTCTCAGGCTCTTAGCTCTCAACTCAACAACCGACCACTCCTCAGACATTTTAAAAAAAATCAACTTAAACCTTTATTTAATGAAATTAATTAATTCATTAACCTACGTTGGCCCATGAAAATCACACGGATATATTATTATTATTATTATTATTATTATTATTATTATTATTATTCTAAGGAAATAATGGAGCAACCAATGTTAAAAAAGAAAAAACCAAATAGTGAAGTTAAATAAACTTTTGCTTTTAAAATATTTATAATATTTCTTTTCAATTAAATCATATAGGAGTATATACACAATTTTAATTCCCAAACCTAAAAGTAGCCATCACAAAGCCACGTTCACAGGTTTGTTGCTAGCCAACGAAGGTAATATTGTGGCAGTCACCCTTATAATATCTGAGTGCAAGGGTCCATAAACTCTTTAAATAATTAAAAAAAAATCTAAATATTTGGTTCACATTACTATCTCTCTATAGTCATTATATAGTATATTGTCTAATGGTGTGTAATTTCCTTCTTCGCGTTCGTACCAATAGTGTTAATAATTTTTTAGTTGTATTTATCAATTAGTCCGTATTCAAATTGAAGCTAGTGTGTAAAGAACACAATACCTTTTAAAATCATGGTTTTAACCCAAACCATGGTAAAACCATGGTTTTAAAAGTGAGGTGGTTAAACACCACATCAAAACTTAAAATAGCTTTTAACCCTTAAAAGTATGGTTTAATATAAATTATTCAAATACACTTAAATTATGTAAAATCATGGTTTGGATAGAAAACCTATGGTTTTCTAGAAGCTATTTTTTTAAAAACTTTTTTAGAAGTTGTTCTCCAAAATCTATTTTATAAATTTTTTTTTCTCCGGAAACTATTCTTCTGAAGCTAATTCAGAGTGTGTTTGGATTAACTTTTGGACAATAACTTCTAGAGCAAAAGTAAAAAAAAGTGATTTTGGAGAATAACTTCTGAAAAGGAAAAAAAATTTGACTTTCCCAAAATCATGGTTTCAACTCCTCAAATTATGGTTTAGGAAAAAAAATGCTTCTACAAAAATTTAAGATGTTTGGTTACTTTTTGACACAACCATGGTTTAAGGCTGCAAAAGATGTTACCTACATCACACACACCCCAAATCAACAAAAAGGTTGAAGGTAATCTCAGTTTTAGCTAAGTGGTATTCATTATTTTATTTCATGTTCACAAAGATACGTATATGCCATAAAATAAATATAGATACGGTTAGTAAAAGCAATAAGCAAAAAGATCGTAATCTTTATAATCTCTGTTTGGATTTCTTTTCATTGTTATCATAAAATCTGAAGCAATATAATCTTTAAAGTTTACCGCCGCCTTTTCACCAACCTGCAGTTTCTATTTTGCGTTAAGTAATAAATTAAAAAAAGGTGTAAAACACTTAAAAAAGATTAATTGATCGAATAACCTCAAAATATTCTAGTGTTAAAATAAAGAAAAAATAATAAATCATTTCGTAATTCCTACTCAATCATCAAGGGAGACAAATTCTGTTTTTGATATAGTTTAATAAATATTGTAATTAAGCCACCAATTATTTTTGACATGCGGTATAATAAAATACTAAAATGAGATCTAGCTATCAAAATTGTTTAAGAATTAAAGCAAAGATTGTTACCTATTATGCATAGGGTTCATATCATTATTAGCCTTTACAGTTCGATCAAATTTTATTTTGATCCGTGTAGTTTTATAAGTATTTAGTTTAAATTTAAGAATAGAGATCAAAACTAAAAGTTATTAAAAATATATATACTATTCGTCAAACTCAGACCAAATCTTCAAAGAGACTATAATGCTAAAACTAACGATTTGAAATAAATCAAAATTCGATCAAACTATATAAAGATTAATAATAGTATTAACTCTTATTCATAACTATGTTAGATTGATTTTAGTATTGCAGTACTCCATTCGATAATAAATATAAGATAAAGTTGATTTTTTTCTGAAGATATTAAGGAATCTCATTAAATTATTTTAAAATATGGGTTAATATAGCTTTTGGTCTCTAAAGTTTGAACAGATTTTGGTTTTGGTCCTTAAGTTTGAAATCAGTAGTTTTGATCCCTGAAGTTTAACTCGATTTTGCTTTTGGTCCCTTAAGTTTGAAGTTCGTGGTTTTGGTCCCTTAAGTTTAAAAAGGATTTGGAAGACCAAAACCAAAATTGGGTCAAACTTGAGGGATCAAAACCATCGATTTTAAATTTGAGGAATCAAAACTAAAATTGGGTCAAACTTTAGGGACCAATTCCACTGATTTCAAACATGAAGGATCAAACCAAAATCATATCAAACTTCATGGACCAAAAGTTGTATTAACTCTTAAAATATTTATATTTATCATTAAAAATTAACTCTATCTTATATTTAGGATATGAGGGACTATTATTTATTTATTTATATATAATTTTAAAAGTAAAGAACACACAAAAAAAAACATGGAAAGTGAGGAGGAAAGAAAAAGGCGTTCACAATATTCTAGCGGAGCACGTCAAGGCATTAGAAGCAGGAAAAAACCAAATGGAATACAAATACATAGAATAGCATTTAGTTGTGACTGACTTTTCTTACTCTTGAAGTCATGTTTCAACTGTCAAAGTTAAATGTCATACATCGTATCTATAAAGGAATGTGAATGCCAGCTTTTCTAGTTTGAATGATCACTTCATATATTTTGTTGCCCACAAGTCATGGGAAGCTTCTATTCCAGCAAAATAATAATAATAATAACAATAACAATAAAAAAATGCTTAGTTTGAGAGTAACAACTCCAATCAGATTTTTTTTTTTCAAAAAAAAAAAAAAAGGAGGAGCCTTTTATTAATGAACTAAAGTTGATATGAGTTGACCAAGAGTATTTGAATTAGTAGTGGGTTAGTTAGACGTTTGAATCTCGTCTTCTTAAAAAAATACTTTTGGGGTGAGGTATTGATTTGTTCACAAAGCCTTAATCCATAGTAGTTTAGTTGCTTAGGATATCTAGTACTAAGATCCAAAAAAATGTCAGATATCATGTGGTCTAAAGGGTTACTGAAAAAATTTGATGCGAGTTGAATTGCGGGACTTTAATAGAGTTTGATTTGTCTCACATGGATAAAAGAATATCTTAAAAATGCTTAAATAACCCATTGATAAAATTCTTATAATTATTAATTTCCGTTGTAGGGAAAAAAAAAAAAAACTCTTATATTCGTAGCAGGATTGAAATCTATGTGTAGATTATATACATACAAGCTAAGTTATATATTCTTACTATCTAATTAACTAAGCTAATATTTGGTGGCGTTGTTGTTGTTGTCACTATTATATAATGAAATATGGTCATGGAATGTTTGGTAAACTAGCAACTGAAAAACTCGCAAAGAGAATATAAAGAGCACAAACTCTATGGTCAAAGGATTCCAATATATAAACATAAAGAAGTTTGATTATTCTTATTCGCATTATATTATGTCTTTATTTCACAAAGGCAAGTTCGGGTATACTCAACTAGTTGTGATTTGGCACTTAGAGCTCATTTATCGTTTCTCAAGTTTTTCTGTATTGAATGTTGCCAAGGGATCCGCATAAAATCAAAAGAATAAATAAGGTAAATGAAGACATTACAATTAAGTGAAGGATGTTGGACCACAAGTTACTTGTACAAATTATACACAAGCCATTATAATTTCTTCGGAATATGTCAGCTAGGTCCCAAGTTAGGGAAAAAATACCACAAAAGTCCATTTAAAAAGTCAACTGTCAAAAAAGTCCCTTAGGGATTTTTCTGACATGGATTCCCAATGACCATTTATCAAAATACCCCACAAGCAATTTAACCACTGTCATTGGTTACAACATGTTATGCTATATTTACAACTTTGTAAGTCATATTAACAACATAGTAAGTTACGTTTACAACTTGTATATAAAATGCGTGATTGTGTTGCGTTTACAACCTCTTCAGTTACGTTTACAACTTATTAAATATAACGTAACATGTTGTAAACGTAACTGATTATGTTGTTAATATGACTTACGATGTTGTAAATATAGTATAACATGTTGTAACAAATGACAGTGGTTAAATTGCTTGGGGGTATTTTGGTAAATAGTCATTAGGAATTCATGTCAGAAAAGTCCCTAAGGACTTTTCTGACAGTTGACTTTTCAAAGGGACTTTTTTGATATTTTTTCCCTAACTTAAGACTTAGCTGACATTTTCCCTAATTTCTTCGACATTGATTGTGACATCGCAATCTTGTAAAGTTACTTTGTAGATTATGTTATGTAATAATAAAGCCAACACGCAGCCTTTGAAATATACAAGTGTCTTCTTGGAAGTCACCGAGACACAACAGTGTATATGATCTCTGATCATTTCCATTACGTAATTCTTTTGTACAAGTTATGTTTGGCGTTCGATGAATTAGGTATATAGCGCACATGGGGAGAGTTACGTGAAGGAAAATAGAATCATCTCATCATCTTCTTTCATTTTCACTGCCTTGTAAGGAGTCCTGGTTCATTTTTACTTTTTCCCAAGATGGTTCATATTCCACCGGTTACGTTCCTGGGTTACCTACATATTTTTAATATCTTTAATTAGTCGTTGATATACCCGAAGAATCATTGCATGATTAGTCAATTTGTGTAACAATTTTCTTAGTCCAAATTAATATATACAAGAGACAAATTGAAACAGGCTTCCCAATCAAAAGTTTTCTTGTGATTCTTAACTCTTTTTCAGCTGGTGATTTATGACCAAAGTGAAATACACTGTCTCTAGTTTGATGAGAATACTTTTATTTTTTATATTCTTCAATTCTTCTTCTTCTTCGCAAGAACCATCATTTTCTATGTTCCCGAATAACAATAATATCAACATCCAGAAAGCTTCAAAACATTTATGGCCTCCAAGTTTCACAATAAAAGAGCTCAAGTCCCACCCAGATGCATGATATGCATGCGTATACCCTTACATTATGTTTGGATGAAGAGAAAATGGAAAGAAAAATAGAGAAAAAGGAATACAATGTATGAAAACTTCTTAAAATGGTAAAAAAAATTACTATTTTTAGAAGTTTTCTTTCGTAATATTCTTTCTCTTCTAATTTTCTCTCAATCTAAACATAGAAATATATACTTAAGCAACCATGTTTTTTTTTTATGAAAAAAAAAAAATCCAAAATTCAAGTGCTGTGCGATTGGTGTTGATTTGAACCGAAATCCAAATGTATTTTAAGAAAATGATTTACGAGAAAAAAGATAAAGGCGTGAGCGGCAAGATTCGACCCTGTGCGGACGTTTGAACAAATATAAATGTATCGTTCAAAGGAAATCTGGGATAATGGTTTAATGACATTTAATTGTGCTCGTTCAGCAGTCAGCATCCCAATCACACGGATCGATCAGATGTATGTGTACAGAGATGAAATCTTGTTATATTATTCAATGTTACAATGGTCTATATATATACAGAATTATACAATATGAATTAGACACGCCGTTCCTAACTCTACGACTTTCTACGTTAGCTTTCTGTCAGTAAGGCACCATTGTTGACTATATCTAACAGTATGAATAAATATAATAAATGTATCAGGAAATCTGGGATAATGGTTTAATGACATTTAATTGTGCTCGTTCAGCAGTCAGCATCCCAATCACACGGATCGATCAGATGTATGAATAAATATAATAAATGTATCAGGAAATCTGGGATAATGGTTTAATGACATTTTTCTTTTAAAAATGAAAGGTAGAGCCCATATATTATAGGACTCTTTCTGAGAATCGAGGACCACGGGCTAGGAGCGTAATTAATTCATGGGCTTAGGTGGAGGCCCCAAAAGAGCCCATAGCAAGATTTCTTATACAATTTGATTTTGACATCATAGGTTATGTCCAGTTTTTTCTTTTTCTTTTTCGGGCTAAACGAGCCATTCGATGAATTTAGTATATAAAATTAAAACCATTTTAAGGATGAAAATAATTCACTATTTTATTTCTATTACACATGAATATTAATAATTATAATGATCCATATCCTTTGTCTTACTGTATCTACTTCTTTTATTTGAGACTTCAAGCCGTGTTTAGTTTTAAAGCTGTTTCAAGATGAAACTCAAATTTTGGTTAGTCTTTGAAGTGCTGACTATCTTTTGGTACTAGATGAAGCCTCCTCCTATTTTTGTTATTTTAGAAGTTGTTGGGTTAATGTTTAAGTTAGTACGCTGCAATGTGTTTGTGTTTTTAGACTTTGGAATCTCAATTTGATCCTGGCCTTAGGCCTAGAAGCAATTTGTAGTTTTATATGTATCGTTTTATCATTTTGTTAAATAAATTGAATTTTATAAAAAATAATTGAATTCATAAAGTATATGTACTCGCATTTTTACCAAGACGAAACATGGAGACTATAGTGTCACAATTCTCCCAAAATATTAATATGATTTCTGTGGATTTTAAGGGGACTTTAATATTAATATAAGTAAATATAGGTAAATATCTCTTATATTAAGGATGTATATTAAAAATCACACCAACCCATCACCAAAAAAAATCCAAAATAAAAAAGGCACAAACCTTTCTTTAGAAAGTTTATAGAAATTGGAAATATGGCCCCACTATGTCTTCTCAAAGGTCTCCCAAGTTCGATCTACAAGATCTCTGTCATCACTCAAAGAATATCGAGAGATGGACATCATACCTTGGGTATCATATTATAAGACAAAGAAGTTGAATAGTCAAAATTATAAAAGATAAGCTAAAAAAATGATGTGATAGATCC
Organism: Inga oerstediana; assembly: GCA_963210345.1. NCBI lineage: Eukaryota > Viridiplantae > Streptophyta > Magnoliopsida > Fabales > Fabaceae > Inga > Inga oerstediana. The sequence goes on from OY723408.1 coordinate 64,164,646, forward strand.
TGGCAAAACCAGGTTGAAACTACAGAGTCAAAATCAGGACATATAGCTTATCCTAATTAAGGACCAAATACAGGATTAATCGTTGATACAACACAAGGAGCATTGCAGTGCAAATGTGGGATTAAGATATCAACTCTCCAGACAATATAATGTAATGACTGAGTAATTATGATACATGGTTTCATTAACAAGGATAAGAAAATAGTCTTCAAGGTTGTATTTAAAATTATTTCTTGCGTTGCTAAATAGCTTTATTTGGTCATAGTTTTCAAGTAATGTTACATTAGGCTCATAGTAATCGAGATTGCAAGACTAAACAAGCACACCCTAAGAAGTCATAAAATATGTTGGTCCATCTCATTGTTACCATACTTTTCAATAGAGACAAAGTGAAAAGAACATGAAGAAATCGATATTACCTGCTGGCAGTGGTAGATTTCAGTATTGCTCCCCAAACTAAACTGAACTGTATTTTATAACAGCCTCTTTTTCTGGATTTTGGCCCTCTAATGTGCCTTTCTCTAATGCCGCAACCTCCCAAAAGCTTTCTTTTCCTTTTTCTTGCTATCATTAGATTTTATAAAAAATGAGTGTTATTTTGATATATTATAGACAAAAAATGGTGCGCTTTTGTATTTTTTTATGAATTTTCAAAGGAAAAAAGTACTCTAAAATTATGCATGATTTATTTATTTATTTTGAAAAATTATAAAAAATTCAAAACTACATCATTTTATGATCATAAAATTTCAAAATGTCACTAATTTTATCTATAATATAATGATCATAAAAAACAAGAACAAAACACTTAGAAAGTTGTAAAACTTTCAAGGTCATTAGAAAGGACCCCAAATCCTCTTTTTATTATTACATTTACTATTGCTTCTTTATGTTCCCTCGACTTTTTCTTTGTCTTCAATAGTGTGACTGCATTATCCTCAACAAACAAACAAATTTAGTAAGACACCGTCAATCAGAATATACACTTACAAACTGCTTGATTTTTATTAATGAAATATTTTGTCATTATTAGATCATTATTATTAGATCAATTAGCATAATTAGTGGGATTGATTGACCGTTACAATCCCTCATTTAGGAGCAATTAATATTTAGGCTCCTCACTTTTGAATATATATAGTACTTTCCTGTGAATAGAAGATACACAATTCATTCAGTATTCAAACACTTTCGTAACATGGTATTAGAGTGTAGGGTTTCCTAAAATTTCCTTTTTCTTCGGGCACTGTTCATCGGACTGTAGCGGCTACTGTTCATCGGACTATAGCGGTCCCTGTTCTCAGACTGTAGCGATCACTGTTCATGGTACTGTAGCGGTCACTGTTCATAGGTACTGTCGATCACTGTTCATAGGTACTGTAGCAACACTGTTTTGCACTATTTGGGGTGCTGTTTGGCACTTTTTTGGGGTGTTGTTTGGTGCTATTTTCGCATTGTTCAGGTACTATCCATAGTCTCTTATTTTGTGTTCGATTTTGTGCCCAAATTTAGAGATTTCTCTCATTGGATTGGACTTCTTTATTATTGTTCTTTGCTTATGGATTCCATGGCTGACTCTAAGACTCCTGAAATGTTACCCATGTCTGTTAAGATTACTTTATCCTAATTGAACTGGACTAATTATAGTTATTGGAGCACCACTGTTAAAATCTATATTATGGGTATTGAGAAGGAAGAACATTTAACCGATGAACCCCTAGTGATAAAGACAAACTGGTTGTTTGGAAAAGGGCTAATGCTAGAATCTTGTTTCAAATTAGAAATTCTATTGAACCTCGGATCTTATCTTCAGTGAGTCATTGTACTACGGTTAAGGAAATAATGAGTTATCTGGAATTTATGTTCTCTGGTAAAGGGAGCCTCACCCGGATTCACGAAGTTTGTAAAGGTTTTTATCGCTCTCAGCAGCAGGGTCGTCCATTGAAGGACTTCTTTTTGGACTATAAGCGGATGTATGAGGAAATGAAAGTCCTCATGTCTCCTTAAGCAGATCTTGCAACTCGTATTAAGAATCTAAAACTACAGGCCATTATTGGTTTTCTCGAAGCTCTTGATCCATCTTATGAGACCATTCGCTCTCAGATTCTGTCTAGTCAAGAACTCCCATCTCTTGACAATGTGTTCGCACGTGTTCTTCGCGTTGATGGTGTGACCCGTCCGTCTGTGGATCCAAATGCAAGTGCTTTGGCAGGTTGGGGTCCCTTTGACCTCAAGAACTATGGCTCCAAACAGGGTTCCAGCACCCCGCACACGACTTCTGGCAATATTATCTGTCATTATTGCAAGGAATCTGGCCATATAAAAAAATTGTCAAAAATTGCAAAATAAACAGCAGCGTGATTAGCAGCGTGGCTTTGCTCATGTTGTCCAGACCTTTTGTAACCCCCTTCACGATTAAGGCCGATATTTAGTTCATAAACACATAATTGATACAGAATTAGAGACCATAAATGATTTTGGGACTTAAGCAAAATCAAACTTCCAAAAATCATGACTTACAAAAAACTTTTACAAAATCTATTCATGACGGTCTCATATTCACATTTCAATACTAAATGGCCTGTACAAGTTGATTTCATTCACAAATATCAGAGTATAAGGCAAATTCCCGACACACTCGGGTTCCATTCATTAATAAGGGTTTTACAAAGGCACAAAGCCCACAATTCATTACCCTTAACTTGGGGATTACACAAAACTATACTACCAATCCCAATATACACAATTGTTTCCCAAAAATATCCAAAAGATATACATGATAACCAATAACCCAAAATATACATCTAAATCAGAGCTCTATCCACTCTTCGTCGCCCGCTTTCCCTTTGATCCTTCTGCCCTGTCTAAAACATGGTTTTTGGGAGAGTGAGATTCTAAGGAATCCCCGTAGTAACAAATCAATAATATAATGTACAAAAATAATGCATGTAAGCAAATCATTAACCAAAACAAGCAACTACAACGGTAGTTACAACGGTAATGGTTAGTATGACACATGTCATCCCTTACGATTGCTCATGCTGAATTGCTCACGTTGCATTGCATCACAACAATCCACACAATACATTTCACCAAAGCTGGGATTCATATAATGCATTTTATACACAAGCCATACAGGCAAGATACACACAGCCCACGGCTGGATTCACAAACGCCGCCCCACGGGTCGGATTCACAAATATCCATGTCGATTACGACGACAGTTCAACGGCCGACCTAGAGATGACCACCGTCAATCCCTACACGGCTCACGCTGACCTGCTCACGCCGTAATGGACCATGGCACACATTTCACAAATTCAACAATAAGTTATGCATGCCAAAACATCATACATAATATGCGAGAAGAGTCACTACCTTGATCCTTCCGGGCGTACTCCGGCACCAGTCTCTCCCGCCTAGGGCAAATGTCGTATCCTAGAATCATGATTAGGGACGAAGAGTTACATTCTATTCCAAGACTTAATTAACTTGAAACACTTAATTTTGGTTATCATAATTGACCCTTAAGAGGCCACAAATGCCTCTAATAAAATCCCTAAAAGGTTGGAAAACAATAGGTTAGAGATCTCCTTTCGAAAACTTAAAGTATTGGAACACAGGGGTTGGCCGCGGCCAAAATATGGTCAGAAGGCCGTGGGCCGCGGCCATCCACCCATGGGCCGCGGCTAGAATTAGGCCAGAAAGGCTTGGGCCGCGGCCAAGAAATCCCCTGATTCTTGGCTGAACTTCGAAAAACCATAACTAATTGTAGAAAAATCGAAACGGGGTGATTACAAAGCCAAATGAAAGGTATATAAGTCCTCTTTCAAGGAAAAATATAGCCCTTCACTGGAAATCACTACAAAAATACAGAATCACCAAAAATTAACCACTACTCCAAAACAGAGTTCTGTTTCAATCCCAAACTTTGGACAACCATATCTCACAGAATACTAAACGAAATGACACAAAATATATATCCATTTTGAAGCTTGGGATGTGAAATTTAAGACCGAAAAGTTTCATAATTTTCCAATACCATTTGGTCACTCAAAACGCTCGTACAAACGGACTGCACAAAACAGAGCTCAAACCAGACAACTTTCCAACTTTTCCCAAGTGATTCAAATGAACCCAAAATCAATAACCAAGCTCATTCCCACACAAAATCACTCAAGGAATCCAATGGGAATGTCAAAATCACCAAAATCCTATTCCATTATCATGCTTTGGTTTTGGGTAACATTAAACACTAAAATCTCAAATTCTCCAAACTTAACAATTTCCAACCCAAATAATTCTATCTATCCAAAATGCATTCCAAACATACAAATTCCATACCAAACATATACCAAACTCTCAATGGCCCTCATTTTCGAAAATGGCCCAAGAATTCCAGAAAATTCAAGTTAACCCATTTGGCATAAAACATAGATAGATAGATAGGTCTCACTCACCTTATCAACTTTCTCAAAGGGAGTTCTTGATTCACTACCTCCCAAAATTTCGTGTGGCCACAAACCACAACCAATGGACAAACTACAACCATAGAAATGTTGCTCTTAACTCAAGGATCAACTTTAATGAAGGGAGTTTGAGCAATAGGGATCATTTTCCTTACCTTTTTCAAGCTTTCTTTCCTTCCCTTTCCCCTTCCATGGCTGACGAGAGAGAGAGAGAGAGAGCAAGAATGAGAGAGAGATGGTGAGATGGAGAGAGAGGACGTGAGAGATGAGTGGGAGGAGGAGTGAAGAATAAAATAATGATACTCCCTCCATAACTTCAGCAAAAAAGAGAGGAGAGGAAGAGAGAGAGAAATGATTAAAATACTCTCCACTTGACTTTTCTCCTCATCACTCACCATTCACACTTTTGCCACATGTCAACTTGCTATTGGCTCACACCAATTAAGTCACCAATTAGCTACTTTAATCTCTCCATTAGCCATTTTAATCACACATCCCATTTTCTCTTAGTTAGTAATTAATTTCTCTATTAATTATCACTTATGGCCAATATTTCTATTATTCCAATTTTTCAGTAATTATGACATATTAATTTAATATTGCCATAAAACACATAATAATTAAATTCATAATTATCCATAATAATCATGATTAACCCATAATCAAAAATTGGGATATTACACCTTTGATCAGCTTGACCTTAGTTCGCCCTCTGCCGCGGCCTTATCTACAGGTACTCTGCCCTCTGGTCTTGCTACCACTTCCTCGAAGTGGGTTATTGATTCTGGTGCTACCGACCACATGACGAGTAACCATCGCTTATTTTCATCGTATGCCCCCTATGCTAACCCATTCTCCATCTATGTTGCTAATAGTTCCCCCATCCGTGTTGTTAAATCAGCCATTATTAATCCTACTCCCTCCATTACATTATCCTCTGTCCTTAATATTTCTGATCTCACATTTAATTTTCTGTCCCCCAGTAAACTCACTCATCATTTGAATTGCTTCGTTTCACTGTTCCCTGACCATTGTTTGTCCAGGATCTGTCGACGAAGCGTATTATTAGTAGAGGCTATGAATCTGGTGGGCATTATATTCTGGATGATCAAGTGCCGCGTTCCGTTGCCTGCTTTGGTGGATCGTCTCCCTTTGAAGTTTATTATCGTCTCGGTCATGTGTCAATTTCGTCTCTAAAGAGGTTATATCCTTAGTTTTCTTCTGTGTCTGCTTTGGATTGTGAGTCATGTCAGTTTGCCAAACACCATAGTGTTCATTTGGCACCTGGAGTTAATAAACGGGCCACGTCCCCCTTTGAGTTAGTACATTCTGATGTTTGAGGTCCTTATTCAATTTTTTCTCAGACTGGTTATCGTTATTTTATCACTTTTGTTGATGATTTTTCCCGAACGACTTGACTTTATTTAATGAAACAACACTCTGAATTGTTTACTCATTTTCAAAACTTCTATGCTGAAATTCAAACTCAGTTAAATACTCTTGTCAAAATCCTTCGAAGTGATAATGCGAAAGAATATTTTTCCGCCCCTTTCACTGATTACATGCAAAGCCATGGTATTCTTCACCAATCCTCTTGTGTCGATACCCCTACTCAAAATGGTGTTGCGGAAAGAAAAAATCGCCACCTGTTAGAAACTGCTCGAGCTCTTATGTTTCATTCTAGTGTTCCTATACCATTTTGGGCTGATGCCGTGTCTACTGCATGTTTTCTTATCAATTGCATGCCTTCAACTGTTCTTAGTGGTGACATTCCCTATTCTGTTTTGTTCCCCACCACTAAGCTCTTCCTTGTTCATCCTAAAATCTTTGGTTGCGTTTGTTTTGTTCGGGATGTTCGTCCGAGTGTCAGTAAGCTCGATCCTAAATCTTTAAAGTGTGTCTTCCTTGGTTATTCTCGCGTCCAGAAAGGTTATCGGTGTTACTTTCCTGATCTTTGTCGTTATCTCCTCTTCTTTCTTTAAGTCTCCAGTGTTCTCTGCGTCTCCCTCGGTCATTGACACGGCAGATGATTTCTTAGTTTATCATGTCCCACCAGTTCAGGCTGCTGTTCCGGTTCCTGCTATTATCACTGAGACTGCTCCAGCCAACTCTGCGCCTCTATCAGTAGATGCTTCACCGTCGGATTCTGTTTCTACGACTCCAGACCCTCTTACTAATGCCGCTGATACAGTTGTGCCTGATTCTATGATTGACCCATCCAATGACCTCCCTATTGCCCTCAGAAAAGGTATCCGCCCCCATTGTCCTCCTAAACGCTATGCTGACTGCATGTATCCTATATCAAACTTTGTGTCTTACCAACACTTGTCTCCTATTTCCTCTTCCCTTGTGGCCACCCTTGAGTCCATCACCACCCATACCACCCTTCACCAAGCCTTGGCCCATCCTGGTTGGCGTGCTGCGATGGAAGAAGAAATGATGGCCCTTGAAAAGGCTGGTACTTGGACTCTTGTTGATCTGCCTTCTGGGAAAAAGGCCACTGGGTGTAAATGGGTATTTGTAGTTAAGACTAAGGCTGATAGTTCCTTGGAACGGCTAAAAGCTCAGCTTGTTGCTAAAGGGTATGCTTAAACTTATGGCATTGATTACTCTGAGACTTTCTCCTCGGTCGCTAAGCTCACTTCTGTCCGTCTTCTTGTCTATCTAGCTGCCACCTATCATTAGGATTTACATCAGTTGGATGTTAAGAATGCCTTTTTGAATGGTGACCTTCTTGAGGAAGTTTATATGGAGTAACCTCCTGGTTTTGTTGCTCAGGGGGAGTATGGGAAAGTATGCTATCTCAGAAAGTCATTGTATGGTCTGAAACAAAGTCCACGTGCCTGGTTTAATAGATTTTGTAAAGTGGTTCAAAAGTTCGGATTGTGCCAAAGCAAGAGTGATCATTCTATGTTCTATTAGCAGACCAATGCAGGTATGATTCTTCTGGTTGTATATGTTGACGACATTGTGATTATAGGGAGTAACACTCCTAGAATTTCTGCGCTTAAAGTCTTTCTCAACCTTCACTTCCAGACGAAAGACTTAGGACCATTAAAGTACTTCCTAGGTATTGAAGTTATGAGAAACAAGAAAGGCATTCTGTTGACTCAGAGGAAATATGCTCTCGACCTTTTGAAGGAAACTGGGAAGCTTGGAGCTGCACCAAGTAGCCTTCCCATGATTCCAAACCCATTCCTGGACTTGAATGATAGTATGTTTGATGAACTTCCTGATGACTTGAAAAAGAAGATTGATCCAAAGAAACTGAAGCCATTTGCATATCCTGAGAGATATAGAAGATTGGTTGGAAAGCTGAATTATCTGATAGTGACTTGTCCTGATATAACCTTCTCGGTTAGTGTACTTAGTTAATTCATGGCATCTCCGACGGTGGCACAGTGGGAAGCCTTAGAACATATCCTGCACTATCTGAAAGGCTCCCCAGGTTAGGGCATTCTCTATTCGGATTTTGGACACACTAAAGTTTAGTGTTTTTGTGATGCGGATTATGCAGGATCCAAGGTCACGAAACAATCTACTACGGGTTACTATGTGTTTGTTGGTGACAACTTGATATCTTGGAGAAGTAAGAAACAGGCGGTTGCATCAAAATCAAGTGCAGAGGCAGAATATAGATCTATGTCACAATCCGTACAAGAAGTTGTATGGATACTTCAGCTCATGAAGGAAATTGGCATTGTCACGACATTACCTGCGAAGCTTTAGTGTGACAATAAAGCAGCGCTTCATATAGCATCGAATTCTGTGTTCCATGAGCGAACGAAGCACATTGAGATTGACTGTCACTTCATTCGAGACAAGATAAAAGAAAATATTGTGTTTACAGGACATGTGCGATCAGACGACCAGCTAGCAGACCTTCTAACAAAAGCATTGACTGGGATACGGGTTGAATATCTTTATAACAAGTTGGACATGATTAACATATATGCTCCAACTTGAGGGGGAGTGTTAATGAAATATTCTACATTATTAGATCATTATTATTAGATCAATTAGCATAATTAGTGGGATTGATTGACCGTTACGATCCCCTCATTTAGGAGCAATTAATATTTAGGCTCCTCACTTTTGTATATATATAGTACCTTCTTGTGAATAGAAGATACACAATTCATTTAGTATTCAAACACTTTCATAACAATTTTAAATTCAAATAGCTGCTGTCGTAAAGCAGGTAGACTGTTATAGTTCTGACCGGTAAGTGCTAAGATGAACTCATGACAAGTTAAAAGTCAAAACAAGATGGCCTCACCAGCAAGCCTAAAAAACTTAGATTGTTGGTGTTAGGCTCAGTACTCAATTTACCGTCAAGTTGATACCATTGAGAACAATTTAAATTAAACTTATGATGATTTTGAGTAAGGACCCTTCCTAAACATAAATTTTTACAGCCAAGAGTAAAATAAGTTCATAAAATTCAAATATTTTTTCTGCTTCCACCTTATTTTCAGATACAATCCTTTGGATTCCTAAAAGATAGTTGTTCGTATAACGGCAACCATAAAAGACAAAAGCAAAAATCTTAACTGAGGAGTAGGCCACAAGTTTAATCTCTCCCACATCTCAATGAACAAATGACTCAAATTCTATCAATTAAACCGAACAAAAACATTTTTAACAGAAACAAAACCTGTTTTACTGCATTTGGACTTCAGCATTGGCAAATCCACGGCTTCAAGCCTCACGACGATTAGATCACGCCAATGAAGCCAAGTGTCTGGAAGGTCCAAATTACATGCTCAGAGCATCTATGAGTTTAAGAGCTCATCTTACGAAATGTCTTCGTTTTGGGGAATGAGCTCCTAAGCTCATAAATGAACTGAGTAGGTAATGTGATCCAATGTCTAGACTTTGGACCCTATGTTTTTTAAAATCCTTGTAGCGTTTCTATAAAGTCTTTAATCACTAAAAAGTCTTCGAGACTATAGCGTGTTGAAGAATTTAGACACTGTAAAAGAAAAATAAAATACTATAGCGTCTAATCATTTTTCTTTAATAACTACAAGTCTTTTAAGATATATAGCGTCTAATCACTGTTGGACTAGACACCACAAGACTCTAACTTCCCTTTCAGTTTTAAGTCATATATAAAAATTTTAGTTCTTTTATTTAAATATAATTTGACATAAAATACTTAAAATTTCATAACTTTAATTAATGATGGCATTCACCTTAATTAAAAATTTCAAATTTTAATTTATATGCAATATGTTATTTTCAGCCTCGAGTGCTTTCGAAACCGACGCCATAAGTAATTTATGGTATGCGGTGCTTGTGCAACATACTTCATAAGTTATTTACAACGTTTGTTCTTATGCGACAGAGGACATAAGTTATTTACGGATCAGTTCAAACTTAAATAGAAGCAAAATATGACACATTAACTAGCATTAGGTTCTGCAGATACAATGATAACAAGGATTGAAGATCTTTTGTTGTGGGTATAAAGCAATTCCTTTGTTAAATACTCCCTCTCCTTGTTTATGAGGTTTCATTTTGTAAATAGACTTGGCCATTTTTGTAAGGTTTCATTTGACTTTGTCTGACTAATAAATACATTTTTACTCATTTTACTCTCAATTAAACATTAATTCAAATGTTGAATTAGACTTATTTTCTCTCTCATCTTCTTTTTTTTCATGCATTCTCTTTCATCATTTTTCTTATTATTATTCTCTCACTTACTCATTCATAGATAAAGGGGTACTTGGGTGGAAGTATATTTCCTACTATTCATTAGTTTTTGTGTAATCTAAATTATTTAAGAACTAATTTATGTCACAATAAACTTCAAATGGATGGACCAAAAATGAAAGCTTCCTTTTGGAATTTAGAGTAAACTCGTTCATTAGCACAAAACTTATGATAAATAGTAAAGTTTACTTTAAGGGGCTTTTTTATAAAAAAATATATTAGTATTAACTAGAGTGGCTTATATTTCAATTTCATTCATTAAAAAAAAAAAAAGCTTTCAATTATTTCGTGTAGCATGAAATTGACTTTTTTTTTTTTTTTTTTTACCAGGAGCGTGAAATGAAAAATTGATCACTTATATTTTTCACTTTGTGTGTGTTGATGATGAAAATGGAGATAAAGTTTAATCTATAAAAAATACTTAGCTTTCTGGAAACAAATCATTCAAATCAGCAAAAGTGAATCATTTACATTTCCACAAAGGTTACGTTGTACCATTTCCAATGATTTATTGATATATTCATTGTTATATTATATGATGACCTCTAATCCAGTAGAATATTTTTCCAAGATTTAAATTCAAAATTGATAATATCTAATCATATAAAATAAAATTAAATATTTCTGCAATGATCGAATTGATATATGTTGGGAAAAAAAAGAATTGATATGTGAAATCACCACAATTTTGGGATACTATATTTTGGTATGATAAGCTTAATTATGGGTCATTTTATGGAAAATAATACCTCTATATTAGATTATAGAATTTCATACACGCGCACTACACAAAATAAAGACCTTCTATATCTATATAATTGCTAACAAAAGTAAGAATGCATAATTTATATTTTATAATTAAGGATGTCGTTTAAAGCCAAGCTGCTAATCCATGTGGTGTTAGTTTTGTAAGCACTCATATAAATATTACTCCCCCAATAGTAAATATAAGAGCTAGCTAGTTGGGGAATTCACTTTTGTCCTAAATATTATAGATCAATTTACTTTATCTCTCATATTTATAATTTTTTCCTTAAAATATATCCTTATTGAGAGCACATAGTAAAGGGGTTTTCATTAACTAAGGGGTGATTTCACTACAAATAATCATTAAAGATGTTATTATAGGAAAATTAATGCACATTTTTTTATAAATAATTAACTTAACTAATTTACTTAATATCTACAAGTTAGTTATTTCCCTAAGCTTAATGCACAAGTTTATCTTTTGGGTTTCCGGATGGTGCTGCCAAGTTACAAGTACAACACAACATGTGTTATATTACATCTTAGTTCTATCCAACTATTTCTTTGTTCTTCATTCTCACCTATATCAGATTTTGATAATATATGGTATCATAGTTCTATATAACTATTTTTTTACTTTCCACTCTAACATTTGATACCATAAAGTATCAAACTTATGATACCTTTGGTATCAGACATGGGAACAATCCCTTGAATGTACTACCCAGTTAACTTTGTTTTGAAGTCTCGTTTAGAATGTTCAAGTTCAATTAAAATGGTTAATTTATATATGACATGTTAAGTTAAGGTAGTTAGTTTATTATTTCTTATCAAACCTCTGATACCTTAGCTATTTCAATTGCTCTGACGATCCTCAAAATTTGAGACTCCTCTCGCATGAGGTATAAAAAATTATTTACTCTCACACTCTCTGCCCTTCCCTCCATTATATTCTCTCAGTTTTCACCTTCACTCTCACACACACTCTCTCCATTGTACCTCTACTTCACAGGTCTATCCGAACGAGCATGAAATGCAGCTTGAGCTTCAATGACTTAACTCAAGCTACCATAAGGATGAAGAATTCCATCAAATTCTCATTCTTAGAGAGAAGCATTGATACTATATGGCATCATAGTTCTATCTAACAATTTTTTTGTTCTTCATTCCCGCCTATAAAATCATGTAGTATCAAACTCTGATATCAAATGGTATTAGACTTTGATACCATATAGTATCATAGGTGTATATAATTATTTCTTTACTTTCCACTCCAACATCTAATACCTTGTGCTATCCGACCTGTGAAAAATCATAAACCCATTTTGTCTTATCAACTTCAATTTCCATTATTGTCTCCTCCATAATCTTCTCCTAAACTTGACACCTCAAAAGGCTAAAAAAGTAGCCTCTCTCTGCTAGCTTAAGCAATCCAAATTAGAAAATTTTATTATATTTTATTTAAAAAATATAGTTCTTAACTTAAATGTTTGGTGTTGCAACAATATCTTATGGTGGAGGAGCTATAGAGTTGTGATAAACCAAAGGCAGTAGAAAGATATGAAAAGATGGGCAAAACGGTAGATGTCGTCCTATTGATATCAAAAGATACCAACAGGCATCCCAAACCAGATTGTCCCATTCACCTTTGCCAACACATAAGACCCCCTTCATCCTCTATGCAAGTGGTTGTACGAAATAGTGGTACAAAAAAGCAAAAAAGGTTACCAGCAGAGGCCATTGCTACTTCAATGACTTGGCTCAAACTACTATAAGAATGTATAATTCCATCATATTCTCATTCTTGGAGAAAAGCGTTGATACTATATGGCATCATGGTTCTATCCATTTCCTTGTTCTTCATTCCCACCTATAAAACCATGTAGTATCAAACTCTGATGCCATATGGTATCATAGGTCTATATAATTATTTTTTTTTGCTAGTCACTCCAACGTCTGATACCATATGGTATTAGACCTCTAAAAAATTATAAACCCATTTCATTTCATCTCATCAACTTGAATTTCTATTATTGCTTTCTCCTTCTCCATAATCTTCCCTAAAGCTTAATACCTCATATGGTATCAGACGTTAGAGTGACAAGCAAAAAAATAATTATATAAACCTATGATACCATATAGTATAGAAGTTTGATACCATATGGTATCAAAGTCTAAAAATTATTAGCTTTTCATTTTCTTCTTTCCTTATTAATGAAAGTTATAATCTCAACTTGGTCTTGTTAATGTCAACTCATGGAGCTCTTGCATATCAAGGAGTGGTATGTCACTTATCAAATACTTCTCTTCTCTTTAATTTTTCATGAGAAATTGTAGAAGAATCTCTCCTTATAAATATTATTACACGTATTGATTATGAATTGTGCTTGGATTATTTGCAACAATATAATGTGTATATATAACACACTTGAAAATAAATGTTAGGGATATTTTAAATGCAAAAGCTTATTTAATTTCTTCAAGTCTTGAAATTAAAGAAATAATTACTACACGCCCTTATATTGTAAATATCACTTAGAGTAATCCAAACAATAAGAAAGGATAGAGGTACCAATGCAAAGTTGAATTGTGTGTGTATTTTATAGTCATTCGATTGATCATATAAAAGATTTAAATATTTTGATCCTAATGAACTCATTTTTTTTAAAATTTTTTCAGGTGGAAAGTTGATAACTTCTTATTAATAATCTATTTATAGATATGTTATGCTGTTACAAGCCCGAGAATATTTCATAACTAAGAATGAATAAGATTCACAAGGTATTATATATTAATTGTTACCTATGACTTATGGAGTGCTATTAATCTATGGTTTCATACCTTAGTTGATGCTTTGCCTCCATGAGTATTGCAGGGTTTTTCATCAAATGAATGTCACTTAAATAACATTCAACACATCTCAAAAGTACAAAAAGTAAACATAAACTATTTTTTGGAGTAAAGTAATCATAAATACCATAAAAAGAATATGAAACATTTAACACCGTTTCAAAATATTTTATTACATGTTATTACCAAAGATGATCTTCAGATGATGTTTCAAAGTAATGAGACTTTTAGGTCTAGTCTACTTGATTAAAATGTCTTTTTACGTGATTAAATTTATGCAGTTCATATTTTTCGTTTATTAATTTGGGCTTGACATTCCAGGGCGATGGATACCACTTTTGGGAAGCAAACGGATGTTCACGAAGGAAGATAACGTTACTCTCAGTACCAATGACATCTTGTAAAATCATATAAAGGCAACGTTCATAAATGATTCTCTTCAGCCTGTACATACAGACACTTTGAAAGCATAAAAAATAAGACTTTTTGAGAAGCTACATTAACACATGTAAAGCCAAATTTTTGTCATGGCCTATCGATATCATTAATTATTATATGAAATTAGCAACTGACATTCATTTGATGAAAAACCATATGAAAAAATAATTATTATATAATTATTTTTTTGCTTGTCACTCTAACGTCTGATACCATATGAGGTATTAAGCTTTAGGGAAGATTATGGAGAAGGAGAAAGCAATAATAGAAATTCAAGTTGATGAGATGAAATGAAATGGGTTTATAATTTTTTAGAGGTCTGATACCATATGGTATCAGACGTTGGAGTGACTAGCAAAAAAATTAATTATATAGACCTATGATACCATATGGCATCAGAGTTTGATACTACATGGTTTTATAGGTGGGAATGAAGAACAAAGAAATGGATAGAACCATGATGCCATATAGTATCAACGCTTTTCTCCAAGAATGAGAATATGATGGAATTATACATTCTTATAGTAGTTTGAGCCAAGTCATTGAAGTAGCAATGGCCTCTGCTGGTAACCTTTTTTGCTTTTTTGTACCACTATTTCGTACAACCACTTGCATAGAGGATGAAGGGGGTCTTATGTGTTGGCAAAGGTGAATGGGACAATCTGGTTTGGGATGCCTGTTGGTATCTTTTGATATCAATAGGACGACATCTACCGTTTTGCCCATCTTTTCATATCTTTCTACTGCCTTTGGTTTATCACAACTCTATAGCTCCTCCACCATAAGATATTGTTGCAACACCAAACATTTAAGTTAAGAACTACATTTTTTAAATAAAATATAATAAAATTTTCTAATTTGGATTGCTTAAGCTAGCAGAGAGGCTACTTTTTTAGCCTTTTGAGGTGTCAAGTTTAGGAGAAGATTATGGAGGAGACAATAATGGAAATTGAAGTTGATAAGACAAAATGGGTTTATGATTTTTCACAGGTCGGATAGCACAAGGTATTAGATGTTGGAGTGGAAAGTAAAGAAATAATTATATACACCTATGATACTATATGGTATCAAAGTCTAATACCATTTGATATCAGAGTTTGATACTACATGATTTTATAGGCGGGAATGAAGAACAAAAAAATTGTTAGATAGAACTATGATGCCATATAGTATCAATGCTTCTCTCTAAGAATGAGAATTTGATGGAATTCTTCATCCTTATGGTAGCTTGAGTTAAGTCATTGAAGCTCAAGCTGCATTTCATGCTCGTTCGGATAGACCTGTGAAGTAGAGGTACAATGGAGAGAGTGTGTGTGAGAGTGAAGGTGAAAACTGAGAGAATATAATGGAGGGAAGGGCAGAGAGTGTGAGAGTAAATAATTTTTTATACCTCATGCGAGAGGAGTCTCGGATTTTGAGGATCGTCAGAGCAATTGAAATAGCTAAGGTATCAGAGGTTTGATAAGAAATAATAAACTAACTACCTTAACTTAACATGTCATATATAAATTAACCATTTTAATTGAACTTGAACATTCTAAACGAGACTTCAAAACAAAGTTAACTGGGTAGTACATTCAAGGGATTGTTCCCATGTCTGATACCAAAGGTATCATAAGTTTGATACTTTATGGTATCAAATGTTAGAGTGGAAAGTAAAAAAATAGTTATATAGAACTATGATACCATATATTATCAAAATCTGATATAGGTGAGAATGAAGAACAAAGAAATAGTTGGATAGAACTAAGATGTAATATAATATCAACGCTTCTCTCTAAGAATGAGAATATGATGGAATTCTCTATTCTTATGGTAGTTTGTGTCAAGTCATTTGAGCTCAAACTACATTTTATGCTGCTTCGGATGGACTTAGGAAGGAAAGGGAGAATGGAGGGAGGCGCTTTGGACTAAAAATAAAATGTGTCCAACTTGTATCACTTAAATATAAATCGATACAAACCCAAAAATTTTCACCACAATTTTGATTATACCTGGAAAGTCTGTATAACCAGCTGTCAGAAAAAGATAAAAAAATAAAACCACAACTTCAACAAGACTAATATAAGAACAAGAGAACTAGATAGATAGAACAACTGAAACAAACAAACAACTAAAAATAAATCACTACTTTAGTCCCATCAATGCAAAACGAATTTGGGGCATGCATTCAGGTATTTTTTTATGTTCACCGACGAGACGGACACCGAGACGATGGAAAAAAGAATTTGGGGTGTGCCTTTCATCAATTTTTTGTTTATGCCAAATCGTCCTTGAGTGCGTAACGGATTAGAGCCATATGGGTCCCGGGATCCCGTCAGATGGGACCCACAAGCAAATCCCAACCTTCCGAGGGCCAATTGGATAAGGGAGTGGATTTCTTTTTCTTAATTGTTCTTTTTAATTAGGATGTTGAGATGAGGTAGCCAGTATATTAAGATGGATGTGTAGTTATAAAAAAATTATAAGATTTATAGTGATTATATACCCGATCGGGTTGGAGTGATACCCCAATGATATATTATAATCTCAATAGAAGGAGCTTGTCTCAAAATTTCTATTGAAAAAGTGAAAAAAAAGGTAAAGTTTAGTTTTATATGCCATTACTTGTATGCTTAATTGATTTTAGAAAATATATCTGTTTAGATTAGTTTTTTATTTATACTTGCTCAGACAATTATTATCACTATTCACCTAGGTGTTGAGAGAACATCAATGAGAGTACTTTATAAAAAAATTAATAAATATGAAAAATATATCTTATATTTAGGATCAAGATCAATTCTCTAAATATGTCTTATATTAAATACCAGAGGAAGTAATTCATTTCAGTTATTAGTTTACAGTTAAGGGATATTTTAAATTAGAAGTGTTTGTGTGTTTATTAGTTGATTTGAACATAATGAATTAGAATTTTCTACATTAATACTAGTATAAAATCATATGAAATAAAATAATGTAAGATAATGAAAATTGAATTCTTTTCCTACATGTAATTGGAGACAGAATGATTTAAAGGAGCTATTGATTAGAATATATTATAATTCATGTTTAGAAGTTCATCTGATATTACGTGGGATCAGAATGTCAAACAAAGTAAAATATAGAAAAAATGCTTATTGTTTATAAAAAAAAAGAAATAACATACTAACTACCTTAACTTAACATACCATAAATTAACTATTTTAATCAATTAAAAAAGATAGTTTGATCTTGAACTTGGATATTCTAGATAGAGCCGGGAATTCGGGTCGAGCCCGTCGGACGGCCTGTTTAGTCCCGAGCCCTTCAAGGGCCGGGCTTATGATTTAGAGGCTAAAAATAGAAGCGAGCCTAAAAGGGCTGGCCCTGCAGCCCTGAGGGCGGCCCTTTTAGGCCCGTTTAATATTTTTTTAAAATAAATTAATAAATATAATATCATTATATCAAATTATTAATATGAGAGACACCTAAGTACCTAATAGAGTATTAATAACAGGTAAACATTTATTAATTGGTTTGATTTATTTTATTTTCTACAATGATTTATTAATTTAAACTTTAAAAAATAGGGTAATTTGGACATTAGATGATTATTTTAACTAAAAATTTATGAGTTTTAAAAATAATGTATCTCAATTTAAAGCAAAATAATAAATAAATTGTAAAACTTGAAAAAGAAATTTTTTTGAATTAAAATGAATTAAGCTTGTTTAGGTCCGAGCCCGTGAAGGGCCAGCCTTGTAGGGCCGAGGGTCTAAAAAATATTGTACTTTTTAGCAAATTGACCTAATCGGTCCGGCCCGTATTCCCAGCTCTAATTCTAGACAAGACTTCAAAATAAAGTTATCTAGGTAGTACATTCGAGGGATTGTTAACATGTCTGATACCATAAGGTATCAAAAGTTCGATAACTTATGGTATTAAACTTTAGAGTGGAAAGCAAAGAAATAGTTTTATAGAACTATGATACCATATATATATTATCAAAGTCTGAAATAAGTGGGAATGAAGAACAAAGAAATAGTTGGAAAGAATTATGATACCATATGGTATCAACGCTTCTCTTCAAGAATGATAATATGATAGAATTCTCCATCCTTATGGCAGTTTGAATCAAGTCATTGAAGTTCAAGCTGCATTTCATGTTGCCTTGAGTGGACCTGGGAAGGAGATGGAGAATAAAGGAAGAGAGTGTGAGAGTGAAGGTGAAAAGGAGAGAATATAATGGGGGGAGGGGGGGAGAGTAAATAATTTTTTATACTTAATACGAGAAGAGTCACGACTTTGATAATCGTTAGAGCAACTGAAATGGCAAAAGACGACAATTTTGAGTTTCTAGGTGATTTCTGATTTCAAATGATTGGGTGATAGACATGAAAAACAAAGTAGTCAGGTAGAACTATGATACCATATGGTATCAGAGTCTGAAACCATATGGTATCAGAGGTGGGAATGAAGAATAAAGATATATTTTGATAGAATTATGATACCACATAATATCAAAATCTTCCTCTTCTCTCTCCCTCTCTTTTATTTTGTGCATTGAAAAATACAAATAACCAAATTTTGATATTATGTTAGAATGAAAATATTGTCCAGTGTTACTAATAATGACATACCCATACTAGTGCCCTTGTCACCCCTACTTCCACCCCCATTCCCTTAATACTTTGAGGTTTGAAAATGTCACTAAATAAATTTATACAAAACTAAAATATTTCCCTCACAAAGAGAAATATTGGAAGAATTAAATTCCCATGAACCAAGGGAAGTAAGAGAAAAATCATTGAGGGAAGATAACCAACAATCAACTATTGATGAGTTAAAGTTGGAAATCTCACCTCCCTGTGAATCAAGATTATCAACAGAAGAAGAAGAAGAGAGTTTATCATCACATGAATCCAATACAATGCCGCAATTAAGATCACAATTATCAGTGTACAAGTTGAGCTCATATTCATTAACCATATCATCATGTGCTAAGTCAATTAAATTCACACCTAATAAAGAACAATCTTCAAAAGGGTGTTTAATGGTTTCATACATATTGAAACTTAGCTTATGGTTACCCACTTCCATGGTGATTGATCCATTTTTCATGTCTATCAAAGTGCTAACTATCATCATGAAGGGTCTCCCTAAGATAAGGGTGGATTCACTAGGCTCTTGAGACATGTCTAACACATAGAAATCAGCTGGGAAAACTAGATCCTTGCCTTTGACAAGTAAATCTTCAATGATACCCTGCGGCTGCCTAATGCTCTTATCAGCAAGTTGGAGAACCACATTAGTTCTCTTAAGTTCCTTGACACCAAAAGACTTAAAAATGGAATTAGGCATGACATTAATTACTGCACCTAAGTCTAAAAAGGCTAGAGCTACATTTACATTACCTATAGTACAAGGTGTAGTAAATGAGCCAGGGTCCTTGCATTTATCAGGGATTTGAGGTTTGAATAGGGTAGACACATTAGAGCTAACTTGGACTCTCTCATTAGGTTTGAATTTTTTCTTGTTTGTACAAAGCTCTTTCAGGAATTTGCAATAACTGCACATAGACTTGACCAACTGGAAGAAAGGAACATTGATATGCAGCTTACCAAACAAGTCATACATTTCTTTCTTAGTTGTTCATCATGCATTTTCTTGCTTTGTCCTTCTTCTTTTCAAGAATAGCCTTCTTGTTGGAGCTCTCAGGGTTTGGAAGCTTCATTGGGCTCAACGGTGGACTTTCAACTTCTATTTCCTCATCCACTTCATTATCAATCTCTTCAGGGAAGTGAATCTTCTTGCCACTCCTAAGTTCAATAGCATTTAGGGACTTGGGATTGATGACGGTGTTTGAAGGAATAAAACCACTGGTCTTAGCCTGCACATCACTCAAGGAATTGGAGAATTGGATTAAGTAGGATTAAACTGTGTTATTTCTCAAATCTAACTCTTCAAATTTCTTGTACATATAAGCCATTTGAGTACTGTCACTGGCCCTATCACTGTGTAGCTTTTGTAGAGATGCATTGATAGAAGAGAATTGAACTCATTTAAAGCTTTATCTTCCATCATCCGGTTATCAATGCTAGCAATTCGGGCGGCCAAGCTCTTCAATAATTGATTAGTCTCATCACCTTTAGGCTCTTGAATAGGCACCAATTGCCCAAGGTTTGACCCATATGGTTGGACTTGATAAGATGAACCTCCTTGATTCCTCCAACCAAAACATGGATTAGGCCTTCTATTTTCATTGTAAGTGGTGGTGTTAAAGTCCCATCTTTGTTGTTGGTTGGGCCGTCCTTGATACATAGCATTGACTTCCCTATGAGGATTAGAACATATGCTTGTAATGTGCATCACTGAACCACAATTATCACAACTGGGTGCAACAAGAGCTTGTGAAGTAGGAGAATGAGTTGCTTGTTGGGTACTTAGATGTTGAAGTTCAGCGGTGATGAGAGAAAGTTGTGAAGTAAGTGTATCTATTTTAGACTCAAGTGAGACCATCCTTTGGTTGGATCCGATATCACAGACACTTTTGATCTCTCTCACATTGTATTGTTGAGTGTTTTGAGCTCTCATTTTAATTTGAGCCCATGCTTCCTCTACAGTGCAATCTTCTAAGGAACCTCCAACTGAAGCATCCAGAATGCCCTTCTCATTAGGTAGAAGACTGTCATGAAAGTATCGAATCAATTGCTCATCGCTGATTTGATGGTGTGGACACTAAGCCAAAAGTTGCTGAAATCGGCTCCAATACTCATAGAAAGACTCCAAGGGGTCTTGTTTGATAGAGTAAATCTCCTTCTTGAGCTTAACAATCCTTACAGCGGGAAAGTACTTTTCCAAGAAGGCTTTCTTCATATTACCCATGAATGAAGAGCATTATTAATATGCCTTGGTAGCATCATATACCACTCTTTCGCCTTTCCTTCCAAAGTGAAGTAAAACACCTTTAGTTGCACATCTTCTAGGCGAGCACCAACATGCTTCATATTTGAGCAAGCCACATGTAATGCATTGAGGTGGTTGTAAGGGTCTTCCTTTTCAAGGCCATGGAAGCGAGGTAGTGAAGCAAGTAGAGGTCCCTTAAGCTCAAAATTGACATTAAGGTTAGGGCATGCGGCGCTGAAAGGATCAATAGTAACGTCTAATCTTGTCACATCCTTGATAGTACTCCTCCTTGGTTGTCCATCACTGTTATTTGCCATAGTGGTACCTTGAGAAGCACAGTCACTTAAGTCAATGACAAATTCAAGATTAGAGGAATGATCTAATGTCTTCTCAAATTGATCGGACATACACAATTATTAAGAAAGCATTGAGACAATGAAATACCAAAACTATCTAGCAAAACAAAAATTGCAAAAACAATTTTTTTAAAATAAAAAAACAAAACAAGAAGCTCACACAGGCAACTACAATCAATTTCTCAATTGACACTTAGTTAACCATGGAGTCAAAAACTATGACACTAGGTGGTATCTCTGATACCATATTGTTTCAGAGGTGAGAATGGAAAAGAAAGAAATAGTTTGATAAAACCATAATACCACATGGTATCAAAGATCTGATACCACATGGCATTAGATTTTAGAGTAGAAAATAAAAAAACATTAGATAGTACTATGATGTCATATGGTATTAGTATTCTTAGATACCTTATGTCAAATAAGAAAAATATGGAGAAAATGCTTATCTTATTCAATTCTAATCGTGTTATTTATTAACAAATGTTAGTGCCTTTGCTTGTGATGCTTCTTGCTTACAAGCAATATCCAAGTGGGTGCATATAGAGAAGTTCTTCACAGAGGACAAGTTCCAGAGGGATGTAGATGAATTCGTTGATGCGGTGAAAAGCCAAAAATATGCTTCTATTGAAGGATGTCTTGATGTGTCATGTGTACATGCCAGCCACAACAAAGAGATACATCTATATGGTGAAGGGGACTAATAAAGCGATTGACCCTTGTATTTGTGTCTTGAGCTTACTTTTGCAGAAGTGCAGGAGAAGGAGTAGATTGTAGCGAAGTTGACCTAAACCACATAAGTTACATATATGCATGCTATTATTTACATTTGATTGCACTCAACATAATGTCTTCCTCACAACAGGAGAAAAAAGGAAAACATCTATTCAAGACTTTGAGGAATAATTTTTTGTGAAGACACACATGCATGCATCTCTTGTTTTATATAATAAATTCATTTGTGATTGGAATTGTTTATGATGTATATATTCATTTTTTCTTTAATTATTTGCTGATGCACAATTTGTTTAATTCATAACACAATTTTTTATTCCATAAGAATTGGAGAACTCAAAGGAATAAGAGTGAAGTGTCTTTCGCTTAAAGTGTGTAGGGGAAGGAGACTTGTTGAGTCTCTTCAATTAGTCAGCAAAACATGCCCTTGAATTTGTTTGATAACTTTCTTTTAGTTTGATGTGGCTAGTGTGGTTTAATTTCACATGTTGTTAGCTGTTACTTTGTTTTTGTTGTTGTCTCTAGATCTCTCAGGCTACTTGTTTGATGCCTTATTAAGTCTGTTTATGGTTGCTTTTGGTTTAGTAATGAGAATATAGTCCTTTTTTGGCCGGGGAAACATTGTTTGTGTAGAGCTATATGCATGTTTAAGGTGGGTCATATATGCTTTCTTTACCTTTTTCATAACTTTATCATTCTCACTCATAGCTTTTGCGAAAGTACTCTACAAGCATCATCATCAATCACCTATTCAGCTAACCAGTAAAATGAGTTTATAACTTTATATTATATTATATATATATACACACACACACATATATATATATATATATATATTTTTATTCTCCTTATTAATAGATAATTTATAAGTATATTTATAAGTTAAAAGATATGAAATGCATGTCCTGGTTGAGTCTTTATGTGTTTTGACTCGAGAGCTGACTAAATTCTTGAAACTTAATTAGAAAATCAATGCTTGATTTTCATTATTAATAAACTCTCTCTCTGTCATCATTCAACTTCATAAACACTGGAATAAGTTAAGCTAGAAAGCATGCATAATAAAAATTAATTAGAAAATCATTTAGAAAATTCAATTTTATAAAAAAAATTTAATTTTCTTAATAATGTGATATTTTATTTCCTACATATATATTATTATCTATAGGTGTATATAATGTTATTTTTAATTTAATTATTACATCACTGGCTCGACCTAGGCTCGACCAATTCGATTGTTTAAATTGTGGCCTACTAGCTTAAGATTTGGTCTGACTTTTAAAATATCGCTTGTAGTACAAGGCAAAAAATTTCCTAGGTTATGACAGGGGTCTTCTGAAATTTAGTCTTATTAGATATCTCGTATACTCTCTTCCAGTCTTCCCGTTGTTACAATCTAGTGTGATGCAGTGCAGGGACCCAAGCGCAATGACATATGCTATAAAGCGATCATGTGGAAACAAGGCTGAGGCCTGAGGTTGACTCGTTGGATGAGAAGGAAAGTGGACCATACATTTGGCAATGTGAGTGCTTTCATTTCATTGCTAATGGTTTTTGTTGCAGACTTGCTAACACCATCATCTTTAGGCTAATTCACTGGTGTCGCTCACATATGAAATATTTTCAACTTTGGGATATAATTATTTTGTAAAAATGAAATAATGTTACTTATTTCTTTTGTTGTGACAATAGCCTCAGGTGTTAATTCAAGAATGGTGCCCCTTTTCATGCTGAAATTCAGTGTGGTATTTTAAATAAATTGCTTTCCCTCTTGTGAGAGATTGTATTGAAACTTCCTAATATTACAATTTCCTCTTATACTCTCTGCCCTCGACAACAACATTTTGAGACTTCACAAATTTTCTGCTCATTATCACTTCATTGTAAAAATGTGTGCTCGCGCGTGCAG
The DNA here is from genome assembly GCA_963210345.1 of Inga oerstediana. Taxonomy (NCBI): domain Eukaryota; kingdom Viridiplantae; phylum Streptophyta; class Magnoliopsida; order Fabales; family Fabaceae; genus Inga; species Inga oerstediana. Next base: position 64,188,738 of record OY723408.1, read on the forward strand.
ACACACTACTTACCTCTTATCCTAAATATAAGACTTAGTTGATTTGTTTTAGGAGATTAATGAAGCTAATTAAATGACTTTAAAGCATTTATATTTATGATTTTTTTCCTTAAAACTAATTTGTCTTACTTATAAACTAATATATAATTTAATCATATATAAGAAATGATATGATCAAGTAACTTATTATTTAATTTCATTAATCTTTCAAAAAAAGTTCAATTAGGTCTTATATTTAGGAGCAAGGTAATAGTTCTTAAATTCAAAGGTTATAATAGTATATGGATAAGTGTTTTTTTTTTTTTTTTGCTGCTTCAGATTTGTGTGGTCCTATTTGTTCGCAAACCTTGTTTTCAGTGCGTGGTGTTATCAGTAAAAGTTCTCCTACTGATTAAATACTCCTTCGTGTTGATCTTATTTTAGGCAATTGTGTTTTTACTGGGGATTACGACAGAAAAGCCTTATCACCGGATTTTCATTTTTAGTTATCATCAAGCCTAATCCTATTTATTTTGGCCGGTTACATAAGTTACATGACATTATTGGGCTTTATCAACAATTAATAATCTTTTTTTTTCCTAAAAAATATTGTTTACCTTTAGATTTTATCGTACGACTTCCTATAATGTTTTTCTTGATCACTCCATCTACTCAGCAACCCATGTATAATTATCAATTGGTGTTGAAAATCAAACTTGGAATGGCTAGAAAATAATTGTCTTGTGAAATACTTGAGAGAACCCGATTGATTGAACCTAAGCAATGGTGGCCGGGGTAGTGGCTAGGGTCAAGGGACTCAGGATCCCTTATGTTAGGCCATGGGTTTAAATTTTGCGAATTAAAAAAAAATCAATCTAGATCAATAATTTGGTCCAGAATAGCATAAACATGAATTAGTGAGTAGTATTGAATAGTATCTCTGATCTTAAATATAAGATCCAATTGATTTTTTTAAGAGAGATTAATAAAGCAAAATAAATTATTTTAAAGTACTTGTATATATGGGTTTTTCTCAAAGCCAGTTAGTTTGACTTATGAACTAGTAATATATAATTTAATAATCCATAACATATACTGTAATTTGGTAATATATTTTAATTCCTTAACCTCTTCAAAAAAAAAAAAAAACTCAGCTAAATCTTATATTTAGGATCGAAGGGAGTATTTACTAAAGGGCCATCAAAGTACACATCTTTTTCTTGATAACCAAATTGTTTTCCTATTAATGGGTATGCTTTTGAAAATAGTAAAGCATCATATTACACCCAAAGTGCATAACGGTACTGTAGTAGTATTTAACATAATATTTTTCCTCCCTAATGAAACTAGGTATAGGAAATTGCAAGACTTTTATAGATTTTAAAAATTCCAGTTTCCGATCTCACGTAAAACTAATTATTATTTGCAACTTGTAAATTAAATTTTACTTTTACAATAAAATTAGAATCTTTAAGATCTAGTGTTTATAGGTTAGTGACCCTAGTCTATATAAAAAATCTCATCCTAATGGTTTAGTGTGAAGGCATGTTAATCCCAACCCCGTAAAGAGAGGATAACTAACATTTAATTGATTACCTAGCGGGGTTCATTGTCTCATTTGATTCTTTAATAAAGTTCCATTATCCTTTTATTCTTTTGCTTAACACATACAACACATACAAAACTATCAAAAATTCACTCTGTATAGGTTAACCTGAACATAATTTGAGGATGTTGTTATCTTTAATATTAAAAGAAATACCCAAAAGAAGAAGATAATATCAGAGACTTTTACGCTAGTTGTTGTGGCTTGGGCCTTCCAGAAGCTCTGATATAACAGAAAACTGCCACCAAGAAGGTAGTTGCAAGGCCTCCTAGAATGACTATACCGGCGGCGATCGACCCATCAAACGACCGGTGATGTTGCTTCGACAAATCTAGCCTCACATCAGAACCCAAAACCTGTTCGCACGTTGGCACAATCGAAGTCTTCTTGTGCAAAGGAATATTACTGTGCTTGGTTTGTTTTCAGATAATAGGTGCTTCTGCCGGTGGGTTTGGTTCATAGCCCGACATGGCTACACTACTCACAGCATAATTTGCTGATAAGGGTAACCAAGAAAGGAGATGCAGCTTAGCCATAAATTTGTATGGCTTTACTTTCGGCTGAAGATGAAATGAAGGATTTGAGTGTGGATTGTTGTAAATAGATCTTCTAGTCAAGGAGGCGTAATGGTAATTTCCGATCAGTGGATCTAATAACTTAATTGCTTAAATATAATTAATGTATTTGTTTGAGAAATAAGAGAAGCTAAAAAGGAGATGCACGTGCAGGCATTAGAATATTGGGAGGAAAACTAATAAGAAAGAAACAAGATCTCAACTATGTTTTGTATATTAAACAGAGTTTTGTGATGCATTTGGATTCACTTATAAAATCATCAAAGGCTCGTGTTCATATGGAATATGGGAAAGCAACTTTTATGATATGAAGTGTGAGTTGGCTTGGAAACATCGAGTAAGTCTCACTGTAAATAAAATTATAATAGAAAAAAAAATGTATAATAATTGAAAAACTTGTAAATTTATTGTTTATGATGCTTTGGATTAAAATAAGATGGGTCCAACTTATACCACTTCAATATAGTTATTTGAATAGCTAGATTTTCATTTCACTTTGAGTGAACTTTCATTCACTTTTCAGTAAACTTTAATTCCTTTCTGATATTACATAAATGGATGGGAATCAAACTTGCGTTTTTTCTTTGATAAAGAGAAATTTTATCATCCAACTATATCCACATTTTTAAGAAACTTGATAGGTAACATATAGTCATATAGATTGTATTTTGGGAGAATCATTATAAGGTCTTAAGCAATGAATGTAATTACTAAAATGTCATATAATAAGTAATCAATATAAAATGATAAGTTCTAGTACATGAAATGCTGCTAACTTATTATTGGGACTTATTGATAATTGTGTTCCTTTTTTAAGACATCATATTATAATTATCCCTCATATTTTGTATAGCCATAGGTTTTTTTGGGGGGGGGGGGGGGGGATAACAAATAGACGCTACATCATTGTAAAGCTATAGAGTACCTCGGATTCCTAATATGAGATTTAATTATAGTTCAACTTTTTCGTTGAAGTAGATTTTATATTAATAACGGGAGAGATCATATATACGCGCTGATTTAAGATATGTTTAGCTTTTATATATATATATATATATATATATATGTAGTCAGGAAACATGAAAGCAGAACATGGAGAAGTAAAATGCAAATAAACAAGAAGTGATTTATAAACCTCGAAACCAGAAGGCCAACTCAGGGTACGATTTGATCGATGTTTGTGTCAGTATACATTAGTCTTAGTTATAAGATATATTCGAGGAGTTAATCTTAGTTCTAAATATAAAATAAAATTTTCATATTTCCTAATTTATTCTTATTGATGTTCTCTCAACAATAATTAAGGAGAAGGGGGGAAAGAGGGAATTAAGAAAGACGATTAGGGTATTTTTAAAAATACATATAAATTAACTAACTTAAATCAACTTCTTAAATCTAATCATGGTAGATAAATATGTCATATATTAAAAATTGAAGGAGTCGAATGAAATGTTATTGTTACATGTTTAGTTCAAGGAGATTATTCGGAGAAGATTCGTTGCTGTTGCGCCTACTAGACTAGGCTTCGTTTTGGACCAGGAGAAAGGTTGGAAGGAGAAAATATCAAGTTTCTGAAATCTAGACCCGTTATTGGATCGGTCGGGGTATTGGGTTAAGGGTTAGTGGGTCAGATCGAAATCAAATCGGGACTAAATCAGTGAGAAACTGAATATTTTAGGATTATTAATATGAAATTATAAAAAAAATATTAAAAAAATTAATTTAAAAATAATAAAAAATGATGAACCGGTTTGGTCACCGGACTGGACCGGTTTATGGTCCGGTTCACCGGTTACTGGGCCGGACCGGCCGGTCCGCTCCGGGTTCCAAAACACTGGAAAATATAGAGAGAAGTAAAAATAGAAGAGATGATATTATCACATCTCTTGTTTAGATGAGTAAGAGAAAATAAGGAGAAAAAATAGGCAAATGTCACAATATGACAATAATAACCTTATATCCTGATATTATATATCCCATGTCATTATTTATAATAATTAAAAATAAATAAAAATACAAATTATCAAAATATTTTCAAGTAGAAGTATATGAAAAAATATTTTTATATATATTTTAAAATCAAATAATTTTTTATGTTTAAAAACATATTTTTCACACGTGCATATGTTTAAAAATAAATTGAAAGATATATATTTTTTATATTTTTATGAGACAGTAAATCAGTAGGGTTGGTTGGAGTGAAGACGGCAGTGAAGTTCATTCAAAGAGGTAAAAGGAGTAGAGAGAAACCAAACTCTCATTTCCCCTCTGTTTTTTTTTCTCCCTTCCGCTCACTTTTCTTCCCCATACCTAAACAAGGGAAAACTTTAATCCTCCCATATTTTTTTTTCATATTTTTTTATTTGATTAATGGTAACGGTATGCCAAAACCACTTTTTGATTTGATACTAATCCCTTCAAGATTTAGAGTGCAAAATATTTTTATCCCTCTCTCAATAAATGAGTTTTTTGAGACTTAAATTTATGTTCTTCTCCGTACATAAACAGACTACTTAATATATCAACCAATATCATAGCATGTTGGTTCTTCCTATGTTTTCTTTCCTCTTTAACTTTTTCTACCATCCAAATAATCGGGTAAGAGCTTAGCTATACTTTTCCGACAGTATTCTCTAGAACATGGTGGGGCGCACACACACATAAATGTGCGCGCGCGCGCATATATTTCTACTATGCGTGGACTGGGAAGCTAGTGGTTCTTGAGAGCATGCATATGCATAAATATTTCCAATCTTTCTCTCTCTGGAGAATTGTAATGCTTATATTATATTTCTTGAATTTGTACCTAACACACTGAAAAATTTTATAATGGAATATCAATTTGCACTCGGTTTTGAGGATTGATTATCATATATCTTTTGGACTCAGACTTGGCTCAACTTTTCTCCCAGCAACATTATGACTCGTACATATCTAGCCAGCTAGCCATGGCCTCAGGACTCAATGTTGTTCCAGAAATTAACACTCGAGTATGCACTCAGTGGAGCTTTCTTTTAATATTGGTTTTCTAATAATAATAATAAAATGGATGTCACTGTCATTAGATGTTCTCCAGATTCTGCCTACTTCATAATGAAAATTACATCAAAGCTTATGCTTAATTAATTAAAGGCCGTCAATTAGATATAGGGTCTGTTTGGGACCCGTTTAGGTCCAAAAAAAAGCCCATCTGGAGGCTAAAAGCTTCAAAAGCTCATTTAATGTGTTTGAAAAAGTTTTTGGGATGGTTGGGCTTATGAAACAAATTGAGTTTTTATGAGAAGCTCATCCAAGTTACTTCTCTCAACTTTTATGAAGAAAAAAAAATCACTTCTGACACAGTCAATCCAAACACAAATCACATATACAAAGCTTTTTTTTTTTTATATGACTTTTCCAAAAACCCATCTGTAAAAAAAACTCCTTCTCCACCGCTAATCCAAACAGGCACATAGATTATTTATTAGTTTTTGGGATAAGACGTACTTTTGGGTTTTGTGGAATTATTTTTTTTACGTCAAATCAGAGAACCTTGATGACCAATTAATAGGGTATGTAGATGAGGAGAACTTTTGCTTAGTGGAGGGAAAATTGTGTCACATGTAGGTGTAGAGTGAATAGGTTCGTTCAATTTATAATCATCAGAAATGACTTATGGGTAAGAATTATTAGAAATAAATATAAATGTGGAAATGATTTGATGCCTTAAATTAATATGCAGAGGATAGGATCGAATACATGGGCAGGGATCAAGGCGGCATGGAGATTTGTGTAGGAGGGTTCCGAAGTTGAGCAGGGGAGACAGATTGTTCGATGGAAACACACAAGAAATGGAGAATTCACGGTGAAATCTGCATATAAAGCTATTGGAAATGAATAAGAGAACCAGGAAGTATTATGACAGAAAATCTGGAAGCTGAACACTATCCCAAGGTGTAAAACTTTTATGTGGCTAGTTGCTCATAACAAGCTTCTTACCAACGTAGAGAGATATAGAAGAGGCATGTGTGCTGATGATGTGTGCGGTTGGTGTAAGAAAGGTCCAGAAACGGTGCTGCATGTACTTCGGGACTGCACTGAAGCTAAACGTTTGTGGATGGAAAAGATAACTTTGCCAAGAGATCGTTTTTTCTTTGAGCTTAATGTCAAGGAGTGGTTGAATGCTTGGATTGGGGGGACTGGTTTGCAACTTTATGCTGGTTATTCTGGAGAAGGAGAAATGAACGTCTTTTTGAGCAGAAGAATCAGAATAATGAGAGCCTACAGAATCATGCCCATGCCATTATATCTAGCATTCAAAAAGCAAGTAAAAAACTAGTCGGAATCAACTTACAAGGCACATTAGTTACGGATAGGGGGCCACATGGAAGCCGCCTGAGGAAGGATGGACTAAAGTTAATGTAGACGGAGCATTTGCAGGGAAAACCGGCGCTGGGTGCGGAGGAGTTATTCGAGAGGCTAACGAGAATTTTATTATGGCTTTTATGCACAGATTGGAGTTGGGTGATCATGTTACCGCTGAATTATGGGGTATTCTTCTTGGATTGAAAACAGCTTGGGATCAAGGAAAACGTAGAGTGGTATTAGAATCTGATGCGAAAGAAGTTATTGATCTGATCAATTGTGAGAATTGCCAGAATCATCCGGACGCTAATACAATAGCTGAAGTTCGTTCCATGTTGCAACGGGACTGGAGAATAGAATTGAGGTTTGTTCCAAGAAACGCAAATAGGGTTGCCGACTTCCTTGCGAAAAAGGCAATTTCATGTGTAACAAGGTTTCACCCTATTTTGTATTCCACGCCTGAGTTAACTGCTGTTTTAGAGCTGGATCATTGTATTCCTACTGATGTAGGCTGAGTCTTTAGAGTTTTCTACTTTATATATAAAAAAAAAAAGAAAGAAAAACTCATTTGTTTCAGAGTTCCCACTTTGAAATGTTGTCTAAGTCAGCGGATATACATGTTTGAAAATTTGGGTTTTTCCCATTTTATATATTATCTCTGCACGTGCAGACTGTGATTTCTTTTAAAGTGTTTTTTTAATATTTTTTGACCCAGTAATTTCCTTTGAAAGGTTAGATTAGATCCCTTGATTTTGACAAAATTACTTTTTGACACACATTGTTCATATCATATGAATATAGTAAGCCTTTCAATTAATGAATGTTATATTTTATATAGATGGTGATTACATTGTGAAATTCAAAATTTAATAAAAAATTATAATTATTTTCATAGTTTAAATTACTATCAAATTCTTGGATGATCAGTTTTATGCTTTTTTCAAGATAATTAAAAAAACAGTAATTTTTAATAATAATTTTTATTTTTAAAAGAAAAATAATTATAATTTTTTTAGATCTATTAAATTGAATTGTTAAGTTATATATGGATTCTTAAAATGGCCAAAATTAAAGGTGAGATATATGTAATTAATATGAGATGGCATATAAAAAAATGAAAAAAAAGAGAATTAGACATATTAAATAATCGATATTAACATTTTGTAATTAAGTCAGAGGATAGTCGGGATGTCCTTTTTGTGTGTTAATTGGATATATGAGAGAAGTGATCCTGTCCTGATATATGACTCAGTACCTTTTTTTTTTTATTATTATTACAATACACTCAAAGCACTTATATCATATCCCACTCCAAAGCCTTCAACAGATACTCCGGGGGAGTCTCGAAAAAGGTAATTCCGTCCAGAATATTGACCGCCTCCTTAGCTAATATGTCAGCAACACCATTAGCTTCCCTGTGACACCATTCAACAGTAGCATCCCATTGTTTATTTAAACAGCTTTGAATCTCCCCACATAGATCAGCATGGGGATGATCATCACAAAACCCCGAGTATAAAGTCTCAACAAGCTCCAAGCAGTCAGTTTCAATAATCACCTTTCTCCAGGCGTTATCCCACGCCCTCTTTAAACCCCACAACACAGCCCATGCTTCGGCAAAGAAGCTATCCCCCGTTCCAAGTCTACACATAAAACCCCCCAACACCTGGCCATTGTAGTCTCGTGCCACACCTCCACAAGCAGCAACCTCTCCATACCTCATACTTGCACCATCCACATTAATCTTGACGAACCCCATAAAAGGTGCCTTCCAACCAGCGGACCGTTCCACACCTGTATCGTCCACTTTTAGCGAAAGACCTAACCATCGTGCCACTGCTCGTGTTTTAGCAATGAGCTGGTAGTGCCCAACCATCTTCCTCTCAAAAACCCCCTGAATTACGGTTGATCCAAAGATGCCGACATAATATAGAGAACCATACAGACCAACGAATCCCCAATACATTGATGTCATCCTGTCGTATATTCCAACTAATCCATTTGTCCACCTCTGATATGCAAAAGAATTTGTCACACAACTTAGGAGGTACAGTAAACTTCCAACAATCACTGGCCACCTTGCATTCCCTTAAAACATGCATGATATCCTCCCTGGTAGCTCCACAAACACTGCATCCTTCCGACACCTGTATGTGTCTAGCTACCCTATTTTCATTTGTCAACAATCTGCCTTTCATGCAAAGCCACAAAAAGGTCTTGACACGTTGGGGAATCTCAAGCTTCCAAATTCTACGCCATTGTGCACTGTGAGATGTTGTAATATCCGGCCCTAATAACCTATATGCAGACTTTACTGAAAACTCACCATTTGTGGTCATTCTCCAAATGGGGGTATCCTCACTAATTCTGCCACTAGATAGGGATAGTCTATCCAGTGTGTTGAGAACCGTATTTGGCAAGTATCTTAGTAATTTATGCCAACACCAACCACCCTCTTCTATCACATAGTCCGCTACTAGCTCTTCCTTCATACTGTTATCAATCTCACATAAAGCGAAATTTTTTAGAGGTTCAAAACCTGGTAGCCAACAGTCTTCCCAGAACTTAACTTTGTGCCCATCTCCCAACTTCCATCTTATCCCACGTAGAACTTGATCCCATGCCTCTTTAATGCCTTTCTACACCTGGGAACCTCGTTTTTTGTGTACAATTCGAGGTAAAATATCGTTCCCACTTTGTACTTCTCACGAAGAAACTTAACCCATAATGCATCTCTCTTCTTCACCAATCCCCAGCCCAACTTCATCATGAAAGCCTTGTTTTGCTTTCGTGCATTTCTCAATCCTAAACCCCCTTCGTCTTTACTATGACATACCTCCTCCCATGCAACCAAGTGAACTTTCTTAGTTGAGGGTGAACTACCCCAGAGGAAACTACGACACCTTTTATCAATCTCATCACATGTCGAAACAGGAAGTAAAGTTGATTGCATAGTATAAGCTGGTATTGCTGAGACAACAGAAGAAATCAGAGTCTTTCTTGCCGCCAAGGATAGACTATTCACCTTCCAATTGGATAGGCGCCTTTCCATTTTCTCCAGAACACCCCTATACATGTGCTTAGATATCTTCTTATGTAAGAGAGGGACCCCCAAATACTTCCCCAAGTCAGCTATTGGGGTGAATCCTAAAAACTCACTTATTTCACGACGCCGGACATGGTGAACATTATTCGAGAAGAAAACACGGGACTTAGCTTCACTTACCTTTTCACCAGATGCTAGACAAAAATCATCAAGACAAGCTTTGATAAGACCTGCCTGCTCAGGGCTAGCTTCTGCAAATAGGATTAGATCGTCGGCGAAGAACAAGTGAGAAATACCTGTCCCTGTTCTAGATAGGCGGAAAGGACGCCAATTACCCTCCGAAACCTCCTGCTGGATAAGATGAGCTAACTTTTCCATAACCAATACAAAGAGGTACGGGGATAGTGGGTCACCTTGTCGGATTCCACGTCCCAATATATATTTGGGATATGACTCAGTACCAATATATATATTTGGGATATGCATGCATTACAAAGTGATATATATATATATATATATATATTGACAAACTCCTTTTTCACAAAGGCCTAAAGCTCTTCCTGAAACGTTAGCTCTCCCTCACTGAACTATGAATAAAATGAAAGCAAAAGGATAAAAAAAGGAAAAGGAAAAAGAAAAGAAAAGAAAAGCTCATTTGTCCGTTTATGTAAAGCTATATATACATGTTCAGGTGGGTCATTATATAGTTGCTTTACCATTTACATAACTTTAGCTTTCTCACTGATAGCTTTTGCAAAATTGTTTACAAACATCATCATCATCAATCAGCATTTACCCTAATAATTATATTGTCAATGTGATAATTAGCTTTATCAGATAATTTATAAGTATATTAATTTGTAAGTTAAAATATGAAATACCCCGACTGAGGTTTTTTTTTAACCTGAGACTTCACTAAGTTCTTGAAATTCAACTTAAATCTTTTAAAATTTAATTTTTTAAAAACCAATTTTTGATTTAATAAACTCTCTTTCTTTCATCACTCACGCAACTTCATAAATAATGGAATAACATAATTAAGCTAGCAAGCATGCATAAGAAAATTGATTATAAAATCATTGAATAAAATTCAGTTTTATAAAAATATACTTGTTTTGCTAGGTTTAAATTAATATTCAGAATATAGTTGGCCAAAAAATTAATATTCAGAATATCAATAATAAATTTGAAAAAAATAATAATATTTAGAAATCATTACTTTTTAATATTTTTTTGACCTGTATTACTTTTTAAGATCTATACTTTAACTTTTGCACTTTTTTAAAGTTGGAATCTTTATATGTTATCTGTATTATTTCTTCGAACAACGAAAAAATTTAATAATTGGACTGGTAAAGTTGGCTAGAGTGATAAACTCTCAAGGCTAGGGAGAAAGAAAATATCTTAAAGCATTTACCCATCTTTAGGAGGCACGTCTTACGATGATCGAGAATTTAAAAGTTATGCACGTATGTGTGTCTGTTGTTTAATATATCAGATTCATTTGAAATTGCAATTATTTAAGATTATATTTATTCATTTTTTTCCTTTAATTTTTTGTTGATACACACTTTGTTTAGTTAATGATACAAATACAATTTTTGATTCGACAAGAATTTCAATCACTGTTCTTCTTTTTTTATCGGCAAATCACTGTTCATTCATGACCATTATATTAATTCATTAAACCGGAGAGGAAGAAGAAGCGGATATAAATGCAATTTCTTCAAGTTTAAAGTCAATTTCCCTCATATTCATATTAAACCAAAATAACTTATTGCCTATTATTATGATATTTTAATTGGAAATTTAGTGTTGATATAATCATGGCCACATGAAGTCGATCGTAGAGCCGTGTTGAATTTGTTTATCAAAACCTATATAAATGTAGGTTTTTGTCATGCTTCAAAGCATAATATTTACAAATTGTACCATTTAAATAAGCTTTTAGTCTCTACATATAATTAAAATAAAATCTTACTACTACTAAAATGAGTTCACCAACATTCAAAGCTAATAATATAATCATCCAAAATAAAACATTATTATTATTATTAAAGAGAATAGTAAAGATGCAACCATGAATAGTTAAGAGGATGTTCCAAAGAAAAATTCCCAAAAGAATAGTAAGGGTAGGACTGTAATTAACTAATTATAGCTTGAAATTAGAATATAAAAATGAAAAAAAAATAAATATTGTGTTATTTATATAATATAAATATAATTATATATTTATTTAATGTATAAATAGGTTAGACCTCAAAACTTACATGCTAGACCTTAACAAAATAGGCATGGTCTATTTATACATTTAGGCTTTTAAATAGGCTTTTGCCTAGCCTTTTTAACAAACAGGCCAGACTAGACCAGATCCTAAACAGGCCAGGCTATAGGGCACCTGATAGAGACCTGGCTTATTCCCACCACCCTATGTTCAAGTAAACTCCTACTCACATTTGAGCAGATTCATCAATGGTAAAGAAAGTGGCACGTGCTAATAAGGACCAAAAATATAATGGAATTACTTTTTTTGGGTGGCCAAATAAAAGGAATTTCTTTTAAAAAAGCTCCATTTTTAATGTGTGGGCGTAATAATAATTGGGATGAGATTGAATTTGGAAAGTCAACCCGATATTAACATTTATTAATTTGGTCACGTTTTTAATTCTGCAAAAACCACCATATGCGATGTGATGGACAAACTTACTTTCAACTTTCAATCATCCTCCAAAATTAAATGGACAAAGTGGTTAATAGTATTTCCATTAAATAATATTAGTATTATTTAATAGAATTACTAATACTAGCACGAGATAAAAAAATTAAATGAGGATCTAATCGTACCTACTGTTAAATGGACAAAGTGGTTAATATTAGTCGAATTGTTGTATTTTAATTGATTAGACCACAAATGACGTGACAAATCAGGTTCATATAAGAATTCCTCATGCAGTGATTACATTGCAAATAATGCGATTGTCTTGGTATTATTTTGTCCCATTAATCGAATCACTAGTTAACACAAACTACAAAGCAATATCATATTATTAAGACAAGTCAACATGTAAAACCATCTAGATTCTCCTATTTATTATAGTGCTAGGCATAACTTTACCTGGTTTTACGGTATACAACATTTACGTGAATTTTGTGTTGTTCATTTCATGCCATTGTCTCTTGAATTTCGAATATATGGCCCAATTTTTCATTTTTTCCACTGGTTGGATATGCCAGACATATAACCTCATATTTCATCTATGAATAAGTGATCTGGATTCTTTTTTATATACTTAGTATCTTACTATATGTTTGGCAAAAGGGAAATGGATGGGAGGGGAGGTAAAATTTTAAAATAAGTTCGATTCTAAAAAAATGTGAAAGTGGAGATAAAAGCCTTTTGATTAAATTTTTTTAAAGTTATATTCTTTTTCTATTTTTTTGGGCATGTTAATTACTTCATCATTATATTACACATTAATGTGTTAAGGTGCAAATCTATGGAGCTTCTAAAATTTTCTTAGGTGCAACTGTACATGTAAGATGCACAACACATCGTTCTCGATATTATTTACTTCGAGACCACATCACCCCTTATGGGGTTCAAAAGGGGGGAGGGGGGGTTTTCAGACCCTTATAAGATGTCTTTCGTTTCTCTCCCTAATCGATGTGAGACATAACACTTCACACTCGAAAGCTTTCAAATGAAGCAAAAACGTCATGTGCATTGCATATACCCAACAACCGCTACTATAATGTAATGTAGTGGTGTCTAAAGATCACGAAATAATGGATGTTAATTACACTTAACGGACATAACATTTTTACTCCATTTAGAAATATTCATGTGACTGTTGCACCCAATAAAATTTTATAGTGTCAGATGTGCATGGAACTGGGAATACTTTAAGTATAGATTTGCACCTTAACCCTATATTAATTGTTGTTTAGATTGTGGCAAACTAACGTTGTCATCAGTTTATATGGCCTAATGGGTAGATGTATTATTAATTAATAAAATCCTGCAGTCACGTGAGAAAATAGCTAGCACTTGCTGCAATGGACAAGAGAGTGAAGGGATACACTACTACAGACAGCGCTTTTAAAGTTCATTTTTTAACCCTTTTAACGTCTGAAAATAAGGAGCCTCCTATGCCGGGAACTTAGTAAAGTAAAGATACGGCGTCCGTTAAAAAAGGGATGCCGTAAGTGACTTTAGGCGTCCATTTTTTAAAAAAAGAGACCCCTAAAGGTTATTTTTTTAAAAAAAAATCATTTATATTTTTCACTGCCCAGCACTATCTTTAGGCGTCCTTTTTTGAATTTGAGACGCCTAAAGTAAAACTATATATATCGCCTAAAGTGTGATTTTAGGTGTCTAAAAAATAGGGACGGCTAAAGCGGGGCTTCTGGTTTTTTTTTTTGGACACCTAAAAACACACTTTAGGTGTCCCAATTCAAGTTTGAGAGCCTAAAGGATGCTTTTAGGTGTTCTAAATTCAAATTAAAGTGCCTAAAACTACTTAGTTCCCACCCAAAACTACAAAAATGTGTTTTTTATTTCATTTTTTTAAAAACGGATGCCTTTTGGGTAGTAGAATCTATATCTTGTAGCAGTGACATAAATGTTTTCCATCATTTAACTCTTTCAAAATGCTCTTAATCTTCTTATTTCAATTTGAGCCCAGAAACAAGAACCACCAAAGATTATTGTCTCCTAAAAAAATTCAGGTTTGGCTGACCCCTACTATTAAAAATTGCTAAATATTTATATTTTATTGATGAAACTTGCTAATGCTTTGGCCACAATATGTCTTTTTGCTCCTATTCTACTCAAATCTCATCCAAAATTAGTTGACCTCACCCTTTATTTATTATTTTGTTAGCTTGTTGCTGGTTCATTACTCGATTACCAATCAATTATTGCCTTCAAGAAATGTTCATTTTCGTCCACATATTTTTTTATTAATTACTCTTGGTGAATTATTATCATCATATAAACCTTACCAAGTCAATCCTCAATTTTGTTTTTTTAATAATTAGTAGTATATATTAATATTTTGAACATTATACAATCAGCGCTCATCATCAATGCACCATAATAGTCACCATAATTTGTGCAATATATGCATGAACTTCTTCTTCTTCTTTTTTTTAAAAAAAGATTATGCATATATGTATATTTGAAATAATCACATTTCTTTTGCCGTCGAAATAATCATATTTTAAATCATCAGAAAGTAAGTGTTAGAATATGTGCAAAGCTATCAACTGTGATGAAAGAGTGAGTGTGTGTGTGTGTGTGTGTGTGTGTTTTTTTTTTATGGGGGGGGGGGGTGGTTATAGTTACATATCAATATATTGATATGTAATATAAAACAGATAATGATGAATTATATTACCTCATACTGTTCTTAACATAAAAACTTGTTAACTTTTTTAGAGATATTAAGAAAGTTAAATAAATCACTTAATCATAGCATATGTTGTGTGTTATTAGATGATATATAAGTTTAAAAGTCAAGCAAATAGTATGAAGATTAACAATAAATATAAATACTTTAATATAACTTATTTAGCTTTTCTTAATCTCTCTAAAAAAGGTTAACTGGCTCTTAAATTAAATACATGAGGGAATATTATTTATAAACTTCAAGAAGAGTAATCGATTCATTTAAACAATAAAAACTGATTTTATAAATTTCCAAAAGATTTATTTATATTTATGTTTTAATAGCCATGTTCCGATGAGAAGAAGAATCATTCAAAAGAGTAACCTTAGAACGCCCCAATTCGTTTAGACAAACACATTTATTTCCCTGTTGCGTAAAACTATATTAACCGTCAATACTCAGAATTACCGAAAATGAGAAAGAATGCATATATATATTATTTTCATTTACTCTTTAACTTGTCTTCATCATCATTACCTAGGGGTGTAAATAGATTAGGCTATATTAGGCTAGGCTTTACCTAAATAGGCCTGGACCTGTAATAAAAATTTAAAGCCTAGGCCTTCAAAATGCCTGACAATGCCAGAAGTCTGTTTAAAAGCCTACTTAAAATATAGGCCTTTAAAACCTATGCATCTAAATTCATATATAACCCGCCTTCACGCTTAGTTAAAATATTACTTTATGTCTTAAAAGTTTAGCATCTATTTTCATTGTAATATAAAGGCTTAATAAGGAAAGAGACAACAATTGTTCAAGCAAATAGAAATAAGAAAAACTAATGTCTGCTGACTAATGAGATATATTTTTAAAAATTGACCAAGCATAACAAGTAAGATGTAAAACTAAATTTTATCTCTTTTACTGTTCCTACATAAATTGGGACAAACTCCTCTTACTAAAATTTTAATATTTCATTTGGCATTAAAATAAACTCATATAAATTATTATGCTTTAGTGGACGACGGTGCAAATCAAGGGAGAGGGAGTGAGTTAGCATTGTCATCTCGAACTATAAGAGAGAAGAGAGGTGGGGGTTAATGATTGATGTAAAAATAAAGGTAGAGGGCAATAACGATGAAATGTGAAATTTAGAATTAAAGTTAAGTTGATAAATTAAAAAAAATTAAATAGACCAGTCCTGTAGGTTTGTAAGCTAGGCCTTATGAAAATAAGTCTGACCTGTTTATCTAAATAGACTTGACAATAGGCCTAGGTCTGAGCCTAAGCTTAGCCTATTTACTAAATATGATAGGCTAGACTTTATATAGATTAGGCCGTATGCCCCTGTTAGGGAATTGACCTATTTCCATCCCTATCATTAGCTAAGCATTACCTTTTATTTTTGTACTATTGTTCTCCAAATAAACATTTTTAATACTCATTTCATTGAATGTGAAATCAAATACTTGTGATCTGAATCACAAGATAAATATCAATTCAATTCCAAAATTGTTCTTTCATGCATATGGACAAGCTAGGGCGGAAGGCCTTTGAATATTGGAATGGGCATTATCATATGCCCTAATTATTTTTAGTTAGTTTATTAATTTTCTTGCTAATGGTTGGCAATCACTTTTGAATCACCTATTTGGTGGGAACTAGGTGTCCAATTAAAAAATAATATAATTCACTATCTTTCTGTCAATATCCTGCGGCTCGGGGAGGTGGATTGAATCTCAATTACTTAACTAGGAAATCTTTTTAATTAATTGAAAACTTATGACATGTACGTACGTGATGATTTTCTACTTCAAATTATTTATACAAATATTTTTTTTATAATTGTGCGGCAAATGCATCTATTATATATATTCCATCGAAGAATAATCCAACTATAATTAAGGAAAGCCTAAGAAAATAAAAAAGGTTTGGAAAAAAATCAGAGCCTACATACCCTCCTTGTTTTCCTCATGTTTTTCAGGAATTGGAGATTGGTTTTGAAATTATTTATCTCACACATGGTTGAGGAATACTATGCTTACTGGAAAAATAAGAACACAGAAGAAAATAAGAGAGTGGATTATGATGGTTCAAGAATATATAATAATAATCAAGTCCTAAAGCTTTGACATGTTTACACTATTGAAGACTTGTCATAGAACAAAGCAATTTTGGAAGCTTATGAGATAGGAATGAAGGTGTGTTTTTGGGCTGATATTAAGAATAAGATGAATATTAAGTTATGAGTTAGGCAATGGAGAAACGTAATCTAGCAAGTAACACTTGTTCTTCAATTGACACTTTGTTTTGGCATCATTGAGGATCAATGCGTCACTCTCTACAATCGGGAATGGCGTATGTGCTCATCAAGAGACATGACTCATAAGCATAAAAATTTCTAGATCATTTAAATCTAAAGGATGGTCTATATTCAACTTTTTTACTTTCATTTTTCAAAAAAATAAAAAATAAAAAAATGCATATAATCTAAAATAAAAATAATCTTTAATTATTTATGTTTATTTTTTAAATAAATTTTTGGGAGAATTACATTTAGGTCCCAAGGAAGAGGAGAAATGAAGAAATGGCCCCTATAGATTGTAAAATGAAAAAATGGTTCCATAGAGTTGTCAATATAGGCTCCTGGAGTTGTTAATGGGTTGTCAATACAGGCTCATGGAATTGTTAATGGGACCATTTTTTCATATTTTTTTTCCTCCATGGGACCTAAATGTAATTCTCCCTAAATTTTTTACTTAAAAATCATCAATTAAAAATTTTAAATCTAAATTATTGAAATTGTATATAAAAGGTATATAGACGTTGACTATCATGCTGTTCATCATTACGATAAGCACCCACAGAGCCGGCTCCCTCTACAATCACTCGTTTCCTTCAATGTTGGGATCGAAGCCATTGCACTGAATGTCGTACATCATCTCATTTCTTAGGCAACAATAAATATAATCTCTTTATCTCCACACATTTATACGTTTGGCAAGATATTGTACTTACTTCGTGACCGTTACTGTTGAATGTGACGATACATATTGATCTATAATACCTTTTTTATAGATTATGCAACCACTGCTGAATTGCTGGCCCTATGCCAAGGTCTCCAGTTATGCCAACAGTATGGTTTTCCGAGAGTTATTGCCTACACGGATTCCCTTGAGGCATATCAGCTGATTATGCAGGATAGCGGCCTTCACCACCCGCTGAGACTAGAGATTAATGCAGTTAGGGATTTGCTTTACTCCGACTGGGACATTGAACTTCGATATACACTGCGTCACACAATCAGGTGTGCTGATTACTTGGCACGGGACGCTCAGAACTTGGTTCAGCGGATGGTTATTTTGCCAGTACCTCATCCGGCATGTATCCCTCTCATGCAGGAAGATTTGCTCCAGTCTTTTTGACTTGTTTTGATATTTAGTATGTTTTATTGTACCTATTCTCCAAGCTAGCTGGGCCACTTTATGTATCATAATAACTTTTTTATGATTAATTGGGATTAAGAGTAAATATGTTGAATTAGAACTAAAAGGGTAAAATTGTCATAAAAATTGTAATTACTCTTAATCATTTATTTTTAAAAATATTTGATGTTGGATTAATTGTTTTTAATTATAGGTGCTTGAAAAATTTGATTAAATCTAAAAGTGGCAGTTTGGGGCTCAAATCATAGAAATGACAGTTTATTCCACGAATGTTCAAAATGACAGTTTGGCCTACGAAAAACTATAGCATTTGGAACATTGGATTAGGTCAGTTTCAGTGATTTGGAAGATCTTCTTCTTCAATTTTGAAAGGGAGAAGACCGCGAACCAGATCAGGAACCAAAGCCGCGAACACTAGAGGAGCTTCACTATGCTCTGATCATCACCTTCGTTCTCCTTCCTTTCATCTTTGTGTCTCCACTTCCATTGATCATTGACGCATTCACCCACCCTCTCCATCTTCACCGTCATCCTCTTCATCGTTTGCATACCGACCTCCAGATCCCATCTTTCCCATCTTCCACCACCAAACCACCATTCCTCGTAACTTACACAGTCCTTTCTCCATTCCTTAAATTCTTCCATCAATCTCATTCTTCCATGGTTGGTGTATCAAATCCGAAGGTGGCTTCTCCATTGATGGCTGACCGTGGCTAGAGTTTCTAATCCTCGAGGCAGTGAGTAGTGGCTGGAGCTTAGAGCTTCATAGGGAAGTTTGGCCCTACCTTTCTTCTATCCTTCATTGTATTTTTGATTCCTGATGGGTCCTAGGATGATTTTTTATGATGATTGGATGTTCAATTCTTGTTAGTGTTTTGAAGGTTGGTTGTGGCTTACGAACCTTTGATTTGTATTTTGACATTGGGCTATTAGTATCTTTAATTTTGATTACATTAATCTGGGTGCAGTTAATTTTGTGGTAATTCAAGGTGGCTTGGTTATTAGATTATAAGTTTGAATGAATTTCTTGGTTCTTTAATGGGCTAGAGTTTTGAATTGGGTTTCAGAACTAAGTTTTACCTAATACGGGAAATTTAATTTATCTAACTCAAGTTAGTCCAAAAGGTCTTTTGAGCATATTTTAATTAAACTAGCTAACTCCATATTATTTGAAGCAAGGCCATAACTCATTGCCAAAGAGGATATCCATTTCATTATTATCTCATCATTCCCTCACTCATTTTCACCATCCATTTCCATTAAAAGAAAATATATATATTAAAAATAGTAGTTTAAATTGCATTTAACCATTTTTTGCAAAGTAATTGTAGAAAGAAAACCTCAAACTTTCTCCCTTGTCAATTTCATGCTTTTATAACTTAGTTAGATTAGGAATTCAAATAAAGACTTATCAAAGTGAAACGATCCAAGTTGTGCTATATTACATTGCTTGAATTTAATTATTGATTGTAGACCCCAAGGCGTTAAGACAAAGGTCTTCATCAAATTTGAATAATTATATAAACTCGTAAAGGTAGTTTACTTATGGAAAAAGTGTTATAATTTGTTTATACTACCTCTGGTTCTTAATATAAGAGCTAGTTAGGAATTAGATTTGGTCTAAATATAAAACCTCATTTCACTTTATCTCACAAATTTATAATTTTTTTCCAAAATATCCATGATATGCATGCGTTAAGGGGTTTCTATCTAAGAGTATGTTGTCATGATGAAAGATGGTATTTTTGAAAACCAACTTATATTTGTTAAAAATAAAAAACATAACTAACTTCATTAGTCTACAAACCAAATTAATTAACTAGCTCTTGTAGTATTATTTAATTCTTCCGTAAACAACTCATCATAAGTGAAGAATTTATATTGATTCATATCACAAAATGAAAAATTTTAGAAATTTTTTTCCATATACTCTAAGGTTGGAAAAGTTCGTTTATACAATTATTGGCTATCCACTAGCTACCATTAATTAATTCAGATTCAAGAATTTTTATGCGCAAAAAATGTAACTCTCTAAGTGCGATTTTTTCTTATCTCTACAAAATCTAAATCTTCAACTTTGTTTTAAAGGTGTGAAGTACTTTTCACTCGCCACAATCTATTGTTTCGAAAGTTAATGGTGAATAATTATAAGAAAGAAACTGAATCAAGTCAATGTGTCGTGCCATTATAGTACTGTTATAGTACTGTTAAAAAAACAATAGTAATTGTCACTATAACCTCGTCCCTCACTGGAATAGTTTTTGTTCATCTAGCTTACAGAAGCCAATATATAATGATGAATAATAATGAAGAAATTAAATTAAAGAAGTTGAATCCAATGAATTATGCCATTCTAAGGGTATCAGAAGATAAAAGTAATTGGCAGTATAACTTTATCCCTCACTGGAATAGTTTTTGTCTATTAACTGATCCGATTGAAATTGGTATATATCTATATACAAAAAAATAAAGTGTATAAATAAATAGTTGTGTGAGTGAGTGCTAGCTTTAGGTTTTGGTTGGATGAAATATCAACAAAATGTGGACCCATGAAGGATATAGGTCATGGATGCTATTCCATTATGACAACGACGTTTACTAATGACCCCTTACTCAAGTCCTTCCCAATTTCAAAGGAAATTTCCCTTTAACTTTACCTTTATTCACTAGGAATGACGAGGCAGTTCATCCCCAGATATAATATATATATATATATATATATATATAAACCGGAGGCAGTGTATTTAAAAGAACGAATGATATAAAGTTCAAAAAATCTAAGCTGAATAAAGTTTGAGATACTCAGCTATATTATTTGTAATAAAAGATAATACTACATCTGGTTTTAAATACAAGATCCAGTTTGATTTTTTTGGAGAGATTAAAAAAGTTAATTAAATTACTTTAAAGTACTTCTATTCATCGTTTTTCTCCAAATTAATTTAACTAATTTATAAATTGATATATAATCTAATGATATATAACATACGATATGATTAAGTAATTTATTTAGCTTTCTTATACTATGTTTGGATGGAGAGAAAAATGAGGGGGAAATAGGGAGAGGGAATACTAGGTTTGAAAGCTACCATAAATGGTAAAAAAAATTATTATTTTTGGGAGTTTTCTCTCCTAATTTTCTCTCCCTCTTAATTTTCACTCCATCCAAACATAAGTTAATCTCTCCCCAAAAAAGTCAATTTGATGTTGCATTTAGGACTGAAAGGAGTATTATTTTTTTGATATGGAGACGTATGATATGTGAGTCAAAAAGGCAAATCCTTTCCTATATATGGAGGGCTTGTGTGTGCAAAAACAAGCCACACCAAGCTAGCTAATTTGGAGTGCTTGAGCCAGCAAAGAGAGGTTAGGCTACTTTTTCAGCTTTTTGAGGTATCAAGCTTTGGAGAAGATTATGGAGAAGAAGGAGAAAGCAAGAATGGGAATTGAAGTTGATGAGATGAAGTGGGTTTATGATTCTTCAGTGGATCATAAAGGAAGGCTTCCTCTTCGAGCTTCCACTGGTTCTTGGAAAGCTTCACTCTTCATTATTGGTAAGAATATTCCCACTTCTTCAAACTTCACTTTTCTTTTACTTCTTCACGCTAGATAGCTAGATAGCTACTTTCTTTTATTTGGTTGTCTCTAGTAAAATTTCTGATTCTCATCATGCACCATGATCTCTTTAATATCGACTATTTTGTTTTTAGAAATCTTTCGACATACTTTCCATTCAATATATTTGTGTTTTCCTTTTCCAGTCAAGCAATATAATATATGGCAAACCAGCTTGTTTCTGTAAAATCGTTTATCTGAGTCTTAAAAAGAAAATTTCATTTTGTTCTATATATAGTTATATATCTAAAGAGCTGGTTTTCGATAGAACACAATGATGTTGTGTGATCTATATAGCCAACCCCACCTTGTGGAACAAGACTTTGTTGCTGCCGCTATATATAGTTGTTTGTTTTTTCTTTTTCGATCTGTTTCTTTCAATGAACAAAAGATTAGCGTTCCAACAGCAAGCTAAACTCTACTTTATGAATACATGTGCTCTGCTTTCTCTAGTCTGCATTACATATTATATTTTATATTAAGGAATGGAATTAGTATTACTTACTAAATGGCCATGGTATTGTTTGTGAGTCAAATCATAAATGATACTGAAGCGTTAGGAAGACTGTAGCTAAATGGAAGAATGCTAGCTAGGTACTATTAGATATTTTGTTATTGACATGACCTTTGCTAAAGCCAAAATGAGAATATAATTTAAAAAAATACAAGTCCATTTCCTTGTTTTTGGCACGCAGAGTTTTATATAAACTTTCAGGAATTTCAAAGGTTTTTTTCTTTTGGGAAAAAGAGGCATCTGAAGAGCACTTTATTCTCTTTATCTCCTTCTCCACCAAGTATAAAGAAGTGAACATATTAAGTTTTCTATTGTTCTCCTTTCAAGCATAAGCCTAGGAACATGATAATTAATTTAGAATTAGATAATATATATGAAACTTTCATGTACGAATAATCTTCTAAACCTTTAAAACTTAATAATAAAACCCTTCTAAGCTTTTAAATCTACATAGATAATATCAAATTATTAATTTTATGCCGCTTAAATTTTATTTTTGTATGCATGTAAACCCTTTAGACTGAGGTATATGCAGATAAACTCTTTAAATTTCAAGCAGTTTGTAGATAAATTAATAATGAACAAAACTAAAAGCATGAAAATTATCTATATAAATGTAAAAGTTTATAGAGGTTTGTTGTAAAGTTTCAAAAGTTAGAAAAATTGTTTACATATGATCTAAAGTTCATACGGACTCAACCATCATATTTGACCTATTTGAATAGAATATTTTAATATTCATTGGATTTTGACGCGATTTAAAAAACAAAAAAAAAAACAAATCTTTCTGAATCTATAGATAGAGTTATAAATGGCGAAATTCAGATGCAAGATTAAAGAGAATGATTCTAAAAGTATTGAGTTGCATATGCATCTTTTATATTCAATAATATATATATATATATATATATATATATAACATATTGAGAGAGTTCACTAAGTTTGTAAATTTTTTTTTTTGAGTGTGTGTATGCTTTGTGGTGGGATAGGTAGGAGTAGTAACAGCTGAATATCCATGATTATATATAGACATTTTTAATTATCTGATTATTCCATTAATAGGCTACTCTTAACTTTTATTATATATATGCATATATAAAGTGCTTCACCTTTTCTGTCCTGAAAAGAATAATAATAAAACATTAATGCACCCATTTGGTTCCTCCCACTATCCATGTGATAAGTAGAAAACAAGACTACTTTTTTTTTTTTGTCACAAGACCAAAAATAGATCGATAACCTTTGTTTTATATGTTTATGAAATTGTATGCACGATAATAATTTACCAAGTCAAAGTCGATCCCATGTGAAGGCCATAATTTTGGATGTGCACGTTACTTGGTTGTAGTTGAAGATGTTAAGCTATATATATATATATATCATCAAATAAATAAGCTTTATATATATATATATATATATATATATTTGTTCGTGCTGTTGTGGGGATCAATATGTTAAGTTATTAGCCTGAATCAATTGCAACGACACATGGCTCTGAATTTCCTAGATAGTGTCTTGTTCATGAAGAGCTCCATGACCACATGTAAAGTGGTGGCACCCACTTCCACTATTGAAAACCTTGCTATATTAAATATGTTACAAGAGATACTAGCCACACAAATCTTGATTATATCATATACAGAGAAGATTTAGAATGTTGATCTATGGTTTCTCCTTTTTTAAGATGCGCACCTTGTTATAAAATTAAATATGTGTACTAGGTTTAAGGATTGGATACGTGCGGTCTACATTAGTTAATACATATAGCTTTATTCCCCCTTTTATCAGTGGATATATCATATATCCACCACACCCTATCTATCTATTGCCACAGATTCTGAAGACTGACAATTCACTGTTTCTTGGCAACACGCACACAGAGATAGGATTCAGATGCAAATTCATGGTTTCACGACATACAATATTTATATATACTTAATAGGATTCAGATTCAACCATGCATGTTACTTGAGAATAAAGGGGACCAGCGAAGCTATGACCCCTTGGGTTTTATTTTTTTTTTATACTATATAAATGTTATATATTTTCACTCCCTATCAAATTTATACGAACTTTATGTTATATATATCCTTAATCTTGACTTTTTTTTATGTGTCTAAATCCTGGCTATATATGTCTCTAATTAGGTTAATTTTTAGATGGAGAAAATAATGAGTGGTAATATTGATAGTGTGGACGATAATAATTGAATGACTGAATTAAGAAAGAAATTTGAGAAAATTAAAATTAAAATTAAGAGTGCACTATACTCAAAATTAAAGATGCTCAGTGGGAATTACTCATCAGATTCTTGCCAATTGTAATAAGTAGTGGCGTTCACTTTCACTTGTGAGTTCTGACATTTGTAGTTGAATTGTGTGGCCCAGGGGGAATCCTGTTGAATGGACTAAAACACTAATAAATGACCTTCTCCAAGCATGGATGATCCCCGATTAAGACATTTCAAAAGGATGATTCTTAATAGTACTTTTTTTAACAACAAAAAGAAATTAAAGCATAGCAGTATAGATGTTTAATTTTTAGAAAAAAAAATCTATTTTTTCCCCTAATTCTGATTCTTTTTATCTAGATAATTCAACGGAAAATTTCTTTTTTTCAGTAATTTTATGTGCTGACTCATATGTCAAAAATAATATTATTATACAGAAAATAAAACTTTCATTTTTATTATAAAAATTGACTGTAAGCCTTAAAGAGTAACCATAAGATGACCTGAAGGTTACGGACTCAAATAGAAAAACAGCCTCTACGCATTTGAGGTAATGCTGCATACATATATTCCTTCCTCAAACTCCACCTAATGTACTTATGCACTGTGCAGCCTTATCTCATAAGAGTTTGATATATTTGTTGATGAAAATAATGAATATTGGATGATGCAGCAATGGAGTTCAGCGAGAGGTTGAGCTACTTTGGGATAGCAACAAGCTTGGTGATTTATCTGAGCAAGGTGATGCATGAAGACCTCAAAACTGCAGCCAGGAACGTCAACTATTGGTCTGGCGTCACCACTCTCATTCCCCTCCTTGGCGGCTTCGTTGCCGATGCCTACTTGGGTCGCTATTCCACCGTCTTTGCTTCTTCCATCTTCTATCTCCTCGTATATATACTTACACCTCCCAGCTCTCTCTCATATTTAGGTTAATTAAAACAGCATCCAACATGCTGAAATATTTTTCTAGTAGTATTCATTATCCAAAATTAATTTTTTAGTATAGAATGTTATTAGTAGCACCCAATATTCTTTAAGTAATTTTAGTATAATTTTCCCTTTAAAATATTTTTCTAAATAGCAATGAGTACCATAAATTTAAGATACTGATCGCTATTAGAAAAATACTTTAGGGTACTTTGAGATTGTGAGTGCTATTGGAAATACTTTTTAATGGTGCTGAATACACAAAAAATTAGTTTAAGATACTGAATGCTAATGAAAAAATAATTTTAGATGTTAGATGCTAGTTAACGCTTTACTTTTACATCAACCTTTCTAATCACAAAAGTCATAAATATGTGTGTAGGGTTTGGCCCTGCTTTCCTTTTCATGGTTTTTGCCAGCCCTCAAGCCATGTGACACTGATACTGCTATCACTGCATGTACCAAACCCAGAAGGGCACACGAGGTGGCCTTCTTCTTCGCAATCTATTTGATCTCCATAGGAACCGGAGGCCACAAACCTTCGTTGGAGAGCTTCGGAGCCGATCAGTTCGACGACGACCATGCCACGGAGAGAAGGCAGAAGATGTCATTCTTCAACTGGTGGAGCTGTGGTCTTTGTAGTGGCCTCATTCTGGGAGTGACCTTCATTGTTTATGTACAAGATCATGTGAATTGGGGTGTTGCTGATCTTATCCTCACAGGGGTCATGGCCTTTTCCTTGTTCATTTTTATTGCAGGAAGGCCCTTTTATCGCTATAGGACTCCCACTGGTAGTCCCTTAACTCCATTGTTGCAGGTTCTTGTTGCTGCCATTTCCAAAAGAAATCTTCCATATCCTTCACACCCTGGTCTGTTTTATGAAGTCCCCAAATCTGGTAGAACCGGTGAAAGGGTCTTGTGTCACACCCACAAGCTCAAGTAAGTTCAACAAACTACACATATGTTTTCAATTCAGCAAAAACAATAAAACATGATAATCATTTATATTATCATCTAAATAAGCTTATGGTAAATCAACTTTTTTTTTAATTGAAAAAGTATTCAAATATAAATCACATTATACTAATCGACTTATACCCCAGCTTAAATTTGCAAAACATATACCATTGAGATGAAATAACTTTTGACTACGTGAATTCAAACAAGCCCTACGCTTGTTTTGTATCCAAGAAAAATAAACAAACATGATGCTCATATACTCAAAAGCTAAACAACCTTTTAAATTGTGTGCCCTGACATCCATTACTCATAATTGGGCCCAACATTAAAGAGCTGGAGGTTAAACCCATAAGTGAAGCCCAAAACGGTTCAGTTAATTTCATATTTCATGAAGCCCATTAGGCCCAACATGGAGCCCAAAATGTTTCAATTTTTTGGTGCCGCAGGTTTCTAGACAAGGCAGCAATTGTTGATCCAAGGAAAGGAGAATCAGATGAGAAGCAGAGTCCATGGAAGTTGGCAACAGTTACCAAAGTCGAAGAAATGAAGCTAATCATCAACATGATTCCCATTTGGATTTTCACTGTACCCTTCGGAATCTGCGTGGCCCAAACATCCACATTCTTCATCAAACAAGGAGTTTCCATGAACAGAAAAATCAACAACTTCGAGATACCCCCAGCTTCCATCTTCACCCTCGCAGCCTTAGGCATGATAGTCTCCGTCACCTTCTACGACAAGATCCTCGTACCCTTCCTTCGAAGACTCACCGGCAACGAACGAGGAATCAACATCCTCCAAAGAATCGGCTTCGGCATGATATTCTCCATTGTGACAATGATAGTAGCAGCCCTAGTTGAACAAAAGAGGCTTCGAACCTTAGAAAATGACCCACTTAAAGGTCCACTTTCCATGAGCGTGTTCTGGTTAGCCCCTCAATTTCTTATAATTGGTTTTGGCGATGGCTTTACACTTGTGGGGTTACAAGAATATTTCTATGACCAAGTGCCTGACTCAATGAGAAGCCTAGGGATAGCACTTTATTTAAGTGTGATTGGAGCTGCGAATTTCTTAAGCAGTTTGTTGATAACTATTGTGGATCATGCCACAGAGAAGAGTGGAAGCAAGAGCTGGTTTGGGAAGGATTTGAATAGTAGTAGGTTGGATAAGTTTTATTGGCTCCTTGCAGGGATGACCGCTGTGAATTTGTTCATGTTTGTGTTCTTCGCAAGGAGATATTCGTACAAGAATGTTC
The DNA here is from genome assembly GCA_963210345.1 of Inga oerstediana. Taxonomy (NCBI): domain Eukaryota; kingdom Viridiplantae; phylum Streptophyta; class Magnoliopsida; order Fabales; family Fabaceae; genus Inga; species Inga oerstediana. The sequence goes on from OY723408.1 coordinate 64,216,628, forward strand.
AGAAGGTGGGTGTGATCGCTGATTGCTGTGAAGGCAAGGGTGATGATAGTACTGTTGGTTGTGGGGAAGGGACTGCTATGGTTTAATTCAAAGTACCTACTTAGTGGTATGTATAATTGCTTTAATTTGCTTTGTTGGACTATATATTATTATATATATATGGGCCATGGTCACTTGTATTAATTATCTAGTGCCGGATGGCCAAAAAAAATCTTAATATAGTGGCATGTATTTTTATGCATTAACTGCTTATTTGCAGGAGGTTATATAATTCAGTTTGGATTTTCTGTTTGTCTTACAAATATAAGAAAAGTTTCCATCTAAAGTTGTTCGAGTCCTAGTAAGGAGCGATATTATCTTGTGTTGCCCATGCAAGGTAGGGTTTTTGGTGAGGAACTTGGCTTCTCACTTTTTCTTTTCTTATTCCTTTCTATTTTTTACCTTAAAATTACGTAGTTTTGGGGGTTAATAAAGTAAGGAAAACACTTCTTTTTTTAAAAAAAAAAAACCCGTTACCTGAAATATTCCAAATTACTTTTTAGTAAGTTCAGTGCCTTAAAATATTTTTTAATAGCACACAGTATCAAGTACTTAATATTCTGAAGTATTTTCCAATAGATATTGGGTATCCCTAAAAAAATATTTTAAGGCGCTGAGTGTATTAAAAATTAATTTAAGATATTGAATGTTATTGAAAAATATTTCAGACTACTACATGGTCTCTTTTTAAAATAAATACTCCACTTACTTTGTTTGCCCCAAAACTATGTAGTTTTGAGGTAAAACATGGAAACAGAGAGAAAAAAAGAAAAGGAGAGAAATCTAGAGAGAGTTGCAGGAAAGAAAAATTATTTTGCCCCCAATTCAACATAAACGCAAATGACTTGCCGTACACGCTTCACCGGGCCCAATCGAGTCATACTATTCCAATCGGGCTTTATAAATATAATCAATTAAAGCAGTGGTCAATACAAAAAATTAGCACTTTATCAAAAAATAAAAAAAATTAGCAATTTACGAGAAAGAGATGAAACAATGAATTATCGAATTGGATGAAGGATGCCCTTTATATTTTATTTTATTTTATTTTCGTGCATCCTTCACTCACGCACCAATCATATGGATCGAACTTGCAATCTTTTGGTTAAGTCAAATTTAAGAAAGTGTTTGGAACGGCTCCCACAAATAAATGATGCTTTTTTTATAAAGGGACAATCATATTTTAGGCCTTTGGGTTTTGGCTTAGATGTAATTTAATGATACATTGAGTTAATATTAAATAAATTTTGAATAAATTTGTAAATATACGAAGATTAGTATATAATAATATTATATAATACTCCCATCTATCCTAAATAATTACAAAGTGGATCTCATATATAGGATTTGATGAGTAAATAGTTTAATAAATTTTTAGGCATATATGTAGGGCTCCAATAACAACAATAATAATGTCGATAGTCTTATAAGTAAGGAGTGAGATAGATGATCCATGTAAGTGAATATTTTGGGTTTTTATAAAAATGACAATGATAATTTAAATTTTGAGTTCTCGTAAAAAGATCCAGAGGGATTATTTCTCTATTTTTTTTAAACATGAGAAGAGTTGAAACAGTGTTTCATTTTCTGATAAATTTAATGAGTCAACCACACCTCGTCTTGATTCTAGTGAGGTATTAGAAATGACTTATATTATAGATCCAAATGAGTATTTAAAACTAAACGAGAGAGTATATGAAAGCTTTTTTTAACATATGTAATTAATATAGATAGTTTGAAAACAATTTTTATATAAATTTATGGGATAGAATAGAGTGGGGTCTTATAAGTAAAAGTAAAACAAATGGTTCAACCAGAATTGTTATTATTGGTATGAATTATGAAATGAATGACTTTGTTGATGAGAATAGAGAGAGTAGTAAAACATTATGATACAGATGACTATATTTATATATAAAAAAATTAATAAGTAGGGAAGGGAACTGTGACATCACAGTTATATCTATCGAGTATGTTTGGTTTAGCGTTTATATGGCCTAATCGCCGTACCCAATTCGCACGTTTGACTTCCTGGTTTCAAAGTCTTCTTACTTCAATTTGAGCCCAGAAACAAGAACCACCAAAGATTGTCCTCTAAAAAAAAATCAGATTTAGCTGACCCCTTCAATTAAAACTATTGCTAAATATTTATTTTTTTTATTGATGAAACTTGCAAGTGCTTTGGCCACAATGACTTTTTTGTTCTTATTCCACTCAAATCTCATACAAAATTAGTTGACCTCACCCTTTATTTATTACTGTGTTAGCTTGTTGCTGGTTCAATACTTGATTACAAATCAATTATTGCCATCAAAAAAATGTTAATTTTCGTCCACACATTTTTTTTATTAATTACTCTTGGTGCTACTAAAGAATATAAACCTTACCAGGTCAATCTTGAATTGTTTCTAATAATTAGTAGCATATATAATATATTGAACATTATACAATCAGTGCTCATCATCAATGCACCATAGTAGTCACCACAATTTGTGCCATATATGAATGAATTTCTTCTTCTTTTTTGAAAAACATTAAACATATATGTATATTTGAAATACTCACATTTTTTCCGCCGTCGAAATAATCACAGTTTAAATCATCATCAGAAAGTAAGTGTTAGAATATGTGCAAAGCTATCAACTACGATGAGAGAGAGAGAGAGAGAGACTGTGTGTGTGGGGGGGTTTAGTTACATATCAATATATTGATATATAATATAAAATAGATAATGATGAATTATATTATTTATAAACTGCAAAAAGAGTAATCAATTCATTTAAACAGTAAAAACTGATTTTCTAAAAATTCTAAAAGATTTACTTATATTTATGATTTAATAGGCATGTTCCAGTAAGAAGAAGAATTGTTCAAAAGAGTAACCTTAGAACGTCCCAATTCGTTTAGACTAACATATTTATTTCCATGTTGCGTAAAACTATATTAACCGTCAATACTCAAAATTACCGAAAATGAGAAAGAAAACATATATATTATTTTCATTTACTCTTTAACTTGTTTTCATCATCATTAGCTAAGCATGACCTTTTACTTTTGTACTGTTATTCTCCAAATAAACATTTTTAATACTCTATTTCATTTCATGTCAAATCAAATACTTGTGATCTGAATCACAAGATAAAGATCATTTCAAATCCCAAATTATTGTTTCATGCATAAGGACAAGTTTAGGGAGGAAGGCTTTTGAATATTGGAATAGGCATTATCATATGCCCTAATTATTTCTTGTTAGTTTATTAATTTCGTCTTGGGGGTGGTTGGCAATCGCTTTTGCATCACCTATTTGGTGGTAATTAGGTGTCCAATAAATAAATAATATACTTCACTATCTATGTGTCTCTATCCAGGGGCTCAGAAGGTGGACTGAATCTCAATTACTTAAATGGGAATTTTTTTTAATTTATTGAAAACTTATAACATGTATCTCGATCAAAAAAAAAAAATACTTATAACATGTACGTGATGATTTTCTACATCAAATTATTTATGAAAATACTTTTTTCCATAATTGAGGGGCAAATGCAACTAGGGAATTGATGTTACCTAGCCCTAAATGTTTGACTTATTTCACATGTACAGTTCATCAATTTATTCTCAAATGAACTCTATTGATATTCCTTCAATAATAATTAAGTAAAAGATTGAGGGAGAGAATTAAAAAAAAATGATTAGGGTGTTTTTGGAAGAAAAACAGATCATATATATTAATAAATTAAACTAACATTCTTAATTATATTTACTCAAAGTACTACATCCAGTCCTAAATACAAGATTCAATTGATCTTTTTGAGATATTAAGGAAACTAATTAAATTAATTTAAAGCATTTATATTTTATTTGTTTTTTCAAACTAATTTGTTTAACTAATAAACCGATATATAATCTAATGAAATATAACATATGATATGATTAAATAACTTATTCAACTTCCTTAATCTTTTTTTTTTAAAAAAAGTAACTGAATCTTATATTTAAAACCTGAGAATAGTTAATTAAGTCTTTTATTATGAATCATATGGGTATTAAGTTATGAGTTAGGCGATGGAAAAACGTCATCTAGCCACGCTTGTACTTCACATTTCACTTTGGCATCATTGGAGGATCAATGCGTCACTCTCTCCACAATCGGAAAAGGGTTTTGTGCCCGTCAAGATACATGGGCATAGAAATTTCTAGGCCATTTAGATCTAACGTCGACGGTCTATATTCAATTTTTTACTTACTTTTTTTTTAATTTTAAAATATATAGTTTCTAAAATAAAAATAATCTTTTAATTAATTATTTTTTAAATAATGTTTTTACTTAAAATTTATCAATTGAAAATTTTAAATTTTTATCATTGGAATTGTATATAAACGGTGAACATCATCCTATTCATCATTGCGACGAGCACCCATGAATCTGGTTCTCTCTACAATCATCTCAATTCTTAGGCACTTTTCAACTATAAATATAATCTCTTTATCTTCACGCATTTATACATATGATATGATATTGTACTAACTTTGTGACCGTTCCTGTTGAGTGTGACGATATATATTGATCCATAATGGATTTGAATAATTATATAAACTCGTAAAGGTAGTTTGGGGGAAAAAACGTCTCAGTTCTTTTATACTATCTCTAGTCATTAATATAAGAGTAGGTTGAGAATTAGATTTGGTCTTAAATTATATTATAAAACCCCAAGCTATTTTGTCTCCCAAATTTATATTTTTTTCTCCAAAATATTTCTATTGTTTGCAATTTGCACATGTTAAAAAGTTTCTATCCAAAGGTAGTCATAATAAAATATGGTATTTTAGAGACAAAAAAATCTGTATTTGTATTATTTCATTCCGTAAACAACTCATCATAAGTGAAGATTTGTATTGTTTCATATCACAAAATGGATATTTTTAGTAATTTCTTCCATACGCACTAAGGTTTTTTTTTTTTTTTTTGGCCAAAACCATACACACTAAGGTTGTAGAAGTTCGTTTGTACAATTATCTGCTATCCACTACCATTAATTAATTCAGATTCAAGAATTTTTATTCCCCCCCAAAAAAGTTAACTCTCTTTTTTTTTTATGGTTTATGCAATGGACCATTTTTGGCCTTTGGTGCATCCACCTTCCAGGTATCCGGCGTTAACCTGAAGGCCAACGCCGGATTTACCGACATGGGCCCCCGACAACCGACTAGTCCTGGAGCCCCCAATCTGATAGGCCCGACAGAAATTCACCTCTTTGAGGTGCCCCAGGGGAGAGAGCTCCCAATAGAAATTCTTTACACATTCCGTTTCCTGGGATCGAACCCAGGAACGGATTGATATGGCGTAGATACCTACCCATCTGCGCCAACTTCCATTGGTAAAAAAGTTAACTCTCTAAGTGTGATTTTTCCTCATCTACAAAGTCTAAATCCTCAACTTTATTTTAAAGGTGTGAAGTAATTTTCACTAGCCACAATCTATTGTTTCGAATAACTATAACAGAGAAGCTGAATCTTGTCAATATACTGTGCCATTATAGGAGTGGTTAAAAACAATAGTAGTTGTCACTACAACTTCATCCCTTGATGACTTTTTTTTGTTCATCTAACTTACAGAAGCCAATATATAACGATGAATAATAATGAAGAAATTAAATTAAAAAAGTTGAATCCAATGAATTATGCCATTTTATGAGTAGCAGTAGGGTAAAGTAAATGGCAGTATAACTTTGTCCCTCACTGGAATAGGTTTTATCCATTAACTGATCTGATTGAAATTGGCATATATCTATATGCCAAAAAAAAAGTGTATAAATAAATAGTCGTGTGAGTGAGGGTGGCTTTAGGTTTTGGTTCGATGAAACATCAACAAAATGTGGACCCATGAAGGAGATAGGTCATGGATGCTATACCAATTATGACAATGACGTTTACTAATAATGACCCCTGACTCAACTCCTTCCGAATTTCAAAGGGAATTACCCTTTCCTTTAATTTTACTCTTATTCACTAGGAAAGTTGATCCCCAAATTATACTCACAAATTTCTTTTTATAAGAGTTTAAAATTTAAATTGTTTTGATCCTTTTTATAAAAATAAGATAAGAGTTGTCTAAATATTTAATGAGTTTTTTTTTTTTCATTTTTGCCCCTCATTGATTATATGCAGTGTATTAATTAAAAGGTTAGTAATACTTATATTTACTCTATTTCTCTCTCTTATATACCCCTCATAAATAAAAGCATACTTGGAGCAAAAAGTTTATTTTAGACATACTTATTATTTTTAACTAATTTTAACTTTTTTTTTAAATTGCATAATTCAATTTTCGGACTCTTATAAATAGGAACGAAAGGAATATTATATACTACCTCTAGTCCTCAACATAAAATCTCATTTGTAGTATAATTTACACTGCGGATGAGATCTTATATTAAAAACCGGATTATTACTGTATGTATGTATGTATGTATGTATGTATGTATGTATAAGAATGAGTGAGATAAAGTTCGAAAAATCTAAACTGAATAAATTTGAGATGCTCAGCTATATTATTTGTAATAAAAACAATATTATTTTTTGATATGGAAACGGATGATTTGTAAAGTCAAAAAGGCAAATCCTTTTCTATCTATGGAGGGCTTGTGTGTGCAAAAACAAACCACACCAAGCTAATTTGGAGTGTTTGAGCTAGCAGAGAGAGGCTAGGCTACTTTTTTAGCTTTTTGAGGTATCAAGCTTTGGAGAAGATTATGGAGAAGAAGGAGACAGCAGTAATGGAAATTGAAGTCGATGAGACGAAGTGGGTTTATGATTCTTCAGTAGATCATAAAGGAAGGCTTCCTCTTCGAGCTTCCACTGGCTCTTGGAAAGCTTCACTCTTCATTATTGGTAAGAATATTCCCACTTCAAGCTCCACCATAGCTGCCTTCTTTTATTTGGTTGCCTCTAGTAAAATTTCTGATTCTCATCATGCACCATGATATCTTTAATATCTACTATTTTGTTTTTAAAAATCTTTCAACAGGCTTTCCATTCAATATATTTGTGTTTTCTTTTCCAGCCAAGCAATATATAGCAAATCAGCTTGTTTCTGTAAAATCGTTTATCTGAGTCTTAAAAGGAAATTTTCGTTTTGTTCTATATATAGTTATATATCTAAAGAGTTGGTTTTTGATAGAACACAATGACATTGTGTGATTCATGTAGCCAACTCTATATAGTGGGATAAGACTTTATTATGTTGATGCTATACATAGTTGGTTTCTTTTTCTTTTTCGATCTGTTTCTTTCAAGGAACAAAAGAATAGCGTTCCAACGGCAAGCTAAACTCTGCTTTATGAATACATATGCTCTACTATCTCTGGTTTGCATTACATACTAGATTTTATATTAAGGACTGGAAGTAGGATTACTTATTAAGTGGAGCCTGCTTATTTGTGGTGTATTCTAATATATGTGCATATATATACAACTCATTTCAAATGGCCATGATATTGTTTGTGACAACGCATTTTGTTGTTGACATGACTTTTGCTTAAGCCAAAATGAGAATATAATTATGGGAAAATACAAATCCATTTCCTTGTTTATGGCACGCAGAGTTTTATATAAACTTTCAGGAATTTCAATGGTTTTTTACTTTTGGGGGAAAAAGATGCATCTGAAAAGCACTTTATTCTCTTTATCTCCTTCTCCACTAGAGCAGGTAAAATGGGTTAGAGCCCGTGGGCCCAACCAGCTAGTAACAGGCTCGGGCTGGTATTAGCCCGCCCCTTGGCCTACCCCGTTCAACCGTAGGCTAAAATGGGCTGGGCTGGGCTGAGGGCCTGGCCTGATTAAGTTTTTTTTTTTTTTATTTCTTGGTTTTCTTTAATAAATAAATCCAAATACCCTTATCCCCTAACTATTTTCTCATACTTTTTATTTTTTATTTTTATTTTTATATTATATTTATTTATTCTACTATTATTAAATTTAAATGAGAGGTGTTTATATATTTTTATAATGTAAGCAAGTGGGAAAAAAAGGAAAGTGAGAATGAAATTTGCTGCCTAACGCAAAAGTCTTAAAAAAAGAAAGTGTGATGTGAGTGAAGGAAAGAGAAAGAAAGTGAGAGTATAAAAAAAGGAGTGTAATATTTAAAAAAAAAATTAATAGGCGGGCTCCCACCAAGGGGCGAGCTACACTAACCTGACCCGTTTGGCCTGTGGGCTGCTGCCTGCCGGCTAGCCCAAATTACCAACTATATCCTCCAACAAGTATAAAGAAGTGAACATATTAAGTTTGGGTTTAAGTTTTCTCAGAATCTTTTTTCTCCTTTTCTTTTCAGAATCTCATCTCCACCTCAGATTTAAAAAAAAATAGATGGTTTAGATTTAATATTCCATAAAACTATTATTTTAAACATAAATAAGTAAATTTAGACTGTTAAAATTAAACATGATATACACAACAAATAACCTCAATACAAAAAAAAATTAATTAAACAAATTAATTTATAAAACACTATAATCATAGTTTTAGAAAAAATTAAATCTAAATCATTCATTTTTTTAATCTAAGGGTGGATATGGGATTCTGAGAAGAAAAGAAGAAAAAGAATTCTTAGAGTATCCTCTTCCATTAAGTTTTCTATTATTCTCCTTTCAAGTATAAGCCTCGGAACATGATAACTAATGCAGGATTAGATAATATGAAACTTTCATGTCCGAATAATCTTCTAAACCTTTAAAACTTAATAATAAAACCCTTCTAAACTTTTAAATCTACATAGATAATATCAAATTATTAATTTTATATTGCTTAAATTTTATTTTTGTAAGCATATAACCCCTTTAAACTGGGTTATATGCAGATAAACTCTAAATTTCAAGCAATTTGTAGATAAATAATGAACAAAACTAAAAGCATGAAACTTATCTGATGTATATAAAAGTTTATAGAGGTTTGTTGTAAAGTTTCAATAGTTAGAAAAATTGTTTACATATGTTCTAAAGTTCATATGGACTCAACCATCATATTTGACGTATTTGAATAGAATATGTTAATATTTCATTGGATTTTGACGCGATTTAAAAAAGAAAAAGAAAAACCAAATCTTTCTAAATCTTTAGAGTTATAAATGGCGAAATTCAGATGCAAGATTAAAGAGAATGATTCTAAAAGTATTGAGTTACGTATGCATTTTTTTATATTCAATATAATATATATATATATATATATATAACATATTTAGATTTGAGAGAGTTCAATAAGTTTGTAAAAGTTTTTTTTTTTTTTTTTTTTTTTGTATACTCTGTGGTGGGATAGGTCGGAGTCGTAACAGGGAGCTGAATATCCACGATTATATACAATAATAGGCCACTTTTAACTTCCATTTTCCATACATACATACATACATATATATATATATATGCATATATAAAGTGCTCGACCTTTTCTGTCCTGAAAATAATAATAATAAAACATTAATGCACCCTTTGTCCATGTGATAAGCAGAAAACACGACTATAAAATTCTTTTTTAGTTACAAGCCCAAAAAATAGATCGAAAACTTTCGTTTTATAGGCTTATGAAAATTGTATGCACCTAATAATTTACCAAGCCATGGTCGATCCCATGTGAAGGCCATAATTTTGGATGTGCACTTTGCTTGGTTGTAGATGGAGAAGTTAAGCTATACATATATCATCAAATAAATAAGCTTCATATATATCTATATATATATATTTTTTTTTTTTTTTTGAATTGCAACGACACATGGCTTTGAATTTCCTAGATAGTGTCTTGTTCATGAGGAGCTCCATGAGTCAACATGACCACAAAAAGTTTTGGCTCCCACTTCCACTATTGAAAACCTTGGTATATTAAATATGTCACAAGAGATAATAGCCACACAAATCTTGATTATATTATATACAGAATAGATTTAGAAAGTTGTCTATGGTTTCTCCTTTTTTTAAGATGCACACCTTGTTAAAAAATTAAATGTGTGTACTAAGTTTAAGGATTGGATACGTGCGGTCTACATTAGTTGGTATAGCTTTATTCCCCCTCATCAGTGGATATATCTATCACACCCTATCTATCGCAGATTCTGAAGACAGACTATTCAGTATTACAATTCATTAATTATTCTCAAGTAATATGCATGGTTGTATCTGAATCCTATCAAGCATATATAAATATTGTATGTCATGAAACAATGAATTTGATCCTGAATCCTATATAGATATACATATAAATATTGTCTTCACTGGGAAGTGCTCATCAGATTCTTGCCAATTGTAATATAGTGGCGTTCACTTTCACTTGTGAGTTCTAACATTTATGGTTGAATTGTGTGGCCCGGGGGAATCCAGTTGAATGGACTAAAACACATACATGACCTTCTTAGTGAAAGATGGGTGATCCCTAGTTGAGACATTTCAAGAGGGTGATTCTTTTTTTTTTTTTTTTATTATTACATAGTGGCACGAGATCGAATCCTTGTAGGGGGGAGGGGGGAATGGCCTAAGGCCACGTAGGTGACCACTGCGCCTAGTGGCGCTGGTCAAGAGAGTGATTCTTAATAGTACTTTTTGTAACAACAAAAAGAAAATTAAAGCATAGCAGTATAGATGTTTAATTTTTAGGGGTGAAAAAATCTTTTTTTCCTAATTCTGATTCTTTTTATCTATATAATGCAACAGAAAAGTTCTTTTTTTTTTAATTTGGTAATTTTATGTGCTGACTATATGTCAAAGACAATTAGTGTACAGAGAATAAAAATTAAATGTAAGACAATTAGAGAGTAATGGTAAAATTACTAACATATGAGCTGGAAGTTATGAGCTCAAATCCTGGAGCAGCTTCCTTGCCTTTGGGGTAAAGTTGGATACATATAATCCTCCTCAAACCCCACATGATGAGATCCTTATGCATTGTGCAGCCTTATCTTATAAGAGTCTGATATATTTGTTTATGAAAATAATGAATATTGGATGATGCAGCAATGGAGTTGAGTGAGAGGATGAACTACTTCGGCATAGCAACAAGCTTGGTGATTTATCTAAGCAAGGTGATGCATGAAGACCTCAAAACTGCAGCCAGGAACGTCAACTATTGGTCTGGCGTCACCACTCTCATGCCTCTCCTTGGCGGCTTCGTTGCCGATGCCTACTTGGGTCGCTATTCCACCGTCTTCGCTTCTTCCATCTTCTATCTCCTCGTATATATACTTATACCTCCCAGCTCTCTCTCATTTTTCCGTTAAACAGCGTCTAGCATCCTAAAATATTTTTCTAGTAGCATTCATTTTCCCAAATTAATTTTTGGTGCTGTATGTTATCAGTAGCACCCAGCTATCATAAAGTAATTTTTGGTATAATTTTTCCTTTAAAATATTTTTCTTAGTAGCAATAAGTATCATGAACTTGAGATACTGAGTGTTACTGGAAAAAAGCTTTAGGGTACTGGATATATTAAAAATTACTTTGGGATTGTGAGTGCTATTGGGAATACTTTTTAAATGTGCTAGATACACAAAATTAGTTTAAGATACTGAGTACTACTAGAAATAAAATTTTAGATGTTGGACGCTAGTTAACCCTTCATTTTTACATTTACCTTTCTAATCACAGAAGTCATGTATATATGTGTAGGGCTTGGCCCTGCTTTCCTTATCATGGTTCTTGCCAGCCCTCAAGCCATGTGACACTGATACTGCTATCACTGCATGCACTAAACCCAGAAAGGCACACGAGGTGGCCTTCTTCTTCGCAATCTATTTGATTTCCATAGGAACTGGAGGCCACAAACCTTCGTTGGAGAGCTTTGGAGCCGATCAGTTCGACGACGACCATGCCACGGAGAGAAGGCAGAAGATGTCATTCTTCAACTGGTGGAGCTGTGGTCTTTGTAGTGGCCTCATTCTGGGAGTGACCTTCATTGTTTATGTACAAGACCATGTGAATTGGGGTGTTGCTGATCTTATCCTTATAGGGGTCATGGCCTTTTCCTTGTTCATTTTTATTGCAGGAAGGCCCTTTTATCGCTATAGGACTCCCACTGGTAGTCCCTTGACTCCATTGTTGCAGGTTCTTGTTGCTGCCATTTCCAAAAGAAAGCTTCCATATCCTTCCCAACCTGGTCAGTTGTATGAAGTCCCCAAATCTGGTAGAACCGGTGAAAGGGTCTTGTGTCACACCCACAAGCTCAAGTAAGTTCAACAAACTACAAATATGTTTTCAATTCAGCAAAAACAATAAAACATGTTGATCATTTTCATTATTTTTTTTTTTGATAATCATCGAATGCTGGGAATCCAGCCTACATACAACAAAAATTAACTGCTAGGGGAAATGAATCCCAACATATCTTGGTCAACCCATGCCCGTATACCAGATGGACATTCCTCTAGAATAGCTGATCTAGTAATCCCCATTTTAGCTAAAGCATCTGCAATTCGGTTGATCTCTCGTGGAATGTAAGTCAAAGTTAGCTGCCAATTCCTATGGAGCAATTCTTGGATCTGTATGAAAACTTGGCTACCATTAATTGTCTCCTCGCCCAATAGCAAGTCTATTAGCTCCTTTGAATCAGATTCTGCTACAACCTTCCGATAACCCATGTCCCATGCCATTTTCAACCCTTCTAGTAAAGCCCACTCTTCCGCCTGGAAGGCTCCACAAATTCCCAGGGACTTCATAAATCCTACAATCCACACTCCAGTGCTGTTGCGCAAAAGACCCCTACAACCTGCTTTAGATGCGGAAATAAAGGCTGCTCCATCTACATTAATCTTGATCCAATCAATAGGAGGAGGTTGCCATAGATCAAGAGAATCTTGTAGATTATGACTCAAAACACCAACTGATCTGTCAGCAACCACAAATTTCTTCCAGCTGTGCAGAATTATATCAGTAGGCCCAGTTGGTTTCTCGAAGTCATCATCAAAAATTGCCTAGTTTCTCCACAGCCATAATTTCCAAACCGTTACTCCCCAGATAAGATTCCAGCATAGACCCATATCCTTACCAAGTCTTCTTTTCAGATTCATTGCCATCCAATCTCTGAGCGAAGCTGCAAAGAAAGCAGTTGTATAGCTAGGATTAAGAAGATTCAGCCATATTTGTTTAGCATAAGGACAGTCTCTAATAATGTGAAGCGTATCTTCTATTCCATCATTACAATGGGAGCATCTAGGCGATGCTGCTGACCATGAGCTCCTCCACGCATTAGTAGGTAGTTTGTTAAGAAAAGCAATCCACATAAATACCTTTATCCTCTCAGCCCCCTTCCATTTCCAAATCTCTTTGAAAACTGGATTGTAGAACTGTTGTGGGTTCTCTTCAATCAGAAAATAAGCACTTCTGATTGAAAAGTTCCCATCATTTGTGGCTCCCCATACCAAGCGATCATGACCCGCACTTTGTCTTGGGGGTATGATTGAGATTATTCTCTGATATGCTTCAGTATTCAATAGAGTACTTAGATTCTGCAAGTCCCACCTTCCGAAGGTTGACCAATCAGCTACCGTGGTTGACTCTTCAAACTGTGATATAGATCTCTGGCACATATCTTTAAGTCGTGTCCCTGGTGCTAACCATGGGTCATTGAAAAAGCTAACAGTTAGACCATCTCTTACCTACCATTTGGAACCCTTCTCCACAATATCCTTCTGATCGCAGATGAATTTCCATAGTTGAGAATCTCCATTGCAATAGGATAACAAGGATTCACCCTCTCTAAGCATATATTTCCGTTGGAGAAGATCTGCCCATAATCCTTTAGCCCCAATAATTAGTTGCCACGCCAGTTTTGTACCATATGCTCTATTGAGAGATGAAAGCCTTCTAAAACCAAGGCCCCTAAATTGTTTTGACAAGGTAATCTGCTGCCAACCAACAGAATGGAATTGTCGAGAGTGCTCATCATGGCCCCAAATGAAATTCCTCTGTAACCTCTCTACCTCCTGACAAATTCCTACAGGGATTTTGGCCACCAGCATGGGATATAAAGGAACAGTACTAAGGACCGATTTAGCTAACGTTATCCTCCCAGCAGTTGAGAGGCAACTTGCCTTCCACGCCGTTAGTTTTGCTCTCACACGGTCAATTACATAATGAAAGGTTTCTTTAGATTTTCTTTTCCTTGAGAGTGGAAACCCCAAGTACCTACCAATCTCGCTAGATACTGACATCCCAGTCATCTCTTTAACCTTGTGTCGAAACTCCGTAGAAACCTTTAGCGAGAAAAATATTGAGGATTTGCTCTTGCTAACTTTTCCACCTGATGCCACAGTAAAGTCGTCCAGACATTTCATCATACATAAGGTTTGTCTCTCACTAGCCACCCCAAAAAGGAGTAGATCATCTGCAAACATCAGATGTGACACCGATGGCCCTGTTCTGGAGACATAGATAGGCTTCCATCTGCCCTCATTAACAGCATCACAAATAATATGTGAGAGTCGATCCATGCATAGAACGAACAAAAATGGAGAAATAGGGTCTCCCTGACGAAGTCCTCTCTTTGGATGAAAGTATTCTGTTTGAGAACCATTCCACAACACATTGTATGATACAGAATTAACACATGAGATAATCAAGTTAACAAGCTTTTCTTCCAATCCAACCTCAAGTAAGACTTGTTGTAAGAAATCCCATCTAATACGATCATAGGCCTTCTCCAAATCTATCTTCATATCTATTAGCCCTTTCTTACCACGCGCACGCTGCATAGTATGAAGAATTTCCTACCCCACAATAATATTATCTTGTATGTGTCTACCCTTGATGAAGCTAGCTTGATAAGGGGAAACTAGATCATCCATCACTTGCTTCAATCTATTTGTAATTACTTTTGTAACACATTTGTAGTGGACTGAGCATAATGATATAGGCCTAAAGTGACCAACTGATTCAGGAACATCTATTTTAGGAATCAGGGAAATAAGCGTTCTGTTGGACTCTGCCACAGAGATTCGTCCTTCAAAAACCCCTTTTACAAAAAAACACACCGCAAGCCCCACCTTATTCCAATTCTTCTTATAGAAAATTGGGGGAAACCCATCTGATCCCGGAGCTTTGTAACATCCCATAGAAAACATCGCCTCCTTAATTTCCTGATCAGAAGGGGTTGCAGATAATGAGGAAATTCTTAGAGGGTTCAACACAGGGAATTTGGAGGTCGTTTGCAGTATAACTGGACTCTCATCAACCATACAGAATAGTTCTTTGAAGTAGTTAACAACCAACTCTTTCAGATCATTTTCTTCAGTCACCCACCTGCCTGTAGCATCTTTTAAAGTGGCTACCCTATTCCTTCTTTTTCTCATGTTGGCTTTTAGATGGTAATAGCGGGTGTTCCTATCACCATTTGCAATCCACTCAATTCTAGATCTCTGGAACCACTTAATTTCTTCTAGCTTCAATAATCGCTCCAAATCCTCATGAAGTGTTTTTTCTAGCTTGCAAAGGAATTCCGATTGTGGGTAAGCATGTGACCTCTGAATCCCATTTAGCCTGGCTAGTATGGTCCTTTTCTGCTGTTCAACATAGCCGAATACTTCTTTGTTCCATATCACCATCGCTTCCTTAAAATTCTCCAGTGGTTGATTAACATCCTCTTGGAACACCCAAGACTTTTCTAAAAAATCTTTAAAATTTTCATGGGTAAACCACATGGCCTCAAATCGAAAAGGTTTCCCTTGCGTACTCATATTATTCGCATTATCAAGTTTAAGAGCAATAGGATTATGATCAGAGAATGAGGTTCGTGGAAGTACCTGGATGAAGAAAGGTCCTATTACGATGGGTCGGTCTCGCCTATTTGAGAGATTGGACAGGGGTCTTGCAAATCCTGGGTTCCTATCATCCTTTCCGGGTTGATCATTTTCATTATACTCAAAAGCTTAACAAGTTTTTAAATTATGTGCCCTCACATCCATTATTTCTTGGGCCCAACATTGAACAGCTAGAAGTTGAACCCATAACTGAAGCCCAAAATGGTTTATATTTATTTTAATATTCTTGATGTGAACCCACAAGAGGTTGCCTAACGAGACTGTAAAGGCCTAAGGAATATACTTGAAGTTAAGCCCATTAGGCCCAAACATAAAACCATTGTAGTAGCCTTAGTGATTGTTTGGCATTACCTTTTCTGATGCTAAAATGTCTTTTTCACCACCAAAAGTCACTTCGGCTTTTACATGTGATGTTGAAGATAGCTTATGACAATACAAGTTTTTGAACCAAAAGACAAATTGAAGTTCAAACAAATCTTTTTAGGTTCTTAGTTTTTGAAATTTCTTCTTATTTAAATATTCAAAAACTGACTTTTCAATATATTATTTAAATAAATTTCTGTCAAACTAACTTTTTTATAAATGATTATTGAAATATAATCACATTATACTAATTAACTTTTATGCAAACTTCAGTTTACAAAAGTTATTCACTTTTAACAACCTTAATTCAAACAAGTCCTTACATGTTTAAGCAAAAAGTCAAAAACAAATACCAACAGGGGTCTGTCTCCTCACAATCTGTCAAATCAGCGTTTAAATCCCCATCAGAAAAGTGTCCAATTTAGTGCCTTATAGTGCTTATAGTAGGCAGATACATGTGACCTTGTGACTTAAAAACAAAAGTCAAATAAATTAATCAAATATCAACTAATTCCTCAACTATACATCCGAATTAGCTTTTGGTGAAATTAAACGATGATTAAATTAGACCTTAATTTGAACTGAATACGTGGGTGCAACAGGTTTCTAGACAAGGCAGCAATCGTTGATCCAAGGGAAGAAGAATCAGCTGAGAAGCAGAGTCCATGGAAATTGGCAACAGTAACCAAAGTGGAAGAAATGAAGCTCATCATCAACATGATTCCCATCTGGATTTTCACTTTACCCTTTGGAATCTGCGTGGCCCAAGCCTCCACTTTCTTCATCAAACAAGGAGTTACCATGAACAGAAAAATCAACAACTTTGAGATACCCCCAGCTTCCATCTTCGCCCTCACAGCATTAGGCTTGATAGTCTCCGTCACCTTCTACGACAAGATCCTTGTACCCTTCCTTCGAAGACTCACCGGCAACGAACGAGGAATCAACATCCTCCAAAGAATCGGCTTCGGCATGATATTCTCCATTGTGACAATGATAGTAGCAGCCCTAGTTGAACAAAAGAGGCTTCGAACCTTAGAAAAAGACCCACTTAAAGATCCACTTTCCATGAGCGTGTTCTGGTTAGCCCCTCAATTGCTTATAATTGGTTTTGGCGATGGCTTTACACTTGTGGGGTTACAAGAATATTTCTATGACCAAGTCCCTGACTCAATGAGAAGCCTAGGGATAGCACTTTATTTAAGTGTGATTGGAGCTGCGAATTTCTTAAGCAGTTTGTTGATAACTATTGTGGATCATGCCACAGAGAAGAGTGGAGGCAAGAGCTGGTTTGGGAAGGATTTGAATAGTAGTAGGTTAGATAAGTTTTATTGGCTACTTGCAGGGATGACCACTGTGAATTTGTTCATGTTTGTGTTCTTCGCGAGGAGGTATTCGTACAAGAATGTCCAGAAGGTGGGTGTGGTCTCTGATTTGTGATTGCTGTGAAGGCAATAGTGATGATAGTACTGTTGGTTGTGGGGAAGGGACTACAATGGTTTAATTCAAAGTACCTATTCGTGGTATATATAATTGCTTTAATTTGCTGTGTTGGACTATATTATGTGTGTGTGTGTGTGGGGCCATCGCCTCTTGTATTAATTATCTAGTGCTGGATGGCCAAAAAAATATTAATATAGTGGCATGTATTTTTACGCTTCAACTGCTCACTTGCAGGAAGGTATATAATTCAGTTTGGGTTTTACATACTTTTATTTGTCTTACAAATATAAGAAAAGCTTCCATTTTGGGTTTGTTTGGTATGAGAGGGAGAGAAAGTGATGGGAGGAAAAAAATTTGAGTTTGATTTAAAAAAAAAAAGAGAAGTAGAGTTTAAAGTTTTTAATTAATTTTTCTTACTCTTTTACCTTACATCTTTTTTTTTATTAAAATTTTGTAGCTCCGCTTCTATATTTTTTTCAATTCAACCTATAAAAATTTTTCCTTTCCTCTCATCCCCTTTAAATCCCTCATACCAAACAGCTCTTTAAAATTATTCAAGTTTTATAAAGTTGTTAGCAAGGAGCGATGTTATCTTGTGTTGCCCGCCCAAGGTAGGGCTTTTGGTGAGGGACTTCGCTTCTTCTCTTTTTCTTTTTCCTTTCCCATCTGCTCCCACTTTTTACCTCAAAATTATGTAGTTTTGGGAGTAAATAGAGCAAGAGAATACTTTTTTATTTTTAAAAAAATGCTCATTACCTTGAAATATTTTTAGTCGATCCTAAATTAATTTTTAATACATTCAGCTAATTAAAATATTTTTTAGTGGCAAGTAGTATCTAGCATTCAGCACTTTGAAGCATTTTCCAATAGATACTGGGTGTCCCTAAAAAAATATTTTAGGATACTAAGTGTATTAAAAATTAATTTGAAATATTGAATATTACTGAAAAATATTTCAAAGTACTACATACTCTTTTTTTTAAAAGAAATGCTCTACTTACTTTAGTTATTTTAAAACAATATAGTTTTGAAATAAAAGATGGAAACAGACCCAAAAAAGAAAAAGTAAAAGAGAGAAATCTGAGGAGGGTTGCAGCAGAGAACAATTTTGCCCCCAATTCAACATAAACGCCAACGACTTGCCGTACACGCTCCACAGGGCCCAATCGAGTCATATTGTTCCTATTGGACTTGATAAATAATATCAATTAATGCAGTGGTCAATAAGCGAGTTACGTTGTACCAAAAAAATTAGCAAGTTATGAGAATGAGAAGAAACAATGAATTATTAAATTGGATGAGGGATGCCTTTTGTTTTTTTTTTTCATCCTTCACTCACCCAATTGAAGAAACCCGCGCACCAATCATATAGATCGAACTCGTCGCAATCTCTTTTAGTTAAGTCAAATTTAAGAAGGTACTTGGTGCCAGTTGAGCAAACGGCTCCAACAAATAAATGGACAATCACACTTTGGGCTTTGGGCTTTGGCTTAGACGTCATTTAATGATAAACTGAGTTTATATTAAATAAATTTTGAATAAATATTTAAATAACGAAGATCAATATATAATAATAGAGTAAAATACTCGGACCACCCTCCAGTTTTGCCTTAATTACACAGACCTCCCCTCTATTTTAAAAACATACACTTAAGTCCAAACAGTTAACTCCGTTAAGAATATTCTAAAAAGATTCCAAATATATATTTTTTTAATTAAATTTATTTTTTCTTGCACATTTTAACTAAAGTTGTTTTAAAGAATTTAAGAGTTTTTTTTACCTATTCCTTAATTTATATTTTTATCTTTACAAGTAGTTGTCTGTTTGATGATTTTAGCATTGATTAATATAAATATCACAAACGTTGAATATTCAAGCAAAATTTTAAATAAAAATATGCTTGATCAAATGTGTTTATAAATATTTGTGGAAAAAAATATTAAATTATAAATTTAAATGACACATACAATCCCATACTTATATATAGTTTATTATATTTGATAAAAATATATATGTGTTTAATATATATTTTAAGTCAAAATTAATTTATAATATCAAAATTAATAAATTTTTAAAAAAAATTAGAAAGTTAGAGAATCTAATAAAATAAATTTATGGTTGTATAAATTTTTATTAACCCCTATATATATGTAAATAATTCACATACTGAAGAAGGGCATTTTGATTAAAAAAAGTTTAAAAGTCAAACTTAACGGTCAACTAACGGTTTGGGTGGATGGAAATAGAATCTCAAACTATAAGGGAGGTTTGTGTAACATAGATTTTAGTTTTAAGGGAGGTTAATATGGGTTTCTAAAATAGAGGGGAGGTCTGTGTAATTAAGGTAAAATAGAGGAGAGGTTAGAGTATTTTACTCATAATAATATTATATAGTTCTCCCTTCTATCCTAACTAATTACAAAATTGGCCTTATATATAGGATCTGAGGAGTAAATATTTTAATAAATTTTTAGAGGCATATATGTAGGGCTCCAATAACAACAATAATAATGGGTGTGTTTGTTTTGACGATTTGATAAATAACTTATTTTTATTTAAATTTATGGAATCTTAAGATTGAAAAAAAGTTAGATTGGGTAAAATTATGAGTGTTTGGATTAACGATTGGATAAGTAACTTATGTAAAAGTTAGGATGTTTGGTTTGATTTTTGCATAAGTGACTTTTGTATTAATTAAGAGAAAAAAATTGAAAAAATTATGAAAAATGAAAAAATGAAGGGATAATTGTGAAAAAAGTTATCATTAACTTAATTGCCAATAGGGCATGGGAAGATATCTACACACAGAGGGATTTTTTCACAATTTTCTCAAAAATTAACTTTGAAAATTTGGTAATGGTACAATTTTAATAAAATTATATCAAATTCTAATTTAAATTGGTACACTCCAAAAATCTTTTCTACTGTGCACCTCAAGCTTAAATCTTATAAATTATATCAAACTCTAATTTAAATATTAAATCATAACTTATATTTTCACATAGCTCAAAATCTAACAAAATAAACCGATTTAAATCTCAATAATATCTCCAATAATCCAAATTAATTATTTAAACTAAATTTAATGGGTAAAAACACTATATAGAAACTAATTTATGACATGTTTATAAAAAAAATTGATTATAAAATCATAAAATAACTAAATAATAAATATAAACTGGTTAAAATTAATTATTAATTATTCTCTACATTTTTACAGTTATATATTAACAAAACTTAAAACTTGTTTAAACTTTTATCCTAAAGTATTCTCTAATTAGCAGAATATTACTATCTAAAGAAAGATAAAATTATTTAGAACATTTTTCATAAAAGAAGTTTTGTAATTAGAAGTGATTTTGAGTACCTCATTGATCCCCAAAAATATGAAAATACTCCTATCAATATTTTTTTATACATATACAGGCACATAAGCTCCAATAATCTTCATTTTAAGGCTTATGACTTTTTTCACCTTAAATCTAATTGCTGAAACAAACACCTATTTTTTATCAAAATACTGTTCAAGTCCAATTGAACACCGTTTAAATCTACTCTTCCCTCTAAACAAACACGCACAGTGTCGATAGTCTTATAAGCAAGGAGTGAGATAGATGCTCCATGTAAATGGCAGCGCGTAGATTGAAACATATTTACAAATTCAGGTAGTCAGTGTATACCCTCAAATTTTATATAAAAAAAAAATGTAATTACAATAATAAAGTAAGCCCAAGTTTTGTTGAACAAGATGTGCCAGGAACAAATTCTCTTGTTAATCATAAGATCTGTAGTACTAGTATTATTACCCCTACCTCTAGACTACAGATATGGGATCAGTGTGCGCGTTTGGTTTGGAAAGTACTTTTAACAAACTGTTGTTTGAATAAATTAGGTTAGTTTTTAAAAATTCATTTAAGATGGAAAAAAATATCATAAGAAAGTTCATTTGCAAAAAAAAAAAAAAAAAAAAGTAATTTTGAGTTGCTTTTATGGAAATGACTTTTGCAAGTTATTTGTTTGGAAAAAAACAAGCTTTGAATAGTCAAACATGACCTTACTTTAATTTGAGGCTCAATAATGATGTGCTTGACTCGTAAGAAAATTGCGGTAATTAAATGGAGGTTATGACACCCTTGAAACTGCAGCAAATATCTTTCCATTATTGTTGTTTCTTGACTGAACGCTCTTGAGAGAAAAGCATAAAAAAGGAAGAACATATTCATGATGAGCAACATGGCTAGGACCCTGAGATCGAGTTTCTTTCGGTTTTTTTACTTTTTAAATTATTCCTCAAAAGTGTGAGAATAGTTTCAGGGTGCTTGTTTATTTTCATTTTTCAAAAAGCGAACAATATTTTCAGCATTTTTTTTCCTCCTGCGGAAGCAATAATAAAAACACTTCTTGGCCGCTCCAAGGTGAAGAGCTCTATTAAGTTCCTAACTCAGGAGCGGACAAACAAGTAAACGGGTTAAAAGGATATGTCTATGTTCTTGGAATTTTATGTGATTTTACGTGACATGTTCTCACTTTTCAGGCATAGTTTTATGACAACATGGTAAAAGAAAGTATGGCCTGTGACGACAAAAAAGAAAAATAAAAGCTTGATTCAATGGATTTCCTATTGCTTCATGTAAAATGTTTATATCATGATTTGATAGCGGCATATGATCATTTTCTTAGTATCTACATTCAAAGTTTGCATTAGTTGCAGGGGTTTTTAAATGTGACCTAATTAATAATATTAGAATGTTAAATAATACTTAATTATAAAAAAGTTTGAACTATTTTGTATATAGTTGTCTAATTGGGTTAAATTTGAGCATTGTTGCATCCAATTGAGAGTAGCTCTTCCAAGACATTTTTTGTGTTTACACGAACTCAAACTCGAAATCTTGTACTTAAATGGGTAAAACCCCTTCTATCATAACCACTTCCCATAATCTTTAATATAAAATATATTTGGGGAGTTGATTCATCCTAAATATAAGACAAAATTTTTATATTTATCAATTTTTTCCTAATTTACCCCTATTGATACTCTCTTAATAGTAATCAAAAAGGGGAAGGAATAAAGGAATTAGGGAAGGTGACTAGAGTGTTTTAAAAAATACATGTCAATCTTATTAACTAATTTTACCAACTTCTTTAATCTAATTAAATTAAATAAATATATCTTTTTATTAATAACCGAAGGAGTAATTGGTAAGTGTTTATTTGGAACCATGATTCAAACATTCACTTAGTGTGTGTTTGGGGGAGCTTTTGCACCCCCCAAACGCTAAATTGAGGCCAAAAGCACAATGCCCAATTTGAAAAAAAAAAATTTTGAGTGTTTGTTTTTCAAGATGAGTAATCGAGCTTAATTCTATTTTAATAGCTTTTTTCATAAGTTCCATTTCTCAGCTTTTACTGATTTAGCTTTTGGGGAGAGTGAGAATGGTTAAAATATTTTTTCAGTTGTGTCCAGTGTACTATCAGACTTATTGCAATTTTACCCTTAATATACTTTTTTTGCTACAAAAATTAATTTCAATTATTATTTGGTGCTTTTAACCCTTAAAATATTTTTTCAACTGTACCCAATGTGTTATCAGACTGATTGTAATTTTATCTTTAATGTACTTTTTCAGTTCCAAAAATTATTTTAAACTATTTTTTGGTGTTTTTAACCCTTTAAAATATTTTTTCACCCACTCTCTCTTACTATTATTACAAAAGTCACTTGTGCTTAAATCAATCCAAACAAGTTTTATTTTTACAAAAGTCATTTTTCCCACCGCTGTTCCAAACATAAATCACATTACACAATCGAGCTTTTACCAAAATTAAAATTACCAAACGCTAAATTAAGAAATTCTATTTTTCCCATCGCTCTTTCAAACATACCCTTAGTTAAAAACAAAACTCCTATCGCACTTATTTTTTACATCATAAATTATCATTGGAAAACTCATATTAAAGGAAATACAAGTATTATTTTTATTTCGTCTAGGTGGTTGGGAATGTCTTGTTTTGAGTAGAGGAAGTAGTAAATGTAGGGGTTGGAAGCGTGAGGTAGAGAGTATCGGAAGGAAAGGAAAAAGAGGAGAGAACATGGAAACAGCAAATGTAGGCTTTGTTTGCGTATATTTTGGCATTGAAAGCATCTTCATCGTCATCACTGTAAGTAACTGTAGCTCTCTGCAAATTCACTGTTCACTCACACGCATCTCTCTGCCGTCATGGGGCTATCTGCCGACTGCTGATGCTGCAGCATCATCAGTTTTCAAGCTTAGCCTCCCCACACAATCCTTTGTTTCTTTCTTTCCCAATACACACAGTGTACTGTAAGTGTGTGTGTGTGAGAGAGAGAGAGAGAGAGAGAGAGGGTGTGTTTGGCCGATGAGAGATTATAATACTCCTAATACAGTACAGAGCCGTTGTGTTATAAGCAAGATCGGCACATGATTATTTACCCTAAGAAGTAAGAAGAGAAGGAAAGGGGGAGGGAGGTGAGGGGGACGCGCGGCGGGAGGGAGTGTTTGGGTGGGAGTTGGAAGGAAGCGTTTGACCGAGACCACGGAGAGGGAGAGGGAGAGGGAGAGCGAGAGAGAAGTGAGTGAGGCTACTGAGACTGACTCTAAACATAACTCTCTGACACTCAATCTTATTCCTCTCCCCCCTTCCACACCTACTCCCCTCTACCCCTCTTACCTCATCATCCCTTGCTTTATTCTCATCACCCACCTATATTACCATCATTTATTAAATAATTGAACTAATTTTTTTCAAGAAAAGATGAGAAAATAATACTTGAATTTTAAAACTTTAAATCAGTTATTTTTTATTAAAATAAGTTATTAATTATTATTCAAGTATAATTAATACTTATATTTTTATAAATAATAAGATTAATTTAAGATTTTAAAATTTAAGTAGTATTTTCTTATTTTTTTATCTTTTTTTAAATCTAATTAAAGATATAATTCATTTTGAATTTTAAATTGTATGGATTTTCGACTCTTCTAATAATTAGAAGGGACAATTATAATGAAGTTGTTGGTAGGGATTTAACAAAAAAAATCCTAATAATAAGTAATATAAATTTCTTATCACCTCCTACACGAAAACGTATCAATACATGGCTTTCTGTTATTCCTGGACTGATTAAATCTCTTTTTGGGATCTTATTGTGATTCTCCTAATTAGAAATGTTTGATCCTCGCAGCCGTCCTAAATCTAGACGGGTTTTGTTGAAGAAATTTTTGTTCAATTAATATAAGTCACTTTATGAGTCATTCCCAAACTTATTTTTAATATCCCATATTATAATTTATTAAAAAATGCTTGAAGTCTAATATAATACTCCTCCGGTTTTATTTATAAGAGTCCATAACCAAATTATGCGATTTAACAAAGTTATTAAAATTAGTTAAAAATTATAAGTATATATAAAAATAAACTTTTTTTTAAGTATGCTCGTATTTATAAAAGGTAAATAAGAGAGAAAAATAAAGTAAAAATAAGTATCACCAATCATTGAATCAATGCAATATATATAATTAATTAGAGACACAAATAAAAAAAAACCCATTAAATGTTGAAACCACTCTTATCATGTTCTTATAAAAATTACCAAAATAATTTAAATTTTGGGCTCTTATAAAAAGGACTGAAATGAATATTTCTCTATTTTCTGAAACATGAGTAGAGTTGAAAAAGTCTTTCATTTTCTGGCAAATTTAATGAATCAACCACATCTCGTCTTGATATCTAGAGGTAATTGAAAATGACTTATATTATGAGTACTAATGAGTATTTAAAACTAAAGGTGGGAGTATATGAAAGCCTTTTTTAACATATGTAATTCATATAGGTAGTTTGAATTTTTTTTATATATAAATTTATGAGATAGAATAGAGTGGGTCTTATAAGGAAGAGTAAAACAAATGGTTCAACCAGAATTGTTATTGTTGGTATGAAATGAATGACTTTGTTGATGAGAATATAGGGAGTAACAAAACATTATGATACAGGTGACTAATATATATCAGTGGGGATGGGAACTGTGACATCACGGTCATATCTATCATGTTGTTGTGTGTATGTGAATGGGACTCACTCACTTGAAAAAGCAGAATAACAAGTGGGGTAGGCAGTAGTACCAACATATAATTTCCCACTTGATCCCTCTGATTTTAGCTTTTCTCACACGCCATCCCTTCTATTTTCTTCCTCTCCAATTTTTTTTTTTTTTTTTGCCAGTATTCTTCCTCTCCAATCTCCGCTATTTGTTTTGATTTTTTTTGCCAGCAGCTATTTGTTTTGATACCCGTATAAAACTACAAAATTCATAATAAATTGTCATGACCAATTTTTTTTAATCAAGCATAAGATCAAATAGCTGAGCTTAATTATGTTTAAAAGAGATTGATTACCAAATGATGTGATTTGGAGTTCGCATGTCAGTGTCAAATTAGGATGTCGGACCCGTCTATTCATTCGCCTATCGCCATCATTACTCTACCCTCCTAAATATCCTATAAACAAGCACCCACACCGACCTTTTTATTTATTCCTGTGAAAAATATTTATTATTCTTCATATTTTCTTACAACTAGCAGGTAATGTAATTAAATTCGGATCGATCAGTGAACTGGTCGGGGTACTGGGTCAAGGGTCAGTGGGTCAGACTGGAGTCAAACCGGAGCTAAACCGGGATTAAACTGATGAGAAATGAAATATTTTAAATTTATAATATGAAATTCTAAAGAAAAAATTTTTAAAAAAAATATTAAAAATCTGACCCCGACCGGGTCACCGAACCGGACCGGTTTAGAGGCCGGGTCGCCGGTTTCCGGTTCGGCTGGACCGGTCCGGGTTAGATAACCTTACTGATAGGACACATACATGTTCCATAAATAGAATCAAATAAAATAAAAATATTAGCAAATATCTAAAGCATAAAATACATATTTTGTTTATTTAAAGTTGCGTTGGGTGCAACTTTGCCCACTGAAAAATTCAACGTGGACAATTTTATCCAGAATGTTTCCTATGTAGCAATTTTATCCCGAAAGTATAAAAAAAAAAGTAATTTTGTCATAATCATTATCACAGTTAATTTTAACCATTAGTTAATTAAATATGTTGAACTGGCAGTTCACATGTCATCAACGTCATTTTTATTAATGTCTAAATTTATGCTAAAAATCCATGTATCATGTATTTTATTTTTTTAGAGTTGGATTTAAAATTTGCAGGATAAATTTATACATTAACAAAAATGACATATATGACATATAGACTATCAGCTAACCGTCAAAATTGTCAGGACAAATTTTTCCCAAAAAACTTTCAGAACAAAATTATCCTTCGGTAAAAACTTTTGAACTAAAATTGCCCTTTAACATTCTGGTGTTGCAATTGAAGACTGGTGTGATAAGCTGTGTAACTTAATAGTAAGAGATAATTAGAATAGAAATATGGGTATTTTTATGGGGGAAATGAAAAGCAAAAATTAGGAAAAGCAAGGCAAGGAAAGTAAGAAACCTCAAAACATGGGAATGCGAGCCCCAGGGGAAAGGCATTCGGGGGATGGATGTGAAGCTAAAGCACACCACACTTAGAGCCGGGAATTCGGGCCGAGCCCGTCGGGCCGGCCCGTTTAGGCCCGAGCCCGTCAAGGGCCGGGCCTATGATTTAGAGGCTAAAAATGGAAGCGGGCCTAAAAGGGCCGGCCCTGTAGGGCCGCAAGCCCTGTAGGGCCGGCCCTGTAGCCCTGTAGGGCCGGCCCTTTTAGGCCCGTTTAACTTTTTTCTTTTTCTTTTTTTAATAAATGTGCATAAGGCAATGGGTAGCAAGCATTGATCAGAGGGTAAAGTTAACCTAACCTAACCCTCATATGAGAAATGCTCTCACACTGACTCAGACCTCATTTGAAGCTTCTCTTCTTTGATTTTCTTTTTTCTTTTTTTGCATGTATACACTAAAATCCAAATCAGGTGTTATATTATTACTGATATTTGAAGCTTATAGGCTTGTTTGATTGTGGCTGTGAACTTATTTAATTGGTTATGAACATTAATTATGGTTTGAACTTAAGTTTTAGTGTTTATATTCTATTAAACTTAGATAATATTTATGTTTTAAATTAGTGTTGATGATATTTATGTTTTAAATTAGGTATTTTAATCTTTATGAGAATAAGAAATAAAAAAAGAATGGCAAAAAAAAAAAAAAAAAAAACATAAACGGGCCAAAAGCCCGCGGGCCGGCCCGCGGGCTTATGTTAAACGGGCCGGGCCGCCCGAAAAACGTACGAATTTGAACTCGGGCCTAAACGGGCCGGCCCGTTTAGGCCCGAGCCCGTCACGGGCCGGCCCTGCAGGGCCGGGCCGGCCCGTTTTCCCAGCACTAACCACACTTTCCCTTCAGTCGTTATAACTGTGGGAAAATTTATCATTTAATTTCAACTAGTTATTACTTACTACAATTTTGATTCGTATAAAATTCAGTACATAAACTTTGCCATGCGGGCAGCTGAATGTCTGTGACTTTAGCTATCCAAAACATTAGTCCCTAAATGTTAATGTATAACTTTAGTTCTTACAATTTTAGTTTCTAAAATGTAAGAACCTACCATTAAAAGTTAAAACTGTGTGTGTTGGTAAAAAAAAAAAAAAAGTTAAAATTGTATGGACTGAGTTGTATTAAATCAAATTTTAAAGACTGAATTTTAATCCACTTAAAAACTATAAATACCATGGTTATTAGAAACTCATGAATCTCAAATCATATCTTATGTATGATTTGATTAAAAAAATAGGTGGGAAAGATACAAATATATTGATATATCTTACTTATACTTGTATCTTGTGATTCCAAGAGCAATGCAAGCCAAAATCGCAAGAGTTGCGCAACACCGACGATTCCTATGATTTTAGGTGAACCAGGTTATACACAAATTAGATCGGATCTGACACGACCCGATTTCAGAAAACCCTTCTTTTCATTTTATTTTTCTTATTTTGTTAAGATTTGATTAATAATTTCTTTTTATTTCTACGATTATTCCTTATTCCCTCTCACTTATTCCAACTAAAACCCTATTTTTTTTTTTTTTTTTTACTTAAGTGTTATTTGCCTTTCAAATGCTAATATGTACAAATCTTTGATATTCTCTAATGTGAAAATTATATTAATAT
Source organism: Inga oerstediana (assembly GCA_963210345.1). NCBI lineage: Eukaryota > Viridiplantae > Streptophyta > Magnoliopsida > Fabales > Fabaceae > Inga > Inga oerstediana. The sequence continues at coordinate 64,245,447 of OY723408.1, forward strand.
CATTCTTAAAATTGATGATGAATCTTACTTACATTTCAATTCATGTGATGATTTCCTATTTTCGATAGATTTGAAATATATTTTGATATATTTGAGAAGTCGTCATTGATAAATTAAAGAGATTTTCTTGAGATTTTAAGAGATATCAATTTAAGGGCATCATTGGTGGGATTTCAACTTAGAATATAAGTTTTTAAGTTTAAGAAAGAAAAATAATAATAGGAAGTTTAAAAAGAAAAAGAAAGAAAATGATTTAGCTATTATTATTATTATTTATATTATTTCCTTTTTTAATGGATGAGGACCGCCCTGTTTTGGAGTGGAAGAAAGGAAACTTAATCTCCAAAGGGGATGAACTAATGTTTTGTAAAAGAAGGATGCTGCGGCATTCAGAGATGAACTTGGTCGCCTTCGAGAGAGAGAGAGAGAGAGAGAGAGAGAGAGAGAGAGAGAGAGAGAGAGAGAGAGAGAGAGAGAGAGAGAGAGAGAGAGAGAGAGAGAGAGAGAGAGAGAGAGAGAGAGAGAGAGAGAGAGAGAGAGAGAGAGAGAGAGAGAGAGTTCAACTTTCATTCTTCTTATTCTTCAAGGGAGGATGAGAGGACTATGAAGAAGAGAAAGGACCAAAGCAACTGATTGAATAAAGGAGTAGCGGGAGCTTAAAGACGAGGCTTTAAATAAATACTTTATCCCTTTTCTTTTCTCTTTTTCCTGAGATTTTGAATTATGAATTTGTTGTTGTCTTCTTTAATTATGTTTAGTTAGTTTATTTTGTAACTTATAGGAGCTATGAACTTATGGTTGTATTAGGCTTCATTTTCTTTGTTAGCTATACTTAATATTAATTCTGGTTATTAATCTTGTTTAGCTTTATCTATTTAGTAACTGACGATCATTTAATATGAATTTGAGCATTAGGATTGACCTTGACAAAGGAAATTTTAATTAGGCTATGAGATTAAGTGATATGGGATCAGATTATGAATTAATTTACGATTATGATAGACATATATTTAATGGCCTTATATAATTAATGAAGGGTGTGCTCGAGTTTTCTTACCTCTTGAATAATTATGTTACACATAATAATTTATACTTAAAAGAGGGTTGTGAATGGATTGCAGATATTTACAGTTATTATACTCGAGATTAACAAAATTAACATTAAGGCTAATTAAATTAGTGAAATCAAGGTTTATGAAATTAATAAGGGATTAGTGATTCCGGGTTGCTCTTTTGATAATTGTGGTAGTTAGTTCATTTATTTTGGTTTTAACTTCTTTTCACTTATTTAAAGTCAATCTGGGTTGCTCAATTTAAACAAAAGTGTAAAATTATTACTCAACTAAATTGTTAGTACTAAGTCCTCCTAGAAACGATATTTTACTCACTCTTTATTACTTGATACGGCCCATATACTTGCAAAGTCTTAGGCTATATATAATATTTTTCCTAACAAGTTTTTGACGTCATTGTCGGAGACTTGTGTGACAACACTGTTTAGTTGAAATTGGTTGAGCAATAGTTGTTTAAGCTTGAGTTTTGTAAATACTTTTGTGTTTGTTTTTCTTATTTTTTTAATCTTTAAAAAAATGGATTATTCACTGCATTAATGAAAGCATTTATTTGTTGATAGATTATCAAATCTTTGTTCTTTACTTTAGTTGCAAGTGGATTGGATGAGACAAGCATATGGAAATGCTAGTTGGAATGAAACTGTTGATTGTTCTCCTAATAATTTTTTTTCTTGTATTTATTATAGAGAGAGTCATTCATATAAGAATTGTCCATATAGCAAAACCATTCATTATGGGAGAGATGATTTCACTAGGAAGCAAACTTATTTTGATAATTCCTTTTATTCTAGTGGAAGTTTAAAGCAACAAGAATCTTTTGATCCCTATATCAAGTATTGTTCTAATAAGATAACCCCATCTTTTCACTCTTATTCATATGTCAAGGGACTCACCCATGAGGAATTTAAAGAATCTTACTTAGAAAGATTAGTTAAGGATTTTCTTTATGAACAAAAGAAATTTGACATTAATATTGAGACAAGTGTTCAAAATACTGGAGCTTATGTGAGTCAAATGCGAAAAAACATTAAAGAAATAAAACAACAAAACTCATTTAATCATATTTCCCATTGGAGCTCTAATGAAAATGATTATACGGAAGTTGAAGAGGGGGAATTGCATGAGACTATAGATAATGTGAAAATTGAATCTAAGCCTGAAAATTAATTTGGGAAAGAATGGTGGGCATCCAATAGAGGTTCCGGTTGTGGAGCCTAAGATTTGTGATTTTGATGATCAAATTGATGTTGAGGTCTCCATTGTTATTATGTATTACTCTCCTATCGAAGTGTTGATTCTTACAAATAGGAGTCAAGTGGATTTTATTGGATAATCCAATTTCTTAAATGCTCATATTTCTAATTGTAATTTTGTGAATGTTGTGCTTTCTTTGAATTTAGTAAATGCTTGTATTCTAACATTGTCTATGATTGAACAAGTACAAGTAATTAACTTGAATGATCAAATTTTATATTTGAAACCTTGTTATTTGAAAAGGAATGAAGACAAGGTAATTATGATGTTTGATACTTATGATTAGAAGTTGTTTTGAAAAGTCTGGTTAAAGTCTATAAACTTAATGCTTCTTGGAATGCAATCGAAGGTTTTGGTTTGTTTTGATTTTGTAGGATTTTTGGAGCACTAGATGATGTGCTTTGCTATGGAAACAAAGATTGACAAATCCCAATTTTATTAAATATTTTTATACTTTATTTGAGGATTTTGTCATATTTATAGAGTTTAAAATGCATTCTTTGTGATTAAATTGACAATGAGAGTTAATACATTGAATTAGGACTAAAAAGAGTAAAATTGTCATAAAAATCATAATTACTCTTAATCATTTATTCTTGAGAAGTATTGATGTTGGATTAATTGCTTTAAATTATAGGTGCTTAAAGAATTGGATTAAGTATGGAAATAGCAGTTTGAGGTTAAAATTTAAGAAATACTAGAAAACGACCATAATTTATTATTGCTAAGGACCTAAAATAATGGAATGACAAAAACGGGAAAACTTGAAACTCACCGTTTTGGTAGCTATAGGTTAGATTTTGAATGAAATGCAGAATTGAATTGTAGAGCTGAGGGAGAGTCACGAAAGGAAGCAGCCGCCAGTGGTGAGCTTGGGGCGAGAGAGCTTGAGAGGAGAGATGTTAGCCGTCTAACTTAACCGCAAGTGCATGGATCGTTACAAGTAGTATAATTATATTGTTCCCATGAGGACTAAGACAAAAATGAATCAATTATCTCAATTAAGTTCTCAATCAGGTTGAATGAGAATATTTTGAAATTTAATTTGTTTAAAAAAAGATTTATTTGAGAATTCTAAAGTTAAGATTTTTCTTCAAGATTGGAGGAACCTATGATTACTTATCCTCATTTTACTTCATAAGACTAACTTAAATCTTAAATTGATAATGAAAAAATGTTCTTGTCGGATGTCCAAAATTAATTGATAAAGCTTTTTTAAGTCAAAACCAATTTTATATTCTCAATTAACTCACACAATCTCTTGTCTCGGTTAATGAAAACACTCATTAAGCTCTAAACTCAATTAGATAATGCTAGGCTAATAAATATGTATCTATTCTATTAACAAACCATCCATTTAACCCCTAAACTTCAAGTCTAGCACAATTTTATCTAAGTTCTGCAATTAAATTAGTTTTCTCAAGCATCACTCAATTGAACCCAACAATCTAAGTGGTAGCCAATCACCCAGAAGCATTAAGCATGAGATAAAATCAACACATAAATTTTATTAATAAATAAAATAAATAAATAAATAAAGTCTTAATCCACCTAATAGTTTAAAGCAATCCTAGAATAAGAAAACTAGCTACTCATAGTCATAATCAAAACCAAATCAAAGCAATAATAATCCACAGCAAAATAAGAGTTAACTGAAAGGAAAAATAAGAAATTAATAAAAACAAAATATTGAGCCTCAAATATCTTCTGAGCTTCAATTCCTTGGCTTTAATTGCCCCTAATTCTCTACAGCATCCTCTAATCCAGTAGTGTAACATCCCAAATTTTTATTCACAAAAAAAATATATTAATTAATTGAGAAATTCAATAAAAAGGGTGAATATGCATGAAATTTGATCTTATGAATTTTGAAAGATTCATATTCATGAGAAAATGGGCAAATTAATTCGAGAAAGGAGTTAAATGACAAAGGTGATAGCAAAATCATAATTTTGCTAATTTAGCCCAAGGTTAATTATTTTCCAATTAATTGAAGTTAGTTTCAATTAATCAAGGAAAATAAAGAAAAATGTACAATTGGAGTATTCTTGATGGAATAAATCAAGAATTGTAAAATTAGAGAGACTTGGGCATACATCAATTAGGGAAATTATGGGATTAGTGAAACATATTTTCCTTCCCTTCTCCTCCATATTTTTGTCCAAACACCTAAGAATGAGAGGAATAATTTAATTTCATGGACACATGTCTAAAAGGCTACATGAAGAGAGAAATGATGATTAATTCCCAAGAAGCACAAGTCAAATGCTACATGAACATTTCAATTATGATAAAGGAGGAGTGTACACAACATGAAAGTATGGTGATCATGATAATTGAAGGTATGGTGAAGTGCATGATGGTAAGCTAGAGTGAAGGAATGAATAAAGTTGAGTGCAAGATTGGATTTAGTTAGAGAAAAGCACTTGGTTGGTTGGAGAAGAGAGGAAGCACGTTTTTTTAAGCAAACCAAGAGAAGAAAAGCTAGTTCAATGCCAATAGGAAGCTAATGGAGTAATCATGAAGGAAGGGAAGATTGTGACAAGTGTCACATTATGGTCCCTTGATTAAATCAATGGCTAAGAGGAAAGAAAAGGAAGTTTATAAAGCATTTCTCTTTCCTTCCCTTCATACACTTCACGCATAACACAAGAAGAGAGAGAGAGAGAGAGAGAGCATTTTGAATAAGCTAGAGAGAAGGAAGAAGAAGAGGTTAAGGTAAGGAGCTAAACTCTTAAGGTTTTTGTGATTCTATCTTGGAATTCTTCTCTAAACTCTCTTTCTTCAATGGAATCCATGTGTTGAAGACACATTTCTAGCTCAAGGAGAAGGGAGAGAGGACACATAGGGAGAGAGAAACCAAGAAGCCAAAGAGGGTAACTTCAGGAACTTGCTTCCTTGTGGTGGTGTTGTTGTTGTTTCTTGACTTTTCAAGTTTCTTGGTTGAGTTGAAGAATGGGAAATGCTATAACCCTAAGGGGTTATGCTGTCCAAATTTCTTTGAATCATGATTAAGAAGTTTTTAAATGAGTTAATCAAGGATTAGAAGTGAGAAAGTACAAGTTTTGGAAGCTAAAACACAAAAACTCCATTTTTCCATTTTTTTAACCAATACTTTGGCCAAGACCAGATATGAGGGAAGGAGCTGGATTTTCATGAAATAGATGATTCCATTGGATTCAGTGGACAAAAATAGGTGGGGTTATAGTTGGTCACTTTTTCGGTAGAGGCAGAAAAAGCATAATTATGAAAACGCCACTGAAATCCCTAAATAGGGGCTGTCAAGGGTATTTTCATAATTTGACAGTGAATGTGGTGATTTTGAGCCAAAAATGGATTCCTTGGGCAAAAATAAGTCAAAATAGCCTTAGTCAAAATTTTGGGAAAACGTGTCATCGGGCCGGGTACAGCGAGGCCAAGCCGAGGTCTCGGGGGCATTTTGGGAAATTTTCACCACAGACTAATATAACCATTAGAAATACTATGGAAGTGTCTCAACTGTATATTTGACGTTTTAGGACCAAGTAGAGAGTCTGAGGGATTGGCACGCAAATCGAGGCACGTTATTCGAGGATCAGGGAAGGGCAATTAAGGTAGGGAACTTACCTCTCCTGCATGTATTTGATATTTGTGCTGGTGTATTGATGCATGTTATTGCTTTGCTTGATTTTGTGAAACATATATGAATAATTGAAGCTCTATTTCTTTTATGCTATGGCTATACGTATGTTGTTTGAAACATTGAGCATGCAGATATATCATTATGTGAGCACAAGTTATGTAATACAAGCACGTCATGCATTAAGCATTTATCTTGCATGGATATTGGTATTGCTTTCCTACTGAGATTCCCCAGATTCTCACCCTCCCCTACCAACAATTTAGACAGGAGAAGACAGAAAGTATGCTGAGAACCATACAAGAGGATTGCAGTGGTGGAACAAAGACTGGAAGATGTCTCTGTTTCACTGGGACGGGTGTAGACACCCATGTAGCGTTGCGAGGCTACATTAATTGTAATTATCAAGCACGAACCCTTATGGGGAATTTTTCATAATAATGCACATAACATCAGTATGTTTATGCTATTCTTGAGTTGCCCATTGAATTGCGTATCTTTTTTTTTTTGCAAATACTCTGAAATAGGTGAAAATAAGATGATGGTATGACAAGTGGCGTTGCTGGTCTTCAAATCAGTCACCTCCACAGTCTTCTCATCCTCCCTTGAAGATGATGACCGAACCTGAACGCCTCTCCTTCTGTTCGTACTTGAACGTGTGTTCTCTTGCTTTCTTCCTGAAGAAGCTTAACCCCTTATATATAAGTCAGGTTCCTAGATCCTCATGCAATATCTCTCTAGCAAAATAAAATCAAACAAAAAGATAAAAAAATAGATAATGATAATAATAAATAATGATAATGATAATGATAATAAATAATGATAATAATAATAATTGAAATATCATTTCCTTTTTATCTTAAATTATTATTTTTATTATTAATATCAATATTTTTATCTTTAATATCAAAATCATTAATTTTATCCTAAACTTTGATATTTATAATGAAATCCCTTTAAATCAATATCTTATTAACATCTGACTCAAATCCCTTTGATTTATTATAGATAACTCCCAAATATATTAAAATATGTCTTAAAATTATCTAAAAATAAGGAGTCATCAAGAGAGGGAGGGCCACCACCGTCATCCTCTTCTTCCTTGCCGACCCTCCCTCAACCAGCATCACATTTCTTCGGCAACGAGAGATTAAACTGAAAGGGAGCTGAGACCAGAGTCGCGAGAGTTGGAGAAACAGGAGGAGCAAAGCTTGAATCACCATTTCTTCAATCCTCCTTCATTCACTGTCTCTCATTTTCGGTGGTGTGCTTCAACGTTCAGTTCTTGAATCCATGGTTACCTCTGTTTCATAACTCATCACAGCAGCGCATTCTTTGTTTTATGGGTTTCAAATTAGTGTTAATAGCTGCTTAGTCGGTGTTCTTTAATTGTTGGAAATCATGACATGTTTTGGATGATGCTGTGATGACAAATTCTAGTGGCTGAGCTTATCTTCTCCTAGGATAAGGGATTGAGTCTTGATGTTTGAAGCTACAAGAGGGGAGTTTTAGTTTTGGTTAATTAGTTTAACTCCATATTTATGATTTCCTTGATTTTAGGAGTTATAATTTGTAGTTAAGACTAATATTTGTGGTTTAATCTTTGTTTGAACCAAATTTGTGATTTGAATTAGTTAATGTTGAATTTTGTGCTCATTAATATATAGGGTTATATATATGTTTCCTATAATTCTATTGATTTCTATCTATTTAACATAATATTGTTGGGTAGTGTGATTGAATTGGAATTATAGTTGAATCTAAATGCATTGCTTATTCCATAATCACTCTCTAAAGGGTTTTAATAATGTTTAAATAAATGGGTTCATGAGTTTAATTGATTGAACCATATTTTATATATGATTTTTAATAATGAAATTGGGATTTTGATGCATTTTCCTAGACATTAATAGAAAACTTAGACTCAATGGTAATTAAAGTTTGGTATTTTAGAATACTTAGAGAAACTCATTACACTAAGAGGGATTAATAGCATTTCAAGGGTAGGGATTCCTCTCTTGTGATGCTAGATTCATTAGTTAATGAGGTTTGGAATATTAGAAGCTTAGTGTATTAACTCCCTAAATATCTTAATTGAGCAAAGATAGCCATCGAAAAATCATTTCCAAGAGCGTCTACATCACTCACATTTCTAACTCATTTCCATTCCTCCTTATTTGAAAAATGCCAAAAATATATATTTTAATTGCATTCAACTCAGTTTTGAAAATCAATCAATCAATCATATTTTACCCTTATCAATTTTACATTGTAATTACTTAGTTTACTAGGAATTAGTTTCGTAATCAGTTCCTCAAAGTGTTATGACCTGAGTTGTGCACTATATTACATTAATTTGGTTTTATTCTTGATAACCCCGAGCCGACTAAAAAGGGCTATTTCAAGTGGTGTCGTTGTCGAGGAGCCAAGTAATTGGTTTCTTAGTAACTAAGTATCAATCTTCGATTGATTGGTACCTTGAGCATTTAGGTTGCATTTTAATTAGTTTAAGTAGTTTTGCATGTTTTTCATAGCATATTGCATCTTTGCATAGAAAATTTTGCAAAAATACCAACAAATATCTTGATTTTCCTTTGTTTTTACATTTGCATTCTTTCATTTTTGCATTTGTATTTTTAGCACTTATGATTCATTGGGATTTAATTGATAGCAATTTGAATACCTTGGTTTAATGAGGATTATAAGTTTTGGTTTTACATTAATCCTCCTATGCATTCCTCTTTAGAGAATGATAGAGCTTCAAGCTCTCAATTCTTAGATGAATCTTATGGCACTTGGAGACATGAAGCATTTTCTGATCTTCCACATTCTTAAAAGCTTGATGTGCTTCAAGATGAATTAAATTCCCTCCGAGCAGACATAAATTATCAAGGAGGAGCCTCTGAATCTCCACATCCTCAGTATCTCTATCAATATTGTAAACCATCTTGTCCACAAACACCATATTTTAACCATGAACCCACTTTCCAACCACTTCAATCCCACTTCAACCATACTTTCTCACCCTACCCATTCTATTAAGAATCATTCACTCCACTTTACCATAAACCATCATCTCCATTTCATCTTCCCCCATTTCCCCTACTTCCATGCCATTTAGAACTCTCTATGAACCACATTCTCCATCATTCTATGAACCTCCACCACAATCTCCTGCACTTCAACCTAGTGGACTTGATGGTTTCCTCACTTTACCAAACATAGATGATAGAACTTGTGCATTCCGAAGGATGTATGATGAGCTCAAGGTTGAACACTTTAAGTTGTTCATGTTGAATGAGGCAAATGTGATTTCGAAGGAGTAGAAAGAGTAAATGGAGGACATCGAAGGCTTTATCAAAGCGTTTGTTAATCATGTATTATGGATAAAGACCGGAGGATAAGACGGAGCTCTATGGACTTATGACCTCAGTAATGAGGGAATCAAAGAGCAAAAGCTAAATGCCACTTTAGAAGTGGAAGATTCCATACCTTCAGTGCCTACTCCCACAAAAGATATAAAGAAGAAGCATGTACGTTTTCAACTTTTAGAGGAGTCATTTCCAAATAATGGTACTATTCCTCTTCTAGAAGAGATTGACCCTCCTCTTACTATTATTCTTGATGTTGTGAGTGATGATGAGGTGGATGAAGAAATTGTGGTCGAGTCCTTTTATATGCTTGATGGTGAAAATGCTCATTGTGACATTTCTAATATTAGTTTTGTTGTTGATGATGTTACCTGTATAGTCCATGCTTCTATGTGTGATAAACCTGTTCTTTTCCCTAGTTCTAAGAGCGATGAACACATCAAGCATGACATTGTGGAAAATGATAAATTATTATTGGATGCTCAACTTGCAGTAAAGTGTGAACTTGATGATTGCTTACATGATTCTTCCTCTATTTCAAGTGTTGACAAGCATGATTTGGAATTTTATATTGTTCTTTGAACAAGATGAAGAAATCATTTTCCCTCTTGCCTACATTCTTCTTTTGTTTGTTGATATGAGGGTGATATGTTATGTGCCATTTGTATTGAAATTGATAATTGGCTTTTTACTTCGCATGACTTTAATTCTTCATCTAGTTCAATTGATAATATTAAAGTGCATGCTACACTTCTTGTCAATTGGGCATCTTTTGATCCCTTTGAATCATATGTTTTAGGTAGTTCAATGAGAAAAGATTTAATAATTTTGAATGATAAAATTATAAATAAAAATGAATCTTTCCATTTAGTTCTTTTTTACGATTTGCTACTTGATATAACAAATGAAAATACATGTTTTGAATTTTTAGGTGGTAATAACTTGATCAATTCTCTTTCTTCTTCCATTCTTTTACCTCCTAACTCTTATGATTGCAAAAGTGATGTAATACATTCTAACACTAAGTTGGATTCCGCATTTTCCCCATTACAAACACAAGAGGATTTTGGAAGTATGACCACTTGTTCAATTCCTACTGAAGGGAACCAAATTGACTTTCTTGGTTGTGAAGTTTACTTGGAGAATCCCGTTCCTATAATGCCTATGTTTTATTTTAGATCTCTCAATGTATTTATTTCTATACTAGATACTGTTGCTGGTCTGGTGTTTCTTTTGCACGAACATACACTACCAAGAGGGTACATTCTAGGAGAAGTGGTTACAAAGAGAAAATGCATGTTTCTCATCCTGGATAAGAACTTCTCCTACAAGAGTCTACAGAGATTTAAGCATCAGGTTGTCTCTTTACTCACTTGCTTTCATCTCATTTTTGTATGTTTCTTGAGCTTAATTGTTATGTGAAGAAGATAAGTGTAGGGGAGATAAAACCATTAGTAAAACATAGATCTCTTTGTTTTTCTTTTTACTAGGAAGTTACTAAATGCTCCATGTTCATATGCCATTCTCATTTTGCACTTAATCTGTATTACATTTTGAACTTTATTATTAAATTCACTTCACTTGTTTCTTTCTTCTTCCCCTCATGATGATTGTTGAAGTGTTGTGCTTCAATCTTGAATTGGACTTCACACCTTCTACTTCACCTAAGAAACAAGTCAAGTTAGTTTTTCATTTGTTATTTACATTGAGGGCAATTTAAAGATTAAGTGTGGGGGAGAGATTGCTCTAGTCATAATGTGTAGCTACAGTTGGATCATGAAATTTGAGAAAAATTGAAACATTTTTGAATTTGAGAATTAACTTTGTGAAGTGCTTAATGGACCCCTATCTTTACTTCCCTAATGCAATTCCTTGGCATATTTTTGTGAAAATTTAAATGCATAGTGATTGTAAAAGTCAAGCATTTCCAAGTATGATTATATTAAGCTTGAGTAATCCCTTTGCTTGATTCGATTGAGCGATTGGAGCGTCTTTAATGCAATTTTATTAATTTGGATTCCTAGCTTGATTTTAGGAAGTGGATATGGTAGAAAAAAGCCTTGTTGGAAAATTCTTCAGCTTTGATTCTATTTTCTCATCATGTGCGTGTATTCGCCTATTCTCTAGTTAATCTTTAGAACTTGTCTAGGTTCTTTTTAAAAGCTACATTAATGCTTTGGATTTATAGTATGATAGGGGCATTTATTTTTAAACCCATTTACCTAAACACAAATCACTAATCATTTACTTTTGATTACCCCCTTGAGCTCTACACTTTTGTTTCTATTTCATTATACAAATGTTATGTCTACATCATTTATCAAGTTCTTACTAGCATTATGATATATTTTTAAAAAAAAGGTATTATTGTGTATGTGAAAAGAAAAGTGCCACATGAATAGTCAAAAGAAAGAAAAAATAGGAAAAAAAGAAAGAAAAAGAAAAGAAAAAAATGTGAATAGTGAAAAAAAAAGAGAAGAAAAAGAGAAAATTCAAAGAAAGAAAGAAAGAAGCAAATAAGGCATTGTGACAAAATATTTTAATTACGTTTAGTTGAATGGTGCTTAGTGATCTAACAATTTATTTGGTGCAAGTATAGTATTTTGTTACATTTTCCATTCCATTTAACCTTTTTCAACAATACAACCTTAAAAAGTCCCCTTAACTATGGATTCATGGCAAAACTAGTGGTAGAGATAGTAGAACCTTTATAAGCTTATGGTAGATACTAGAATAGGTGAATTAAGTGAATTTTCCTATGATTTGAGAGATGAGAGAAACACTTATTCCTTTGAGAGCTCTATCATATTATTCTTTCTTGGTTTTGTGATGTATTCAAGTTGGTTTCTTTGCATTAAAAATTCCATGAGCTTTGATTGATTTAGAATTGTGGTTATTCAATCTTTAAGTAATTGCATTCTTGAATAGCTTGATGATTATAACATTAGGCATGTGTTTGAAAACTTTGATTTTATTTTGCCTAGGAGTGCAAAAGGTTAAGTGTGGGGGAATTGACAAATCCTAATTTTATTATATATTTTTATACTTTATTTGAGGATTTTGTCATACTTATAGAGCTTAAAATGCATTCTTTGTGATTAAATTGGCATTGAGAGTAAACACATTGAATTAAGACTAAAAAGAGTAAAATTGTCATAAAAATTGTAATTACTCTTAATCATTTATTCTTGAGAAGTATTGATGTTGGATTAATTGCTTTAAATTATAGGTGCTTGAAGAAATTGGATTAAGTATGGAAATAGCAATTTGAGGTTCAAATTTAAGAAATATCAGAAAAAGACCAGAATTTATTACTGCTAAGGACCTGAAATAATGGAATGACAAAAAGGGAACTTGAAACTCACTGTTTTAGTAGGTGTAGGTCAGATCTTGAATGAAATGTAGAATTGAATTGTAGAGCTGAGGGAGAGTCACGAAAAGAAGCAACCGCCAGTAGTGAGTTTGGGGGCGAGAAAGCTTGTGAGGAGAGAGGGAGGGCTACCACCGTCGTCCTCTTCGTCCTTGCCAGCCCTCTCTTAACCTGTATCACCTTTCTTCGGCGATGAGAGATTATTCTTGGAGGTTTTATCATATTTTTTTAAAATAATTTCAATTCCAAACCACTTTTATTCCAAAAAATCCAAAAATATTAACTTTTAAAGCATTTTAGTTTAATTGCAATTTAGTTATTAGATAAAAAACTCAAAAATCATTTTTTTAATTGTTTTATGCTAATCATTACACTTAGTTTCTATGTAATTAATAAAAGGCTCTTCAAGAGACAATTTATGATTGCACCCTAATTGCAATCCTTGGTTATTTTTGAAGAGGTTACTAAGGCAAAAGCATACATGTCTCCTTCAAAGATCATGACCAATTGAAAGTGCAAGTCAAGGATAAAAGGGGAGTTCTCTTATACTTTTCTTTAATTTGTCTCATTCGATTGTTGATGTCGATAATGCTTGAAATTTGTGTCATTTCTACATTTGGATATGGTTGCTTTTTCGCTTTCATTACTTATTATTACTTATTCACATTAGGGACAATGTAACATTTAAGCATGGAGGTGAGGATACCGTTGATTTTGCATGACTTGTCTTCAAATTTTTTTTAAAAAAAAATTTGGTTTTCTTTTGGAAGTTTGGATTTTACTTGTGAGCATTATCACAATTGGTTTGATTTGAATATGAGAAGGATTAATTTTGATTAGGATTTGATTCTATGTTCTTTAATGTTAGTGTATAGGTAAAGATTTGGCTTGGGTACTTCAATTTAAAATGTCAAAGAACTTGTAAGGAATTTGAGCCTAATTGTTTGTTCTTTTAAAAGGGAGTGCGATTTTTGTGACTCCATCTCTAGAACATATATATATTTTTCAGATTACAAGGCCATAAAATGGAAATTACATCACACTAGGGTAAGAAAAGAGATCCCCCTCTAGGAGCAAGGTCCCCTCTCAAAATCTGTAGACATCCTGGATGGGGAACTGGGAGAATAGCCAGGCCCCCCAACAAGTGTTGCGCGTCTCTAGCTAGAAAATTAGCACATCGGATTACTTCTCGGGGCGCATAACAAATCTCGATCTGCCAATCTGAGAAAAGAAGATCTCTAACCTCACATATGACCTCTCTTAACGGGTGATCATGTCCACCATCTCGCATTACTAGATTCAGGACCTCCATAGAATCAGTATAAGCTTTCACACATTGAAAGTGGTGTTGCTTGCACAATTGAAGACCTGACAGAAGACCCAATAATTCTGCCAAAGTGGGAGAATAAACTCCAAGTGTGCGTTGGAACCCAAGGATCCAATTACCATTCCTGTCACGAACTAACCCGCCACATGCAGCTGACCGTTGCGCATTAACCGATCCATCTGTATCAAGTCTGACGAATCCATCCGGTGGCCGTTTCTATAAGCTCTCGTAATCTTGTACAAAGTATGTGGCTTGGGCTGTGAAATTCCCAAATACACTGGTCTCCAATAGTTGGAAACAAGTCTCATGAACAATTTCCTTTGGTTGGGCCCGAGTTCCCTCCATCACACCTCTGCATCGATTTTTCCACAGTAGCCAGCAAATAAGACTGAAGACCTTTACCCAAGGCCATCTACAAAATTTGGCAAATCCCATATTGCTTGATAGATTCTCCTTAAGCCAAACCTGCAGGTTAGAACAAAAAAAATCTAATACGACAATTAGGTTTTACAAAATTTAACCATACTGTTCTAGCATCCTCACAATCTCTAAGAATATGCAAAACTGTTTCCACTCTCTGACACTCAAAGGGACACTCCTCACTTTGAGTTAATCCTCTCTTAGCTCTTAGAAGGTTTGTAGGAAGTCTCTCATGAATAGCTTGCCAGAGAAAATTTTTTACTTTTTCTGGTACCGGTATCTTCCACATTTTCTTCCAAGGGACTGGCGAGCTCTGGAATCTCGTTGAAGATAAAAACTTGTAAGCATTGCGGATACTGAAACAGTTATCAGAAGCGTTCCTCCAAGAGAATTTATCAGCCTCACTTCCATGTGGAGGGGTCACATGAGCAATAATGTTGATCACCCAGTGTGGAAGAAACTCTCTCCACTTTTCTATATTCCATCTTCCATTTTCTAACACAAAATTCCTTACTTTAGCAGAAGGGTCAAGTAAATGTATGTTATGGTCCACGTAAAATATGAGCGGCTCATCAAGTGGCAACCATAAATCCCACCAGGCATGACTAGTCATACCATCATTTAATAATCTGCCAACTCCTTTATAGAACTGTTCCCACACCTTGGTGATGCTTCTCCAGAAATCAGATTGGTTTTGCTTCTTATTTACCATGGGATATAGTCCATCCCTACATCCATATTTCCCCTTTAAACATTTCACCCATAAGGCTTCTGGTTTAGTAAGAAGACCCCAATAAAGCTTCATTATATAAGTCTTGTTTTAGTAATGAAGATCTTTAATACCTAAGCCACCATTCTCTTTATCTTATTTAACTTGATCCCATGCAACAAGATGCATCTTCCTCCCTTCCTGGCTTTGGTTCTAGAAGAAGGAACAACTGATCTGCTCAAGTTCCTTTAATAGGCCTTTGGGAAGAAGAGTAGTTTGCATCTGATAGCTAGGTAAAGCGCCTAACACAGCCTTAATCAAAATTGTTCTCCCAGCAATAGTAAGAAACCTACATTTCCAATTCGCCAGTCTCTTTCGAGCCTTCTGAATAATGGGGAAGAAATGAAGCTTAGTGGCTCTCTTGTGTAAAAGCGGAACTCCCAGATATTTTCCTAGATCCCCTGTAAGACCTATCCCCAATTGTTGAGCCAAATCTAAAGCTCTAGTAATATGAACATTTTTAGAGAAAAAGACCTTGGATTTGCCAAGATTAACTCTATGCCCCGAGACCTCACAAAAAGCTCGCATGATCTCTTTCATTTTCTCTATCTGCTCTAATGATGCTTCCCCAAACAGAAGGAGATCATCAGCAAAGAAGAGATGTGAAATCACAGGAGAGCGAGGGTTAAAAGTAAATCCCTTCCAATTTCCATTAGTCACTTCCCGACTAATACCATGACCCAGCCGTTCCATGCACAGGATAAATGGGTAAGGACTAAGAGGATCTCTTTGTCTAAGGCCTTTTGTGGGATAAAATGGGGTAGATGCCGTGCCATTCCATAAAACTTTCATGGACACAAATGAGGTACAGGCCATAATGAGCTTAATCATTTGACTGGATAGGCCTAAGGTAATAAGCGTGGATCTTAGAAAATCCCAATCAAGCCGGTCATAAGCTTTTTCCATATCTACTTTAATGGCCACATATCCTTTCTTTCTTTTTTTGTTCCGCATAGAGTGCATGGCCACCTGAGCAATAATAATATTATCACTGCCTTGCCTGCCAGTAATAAAACTACACTGCTGGGGCTGTATTAGATAAGACAGCCTCCTTTAATCTGCTAGCAATAATTTTAGTTATAATCTTGAAAATCACATTGCATAGCGAGATAAGACGGAAATCTTGCACTCTGTGAGGATTATCTACCTTAGGGATCAAAACTATATTAGTATGATTGATTCCCTTAACACGCTCAGGATCTTGCCAGACACCACGAACCATATCACATACCTTACCACCGATTTGGTCCCATTGAGTATGGAAAAAATGTGCTTGAAGGCCATCAGGTCCCGGCGCTTTAAAAGCTCCCATCATGAAGGCCGCATTCTTGATCTCAATATCATGAACTTCTTTGTGGATTAGCTCAAAATCCTGTCGCTTTAAAGGAGGGAATGCCGCTATCCAATTCGAGGAATCCCTAACTTGGTCATCTTTAGTATACAGATCCTTCAAGAATTGACAAGCCATCTGCCTCAGTATCTCTTGGTCTGTTATCCAATTTCCACTTTCATCTTGTAAAGCATCGACATGTTGCTTTTTTCTCTTAATTACAGTGGATGCATGAAAGAATATGGTATTTTTATCTCCCCATTTCAACCATTTGCACCTAGACTTTTGAAACCAGAGAAGCTCCTCCTGTGCGCTCAATCTGCTATAATCTTGCCAAAGCCTCTGTTCAAGGTTGTAAAGACCATTAGAGATGTTATTAGTCCTTACTTCATCAATTCCCTCCAGTCTCCTCAAAATCTGATGTTTTTTCTTGGGGATACTTCCTAGAACCTTGAGGTTCCACTCCGTGGCGTCTTTTTCAAATTTCAAGGCCCCACTACCCCAATCTAAATTATCCCACGCTTTATGAACCACTTCCCTAAAGCTCTCCTCCAATGACTATGCTGGGTGATAATGAAACTGAGACCTTGTCCGGTGGTTAGGCGCTTCAACTCCTTCCGCAACAACAAGGACTCTATGGTCAGACTTATAACGAAGCTGATGAAAAACCTTACTTCTAGAAAACTTAAGCTCCCACACTAAGTTCCCAAACGCCCAGTCAAGTCTCTCTTTTATGCCCTGCTTTTCCCAAGTAAAATGCTCCCCCACAAAAGGAATTTCAAGAAGATTAGAATCTCTAATACAGTCAGAAAACTGCTTTATAGCTCTAAGGGATAGGTTAGAACTGCCTATTTTATCAGTAGGATTTAGGAAGGAATTAAAATCACCAATTACCAATCACCATCCAAGCTTCTTGCATGGAAGATGCGATGTCCTTTAACCCATCCCACAAACTACCCCATCTAGATATTGCAGGTTCTCCATACACAAAGGTGGTATAAAAATAGACTTGGGTTTTCCTATCTGTCAGTTTACAATGGATAAATTGGGTACTAGAAAATAAATAATCAACCTGGACATTATTATTATCCCAGAGCACCCAAATACCACCAGCAAACCCAGAAGCTTCCAATCTAATCCAATGACTAAATCCTAATTTATGAGAGACAGCATCCGCACGAGAGCCACTAATTCTGGTCTCCAGAAGGCACAAAACATCAATATTATAATTCCTCACAATTTCTTTAATGGTGGTAGGGAGAGTACAACTCCCAGCACCTCTACAATTCCAGGACGCGACTATCATGATAACAATATAAAATAAAATTCAAAGGAGCGGACACTTACATGTCCGGATGCTTGGGATCATGCATGTTTCTTCCCTCCTCTAAACCCTACATTTCCTGCTTCTCAAGATCAGCATTCATGAAGTCGTCCCCAACATCATCCTCAAACTGAGAAGGGGCTTGAACGGATCTAGGATGAGATATTGTAGCTTGCACACTATGTTCACATTTTTCCTTCATGTAGGCATCACATGCCTTTTCAGAATTAGCTACTGGGCCTTCAAGAAGTAACCTTCCATTTATGCTATTGGCCCCATCTTCATTTTGTGCTTGTAGGGGCTTTGAAACTGATTGTGTAACATTTCCTCCCACCATGACATGTTCCCTTCGGCCCAAAGGAGGGTTCTTATAACTTTGGGCCTTAAGCCCATTCGATGCCTTGCTGTTGGCTGACCCATCAATGGTGGCCTCTTACTGTATTACTTATGTCCATGGTCGCTTAAAAAGGGAACCTACAACAGTTCAAGATGAAAAGAACAAAGAAAAAAAAAATAAAGATAAAAATATCCTTTAATTCTTCATATCTTTTATTGAATTGTTTAACACTAACTAAAGTATTTATCTATTGTCAAAAACCTTTTGATTTGTATATCTACTGGGATATTATAGTAGAGATTGAGATGAGATACAAGTTTATGGTAGATGAGTTGCAATGGATAAAATTGAGTAAAACACAAGCCCTTTAATATATTGAGAGATGAGTGTAGACATTTGACTCACGAGGGATATTCTATTATGATTTATCTTTGCCAAATTAATTATCTTACTACTTGCATTTTTTTTTTGAAGGTGGAAAAGGGTTCTATGAAGAACTGATTTTTAAAGGTTTGAATTAATTCAGTATGTTGATATCTACTTGTAAATGTTGCTTCTTGGTTTTCTTGAATTTGGTTACTTTACAATTTAAAATCTTGATAATAAGATTTGATACAAGTGTGTGGTGTGATGACTTCCCAGTTTTAATAGATTTGAGATATATTTTGATATATTTAGGAAGTCATCAATGCTAAATTAAAAGGATATTCTTGAGATTTTAAGAGATATCAATTTGGGTGTATTGTTAGTGGGATTTCAGCTTAGAATATAAGTTTTTAAGTTTATGAAAGAAAAATAATAATATAAAGTTTAGAAAAAAAGAAAAAGAAAAAGATTCAGCTATTATTAGTATTATTGTTGTTCTTGTTATTATTATTATTTATTATATTGTTTCCTTTTTTTATGGATGATGACCGCAATGTTTTGGAATGGAGGAAAGGAAACTTAATATCTAAAGGGGAGGCATGGCTTGATTTATATATAAAAGAAGGAGGCCGCAGCATTCAGAGGTGAACTTGGTCGCCTTCTTCAATCAAAAAAGATTAAAAGAGAGAGAACAAGGGTTCAATTTCATTCTTCTTCTTCTGCGTGGGAGGGTGGAGAAGAAAAGAGATCAGAGTAGCTGATTGAATAAAGGAGTAGCTGTTGTTTAAAGATGAAGCTTTAAATAAATGTTTTGTCCCTTTTTTTTTCTCTTTTTCTTGAGATTTTGGATTATGAGTTTGTTGTTGATTTCTTTAATTATGTTTAGTTAGTTTGTTTTACAACTTAGAGGAGCTATGAATTTATGAGTGTGGATTAGGCTTTGTTTTCATTGTTTAGTTATAATTAATATTAATTTTGGTTACTTAATTTTGTTTAGCTTTATCTATTTAGCGACTAGCAATCATTGAATATGAATTTAAGTATTAGGATTTATTTCGACCAAAGGAATTTTAATTAGGCTATGAAATTAAGTAATATGGGATTAAATTATGATTTAATTTGCGATTAGGATAAACATATACCTAATGGCCGTATATAATTGTTGAAGAGTGTGTTCAAGTTATCATGCCTTTTGAGTAATTATGTTAGACACAACGATTTATATTTGAGTGAGGATTATGAGTGGACTGACAGGCACTTATAGCTATTTATACCCGTGATTAACAAAAATGACATTAAGGCTAATTAAATTAGTGAAATCAAGATTTATAATGTTAATAAGGGATTAGTGACTCTGAGCTGCTTTTTTGATAATTGTTGTACTTAGTTCATTTATTTTGGACTTAGCTTCTTTTCACTTATTTAAAGTCGATTTGGGTTGCTCAACTTAAATAAAAGTGTAAAATCATTACTCAACTAAATTGTTAGTATGAAGTTCTCATGGGAACAATACTTTATTTACTCTTTATTACTTGATATGACTCGTATACTTATAAAGTCTTAGGGTATAATATTTTTCCTATAATCACGATTCCAAAAATGCTCTCCAATTTACGATTCGTATCCCAATTTAATAACCTTGATAAAGACTAAGTTGTACTAAGTTAAAATCTAATAAGGAGTTATAACCATTTGAATCATATAATTAAATTTTTTAACTAGTTAATATAACTTACTTCCTATAACTTATAAGATTCAGAACATAAACTGTAACATAGTGGAACTCGATTCCTATGATTTTAGTTATTTAAAACATTAGTACCTAACCTTTTAAATATAGGTTTAGTTCTTATAATTTTAGTTTCTAAAATGTGAAAGTCAGGTTTAAATAATTAGAACTATATAAATTGAGTTACATTAAGTTAAATTTTTAAAACTGAATCTTATTTGACTTAAAAACTATAAGGACTAAGATTTAAGAAGTTAAGTTTAAGGATTAAATTTCAACTTAGAAAAACCTGTGTTTCAAATGATTAATTGTTTTTTTTTTTCCAAGTTCATCCAATTTGGAACTGGGTGAATGATGACACCCACAGAAGTTACACACGCAACCACACCCACACCCACAAATTCATTTTCAGGTTCCCAAATTATTACCGGAAATAGCCGGTCGTCCTCCGGTTCCCCAAATACGTACGTCGTACCCACTAAGATTCTTGCCAAATACACCCTTTTTTTTTTTGGGAACAATTATAATGAAGTTCCACACAAGAGGAAAAAAAAAATGAAAAAATGGTCCCTGAAGTTGTTAATGATAAGTCGAGGAGCGTCCATTAACAAGTCGAGGAGCTTACACTGACAATTTCAGGGACCATTTCTTCATTTTTTCTCTTGTATGGGATTTCATTGTAATTGCCCCTTTTTTTTTGTTATAGCCAAACATATCATTGTTACATCTCTTCTATCCATACATACATACATACATATATATATACACACACACACACATGTGGCTAAGCGTGTGTTTGGATTAGCTTTTGAGAATAGTTTTTACAATTTATAAGATAAGCATGGGAGAGAAATTTTATCTTGACTTACAAAAAATAGCTTCTGAAATCATGGTTTGGGTGTTTCCCAAACACTCACTAATATGAGCTCCATCTGCTAACTCGTTGGTTATGGTAGGGTTAGGGTTGAGATTTTTCTAACCCGCAAAAATGCTGGCCTGTGCATGGGCTGCGGGTTAACTAGCACAATTTTTTTTTATACAAAATAATTTTACAAAACTTATAAGTTACTCGCTCTCATTTTTATATCTCTCATTTCAAAGAGAAAAAATCCTAACATCTTTCCTGCTTCTTTAAACAAAATTATTATATCTTAGTTACTTTGAAAATGATTTTATGGTTTTTGATTATAAACTTTGATAAATTTAATAACTTTATCCATTACATTATGAATTATGTTTTTAATTTTTATAAGAGGAAAGATTAATGCTAAGAAGATAAATTTAGTGATTTGTATATATGTGTATTGTACTTTTAACCATTTTTTTTGGTCCAAATACTTTTAACCATTTTTGAAAAATAGGAAATTGTTGGTTTTAAAGAAAAATGTAGGTCGGTAAGTCGACCCACAATCCACACACTATGAATTAAGGTTAGCATTACTCTGCATACATTGGATGCCTAATCATATAATATCTCTAAAACCATGACTATTATTCATAAATCATATACAGTATCTGTTATAAAAAAATCATATACAGTATCAAATTTTTCTCTGTCCAAAAGAAATTATATTATAGTTTATCTTAAATCTTAATCTAAACAAGTTGTTAACTTGTTAATTTTAAAATGATAAAAATATAATGAAACTGAGATATGACATCTAGTTGGGAATCCCGTAGGAAAATCAAAGACCAGAAAAGCAGAGCAGAAGAAGCCGACGAGGAGCTCCAGAATGCGACTGTTGAAGTGAGAGAAAATGATTTTCGTTGTGTGTGTCTGTGTGTCCGTCTCTTGTGATTGTGATTGTGATTGTGTGTGCATTCAAATCACAACTGAACTATTCTTTTTAGCTGGTTCCAATACACTCTCCAATCCATATAAAAAAATAAATATATATATATATATATATTCATTCTCTCTTGCCTCCACTGTGCCAAATATTTGTATTTATGCCTAAATTTAAAATTATAAAAACAAAAAAGAAAGAAATTGACACAAGTTAAATTATTAGAAAACTATTAAAATAATGCCCCCCAAACAAATGATATGATATAAAGGGTAATTAATATTATCTCACTGCACATATTTTATGGGGTCAATCATGCATCAATGTCACTGTTGGTAATATTTCTGAACTGAGAGCTTCAGAATAAAAAGTTCGGGATAATATCCTTTCACTTCCATCATTATAACTTCACTGTTCTTCTCACCCTTTTCCAACGCTGCTTCTTCTTCTGCTTCTTCCTCCTCCTCTCTCGTTTTCCAACTTCTTCTGCAACCTGAGCGTTGTTCCAATGGAGGAGGGTTTTGGGGCTTACCATGTTCCTCAGCAAAGCAGGAGAGACAAACTCAGGGTCGGATTTCATAACAACCAACACTCTTCCCTCCCCACCACGGCGTCGTGCGGCGGTTTACTCCCTGCGGTCTCCGACCCTTCCCTTATTCCCTCCGATCTGATAACGTGCGCCAACAATAATCCTCAATCTTCAAATTTGCAAATAGACCCCGCAACTGTTCAAATCATCAACAACAACCCTTTTCTTAACTTTCCTCTCGCTCAAACCCTTCGCGCCGAGCCATTGTCTTTATCTCTCTACACTCCGCAAGCCAGTCTTAACAGTAATCCCCCACTTGAGCTGAATCTTCAGAGATATGATGGTGGCGGCGGCTCCGTGAATAATATCCCGGCCGCCAACGACGCCGTTTTGAGAAGCTCCGTCGTCGTGCCGGTGGGGCCCTTTACTGGTTACGCATCTGTGTTGAAGGGATCAAGGTTTCTGAAGCCGGCTCAACAGTTATTGGAGGAGCTTTGCGACGTTGGGGGTCGTGAAATTTGCGCTGCAGAAAAGTTGACGGCGGACGCTTCGTTGATGGAGCCTCCTCCGTCGTCGGAGAGCCTCGGCTCCGGCGATCTGCCGCAGCCGGCGCTTGGAGATGGCGGTGGGGAGGGTGGGAAGAAAAAGTCGAGACTGTTAACCATGCTTGATGAGGTATGCCAATTTGGACACACTTTTTTGGTTGTTTTCTTATCCATTTTCTCTGTTTTTTTTTATACTATTGTCCGTAGTCCGGTTTGGGGTTCGTGGCTCTTAACACAAGGGTCTCATCTGGCAACTCGAGACTCAAAAAGATCTAGTAGGTATTATACCACTGGACCAACTCTATATTGATCACTCTCCTCAGTTTTCTTTGATAGAAATCTAATCATGTGAGCCTGAAAACTTGTCTGTCATGTCGTGTTTTTGGAATACACCTAAGCGACCTCGCCTAAATTTTGTCTATTTGTTTTATTTATTTTTTTCTGAACTTGGTTTTTTATCATTTGGACTTTTGATCAGAAATGGGATGGGGTTACTTTCTGGTTTCTGATACATATACATCAGCTTCAACTGAGTCCCTGTTCAACGTTGGTCCGACCATGTCTTCTTTCCTTTTGTCTTGTTTTGATCTAGTGACCGAAATTTTTGGCATATAAATGAATGAATACTTTTGGAGAAGACATGAATGTGAAATGTGATTTCTTTAGTCCCCCTACAATGTGATATGATATTGGGATTTGATTAAGGCAATTAAACTTTGGACCGGTTCGTGTACCGGTTGGGACTGGGTTGTGGGTCAGTGGGTTAGATCGGACCAAACCGGTGAGAAATGAAATATTTTAATTTTATAGTATGAAATTCTAAAAGAAAAAAAAAGATTTTGAAAGAAAAATTAAAAAAATTTGACCTGGATCGGATCACCAAACCAGACCGGTTTAGTGCCCCGTGGCCAGTTTCTGGTCCGGTTCGGCTGGGCGGTCCAGATCAGATAACTTGGGATTTGATTTTAAAAATTGTGCTGCAATTATAATCATAATTATTATTTCTTTTGCCAATTTTTTTTATGACACATATTTTTCACTTACGCACATTTAATCGTACGTATAATACATGGACAATAGTAACCTTTAAAAAAGATAAATCAAGCAACTTACAGCTAACAGTAAATAAATTCTACTTAATCCTTGTCCCTAAAATTGCTTATATTTCTCCTTCGATGAACAAGGGTATTTCATGTTATTTTAATTTTATTTTGTTTGGTGGTCTTACAATTGTAGGGTTGTAAGATCTTTTTTGAAAAGTGAATAGAAGAGCTAGTATCTTTATATGATATATGCCCCTCTTTTTAAATATTCTGGTTGAAAATAATCATATTAATGAAGCCTAGTATTTGTAAAATTTCAACATTTTTGAACAACAAAGTTAAGTAATGAATCCACTCCTCTGTAGTGAAAGCATCTTGTGCAAGAATAGCATCAATACCAACAACCATGTTATGATTAATATAACGTCAGTGTTTGGTGGGTTGATTTATTACTTGGCTGAGTTGGATGCTGTCTGATTGATTGCATCGGAGAAGGATGCTAATTATGATGTTCGTGTGTGTATGTCTTTGTAATTTATTGTTCTTTTAATAATGATGATAATAATAATTATAATATTAGTAATTTATGTGAATGTATAGATTCTTGCATATCAGAAGGTTGATGTCCTCGGTGAACTCGATTATCTTTTTGGAAAAGTTAATGGGAGGGAATATATGCACCAAAAAAATGGTATTATAAAGTGCCTGACAACCATAGAAAGAGTTCCATATAAAACAGGTGACTCTATAATGTCGCTCATATATTGGAGAGCGTATTGTGTTGTGCATAAAGTAATTGAGGGAATCATTGTTAAAGATTTGTACTTAAATAAAGTGCGTATATTATATCTATATCATCATCTTGGTCTTCCAAGATTGAAAATACCCACCTTTGCTTCACCAAGTTGTTCTGCGCTTTATGTGGCATTGCTTTTATTTTGATCAGATTATTTGGCTATTATTATTTTGACCAATTCATAAATAATTAATGTCAATATTAATTAATAATTATTATTTAATTTATTTATATCTTGAACTATTTATTGGTACTGTTTACTGGCCATTAGAGAAGAGAAACTGGAGCATGAAATTGACAAGGAATTATTGTAGGCTTGTGTGATTGTAGATTTTACAAGGCCTAGCTTTATATATTAAGTTTATCAAAAAAAGGATATGTATGATGTATCTTTTTTATGTCGAAACTTACTTTTGACATGCTTAGCGTGGTATTCATGGCTAACTTGAATTGCAAATCTCTTGAAAACCTCTCAGCTTCATGCACACATAATTAATATTTAGATTGGCTGGACATTTTGTCCTGGTATATCACTCATAATTGGTACTCATCTGATCCTATTTATATGGTAGAGAGAGAAGAAATTTTGTTGTCATATTTTAAAGACATCTCATTAAATTTTCCATATGAATGTATACTTTTGCACTTTATTTATTATTGTGTTAACTTTATTCTCTTGAGGTGTATATTAGACAGCAATAAAGTTGAAAAGTTGTAAGACATATTAGAAGTGCCTTGTAAATAGGACCAGAAAAGTATGTGTCAGTATGTGCCAACACATTCCCTAATTTTAGAGTAAGATGTTTATTGAACCAAATTTGTCTCGTGTGGTTTGTGTGGCTTGCATGCGATACTTGTATCAACCATGATATGAGGGTTTAAATTGTCACCGGTTACTTAAAATTTTGTTGAGACATAGTGTTTGGTGTGTCCATCACTTGTATCAAACACGTACAAGTCTTGAATTGTGGTTGATACTTAAATTTGTGTTATGTATCGCTGTTGTATATACTTGTGCGTGCTGATGTTCAGGCTTTTCTTGTGTAATGGTAAGTTTTGTTGAAGTAGTAGCAGAAGATATGAAAGTTTTGTTTTTTTTTTTTGTTCACAACACTAAGCTAATTTAATATTCAAATGATTCCTTGTATGGAAATCCTCTAACTTTGTTAAGTATGATCAGGTGTACAGAAGGTACAGGCAGTACTATCAACAGATACAAGCAGTAGTAACTTCATTTGAGTATGTTTCAGGCCTTGGTAACGCAGCTCCTTATGCAATCTTGGCCATAAATGCCATGACCAAACATTTCAAATGCTTGAAGACTCTGATCATGGATCAGCTTCAGTTCACTAACAAGTCTCATTTTCACAATATGAGCAACAAAAAAGATGAGTCTCCAAGGTTTGGAAATGTTGACCATAGAGGAGCAGGACCTTACAGCCAAATTAGGGATACTCAAAACCCTGAATTATTAGGGAACCAACCGATCTGGAGACCTCAACGAGGACTCCCCGAGCGTGCAGTGACCGTTCTTCGGGCTTGGTTGTTTGAGCACTTTCTTCACCCGTAAGAAACCCTTTTTTATACTTATGGTGCTTTATTTAGTTATCAAGTAATGGGTGTCTGCTTCAATTTCTGCTATTCCAAGGGCTTTTTAGTTCATTCTTCTCAAGTTATTTATGTTGTGTGTGATTCAGATTCTAGTCGCAGATTAAGAGATATACACAAATTAACACATCAAGCTTAAAAGCATATATAGATCATCATAAAGTAACATGAGTAGTTAGCCACTGCATAACTTCCCATGCAGAAGCATGTTATCTTTGATTATACTCATTTTGACAAGACATTTCCAACATATTTCACATAGACTAAGAAAAAACTTAAACATCATTAATTCTGGCTTAAAATTCAGCAACTTTCGAACTTTACTCTTATTTAACTAGATACTTTCCTGAAAAATAACAAACTAGGTAAAATTGTACGTTCATGTAAAACATTTAATGATGTGCCTTATAATGGAACATAAAATACATTTTCTGTGTGTTTTATATATAGAACATTTTATGTTTCTTTCATTCAACATCAGGTCCAACATGACCAAAATGCTTGTAGCTGGAATTCTGTGACTTGATTATGTTGTTCAGACTATTTATTTGAATCTTTCTCGATCGGATGCAGATATCCTACTGATACGGACAAGCTGATGCTGGCGAGACAGACCGGTCTGTCTCGTAGTCAGGTGGGTGGCTTTGACAGAGGATCCAAAAATTTCATCTGATTCAATTCATGCTTATATATAGTTATATAAACCTAAAGACGAGAAGTTTGATGTTTGTGTGATCATATTATAATAGGTATCAAACTGGTTCATCAATGCAAGAGTAAGGTTATGGAAACCTATGGTTGAAGAAATACACATGCTAGAAACAAGACAGTCCCAAAAGAATTATCAGAACACAGAAGATCACAACAAGAACAAGCCCAGCACAAGTGACAAGTTTCAACAAGATGATGCTCCTTTTAAACGCACCAGAAATTATGAACCTACTACTCATCATGATATGTCTGCATCAGTGACCAATCATCAGCTGCCATGTAATGCAATAAGCAGTGTGAATAATAGTGTTCAGCCAGTGAGTGTTGGAGCTGTGGCCAATAGCGTGTCGCTCACACTGGGTCTCCACCAGAACAACGGTGGACTTGCTCTATCTGAACCTTTTCCCATGAGTGAAGCTCTCCGTTTTGGGCTTGCCCTAGAAGTACCTAGTAACGAAGAGTATGTAATGAGTGGTTCTGAATCGCAGAATAGGCATTATGGAAGAGACCATCAGGTGATTGGAGGGCAACTTGTGCATGACTTTGTTGGCTAAGTATTATTATGAACATTGGATCGGTGTGATCCACTAACCATAAAAACGAGAATAACGATATCGGAAATATTCTTATTTTTATGGTGCTAATTTTAGAGGGCTGGATTGAGGTGGCAGTATTATTATTATTTAGAGATATCTTCAAGTATGTGTAAAGTCATTGCCAATTCCAAATACAAGAAAAAGAAAATTGATATCTCGTGATATCTATAGCCTGGTCCTGATCTACCCTTTTGCAAGAATGAAATGTGGCCAAGTTTATGGCCTGGGAATTATGATTTTGTTTCTGGGTGCTGAATCTTGTAATACAAAATGGTTGTGCAAGGGATATTCTTAATGGTGGCGTAAACTAGTTACATAGTGCTTTTGACCATAGACATGCAATGATTGTTGTAGAAATAATTTGAAATCAGTGAAGAATCTAAATTTAGCAGGTTTTTAAGGGCATGAGTTCGTAGTAGTTGGTAAATTTTTCTGAGAAAGTTGAGCATTTTTTGTTTTATATATTTTATTGATCTTGATGGTTTAATAATCCCATCTTTGTTATGCAAGTGAATGTCGATCTTGAAGACGAAGGTGTAATTTTTAATCTTTTATCTTCTTTTTCTTGGCTAGAAATTATGTTGCACTTTCTGTCTTAGTTACAATTTTTGTGTTCACTCTGTCTAAATGAAGTTGAAGCACTCTATTTTATGGTTCTTTATTTCTCTGTTGAACATTAACTGGAGAAAAAGGAACAGTAACTGCCCAGGAAAATTCGAAGAACATAAAAGGTCTCTGGATTAGTAGCTGAGGTTATAAATGAAATGGAACTTATGACAGGGTAGGTATTAGGGTTGGTATTAGTACCTGAGATTATAAACGGATAAAAAATTTGCAAGGAGGCGTTCATGGCTTCAATATCAGCGCATCAAACTTCTTTTAATCCAAACTCAAAGGTCGATGCAGGTGCTTTTTATATCATTATAGCGGCTCCGGTCCTTAATATATACAAAACATACATGGGGAGTTACTCTTGATTTTAAATCTAAGACATAATTTTTATATTTATCAATCTTTACTTAATTTACCTCTATTGATACTCCCTGGACAATAGTCAAGGAGGATAGGGAAGTGAGAGAATTAAGAAAGATGATTAGGGTGTTTTAGAAAATACATGTCATAGGGAAATGAGAGAATTAAGAAAGATGATTAGAATGTTTTAGAAAATACATGTTATATTAATTAACTTAACTAATTTTCTTAATCTAATCAAATTAAGAAAATATGTTTTATATCAAAATCGGTGGAGTAGTTTTTTAATTTTTATTAAAAATGGCCCCAATTGCATAAAGCAATAGCTTTGGGTCCTATGCCTATTGACTACTGGGCAAACCATTCTCAAGGGTCTAAGCAGTAGGCTTGCTGCTGATATCTTAATGGAATCAATCCGGGTTTTTTTTTCCTGCCAACGAATCCACGCAACTCGTATATAAATTTTCGTTACCATAAAATGCTTATATTAATTTAGGGTAAATATTTAGCACATTAATTTGATCTAACCAAATACGCAACGTTATCCTGTTCTATCTGTTAATGCTTCAACTTAATGAACATTTTCTAAATCAGGTCGAGTGTGAATAAGCAAAACAAATAAAAAATGGCGTCTGGCGTATGAAGAAAGATAGATATACGTAGTTATACTCTCACAAGGGGGGTCAGTGATTGAACAGGCTAAGGCTATAATAGAAGGGCTTATGGTTTATAAATGAAAATGACGACAATTCACAAATAACAACTGGCATCGATATATACCTAAACTAAATGTACTTTAAAAAATTATGATTTAGTAGAGGTTAAAAAAGTGTATTTGTAGCGGTTAAAACCGCTACTAAATTCACTGTTGTAAGCAGTTTTGTAGCGATTATTTTTAATTGCTACTCAAACACAAAAACCGTTACTATATTTATAGCGGTTCATTCCAACAACTACAACATTCTTAAGTGGGAAAATATTTTTCCGAGAACTATAACCGCTACAAATGTCAACACATAAATTTTGGATGAGGGAAAATGAAAACTTGGCTTCCTTTTTGTAGCGGTTTAAAAACCACTACTAACTTGAATTTAAAAATGGCGCTAAATATTAG
The DNA here is from genome assembly GCA_963210345.1 of Inga oerstediana. Taxonomy (NCBI): domain Eukaryota; kingdom Viridiplantae; phylum Streptophyta; class Magnoliopsida; order Fabales; family Fabaceae; genus Inga; species Inga oerstediana. Next base: position 64,275,437 of record OY723408.1, read on the forward strand.
TAGTGGTTGCGTAATTGCTACTAAGTTCACTGGAAATTCAAATTTTGCATTAAAAATTTAATTTATGTTTTAAAATGGCGCCTTATATTAGTAGCAGTTATAGAACCGCTACAAATATTAGTGAAATTGAAAAAAAATACACAATTATTTGTTTCCTTTTTTTTAATATTTGCAGCTGCTCCAGAGGCATCGTCCCGTCCCCATCCACACTGTGGAAGAGACGGTTCCTCCTGTTCCTCCAGGCGTCGCCCATCTTCACGAGGGCGTACCTCTTCCGGTTGGCCCGTACGGCAAACCGCAGCTGAAAAAAATACATTTAAATATCAATAATACTAAAAATCATAATTTAAAAAAAATAATTAAATAGAATTAATTACAAAAAATATTAATTAAATAGTTTTAATTACCTGAACCACCTCCTCCCAAGCCTGGTCCTTCGGCCCCTTCGGAATGTGCCTCCACGTCGGGAAGTGAAGGGGGAACCGCATCCAATTCGATCCCAGGTCGCTCAGGAAGCGGTTGAGCAGGTGACCCCCATTGTGGATATGCTGGTCAGTGCCCTCGTTCCACGGCACTATAACTCGCAGGGACCGGTCCATGCTGTTCAGACCGGCCACATCCAGCCTCCTCGTCGACACGTTCCCCTGCTCATCTGCACAGTTGACCGCACGTTAGATAAATTATAATTCAAAGTTAACATTTCTAATTTAAATAAATAATTTACTAAATTAAAAAATTAATTTACCTTCGACCTGCACCTCAAACCCAGTGGACCGCGAAGACGACCCTCGTGGGTTGTTCTGCTCCCGAGCGTCCTCCTCATCGAGGAATTGCTCCATCTCCCTGAACCCACTAATCGGGATCTCGAACTCCTCCTCGTTGAGGAAGTCCTCAACGCTAATATCTGTCCCCTCCACCTCAGGCACCTCTGGTACAGTCGTCGCCTGTGGGATCGTCGGCGGTGCCTGTGGGGGGCTGGGTTGAGATGCCGCGGTAGCCCTGCCTGCGCGTTGCCCCCTCCCTCTGCCCCCTGCCCGGCTGCTGCCACCCCGTAAAGTCGGTCTGGGGAGCACAGGGGCCTTCCCCTTATCCTGTCCTGAAGCCATATCAACTGTACAAATTAAAAAAAAAATTAGTCCATTATTATACAAAAATATAATAAAAATACAAATATAAATAAAAATACGTGTTATATACGTACCTCAAGTGTAAATACAGCGGAATACTGACCAAAAACTCCTATAGACTCGTCTGAACGCTCAAATATCGAACAAACCACTCAGAGAAACCTCAGGAAACAAAATGAGCAAAATGAGAAATGACGGAGGTGGGGGTTTAAATAGGCCAGATATTAGTAGCGGTTATTCAAAATAACCGCTACTCTAACCACTACAAATATCTAAATTTGTAGCGGTTCTACAATAACCGCTACAAATCTTCACAACGTTTGAAATTCTGTAGCGGTTATTGCCCAGAACCGCTACAAATCTTCACAACGTTTGAAATTCTGTAGCGGTTTTTACTAAAACCGCTACAAAATTTTGACCTTTGGTATTTTGTAGCGGTTTATGTGCATTAACCGCTACAAAATAACCGCTACAAGTTTTGGCGGGAATTTCGCGCCAAATTTGTAGCGGTTTTTTGTAGGAAACCGCTACAAATATTATTGCCGCTACAAATTTGTAGCGGTTTAGAAAAAAACCGCTACAAATACTATAATTTGTAGCGGTTTAATATAACCGCTACAAGTGCACCGCTACGAAATACCTTTTTTTTTGTAGTGCCAGTATGAATTGGCCGTGAGAAATTGACTAATGTGATGTCTAAGTTGTCAGTTGTGAGTCCCTAGGAAGTAGTGGTATTTGGCCACAAACACTTGAACAGAGTCACGGTGAAACTGCCTTGGCAATTAAGTTTGACGATATTAAGAAGCTTTCCTTAGTACACCCGAATTTTGAGTTTGCAATCATTGATCTCGTGAAATCGTGCAGAACTTGAAACCATTGACATCGTATGCTGTAAACCTTTTTGCATGATCAAGAGGACCGATTGTGAGAGCTATGAAATTTGGTGAGTGTAGGCTGTGGTCATTTAGTATTCTGCACGCAAACCAGCTTGGGAATTCTCTGTGGACCTTTTTGTCAACTTCGGAGGATGTTTGTGTATGGATCATGAGTTAACGCTTAACATGACTTCTGAATTCTTTGCAATTAATCATGGGAAGGCGATCATGAAATGAAAATAAAAAATGTTATGAAAGATATAGAATAACATGTGAATGTATAATTCTTACTGAAGGAAAGGTTCAACTTGAGTGCAATTAATCAAGACATGTCTATATGCTTGCAACTTTTCAGTTGTTATTAGTTTGAAGTTCTCAGTTCCTCCAATTGGTTTACCAACACGAGGGATAAATTCTCTTGACGTTGGCGTAGGTTCAGGACAATCGTCTACAAGAGGTATGCGGTTGAAAGCCATCTCAATGTCATCAAAGTACCTTGAACAGAAATACAGCACCTCATTCCCTATATAGCCTTCAGCTTAGAACCTTTTAACCACGCCTTATTCCTTATGTAAGATATCAATTTCCCAAGAAACCTACAAAGTAAAGAAGGGAAAAGTGATACTAAATGCTGAAAAGGGCGACTACCAAACATAAGAACTAATAATGATGTACATATGTAAAATGAGTACCTCTTAATAGGATACATCCATCGATATTGAACTGGGCCAGCGAGCTTTATTTCATGAATGAGGTGGACTGTAAGATAAACCATCACAGTGAAAAATCATCTCCAAATGACAAAGCATAAGAATGATTTTGGGCTGCAGCTGATCGAGCTTCTCAACGATTAAAACCTTGGAACACAACTTCCGAAAGAAAGAACAAAGTTCCACCAAAATGATGGGCACATCGGGAGGAAGTGCATTCTTTATATCCAGAGGGAGCAACTGTTGCATAAGAACATGTGAGTCATAACTCTTCAGGCTAGCAACCTTTTAAGCTTGCAAGTCAATACATTGAGAAATGTTGCTTGAATATCCATTAGGAACTTTTATCTTCTTCAAGGCCGCGAGGAAGACTTCCCTGTTTGGTTTTGTGAGGGTAAACTTTGCCGGTTGAAATTTGTCATGCTCATCTGACCAGGCGTCTTCACGAACTCCCATGGCGCGTAAATCTTTCCTTGCTTGAAGATGATCTTTTGTCTTGTCGGGTTTGTTAAACAGCGTATATAGCACATTATAGCAAACATTCTTTTCAATGTGCATGACATCAAGACTGTGGTGAAGTAAATTGGATTTTCAATATGGAAGAGTGAAGAAAATACTTATCTTCTTCCACTGTTGAGGCGCAGAAGCGCTGGCCATCTTTCACCCTGCTTGTATTGAATCGTCGCTTTTTTCGAACTTAAATTCAACATTGTCAAGCTGTTGTAAGATATCTGCACTGGACAAAGTTTGAGGTGGTCCTCTTTTTTCTGGTTTCCTATTGATGTGATTCCGTTGCAATCTCAACTTATGCCTTCTATCGAGAAATCTCTGATGCCCCATGAAGCATCACTTTGGGCTGTGCGAAAGGCGTATTACGTCAGAGTCAAAGTTGCAAACTGGACACACCGACCCAGTATGCACATTCCAACTAGATAATGTTCTAAGGCCAGGAAAGTCACTAATCGCCCACATCAAGGCTGCACGCAAGTTGAACAATGTCTTCCCGTAAGTGTCATATGTCTCGATGCCGACATTCCACAGGTCAAGCAATTCTGCAATAAGCGGTTGGAAATACACATTGATGTCATTACTCGGTGCCTTTTTCCCTGGAATGATCATAGATAAAATGAAAGAGCTTTGTTTCATACACGTCCAGAGGGTAAGTTGTAGGGAACTAAGTTTACCAGCCAAATACTGTAACTTGTGCTAATATCCCCAAATGGATTGAAACCATTGGTCGCCAAAGCAAACCGAACATTTCTAAGGTCAACCATTAAAGATGGAAAGTCGATGTCAAATATTTTCCATGCGTCTGCATCCCGGGGATGTCTTAATTTACCATCTTCATTCTTATCAATGTCATGCCATCTTATGTGCTATGCCCTTTTGGACGACATAAACAACCTTTGTAGGCACGACTTCAAAGGGAAGTATATGAGAATCTTTGCAAGTTTCTTCTTTTTCTTTTCCCCCTTTCGAATTGTCTTGTACCTCGATGTGTGACATCGTGTACAAGTCTCCTTGCTGGCATCGTCTCCCCAATACAACATACAATCATTTGGGTATGCACCATGTTTTTGATAGTTCAAGTCTAACATGTTAATAATTTTCTTAGCCTTGTAGAACGTTGTGGGAATCTCTATGTCGGGGAAGGCATCTTGTAATAATTCTAGCAACATTGACATTCCCTTATCTGTGATTCCACACAAGCACTTGATATGATACAACTTGATTAGGAAAGATAATTTAGAGTATTTTTGATAACCTTGATATAAAGGACGATATGCTTCATTCATTAAGTTGAAAAAATCCTAAGCTGCTTCATTCCTCATGAACTCCGGCTTTGAACCTTGCACTTCTTTGTTGAAGTTGTCATTTTGAAATCCAAATGCATCATGCACAGCATCATTAATTGGATTATCTTCATCTAGTTGAACTCCTACTTGTGAACTTTGAGGAAGAGCATCATCATATCTCATACCGGCCTTCTCACCATGAACTCCCCTGAATGTATAGTCTTTCGGGAAAGGCTTCACAAGCAAATATTCCTTAACAACTTGTCGTACATGCCACTTCTTGAACTTGCATCTCCACGGACATGCGATATTGCCATTACAGCTGGCATGAGTGAATGCGAAATCCAAGAAATTTTTAATCCGTACAAATATTCCAGAGAATTGTGTGGCAACTTGATCTATGATTTATCCATAACTACTAGTGAGAGAAGAAAGTATAGTGAAGAAGATAAGTGAATAGAGAATTACAGGTGCCTGGAAGCTTATATTCATAATTTCCAACGTTTAATATTTTATAGCGGTTATAAAACCGCTACCATAACCGCTACTGAATTCTATATTTGTAGCGATTATATGAATAAAACCGCTACAACAATTCAGCCTATTAGCAGGAATCAGTAAAATTTATGTTGACCTTGTAGCGGTTTAATAACATAACTACTACAAATGTTTTGTTTTTTGTAGTGGTTAAAACGCACTAACCGCTACTAATCTATAATATTATATTGTAGCGGTTCTATTTTATGAACCGCTACAAAGTTCTGGTGGTAGAAGAAATTCAAATTTCAAATTTTTTCAATTTGTAGTAGTTATAAGATAAAGACCGCTACAAATGTTTATGATCGTTGGACAATTAAATTTTGCTTTCATTTTGTAGCGGTTATTAGGATAAACCGCTACAAATGTAGAAGACCATTGGAGGAAAATTCAAATATCAAATGTTAGATGTTTGTAGCGGTTTTACAATAAAACTGCTACGAAGATATTTTAATTTATTTTTTTTTTAATTTTTTGTGGTTAGCTTTAAAAATATAAATATAACTGTTGTAAACCCAACAAGAATTTAACAAGGCTTTGAAAATATAATATAACTCTTGTAAACACAACAAGAATTTAAGTTCTGAAAATATAAATATCCATGTTTATTTACAAATGTTTCAAAAAAAAAATAACTGTCCTAAACTAACTACTTGGAGGCTGATCATCAGGTCCTCCCTCCGGGGGGCTCCCTCAGGTGCAGTTGTATTGGGGCACTAGGCAGAGTTAACAAGACCATCATAATCAGCAGGAGGAGTAGGCTGGATGACGAACCAAGGGACAGGAGGAACTCTTGGCTGCTCCTTGTCGGGGAACAGGCGACTCTACGACCGCACGAGCATGTAGTTCGTGATATCGCGCTACTGCGAACGCTGTGCATAGTAGTAATCGGCCTGCTGCTGCATCTGCTGTTGCTGATGAGCCACTGCAGCTTGTGTCCTGGCCAAATCTGAGCTCAGCTCCTCAACGGACTCATCTCTCAGACATTTGGGCTCGAGAGCTGCTAGCCTTAGAGGCGTCGCTCCTACCGTAGACCATGCTAGGTCTGGCTCTTATCCCCATCCTCTTCATGCGTTTGAGGTGATCAACTTGACCTAGACCCACTTTCAATGGTGCAGTGGGGTCTACAGACCCTTGTGACTCCTGGGTTTGAGTCTCTTACAGCTCAGCCTGCTATTATTGCATCTGCTCCTGCCATTTTATGAAATAATTAATCATTATTATTTTTTATAATCAATTTGGTTTTATATAATAATGAATTAACTTACAATGGTCGCCTCTGCCTGCTGAGAGGTTGGAGTCCTGTCACGGTGTCTATGGGTGATAGCGAATAACTCCCCATAGTCCGTCTGACGGTTCTCCTGCTGTGCCTTTCTCTCCTAAAACAATTATAAAATTAAATTAGTATTATAAAAAACAAAATACTAAATTTATAATATGAAATAACTAGCTAAAAGTAATTGATATTGTGAAAAGTTACCATCTCGCTATAAGAGATAACAAAGGTATTTGATCCTGCCGTGTGGTGGATCGTCTCCTGCCCTCGGCACCTCGTATTCCATTGAGAAAGCGCCTAGGAAAAAAATATTAAAAGTATTAAAACAATATAAAACACTTATAATTAATAAAATCATAAAATTTTTTAAATTTAAATTTAAATTATAATTATAAATACATTACTTGCCCCTCTACGCTCTTCCTGAACTGGACAAAACTTATCTAGTTGTTTGGCGGGACGCCGTCTGGGACGTTCTTGATCAGTTGCTGTAAAGGAATTGTCCTATTCTTATCCATACTATAGAAGAGACGATTTCTCCTATTTCTCTAGCCGTCGCCCATCTTCATCAGAGTGTACCTTTTTCGGTTGTCCCAGACGGCAAACCAAAGCTGTAACACAATTGAATAAAAATAATTAAATATGACTAATTACAAATAAGACAATTAATAAATATTATTTAAATATAATTAATTATAGAAAAATATAGTATAATTAAATACTATTAATTACTTTCACCACCTTGTCCCATGCCAGGTCCTTCGGCCCCTTCAGAACGTTCCTCTACGTCTTGAAGTGTAGGGGGAACCACATATAATTCAAGCTTAGCTCGTTTAGGAAGTGGTTGAACAGGTGACCCCCATTGTTGATGGGTTGGTCCGTGGCCTGATTCTAGGGAACTACAACTTGTAGTGTCCGGTCCAAGCTGTTCAGACCGGTTACGTCCAGCCTCTTTGTAGACATGTTACCATGCTCATCTGCACAAGTTACCACATACATTAGATAAATTGAAATTGAAATTTAACAGTTCGAATTTAAATATTTAATTTATTAAATAAAAAAATATATTTACCTTGGACCTGCACCTCAGACCTAGTAGAAAGAGAAGACGACCGTCGTGGGTTGTTCTAGTCTCTCACATCCTCCTCATCTAGGAACTGCTCTATGTCTCTGATCAGAATCGGGATCTTAAACTCCTCGTTCGCCTCGTAGTTGCTGACACTAAGCTCTCCCTCTCTAGATCAGGCACTTGTGTGCGGTCGCCTCCTGTGGGACTGTCAGTGGTGGCTGTAGTAAGGTTGACTCCTATGCACTATTACAAAAAGGTCAAAAGGTGGCGCACATTTTGTGGCCCTTCTTTAAAAAAGTGCCACAGCTTCCTTTTTAATTTTTATTATTTTTTTAATTTTGGATATCAGCTGTGGCGCCTGGTGGACCAAGTGCTACAGTTGGTAGGGCCAAGTGTGGCGCTTGCCTTGGAAGGCGCCACACTTGACCAGCTGTGGTGCCTGCCTCCCACATGGCCACGTGATCAGCTGTGGCACCTGAACAACCAAGCGCCACAGCTGGTTTTTCCCCAAGTGACTTGGCCTTTAACTAATAAAATTTTTTTTACCTATTAAGTGGATTACACTATCCACTCCCCACTAATTACAATTCCCCCCGCCCCCACCCTTATCTTTTTTACCCTTCCCTCGTAGTGGCCCCCTGCCGCGCCCTCCTTCTCTTTTATTTTGATTCCATCCCACTTTAATTATTCCCTCTCTCACTTTCCCTTTCTTATCTTTACTACTTCTTGCCATGGACGACCGTCGGCCCCCTTCCTCCATTTTTTGCCATCTTCACACTTAAAAACACACCTACACGTGCACACGTCTTCATCATCAAATCTACTTCTTTGTTTTGTTCCAACTATTATCCCCACTCCTGTTCCAATTGTTCCCTTTTCTTTTTACTGGCTTCCACTTTTGGTCCCCACTTCAGTTGGTCCCAACTGCTCAAATTTCCTCCTCCTCCTCACTCAAGATTGCGTCACCCAAGGGCAACGTGGTCCCCCACTCCATTGCACTGATCAATTAAGCTGTAAGTTCAACGTGCTTCTTCTTTTTTTTTTAATTGGCATATAATTTCTGTAATTTTTTATTTCAAATTAATATCTATGTTCTAACCATAGTACATAATGAATTTAAAAGTAAAGTTACATTATAAGAAAAAAAAGTAAAGTTATCTCATTAAGATATCTATATATCCTATTTCTAATATTCCTACAAACTCTTAAAGGAATATAATTTAAATTTTATAAAAAATAAGGATAATAATAAAAATATTATTTAGATTTAGTAATAACCCTAGAAAGCCCAATATTTCTGTGATGATCATTTAAGCTTGTGCAATTGTGTGAATGTGATGATCCTTATTAGTGTTCATATTTCAATTGGTGTGATACTTTTTTATTCTCTCATATTTGTCCATCAATTCTGTTAGTGTATTTTCTTATATATTTTTATTTTTATAATTAATTTTGATTCCAATTTTTGTATTTCCAAAAAAATTAATCATTTTTTTATTTTTAATAGAGAAAATATTTTTATACTTCAATTATTTCTGATTTTTTTAGTTTTTCTTTTTATTTCATCTCCTATTCATTTAACCACATTAAATTAAATATTTTAATAATATTTTTAGAAAATATCTATATCTATATATTATTCTTTAATACTCATAGTAACACCCTTAAATTCCATTTTGTTTTTAAGTAACTCCATTAATTTCATTAACTAACACCGTTTTATTTTTATATTCCATTATAATTGAATTTTATTTTATCTCTATATAAATCTTGCCATTCATAGTAACACACGTGTATATTTATATGTTGATTATATATTGCACTTTCTGACCCAAATTTTTACTCAGTGAAATAATAAGCCTCACCCATCAACATGGGTTTGGCCAAACCTAATCAATCCTTGGCTTTTGATTAAAATTAAACCAACACTAACAAATAATTAAAAAAAACCAATAGGAGTTGGGTTTAATGTACGTACGTACATACGTACGTATGACTACCCAAGAATAATTGGCAATGTAGCTAGTCAAAAATAATTTTTTTTATATTCTCAATATTGAGCTGAAAATAATTTAATTAATGTTAGGATTATATATGCTTTTCTTTTCCTTTTATTTTATTTTCTTTCTTTTTTTTTTCTGAATCATATTTTTTGATTTAAGCTAATCATATTTTATTTTATTATATATTGATGTTTTGTACACATTATTATTATTAAAAAAAATAACTTACAACCACAAATATTTTATTGACTTTTTTTATGTTTTATTTGTGTTTGTAGTTTCAGCTCATCAGTCTATTGAAGCTTCTATTTACGGTATGTTTTTTAAATTTTGAGCTTACAAATGTGATTTTAGTTGAATTTAATAATAGTTAGTTATAATTTGTAGGTATTCCAATTGTTAGTTATTTATATATTCTTAACACTTATATTTAATTTGTTGACTTGTAATGTTTTCTAATTTACCTATGATATGTTGTGGCAAATATGGTTTCTTTCGTTATGAGTTGTGAAAAAGTATTATAATGCTTGGGAATAATTAATGGATTATTTGTCAATTAAAAAATAGGGTTTAAGACTTAGAAAGCTTCAATTTTGAAGATTTCATGTTGGGAATTTATTTTAAAATTGGTAAGAGAATATAAAAGTAATTAGTAAATGCAATAGTCATACAACTAACCACATAATTTTTTTAAAAATACATTGAAGGCATAGATGGATGGTAAATGGATGTCATCTAATCAATGTTCAAGGGAATATATAGATGGGGTGAAAGATTTTATTACATTTGTAATTGAGCACACAAAAGATCCTGACAAAATTCTGTGTCCTTGCTTATCTTGTTGTTTTGGAAAGCGGATTAGTGCACTTGATTTGCTAGATCATTTAGTGTGTTACGGTATTGATCAAACATATATACGATGGACAAGGCATGGTGAGACGAACGATGCATGTAGTAATCGGGTGCATACCACAAGTGGGGCTTCGGATGAATTTGATCAAAGCATGTTTGATGAAGATGATGGTCTTGGAAATGCTAAATGCAGTTGAAGGGGTGCTTCATAACTGCCCTAACGAATTTGAGAAGTTGAAAGGTGAAGCAGAGAAACCATTATATGTTGGTAGTACTAAATACACAAGATTGCTAGTAGTGTTGAAGTTATACAACTTTAAAGCTCACTACGGATTGAGTAATTCAGGTTTCACCACACTGCTTGATTTATTGCAAGATATGCTTCCAGAAGAAAATGTACTTCCTACAAAGACATACGAGGCAAAACAAATTCTTTGCTCTACAACCGGTATGGGATATGAAAAGATACATGCATGTCCTAATGATTGCATATTATTTTGAAATCAGTATGCAACGTTAGAGAAGTGCCCTATATGCAACGCATCTCGATATAGGAAGAAGAAAGGAAAAAGTCCTTCGAAGGTCCTATGGTATTTTCCCATTATTTTGAGATTCAAGCGACTGTATAGTAATGCAGAGATTGCTAAACAGTTGACATGACATGCATATTGATACGAGTTTAGATGATCAATTAAATAGTGCAAGTATACACTGTCGTAATCAAGTAATATAGAAGTAAATAGAGTATCGTTCCCACGAGGATTGAGCACTAAGTACCAAAATGAGTAATTTTAATTCTATTCAGTCAATCGATTAATTGGTGATTGAGAGCACAAAGTAAAATAAAGACAATTAAATATGAATGCAGATGATATGAAAGCAAATATGAGAAAAACTCCTAGGGATTAGATTTCACTTTACAAATTCCGGATTGAATCACTTATCTATTCTAGCCCAATTTATTCCACATGATTGATAGTTGAGTTTCCCTAATTTAATTACCAGCCTCTTCCAAGGTCAAGCAATTCTATAATCAATTGCTAATCCAATATATTCCTATATGAATTTAAGCAATTAATTATGCATTAAGATTTATGGAACTCAATAAGACTACACAACTCATATGAATATATTCCTATTTCATATGCAAGTCATGGTTTTAAATATAGGGTCTACACATATGTATCTCCTTCCGGTCTCAACATGCATATTGAAATCATTCAAAAGATGGCCAGTCAATCAAAAGCATTAAGAATAATAATTAAAACTCAATCATGAAGGAGAAATTCAAACTAGATTTAATAAGTTAAGATTCAATCCGTCATTAGTAAGCTACGTCATCACCCTAGGAAAATAAAAGTTTAGCACATGATAAAATTAAAAACAAAACCAAAATAAATTATATAAAGCTAGAATGAAAGCCTTAGAAATACTGCATAAACTTGAATATTAAATTCTCAAACATAAATATACAACCAAAAGATGAATGAAAGATGAAGAAATCTAGCTGTCCATTGAGGAGGTAAAACCTTCCATGTAGGCGGCATGCAACATGCAATACAATCCTAAGCCTTCCAAGATGGAGGCATGCAAAAAGTAATAAAATCCTAAGCCTTCCAAGATGGAGGCATACAATACATGAAATTAAATCTAGAAAATGACACAAAGAACTCAAAAATGTCAGAGAAAGATCTTTCCTGGTCAGAGAAGGACCTCTCCCGGTCGGAGAAGGAACCTCTGCTTCTCTTCCTCTCCTTCCCTCCTTGAGCTTGACCTTGATCTCTATTTATAGGGGGGAAAAAACGTGTGCTACAGTACTGCTACAGTGTTTCTGGCGGCTGCTACAATGCTCTGGAAGCTTCAACAGTGTTCCGGCGGGTTGCTACAGTGTTCTGGAAGTTTCTGCTACAGTACCCCGGCGCTGCTACAGTGAAGTTGACCGCTACAGTTCCTGTTGACTGCTACAGTGCCTGGCAATTGCTACAGCACTTTTTTATTTTTTATTTTTTATTTTTTTTATTATTAATTTTTTTTAAATTTTTTTTAAAATGCTATTTATTCGAAAAACAATATTTATTTATCAATCACACCCAAATTTATTATATTAAACGCAAATATTGTCCATAAAATCATCATATAAGGGAAAATAAATATGCAAATATTTTACTTATCACATATGAAAGAATTAAAGACACAAAGCTTAGGCACCCTACAGATGCTCCTTAATGGAAAAAAATTGATCATTGGTACCCTGACTTTGCTGATGAAGTAAGGAACCTTCGCCTTGCACTATCAACTGATGGAATTAATCCGCACGGTGTTCAGAGTAGTACACATAGCACTTGGCCGGTGATATTGATGATTTATAACCTTCCTCCACATTTGATCAAGAAATGTAAGTTTATAATGTTGTCCATGTTAATTTCTGGGCCAAGGCAACCTAGGAATGATATAGATGTATACTTGGCTCCTTTAATTGATGACTTGAAGCTGCTTTGGGAGGAAGGCGTCAGTATGTATGCCGGGTACATGGAAGAAAGTTTCACTTTGAAAGCCATGTTGTTTGGCACAATTAATGATTTCCCTACTTATAGTAATTTGTTGGGATACAGGGTCAAAGGATATGGTTCATGCCCTATATGTGAAGATGACACTCATTCAGTGTGACTTCATCATTGTAAGAAAAATGTTTACATGGGGCATCGAAGATTCTTACCATCACAACATTGTTGGAGGAAATGGAAAAAGCCTTTCAATGGTAACTTAGAAGAAGGTAGCCCACCGAAGATGTTGACCGATTCCCAGGTGTATTCCAAGGTAAAAGACTTGGATAACAATTTTGGCAAGCCTTTTGCAAAACAAATCGAGACAAGTGGTTGGAAGAAAAAGTCTATTTTCTTTGAACTTCCATATTGGAAGTCTTTACATATGAGACATTTTCTTGATGTGATGCACTAGAAAAAAATATATATGATAGTCTAATTGGCATGTTGCTCAATATCCAAGGAAAAAATAAGGATAGTGTCAATTTGAGGTTGGATTTGGTGAACTTGGGAATTAGAGAAGAGTTGGCACTGATTGAACAAGGGCATCGTACCTACCTTCCGCCAGCGGCATACACTCTGTCGAGGAAAGAGAAGAAATTGTTTTGTGAGTTTCTGCAAGGAATTAAAGTTCCCGAGAGCTACTCTTCAAATATAAAGAACCTTATTTCAGTGAAAGAGTTGAAGTTAAAGAACCTCAAGTCTCATGATTGCCATGTGCTCATGCAGAATTTCCTACCGGTTGGTATATGATCCATTGTACCCAAAAATTTAAGAAATACTATCACTAAACTTTGCGTGTTTTTCAAGTTGATATGTAGTAAAGTGGTAGATTCAGCTAAGTTACAAGATTTACAAAGGTTGATTATGTGTACTCTGTGTGAACTCGAAATGTATTTTTCACCTTTTTTTGACATTATGGTACATCTAACCGTACAGTTGGTCAAAGAGATTCAATTGTACGGTCCAGTGTACTTGAGATGGATGTACCTAAATGATCGATTCATGAAAATATTAAAAGGGTATGTGAAAAATAGATATCGCCCAAAGGGTTGTATCGTTAAAAGGTACATGGTTGAAGAAGCAAGTGACTTATGTGTTGATTTTCTATCAAATGTTGACCCTGTAGGGATCCCCAAGTCCCATCATGATGGGCGAAGATCAGGGAAAGGAACAACTATGAGGGATGTAATAACGATATCAGCGACTGAACGGGAGCAGGCCCACTTGTATGTGCTATATAACACTGATGAGGTCGAACCGTATGTAGAAGAATACAAAGATGCTCTTCGATTGGTAAATGGTGATATGAATGAAAATTTGTTAACAAAAGAACACAATAAACAATTTTTAGGCTGGTTGAAAAATCGCATTAATGATGAGATGGAGCGGAATCCTGATTCAGTTTCTGAAAAATTGAAGTGGCTGTCGAAGAGACCGACCTTAAATGTATTATCTTATAATGGTTATGTAATCAACGGTTACACATTCTATACACAAGACCATGATACACAGAGCACGATGCAGAATAGTGGGGTAACACTTGTTGATTCTTGGCATAGATCTAGTGCTAAAGACATACACCCTATCTATGCATTAATGTCATACTTTGGTGTCATTGAACGCATATGGGAGTTAGATTACTCTATGTTCAGGGTCCCTGTCTTCAAATGTAAGTGGGTTAACAACAACAGTGGATTGTGGATAGATGACTTAGGCTTTGTTCAAGTGGACCTTTCTAAGGTTTGGTATGAAGATGATCCTAATTTTATTTTAGTAGCACAAGCAGAACAAGCGTTTTTCATTCCGGATCCTACTAAAAAGAATTGGTCTATTGTACTCCCATCCAACAAGAATCGTCAAGAACAAGTTGATTTTGAAAGTAATGAAAATTTGAACATCAATGATGATTATCCTTCGTTTGAGAATTTGTGGTCAGTAGAGATTGGTATAGATGGAGATGCAGATGAAGATGAAGATGCAGATGAAGATGAAGATAGAGATGGAGATGGACCCGTATACGTGAGATATGATCATGAAGAGGGAACTTGGGTCATGAGAAACACAATTCTCAATCCAACACGAATTTTGAAGAATAAAATTTTAAATCAAACCAGAGAAAGGAAAAGATAATGAGTGCCTTGACTTGTTTTACTTATATGTACGTTTTTATAAATTTCAAAATAATTTGCTTTCGTTGACATGGTTGACATTGTACACTGATGTTTTGTTTAGGTTTATTTCACATTCAGGAGTATGGACTCACCACACTATGAAACTGATGATGTTCCCAACAACATTGGTAGACAAAGATTTGAGGAGAACGTAAGACATGGCAGGACAGTTATGACGAGGTTGATCAAATTGAGAAGTAAAGGAATCAAGTTACAACTGGAGTGGAATGAAAAGGGAAACCCATTCGGTAAGAACAGTACCTCATTAAATAACTTGATTGGAACTACAGTTTGAGACAGAGTCCCTATTATAGTTCACAACTAGAAAATGGCAAGAAAAAATTATGAGGATGACATCTGGGATAAAGTACAGGTAACACATTAATTATATTATTGTTCGGTTTGCTTTGTTTCACTTAATTTCAATCTTACATATTATATATGTTTTTTTATTGTTACCGAGCATTTTTATTATTAATAATGATCGGAAGACCTTCGTGCTAAGAAAAGCCCGAAAACTTATGAGAAAGTTTCGTTCTGTTCTTGTGAAATACTTCTTGAAAAATGATAATAAGATTATCATTACTACACCGCCGACATTGTACGAAGGAATCATCACTCAAGAAATGTGGGATGAGTTTATCAAAACACATACAACTCAGGAATTCTTGGTAATATAATATGTTTGGCTTTCCATATTACTTGTAATGTATGTATTTATAATTAACATTTATATATTAATATGACTTATTTTGATCTAAACAAGAGTTGAGCGATAAAAATCGAGGAAACACGACAAACATGGCATACCGGTACACATAAGAACCTGTTTCATACGCACAGTTAGACAGAAAACTGGTACGAACTAATGATTATTTCATTTGTAGATAAATTGTATGGATATCATTTAACTTCAACTAAATTTGCTGTGCAAAGATAGGTTTTGTAGGAGGATTAAGATAGGTTTTAAAGGCCTACAAGAACCAAGAAACAAGGAAAGAGTAAAGGAGGTGAAGCAGTGCAAAGATAGAAGGAGCTAATACAACTTGCCTCAGCAAGTTGACTAACTGGCTGTGGCAAGTAAACATTCTCAAGAAATTTGCTCTCTGTGTAACTGGCTACAACAAGTTGACAAAGTTGTTGTGGCAAGTGATCTTCGTATGCTCTTTGTGTAACTGGCTACAGCAAGTTGACAAACTTGCTGTAGCAAGTGAAGAATCTGAAGAAATATTGGCTCTCTGTGTAACTGGCTACGGCAAGTTGATAGACTTGCCGTAACAAGTCCTGAAAAAGTGCAGCTGCGCATTTTGATGTCAGAAGCGAAAAAACCTTATTTAACCTAGGGAAGGGCGCCGAAATCACACATTCTACACCTTGGAAGTTGAAGCACGAAAGGAGACACCTTGGAGAGGGGATTTTAGAGAGTTTTGGAGCTTGGGTGGTGGTTCTAAGAGGAATTTTGCGACTTCTACCTTGGTTTCATTTCTTTTCTTCTCTTTTCCCTTTTTCTATGGTTTATTTAGTTGTTATGCTTAGTTTTTCTGTATATTTAGACATGAGTAGCTAAGTATCTCTTCTTTTAGGATTGTTTTGAACCCTTGTATAGATTAAGTACTCATTTCCCCTTTATATTTGTGATTAATGATGAGATTATGCTGATTTTACTCTTTGCTTAATGCTTCTCATTGATTGGCGACCAATGAGATTGTTGGGTTCACTTGATTGATGCTTGAGAAGGCTAGATTGAGTGTAGAACTTGAGTTTAATCGTGTGAGAACTTGAAATTTATGAATTGAATGGATAGTTTTGTGAATAAGGTAGAGATACACTCATTAACCTCACATAGCCAAATAGGATTTGAAATGAAAATCAAGGTTTAATTAGTTAATTAAGAGATTAATGAATTAATTGAACTAAACACCTATTTGTAGACTTGAGAGAGCACTTATAGGTAATTTAGTATCCTTGGCTAGTATAATCTTTCATGAAGTAGCCTATATTGGGGGAATTTGAGTGAGTGCTTTTGAAATACAAGGAGGATAAACAATCCTAAGTTTCATTTAATACTTGAATATAAAGAATCATTCGCTTTTATAAAATTTTTAGTTTAAAAATAGTTTTAGATTTCTTTTTCACCTCAACAATATGTTTTGACTCAACTTGATCAATTTTAAATGATTCCATTCAACCTACTTAAACGTATAGTTACATTAGTTAGATTGTTTTTGTCATAGTCCTCGTGGGAACGATCTTTACTTATCACTTTATTACTTGAAGCGATCCGTGCACTTGTGGTAGCGAACAGTGGGTAGCTGGTGTCACAAATAAGAAAGGTGAAATTTGTAGTGAGGAAGCAAGAAGAGTAGCTGAATATTGTGTAAGTATTAGATTATGCGTACAATAAATAATTAAATTTACTTAAATTAACTTGATTTATAATAACTAATATTGTTGTAATTCTGTTTGTGATAGCGACAAATGACACAGGAGGATCCTGCGTTGGCGAGCAATATTGGTCAAGATGATTTGTTGAGCAAAGCGTTTGGAGTACTTGAGTATGATGGTCGTGTTTGGGGTACTGGTTTTATTGTCACCCCATAGCATACTTCGGACGTCAGAAGTGCTCCAATAGAAGTGATGTTTCCCAACTGCGTGACGAGATGACTGGTTTCAAGCATTAAATACAAGAACTTGAAGAACAAATGCGCTATAAGGAACAACGAGAAGAACAATTCTTAGAATAAATGAGTTTGATGCAAGAACAGAATGCGTTGTTAATAGCGCAAATACAATAGTTAGTGCATTGTAGGCCAACATTAAATGTTCCCTTCTGTGATAGCCCAAGTGTCAGAGATAGTTGCACTTCCATGCCTAAAGTCCCTTTTCCTTTGGTAATTAATTTCTTCTTTACTTAACTTTATGTTACATTATAATTTAGCAAACTATAACATATTAACTCTATTTTCTATAGTACGAATTTCAATGCAAGTTATATGCCGATCAAGCTTCCAAGCACGTGGTTGCAGTGGGTGCTGCCTATAATATTGATAAGGACACACTGCACCATTCATTGTTGCCCGATAACACACTCCTAGTGAGGGTCGACGTCTGCACTAACGAAGACGCCCTCTTACCAAACCTGTCTCGGGATGAGCAAATAATGGTGAAAGATATTGTAGGTGGCTATGTTGCTTGGCCAATAGGTCTTATTGAGCCATATGAAAAGGTCATTCATTTACAATTCCCTGCACTTTCAATTCATACTTCCATCTAAAAATGTGATTTAATTTTCTGATTTTCGTAAGGTGGACAGTCTAGAGAGAAACAAATCCAACCTTATGGTAAGATCTTAAAGTGTTCGACAACACAACCCAAGTCAAAAACATCGGCTAGCCAACAGAGTAGAAGAAGACCAACCTCATATCGTGATCAATTAGTATCGATTACACCACAATTAATCGGTGCAGGAGGAGTAGAAATACGTCTTGAAAGACATCTCTACAATGTTGGCGGTCTAGTTGATTATGTTACTGCCGAGGTCGTGCACCACATATGTACTCATGATTGGGTTAGTGCTTTAACTATCAACATCTGGATAAGGTACTTGACCATTATCGTCTATCACTGTTATTAATATTTCTTGTTCATTTTCTTTTGTTTTTCATGACACTGTTTGTTTTATACCAGGCATTTGTACAATGAGATCTTAATGGATACAAACATGGTCTAATTCGTATTTGTCAACCCTTATCTTGTTGGCTACCATGGGGGTAAAATAGATATAAATGCGTAGTCTAATGATTTAAAAGATTACTTTAGAAAGAGAGCAACATCAACTATGCTATTTTTAGTGCCATACAATGCAGGGTAAGTTATCAGTGGTACAATTTTTGTTTTTATTGTTTAACTTTTATCATACCATGATTGTTGAAACAAATTTTTTAAAATATTTTAGGTGCCATTGGATATTGATAGTTATCAATCCAGCAGAACCTTCAGGCCCTCGCATTTACTATGTGGATCCTCTAAAGATGGTCTTCCATAAAACCGTTCTCATATGTTATTATTGTTCAATAGGTAAGCGTAAGTGCGTATATGTAAATATTTGCATATGTGATTGAATAACTAAAAGTAATCAATTTCTATTTGTTTTGTTAGCACATTGATTGCGTATCGGGCCTCTGTCTCCTTAAGCTATTCTAAAGCTGCTGACCCTCACCTTAGCTATCCTTGGAAGAAGATACTGGTACTGATATATGAATTTACTCAAACTTTATTAGTAAACAATTTTTATTCATAAACAGAGTTAAATATTGCATTATATTTTTGCAGTGCCCTTTCCTACCCAATGACAATGATTGTGGGTATTACATCATGAACTTTATGAAGGATGTAATTACGCACTATCAAGCATTTATTCCTCAAAAAGTAAGTCATTTAGTTGCACTTCATATTGTGTTTTAATTAAATTTAATTAGTGCTTGATAATTATATTTTGTTGATTTTAATTCATTTTAATTTGTGGCTAATTGTATATATGTGTAGTATTATGAAGATCAACATTGTGACACTTTGATTGACCGTCAGCTTAATGAAATGATCGGGGAATGGTGTGAATATGTGTTTAGGCAAATCTCTGGGTAGCTATACTATTTAATTCATCACTAGCTGCTGGCCTTTGTTGTGTTGTTTCTTGGCAATTGTTGTGTCATGCCTGCAAGTATTCATGTTGAATTTGTTGTATAATTTATTCACGTATAATATATTGTATAATTATTTTATGTACTACGTTAACTAATTAATCATCTGTTTGTATCATTTTAAAGTTATCTATCATTGTTGTTTGCATTTCTTCATTCTGCTGTACTGTGGATATAGATACAAAATGTTTATTAGATTATGCAGTGTACGATACTGTAATTATGAGAGATATGAACAAAAAAAACCCAAAAAAAAGTTCATGTGGCGCTTCTTTAAACAAGGGCCACAGGAAGTACCAAAAAAAAAAAAAGAACAAGAAAAGGAAAAAAAAAGAAAAAAAGGAGGACCCTCCTGTGGCACTTGCGTCACAAGCGCCACAGGAGACCCCCCTCTTGTGGCACTTCCTCCAACAAGTGCCACAGGAGGGTATTTTTTTTTTAAAAAAAAATAAAAAATGATGTGGTGCTTCCAAGCACTACAGCTTCTTTTAGTGACTTCTAGATATGTAGCACTTCTCTAGAGCCATAGCTTTGCTTTTTTGTAGTAGTGGTGGCTGCTGTGGGGAGATAGGCTGAAATGGCGTGGTCGCCCTTCCTCCGCGCTGTCCCCTCCCATTGCCCCCTCCTTTGCTGTTGCTACCCATCAAAATTGGTCGGGGACCTTTGGCTCCTTCCCCTTGTCCCTCCCTGAAGCCATATCAACTTCGAAAATTAAAAAAAAAACAATTAGTCACATTTTTATGTAAAAAATATAATAATAATAAAAAGCATAAAAAGAAAATATGTATTTTTCGTACCTCAAGTGAGAAGAATGAGAAATGTTGTAGCAAAAACTCTCAGACAGACATCAGAACGCTCAGATCTGAAGGAAACCTCTTAGAGAAACGTCAGAAAGAAAAATGGCCAAACGAAAAAAATGAAGGGGTGGCAACTATAAATAGCTTTGGATTTTGTAGTGGTTTTGGAAACAACCACTACACAAACCGTTACAAACCAGTTAGGGCGTCGAAAACTTTATAGCGGTTATAAAATAACCGCTACAAATTTGAGACTTTTGAAGTTTTGTAGCTATTAGAATAACAGAACCGCTACAAATATAATGATCTTTCAAGTTCTATAGTGGTTATGAAAACAGAACTACTACAAATAGGTGTCCTTTGGCATTTTGTAGTTGTTCAATTCGTAGTAACCGCTACAAACAAAACGCCACTATTGTCGCAGCTTGGTGGTGCCACTTTGTAGCTGTTTTTATGTTTTAACCGCTAAAAATTATCCGCGAGAAATTATGGCGGGAATCTCGCGCCATATTTGTAGCGGTTTTATGCTTTGAACCACTACAAATTATATTGCCAATCAGTCGTGCCACTTGGCGTATAGCTTTCCGCTAGAAATTTGTAGCAGTTTATATAGAAACCACTACAAATGCCAATATTTGTAGCGGTTAAATGTAACCGCTTCGAATGTACCATTACGAAATGTCTTTTTTCTTAGTGATAGTTATATTATATTAAACCATTTTTTTGTTAAAGCAAATTAAATGGATTGAAATAAGTTACACATATATTATATAATTAGATATGGAGTTTGAAAAATAATTGTATTATTTATCACTTGTAAACAGCACAATTTAGTATAAATTTTTATGCGTATATATATTGATAATTGTTGAGCTAAAATTTTTAGTATTCGTTTCTCTTTCTCTTTTTTGAACGTGAAAAATTGTTCGTTGATTTGGAAAAATAATTACATAATAAGAAATAAAATAGCTCAAGTTCATATTACTTCTTCAGATTGAATCTATTGAGATGAATATAGGCTTCCGAACTTATGGTGCACTTATAAAGTTTCATTAATGGCTTTATCAAGCACCAGTAGTGTTTGCATGTTGTAAACTTGTAATTAGTTAGTAGCAAATCTCTCCGATGTGGGAGCTAGCTAGCGTCAATTCTAGTAATTAAAGTGATAGTGCATACTGCATAAATAGGAATTTATTTTCTTCGTGTTTTCCAAACAATTCAATACTGTTATAATTGTCTTTTCCCTAATTGGGATTTTTTTTAATGTATTCTCCTATTTGAGGCAATCTTGTTCGAAACACTGTCCCTAATAAGGATCTTTAATCAGCAAGATGTTATTAAGGTGTTAAGCAGGCTTTGTAATAGTCTCCATATTTACTGTATAATTAACTATTTCAAACAACTTATTTAAACATTGAGCCCTACTATGTTAGAAAAAGAAGAAAACAATTATAAAGGACTACTATAGTAGAAAGGATTTGACCAAAACATTTTAAAAATAACAATGGACGAAAAAGAAAGATGTTAGCTTGCCATGGTTAAAAGATATTGAATATTTGATTCAAAATCACATATCAGTTGATACTATGATAATTAGGCCTTGGGCAGTTGAAGCCTGATAACACAATTTACCGATAGATCCAATATCATTTCTCACAAAAATAATCTCAATGATCACAATTCATAACTTTCTTGGATAATCTCATTTCATATAAAACCATAATACTCTCTAAAGTTCACAAAAGTGGATCCACAATAAGAATCAAAATTTAAGATCCATAGTCTCAAACCTCCTCCATCAATACTCTGCCAGAGTGTAGAAAAGTAAACCAATCATGCAAGTTTGAAAGCTATTTCATAGTTCACGTCAAAGTATGAATGAGCCATAAGTGGTAATATACAATGTTAACACATACTTAACAAACAGAGGATGATTTACAAGATGCAATTGCCAACCTAAACATTAAGTACCTTTCTTGAACGTATTCCATGAGGAACCTTGCTTGAGAAATAATAATCAACTATGGGGTGAGTCATATGGGCCCAATAACCACAATTTCAATTTAATAAGTATGCAGGGAATGATTACAAGATAGTTAAGCAGGCTAAATATCAATTTATATAACAAAGTATAAATAGTTTTTCATAGTCAATAATAACTCAAGGAGTGATTAAACATGTATATGACTCCCACAACCATCCTTAAAACCTCTTTATAACCGCTGACAAAATACATGGGCTACAACACATAAAAGGATTCTTCTCTGTTACAAGACTGCACCAAGCTCTCCAATAGTGAGGTGTAACCTAGTCAAAAGCTATAGAACTCACATTAGACCATGGGTTCCCTTTCCTTAGAATATGGAAATGGGTTACATGTCCCTTGAGCTAACCCTTAACTTGGCCAAGGAAGAGTGATATCAAGGGCTCTGAGAATGTTAAAGCCAGCCAATGGGCACGAAGTACGGCTATACCACATGGTATAATAGCATCAAAACTCCTATAACCATAACTCTCTAAAATCCAACACAACTCAGATATTCAGTCCAACAATTTAGCATCACAAATCCAATATCATCATGTTTTTCTCATAATCAATACTCAATGCCATGCATTATTAACATTCAAACAAACCATTCAAGCCTACTTAACTAATAAGTTTACTAAAAACATAATTCATACTGTCATTGTACATTCTTCATATATAAAATACTATAACATATTTATAGCAATTAAAAATACTAACATATACTTAAAATCACCTCAACAAGCATATAAGATAAATTAGAAAGTGGTTATCTCTTGCCAATGCTAGTAAAGAATACAACAATTCTTGTGAAACCCTATGCTCAACCACAACTAAGAAGAGTCTACATGATAGATGTGAATATTCATCAACAAGATGACCACTAGGCAATGGTTAACAATTAGTAACTAAACATCCAACATCCCCTCACTTTGTCCCTTAGATAAATTTCTAATATCTCTATCATTCATATAGTTACCATCCCAATTATATTCTCCTTATTTTCCCACTTTATTATACTCATTAAAGTCATTAATTAACTTCCAAATACTCAACTTAAATCATAATTTTTCAATTCTAATCTCAAATGTTCAAATTCATAATTATCTTTTACTTAACTAAATCATTCATTTTCTTTAAAATTCTCAATTCATGCATGGCAAATGAATTTCACAATTTCAAACATTTGATAACCTTTTATTTAATTCCAAATCACTTTTTTTAAAAAAACAACTACAAGAAAATCCATAAATTACAACTTCACTATTATTCCGAAATTCCCTTTTTCTGAGTAAGAATTTCGAGTACTTAACGGCAAATCAAATCAAGTCCCATCACCATGAAAATTTAAATACAAGATCCTTATTACCTAAAGGTTATAACTGAAATAATTGCTTAGCCAAACAATGTCCATATTGCTCATTCCAAAAATACCTTAAACATTCGCAATAATTCCTCCATAAATACAAAATCCACTCAAACTTATAATTTAACTACAAAATCAACTTTCAACAAGTATTTCTAAGTTACTCATAACTAATTATCAAAGTTTCAACCAAGAATTTAGTCTAAAACAAAAATCCCTCTTCTCTCATTTAGGGTTCAATCTCAACAATCATGAAGTGTAAAAATTAACATTATCCAACAAAGTAAATCAATTAAATGCAATTATTTACTTACTTCTACAATCTTATGGTTCCCATTTGTTGAACATCTGATCCACACTTGCTTCAAGTTCTAACCATAAAACTTGCTTTGCTCTCAATGAAATTTGTACCAATGCGAAGCTCTCATGGAGTAGAAAAATATTTGGGAAATAGGTATTATGTTTTGGTGATTTTATGATGAAGAAATGAAGCCCAAATGTATAAATAATTAAAATCTCTTCAATAATAAAATATGTTAAATATTTCTATCTAATCCCATCAAGCCTTATCAAATTTTCTCTCCATTGTTTTCTGAAAAAAATGGGATTATTATCACATAATTAAATCCATTCAGGATAATTCCTTTATATTTAAATAATTATAAGAAAATTTCCATTTACCATTAAATAATCTCATTAAATTCAACCCATTATTAATAGATATACTACTCACAAATTTTCAATCATATTTTACTATTTTGTTTTTAATTTTATGTTTATATATCTCAAATAATGGGTTTGATATACTCTCCATCTCAAATTACTTAATAAATCACATCCTATAGTATAAATAAAAATTGGGATGTTACATGCTTACCCCATACTACTACAGAAATCACGATATATGATGGTTATTAACTGCCAAACACTATGGTTTCGAACCATCAGATATGCGGGCACTATGAAAGCTCAGCATAGATGCATTATGGTTCTGAACCGTTATTTATTATGGGCCTATTATAACAATTATTATATAACACCCATGATATATTGTGGTTTGGTGAGGTCATGATCTGCTCATTGCTGTAATAATAATTAATGGGCACAAGTAAACAATCGTCATAATATATGGTAATACTTGTATGATACATAACGATCTCATTTTACCACCGTTATTTATTTAGTAACATACATAACGGTTTGTATATAAGAACTGTGACTTTTAATAAACTTTAATAATGGTCTCACGTAGGCAACCGTTATGAAATGAGTACATAAATAAAGATGTATAAATAAGAACCATGAACATTTATAATACATAACAATTTTTATATAATAACCGTGATGTATGGATATAAGACTCTTCAAGTGAGAGTTTCTGAGCTAGTTGACCTTATCTATTTATATAATAGAATATTAGCACCTCCAACACCGTGTGGCTATGCTATATTTGGCATGGATCAGACATTTCAGGCTTTGTGGGGGAGAATCAATGGCAACTATTGATGTATATAAGTAATAATGTAACTAGTGACTTATATATAATTGTGTCTCTTTATATGAATTAACGCCTAGAAAGCAAAGGGCTCCGAGAAAAAACATATATCCCATAAAAAAGGGTGGAGGGGTATGTAAACCCTTGAGTTCAAGGGTTTGCATAACCATTGTGTCCTTTTTGATAAGGTAATTTGTTTTTTCCCCGTCTTCTTTTCTTTCTAGGCTTAATTGCTAAGAAGACACAAGTAATAGGTGCACACTTACATTATTATATATATATATATATATATAGATCAGGAACGTGTTTGATTCTAGCCACAAGCCTAAAAAATATCATCCATCCAAATTGCATAGCTACTTGATGTTAGAAGTACTACTCTATTAAATATATCGAGACGAGACTAAAGTAACTCCCTTTTAGTTGCATCAGGGTTATCAAGAATAAAATCGAATTAATGCAATATAATGTACAATTCGGGTCGCTTCACTTTAAGGAGTCGATTATAAAACTAATTCCTAATAAACTAAGTAATTACAATGCAAATTTGACAAAAGTAAAACATGATTGATTAATTTTCAAAACTATGAATTAAATGTAATTAAAATAGATATTTTTTTGGATTTTTTGGAATAAAAGTGGAATGGAATGGAAATGGTTTTGAAATGTAATGGATGAAGATGCTTTTAGAAATGGTTTTCAATGGCTATCCTTGCTCAATTAAGATATTTGGAGAGCTAATACGCTAAACTTTTAATATTTCAAACCTCATTAACCAATGAGTCTAGCATCACAAGAGAGAGACCCCTACCCTTAAAATGCTATTAAGCACTTTTAGTGTGTGATAAGTTTCTCTAAGTTTCCTAAAATACCAAACCTCAATTACCATTAAGTCTAATGCTTAAACACATAAACCCATTAATTTAAACATTATTAAAACCCCTTAGAGAGTGACTATGGAATAAGTAATGCATTTAGATTCAACTAAAATTCCAATTCAATCAAACTATCCAACAAAACCATATTAAATAGATAGAAAGCAATAGAATCATAGATAAACATATATATAACCATATATATTGATGAGTATAAATCCTCATTACAAATCCCAAATCACAACAACTCAATCCATAAAAATAAACATAACTAAAATCATAGTCTCATTACTTAAATGAATTCCTAAACTTAAGAAATCACAAATATAAAAAGCTATAGATAAAATAAACTCCTCTTTGAACTATATGTGAACTCAAGCCATCTCTAATTCATCCCAAGAGCACAAAATTGCCTAGCTGCTCATGAGAATAGCTTCAAGAAATATAGTCAAACTATGATTCAACCACCCATCCGTATTAAATCACATACTAAAATGATAAATCAACACTAAATCAAGGAAGAATTGGGGCTGGACAGTATAAAATCAGAATGTGGCATTGTTTGGGGAATGAGAGGCTCGCCGGAAATAAATAGAGGAGAGTGACGATGATGATTGGTCAGAGTAAGTGAAAGTGGTGTTGGACCGAAGCTTCCTCGCGGCTGAGCTTCCCTCCTCTCAACTTTTTCCAAAGTGCGGCAGCTCCCCGACGCGAATCCTGACTCCACTCCCAGCTATTAGAATACATAAAAAGAATAGTTCCACATTGATTGCTTAAACATTGGAGTGAAGGTATATAATCCAATTGTTGGTCCTATCAAATTGACTTGAGTCATTTTGATAGAAAGACCAACTTAATATACATACCTCACTAAACTTTAATATGGTATCAGAGCCATCCAATCAATGGGATAAAAAAAAAAGAAAATGAATATTGAAAAAAAAAAATATTTGTGGACCTGAGGCCTCTGAGACTTAAAAAAAATAGAAAAAAGTACAAGCCCAGGCAAACAAAAAAAAAAAGAAAGAAAGAAAAAAAAGTAGTAGGGAGAATATTAGAATACATAAAAAGAATAGTTCCACATTGATTGCTTAAACATTGGAGTGAAGGTATATAATCCAATTGTTGGTCCTATCAAATTGACTTGAGTCATTTTGATAGAAAGACCAACTTAATATACATACCTCACTAAACTTTAATACCAGCAACACTCACGGCAGCTCACCTCTGGTTTTTCTCCTAATGATCTCCGCCTCCAGCTCTCTCTGTTCTCTTCCATTTTGTCTCCAGTGTCCCAGACCTCCTTCCCCGACTCTCAGCTGCCTGCTCTCAACCCTCAACTGCCTCTTCCCAATTCAAGTCTGCAGCTGTCTCCATGGTTCTCCACTCTCAGCTTATGGCTACTGGTTCTGGTAGATGAAGCTCGCCAGTGACGGTGGAGAAGAGAGTTGTCACCGGTGAGGAAGAGATGAAAACCCAAGTTCTCAAGCTCTCCACGGCGCTCTTTGTTCCCTGCTCTTACGTCTTTGTTTTTTTCAATCTGCAATTGAAGTCTCATTAAATTTAGCATTTGACCTACAGCTGCCATCAAAACGATGAGTTTTTGGCTAGCTTAACTTGACATTTTGAAATTTCAGTGTACCAAATTGTCATTTCTAAAATTCAAACCCCAAATTGCCATTTTCAGATTTAATCTAAATTTTCAAGTACTTTCAATTGAAAACAATTAAACCAATATCAAATCCTCTCAAAAATAAACAATTAAGAGTAATTACAATTATTTTGAAAATTTTTCCCTTTTTAGTCCTAATTTAATCTATTTACTCTTAATTTCAATTTAGCTCCACAAAGTTAGTTTAGGCTCAATTATTATGACCAAAACCCCAATTAAAGTATAAAAATATATAATTAAAATAGGATTTGTCAGAGACCAAGTAGCTTAGAAACTCTTACATTGAAGAGTCTATGACTAATGCTTTCAACTTGGTGCGACATGCTCAATAGCAAAACAGGAGAGGAACCTTCAGTCAGAGCAATATGAGATTTCCAAAAAAAAAAGAAAACATAACTTCACAACAATAAATTCCATATGTCACCTGAACTAGTTTATTCACAGAGATTGTTTTTGTATGACTCTCGATATATCTGAACTCATTTATTCACAGGGTTTGTTCATGTATGACTCTCATCGGTACACATAGACTAGTTTATTCATCACACCTATTAAAATTTTTGAAGTAACTTCTAGAGATATGGACACTTCCAAAAAGGGAGATGTATTTTCCTTAGGGATCATATCTCCAAAAGTTAATTAAAACATATCAATAAAATTGGAACCTTTAGTCAAAGCAATTGATTGACAACTTCTTGTAACAGGAAATGAACCTTCAATTAGAGCAATGATAGGTTTTCCAAAAAAAAAAAAAACATAACTTCACAAAAGCAAGTTAATGTCACCTTGAATGCTTTGTTGCGTCATGACTTCATAAATGCACCTCAATTGAACAAAGAGAAAAGAACACTATAGGAATGTGACCTAGTTAAAGCTCATAAATAACGAAAACATGAGTTAGGGCAAGTGAAAGCAACTAGCTTGACAGTTGCTAAGACAAGTTTGAAGGTATTGATTGGGGCGGCTGTTGCTGAGAAGCAAGACAAAGGCTTTTTATGGTGGGGCCTGACTGAAAATGACTCTCGACGAGTGAAAAAAACAATAGGAGTATTATGGTTATGATGTTGGAGGGATTTGTTCAAATAGACTTAGTGTCAATCGTGTTCTCTTTCAGATGCTTAAATAGAAGAGGAAGGGTAGGTTGTTTAGGTTGTTGTGCCGAAGACTTTACATAACAGTTGCATCAATAAAATTGTTATTTATGTGTTTATATTTACAATGGTTCTTTGTTAATAACCATGAGTTATATTATTGTTTTAACATATGCATATATCACGGTTATTAGTTAATAACCGTGAGGTATGCTGTTATTTTTCTTTTAACTTTTTGGGCAGCTAGTGTCCAGATAATTATATATTTATATTTTATAAAAAAAAATATCATTCTCTGGTGACTAGTTGCTTGATAGATAATATGAGGTCTATTGCGAATTTAGAAACTTTTATTTCATTCAATTTGAATGAATCAAAAGTTTCATAAATTCGCGATAAAATACACATTATCACGCTACTCATCACTAAAGAAGTGGCTTGAATCATCTGGGAGCATGTCAGGATCATGGTGGCCAATCCGATACTCATCAAGAATGAGATTGGCCTTCCTGTTCATACTCAAAAAAATATCCGACTAGCCTCCTTACTACATGGTCAATGCCTTTTGCATGCTGCATCATTGCCTCCTCTTGAAGTAGAGGCCAAGGCGGAGGTTGTGGAGGAGGAGAAGGGGTAGAAGGAGGTGGTGGTGGTTATGGAGGAGGTAGATAAGGAGGATTACGCTGTGGATTTCTAGCAAGTCTTCAGCATGTCATTTCATCTTGATAATTGAAAGAACAGAAGAGGATGATAAACATAAGAAAATTGGGAGTTTATATAGATTGAAAGTGATGGGTTCGGGCCATCATTGCACACGCTAGAAGTTGAAGAGAAGTAGTAGCGCACAGTAGTGGGTAATAAAAAGGTACTTGGTTCTTATACAAATCATCGAAGAATGAAGAAGCACAGAGTATTCTCATTATGACTATGGGGAGGGGGAAAGTTTGGACCGTTTAGTTGTTGGTTATTTAAGAGAAACCATTATGTTGTTTTTTTGATATGAAGTTGGAAGACAAATCGTTTGTATGTTCATCTAATATTTCTGATATGAAGTTGGAAGAAACCATTATTTTATGACTATTTTATCGTAAGAACCATTAGACAATGGTTACAAAGTACAACCGTTATGTATTTACATGGTATTCTAATAAGTGATGATTGTTACTAATAACTATAATGTATATACCTATTTTTATGCAACCACCAGTTTACCAAAAGAATTGATAAAGAAAATAAACAAACTAAAAATAAAAAGTTACGGAGATGTTTTAAGAATATGATGCATCATTAGATTCTTCATTTCTAGTAATTTGTTCACCTTCTTTTTCAAAGAGCGAATGAGAGAGGTAAGTTCCTTCAAGGTCTGGTCCATGTATCCTTACTCTCATAAGTAAACTTGGACCATATGATGGAGCTCATAGTTTGCGCGGACGAGACCTTCAATGCTTGTTGACAGAGGAAGTTCATCTTTCAGTTTTTTTCCATATGATGAATCAGAAGTTCTCTTGTGTTTATCCATGATGTTTTGTTGAATCAGAAGTTAACTTTGAGAAGTTGAAATGGAAGTAGAAAAGTGGAGTTCAGTTTTCGGACATCTATATAGAGAGGGTTTCATAGATTATCAAGCCATCGCATCTTTGAGTATTTAAGATCATTATCTTTTATAAATGGTGACGGTTAATTCTTAATAATAGTTATGTATTTGACAATTTTTTTTAATTTATTGGTGTCTAAATGCATAATCAACCACAATATTAACTTAGAACAGTTAAGTATGCTGGCAAAAATACTTTACAGTTCTTAATTAATAACCATAAACTATTAATTTTTAACTTCATTTCCCTCATTTGTTGATGAGCCAGGTTTTGAAAACTGAACTGGACCTATTAGTTTGAGCTAGAAATTGGCCATCTGGTCCGATGGCTGACCTCAGTTTGACTGATTTTTGTGCAGTTCGACCGGTTTTTGAATGGTTCAACTAGTTTTTTTTTTATTTTTTTAATATTTTATTCATAATTTCATATAAATAATTATAAAATCTTCACTTCCTCACCGGTCTAGCCCCGGGTTAGCCCCAGTTTGACTCCGATCTGACCCACTGACTCTTGACCCAGTACCTCAGCCGGTTCAGTGACCAGTCCGAGTTTTAAAATGTTGATGATGAGAATAAGGATGAGGATGAGGAATAGGACAAGGAAGTGGAGAATGATTAGGACGATGAGGATGGTAATGGTGGTGACTGCCGTCCTCATCATTCTATTCATCCTCCTCTTACTTGTCCTCTTCCTCATTTTCATCATCAGAGGAGGGAGATGAATGCTGGGTTAGAGTATTATCATCAACGTAGGGAAGGGGAAAGGTTTTGAACCATCACGTCTTTTGTTGTTTAATGATGGCTTTTGCTTAACAATCGTCATTATTTTGAGACAAAATATAATGTTACTAATTACCATTGTTATTTATTTGCTTGAACTTTTGTTAAATGACTAGTTTTATTTAATAACCATTATGCATCTTAAGCCGGCGCCTCCACCCCCTCCACCAATCTATCTATTGGCCGAATGATGAGAAGGCACAAGAGAAAAGAGCATTGGGGAAGGGTCTTGTTGTCATGAAGGATATCCAAATCAAATTATGAGAGAGGGGAGGAAACTTACTATGAGGTGAGACAAGAAAGGACAAATTGTGAACTTGTCAGATTTAAAAATTTGACCTTTCTTGTTCCATCTATGGTAACTTTCCTCCCCTCTCCATTAATTTGCTGTCTGGATCTCTTTCATGACAACAAGACCCTTCCCCAGTGCTCTTTTCTTTTGTGCCATCTCGTCGGTGTAATAGATGGATTGGCGGATGAGTGGAGGCACCGTTATGGTGGAGGGGGCGATATGGTTAGGATCCTCAGTATTTGAGCCATTTGTTGCCACCAACAAGCCTTGAGGAGGAGGATGTGGTGAAGGAGTTCTCTGGGATCTTAACATGATGAAGGAGAGAAGGAGGAGGCCAATAAAGAAAAGTAGTAAGAATCACAAGAAATAGTTGAGTTTAAATAGAGGTCAAACGGATTGAGAAGGTTTATGAGTTATGACTTATGAAGGTCAACGGGATTATGAAGGGTTATAATGAGTTATGACATTAAAGGTCTGAATGTTATAAATGGCTATGAAAGAGTTAGATGACGGTTGTTTCTGAAGACCATTATATTTTGTCTTCGCTGATATAAGTTTTTGGAAGATGAATCGTTTGTGAGTGTAAGTGTTATATGATGGTTATTTCTTAAGAATCATCATTTTTGTCACTAAATAAATGACGGTAGTTAGCTACAATCATTATGTTTGTGTTTTTATGAATTTCACCTCGCAATACATAACGGTGTGCATCATTAACCATTGTGTTTAAGCATTATATATCCTTGCGACACCTCTGCCTTGACATATATGACGTTTAATACCTGTAATCATTATGTATAAGGCATTATAAATGCCTTAATATGTAGTCGTGCCATGTAGAAGAGAACACAAATTTAAGTTTCGAGAACTACACTTTTTGGGAAATATAAAAATCCTTAACATTGTAAACTTAAAAAAGATTAGTCTCAATTTCCTCCTAGCTAAAGGAGTAGCGAAGAACTTTTCCAACACGCTATATCATGATATCGATGCTTTTTGTGAAACTTTTGTTTTCAAAATGTTAAATTGTTAAATGATTTAGACCGTAGGATGATGAACTATCTTACTTCTTCCCCTTGTTTTTTTATGTCAATGTAATTCAAAATATTGTGCTCCTTCAGTCTTTAATATAAGATATATTTACCTAATTTGATTAGATTAAAGAAGTTAGTTAAGTTAGTTACACTACTATTGTTGGAAATTGTGCCCTAAGGGCTAATCATTGTACTTTGAACATTATTATTTTAATGAAATTTCTCCATTTTGTTATCATATTATTTGCATGTTAACTGTGATAATTGTATCCTTGGATAATTCATAAAGATTGTCCTAAAATGTCCCTTGTCGGTCATCTATGCGGAAGTAGAGATGAAACAAGATCAGTATGACTTTGATAAGATATGGAGATATGAATCAAAGTCTTAGGCACTTGTAAGAGTATAAGGTGCTGGACCGACCCACTATGAGAAAGCTACATGGATCAAGTTATAAGCTTTTCTCATGTATAACCACGTCACAATGCCCTTAGACTTGAGGTCATCATGGATTCCTACATGAGAGTTGTTAAGCTTTGAACTAGTCAAAAGTCACTTTTGATCGGGTGATGATAAAGGCTACGATCGGGCTTGGTGGTTTTTTCATGCAGAGGAATATGAATGATCAAGATGGAATTTGTCCCTCATATTAGTAGAGAGATATTACTAGGCCCCTCGATAAGTGAGTCTCAGAAATGTATGGCCATACTATGATGGAAGGAGTTTCCGTCTCTATTATCAGGCTACTCAGGAATCGAGAAAGTAATGGTCAGGAACAAGAGGGATGACATTATCCATGCCTTATTCTTGATCGATATATCATGTGACAAAAGGGACGTGACATGGTTGTATGACAGGTTGCATCATGATAATGATCCTCATATGAATTGGGTAGTCGTAATGTCTTGCTAGAGGCCGCTTGCGACTTTTAGGTTAGTATAGTTATTGGCCCACTGCCAACTTCATATGGGCCTACAGGGTCGCACACAAGAATGGCCCAACACGAGATAATGTTTAATTTAGGATGGACGAATTTTATATTTATATATATATAAAATATAAAATTCATTAATAATATTATATAGATATATATTTTCGAAATATATATATCTTATATATATATATATGTATATATATATTATATGATATTATTATATTGTGTTAGTTTTAAATTTAATTTATTAAAATATATTAAATTTAATAACTAACATGATAGAGATATAGTATCTCAGATTTAATTTATGAAGATAAATTAAATCTAATGGCTCTTTATTTGGATTAAATATATAGGTTAAATTAAAACTGTTCGACAGATTTAATTTAAAATGAATTTTTTTAATTAGCTCTTCAAGATAATTAATAGTTAATTAATTTCGAAATTAATGATGATTGATTTTGAAATTTGAAAATAGCCCTCATAGGTTATAAACTTAATAGAGCAGATATATTGATATACACATGAGAATTGAGAGCCGCAAGGAAACCCTAGGAGACATTAGAGGCGCTAGCACTCAGTCTCGGTTGGAGAGCATTCGTGTGGATACCGGTAGAGGGAGCGGACCTGACATGTTGGCTCCTAGAGATCGTGAAAACCCTGAATCATAAAAGGTATGAATCCTTCCAACTTGGTTTAAACGTCGTTGATAGATCCTCGATTATAATTGGCAAAATTTTAAAATTCTTCCGCTGTGCCTGCCAATCCTAACAACTACAAAAAGTGGGATTGGTGGCGTATATTTTGTGGCACTTCTTTAAAGAAGTACCACAACTTGTAATTAATTTTTTCTAAAAAAATCATTGGGATGCTATGGTTTTTCTTGAAAGAAGGGCCACAATATGTGGGTAGTCTTATGTGACGCTTTCTCAAGGAAGGGCCATATAAGACAAATGAGAGCAGCTGTGGCACTTCTTCAGCACATGTGGTGATTGGGTGGCCATGTGGCACATTTTGTGTAGGCAAGCGGCACATAAAATCCCTCCCTATGGATAAGAGGATCCACGACCACCCAATCAGAAAGAATGCATCCAAACCACATTATCTACTTCCCTCTTCTCCTTTATATCTATACACACCCCTCTAACTTCAATCTTTCATTGTCTCTTTGCCCTACAACATTGTCTTCCTCCTACCTGTCCCCTTCATCGTCAGGCCCTCTTATTCCCTTTTGCCCCACAAGCTTCCATTTCCTTCATCCGTTTGTTTCCTTTTCTTCGTACTCTCCTACTCTTTTGGTCCCTACTCCATATCTAGCTCATAGTTATTCTTCCCTGCTCCTTTGTTGGTCTCTACTCCAGTCTCCAAGTCACATTTGGTCCCCATTGCAAATCTGTAAGTAACACATGCTCTTTATCTCTCTTTTTTTTTTAAATTTTTATGCAGAACCTATACTTTATTTTTCTGTTTTTGGACACTCATAAGTTGTTGTGCTATCTCTATACACACATGCATACATGCCCTTTATTTTTTATTTTTTATCTCCTTTATTGTGCTATTTGTATTGATTGTACACAAACACGCACATGGATTAATGATGATGGATTTGTCCCTTTTTGTTCATATTTTTTTCACATATAATTTATGTCATTATTGTGTCATACTTGATCTATAGCTCACTACTTTGAGCCATTTACGTGCTTGGCAAACTAATAATAGAAATGTGACTTTAAACAAAATACTCCCTCCATTTCTTATGTTGTGATTGTTTTTAACGAAATATTTTTTTATACGTCATTTTAGAAATTTTAAAAAAATATACCAATTGTTATTTTTTAATTACACACTTATTTTTTTTGGGTACACAATTATCAATCAAAGAAAACAAACTCCATGCACTTAATGAGATTTGGTTAGGAAAGTAAGAAAAAAAATTTAACACATTGATTCCCTTAATCTATATGCAAGAACATCCATTCTTTCATTGTTACGGGACTGCTCGGAGGTGCACAAGATGTGGGAGAAAAGTATAAAACCGAGTAGTAAGCATCAATTCTTTCATTGTAATCTCTGGGAATGGTGTAACATGAATCTCTCGAAGAATATGGGTTTGGGCAAGGAGTCGTGGAAGGACTTGTTTGTGTTGATTTGTTGGCTTCTATGGAAGCGTCGTAATGAGCATATATTTAGCCATACTATCTCCACGGTCGATGGCATTGTTGGTAGAGCCAAGGCCACTCTGTTGAGCTATACTTCTGCCATGGTCAAGTTGCAAAATACATGGATTCGAGGTACGTAAGCTTTTGCTGATACTACTCATGCTTTAGTGGAGGAAGGTGCTATTTGTGTCGTTGTGGATGGTGTATATTCCTTTTCTAGCTCTTTAGCAGCTTGTGAAGGGATCATCAAGGATCATGGGGGTAGACCAATTGAGTCCTTTATGTTCCATATGGGACGAGGAGATCCTCTATATGCAGAATTATGGGCATGCCTAATGGGATTACGAAGGGCTTGGGATCACGGATTTAGAAAGGTCATTATCAAAAGTGATTGTTTTCATGCACTCGAGATAATTCATCAAGGTGCTGCTGAGATTCATTCTCATAAGAATATTATTGTTGAGATTAACAGTATGTTGCAACGTGAATGGTCCGATAGGATTGATAAATATAGCCGAATAGTGATCTAGGAAGCAGATGAACTAGCTAAAAGGGCCCTAGCATGCCTACCCGGGCTTCATTTTGTATCTCCTATAGGGGGACCTTTTATTGCTTTTCTAGTAGAGTAGTCAGTTTTTACCTTTCAATTGTATGAAAAAAGAACATCAAAACCATGGATAAAAGGAAACAAAGAGAGTTATTAGAGATCCTAACTATAATTAGTAACTATCTCAGTCTTATTATAATTAACTATGAATATTTGTACTTAGCTTGTGCTTTAAAAATTAAAATTTAGTATTGAGACCTAAGTAACTTGTTTTTTTTTAAAGTTTAGTATCTAATACCTAAACAATTCAATTACTTGGCTTTAAACTGTTAGATCCCATGTGTTTTGATGATAACAAAGATTGGATCAATAATATAAAAGGATTTGATAACAAAGAAAAGAATTTGAACAAAGTAACTAACTGGTAGACAAAAGCTTTACTTGAAGTAAGCACTGGAGTAATGAAGAAGAACTGAGAGACAGAACACAGGAAAAACATCTTTGACATATTTTTTTAAAGGTTTACTCAAGTGAGGACTTGAGTAATGTTGGAGAAAATGTTCCGGAGGGGCACTGCCAAAATTTAGAAGAAGTTACTCGAGGGATCACTCGAGTAATCGTCAAAGTTATATGGACCATTACTCGAGTAACCACTCGAGTAAAAACATGAGAAAAGGCCTTACTCGAGTAGCCACTCAAGTAACCAGGACAAATAACTTCCAGTAGCTCTCGGCCAATAATTCACACGCTTTACTCGAGTAGCCACTAGAGTAACCATTTGAGAAAACTCTTTACTCGAGGGACCACTCGAGTAATCTGTAGAGTTATTTGAAGTATTACTCGAGGGATCACTTGAGTAATTAGGTAAGCAAAGCACATATACTCTCCGCCAAGAATTTGATGTTGCTACTAGAGGGAGTAATCGAGTAATCTGCAAACTTATTATAAATTTACTCGAGGGATCACTCAAGTAATCTATGAAGAAAATAGATACTTACTCGAGGGATCACTCAAGTAACCTTATTTGCCAGGTATTATTGAAAAGATTACTTGAAGGCTTAATCAAGTAATATGGTAAGAAAACATTGACTTACTTTCTGCCTGATTTTTAATGAGATTACTCGAGGACTACTCGAGTAATGAGCATGATCACTCGAGTAGCCACTTGAGTAATGAAGGCTAGAAAACATGATTTTGACCCAATGTTTATTGATTTGTTTTTTATATGATTAACCGTTCATTGTATTAATATTCTAAGTACTTTTGCATAGAAACAATGAAGAGATCATGCTATAAGTGGAAAGTCAAATAACGTCCGAACGCTCACCAACCGCTACCTACCGCAAACGGATAGTTTTCAAATTAGAAGAACGGTCAATCGTTGCTGCGCGACTCTAACAGACATATTTGAAATGCTTTCAATGGACACCATAAAACATCTATATATATGGAGCATTCAAAGAACAGAACACAACAATTGAGAACACACGAACATATACTAATCAACACATTCTTAGTGCTCTGTTTTTCTTATACTCATTATTTGTACTTTAGTGATTATTCATTTACTCTGTGAGAGAGTATTTCATTACAACCTCAATATTCATTATTGAGACAACTTAATGTTGTGGAACCTTGAGTTGGGGATTTGATTACAATGTGTAAGGGGGAGTGAGTGTCCAGTAGGAGTGGTAATTCGAGTCGGGCTGGTGGGTTGGGCCTACCAACCCGTTTAAAAAGTCGGGTCCGGGCTGAGAAAAAGCCAGCCCATTGTTATTCGGGCTAAACGGGCTAGACCCGATTAACCCGTGGGTTAAACGGGTTAGCCCGTTTTATTAAAAAAAAAAATTCCTCATTCGCTCGCTGAGGGGAGGGCTGACGCACAGACACACACACACGACACAAGCGAGATAAGTCCTCACTTCTCAATCTCAGATTCGATTCGGTTTCGACCTGCTTCTCGGGCGCTCATCCTTTCTCATCGCATCTCAGCTTCTCACTCTCCAGTTCTCCGTCGACCATCTCTCACGCACACTGCCGCGACTCGCCGATCGGAAGTGTCTCTCCCTCCCTCTTCAGCTCGAGTCCTCTCGTCTCGTGTCTCATGGGTCTACCGTCCGGTGAGTTCCGTGGTGGTGGTGCGGCATCTGAAATCGAACCCTAATCCTCTACATCAGCTTTCTTTCGCATCCTCTGCCCTCATTCTTAACACAGTGGACTGCCGGCGTTGATCGTGGACCCTCGACTGGCAACGGCGCCCCATTCCCCCTCTTCGATTTTCTGTTGTGGCATTCATCGTCTGGAGTGACGTGTCCGTGTGCGACTGTGCGAGAGCTGAGAGGTAAAAATTTCCTTCTATTTCTCTGCTATTGTAAAATTTCTCATCGATTTCTCTTCAATCGCATGTTCCTGTGGTTTTGTTAATTAGTTTTAGAGGTAAAAATTTCTCAGTTCTGTCTTGACAGTTGATTGCTTGAATTGCATATTGATATTGGTCAACAAATACTGGTAGAGATAAAGGGAAATTAATCTTTTGTACATCTTAGAAAATAGTCATGATGTTGCAAGTGTTGCTGGACGCTGGTTGTTAGAAAATAGTCATGAAATTAATATTAGTTATGATACTGCATTGTTGCTGGATGCTGGTTGTCATTCACTCATTCATGGGTCTCCATTCTTGAATGTAAAATTTCTAAATAGTAGTCTGTAATATTTGTATTTCACTGACTATATTTCTAATAGATTATGTGTGGGGTGTGGCATATACTAATATTCCTTGACTCTATTCCTAAAAGAAATGGTAGGTGACGAACTACACAGAATCACAATTTGTCAAGTGCATGGTTTGGTAAAAATGTGTGGCTATGAGTTATACTTTGTTGTTGGAAGCATTTTTATTGATTTATATGCAAAACAAGGCAATATGGACAAATGGACAATGCACTTAGATTGTTTGAAATGATGTCAGATCATAAGGACATTGTGGCTTGGTCTAGTTTGATTGCTGGTTGTGCTAGACTGGGTTTAGGTGCTTTAGCTTTTATTAGGTTATGTGTAATGTTATGAACTGCTTTAATATGAAATGTGAATGAGTGAGTTTCTCCACTGTGACTTTGAATTTAGAATTATGAATTGCTTGGTGGAATATTTTTTCAATTATGCTGCTAATCTTGATTTCTACATTGCATATGTGATTGTTGCACACTTGTTATGTGCTGGACTTTTTGATTAATTCGTTGTTATAAAAAGATGGCTACAATTACAAATGTGAATGAGGATAAAGATAACAAAAGAAAGAATGTTGACAGTAGTACAATTGCTGCAATGGATGTTGATGATGTTGTGGCAACACAATCTGAACAAATTGCTGAACCTGACTCTTCATGTTTACGAACACAAAATAAAGATGCTCCTGCTCCAAGTAAAAAGGCGAGGTGTACCACATCTGATGTTTGGAGATATTTTACCAAACTTGGCGTAGTTGATGGTAAAGAAAAAGCCAAATGTAATGGTTGTGGGAAACCATATGTTGTGAGGAGCAAGGATTGTGGCACTTCACACCTTCGACGTCATGTTGAACAGTGCAAATCACTCCCAAAATACAAGGATGTTGGTAGCATGATGATAGACCAAGCAGGGATTGTTCGAGCTAGAAAGATTGACCCGAACAGGGTGCGAGAAATCATTGCTTATTGCATCATTAAGCATAATCTTCCGTATTCTTTTGTTGAGTATGATGGAATTAGGGAGTTGCTCACATATTTAAATCTGGACTATATGAGCATTACTAGAAAAACTGCTGTAGTAGATGTCTGGAATTTATATCTTCAACAAAAGGATAACCTAAAGAAAAAGCTTTTATTAAGTCTGAGCAGAATATGTCTTACTTTTGATTGTTGGACTGCAATAACTGCTAAAGGTTATCTTTGCTTAACTGCCCACTTTGTTGATGAGCAGTGGAATCTTAATAGCAAAATACTTTCTTTTTCTAAGAGGGAGCCTCCTCACACTGGATATGAAATGGCAAAAAGGGCGCATGAGATTTTGATAGAATGGGGGCTTGAAAAGAAAGTATTCTCTATCACTCTGGACAATACTTCTACAAACTTTCAGATGCAAAGAATTCTGAAAGAGAATTTGAACTTGAGTAATAGCTTGATATGCAATGGAGAGTTCTTCCATGTTCGATGTTCTGCCCATATCTTAAATCTCATTGTTCAGGATGGCTTGAGAGTAGCTGAAGGTGCCTTGAATAAGATTAGGAACAGCATTTTATATGTGAGGAAATCTGAGGCTAGGATGATAGAATTTAGGAGAAGGGTTGAACAGGTTGGTGGTATTGACACTTCAGTGGGTTTGCGGTATGATGTCCCGACCAGATGGAATTCTACACATGCAATGCTTGAGAGTGCACTTAAGTATCGTCGTGTTTTTCCTAGCTTAGCTCTGAATGACACAAATTACAGTCATTGTCCGACAGATGAAGAGTGGACTAGAGCAGAGACTATGTGCACTTTCCTGAAGCCTTTTGCAGTGATAACAAATTTGATTTCTGGATCATCATATCCCATTGCTAACATGTATTTCACACAGATTTCAAAGATTGAGTTGCTGTTGAAGGGACATTTGTATAGTAACGATTCTGTGATCTGGGAAATGACTCAGAGTATGCTTGACAAGTTTGACAAATATTGGAGTGACTATAGTGTCATCCTTGCTCTAGCAATTATCCTTGATCCTCGGATGAAGCTTGAAGTGATTAAGTTCACTTTTGGGAAAGTTGATCCCTTAAATTGTCAAGAAAAGATTGAAAATATAAGGAGCAAGTTATACTTTGTTTTCAATGAGTATAGAAGTGGAACATCATCTTCATCTTCATCTTCAACTCCGCTTGTTGGAGCTGCATCAAGCTCCAATGCCAACTTGTTAATCACAGAATCAGTTGTTGCCTCTCGCTCGACTCAAGTAGATGACTATGATGTTTTTGATGTAAGTTTTAACTTCTTTACTAGTTATTACTCGATTTAATGTTATTTTGATTGTCACTTTACTATTTTGTCTTGACCCTTTATTAATTATATGCAATATAGGATTTTTTTTTTCATTTAAGAGTCAAGATGAGTCAACAATCGAAAAGTCAGAATTGGACTACTATTTGGAAGAAGCGACACTTGATAATAGAATGGCGACGAGATTTAATGTGTTGGATTATTGGAAAGCTAACTCTTCTCGATTTCCTTGCCTTTCAAAGATGGCATGTGATATTCTTAGCATTCCAATTACAACCGTTGCCAACGAATCAGCTTTTAGCATTGGATCTCGTGTTCTCACAAAGTATCGATCTTGTCTTCTTCCTGATAATGTTGAAGCTTTTATTTGCACTCGAAATTGGCTTCTTGGTTTTCCCCTAATTCTTTAATTTTTTTACTCTACCCTTTAGAACCATTAAGAAAACTAATTATCTAACTAGCACTTTGTGTTGTTTTTGTCATTATGTGTGCCAGAGGATTCTGAGACAGAGAAAAGGGAAACTGCTCCTATTCCTGTTTTTGCTGCTTCAGATAATGCTTCAAATATCATTATTGATGATTGAAGAATGGGGAAGATTATAAGTTTATTATTATCCATCATTGTCTATTAATTTGCCTTTTATCAGATTATGTTTGTAATGAATTGTGGACTTGTATTTATTTTGATTTCATAACATTCACAAGCTAAAATTGACACCTTCTGTGAATTGAACTTAGATGTGTCATGTTTATGGAAATTGGAAATTTGGAATGATGAAATATGTTGCTTCAAACAAGCATGCATGGAGTGATGGATGATTGGACATTGGAGGAACATGATGAATTGCAAATATTATGTGTTTCATTGGAAGATATATATGTATATTTTTTTGGGTACAATTCATGACCTATGGCTTGATTGACTTCTATGCTTGACATTAATTGTGATGAATTATTGAAATGCAGGTTTGTTTTTATATATATTTTTCTTTGTAGATGCTTGATGCCTTGATTGATGATGTTTTTTATTTGTTTACTTGTGATCAATTTGTTTTTTTTTGTGTGCTGATCCAGTTTTTTGCTTTATACTATCACAAATTGTACAATTCAAAGGTAACAAACCATTGTTGGTGCAAATTAACCATGTATGCTAATCTCATTATTTTTGGGCTGCACCCTGCACAGCGTTTTGGGCCTGAACAATTTTTTTTTAAAAAAAAATTCGGGCTGGCGGGCTAGCCCGTTTAGCCCGATCAATCAGGTTCAGGCTGCCAATTTGGCAGACCGTTAGACGTCGGGCTGAACAATTTCAGCCCGACGGGCTGCCAGCCCGTGTCGGGCCAGCTCGACGAACTCGGGCTGGCCCGATTTACTAGTACTAGTGTCCAGGTGAAGGAACTTACTGTGTACTGAGGTGCCAAGAACCCACTGAATCTTGGAAGATATAGTGAAACTCTCAGAGACGTTCTGAGGACTGGACGTAGGTTAAAGTGTTTGTGGCTGAACCAGTATAACTCCCAGTGTACATTTTGGTGATATTTCTCCTTACTCTCAACTGCTTTAAATATTCTATCTATTTTTTTTGTACTCAACAAAAATTTCTGGTATCATCCAATTCACCCCCTTGGATGAAACACTTGCACTAACATAAACAAGTTGGGACAACTAAAGTCAAATTAATTATGTTGGTTTACTCAAAGTTATTGTTTTTCATCTTAGGAACTAGAGACAATCACGGACTAAATTAACATGTGACTCATCTTAATTATTTAATAATATATCAGCTTAACATATAGAATGATAGCAAAATTAAAATGTACTTAAAAGCTTTATATCAAAATTCAATCTGCCAAAGCAATATCCCAAATTTATAATTTTTTGTTCAAACTATCTTTATTGATTGCATATATCAAAAGAAATTTAATTATATGAAATGATAGTTCTAATATAAATTTTTAAAGATGATATTTTAGGAAAATTTAATCTTTTTTTACAAATTATTAAATTAATTAAATTTTTTTAATATCTACACATTAGTTATTTAGTAGTTATATTTAGTATAGGAATAGGATGGAGTTTTTTTAAACAAAAATAAAATAATTGATGATGAGGTTTTTACTTGTATGTTTTAGATATATTTATATAGTTCAAATTAATTTACTTCATTGACATGGTTGTCATTGTGCACTGATTTTTGTTTGGTTTATTTCACTTGTAGGAGTATGGATTCACCCCATGATGATGATGTTTCCATGAACATTGTTAGACAAAGATTTGTGGAGAGCGTAACCCATGGTAGGACCATTATGGTGAGGTTGATCAAATTGAGAAGTAAGGGAACTAAGTTAGAACTGAGGTGAAATGAAAAGGGAAACCCCATCAGACCGAACAGTAGCTCGTTCAATAACTTCATTAGTACTACAGTTCGAGATAGAGCCCTATTACAATTCAAGATTGGAGATGGGTGAAGCAACATTATGGGGATGATAAATGGGATCAAGTATAGGTAACACATTAATTACTTTATTGTTCAGTTTGTTTTGTTTCATATAATTACAATCTAACAAATTATGTTTGTTTATTATTACAGAGCTGTTTTATTATTGAAGGTGATGATCAAAAGAACTTCATGATGAGAAAAGCTAGTAAACTTGTAAGAAAGTTTGTTTTGATCTTGTAAAATATTTCATGAGGGATGATAATGAGAATATCATCACTACACTGCTAGAATTGTACGAACGAATCATCACTCAAAAAATTTGGGATGAGTTTTTAAGAACACATACAACTCAGGAATTTCAGGTAATATAATATATTCGACTTTACCTACTACCAGTAATATATTTGTAATTAACATTTATTGATGTGAATCATTTAGATCTAAACAGGAGTTGAGCGAGAAAAATCGCTCTAACACGACCAACATGGCATATTGGTACACACAAGGACCTGTTTCATACGGACAGTTAGAAAAAAATTGTAAGAACTAACGATTATTTCATATTTACATAAGTTGTATGAATAACAATTAACTTCAACTAACTTTGATATACTTATAGCAGAATCAAATTCATATATTACACAAGTACCATGACATGATATGTGGGTAGTCGGTTGCACAAACAAAAAAGGAGAAATTCATAGTGAAGAAGCAAGAAGAGTAGCAGAATATTGTGTAAGTATTAGATTATGCCTAAAATAAATAATTATATTTACTTAAATGAATCTGATTTATAAGAACTAATATTGTTGTAACTCTTTTTATGATAGCGATTAATAACACAGGAGGAGCCTGAGTTGGCAAGCTATATTGGTTG
Source organism: Inga oerstediana (assembly GCA_963210345.1). Taxonomy (NCBI): domain Eukaryota; kingdom Viridiplantae; phylum Streptophyta; class Magnoliopsida; order Fabales; family Fabaceae; genus Inga; species Inga oerstediana. The sequence goes on from OY723408.1 coordinate 64,320,087, forward strand.
AGATGATTTGTTGAGTAGAGTGCTAGGAGTACCGGAGTATGATGGTCATGTTCAGGTATTGGTTTTGTAGTCACCCAAACATCATACTTTGAATGCCAGAAGCGCTCCAATAAAAGTGATGTTTTGCAGCTATGTGTGGAGATGAATAGCTTCAAGCATTAAATGCAAGAATTTCACGAACAAATTTGCTTCAAGCAACAAATGGAAGAACAATTTTTGGAACAAATGCGTTTGATGTATGAACAAAATGTGCAGTTGAAGACGCAAATTGAACACTTGGTTTAGTCTAGGGTAACTCAAAATGTTCCTACCTGTGACAGCCCAAGTGTTAGAGATAGTTTCACTTCCACGCCTAAAGTCTCTCTTCCTTTGGTAATTAATTTCTTCTCTAATAAACCTTTTGTTACATTATAATCTAGCGAACCTTAATATATTAACTCTATTTTCCATAGGGCAAGTCGACATGCAAGTTATACGTCGATCAATCTTCCAAGCACGCGGTTGCAGTGGGTGTTGCCTACAACACTGATAATGATACATTGCACAATTTACCATTGTCCGACAACACACTCCGAGTAAGGATTGACATCTGCACTAATGAAGATGCGCTCTTACCGATTCCTTCTCGGGATGAGAAAACAATGGTGAAAGATGTTGTAGGTGACTATATTGCTGGGCTAATAGGTATTATAGGAAGTCATTTTTTTTTTAATAATTTTGTGTAATTGTTTCCTTTTCCTTGTGAAACCCTTTGTGTTTACAGTCCAAATATCTTCTTCATCTATCAAGCATAAAAGAACTCTAACATTTAAGTTACTTAAACTTGAGCCATATATGTTACTTCTATGAAGAATTAAACTAGTATAATTATATTTGTAAGCTCAAAAATTAAAAAACTTACAATGTATAGAAAGTTTAAGAAAACAGAATTGAAACTTCAAGTAAATACTTGAAAAAAAATTATAAGAACACATATAAGATTCATGACAGATTTTAAATAAAAAAAAGAAGAAGAAAATGTATGGACTTAAGCTTCTGTATAAAAAAAATAAAAAGACTTACAAGCTAGGGAGCTTCTGTAGGATGCTGAGGCAAAAAGGAACAAAACACGGGGAGACCAAGCTTTGTACTGCAATGGAAGTGGTGACCAAATGTTGAAGAAATGTGCACGAGGAGGAGACAAGAAAAACAAAAGGGGGGGGGACCAAGGAAGCTTCTACTTGCCGCTGTCAAATAGAGGAGGGAGTGGGGACAATGGCGCCTTTGTAACATCAAAATAGAAAGAAGGAGTGGGGACAGAGCATTATATCAGAAGAGGGGAGTGGGGAGAATGGATAAGGAAAGGTGATGGACTAATAGAGTGGGGACTGAAGAATGGAGTTCATGGAAATGGGGAACTAGAGGGTGCAAAGAAGACAATAATGGCGAGTGGAGAAAGTTTTTAAAAAACATAGCAATAGCTTTTAAAAAAATTTAAAAAAACACATGGCCTTGTATGAGCAAGCGCCATACAATGCATCTGAGAAGCACATTGCTTCCCTTGATTTTTTTTTTAAAAAAAACATGGCAATAGCTTAAAAAGAAAAAAAACATGACAGTAGTGCCAGAGCTTCCCTTGATTTTTTAAAAAAAAATAAAAAAAAACAATTTTTTTTTTTTAAAAAAATATCCTACCGACAGGCCTTGACAGGCAAGCGTCTTCCATGGCCTTGCCCAAGGCACATGCACCAAGGCCACTTCCAAGGCCTTGACGGTCACACACCTAGTAACAATTTTTTTAATTTGTTTTTAAATTGTCTGCCATATTTTTTTTTAATTTTTTTTTAAATCAATGGTAGCAATGGCACTTGCTTGGGTAAGCGCCATACAAGTCCTCCTTATTTTTTTTTAAAAAATAAGGCCAGCTACAGCGCTTGCCTAGGAAGTGCCATAGCTGGCACTTTATTTTTTTTAAAAAAAATTAAGGTCTTTTGTAGCACTCATTTAGGCAAGTGTCATACAAACTTAACACTAACTATGACACTTACAATAGTAAGCGCCACAACCTCTATATATTTATTTTTAAAAAAATTATATATGACACTTCTTTATAAGAGGGGCGCCACTAAATCCCTCTTTTGAAGTAGTGATATTACACCATTGTTTTTGGTTAAAGCAAATTAAATAGATTGAAATAAGCCACAACTATTTTTTTTATAACAAAGCCACGCAACTTATATACATAATTAATTAATTAAATGGAGTTTGAAAAATAATCATGTTATTTATCACTAGTCAGCAGCACAATATATTATAAATGAAATTCTTCATACTGTTTGCTATAACAAGTGTTTTCAAGGGAACAAGTTTTCATGTTAAGCTGATTGATGAAAACCAATATTTCATCGTCATTACACACCATTCAAATCTAATTAATTATATCTTATAAAAAGGATTGTAATTTACTCCCTCCACTTTCAATGTAAGTTTTTAATTGGGGTATTAATGTTAGTCCTAAATGTAAGACCTATTTTATATGTTAATTAATTTTTTTCCAGATTAGCCCTATTGATATTCTTTCACTAATAATTAAGTAAGAGAGGAAATGAGGGAATTAAGGAAGATGATTAGAATATTTTAGGAAAAACATATCACATTAATTAACTTAACTAACATCCTCAATCTATTCAAATTAGTTAATCAAAGATGTGAGGAGCATAAACCAGCACACGTGGAATGAGGGCTTACATGTATAGGCTAGCCTTGCGTTACGTGTTGTCCCAGCATTATTTTCTGATATATATGAATATGAAGGAGCCCATATAAATACTCACACTTCTCATCTCCAAAGGGAACGCGCCGATCTAATAATAATCCTCTGTTCATGTTTCTCTTGTGTTGTTCTGTTCTTATGGGAAGAGTGAGTATTGGGTGAGGATCAGAAAATCTGCATCCTGAGGTGTAGATCCGACAATATTCTGCCGAATATGTATCTATGCCTCACGATGCAGATTCCCTCTTCCTTGCATCAATCAGTACATACATCCACTTCATTCATATGAGCCTCCTTCGTTAGTCAACAAGGAAAACATGGTTTGATCTTGCCGGAGATATGATATATGGTATTAGTTGGTTAGGATCGATCTTACTTACTTGGTTAATGAATGAATTTTTCTTGTTATTTCTCTGTGTTCAATCGATCAATGATACAGATCCAGATCCAGTTGTTCTCTGACTGTCCAATGAGTTTAGAGCCTTCTTTGATGGAAGTCCGTTTCACCGCTAACTCTGCTTCCGTCCAAGATTTCAAAACCGTCGCTGCTGCAAGCTCGGTTTTCAAGATTGTCGTCTGTAACCGCGGCCCATGAATTGAGCCTCAAGTTCGGCCTCAATTGCAAGTTTTAGCGTTTCTTGTTCCTTGGTCATTCTTCAAGATCGTTGATCTATTTGTTAGGAGGGAGATCTCAGATCTGAGGATTTTTTCTCCCTCTCTGATCAGAGACTATGCTAAGAATCAAGTTGTCACAACCCCACCACTAACCACCGTCTTTCAAGCGATTCATGTGTCGGGGATTCTCCGATCCCAGTGAGAATTTGAAGGACTCGTATGAACTTCACATTCCTCATGGGTGAAGATTTACCGATTTGTCCGAAATGACGTTATAGTTGGACTGGTTCTGTGATGCATGATTTGGTTATAGCAACTGGCGAATGCCCTTGTATGTTTCTGTCACTCCCTCAATAAAGGGTTGATTATTTGTTAATTATTGTTGTATGAGCTTGTTGATATTCCATGATTAATGAATATGTTTTCTTCCTTGTTATCTTGCTGTTTCTCTATAATATGTAGTAATTGCGCCTTACTTGTACCTGAATGTATATATCGTTAAGGAAGAGGTTTTTCTCAGAATCATTTTTCTCCTATTCTTTCTCATAATCTTATCTCCACCCTCATATCAAAACATGAATGGTTCAGATTTGATATTTTTATTCTCAAGAAACTAAGACGAAAATATTATTTTGTTAGAAAACCTCCTAATGAACTAAATGATTCTATACCGGGGCTCTTGTAATCACGGTAACAAATTAATATGAATCTCTCGTTGAATTCACAATCTACTGTGTGGATGACATGACACAGTCAAATTCATCGTACTGTACCGAAAAATTAATTCTTAATTATACAGCAAACTAAAGGAGAATAAATTTATATTCTATACTAGAAAAACTTGGCAATTAATATAGTATTTGTTTTGCAAAGTTAATTAACATCATAATCCCCGCTTGTTCACTGATTAAGAATGAGGTAATCATCATTTTGAGAAAAACTTACACATACCCTTAACCTTAAGAGTGCCACATCATTTTAACTGAAGTTCAATTTAACTTTGGGATTAGCACTTTCAATAATATATTCACCTCAATATACATACAAATATATGTTGAAGGCTATCGTTGCGTTTTTTGCGTTAAAATAAAAATATCTTTAGCAACAACCTATACCCAACTGATTTAGCTTGTTTGATGTGTGTGTATATGCTGCTTTTGGTATATAATCAATTTGCGGATATCAAGAAAATTAATTTAGTTATTTGTAATAAATATGTGTTAGTTTGCTTAATATACTCTTTCTAATAATGCATGTATTGTAAATAGCCTTGATCGACACTTTCTTCCTATTCTTCCTATGTGCAATCAATAAGAATACTACCCAATGGTGCTTGGTCTTGGTCTAGTACTGGATCAGCTATGCTACAAAGAGGGCAAGCTAAGTTCGAATCCCACGTTATTCAAAAGGACCCATGGGGAAAAGCATCCTTATTCGCAAAGCCTTGATCCGGATTAGTCAGTTGTTTGGATACCTGCACTACTACAAAAAAGTTTAACGGTGGCGCTTCAAAATTCAAATAGGTAGCATTTATCAAGTACTACGTATGCTAGTGCTACCTAATGATTAGGTAGCGCTTCAGAAGGGCTACAGAAAAATCCTTTTTGTTTGAAAAAAAATGTACAGCGGTAGTGCTTGAATTTGCAAGTGCTACTGCTTGTTATACACTAAGATAGCGCTTGAGCCACAAAAACGATACCTGAGGCTTTATTGTTGTGTTTTATTTAAATCTTTAGGTAGTGCATTTATCGCACAAGTGCCACCTAAGGCTGTTTTTATAATTAATTTCATAAATTTGTGTAAACCCAAATAAACAACAATGTTCTATACACATTTCTACTCTTACCAAAAAAATACAAAACCTATATTTTTTTTTCAAAAGATCAAGAGTCAAATATCAACACAATTAACTAAATTGTATCACAATATATAACAACTATCCAATACAATCACACTTAAAACTACTGAGTCAAGTTATATATATACAACCTAGTATTACCAATGGTAAAAAAAGTCTTGCCAAATTTGTTTAATATAGTCAATAAAGAAGAAAGTTATGAAAAAAAATAAAATAAAAAATTCAACAGACAAATTATTACATTGTTGGAACACATAAGTACACCATTTTTCGATCACTTCATTTATTTGGTTGTCGTTGTACTCTGCACAACGTTTACCATCATAATACTGCAAAATAATTAACACTGCACATTAAAATCAAAAATGAAAATAATAACTAATAAAAACTAAATTAAATTTTTAAAAAAACAATATAAATTAAAATTGCATACATAGTCAGAAATATAACATTGATCATGAGTGACAACATATTTCATGAACCGCATCACGTAATACCCGCAATCATTATCGTTAGGTTGGAAAGGGCACTACAAAAATGCCATTAAAGGATTATATCAACTTATGCAAGCAGATGATCTATTTTCAATATTTGAGTAAATTTTTGTAAATACCATAATTTTCTTCCACTTGTAGCTTTTTAAAGAATTCACAACTTTAGGATGTTTGAACACCTTAGAACCTTGAAAGCTAGTCAATACACTGATAAAATGAAAAAAAAAAATTATTTTTTGTGGTTCTTGAATCACACAAGTATATGCTCACATGCACACCTACTTACTCATTGAATAATCTTAACATGTCTAGACTGTCCTCTGGTTCACCATGCTTTAAAGGATCCATATAGTAAATGAATAGACCATTAGTAGCCATAGGATTGATGACAATCAAAGTCCAATGCCTCCTAAAATATTTTGCAAAATTTATTTATACAAGCTAAAATTAGCCTTCAGATAGAAAAAATCATACCATATGGGACAACCACTAATGACTTACCTGGCATTGAAAGGTGCTAAGAACAGCATATTAGGTTTTGCCTTTGCATAAAACAACTTTTTGACTTCATTTGATTGAGAAATTATGTCATTGGTCCCCTCATGTTGCCCTATCACGTATGGGTTGATAAATGAGAATTTATCCTTCATCTTTTTGTCCGTCAATATGTTATGGTACAAGTACCTTCATATAGTAATACATACAAATAGATTAAAACCAATAACATCTAAATGATATAATTAATGAAGATAAAGTACCTTATCCAAATGCTGATAGTTGTTGCACCAACCCATTTACGAGCAAGAATATCGTTCGACTCTTGCAATTCAAGATCATCAAAGTAATCAGGAATGTTGTAGATGTTTGGTTCAAATTTCATGATTATGCCAAATCCTTCGTTATACAATCTTGGTGCAATCAATCCCAAAGCATGGCGACTTGAGGTAAATATGTTTTGACCTATTTTAGTGGTTGTGCTTTTCTTTTTCGGTATTGTTGTTAACCCTTTAGAGTTGTTGGCAACCATTTTAGTGTGTTTGCCCTTGGGTTGTATAGGCTCAATGAGACCTGTAGGCCATGCAACATAAAGACCTACAACATCTCTAACCCATATTTCAACATCAGGAGTAGGGTATGGTAATTGGGCATCTTCATTAGTAAAAATATCAATTCTTACTTTTAACGTGTTCAGAGGCAATGGGGAATGGTGTAGAACTTCATTCGAATTGTTGCAGACAATGCCTACTGCAACTGCATGCTTAAAAGATGGATCTAGATGTACTTTGCGCTTTGATTCACCCTACAACAAAATAATGAGTTAACAGATTGAGATATGATAATCATAATGCAATTAAAAGTTAGCTAGAAAAGAAATTACCGAAGGGATAGGGACTTTGGCCATAGAAATACAGTTATTAGATCCTGAAACTCTAACGAACCCATGTGTTAGATTTGGAATTTATTCAAATAATTTTTTGTTTTGTTCTTCCAATTGTTGGTTCTTTTCCAACATTTGTTGCTTAAAGGAAGACATCTCCTCTTTCAGCTCCTCGTTTAACATTGGAACATCACTTTTCTTAAAGCGGTGTTTTCGTCCAAAATAAGAAGTTTGATTAACTCCAAAACCACACCTCTAACCTGACCAGGCACCTCAAGGACATTTATGGCCCTACTAAGTATATCATCACGACCTATTTGATGAGCCTTCTCCGTTGATTCTTTTGTGATTGTTTCCTAACAAAAAAGGAATATAAAATTAATTATTATGAAATAGAATCATTTAAACAAAAGTTTTTTTTGATACAACATATAATACTCACACAATAATCTACAATTTTCCTAACTTCTTCATCAACAATTTGACCATTGCGGTTGACATGGCCATTCATCCACAAAACATGTCGTGATAGCTGAGCAACATCTAAGTGTGCATCTTTGATCCACATATTAAATAATTTACTAAAGTTAAACATCACTCATAGAAAAAGAATATATGAAAACAATATAGAATGTATATGTGCATACCAAGTCTTGCTCAATCGATGCATATGGTTTATGTCCTTTCATAAATCGATATTTCATATTTTTTGCTCTCTTTTAATTTTTTTGGCTTAGTTCCTATTTAAATGCAAACCATTTTCATAAATAAATATAAATTCCATGTAGATTACTACAAGTAACCATAAGTTTATTATTACCTGAAATTGTGGCGATGTAAAGTGACCTAATGAAGTCTTTCCACACTTCTTGAGAGATAATACCTTCAAACATCTCTGGTGGTGATGTAATAATGTTTCCATCATCATATCTCAAGTACCACTTCACAAGATATGAATGAAACTTTCTGAGAAGACAAGAAGCTTTCGAAAGGACATACTCCTTGCGAGTCTCATCAATAACAAAACATGACTACAAGGAAAATATATATATTCAAAGTGTTAAGCATGATTATATGAAAAGAAACTAACACAATCTTATAGCACCAATTTATCTTTTACATTAATTTCTTGCCAAATGAAGTCCTTATAGTTTTTTGGGACACATTTCCAATTATAATATGTGCAAGGTACTATGTCTCAAATTACAGTCCCAATAAAACTATGAAATTTGTCACAATTGGGTCCAATTGGTTGACCCTTGACATTCCACCCAAGTGATGACTTTATGCCCTTACTTCTCCACTGGATCAATCGAGACATAACAGTCTTACCATGAGAAACCACTTGTTCACCTTGCCCTCTCTCATTCATATTAGGAATGTCAACATTCGGATCAGGAGCATCATTATTATTTGGAATTGGAGAATCCATTTTCCTACAAGATAATTGCATCATTATGAAGATGTTAGTACATAGATAATTTTGAAACATACAAATAAGAGGTTGAGATTTATATTGTGAAGAATAGGCGTTGTCCGCTTTTATGTTTTGATAACCTCTTCAAAAATTTAAGTAAGGATTGCAATAGAGAGTGAAATTCTGGATCATCTCTCAAAGAGCCTTTTATTAATTACCTAGAAACTAAGTGCAATGATTGACATGAAATGATTAAAAAAGGGAAAATTTGGTCTTTTTAACTATAGACTACTTTTTGCAATTAAGAATTAAATCGTTCTAAACTAATTCTTTTTGGGATTTTTCTTTAAAATATGAAATGGAATAATCGTCGAATTAATAAAATAAGAGAAGTAAAGAAATCAACAATGGAATAAGCAATCCCTTATAGCAATGACGCAAGCAATCCTCACTTAAAATGATTATGGGAGATTTAATCATGCTAGTTCTAAAATAACTCTAAGGGCTACCCCTTAGACTAGGCATAACTTATATTGATTAATACCAAACCACCTTACATATTAATCTTTCTAAATTAGGTTGATTAAGCATTCTAGCAATTAAATGAACTTAAAAATCATATTTAGCTTTTGATCCAATAACTGAGCCACCTCACATTACCACTTGATTTTTTCATTAATCTTAATTTAACAATGGCCAACCATATGAAAAATCAAGATTAATGATGCTAAATACAATTAATGCATTTACACTCAATTAACCAATGTAAACACAAGACATTATTGATCCACTAACCAAGCCACCTTGAAATTATTACAAAATGTTCACAAAATTATCAATCTAATGACTAACCAACACAAAGAAATAATAATTAAGCTAATTAAATACAATATAAAATGTCCAACAAACATTTAAACCACATCTAATTCTCCAAATACATTAAAATAAATCAATTCAACGTCATAAAATTCATCCTACTGTTTAGGAATCACAATTACAACGTAGAATTAGAGAAATGGAAAAGTAAAAACTTCCCTATTGAAGCTCCAAGTTCATGCCATTACCTCATGCTACAAGGAAATCAGAGAATTTGTCACTGCCATTTATAGAGCCAGAGTCCAAAGTAAATTCATAATATGATTATAATATCCAGCCATGAAAAATACAAAGCAGGACAAAGAACAGCCACGACAGGAAATAGGAAGAAAGTTTCCTGCGACAATGAATTTTTTCGGCGACGGAGAACAGTGAAGGTGTTGGTGAAGACAAAGATGGAGTAATTGACAGTCCTGGTCCTTCTGCCAATTGTTTGTAGGTCCTCCTCCTCTGTTTTTCACGCTGAAGTTCAGGATTTGGAATGAAGAAAGGGACGGTGATGGCAGGGAGGTTGTGAAGGTTCAAACGACAAAGATGGTGAGGCGTGGTGGAGGAGACGACAGTGAAGATGATTTACGGAGGTGATGGTCGAATCTTAAGCTCAGTTTTGCTGCTCTGCTTGCTGGTTCAGTTCTGCAACTCAAGCTCTGTTCATGCCGGTGGATGGAGGTGTAGTGAACGATGCTCGCCGGCGACCGTGGTGAAGAACAAAGCTGCCGGTGAGGAAGAAGAGCGAAGATGGAGAGAGCAGGATCTGCTTTTCGTCGCGGCACACCCAGTGTTGAGCAACATTTTCGGGCTTCAGAAACGGATATACATAGATAATACATAATCCAATCTTGAGCAATGGATATTTATATAGATAAACCATACAAATTTTTAAAAGTATTTTATATTATAAACAATACAGTTGTTAAAAGGAATTTATATAATAGATTAAATATATATAGATAAATATTTATTTTATGAAGGGACAAAGCAAGAACAAACAAACAAATAAAAAGGGGTAAAATTTAATTAAATTCTGTTAAAGTAATCAAAACCGAGATATGTTATTATTTCAACTCTCACGATTAAATTGAATCTTTTTTATTAATACAATTACAAACTTTCTTGATTCTAGTATTTACTTAACTTTACCAAAAGACATTCCAAAAGCAAAAAGCCAAAAACCATGTCTACAGAAAGGCTGATCCTCGCCTATATATGCAAATTCTTACAATTTAACAAGGAAGGAGAAAAAGAAAAGTAAATCAAACTTTAGACAGAAGGAGCAACCCGAGCCAACAAAGAGCCGTTAGGTCTAGTCTCAACTTAAAAGAGAGAACCATAGCTACACCCGATTAAAGGTTGTAGAGAGTAGTACTTATTCCTAATTTTCACCTTTATGGCGGCAGAGTCGGGTGTGGTTATGTTTTTAATATAAAATAAATAACATATAGTTTATAAAGATAAAAAAAAGAATTGTCATAGAAGTATTTTCATCATGATATTTTTTTGCCAACACTTTGAATTCAACATTGAATATATTTACTTAATATATTAATGTGACAAGTAATACATAAGGATAGTGTTACGGATAGTGTGTGTGAGTTTTTTATATAATTATTTATTTTTATATTATTTTTTAAATTTTTAATTATATAAAGTAAGATATATAATTCCTTTTAATCTAACATTTAAAATTATATTTTTTGGAAATAAAATAAAAGAGTGAAATGAATAGAAAACTGTTTTCTGTAATGTTTCCTTTGAAAAGTGCTACAATTTTTAAAAAAATAAAAAACAATATAGGAGCTGTAGCTCTTCCTTTAGGAAGTGCTATTGAAGACAATTGTCTTCGATGGCACTTTCCAACGAAGTGTTATTGCTGTTTAGTATTTTAAAAAAATACAAAAGCACTTTCTTGAGGGAGCACTATAAAAAGTGTGCTACAAAAACCAATTTTTATAGCAGTGCTGGTAATAGGATCCAGAAAAAGTATAGGACATTGGGTAGCCTAAATGGTGTTATATATATATATATATATATATATATATATTAAAAATCAATAGGAATATTTTGGGAAGAAAATTATAAGTTTGGGGGATAAAGTAGATTAAAATATTATATTTATGACTAAAATAACCTTTTTGTATAGTTCCTATATTTAAAAAGGGACATAGTACGAGCCATATATCTGTCATATTAAGAAGGGTATAGGAGAATATAGTGATTATATTGACCAAAATGGTCCTCTACTATGGCATACCGGCCATGTTAAATGGCTCACAAATAATGCACTTGTTCTTCACAAATTGGGTTACCCATTCATATTAGATTATATTCTGCCGTGACGATGAAGTATAAGAAGAATCGTACGTGGACATAGATATTCATAGTTAATTAACGCACAAAGTGCATCTATATATATAGTTTAAGAAAAAGGAAAGAACGATAATGTAAGCCTTTTGAGAATCTTAATTTAAAAAAGGAAAGAAATTTTTATTTCCTTTCTGAATTAATTTCCACGCTTTTCAATTCATTAGTCATTACCTTTTCAATCTGATTAACAAATAGTCTTCTTTGCTTCATAGTCTAATCAAATAAATTATCAGCTGCTAAAAACATTTCACAACACACTAGATTACTTGAAGTTTAAATTTAGAGATATCACCATCAAATGAGCTTTACCTGATAACTTGTCATATCTTGGTTCTTTTTCTGGAATGCATGTGGATGGAATGAGACAAGAAAAATATAAATGCTGGTTGGATTGAAAATTCTTCTCCTTATAATTGTTTTTCTTGTGCTTATTATGGAGAATGTCATTCTTATGAGCATTGTCCATATAGCAATACTTGTCATTATATGAGAGATGATTTCAATATGAACCAAAATTGTTTTGATAATTCCTTTTATCCTGATGGAATTTTAGAGCAACAAGAGTCTTTGGATTTTGTTAGGAACTAAAAGTAAAAATCAGAGCCCAAAATCACATAATTTGTGGAGGTTGGAAAATACCAACTCATATAGAGATGGGTCAGGATAAGCTAATCATATAAGCATAAAAGAAGAGGAAAAAAAATTGAAGTAGTTGTTTTAAACAAAAGTCATATTTAAAAAAATAGAAATTGACGGACAAATGAACGACAAACATTCCCTCTATTTTGAAAACGTATATAGACCTCCTTTCAAATTAAAAAGCATGTTATATAAATCCCTTTACATATTTGAGATTCTATTTCCATCTATCCAACTGTTAGTTAATTGTTAAGTTTGACTATTAAACATTTTTTATTTGACCCAAATACCTTATAGGCAAAGGTGGTAATATGGTCTGTTCCGGTGGGTTCGGACTAACCCGTCATGGGTTGGGACCATATGGGTTCGGGCCCAAAAGGACCGTATCAATATGGGTTGGCATTTAGCGAACCCAACCCATAACCACTGGGTTGGCGGGTTGGGCGGGCCAACCCATATTTTTTTTTTCAATTTTTTTTAACAATATATTAAGATTGTTTTTTCTACACACCTAAACCATAACAAAATTAAAAATATATTACAAATTAAACATTCATCACAAGTCCACAAATAACAAAATAAATATAAATCCACAAGCCATCAATATAACTTAATAACAATAATCAATAATTATTTAATATTAAAGGTGTTTCAATTTGAAGCATGATGTGAAGCCGTATGGTCAGGGAGACGAGGACAAGCAACGGGGGGATGCCGGAATGGTAGGGAACTAGAGATTAGATTATTGAGACTGACAGCGTGAGAGACTAAAATCGACTAATCGAGGCAGTGAGATCGGGTGAGGATTGAGGAGTGGATGCTTGGACGGTGGATTGAACTGAATGGTGGAGTATTGGACTGGGCCTTGGTTCTTAGTCTTTTAACTCTTGCCTCTTGGTTTATATATATATATATATAATATGGGCCGGCCTGCCAACCCGGTGGTCCAACTCGTCATGGGTTGGGACCATATGGGTTCGGGCATAAAAGAACTGCTCCCAAATGGTCCCATATTTTTAGAACCCAACCCATCACGGGTTGGAACCATATGGGTTCGGCCCACGGTCTTAACCCATATTACTAGCTCTACTTCCAAGTTAAGGATTTCGGCCAAATGAGATACTTCTTGGGTGTGGAAGTGGCAAGAACAAAAAGGGGCATCAACGTATCCCAGTGGAAGTATACCCTAGACCTGTTGCATGAGAAAGGAATTTTATAAAGAGGGATTACAGAAAATTTGCCTCATTTGTCCTTAAAGAGAAAAAGGACTTGGGTGAGTTCATTTTTGCTGAAATTAAGAGATAAAGAAGAAAAATTTTATAGAGGGATTACAGAAAATTTGCCTCATTTGTCCTCAAAGAGAAAAAGGACTTGGGTGAGTTCATTTTTGCTGAAATTAAGAGATAAAGAAGAAAAATTTACAAGTTGCGATACAGATGTTTTTACGTATTTAAAATCTTTTAACTCTGGAAAATAGTGCTTCAAGATTCGTTATCATTAAAACGCTTGATTCACATGTCCATCTGTTCTAACTGTCCCTAATGGCGCTCCGAACCAAGCTAACGGCGTTTGAAATGGAGCCGTGGGTAAGTAAAGCTCTGTCATTTGTTAAACGACTTACAAAATATTAATAATAATTAAGCTTAATTAATGTCCTGACTACAAATATTGAAGCAAGCAAGCACGTCGTTTTCGATCTCCAACAGATATTTTTGTTTTTCCTCTTTAGAAAATGACAATATGTATTGGCTTTTGAGATATTATTATACAGCAATTCTCTATTTTATGCTCTACAATCACAAAGGTATAGGTTTGCTAGTCACAATAGTCACAAGAGGGTTGAACACTAAAATGGCAGCCCAGTGGCCACGGGAGGCTTCCACCAGGTAGGCCTGAGGGGATAAATGTGTGCATGCAGTCTTATCCTCATAAACAGAAGAGCTATTTCCCCATTACCTTTAAGTCACATGGCAGTAACCTTATTATATATGTTATGCTAAGGCTAAACCTTTTGTTCCTTTTCTTTTAAACGCATGATTATACAAGTGTAAATAATTCAATTCTTCTTCACACCGGTGAATAATAATCAGTTATAGAGTATTCATCACTTTTTCAATTAGGAATTGCATTTACAGTGTTCATATTTAGTCTGTGATTTTACCCCACTCCCTCGTGTCTTCCTTTTCTTTGTATCTTTCTAGCTCGAACATGCTGTTCTTCACATGAGACTGTCGGTATACCGTCAAAAAGATCAGTTAGCGTCACGAAAACACTTCAATAATAATGAGTCATGGGAAGAATATATGTTTTAGACTGCTATACGAGTAGTTATCTGGTGCAGGAACAAGAACCTAGTCTATTTTATTACTACAATATGGGACCTTTTAATGAACTTGGGAACCATATATATAAGAATGATATTCTTGAACTGAAATTGAAAGGGTATATAGTAAGAGACGTGAATGCGTTGGTATGCCAAAATAGAGGTTCAGAGGACCATAATTTTGTGCCAACCACACTTGTTTCGGACAAAAAAAGCAAATTCCTAGCACCACTAGGAGTCTTTATTTACCATATACTATACTAGACCTCTTGCAGAATTTTGCAGATTAGTGCTTATACACTATTCCAAGGAAATTAACCTTTCAACTTTCAATAAACATTATACTTTTCCTTGTATTTGACATAAATGACCAGGATATACATGGGTTCGCATTCGGTGATCGTCTCATGTGATGAGATCTCATAAACTGCATTCAAGTCTAATATGAATGGTCTATATTTAAAATTTTTTAAATCATAAATTTTCATTTTTCTGAAAAAAGTAATAGTTATAAGATTATCTTTATTTTTAATTATAGATATACGTCATTTAAAATACTAAAACAAAATTAAATCTGAATTATCCAAAATCAATCTAGATGGTTTAAATTGGTGATGAGCACAAAATATGCTCCCGATACATATAGTTTCGTAAGTTTTCGTTTGATTTATTATGGCTAATTAACTTTTACTTTGTCCTGTTATGAGAATAGATTCAAGATAATTTGTATGTTAATGACGAGGTAACAATTAAAAAACTTACTTAAAATATTAAATTAAATTAAACTAAATCTGGACCATATAAAATCAATCTAGACGGTCTAGATTGGGGATGAGAACATTTGATGAGCTCAAAATGTGCTCCTGAATCTGATACACCCGCGGTAGTACATTTTCTTAATTTTTGTTTGATTAATTATGGATAATTAACTTGTACTTTGTCCTGTTTCGAGGATAGATTCAAGATAGTTTTTATGTTAATATGAGGTAACATTTTAAAAAAAATTACTGAGCCATAAATAATCACGAAACCAATTTCAGTGCGACCATATAGATTTAATTTAGATAGTTCAAATTGAATTTTTTTACTTTTAATTTTTTCAAAAGAAAATTATTTTAATGTGTGTATAGTTTAAAATAAAGATAATCTCTTACCAATAATTTTTTAATTTTTTTTAAATTTAAAAATCATTAGTTGAATAAGTTTCATTCTAACACTCTAACTATTATATATCTCCATAACTTGAAAATCTTAAATTGTAATGACTACTAAGTTATGTTGTAAATACCATGTCTACACTTTATTCTTTCATTATTATGAATTGGATCTTCTATTGGAAACTTGTTAAATTTTGAACTAGATGCATGCATTATAACTGTAATTAAACTACTAATTAAGTTAAAATTTTAACCTATGTACAACCCAATAGTTCAAGGACTGAATGCAATAATTGTCTGCGTGCTTTAAAAATATTCTTGTGCAATCAAAATAGTGACAAGGGAATAGAATGATGAGAATGAGCTATTACACTGCTAATTAAAAGCCACTATTTATGGGGACCCTTGCTCTTCTTTTCTTTCATTTCAGATTGATCTTTTATATGCTAGAACAAGAACAAGAGTACTGCGAACTGATCAGTTCGACGTGGCACTTCAATGATTCATTCTAAAGCTTAAAATTCTGATCACATAGCCATCCATTACTACATTGTCATATATAAACTTTAAAGAGTATATCTTTACATGAGACTTAAAAGAAAGATTTTATCGTTTTGCTTTTGAAATGAATCAAGAAAAATAGGTTTTTGATCGATATCTATCTATAGAGCATCACCTTAGCTGTTCTATGTGGGCCCCTATATTCAAAACATTATAAATTCCTGACACCGATAAAGCTTCTATAAACATCAATAGTTTTTCATTGGGGTAGGATCGGATAATCTGCATCCTGAGGTTTAGGACAATAATTCATTATATTGCATCTAGCCCTTGGGATGCAGATTACCTCTTCCTTGTCATCAGGTCTGAAGTTATATCTTGAAGATCTCAGAAATTTTAGAAACTTATTCATTCCAAAGTATATACTCACTCCGGTCCTAAATATAAGACCCAGTTGACTTTTTTTGGAGAGTTTTAAGAAAGATAAATATATTACTTAATCATAGTATATCTGAGGACTTGTATGAAAATTTTCATTGCTTGATTCTTCATGCAGGCTTCCAGTGATCAACTTCTATCCATGTTGATCCATACTATGATAAAATTAGGGTGAAAGTTGCTCTATCTTAAAAGTTATAAAAGATGTGGTGAACAAAAATTCGAATCCCTATCGGCAGATATGGCCACATTTAGTGTTTGATTCTGTCACTAACAATATTACTTCTAATAGGAGGATATCTGTTAGCAACAAAAAATATTGATAAAAGATCTAGAGATAGAAAACCCAAGATAAATACTGCAGAGCTTGAGCAAGACCCAAAACTACATACACTGTCTCTAGATAAAAAAAAGGCTCAGTGATATTTAATTAGGGGAAATTCTGGATTCAATAATGTTAACTTAAATTAAAATAACTAACAATTCTATTAAAAAAAAACCTGTGGCGCTATTTTATGGTATTAATCCCCCCCCCCCCCAAAAAAAGCCATTAAAGAAAAAATGTTTAAACGATTATCTAGAATCTAATACTGTCAATGATGGATTCAACTTAGAATATGATGAGACTCACCTTCAACAAGTAAGCATCATAAAACTGTAGCCATTTTGGGTAGAACTTATTATTGCATCTTGCTCATTTGTTGTGGGACTTTCTCTTGATTACATTCCTACTTTAGAAACCTCATAGTAATTTCTCTTCAGAGAAAAAAGGAAAAAGGAGGGGAAGCAAATTATGTTTCCAAGAGCAACTCAATTTTGCTAATAATTCAGCTTAACAACGTATTCGGGGAATCCTTGTATCTCAAATGATACCAAACACCTCACTTAAGGTTTTTTTTAAGCGTGAGGGTGTGGTGGAAGGTATAATAGGGGCATGGGTTATGACAAAAAAACTAAACTGCTTTATAAAATAAATGATGATTAATTTGTTATCCATATAAACAAATTTAAATATAAATATGCCAGCTGATGGCTTGATATATCAAAGGACAAGATGCAAATCTTGGGGCTGATATATAGCTTAATTACAATATATTCTCCCATTATAAAAAATATAATTAAGGAAGAACGGTTATGCCTCCGTGAATGTATAAATGGCCCCACAATGAGAAAGACTATAGTTTATCACTTATTGAAGAGGATCCTGTTGGCTTATGATGATATGCCAAGTCATATTTACTTTTTTTTTTACCAATAATATATTTACCTCTATACAAATAATGTTGAAGGCTATCATTGCGTTTTATGACTTTATCATTAAAACGAAAATATCATAAATAATGACCCAAACCCAACTGGTTTAGCTTGTTTAATGTGTACATGTATATACTGCTTCTTGTTCTTAATATAAAAGCTATATAATTAATTTGCGGATATCAAAGAAATTAGTTTAGGGAAAAAGACAGAACAAGAATTTTGAAATTGTAAAATTCCAAATAAGATATTTGCTTAAAATATGAGTTGTGAATTGCTTAAATTTCGTCATTCCCTTATCAACTCTTGTAATAAACCTGATTTAGGATTTTGCAATTTTAAAGTTCTTTTTCTATCTTTTTCCCATTAGTTTAGTATATGTACCATATATATATATATATATGTTAATTTGTCTTAAGTACCATTTTTAATAATGTGTATTGTAAATATTATCGTTAATCGAAAGCTCCTTCTAATGACAATCAATAGGAATATTTTTAGAAGAAAATTATAAGTTTGGGGGGATACAGTATATTAAAATTTTATATGTAGGATTAAAATAAACTATATGTCTAACTCCTATATCTTTGTTTAGCCCCTATATTTGAAACAAGAGATAGTATGAGCCATATATCTTTCATATTGAAAAGGGTAAGGGAATATAGTTATTGATACATCATGGTCCTCTACTAAGGCATACCAACCATGTTAAATGCATGGCTAACAAATAATGCCCTTATTCTTCACACATTGGGTTACCCATTCTTATATATCTATTCTTCTTACGAACGATCACGTAAGAAGAATCGTAAGTGGACGTCGACATAGATATTCATTTTAAATTAAAGCACAAAGGGCATCTATAGTATATATAATTCTTTGCTGGTTAAAATCTTCATTTAAAAAAGGAAAGAAATTTTTTTATGGCCCAAGGACTAATTTATTTCCTTTCTTTGAATTTGTTTTGAAATTCTAACATGGTGCTGTCTGAATTAATTTCCACGCTTTTCAACTCATTAGTCATTACCTTTTCAATCTGATTAACAAATTGTCTTCTTTGCTTCATATATAGTCTAATTAAATAAAGTATCAGCCGCTAAAAACATTTCACAACACACCATATAATCACCACCAAACGAGCGTTAATGTACCAAGCTAACGACGATTGGAATGGAGCTGTGGGTAAGTCAATCTGATTGTCATTTGTTAAACGAATTAAAAAATAATAATAATGAGCTTAATTATTAATGCTCTGATTACAAATACTGAAGCAAGCAAGCACGTCGTTTTCGATCTCCACCAGATATTTTTGTTTTTCCTCTTTAGAAAATGAAAATGTATATGCTTTTGAGATATTATACAGCCATTTCTCTATTTTATGTTCTATAATCCCAAAGGTATAGATTTGTTAGTCACAATAGTCACAAGAGATGAACATTAAAAAGGCAGCCCAGTGGCCACTCACGACCCTTTCACCATGTAGGTATGAGAGGGATAAATGTACGTAGCCTTACTCCTATAAGATGAGTGACTATTTCCAGATTTGACCCCGTGATCTTCAAGTCACATTGCAATAACGTTAGGCCCGGTTTGGCGCAAAGCATTGGGGGTAGGGATTGAGATTGGATCAGGGATTGGGACAAGTTGTATTATTTGGTAGGTGAAATTGATGATATCCTGTGATAAACCATACCACATAAGTACGATGGGACCAAATCCACCTTCCCCCCGCCCCTGGTATTGCATTTTCAATCTTGGAATTGCAAATTTTGAAGACAAAAATGTCCCTGCTTATGATAATTTTTGGACAACACTACCCCTCTTAATCTTGCCTTAAATTAAACTCACATATCCCTTCAAATCTTGGCCGCTATCATTGTCTACTCGTTCTTTCTCAGAAAGTTCTTCGTCGCTCTCTTCCTCAACAGAGCAACACATTTATTAGCCATTACAGTGGGTAAAAAGGAAATACTAATATTTTAAAAAAGTTATTAAGGTAACTACCAACTAAGTTTCATTTTGCAGAACATAGGTCATCGTTTGCTAAAAGAGTTTCTCCCTTTGTAACGCGTGGTTCGAGTATTTTGACAAATAGTTTCCTTTGACTTACTGTAAGCCATGGTGGATATATGTATTCTGCTCTACCTATCTCTAGAATCAAAAGTTTCATAAGAGAATATAAATTACACTATTTGAACCAAAATTTATGAGTATTTCCCCTTGTGTCTATAAATTCCACCCATTTCAATATACAGTGCACCGATACTCTGTTTTCTTCTTATCTTATGCCTTTTATTTGGTGAAAATGGGCTTGTATCACTACTTTGAAGTAGGTAAGTCATTAAAATTCTAGAAGTCGTTAAAGAGATATAACCTTGGTGACTTGTTGTGTTATAAATCCTTACACAACTTTTCATATAAATCCCTTAATTTATAAGAACATGACTTTACAAAAACATATCTCTTCATTTTAAAATATTCCAACAATCTTTTAGGGTGTAGTTATCCTGAGGAATTATACCCATTACAATTAACATGGTACTTTCATTAAGAGGCACCCTCTCAGGAGAGGGAGGTCCTAACCGGAGGGGCTCTTACATAGAGTATGCACTATTCAGGGAATGCATTTACACAGTGTTCATATAATCAATTTTACGTACTTACTGAATCATTAGAAAACATTTCAGGACCCCACTCCCTCACGTCTTGATCCCCCTTTGTGCTATGTGATGTCATCTCTGAATAACCATACTATATTTCTGTGTATGTTTCCCCAATAATTAAATAGTGTATCATGTTTATATTTGGAATCTATCTCTTTTTTGCTATAACTTTAATTTGAATTATTCTTTTGAAACTCATCCACCAAGTCATGAACAATCCACTTGCCCCAAAATGACTTCCAATAAGACAACATTTTTGGAAGAATATATGTTCTGGATTGGTACGAGTAGTTAGCTGGTGCAGGAACAAGAACCAAGTCTATTTTACTACAATATATGGGACCCTTTTAACGTGCTTGAGGACCTATATATAAGAATGATATTCTTGAACTGAAATTGAAAGGGTATATAGTAAGAGACGTACATGTGTTGGTATGCCAAAGTAGAGGTTCAAAGGACCATAATTTTGTGCCAACCACACTTGTTTCCGACAAATAAAGCAAATTCCTAGCACCACTAGGAGTCTTCAATTGCCACCTGAACTATATACTATACGAGGCCTCTTGCAGTATTTTGAAGATTGCTTAAAGTTTCCTAAGTTTTTTGTTTGGTTATGGGTAATTAAATTTTACATAGTTTGTTCAAAGAAAAAACTTCTACTTAGTCACGTTGTGAGGATAGATTCAAGCCATAGTTTGTATCTTAATCAATGACGAGGCAAGGCAACAGTTAAAAAATTAAACTTACTGGCCCATAAATATCACTATTTTACACTTAAATGGTACAACCCAATTAATATCCCAGAATTATGATATATATATATATATATGCTGTTGAAGGCAATATATCTCGGAGCATAAAAAGGGATTTGATATTATAATATCATGATTACAGTCTTTGAATATTAGTATGGAGATACAATTGTTATCTATTAGGGCACTCTTGTATTAGCATGTATATATATGCCACTAATCTATTCATGCAAGACCTGCAATTCATTCTCATTTTAATATTTCACAGCAGTATAAGTACGCCAAATAAGTATCGAAATGGAAATTTCTTGAAGAAGTTTCATTCTAAGTATCTTACTATTATTACATGACTACTTGAAAATGTAAAATTCTAATTACTAATCAATCAGGTTATATTGTAAATACCATGTCTACACTTCATTCATTCATTCATTATGAATTGCACATCTATCGACAATTTGTAAAAGTTTGAACTAGTTTTGAACTTCAAGTTAAATTTTTCGTTAATTTAAACCTATGTATAATCCAAACGTTCATGGACTGAATCCAATGATTGTCTGCGTGCTTTAAAGATATACTTGTTGCAATCTAAACAGCGACAAGGGAATAGAATAAGAATAAGAATGAGCTATTATGCTGCTAACTAAAAACAAGTATTTATGGGGACCCTTGATTTCCTTTTCTTTCATTTCAGATTCATCTTTTATATGCCAGAGCAGGAACAAGAAGGCGAGCTGATGAGCCAGAAGTTCGACGTGGCACTTCAATGATTTATTCAAAAGCTTAAAATTCTCACATGTAGCTATCCATTACTACATTGTCATATATGACCTGTAAAGAATATTACATGAGACTAAAAAGAAAGATTTGAAATGAATCAAGAAAAAGAATACATAATCTACAGAATGAGATCGACAGCTATATACCCCTACCAATGATATGCTAAACCAAGAAATGAATCAGAGAAAATAGCTATATATGTATAGCTTCTTCCAATATTCTTGAAGATCTCAGAAATTTCATAAACTTATTCATTCCAAAGTGTATAGATTATCTTTGAACTTCAATGAGCCACATATATACATAGGCGTTGGGTTAGGAATGGGTAATGTGCATCCTGAGGTATAGGGCAATGATTCATTATTATGAAGTTGTATCTAGTCCATGGGATGCAGATTACCTCCTCCTTACTACCAATTTCTTTCCAAGCTTCTGTAAATTAATTTGAGCATTTGTATGAATTTGAGCATTTGTAGCTGAACCTACCTAGTGGGATAAGACCTTGTTGTTGTTGTATTTGTATGAATCTTCATTTCTTGTTTCTTCCTGCAGGCTTCCAGTGATCAACTTCTATCCCTTTTCTTTGTGAGGGATGGAATCATAGGGAATTCATTGGTTTGGATTCACATCACTTCATCTCTTGTGACCTCATTTTTTTTATAAAAAGACCAAATGATATTAAATAATTAAACCAGTGTTTACTAGTTACACAGAGATATATAACACAAATAAGAACCTAAAAGCCATTAAAAGTTGATAAAGAACTAATCCTGATGTCACTACTTGAATAGTCGAAAAGCAAAGATAAAATCTCCCGCCACGTAACATTAAGCACAAATGAAGGTGAAGGAACCTGTCGGCTTATGCCTTGGTAACTTCTTAAAAACATAACCAAGGATTGCAATATAGGGTGCACTCCTGAATTATCTCTTGAGGAGTTTTTTTATTAATTACCGAGAAACTAAGTGTAATGATTGACGTGAAACAATTAAAAATGTTTTCAACTTTTTATATAACAACTAGATTGCAATTAAAGTAAAATGCTTTAAAAAAATATTTTTTTGGATTTTTGGAATAAAAATGGATGAGATCGAAATTTGTTTAGAAAATTATAATAAAAACCTCCTAGATCAATAAATTTCATCTATCATTTGCTTCAAAATATTTTTAGGAGTGTGCTAATTTGACAAATTTGCCCAAAAGACTATTTGAGCTAGCTTGAGTTAGGTGAATTAAATCTCTCACACTGGGTAAGACTTAGTTCCTTTAACCGAAACCCAATTCAAAACTCTAGCCATTGGTGTTAATGCTTATGCATGATACAAGTAATCAAGAACCTTGAATTACAAACATAAAATATTCATAGCAACCTCCAAACATAAGCTTAACCAAGTCTATATACAAAAAATTACTACTAATTAAGTTCAAAGTGTCAAATGCACAAAATTAAAACCAAAATACACACAAATTTACAAAGGAAAGAAACAAGAAATTAAGTGCTAAACACACCTCTATGAAGCTCCAAGCATCAAGACTCAAACCATTGCTCTAGGAGAAAGGAAATTAGCCACAAACAACCATCAACACAGCTCCATCACGTGTCTTCAAAGCTTCATTCATGGTCAATTAATGGAGAGATGAAGAGATTAATTGAGGATTAAAGGCATGGAAGGAAGATGTGGCATAGACACTACTACAAACTAGACCTTCTACGTCCCTAAAGGACGTCCCTTTTTTAAGTTAGGGACGTCCAAAGTTCAATATTTGGCGGGAGGATATGGCGCTGGATGAATTTGACCAAAAATAAAAAATTCCAACACTTTAGACGTCCCCAGAGAAATTGGGGACGTCTAAAGTGGGGTTTAGACGTTCCCAGAGAAACTGGGGACGTAGAAACACCACCAGAAACATCACCTCATTCACTGTACATGGCAGCTTTACCTTCTGTGCCAAAGCCATACCCGTTAATGTCCCCTGCTGCATTTGTTTTTTCTCTTCTCCCAAACCTATGAGCTGCATTTCATTTCTGCTTCACTGAACAAGTTCCAAAGCCATACCCGTGAGCGTCTCCAGATTTGCACTTCCCTTGCTGCATTCGTTTTCTCTCTTCTCCCAAACCACGAGCTGAGTTTCAGAACTCATTCACTGAGCAAAGGCGCACCTCCCCTCCCCTGCATTTGTCTTCCCTCTTCTCCCATTCCCGTGCCCGTGTGGGTCTTCCCATTTGCTGCTGCTGCTGCATTCTCAGAATTATTCAGGTGCGTTTCTGGGTTTCCTAAAATCATGTGCATATGAGGCGTGAGTTGGATTATTATGTGAAGCAATTAAGAATTTACATTCTGCGTTTGTAGAATATTGTTGCTGTAATTGGATTCTGCGTTTCTGGATTGTTGGTGTGTGCACTTGATTCTGCATTCTGGGTTATATTGTTGCTGCATGCACTTGGATTCTGCACTTGGTTTTTGAGAAAATCAGGTGCGTGGGTTAACAATGTAAATAATTATTGTTAATGTAAATAATTATTTTGGGGAACAGATGTTAATAATTATTGTTAATATTGTTAATGTAAATAATTATTCTGCGTTTGTAGAATATTGTTAATGTAAATAATTATTTTTAGGAACAGATGTTGTTAACAATGTTAGAATTGAATTAATGTTAGATTAATATGTCAAACGTTATGTATGTTGGGGTCATTTATCATATTTGTTTAGACTTTTAAGAATCACTTGTGATCCAACGTAAGTGAACCCTTACAAAACCCTTACAAAATTGTTAAATTGTGTTTTTTTTAAGTTTTAAAAATTTATAACTAATACTATATATTAAGTTTGCATAACTTGTCTTTTTTGCTTTTATACATATAGAGAAATTGTTTTGCAAACTTTTGAAGAAAAAAATTGCGTTTAGGAAGTTTGGATTTTGATTTATGAATATTCTAAAAGTTGTTTGATTTGATATTGAAAGAATTGAGTTTGATTAGGATTTGGTTCTATCTTCTTAGAGTGTTAGTAGGTAGGCATAGAATTTGGCTTTGATAATTAATTTTAGGAAGCCAAACACTAGTGAGGAATTGAGGCTAAATTTTTATTTCTTTTAAGAAAGGGTATATTTATTGCAATTTCATCTCTAGAACTTATAGTCTTGAATCTCTTTTAAAATTTAAAACTCCTTTTGAATGATCAAAAATAATTTAGGCATTTAATTTTATAGCTAGTTTGGCCAAATGTCCATTCCTATTTCATGAATCCTTTGTTTCAACCATTTGAGCCTAAACTTTCATTAAAGAAAAATTGCATTGATTAATTAGCCATTTGTTTGAGTTAATGCAATTTCCCCCTATCTTCTCATTCATTTATTGTTTTATTAAGTGTAAGTGATATAAGAAAGAAAGACAGTGAAGGGATTGATGAATAAGAGAAACAATGCTATATGAATTTTTTAAAATAGTGAAAATAAAAGAGAAATTGAAAAAGAAAATAGAAAAAGGATATAACAAGAAAGAGAAAAAACAAAGAAAGAGAGACTAAGAGATTGTTATCATTGAGTTCAGGTCATTATTTTCATGTTTTTCATTGAAATTCTTGGCACTAATTAAAGTTTTCGTCCTTTTGTTTGGGTTAGAAGAATTAATATTAGCTTCCTGCTTTTTACTCTTGTTTTACTGTTATGAATTTTTATTTTACTCTTCTTAATTAGTTTAGTTTTGTTTAAATTAAGCTGAGATGGTTTGTTATTTTGATTTTGGGATGTGTCACTTTTAAGGTGAAATGCTGCCAAAATTTTGGAAAACAAAATAGTAAAAGGCAATTCCCAGTGTTGACAATGACTCTAAACTTGAGTGTGAATGGCATAGGTGGTAATAGAATGGATCATAGTTGGATGAATGCTTTGAGAACAAGTGAAGAATATGAGAATGGGGTTGAAGAGTTTATTGAATTTGCTAGAAGGAACGTTCCAGCCAAAAATGGGAAGTAGTTTTGTCCCTGTGTCAATTGTTTAAATGAGAGAACACGGGATGTTGAAGTTATAAGGGATCACCTACTTTGTGATGGAATAAATCTTCGATACACAAGGTGGATATGGCATGGTGAGGAAGTAACTGATTGTCCGTCACATAAGAAGGAAGCTGCGGATGTCATAGATGAAGATAGAATGGAGAAAATGATTCACGATGTTGAGGTAGAATCCTTTACGCAGTTGCATGAATATGACAGCCTGCGGAGTGATGCAGAGACACCGTTGTACCCTGGGAGTAAGTACACACGGCTCACAGGAACATTACATTTGGTTAACTTAAAAGCAACTTGTGGGTGGACCGATAGTAGTTTCACATTGCTGCTTGAACTGTTGTGTGATATGTTTCCAGATGATAATGTACTTCCAAATCATATGTATGAGGCCAAGAAAATCCTATCCACAATGGGTATGGAGTATAAAAAGATACACGCTTGCCCTAATGACTGCGTACTGTACAGAAAGGAGTATGAAGGCCTGAGTGAGTGCCCTAAGTGTCAAACCGCACGATACAAAGTGAATAAAGATGGTGGTTGTGGCGATAGGAAGACTAAAAGGCAACCTGTAAAAGTTTTGTGGTATCTTCCAATAATACCGCGCTTTAAGCGTTTGTTTGGCACTGCAAAAAAGGTGAAGAAGTTGAGATGGCATTCGGATGACAGAATATCCGACGGAAAATATCTTCGGCACCCAGCTGACTCTCCACGGTGGAAGAAAATAGATGAAATGTTCCCTGAATTTGGCAGCGAGCCGAGAAACCTTCGGCTTGGGCTCTGTACAGATGGCATCAATCCGTATGGAACTCTTAATAGCACACACAGTGCGTGGCCAGTACTCCTTGTAATATACAACTTGCCTCCCTGGCTTTGTATGAAACGCAAGTATGTGATGCTTTCTATGATGATTTCTGGACCAAAACAGCTAGGAAACGATATCGATGTCTACCTGGCGCCTTTGATTGAGGACTTGAAGAAGTTGTGGGAGGAAGGCGTAGATGTGTTTGATGCGTATAAGAATGAGTCCTTCAAGCTACGTGTAATGCTGTTCACCACCATAAATGACTTCCCTGCCTACGGAAACCTCTCAGGGTACAGTGTGAAGGGGCATAAAGCATGTCCGATCTGTGAAGTAGACACTCACTTCCACCAACTGAAACATGGAAGAAAAATGGTCTACCTAGGTCACAGGAGGTTCCTTCCTAGATTCCACCCGTATCGTAGGTTAAGAAAGCGTTTTAACGGCTTGCCGGAGCATGGAATGGCTCCAAAGGCATTAACCGGAGAGGAAGTTTACAGTCGGGTTGAACGTATCAATGTCTTAGTCGGTAAGAATCATAAGACTTCGGGTGAGAAGAACATATGGAAGAAGAGATCAATTTTCTTTGATCTTCCATATTGGTGTAGTCTTGACGTGAGACACAGTATTGATGTAATGCACGTGGAGAAAAACGTTTGTGATAGCCTTGTCAGTATACTTTTGCACATTCCAGGGAAGACCAAGGATGGGATTAATGCAAGACTAGACCTTCTTGATATGGGAATAAGAGAACGGTTACATCCACAGCTAAGAGATGATGGTAGGAGGGCATACATGGAGCCAGCAGCGCATACACTATCAAAAGCGGAGAAAAGAAGTTTGTGTGGGTGTTTGCATGCAATTAAGGTACCACAAGGATATTCTTTGAATGTGAGAAGGTGTGTGTCAATGGACGATTTGAAGTTAGTGGGAATGAAGTCCCATGATTATCATGTGTTGATGCAACAACTGTTACCAGTAGCTATTAGAGGGATTATGAAAGATGAAGTTCGAAGCACTGTGACAAGATTGTGTGTTTTCTTTAATGCTATCTGTAACAAAGTCATTGACACTGAAAAGCTGAATGAACTGGAAGCTGAGGGTTATATCATATTGTCCCAATTAGAGATGCACTTTCCTCCTTCTTTTTTTGATATAATGGTCCATTTGATAGTTCATTTGGTAAGGGAGGTAAGGCTCTACGGTCTAGTTTACCTGAGGTGGATGTACCCTTTCAAGCGATACATGAAGATCTTAAAAGGGTACTCTAAAAATCCCTATCGACCAGAAGCCTCAATAGTTGAAAGGTATGTTGTTGAAGAGGCTATGGACTTCTGCAGCGATTATCTATCAGGGAAGAAGGAACAATCTCGGCATGAAGAGGGGAGGAGCAAGGGAACACGAGGACTAAAAGTGAAGACTATGCCTCGTGAAGAGGTGTTGCAAGCACACCTTTATATCCTGAATAACATGGCAGAAGTGCAACCCTACATAGAGGAGCACAGAAAGAGATTGAAGAAAGAGAATCCGAGGAAGAATGACATGCAGATTACTATTGAGCAAAACAAGACATTCATTCAGTGGTTTGAGGAAAAGGTTTTGCATGAGACCGGTGTGTCTGGGACAACAGAGTGGCTAGCCTGGGGGCCTTCGTTTCAGATCATTACTTGGAGCGGTTATGATATAAACGGGTATTCTTTCTACACAAAAGACCAAGATGACAGGAGTACCATGCAAAATAGTGGGGTGATGGTAGAAGCTGAATCCATGCACTTTTCTAGTTCGAAAGACAAAAACCCCATATTAGCATCCATGGCCTATTATGGAGTAATAGAAGAAATATGGGAAATCACTTACAACAAGTTCAAAGTTGCTTTATTCAAATGTAAGTGGGTTAGCAATAATGCTGTGGTAATAGATCAACAATTTGGATTTGTCTCAGTTGATCTTGAAAGAGTAGGTTATAGGGATGAGCCCTTCATTCTAGCAAGCCAGGCGAAACAAGTGTTTTATGTCACAGATCCCGCAAATAAAAAAATGTCCATTGTACTTCAGAGTAAAAAACAGAAGCATGGTGATCCGACCTTCAACCTTGACGACACACCACCTTTCACAATTAATCCTCCTACAACAAGTAAAGTAGAATTGGTAGATGATGAAGAATATGCTGTGAGAATTGATCATGGTGAAGGAATATGGGAAACAATCTAGAGTAAGAGCTTAACTTAGAAAATAGTAATGTGTGCTGTTTGTTTTATTACGTCTCAGTTTATTCATTTACTTACAATTTATTCACCTATCTGACAATGATTTTTATGCTTACAGGAATATGGACAATTCTGGTGACTCTCAAAGTGATAGGGACAATGAAATGAATAGGCCTGAACGTGATGCGACACGTGAACCGGTTGCGGGATGAAGGGTTAGAGGCAGTAAAAAAATGCCTGCATTGGTAGCACGTCATAACCATCAATAGGAGAGGTTGCATATTGACTTTGATCAAAATATGAAACCAATTGGTCCGGAGGAAGACCATTTCATTAGCTACGTAGGTTTTTTGGCTCGAAGCAAAGTTCGCATTACCTATGCTAATTGGAAGTTGGTTCCACCAAAAACCAAAGACTTGATTTGGCAACAACTTTTGGTATATAAGTTTTAATACATCTGCATTATATCTTTATTCCTATCGCTTCAAATATAATTAACGTATGTTTTTACCTTGCAGCAAACCTATGATGTCCCTGACACCGTGGAGATGTACAAGGAGTGGATGACGGAGGTTCGTCTATGATAGAAAGATTTCAAGAACAGGCTCACACGAGATTACATTCGAGGGGACTTGAGGGGTTAGGATCCATGTCATGAGTATCCATTTTTGTCTCCAGAGGACTGGAGGTTGTTTATGGCATCACGAGAAGATCCAAACTTTTTGGTAAGATTTCTGTAATCATAGTGTTTTATTTGAATATAGTTGACATTATTGATTCGGTGTTTGTTGTTTTCCTTTAAAAGGCATTAAGTGCAGCAAATGCAGAGAGGCAAGCAGCTAATAACTATCAACATTGCATGTCTCGTGGTGGTTATCGGAGGCTTCAGCGACAGATGATGGCAGAAGAGTTGGAGAAATTGAAGGAAGCAGCCACATCAGATCCTACCATTGTGGTCCAGCCCCCGCCACCTCCACCACGTCACAAAAAATGGAAAGCAGGGAGGCTTAAGGGTGGGAAGTACGTAAATCCGACTGTTGCTGAGGTTGCGGCAAGAATTGTAAGTAGTTAGAGCATAATTACAAACTTATTTTTTCATATTGGGAGTGCTTACGATAACTTTTATGCTGCAGGATGAACTGGAAGATCATAGTAGCCAAGGTTCGTTCACTCCAAGTGGACGGATGGACATCTTGTCAACGGCGATTGGGAAGCCAGATCACCCTGGTCATATTCGAGGGGAGGCAGTGGGAGTTCGTGTCACGAAGTATTTTGGCTGAGCCTCACATCCTTATTCGTCACAAGTTGAACCCAGTAGGGAGCTTGTGGCCAAGATTCGTCAGGAAGTCTCACAAGAGCTCGAGGCCAACCTTCGCGACAAGCTCCGACAAGAGCTGTTGCCAGAGCTACGTCTTGAGTTGATGCCTGAGCTACGAGCTGAAATGCAGAAGATGTTTGAATCGCAGATGGCAACTACCGAGCGTAGAACCCATTCATCCCCGGCCTTCCAGAGCACCAAAGGAAGTTACAACCCGGCGGAGGAACCACTTGGCGACCCTTCTCATACTCCAGCGCCGGGAGAACCTGCCATCCTCTCTTTGGATGCCCCAGTGCTGCGTGTAGTTGCAGATGCTCTCATTCACACAGAAGCTACTACCCACCATCATCAGCAAATTCCACAGCATTTGTGTAGGGTGACTGTGACGTGTGTTCGAGCGGGGGAAGAAGGTACAGCCATCCCTATTCCTGATGCCGAGGTTGCCACGATAGCTCAGGCTAGAGGATCTTTCATCCTTTGGCCTGTAAATCTTATTGCCTTGTTACCACCAACACCTCCAATGGTATGGACCTACCTCACTTTTACTTGAGATGTGTTGACATCCTACTAACAGTATGTGTTTTTATGTTCTAAAAGAACGATCAGGAAGCAGAGAAATGGCCCTTCTTAGCACGACTGCAGCATATCTATAAAGGCATTCGCCAGATTGATTTGCATATGCCTACAGGGATTGTGGGCTAGGAAACAGAGTATCACTTCACAATTGATAAACAAGATCTTAAACAGTTCATGAAGTTCGAGGAGCTAGATGTTGGATATCCTGTAAGTTTTTTATTTCCCATTTTTTGATTCATTTAGTTAAGTTGATTTTAACTAGCTAATACATTCATCATTTTAATTCTATTATAGCTCCTTCCGTCGTATATGCGTTAACTCTCAGAAAGTTGATTTATATGGATTCTTGTCTCCTGCACATACGACAAGGGTTGGGAATACATTGAAAAGAAGGACGAACTATGTGGGCTTCGCATTGGCAGAGGACGAGTATCGTTGTTATCTAGCACCGATTGTTCAAGGGTACGTATTTTAATTTTGTGTATTTGAGATTATTAATAAATAATTGCCTTGCCATCTAACTTCTTTTTAATCTGTATATGTTGTGATAGTTATCACTGGAGTTTGTGTGTTGTCTGTCCTCGGTCGCACGTTGTTTACTGGTTTGATTCCTTAAATAGAAGACCAGACAAAGAAACTAAAAGCGTCTTCAACCAGTAAGTTATTTTTTTGTATTTCATTGCTTCTTGATTCTTGACTTAATGAATTATTCTAATTTATTTTGATTTTCATTTTAATGATAGGGCATGCACGACGTATCGAGCGCTTGGCGGGCCACGCGAACGTAGAGGTGGCAAAGATCCGAGATGGTTGTTTCCAAAGGTACGTAGTTTCAAATCAAGTTCTTTTGATTGACGGTCGTTTTAGATATGCCTTTATTGATTTTAACCATTTGCTTTTGATTTATAGTGTCCTCGACAACCTGGCGGCTGGGAATGTGGATATTATGTCTTGCTTTATATGTTTAACATCATTCAGAGTGGCATTACGACAGATTTTGAACAAGTAATCGCTTCTTCATTCTCAGAGGATAATATTCTTGGTGTTGTGATTCAATGGCAATTCATTCACTTCATTCATTATTTCATCTAAGATTATTTTCTAATTTATAGATTTTTGACAATGAAGATGCCTACTCATATGAAGACTTAAATATGATTAGAGACTTTTTGGCTGGACATCTTCTTCAACGTATACCAGAAGAGTAAAGTCTTTAGTAGTTTGTGTAGGACATACTTTTGTGGTAGTACATATAATTAGCGTTATTGTTGTTGGATATGGATTGGATTTTAGTCTTGGTTATTGTATAAACTGGGGACTTGGATATAGATTGCTGTGTAGTTTGTATGGTTTGAAAGTTTGTGTGGCATGTAGTAGACTTGGATATAGATTGTTGTGTAGTTTGTGTGGCATGTAGAAGCCTTGGGTTGATCACTGTGTTTGTTGTTGTTTCTATTATGCTGAACTGCTGTTCTTTTATTCTGTTGTTGGAATCCTATTTCTGCAGTTTACATTTCCAGACAGTGCAATATATATAAAAAGTCCATTTAAAAAAAAAACTTTCAACGTCCTTAATAAAAAAAGGGACGTGGAAAGTATTGCTGTCGACACTTTAGACGTCCCTAGTTGGAACTGGGGACATCTAAGGTGGACATTAGACGTCCCCAGTTCCAACTGGGGACGTCTAATGTCATACTTTAGACGTCCCCAGTGGAACTGGGGACGTCTAAAGTCTGCCTTCTACGTCCCCTATTTTACGGACGTTAATGACGTTTTTTTCTACGACCCTCACATAGACGTCCCTCTGTTTTTAGACGTTAAAAGGCCAAAAAAAGGGACATTAAAACCCTTTTTTCTAGTAGTGAGAAGATGATGGTGTGGGTGAATGGTGAGATGAAACAAAGATGGTGAAGAAGTTAATGGAGGCGTGGTGAGATGGTGGAGGAATGAAGGTCGACGATGACTGCCAGGTGAGATGGTGGAGACGTGAAAGTCGATGTTTGACTCTCAAACTTGAAGAAATGACGATGGCTGCTCCTCTAACTGAATCTCCAGCCACTCTCAAATCTGGAAGTGTGCCAGCATTAATGGTGTGGTGGTGAGGTTGTGAAGGTTGCCGGTGACAATGGAGATGGAGTTGTAGGTCGCTGGAGACGATGGTGAAGGTGGATGGAAGTGAAGATGGAGGTTTTGAGCTCTGGTTATCAAGTTTTGCGCTCCTAGTTGCTTTTTTTCCTTCGAGACGATACAAAATCTGACCTAACTATGTAGAACAAAATGCTGCAGTTTTGGCCAGGGATCATACTGTACGTTTTAAAAGTTTGTGGTTCCAAACTGTAATTTCTGTAATTTAAGCCCAAACTTTCATTTTCAAATTTGATCCAATTTCTTCAGGCACCTGCCGTTAGAAACAATTAATCCAACACCAAATATCCCCAAAAATCAATAATTAAGAGTAATTACAATTTTTATAACAATTTTGCCCTTTTTTGTTCTAATTCAATATATTTACTTTTAATCCCAGTTTATCACCAAAAAAAAAAAAAACTCAATAGCTATGACAAAATCCCCAAATATAATATGAAAATATATAATAAAAGTAGGGATTTGTTAGAAGGATCCTTTGGAATATAGATGAAACGCTTATTGACACAAACAATTGAGAGTGGAGGCTTTTGATAGCGGTTGATGAAGCCAGTACTCCTGAACCAAAAGACAGCTGCGCGCTTTGAGGCATTTTGATAAGAAACAATCACCTGGTATACCATTGGTTTACCACAGAAATTCCTCACGAGGATGTTTCTGAAAACATATGATTCCATGACAGCAGAAGTGCTTCCTCTGTTTTTTAGTATATTCATGAAGGATAATATCCCAACCATCAGCTTGTAAATCTAGACAAGTAGCCAGATGTTTTGGTCCACTATTTCCATCATTTGCAAGGGAGCATGTGGAAACTCGGCCTACAAAGTGAGTGAACTACTTAATTTCCCTAATTATATCCATAGGAGCATTAAATTTTTCTTGATGCAAAGCCAAGTTGCATTTCTTTCCAAGAATGTGTAGGAAACAAATTATCTGAGATGCCAATAAAAGCATTATATCATCTCATAAACAATATAATATCCTTGAGCCACAGAAAAAGCAGAAAAAGGAAATCTAATATTAAAATGGCCAAACCACACTCCTTGTAAGTGCGACCTTGATCACACCATATTTTGATAAGCTATTTCATTGCATATTCGGAGATTTATCACTATTTTTGGACTTAAATTCCATTAATTATGATTAATTGCCATTAAAGTTGTTTGCATGAAGTTAATGTTAAAAAGGGGGAAAAATGTAATATATTTCATTATTTACCTTAATTGATTATTTTTGGAATATAAGGTATTACATTTTGGGTTTATTTGTTTTGCAAATTATTTAAGAGAAATTACAGAAAATGACCCAAAACTTCTGAAAACTGCAGAATTGATGTTGATGAGGACCAGAGAACATGACAGAAAAAGGCCGAGAACTTTTGAAATTGCAAAAATGCCTCAAAATTCGAAAAGCAGCGTCTTCAGCCCTAAAATCTTCATTTTTTTAGGGTTGTTTTGGGAGAGAAAAGAGGAGCCGACAGAACACTGGACACCATTGAAGTCGATGAGGAAGAGAGAGAGAGAGAATCAGAGGGAAGGAGGCAGAGCACCACCACCGTCTATGACATTTCACGCCATGCAGCTTCGTCATCTTCCGTTCTCATTCCACCACCACCATCGTCGTGATTCGTCCTCTACCACCGGAGACCACGATCCAACCTTCTTCCTCGCACCACCGTTCGCGTTCTAGCTTCTCCCTCTCCTTCCATCATTCTATTTTAGTTTTCAGCTGCTTCGTCTCAACCATGGCTTTTGCAATTTCAAGCTTGGTGGTGACAGTGTTTAGCTTCATGAGTGGCTAAAGCTTCCAACTCTTGAAGATTGAGGATTTGTCTTGAGTTTAAGACTTGAATGGAGAGTTTTTTTTAGTTCCTTTATGAATTTCTTATTGTTATTGTAATTCCTAACCATATTTAAATTTAAGATAGTTTCAGTAAGATTTTGTTGAGTTAAGATTATTTATTTTGTGATTAGATTTGGATTATTGTGATTGGATGATTTTCATTTATGTATTTCCTATTATTCAACGAGACTATGCTTGCTATGTATTTACTAGTTTGTGTAGTTGATTTAGATTAGTTTAAATGTGATTGAACCATATTTTTATGTAATATTTCATAATTAAATTGGGATTTTTAATGGATTTTATGGGACATTATTGCATTATTAAGCATTAATTTTGGTTAGAGACAATTGTTTTGAATTAATGGTAATTAGGGGTAAAATAGTCACAATTTATTAATTATTTTTATACAATTGTCCCTTGAACTTTTGATGCTACCTTGTGCTTAATTTTGCATTGTAAGTGTTAAAGAAGAAATTGAGGATTTTGGAGGTTCAAATTAATTAATTAGAGGGAATTGGGCTAATGTTGAGATTTGAGAGGAGCTGTGGGCGACTTGGGCCAAGAGAAGAGACAAGACCTACATTAATTTTTGGAATTGGGCTAGAAAATGAGAGAATAAAGCAAGGCCAATATATATATATATAAAAAAGAAATAGATCCAGAAGTATTTGGGCTGCTGAAAGTAAAAAAAAAAAAAAGAGAATAAAGCCCAAAACGCACACAGACCCGACAGCATTTGGACATAGCATTTGGATATGGGAGGACCCAGTGGAGATGGGAGAAGGACATGCAAGACCCGACAGGACATAAACTGTAATAAACCAATTTGCTACTTAAAATTTAGCGAAAGAAGGGAGTCTTTAGGAAATTTCATTTTCTATACTCAAATTGTCAACACCTAAATATCTAAATTTTATATTCTTACCAAATTATCTATTTATCCTTTCACTGATTTAGTAGACATTTTGAGGGCTTTTGTAATTCAAATGGTACATCTGTTATTTTCCCATGTATTTATTAGGATATGTGAAAACCGCTTTAATTCTAAAAAGGAATTAGTCGCAAGCCTAAAGTGGTTTGGGGATACCCTTGATTAAATAAAAAATTGGCCACATCCTAGAAATCACTAATATATGATGCAACAACCAAGGCATATATATAACTCGCAGTATACTTCGTCCAATCCATAATATAAATAACATAAACTAATTTACTAGAACCAATAAATAAGTAAACTCATGAAATGTGTCTTAAATTGAAACAATTCTTCAATTTTATCCATATTAGACAAGGTTTTGAAGGAAGAAAAATATAAAGAGTCACATGAAAATCATTAATTACGGGGGCAAAATTTACATATAAAGATCAATTACTTTCCAAATGACTTATATTTTAGATTATATGTATGCGTACGTGTGTTCATCCAAAATTTCATACTGTTTGCTATAGCAAGTGTTTTTAAGGGAACAAGTTTTCATGTTAAGCTGATTGATGAAAACCAATATTTCATCGTCATTACACACCATTCAAATCTAATTAATTATATCTTATAAAAAGGATTGTAATTTACTCCCTCTACTTTCAATGTAAGTTTTTAATTGGGGTATTAATGTTAGTCCTAAATGTAAGACCTATTTTATATGTTAATTAATTTTTTTCCAGATTAGCCCTATTGATATTCTTTCACTAATTTTCTGATATATATGAATATGAAGGAGCCCATATAAATACTCACACTTCTCATCTCCAAAGGGAACGCGCCGATCTAATAATAATCTTCTGTTCATGTTTCTCTTGTGTTGTTCTGTTCTTATGGGAAGAGTGAGTATTGGGTGAGGATCAAAAAATCTGCATCCTGAGGTGTAGATCCGACAATATTCTGTCGAATATGTATCTATGCCTCACGATGCAGATTCCCTCTTCCTTGCATCAATCAGTACATACATCCACTTCATTCATATGAGCCTCCTTCGTTAGTCAACAAGGAAAACATGGTTCGATCTTGCCGGAGATATGATATATGGTATTAGTTGGTTAGGATCGATCTTACTAATTACTTGGTTAATGAATGAATTTTTCTTGTTATTTCTCTGTGTTCAATCGATCAATGATACAGATCCAGATCCAGATCCAGATCCAGTTGTTCTCTGACTGTCCAATGAGTTTAGAGCCTTCTTTGATGGAAGTCCGTTTCACCGCTAACTCTGCTTCCGTCCAAGATTTCAAAACCGTCGCTGCTGCAAGCTCGGTTTTCAAGATTGTCGTCTGTAACCGCGGCCCATGAATTGAGCCTCAAGTTCGGCCTCAATTGCAAGTTTTAGCGTTTCTTGTTCCTTGGTCATTCTTCAAGATCGTTGATCTATTTGTTAGGAGGGAGATCTCAGATCTGAGGATTTTTTCTCCCTCTCTGATCAGAGACTATGCTAAGAATCAAGTTTTCACAACCCCACCACTAACCACCGTCTTTCAAGCGATTTATGTGTCGGGGATTCTCCGATCCCAGTGAGAATTTGAAGGACTCGTATGAACTTCACATTCCTCATGGGTGAAGATTTACCGATTTGTCCGAAATGACGTTATAGTTGGACTGGTTCTGTGATGCATGATTTGGTTATAGCAACTGGCGAATGCCCTTGTATGTTTCTGTCACTCCCTCAATAAAGGGTTGATTATTTGTTAATTATTGTTGTATGAGCTTGTTGATATTCCATGATTAATGAATATGTTTTCTTCCTTGTTATCTTGCTGTCTCTCTATAATATGTAGTAATTGCGCCTTGTACCTGAATGTATATATCGTTAAGGAAGAGGTTTTTCTCAGAATCATTTTTCTCCTTTTCTTTCTCATAATCTTATCTCCACCCTCATATCAAAACATGAATGGTTCAGATTTGATATTTTTATTCTCAAGAAACTAAGACGAAAATATTATTTTGTTAGAAAACCTCCTAATGAACTAAATGATTCTATACCGGGGCTCTTGTAATCACGGTAACAAATTAATATGAATCTCTCGTTGAATTCACAATCTACTGTGTGGATGACATGACACAGTCAAATTCATCGTACTGTACCGAAAAATTAATTCTTAATTATACAGCAAACTAAAGGAGAATAAATTTATATTCTATACTAGAAAAACTTGGCAATTAATATAGTATTTGTTTTACATAGTTAATTAACATCATAATCCCCGCTTGTTCACTGATTAAGAATGAGGTAATCATCATTTTGAGAAAAACTTACATACCCTTAACCCTAAGAGTGCCACATCATTTTAACTGAAGTTCAATTTAACTTTGGGATTAGCACTTTCAATAATATATTCACCTCAATATACATACAAATATATGTTGAAGGCTATCGTTGCGTTTTTTGCGTTAAAATAAAAATATCTTTAGCAACAACCTATACCCAACTGATTTAGCTTGTTTGATGTGTGTGTATATGCTACTTTTGGTATATAATCAATTTGCGGATATCAAGAAAATTAATTTAGTTATTTGTAATAAATATGTGTTAGTTTGTTTAATATACTCTTTCTAATAATGTATGTATTGTAAATAGCCTTGATCGACACTTTCTTCCTATTCTTCCTATGTGCAATCAATAAGAATACTACCCAATGGTGCTTGGTCTAGTACTGGATCAGCTATGCTACAAAGAGGGCAAGCTAAGTTCGAACCCCACGTTGTTCAAAAAGACCCATGGGGAAAAGCATCCTTAATCGCAAAGCCTTGATCCGGATTAGTCAGTTGCTTGGATACCTGCACTACAACAAAAAAGTTTAACGGTGGCGCTTCAAAATTCAAATAGGTAGCATTTATCAAGCACTACGTATGCTAGTGCTACCTAATGATTAGGTAGTGCTTCAAAAGTGTTACATCTTGTTGTCAAATTCTTTTTCTGGCAAGTATTCCATGATAGGCTTCCCACTAATGAGATCAGAGCGAGGCACAATCCGAGAGCCTTAAGCACTTGTCCTTTTCAGTGTTATAGTGTGGAGAGCATCCTTCATATCTTGAGAGATTGTGAGCAAGCTCAGAGAGTGTGGTCAGCTTTAACTAACCCTCTATATTATAGTATGTTTTTCTCTGGTAATTTGCAGGATTGGCTCAATTGGAACTTACAGCACTCACCAGGAAACAACAAGATGGCTAGATGGCCTTGGCACAATGTCTTCAGTACCGCATGTTGGACACTATGGAAAAACCGTTGTAGCCAAGCTTTTGAAGGGTCATCAGACAGCCCGAAAGAGATTGTTCACAGATGCATCTATCAACTCTCAGAAGGTGTGCAGAACGGCAAGTTTCGGCATCAGATATTCCAAGTCCCAGAACGAGGAGTGCTTCACTGGCATCCTCCTGATCCGGGCATTCATCGCTTAGATATTGATGGTTCAGTTCTTAGAGACGGCCAGGCTGCTTGTGGAGGTGTTATTCGTGATCATCAGGGTAATTGGATAAGTGGATTTCAACAGAAGTTAGGACATACTTTCCTAACTGCTGCGGAAATCCATGCAATCCGATGTGGCCTCCTTCTATGTAAACAGTAGGGGCTAAAGAAAATCAGGATTTTCACTGACTCACTTCAGGCAGTCCATCTATTATCCACTCATTTTGACTCGGACCATCCACTGTACGACGTGATCTTGGCAACCGGATCTCTTATTTATAGTGATTGGGAGGTAGTAATTTCCCACGCTCACAAGGAAAGCCTTCGTTGTGCGGATTATCTTGCTAGAATGGCTCACATGATTCCGCAGGAACATGAGGAACTTGGGATTTCCCCAATTGAATGTTTTCATTTCTTTGCTTTGGACTGTGGTTTATTAGACCATGATCATCCTGTAGGACCTAGCTTATAGTGGATGTCATCTTCAAGCTTTGCTTGCCTTTGTATCAAAAAAAAAAAAAATCCTTTTTGTTTGATAAAAAATGTACAGCGGTAGTGCTTGAATTTGCAAGTGCTACTGCTTGTTCACTACTTCAAAAAACATTTTTAACGTCCCTTTTTTAGGCCTTTTAACGTCTGAAAACAAGGGGACGTCTATGTGAGCGACGTAGTAAAAAATGGCAATAACGTCCGTAGATAGAAGGACGTCTAAAATCTGGACTTTAGACGTCCCCACTTTAAATTGGGGACGTCTAAAGTGCCACTGTGGGACTTTAGACGTCCCCACTTTAAAGTGGGGACGTCTAAAGTGCTTTTTTTTTAAAAAAAAAAATCGTTTATATTACAGATCTGGATTAAACAGTATTTAAACTCAGAAATTACATATCATCGTCAATAAAATTACAGATCTAGTATCTGAACTCCAAATCCAAAATCTACACAATAATAACTCTAAAGCTGAAATCTCATAAACAGAAGATGATAACAATAAGATGAATCAGTTGCGAAAAATTTATCTCCTTCTATTATTAAAATTCATTTTCTCATAACAATGAATATAGAAGAGCAACAGAGAGAGATGTACCTCATTTTCTCAGTGGGAACGTGGCCATGAAGCATGTTTTGGAGTTTCGATCTACAAACCATAACAACACGAGTTAGAAGATAAAATAGAAGGGAAATCCAAAGAAAAAAAGAGAAAGAAGATAAAATAGTAAGAAACATAATAGATCTGGTGAAAAAGAGAGAGAGCAAAGAAGAAGCAAGAGTTAAATGCGTGGTGGTAAGCATTACAGATCTGGTGAAAATAAAGAGAGAGAAAAGAAGAAACAACAACATACAAAGAAGAAGAAGTAAAAGTTAAATGTTTGGTGGTAGTGGTTGCGTTGATGAGAAAGAAGAGTGTGGATCTATAAAACTGACAAATAAAGACTGTCAGTACAGATTTGAATTGTTTTTGACGTCCCCAATTTAATTTAGGGACATCTAAAGTTGTTTAGTTAATTTTTTTTTATTTTTTTTTTACTTTAGACGTCCCCAATTAAAAAACGGACGTCTAAAGTTACTTTAGACGTCCCCAATTTAATTGGGGACGTCTAAAGTTTTTTTTTTAAAAAAAAAAATCAGGGACGCCACTTTAGGCGTCCCTGATAACATCAGGGACACCAAAAGTGGCATCCCTGATATTTAAGGGACACCTTTTGGCGTCCCTAATATATATTAGGGACGTTAAAAGGCGTCCCTGATTAAAAAAAAAAAATTTACTTTAGACTTCCCCAATTAAATTGGGGACGTCTAAAGTGACCAAAAGGCGTTCCTGATTTTAAAAAAAAAAAAAAAAATTTAACTTTAGACGTCCCCAATTAAATTGGGGACGTCTATAGACGTCCCTTTTTGAATTGGGGACGTCTAAAACTATTCAAATCTCACTCAGAATTACAAAAATACCACCGCCTTTATTTTTTACGTCCCTTTTTTAAAAAGGGACGTCCTTTAGGGTCGTAAAAGCAATATTTTGTAGTAGTGGTTATACACTAAGATAGTGCTTGAGCCACAAAAATGATACTTGAGGCTTTATTGTGGTGTTTTATTTAAATCTTTAGGTAGTGCATTTATCGGACAAGTGCCACCTAAGGCTGTTTTTATAATTAATTTCATAAATTTGTGTAAACCCAAATATACAACAATGTTCTATACACATTTCTACTCTTACCAAAAAAATACAAAACCTATATTTTTTTTTCAAAAGATCAAGAGTCAAATATCAACACAATTAACTAAATTGTATCACAATATATAACAACTATCCAATACAATCACACTTAAAACTACTGAGTCAAGTTATATATATACAACCTAGTATTACCAATGGTAAAAAAAGTCTTGTCAAATTTGTTTAATATAGTCAATAAAGAAGAAAGTTATGCAAAACAATAAAATAAAAAATTCAACAGACAAATTATTACATTGTTGGAACACATAAGTACACCATTTTTCGATCACTTCATTTATTTGGTTGTCATTGTACTCTGCACAACGTTTACCATCATAATACTGCAAAATAATTAACACTGCACATTAAAATCAATAATGAAAATAATAACTAATAAAAACTAAATTAAATTTTTAAAAAAACAATATAAATTAAAATTGCATACATAGTCAGAAATATAACATTGATCATGAGTGACAACATATTTCATGAACCGCATCACATAATACCCGCAATCATTATCGTTACGTTGGAAAGGGCACCACAAAAATGCCATTAAAGGATTATATCAACTTATGCAAGCAGAGGATCTATTTTCAATATTTGAGTAAATTTTTGTAAATACCATAATTTTCTTCCACTTGTAGCTTTTTAAAGAATTCACAGCTTTAGGATGTTTGAACACCTTAGAACCTTGAAAGCTAGTCAATACACTGATAAAATGAAAAAAAAATTATTTTTTGTGGTTCTTGAATCACACAACTATATGCTCACATGCACACCTACTTACTCATTGAATAATCTTAACATGTCTAGGCAGTCCTCTGGTTCACCATGCTTTAAAGGATCCATATAGTAAATGAATAGACCATTAGTAGCCATAGGATTGATGACAATCAAAGTCCAATGCCTCCTAAAATATTTTGCAAAATTTATTTATACAAGCTAAAATTAGCCTTCAGATAGAAAAAATCATACCATATGGGACAACCACTAATGGCTTACCTGGCATTGAAAGGTGCTAAGAACAGCATATTAGGTTTTGCCTTTGCATAAAACAACTTTTTGACTTC
Source organism: Inga oerstediana (assembly GCA_963210345.1). NCBI lineage: Eukaryota > Viridiplantae > Streptophyta > Magnoliopsida > Fabales > Fabaceae > Inga > Inga oerstediana. The sequence goes on from OY723408.1 coordinate 64,362,930, forward strand.
ATTTTATTGAGAAATTATGTCATTGGTCCCCTCATGTTGCCCTATCACGTATGGGTTGATAAATGTGAATTTATCCTTCATCTTTTTATCCGTCAATATGTTATGGTACAAGTACCTTCATATAGTAATACATACAAATAGATTAAAACCAATAACATCTAAATGATATAATTAATGAAGATAAAGTACCTTATCCAAATGCTGATAGTTGTTGCACCAACCCATTTACGAGCAAGAATATCGTTCCACTCTTGCAATTCAAGATCATCAAAGTAATCAGGAATGTTGTAGATGTTTGGTTCAAATTTCATGATTATGCCAAATCCTTCATTATACAATCTTGGTGCAATCAATCCCAAAGCATGGCGACTTGAGGTAAATATGTTTTGACCTATTTTAGTGGTTGTGCTTTTCTTTTTCAGTATTGTTGTGAACCCTTTAGAGTTGTTGGCAACCATTTTAGTGTGTTTGCCCTTGGGTTGTATAGGCTCAATGAGACCTGTAGGCCATGCAACATAAAGACCTACAACATCTCTAACCCATATTTCAACATCAGGAGTAGGGTATGGTAATTGGGCATCTTCATTAGTACAAATTTCAATTCTTACTTTTAACGTGTTAAGAGGCAATGGGGAATTGTGTAGAACTTCATTCGAATTGTTGCAGACAATGCCTACTGCAACTGCATGCTTAAAAGATGGATCTAGATTGTTCGCTACCGCAAGTGCACGGATCGCGTCAAGTAATACAGTGATAAGTGAGATCGTTCCCACGAGGATTTGAATAACAATTAGTCAAACAATGGCTTGATGTGTTTGATTAAGTTGAATCAAACAAAATGTTGAGTGTAAGAAAAACAGATTTAAAAGATGTATTGATAACAACTAAGGAAAATACTGACAGAATATGCTTCTTTGTGAGATTAATCAAGTGGAATGAATCTAGGATTGCTCTCTCCTTTTGTATATTATGAACTCAATCTACTTCCTCTTTGATATTACTGTTTATGGGTTGTATATGTGTCAGTCTAAGGTTCATTAGTTATTGGTTAAGCTCTCTCGAGTCATAACCAAGCTTATATTCTCCAATTAGATGCACAATCTCTTGCTGCACTTACGGGAAAATAATCTTTAAACAACCTCCTCACTTTGACAATGCTAGGTGATGCGTGCTTCTGTCGCTAAAGCAATCAATTAATAACTAGGACAACCTACTAATGCAATATAGTGGCAACCTAGGTCATTCTCCCAAGGAGCAATATGTGGGTTTTCTCTAGAATTGAATTTAGGTGATAAAAAATGCAATAGAATGAACCTAAACTAAAATGCAAGACTCCACTACCTAAATGCAAAATGTAAAAGACTCTAAAACCTATATGAGAATGAAACTAACCTAAATAATGAACATGCAATTTTTGGGGTTTTTTAGTGAAGTATGAATTAAGATACTAAGCAAAGAAAATAATCAAAAGCAAGACAATCAACAAGGATTTCGTTCAGTTATAGTGATAAAGGGGACAACTCAGGATTCACATGGATTTAGCTTTCTTAGCCATTCAATTTATTAGACCAAAGGGATTGATGAAATATTGGAATTAATAAATTTAATCACCTAATCAAGACATGGGAAACCCTCAAGCTCAATAACATCTAATCCACTAGAAAACTCATAATGGAAAAATGGTGGTTAATTAAATCTATTAAAAACCAATCACAATTGTTTAAGATATTTTGGAAATTATGCTTACAATTGCCTAATTAAACAATTCGACAATTAATCACCTTAATTAAACAATCAAGAGATTAAACCCAAATTGACAATTAAATTAATAATGAAAACTCAATTAATAATTTAATTGACAATCAAAGGTTTGCAAACAAAAATCTCAATAATCAATTAAGAACAAAGTAAACCCAAAATATCAATTTAATCCAAATCAAAAATAAGTCTACAATCTAAAACTAGATTGTTCTCAATTAACACAACCCAAAATCATTTAAAACTAAACAATCTCAAGTCTTGAATCAAAAAGATAAAAGAAAGACACTCCCTTATGGTCTTCAAGTGTAAGCTCCTAGGCTCTAGCTTCCTCCATGCTCCTCCCAAGTTGTCTCCTAAAATAACTTAAGCCTCCATGAAATTTGTCCTCCTTCCAAGCCCCAAACACGTCACGGTCATGAAGAAAAGTTGAGAAGAATTGGTTAATTCAGCTCCGTCACTGTGCATGCTCCATCACTGAGCAATGAGAATGGATGACAATTCGTTGAATTGTCAAAGGGATTGTGGAGGTGGGCCCGTGGGAGAAGAGGATGGGAATTGAAGAAAAGGGCGAGAGATATTGTTGAGGTGAATAGTGCCGAAAAAGCAAGAGAGCTTCTGTCCTTCCTTGTTTCAGCCTCCTACCTCCGCGTGCGTGTGTTCGTGCGTCTCGGCCCCCGCCTTACCTCAGCGGCCTCCCCTCCCCGTGAGTCTCCGCGTGGTCTCTCCCCTCAGCGTCTCCTCTGTTAGGTTAATTAAAAGGGAGCAGAAGAGAGTCTTTTGGGTATTAATTTGGGCCTATTAAAATTCCAAAAACCCAATAAAATTCCACCATTGGATTCTTTTTGAGTTTCTAAGAAAAGTTCTGCACCGTAGGATCTTTTAATCTGCTTTTCCTTACTCTGCAAGAATTAAATAAAATTGTGATATATCATATAATTGGAAATATTTTCCAATCACAATATATCAATCAAGATATTAACAATTTAAGCCCAATAATCTCATAATTGATTCAGATTTATATTATTTCCTAAAATTGGAAATATTTTTCAATTTTTTTTAACAATATATTAAGATTGTTTTTTCTACACACCTAAACCATAACAAAATTAAAAATATATTACAAATTAAACATTCATCACAAGTCCACAAATAACAAAATAAATATTAATCCACAAGCCATCAATATAACTTAATAACAATAATCAATAATTATTTAATATTAAAGGTGTTTCAATTTGAAGCATGATGTGAAGCCGTATGGTCAGGGAGACGAGGACAAGCAACGGGGGGATGCCGGAATGGTAGGGAACTAGAGATTAGATTATTGAGACTGACAGCGTGAGAGACTAAAATCGACTAATCGAGGCAGTGAGATCGGGTGAGGATTGAGGAGTGGATGTTTGGACGGTGGACTGAACTGAATGGTGGAGTATTGGACTGGGCCTTGGCTCTTAGTCTTTTACCTCTTGCCTCTTGGTTTATATATATATATATATAATATGGGCCGGCCTGCCAACCCGGCGGTCCAACTCGTCAAGGGTTGGGACGATATGGGTTCGGGCATAAAAGAACTGCTCCCAAATGGTCCCATATTTTTAGAACCCAACCCGTCACGGGTTGGAACCATATGGGTTCGGCCCACGGTCTTAACCCATATTACCAGCTCTACTTCCAAGTTAAGGATTTCGGCCAAATGAGATACTTCTTGGGTGTGGAAGTGGCAAGAACAAAAAGGGGCATCAACGTATCCCAGTGGAAGTATACCTTAGACCTGTTGCATGAGAAAGGAATTTTATAAAGAGGGATTACAGAAAATTTGCCTCATTTGTCCTTAAAGAGAAAAAGGACTTGGGTGAGTTCATTTTTGCTGAAATTAAGAGGTAAAGAAGAAAAATTTTATAGAGGGATTACAGAAAATTTGCCTCATTTGTCCTCAAAGAGAAAAAGGACTTGGGTGAGTTCATTTTTGCTGAAATTAAGAGATAAAGAAGAAAAATTTACAAGTTGCGATACAGATGTTTTTACGTATTTAAAATCTTTTAACTCTGGAAAATAGTGCTTCAAGATTCGTTATCATTAAAACGCTTGATTCACATATCCATATGTTCTAACTGTCCCTAATGGCGCTCCGAACCAAGCTTACGGCGTTTGAAATGGAGCCGTGGGTAAGTAAAGCTCTGTCATTTGTTAAACGACTTACAAAATATTAATAATAAGCTTAATTAATGTCCTGACTACAAATATTGAAGCAAGCAAGCACGTCGTTTTCGATCTCCAACAGATATTTTTGTTTTTCCTCTTTAGAAAATGACAATATGTATTGGCTTTTGAGATATTATTATACAGCAATTCTCTATTTTATGCTCTACAATCACAAAGGTATAGGTTTGCTAGTCACAATAGTCACAAGAGGGTTGAACACTAAAATGGCAGCCCAGTGGCCACGGGAGGCTTCCACCAGGTAGGCCTGAGGGGATAAATGTGTGCATGCAGTCTTATCCTCATAAACAGAAGAGCTATTTCCTCATTACCTTTAAGTCACATGGCAGTAACCTTATTATATATGTTATGCTAAGGCTAAACCTTTTGTTCCTTTTCTTTTAAACGCATGATTATACAAGTGTAAATAATTCAATTCTTCTTCACACCGGTGAATAATAATCAGTTATAGAGTATTCATCACTTTTTCAATTAGGAATTGCATTTACAGTGTTCATATTTAGTCTGTGATTTTACCCCACTCCCTCGTGTCTTCCTTTTCTTTGTATCTTTCTAGCTCGAACATGCTGTTCTTCACATGAGACTGTCGGTATACCGTCAAAAAGATCAGTTAGCGTCACGAAAACACTTCAATAATAATGAGTCATGGGAAGAATATATGTTTTAGACTGCTATACGAGTAGTTATCTGGTGCAGGAACAAGAACCTAGTCTATTTTATTACTACAATATGGGACCTTTTAATGAACTTGGGAACCATATATATAAGAATGATATTCTTGAACTGAAATTGAAAGGGTATATAGTAAGAGACGTGAATGCGTTGGTATGCCAAAATAGAGGTTCAGAGGACCATAATTTTGTGCCAACCACACTTGTTTCGGACAAAAAAAGCAAATTCCTAGCACCACTAGGAGTCTTTATTTGCCATATACTATACTAGACCTCTTGCAGAATTTTGCAGATTAGTGCTTATACACTATTCCAAGGAAATTAACCTTTCAACTTTCAATAAACATTATACTTTTCCTTGTATTTGACATAAATGACCAGGATATACATGGGTTCGCATTCGGTGATCGTCTCATGTGATGAGATCTCATAAACTGCATTCAAGTCTAATATGAATGGTCTATATTTAAAATTTTTTAAATCATAAATTTTCATTTTTCTGAAAAAAGTAATAGTTATAAGATTATCTTTATTTTTAATTATAGATATACGTCATTTAAAATACTAAAACAAAATTAAATCTGAATTATCCAAAATCAATCTAGATGGTTTAAATTGGTGATGAGCACAAAATATGCTCCCGATACATATAGTTTCGTAAGTTTTCGTTTGATTTATTATGGCTAATTAACTTTTACTTTGTCCTGTTATGAGAATAGATTCAAGATAATTTGTATGTAAATGACGAGGTAACAATTAAAAAACTTACTTAAAATATTAAATTAAATTAAACTAAATCTGGACCATATAAAATCAATCTAGACGGTCTAGATTGGGGATGAGAACATTTGATGAGCTCAAAATGTGCTCCTGAATCTGATACACCCGCGGTAGTACATTTTCTTAATTTTTGTTTGATTAATTATGGATAATTAACTTGTACTTTGTCCTGTTTCGAGGATAGATTCAAGATAGTTTTTATGTTAATATGAGGTAACATTTTTAAAAAAATTACTGAGCCATAAATAATCACGAAACCAATTTCAGTGCGACCATATAGATTTAATTTAGATAGTTCAAATTGAATTTTTTTACTTTTAATTTTTTCAAAAGAAAATTATTTTAATGTGTGTATAGTTTAAAATAAAGATAATCTCTTACCAATAATTTTTTAATTTTTTTTTAAATTTAAAAATCATTAGTTGAATAAGTTTCATTCTAACACTCTAACTATTATATATCTCCATAACTTGAAAATCTTAAATTGTAATGACTACTAAGTTATGTTGTAAATACCATGTCTACACTTTATTCTTTCATTATTATGAATTGGATCTTCTATTGGAAACTTGTTAAATTTTGAACTAGATGCATGCATTATAACTGTAATTAAACTACTAATTAAGTTAAAATTTTAACCTATGTACAACCCAATAGTTCAAGGACTGAATGCAATAATTGTCTGCGTGCTTTAAAAATATTCTTGTGCAATCAAAATAGTGACAAGGGAATAGAATGATGAGAATGAGCTATTACACTGCTAATTAAAAGCCACTATTTATGGGGACCCTTGCTCTTCTTTTCTTTCATTTCAGATTGATCTTTTATATGCTAGAACAAGAACAAGAGTACTGCGAACTGATCAGTTCGACGTGGCACTTCAATGATTCATTCTAAAGCTTAAAATTCTGATCACATAGCTATCCATTACTACATTGTCATATATAAACTTTAAAGAGTATATCTTTACATGAGACTTAAAAGAAAGATTTTATCGTTTTGCTTTTGAAATGAATCAAGAAAAATAGGTTTTTGATCGATATCTATCTATAGAGCATCACCTTAGCTGTTCTATGTGGACCCCTATATTTAAAACATTATAAATTCCTGACACCGATAAAGCTTCTATAAACATCAATAGTTTTTCATTGGGGTAGGATCGGATAATCTGCATCATGAGGCTTAGGACAATAATTCATTATATTGCATCTAGCCCTTGGGATGCAGATTACCTCTTCCTTGTCATCAGGTCTGAAGTTATATCTTGAAGATCTCAGAAATTTCAGAAACTTATTCATTCCAAAGTATATACTCACTCCGGTCCTAAATATAAGACCCAGTTGACTTTTTTTGGAGAGTTTAAGAAAGATAAATATATTACTTAATCATAGTATATCTGAGGACTTGTATGAAAATTTTCATTGCTTGATTCTTCATGCAGGCTTCCAGTGATCAACTTCTATCCATGTTGATCCATACTATGATAAAATTAGGGTGAAAGTTGCTCTATCTTAAAAGTTATAAAAGATGTGGTGAACAAAAATTCGAATCCCTATCGGAAGATATGGCCACATTTAGTGTTTGATTCTATCACTAACAATATTACTTCTAATAGGAGGATATCTGTTAGCAACAAAAAATATTCATAAAAGATCTAGAGATAGAAAACCCAAGATAAATACTGCAGAGCTCGAGCAAGACCCAAAACTACATACACTGTCTCTAGATAAAAAAAAGGCTCAGTGATATTTAATTAGGGGAAATTCTGGATTCAATAATGTTAACTTAAATATAAAATAACTAACAATTCTATTAAAAAAAACCTGTGGCGCTACTTTATGGTATTAATTCCCCCCCCCCAAAAAAAGCCATTAAAGAAAAAATGTTTAAACGATTATCTAGAATCTAATACTGTCAATGATGGATTCAACTTAGAATATGATGAGATTGTAGAAAATATCTAGTTGTTGTATTAGTTCATATTGATTAGAGTTAGTGGATTGGGCCTAATACTCTTTAAGCCCATAAAGTGTATATAAATATAAGGCCTAGAGAGTAATTCATGTATGGATTCTACCCATTTGTATTATTTCAATAATATTCAGAATGGTTTTTTGGGCTAGTGCAGTTGTCAACATGGCATCAGAGCCCCAGGTTGGGTAGATGATCCATCGGATATTCAAAGAATTCAATTGGGATTGCCAAGAATGCAATGTTTTTAAGCCCAAGAATGTGACGTTTTTTCAAGAAGTCAGAAAGTGAAGGATTGACCGGGTAATCAAGACCCAACCGTGACTCCGATCCGTTTGGCTTTTCCAGTAGCATCAGTAAATTGCGTTCTTCACCTAATACCGAGCACCGTTCTCCACCTAATACCGAGCACAACGTCATTTTTTTTCCAGAAATTGATGTCGAAGCTCTCCCCGAAATCAAACTTGCTTCCCGAGTTCTTGTACGGAGTCATGATTCTGATATGAGATTCACTTCCAAAGCGTCAGGCGATCGTGCTCTCCTCTTTCTGAATCAAGAACGAGACCCACAACGCTTAGTGTGATCTGTTTCGCGTCCATCTCAGCTAGGGCACAAATCAAGAAATTTCAAGATGACCGAATCCAAGAAGAATGATTCGACTTCATCAGGTACTGTGCTTTTTGTTGATTTCGCTAGTAAGGCAATGAAGATTTCTCTCAGAGGGAAACACAAGCTTGGTTTTATTGATGGGAGTTGCACAAAGGAATGGCAAGGAAAAGCAATCGAGGATCAGTGGGAGCACTGTAATGCGGTTGTCCTGTCTTGGATAATCAATTCTTTATCCCGGGAATTAGCGAATGGTGTGGTATATTTCAGTGACGCAAGAATGGTCTGGCTCGACCTGCAAGAGAGGCTTGACAAGGTCACAGGCGCATGGATTTTTGCTCTTCACCGAGAAATCAATTCGCTTCAGCAAGGTGATTTGTCAATTGCAGCATATTATTCCCGGTTAAAGGAGCTTTGGGAAGAACAGTCTTCCCTTATGACTGGAGGTCCAACTTGCAATTGTTGCACTTGTGGAGCATCCAGGACCAGAACTGACATGGTTCAACAGCAGAAATTACTGCAGTTTTTGATGGGTTTGACCGATACCTATCATGTGGCAAGAAGTCAGATCTTGCTAATGAGCCCTCTTCCCATAGTTAATCAAGCCTTTGCTATGGTATGCGAAGAGTAGGCTCACAATACCATTGCAGCTTCAGGGAGAATTAACCCCACTGAAGGAATAGCCATGGCAGCCAGGGGGAGAGGCCGAGGCAGAGGAAGGGGCAGAGGTGGTTCTCCAATGAATTGTACTCATTGTAAGAAAAAGGGACATACTAAAGAAAACTGTTACCAGCTCATAGGATATCCCCCAGAATTCAGAGGACCTAGAGTATCAACTCAGCAAGGTCCAGAAGCCCTTAAGGAGTCAGATAAAGCAACACATTCAGCCAACATGATATCTCCCTCACTCACACCCGAGCAATATGATAGACTACTTGAGCTGCTCAAGAAAGATGGAGATGACAACATGCATGCTTTGACTGGTACAGCTTTGGCTAATACTTTCTCTCATAAAGGAACTGATATAAGATGGGTTATAGATTCAGGTGCAACCACACATTTAGTTAGTGATCTCTCCTTATTAGATAGTTATAAATATTACACAGGGCCAATTAGGACGATTAGGATCCCTAATGGAGATAGAGTACACATAACTCATGTAGGTAATGTTAGATCATGTAATGGACTTTTACTGAAAGATGTGTTTTTTGCACCATCACTTAAGTTTAATCTCATTTCGGTTTCGAAACTCATTAGGGAACAACAATGTGTGGTCATCTTTTTCCCTAATACTTGTGTGATACAGGACCTTCAGGATAGCAAAATGAGGGGGATTGGTAAGCTGGTGGACGAACTGTATCTTTTACAATGTGCACAACATGAAGTAGTAAATGTAGCAAATATTAGTCCTAAGAAATCAGAACGTATTGATGTATCTCTACTGCATAAACGATTAGGTCATGCACCAGTTTCTGTATTGAGACATTTACATGTAATTGCTGATAAGTCTGTTGCTATGAATAAAGATTGTGATGTTTGCTATCAATCTAAACAAAGTAAACTTCCTTTCACAGCAAGCTGCATTACAACTAAAAGGAAATTTGAATTGTTGCATATGGATGTTTGGGGTTTTTATAGGACACCGACTCACTCTGGATTCCAATATTTTCTCACTATAGTGGATGATTACACTCGTGCAACTTGGGTATTCATGATGAAACACAAAACAAAGACATTTATGCACATTCAAGCTTTCATTACTTACATTGAAAATCAATTTTCTTCTAAAATTCTGAAAGTACGTAGTGATAATGGTGGTGAATTTGTTAATAATTCCTTGTCCACATATTTTTCCCAAAAGGGAATTCATCATGAAACAACATGTGCATATACACCTGAACAAAATGGCATAGCTGAAAAAAAACAAAGGACATTGATGCAAGTTGCAAGGAGTTTAATGATCCAATCACATGTTCCCATTAAGTATTGGGGTGAATGTGTAAAGACTGCTGCATATATTGTGAATAGAGTTCCCTCACGAGTATTAAACTTTAAAACTCCATATGAATTGGTATATGACACACTAGCTGATTATTCTGCTTTAAAAACCTTTGGATGCCTTGCCTATGCAAAGGATTTAACTAATAATGACAAGTTTCAGCCATGGTCAATTCCTTGTGTTTTCTTTGGATACCCAAATACTCAAAAAGGATTTATTTTGTATAATATTAAAACTCAATCCCTGTTTGTAAGTAGACATGTTAGATTTGTTGAGGACAGGTTTCCCTTCAAGATGAGCGAGGAATCACAGCAAGGGGGAATTGTGCAATCTGTTCATGAACTTTTTTGGGATGAAATAGAAGGGGAACATCAGCAGATGGTCAGTATCCCAAATGCTGTAATGCCACACTATCAAATGCCAAGAAAGGAGGCAATTGCTGAAACGCATCAAACTGGAAGCATTGATTTGAATCAGGATGTCGATGAATTCGAAGAGGCAGAATAGAATAATGTGAGACCTACAAGGGAGAGAAGGCCTCCCATTTGGTCACAAGACTATGTGTGTAGTTTAATCTCTCAAGGTAAGTATAATTCTTCATGTGGTCAGCAACAGAAGAGTAAATGTAGGTACCCTATTGATAATTATATGTCATATGAATCAGTTTCTACATCAAATATGTGCTTCTTATTTGCTATAGATAGTAGTATGGAACCTAGATCGTATGAACAAGCTGTAAAGGATGAAAAATGGGTCAAGGCAATGCAAATAGAGATAGATGCATTAGAAAAGAATAATACTTGGGATATTGTCTCATTGACCATAAAGAAGCAATAGGGTGTAAATGGGTTTACAAAATAAAATATAATTCTGATGGTACGATAGACAAATATAAGGCAAGATTGGTAGCTAAGGGGTACACACAACGAGAGGGAATTGACTTTAATGAGACTTTTTCCCCGGTCATTAAGATGATAACTGTTAGAATAGTGTTGAAAATGGCTGCTGTGTATGGATGGAATCTTTATCAAATGGATGTGCATAACGCTTTCTTGCAGGGAGTCTTAAATGAGGAAATATATATGTCTATACCTCAAGGTTTTGAGAAAAAAGGGTGTAGGTATGGTATGTAAGCTTAAGAAGTCCCTATATGGACTTAAGCAAGCATCAAGGCAATGGAACTACAAATTGAGAAAGGCCTTGATAAATGGTGGTTTTCACCAAAGCAAGCATGATTATTCATTATTTATTAAAAGGTGTGATAATGCTTTGGTATTAATTCTTGTGTATGTAGATGATCTACTTATTACAGGTGATTCAGAAAGTAAGATCTGTGAGGTTGTTAGCCAATTTATGCAAATGCCAACAAAGGCACACATGACTGCTGCAAGAGACATAGTGAGATACTTAAAACAGAGTGCAGGCTTAGGAATATTGTTAAGTTCATATGACAGTCTTGTTTTATCATGCTTCTGTGATGCTAATTGGGGTGCTTGTGGAACAACGAGGCGTTCGGTTACCGGTTACTTGCTCAAGCTAGGAGATTCACTTGTCAAGTGGAAGTCAAAGAAACAGGAAACCGTGTCACGCTCTTCAGCTGAGGCAGAGTATAGGGCCTTGGGTTCAGGAGTATCTGAAGTTGTTTGGGTAGATGGTTTACTCAAAGACCTAGATATTCCAAATAAGGGTCCAGAAAGTGTTTTCTGTGATAGCAAGGCTGCACTACATATTGCTTCTAATCCTGTATTTCATGACGTACGAAACACATTGAGTTTGATTGTCACTTCGTAGGTGAAAAGCTGCAAGCAGGATTGATTAGCTTGGAGCATGTGAGGTCATATTGTCAAGAAGCAGATATTTTGACCAAGGCACTTGGCAAAGAGGCCCACAATAGAATGCTTAGCAAATTAGGGACAGTTAATGTGTTTCCTGCCTCTAATTTGAGGGGGTGTGTAGAAAATATCTAGTTGTTGTATTAGTTCATATTAATTAGAGTTAGTGGATTGGGCCTAATACTCTTTAAGCCCATAAAGTGTATATAAATATAAGGCCTAGAGACTAATTCATGTATGGATTCTACCCATTTGTATTATTTCAATAATATTCAGAATGGTTTTCTGGGCTAGTGCAGTTGTCAACAGAGATGAGACCTTCAACAAGTAAGCATCATAAAACTGTAGCCATTTTGGGTAGAACTTATTATTGCATCTTGCTCATTTGTTGTGGGACTTTCTCTTGATTACATTCCTACTTTAGAAACCTCATAGTAATTTCTCTTCAGAGGAAAAAGGAAAAAGGAGGGTAAGCAAATTATGTTTCCAAGAGCAACTCAATTTTGCTAATAATTCAGCTTAACAACGTATTCGTGGAATCCTTGTATCTCAAATGATACCAAACACCTCACTTAAGGTTTTTTTTTAAGCGTGAGGGTGTGGTGGAAGGTAAAATAGGGGCATGGGTTATGACAAAAAAACTAAACTGCTTTATAAAATAAATGATGATTAATTTGTTATCCATATAAACAAATTTAAATATAAATATGCCAGCTGATGGCTTGATATATCAAAGGACAAGATGCAAATCTTGGGGCTGATATATAGCTTAATTACAATATATTCTCCCATAATAAAAAATATAATTAAGGAAGAACGGTTATGCCTCCGTGAATGTATAAATGGCCCCACAATGAGAAAGACTATAGTTTATCATTTATTGAAGAGGATCCTGTTGGCTTATGATGATATGCCAAGTCATATTTACTTTTTTTTTTACCAATAATATATTTACCTCAATATACAAATAATGCTGAAGGCTATCGTTGCGTTTTATGACTTTATCATTAAAATGAAAATATCATAAACAATGACCCAAACCCAACTGGTTTAGCTTGTTTAATGTGTACATGTATATACTGCTTCTTGTTCTTAATATAAAAGCTATATAATTAATTTACGGATATCAAAGAAATTAGTTTAGGGAAAAAGACAGAAAAAGAATTTTGAAATTGTAAAATTCCAAATAAGATATTTGCTTAAAATATGAGTTGTGAATTGCTTAAATTTCGTCATTCCCTTATCAACTCTTGTAATAAACCTGATTTAGGATTTTGCAATTTTAAAGTTCTTTTTCTATCTTTTTCCCATTAATTTAGTATATGTATCATATATATATATATATATGTGTGTGTGTGTGTGTGTTAATTTGTCTTAAGTACCATTTTTAATAATGTGTATTGTAACTATTATCGTTAATCGAAAGCTCCTTCTAATGACAATCAATAGGAATATTTTTAGAAGAAAATTATAAGTTTGGGGGGATACAGTATATTAAAATTTTATATTTAGGATTAAAATAAACTATATGTCTAACTCCTATATCTTTGTTTAGCTCCTATATTTGAAACAAGAGATAGTATGAGCCATATATCTTTCATATTGAAAAGGGAATATAGTGATTGATACATCATGGTCCTCTACTATGGCATACCAACCATGTTAAATGCATGGCTCACAAATAATGCCCTTATTCTTCACACATTGGGTTACCCATTCTTATATATCTATTCTTCTTACGAACGATCACGTAAGCAGAATCGTAAGTGGACGTCGACATAGATATTCATTTTAAATTAAAGCACAAAGGGCATCTATAGTATATATAATTCTTTGCTGGTTAAAATCTTCATTTCAAAACGGAAAGATAATTTATTTATGGCCCAAGGACTAATTTATTTCCTTTCTTTGAATTTGTTTTGAAATTCTAACATGGTGCTGTCTGAATTAATTTCCACGCTTTTCAACTCATTAGTCATTACCTTTTCAATCTGATTAACAAATTGTCTTCTTTGCTTCATATATAGTCTAATTAAATAAATAATCAGCTGCTAAAAACATTTCACAACACACCATATAATCACCACCAAACGAGCTTTAATGTACCAAGCTAACCACGATTGGAATGGAGATGTGGGTAAGTCAATCTGATTGTCATTTGTTAAACGAATTAAAAAATAATAATAATGAGCTTAATTATTAATGCTCTGATTACAAATACTGAAGCAAGCAAGCACGTCGTTTTCGATCTCCACCAGATATTTTTGTTTAACCTCTTTAGAAAATGAAAATGTATATGCTTTTGAGATATTATACAGCCACTTCTCTATTTTATGTTCTATAATCCCAAAGGTATAGATTTGTTAGTCACAATAGTCACAAGAGATGAACATTAAAATGGCAGCCCAGTGGCCACTCACGACCCTTTCACCATGTAGGTATGAGAGGGATAAATGTACGTGGCCTTACTCCTATAAGATGAGTGACTATTTCCAGATTTGACCCCGTGGTCTTCAAGTCACGTTGCAGTAACGTTAGGCCCAGTTTGGTGCAAAGCATTGGGGGTAGGGATTGAGATTGGATCAGGGATTGGCACAAGTTGTATTATTTGGTAGGTGAAATTGATGATATCCTGGGATAAACCATACCACATAAGTACGATGGGACCAAATCCACCTTCCCCCGGCCCCCCTGGTATTGCATTTTTAATCTTGGAATTGTAAATTTTGAAGACAAAAATGTCCCTGTTTATGGTAATTTTTGGACAACACTACCCCTCTTAATCTTGCCTTAAATTAAACTCACATATCCCTTCAAATCTTGGTCGCTATCATTGTCTACTCGTTCTTTCTCAGAAAGTTCTTCGTCGCTCTCTTCCTCAACAGAGCAACACGTTTATTAGCCATTACAGTGGGTAAAAAGGAAATACTAATATTTTAAAAAAGTTATTAAGGTAACTGCCAACTAAGTTTCATTTTGCAGAACATAGGTCATCGTTTGCTAAAAGAGTTTCTCCCTTTGTAACGCGTGGTTCGAGTATTTTGACAAATAGTTTCCTTTGACTTACTGTAAGCCATGGTGGATATATGTATTCTGCTCTACGTATCTCTAGAATCAAAAGTTTCATAAGAGAATATAAATTACACTATTTGAACCAAAATTTATGAGTATTTCCCCTTGTGTCTATAAATTCCACCCATTTCAATATACAGTGCACCGATACTCTGTTTTCTTCTTATCTTATGCCTTTTATTTGGTGAAAATGGGCTTGTGTCACTACTTTGAAGTAGGTAAGTCATTAAAATTCTATAAGTCGTTAAAGAGATATAACCTTGGTGACTTGTTGTGTTATAAATCCTTACACAACTTTTCATATAAATCCCTTAATTTATAAGAACATGACTTTACAAAAACATATCTCTTCATTTTAAAATATTCCAACAATCTTTTGGGGTGTAGTTATCCTGAGGAATTATACCCATTACAATTAACATGGTAGTTTCATTAAGAGGCACCCTCTCAGGAGAGGGAGGTCCTAACCGGAGGGGCTCTTACATAGAGTATCCACTATTCAGGAAATGCATTTACACAGTGTTCATATAATCAATTTTACGTATTTACTGAATCATTAGAAAACATTTCAGGACCCCACTCCCTCACGTCTTGATCCCCTTTTGTGCTATGTGATGTCATCTCTGAATAACCATACTATATTTCTGTGTATGTTTCCCCAATAATTAAATAGTGTATCATGTTTATATTTGGAATCTATCTCTTTTTTGCTATAACTTTAATTTGAATTATTCTTTTGAAACTCATCCACCAAGTCATGAACAATCCACTTGCCCAAAAATGACTTCCAATAAGACAACATTTTTGGAAGAATATATGTTCTGGATTGGTACGAGTAGTTAGCTGGTGCAGGAACAAGAACCAAGTCTATTTTACTACAATATATGGGACCCTTTTAACGTGCTTGAGGACCTATATATAAGAATGATATTCTTGAACTGAAATTGAAAGGGTATATAGTAAGGGACGTACATGTGTTGGTATGCCAAAGTAGAGGTTCAAAGGACCATAATTTTGTGCCAACCACACTTGTTTCGGACAAATAAAGCAAATTCCTAGCTCCACTAGGAGTCTTCAATTGCCACCTGAACTATATACTATACGAGGCCTCTTGCAGTATTTTGAAGATTGCTTAAAGTTTCCTAAGTTTTTTGTTTGGTTATGGGTAATTAAATTTTACATAGTTTGTTCAAAGAAAAAACTTCTACTTAGTCACGTTGTGAGGATAGATTCAAGCTATAGTTTGAATCTTAATCAATGACGAGGCAAGGCAACAGTTAAAAAATTAAACTTACTGGCCCATAAATATCACTATTTTACATTTAAATAGTACAACCCAATTAATATCCCAGAATTATGAGAGAGATATATATATATATATATATATGCTGTTGAAGGCAATATATCTCGGAGCATAAAAAGGGATTTGATATTATAATATCATGATTACAGTCTTTGAATATTAGTATGGAGATACAATTGTTATCTATTAGGACACTCTTGTATTAGCATGTATATATATGCCACTAATCTATTCATGCAAGACCTGCAATTCATTCTCATTTTAATATTTCACAGCAGTATAAGTACGCCAAATAAGTATCGAAATGGAAATCTCTTGAAGAAGTTTCATTCTAAGTTTCTTACTATTATTACATGACTACTTGAAAATGTCAAATTCTAATTACTAATCAATCAGGTTATATTGTAAATACCATGTCTACACTTCATTCATTCATTATGAATTGCACTTCTATCGACAATTTGTAAAAGTTTGAACTAGTTTTGAACTTCAAGTTAAATTTTTCGTTAATTTTAACCTATGTATAATCCAAACGTTCATGGACTGAATCCAATGATTGTCTGCGTGCTTTAAAGATATACTTGTTGCAATGTAAACAGCGACAAGGGAATAGAATAAGAATAAGAATGAGCTATTATGCTGCTAACTAAAAACAAGTATTTATGGGGACCCTTGATTTCCTTTTCATTCATTTCAGATTCATCTTTTATATGCCAGAGCAGGAACAAGAAGGCGAGCTGATGAGCCAGAAGTTCGACGTGGCACTTCAATGATTTATTCAAAAGCTTAAAATTCTCACATGTAGCTATCCATTACTACATTGTCATATATGACCTGTAAAGAATATTACATGAGACTAAAAAGAAAGATTAGAAATGAATCAAGAAAAAGAATACATAATCTACAGAATGAGATCGACAGCTATATACCCCTACCAATGATATGCTAAACCAAGAAATGAATCAGAGAAAATAGCTATATATGTATAGCTTCTTCCAATATTCTTGAAGATCTCAGAAATTTCATAAACTTATTCATTCCAAAGTGTATAGATTATCTTTGAACTTCAATGAGCCACATATATACATAGGCGTTGGGTTAGGAATGGGTAATATAATGTGCATCCTGAGGTATAGGGCAATGATTCATTATTATGAAGTTGTATCTAGTCCATGGGATGCAGATTACCTCCTCCTTACTACCAATTTCTTTCCAAGCTTTTGTAAATTAATTTGAGCATTTGTATGAATTTGAGCATTTGTAGCTGAACCTACCTAGTGGGATAAGACCTTGTTGTTGTTGTATTTGTATGAATCTTCATTTCTTGTTTCTTCCTGCAGGCTTCCAGTGATCAACTTCTATCCCTTTTCTTTGTGAGGGATGGAATCATAGGGAATTCATTGGTTTGGATTCACATCACTTCATCTCTTGTGACCTCATTTTTTTTATAAAAAGACCAAATGATATTAAATAATTAAACCAGTGTTTACTAGTTACACAGAGATATATAACACAAATAAGAACCTAAAAGCCATTAAAAGTTGATAAAGAACTAATCCTGATGTCACTACTTGAATAGTCGAAAAGCAAAGATAAAATCTCCCGCCACGTAACATTAAGCACAAATGAAGGTGAAGGAACCTGTCGGCTTATGCCTTGGTAACTTCTTAAAAACATAACCAAGGATTGCAATATAGGGTGCACTCCTGAATTATCTCTTGAGGAGTTTTTTAATTAATTACCGAGAAACTAAGTGTAATGATTGACGTGAAACAATTAAAAATGTTTTCAACTTTTTATATAACAACTAGATTGCAATTAAAGTAAAATGCTTTAAAAAAAAATATTTTTTTTGGATTTTTGGAACAAAAATGGATGAGATCGAAATTTGTTTAGAAAATTATAATAAAAACCTCCTAGATCAATAAATTTCATCTATCATTTGCTTCAAAATATTTTTAGGAGTGTGCTAATTTGACAAATTTGCCCAAAAGACTATTTGAGCTAGCTTGAGTTAGGTGAATTAAATCTCTCACACTGGGTAAGACTTAGTTCCTTTAACCGAAACCCAATTCAAAACTCTAGCCATTGGTGTTAATGCTTATGCAAGATACAAGTAATCAAGAACCTTGAATTACAAACATAAAATATTCATAGCAACCTCCAAACATAAGCTTAACCAAGTCTATATACAAGAAATTACTACTAATTAAGTTCAAAGTGTCAAATGCACAAAATTAAAACCAAAATACACACAAATTTACAAAGGAAAGAAACAAGAAATTAAGTGCTAAACACACCTCTATGAAGCTCCAAGCATCAAGACTCAAACCATTGCTCTAGGAGAAAGGAAATTAGCCACAAACAACCATCAACACAGCTCCATCAAGTGTCTTCAAAGCTTCATTCATGGTCAATTAATGGAGAGATGAAGAGATTAATTGAGGATTAAAGGCATGGAAGGAAGATGTGGCATAGAAGATGATGGTGTCGGTGAATGGTGAGATGAAACAAAGATGGTGAAGAAGGTAATGGAGGCGTGGTGAGATGGTGGAGGAATGAAGGTCGACGACGACTGCCAGGTGAGATGGTGGAGAAGTGAAAGTCGATGTTTGACTCTCAAACTTGAAGAAATGACGATGGCTGCTCCTCTGACCGAATCTCCAGAAACTCTCAAATCTGGAAGTGTGCCAGGATTAATGTTGTGGTGGTGAGGTTGTGAAGGTTGCCGGTGACAATGGAGATGGAGTTGTAGGTCGCTGGAGACGATGGTGAAGGTGGATGGAAGTGAAGATGGAGGTTTTGAGCTCTGGTTATCAAGTTTTGCGCTCCTAGTTGCTTTTTTTCCTTCGAGACGATACAAAATCTGACCTAACTATGTAGAACAAAATGCTGCAGTTTTGGCCAGGGATCATACTGTACGTTTTAAAAGTTTGTGGTTCCAAACTGTAATTTCTGTAATTTAAGCCCAAACTTTCATTTTCAAATTTGATCCAATTTCTTCAGGCACCTACCGTTAGAAACAATTAATCCAATACCAAATATCCCCAAAAATCAATAATTAAGAGTAATTACAATTTTTATAACAATTTTGCCCTTTTTTGTTCTAATTCAATATATTTACTTTTAATCCCAGTTTATCACCAAAAAAAAAAACTCAATAGCTATGACAAAATCCCCAAATATAATATGAAAATATATAATAAAAGTAGGGGTTTGTTAGAAGGATCCTTTGGAATATAGATGAAACGCTTATTGACACAAACAATTGAGAGTGGAGGCTTTTGATAGCGGTTGATGAAGCCAGTACTCCTGAACCAAAAGACAGCTGCCCGCTTTGAGGCATTTTGATAAGAAACAATCACCTGGTATACCATTGGTTTACCACAGAAATTCCTCACGAGGATGTTTCTGAAAACATATGATTCCATGACAGCAGAAGTGCTTCCTCTGTTTTTTAGTATATTCATGAAGGATAATATCCCAACCATCAGCTTGTAAATCTAGACAAGTAGCCAGATGTTTTGGTCCACTATTTCCATCATTTGCAAGGGAGCATGTGGAAACTCGGCCTACAAAGTGAGTAAACTACTTAATTTCCCTAATTATATCCATAGGAGCATTAAATTTTTCTTGATGCAAAGCCAAGTTGCATTTCTTTCCAAGAATGTGTAGGAAACAAATTATCTGAGATGCCAATAAAAGCATTATATCATCTCATAAACAATATAATATCCTTGAGCCACAGAAAAAGCAGAAAAAGGAAATCTAATATTAAAATGGCCAAACCACACTCCTTGTAAGTGCGACCTTGATCACACCATATTTTGATAAGCTATTTCATGGCATATTCGGAGATTTATCACTATTTTTGGACTTAAATTCCATTAATTATGATTAATTGCCATTAAAGTTGTTTGCATGAAGTTAATGTTAAAAAGGGGGAAAAAATGTAATATATTTCATTATTTACCTTAATTGATTATTTTTGGAATATAAGGTATTACATTTTGGGTTTATTTGTTTTGCAAATTATTTAAGAGAAATTACAGAAAATGACCCAAAACTTCTGAAAACTACAGAATTGATGTTGATGAGGACCAGAGAACATGACAGAAAAAGGCCCAGAACTTTTGAAAGTGCAAAAATGCCTCAAAATTCGAAAAGCAGTGTCTTCAGCCCAAAAATCTTCATTTTTTTAGGGTTGTTTTGGGAGAGAAAAGAGGAGCCGACAGAACACTGGACACCATTGAAGTCGATGAGGAAGAGAGAGAGAATCAGAGGGAAGGAGGCAGAGCACCACCACCGTCTATGACATTTCACGCCATGCAGCTTCGTGATCTTCCGTTCTCATTCCACCACCACCATCGTCGTGATTCGTCCTCTACCACCGGAGACCACGATCCAACCTTCTTCCATCTACCACAGTCAACCTTCTTCCTCACACCACCATTCGCCTTCTAGCTTCTCCCTCTCCTTCCATAATTCTATTTTAGTTTTCAGCTGCTTCGTCTCAACCATGGCTTTGCAATTTCAAGCTTGGTGGTGACAGTGTTTAGCTTCATGAGTGGCTAAAGCTTCCAACTCTTGAAGATTGCGGATTTGTCTTGAGTTCAAGACTTCAATGGAGATTTTTTTTTAGTTCCTTTATGAATTTCTTATTGTTATTGTAATTCCTAACCATATTTAAATTTAAGATAGTTTCAGTAAGATTTTGTTGAGTTATTTTGACTCCATATTGTTGAGTTAAGATTATTTATTTTGTGATTAGATTTGGATTATTGTGATTGGATGATTTTCATTTATGTATTTCCTATTATTCAACGAGACTATGCTTGCTATGTATTTACTAGTTTGTGTAGTTGATTTAGATTAGTTTAAATGTGATTGAACCATATTTTTATGTAATATTTCATAATTAAATTGGGATTTTTAATGGATTTTATGGGACATTATTGCATTATTAAGCATTAATTTTGGTTAGAGACAATTGTTTTGAATTAATGGTAATTAGAGGTAAAATAGTCACAATTTATTAATTATTTTTATACAATTGTCCCTTGAACTTTTGATGCTACCTTGTGCTTAATTTTGCATTGTAAGTGTTGAAGAAGAAATTGAGGATTTTGGAGGTTCAAATTAATTAATTAGAGGGAATTGGGCTAATGTTGAGATTTGAGAGGAGCTGTGGGCGACTTGGGCCAAGAGAAGAGACAAGACCTACATTAATTTTTGGAATTGGGCTAGAAAATGAGAGAATAAAGCAAGGCCAATATATATATATAAAAAAGAAACAGATCCAGAAGTATTTGGGCTGCTGAAAGTAAAAAAAAAAAAGAGAATAAAGCCCAAAACGCACACAGACCCGACAGCATTTGGACATAGCATTTGGATATGGGAGGACCCGGTGGAGATGGGAGATGGACATGCAAGACCCGACCCGACAGGACATAAACTGTAATAAACCAATTTGCTACTTAAAATTTAGGGAAAGAACGGAGTCTTTAGGAAATTTCATTTTCTATACTCAAATTGTCAACACCTAAATATCAAAATTTTATATTCTTACCAAATTATCTATTTATCCTTTCACTGATTTAGTAGACATTTTGGGGGCTTTTGTAATTCAAATGGTACATCAAACCGCTTTAATTCTAAAAAGGAATTAGTCGCAAGCCTAAAGTGGTTTGGGGATACACTTGATTAAATAAAAAATTGGCCACATCCTAGAAATCACTAATATATGATGCAACAACCAAGGCATATATATAACTCGCAGTATACTTCGTCCAATCCATAATATAAATAACATAAACTAATTTACTAGAACCAATAAATAAGTCAACTCATGAAATGTGTCTTAAATTGAAACAATTCTTCAATTTTATCCATATTAGACAAGGTTTTGAAGGAAGAAAAATATAAAGAGTCACATGAAAATCATTAATTACGGGGGCAAAATTTACATATAAAGATCAATTACTTTCCAAATGACTTATATTTTAGATTATATGTATGCGTACGTGTGTTCATCCAAAATTTCATACTGTTTGCTATAACAAGTGTTTTTAAGGGAACAAGTTTTCATGTTAAGCTGATTGATGAAAACCAATATTTCATCGTCATTACACACCATTCAAATCTAATTAATTATATCTTATAAAAAGGATTGTAATTTACTCCCTCCACTTTCAATGTAAGTTTTTAATTGGGGTATTAATGTTAGTCCTAAATGTAAGACCTATTTTATATGTTAATTAATTTTTTTCCAGATTAGCCCTATTGATATTCTTTCACTAATAATTAAGTAAGAGAGGAAATAAGGGAATTAAGGAAGATGATTAGAAAAGAAGAGCCGTGGTGAAGAACAAAGCTGCCGGTGGGGAAGAAGAGCGAAGATGGAGAGAGCAGGATCTGCTTTTCGTGGCGGCACACCCCGTCTGAAACTCTTCTCAAACTGATATATATCAAACCTAACTTTCTGGTGCAAAACGCTGTCACTTTGAGTCAGACTAAACTGTCATTTTTTAAATTCGAGCCCCAAATTACCATTTTCTGATTTAATCCCAGTTTTCAAATACCTATAATTGAAAACAATTAAACCGACATCAAATCTTCTCAAGAAATCAATGATTAAGAGTAATTACGATTATTTTGACAAATTTGTCATTTTTAATCCTAATTTGATGCATTTACTCTTAATATCTATTGATCACAATTAAAGCATTTTAAACTCAATTAATATGATAAAATCCACAAATGAAGTGTAAAAATATATAATAAAATTAGGGATTTGTCAGATTGACATATACAAGTAACTTAATTTAAAACATATAAATAAAGACAAAACCTGCACATAAAGGTAAAACTGGTTGACATTAATTTCTTTTCCTCTTTCTTGCTGGATCATGGATTGTGTTCTTCTTTATTCTCTTAGCAGTGCGAAACGATAGATTGACCTTAATCCCCTCTTTATGATCATTTCTCATATATAAGGGCTCTTCTTCATCTTCATTTACATCAATATCTTCATATTCTAATGGCTTGAAAATAGGATTATCTCAGGAATATTCATATCTTCATTGCTTTGAGTATTGTCTTGCTCTTTATGGTTTTTGTTTGAGAGAAGTACAATGAACAAATTCCCTACATTATCTCTCACAGCATATTCTAATTTTCTTAGTCAAGTTTTATTTGGATTAATTCAAACAAATTTGAATGTTATAGTAATAAACTAACCCAATTAACTAAAGTGCATTGTGTTAATATTTAAGACTAATTAATTTATTATTTTTCCATTATTTCTTAACTAATAAAAATCTTTGGGAAAACTCAGCTAAATCCAATTGAAATATTGGCCTTGTTTACCAGATAAATTTCAATATATATTTGGTTGAAGAACTTTAAACTCAGCCATTGATTTAAAAAAACAAAATTATTTGCTGTGGTTAGGATTTGCAATATATAGATAAGTTTAATTAGTTTTATATTTATAGATAAACAATACATATATTAAATATATATAGAACTATAGACTGGATTTAATTGAAGAAACAATTAAACCCCAATTTCCAGTCTTGATCAACATTTTCGGGCTTCAGAAACGGATATACATAGATAATACATAATCCAATCTTGAACAATGGATATTTATATAGATAAACCATACAAATTTTTAAAAGTATTTTATATTATAAACAATACAGTTGTTAAAAGGAATTTATATAATAGATTAAATATATATAGATAAATATTTATTTTATGAAGGGACAAAGCAAGAACAAACAAACAAATAAACAGGGGTAAAATTTAATTAAATTCTGTTAAAGTAATCAAAACCGAGATCTGTTATTATTTCAACTCTCACGATTAAATTGAATCTTTTTTATTAATACAATTACAAACTTTCTTGATTCTAGTATTTACTTAACTTTACCAAAAGACATTCCAAAAGCAAAAAGCCAAAAACCATGTCTACAGAAAGGCTGATCCTCGCCTATATATGCAAATTCTTACATTTAGCAAGGAAGGAGAAAAAGAAAAGTAAATCAAGCCTTAGACAGAAGGAGCAACCCGAGCCAGCAAAGAGCCGTTAGGTCTAGTCTCAACTTACAAGAGAGAACCATAGCTACACCCGATTAAAGGTTGTAGAGAGTAGTACTTATTCCCAATTTTCACCTTTGTGGCGGCAGGTGTGGTTATGTTTTTAATATAAAATAAGTAACATATATTTTATGAAGATAAAAAAAGAATTGTCATAGAAGTATTTTCATCATGATATTTTTTTGCCAACACTTTGAATTCAACATTAAATATATTTACTTAATATATTAATGTGACATGTAATACATAAGGATAGTGTTACGGATAGTGTGTGTGAGTTTTTTATATGATTATTTATTTTTATATTTTTTTTAAAATTTTTAATTATATAAAGTAAGATATATAATTCCTTTTAATCTAACATTTAAAATTATATTTTTCGGAAATAAAATAAAAGAGTGAAATGAATAGAAAACTGTCTTCCCTAATGTTTCCTTTGAAAAGTGCTACAACTTTTTAATATTTTTTAAAAAATAAAAAACAATATAGGAGCTGTAGCTCTTCTTTAGGAAGTGCTACTGAAGACAATTGTCTTCGATTGCATTTTCCAACGAAGTGCTATCACTGTTTAGTATTTTAAAAAAATACAAAATCTGTAGCACTTTCTTGATGGAGCACTATAAAAAGTGCGCTACTAAAATCAATTTTTATAGTAGTGCTGGTAATAGGATTCAAAAAAAGCATAGGAGATTGGGTAGCCTAAATGGTGTTATATATATATATATATATATATATTAAAATTCAACAGGAATATTTTGGGAAGAAAATTATAAGTTTGGGGGATAAAGTATATTAAAATATTATATTTATGACTAAAATAACCTTTTTGTATAGTTCTTATATTTAAAAAGGGACATAGTACGGGCCATATATCTGTCATATCAAGAAGGGTAGGAGAATATAGTGATTGACACAAAATGGTCCTCTACTATGGCATACCGGCCATGTTAAATGGCTCACAAATAATGCACTTTGTAATATCCCAAATTTAATGAAGGTTAAAATTTTCTAAAAAGAAAATTTAAATGGGAATTTGATAATAAGTCAAATTATGGAACCTACAAAATTTAAGAAATCTTAAATTAGACAAAGGGAAAAATTAGGGCCTAGTGTGTGTAATTAATAGGATAAAAATATACCTATATATATCTATATTAAAACGCACCGACAGATATACATCCTGAATCTGAATTTTTTTTTCGTGGAGCATAGAAAGTGGACAGCTCCATCCACTCTTCTTTCATTGTTAGGTAGACACTATACACACACTTACACCTACATCCGCATGATTCACCTAACCACAATTATCTCACCTTCTTCAACCATATAACCCATACTTCATGCACTCCCTCTCTCTCCATTGCTTCAAGTCAGAAAAGAAGAGAGAGCTGGTCAAAGAGAGAGCTTTAGAAGAGAGAAAACAGAGTTGAGAAAGGGAGAGAGAGACGTGAGTGAAAGAGGTGAACGGAGGAAGAAAACGATTGGAGAAGAGGAAGAAGGAAGTGTTAAACCTTTCATGCATCACCATAAACGTTTTTAGGTGAGTCTTATCTATCTCTTTCAATTGTTATTTCGTTGGTTTGGGGTATTCATGAGGATTTATAGCTGCTAGAAGTTGTGTGATTCTGAAAATAAGTTGCTGTCATGGGTGGACGTAAAACAGAGCATGTATATTGATTTTGGGGTGACTTTTGGTGTTCTTTGATTCTGAAATTCGATCATTAACCTCAGGACATATGTGTAGGAGAGTATAGAGTTAACATTCGTGAGGTTTAGAGTACAAATTCATGTATACATGTTAGTTTTCTCAATTCTGTTTTGCTGTCCGAAAAACAGAGTACATACCTGAAACTTGTAAAATCTTAAACAGAGGCTATAGATGGAATTTTCGAATGGGTCTTTTTATATAGATAGTTTAGGATGTGTAGTTGATGATAGAATCAAGAAAAGTACAATTTGGAATGAAAATGGACGAGTTCTTGATTTTTGAAGTTAGACTGTCAAAACTGACGTTTTTGGGAGTCAGTCAGATTCATGTTGCGTTTTGACTAGGAAAACCTTAGTGCAAAATTATGAAATTTTACAGTAATATATTAGACATTCATAGCTTTCCATTGACTCCAAGAAATAATTATTTTGATATCTTTAACGAGAGTTATGATTTTTGAAAGTTAAGTCAGTAACAGAGATCATTCTGGACGTTCAAGCCTGACAGTTATGGTTTTCGAAAATTCTGGGAACGATTAGATAACATCTAGTAGTTTTTGATATTTTTTCATGAAACTACACTTAAATATATTTCCATAGAATTTTAGAACACTCCATTTCGATTTTTGTAGAGTTAGTTATGAATTTTTGAAGTTTAGTTGCTGACAGATTATATTTCTGAAAGTTAGATTGGTTGTGGCGAAATTTTGGAAAACTAAACTTTAACAAAAAATTATGAAACTTTCCAGATTTAAGGAAGACATTTAGACCTTTAAATTGATGGGTAGAACATAATTTTTGGACTAGTAGATTAAAAGATATGGATTTTTGAAGTTGAGCTTTGTTTCTGAATTTCCATCTGGAACAGTAATAGTTGGCCGAATTTCTGAGTAATATATGTAGTCAGTAATCATATTTGGATATTTTTCCATGAAAGTACATTTAAAGACCTTCATTTAGGCTTTGGAATCAGTCCATTTGGAATTTTCTACAATTAGTTATGAATTTTCAAAGTTGACTGAAAATATGTCAATTTCTGGAAAATTGTGAAACTGCCGTTTGGCAGTGCTTTTGTAAAAACCGAGGTTAAAAATGGATTCTTTGGATGAAAATATGTTAGAATAGCCTGGGTCAAAATTTCTGAAAAAGTATAGTCAGACCGGGTACAGCGGGGCCGGGTCCGGGTCCCAGGGGTATTTTGGTAAATTTTCAGTATAGACTAATATAACCACCAAAAATATTATGGGAATCTTTGAAGAGGTATATGAATGGGTTTTAACCTAATTTTTGTACATTTAGAATTTTAGGACCGAATTAATCGCCTGAGCCGTTGACATATAGTTCGAGGAACTATTCTTGTGTAGCAAAAAGGGACAGAAGGTAGTAACTCTATCTCTCATACACTATGTGAATGTTTATATGCTATATGTTGCTATATTCTGTGATATGAACACGTGCCTTGGGCACATTACCTAGCTGTGGTATGGGACTCAGCTGAGGTACACGGACATGTAGGGGATCCAAACAGTCATTTGGCCCTGAGTATTGTGTACACACATGTTATAGTATGAATTTTTCATTTACATTATATGGTGCATTACATATTTAATTTTCGCATTTTATATGATGGATTATGTGTTACTATTGAGATTCCTTGTTGGAACCAGTGGCTCCAAAGGCAAAGTGGAAGACATGGGCAATTAAGATGTGCAGGTCCTAAGATCAGAGTTATTTGGTTATATTAGTTTAATTTTAATATGTTGGATATTTTGGACAAAATTTGTAAAATTATCAAACCCTGCGGGGAAGACTCCTGTATGTAAGCTTGAACTTAATATCAGTATGTTTGTACTATTTCTGTATGCCTGTGGAACTATGCCATTATTACTAAATTTAAGGAATCTTAAATTAGACAAAGGGAAAAATTAGGACCTAGTGTGTATAATTAATAGAATAAAAATATACCTATATTAAAACACACCGACAGATATACACATCCTGAATCTGATTTTTTTTAGTGGAGCACCAAAGTTGACAGCTCCATCCACTCCTCTTTCAATTAGGTAGACACACTATACACACACTTACACCTACATCCGCATGTTTCACCTAACCACAATTATCTAACCTTCTTCAACCATATAACCCCACACTTCATGCACTCCCTCACTCTCCGTTGCTTCAAGTCAGAAAAGAAGAGAGAGCTGGTCAAAGAGAGAGTGAAAGAAAGAAAGAAAACAGAATAGAGAAAGAGAGAACAAAGAGAGAGACAAGAGAGCAAGAGTGATCGGTTCAATTGAGGAAGGAAGAAGAAGCTCCAAATTCCACTCTTGCTCTCTTGGATGTGGAATTTGGAGCTTCTTCTTCCTTCCTCAATTGAACCGATCACTCTTGCTCTCTTGTCTCTCTCTTTGTTCTCTCTTTCTCTATTCTGTTTTCTTTCTTTCTTTCACTCTCTCTTTGACCAGCTCTCTCTTCTTTTCTGACTTGAAGCAACGGAGACTGAGGGAGTGCATGAAGTGTGGGGTTATATGGTTGAAGAAGGTTAGATAATTGTGGTTAGGTGAAACATGCGGATGTAGGTGTAAGTGTGTGTGTATAGTGTGTCTACCTAATTGAAAGAGGAGTGGATGGAGCTGTCAACTTCGGTGCTCCACTAAAAAAAATCAGATTCAGGATGTGTATATCTGTCGGTGTGTTTTAATATAGGTATATTTTTATCCTATTAATTACACACACTAGGTCCTAATTTTTCCCTTTGTCTAATTTAAGATTCCTTAAATTTTGTAGGTTCCATAATTTGACTTATTATCAAATTCCCATTTAAATTTTCTTTTTAGAAAATTTTAACCTTCATTAAATTTGGGATATTACAATATGGGCCGGCCTGCCAACCCGGCAGTCCAACTCGTCATGGGTTGGGACCATATGGGTTCGGGCATAAAAGAACTGCTCCCAAATGGTCCCATATTTTTAGAACCCAACCCGTCACGGGTTGGAACCATATGGGTTCGGCCCACGGTCTTAACCCATATTACCAGCTCTACTTCCAAGTTAAGGATTTCGGCCAAATGAAATACTTCTTGGGTGTGGAAGTGGCAAGAACAAAAAGGGGCATCAACGTATCCCAGTGGAAGTATACCCTAGACCTGTTGCATGAGAAAGGAATTTTATAAAGAGGGATTATAGAAAATTTGCCTCATTTGTCCTTAAAGAGAAAAAGGACTTGGGTGAGTTCATTTTTACTGAAATTAAGAGATAAAGAAGAAAAATTTTATAGAGGGATTACAGAAAATTTGCCTCATTTGTCCTCAAAGAGAAAAAGGACTTGGGTGAGTTCATTTTTGCTGAAATTAAGAGATAAAGAAGAAAAATTTACAAGTTGTGATACAGATGTTTTTACGTATTTAAAATCTTTTAACTCTGGAAAATAGTGCTTCAAGATTCGTTATCATTAAAACGCTTGATTCACATATCCATCTGTTCTAACTGTCCCTAATGGCGCTCCGAACCAAGCTAACGGCGTTTGAAATGGAGCCGTGGGTAAGTAAAGCTCTGTCATTTGTTAAACGACTTACAAAATATTAATAATAAGCTTAATTAATGTCCTGACTACAAATACTGAAGCAAGCAAGCACGTCATTTTCGATCTCCAACAGATATTTTTGTTTTTCCTCTTTAGAAAATGACAATATGTATTGGCTTTTGAGATATTATTATACAGCAATTCTCTATTTTATGCTCTACAATCACAAAGGTATAGGTTTGCTAGTCACAATAGTCACAAGAGGGTTGAACACTAAAATGGCAGCCCAGTGGCCATGGGAGGCTTCCACCAGGTAGGCCTGAGGGGATAAATGTATGCATGCAGTCTTATCCTCATAAACAGAAGAGCTATTTCCCCATTACCTTTAAGTTACATGGCAGTAACCTTATTATATATGTTATGCTAAGGCTAAACCTTTTGTTCCTTTTCTTTTAAACGCATGATTATACAAGTGTAAATAATTCAATTCTTCTTCACACCGGTGAATAATAATCAGTTATAGAGTATTCATCACTTTTTCAATTAGGAATTGCATTTACAGTGTTCATATTTAGTCTGTGATTTTACCCCACTCCCTCGTGTCTTCCTTTTCTTTGTATCTTTCTAGCTCGAACATGCTGTTCTTCACATGAGACTGTCGGTATACCGTCAAAAAGATCAGTTAGCGTCATGAAAACACTTCAATAATAATGAGTCATGGGAAGAATATATGTCTTAGACTGCTATACGAGTAGTTATCTGATGCATGCATTATAACTGTAATTAAACTACTAATTAAGTTAAAATTTTAACCTATGTACAACCCAATAGTTCAAGGATTGAATGCAATAATTGTCTGCGTGCTTTAAAAATATTCTTGTGCAATCAAAATAGTGACAAGGGAATAGAATGATGAGAATGAGCTATTACACTGCTAATTAAAAGCCACTATTTATGGGGACCCTTGCTCTTCTTTTCTTTCATTTCAGATTGATCTTTTATATGCTAGAACAAGAACAAGAGTACTGCGAACTGATCAGTTCGACGTGGCACTTCAATGATTCATTCTAAAGCTTAAAATTCTGATCACATAGCTATCCATTACTACATTGTCATATATAAACTTTAAAGAGTATATCTTTACATGAAACTTAAAAGAAAGATTTTATCGTTTTGCTTTTGAAATGAATAAAGAAAAATAGGTTTTTGATCGATATCTATCTATAGAGCATCACCTTAGCTGTTCTATGTGGACCCCTATATTCAAAACATTATAAATTCCTGACACCGATAAAGCTTCTATAAACATCAATAGTTTTTCATTGGGGTAGGATCGGATAATCTGCATCCTGAGGTTTAGGACAATAATTCATTATATTGCATCTAGCCCTTGGGATGCAGATTACCTCTTCCTTGTCATCAGGTCTGAAGTTATATCTTGAAGATCTCAGAAATTTCAGAAACTTATTCATTCCAAAGTATATACTCACTCCGGTCCTAAATATAAGACCCAGTTGACTTTTTTTGGAGAGTTTAAGAAAGATAAATATATTACTTAATCATAGTATATCTGAGGACTTGTATGAAAATTTTCATTGCTTGATTCTTCATGCAGGCTTCCAGTGATCAACTTCTATCCATGTTGATCCATACTATGATAAAATTAGGGTGAAAGTTGCTCTATCTTAAAAGGTATAAAAGATGTGGTGAACAAAAATTCGAATCCCTATCGGAAGATATGGCCACATTTAGTGTTTGATTCTATCACTAACAATATTACTTCTAATAGGAGGATATCTGTTAGCAACAAAAAATATTCATAAATGATCTAGAGATAGAAAACCCAAGATAAATACTGCAGAGCTCGAGCAAGACCCAAAACTACATACACTGTCTCTAGATAAAAAAAAAGGCTAAGTGATATTTAATTAGGGGAAATTCTGGATTCAATAATGTTAACTTAAATATAAAATAACTAACAATTCTATTAAAAAAAAACCTGTGGCGCTAGTTTATGGTATTAATTCCCCCCCCCCAAAAAAGCCATTAAAGAAAAAATGTTTAAACGATTATCTAGAATCTAATACTGTCAATGATGGATTCAACTTAGAATATGATGAGATTGTAGAAAATATCTAGTTGTTGTATTAGTTCATATTGATTAGAGTTAGTGGATTGGGCCTAATACTCTTTAAGCCCATAAAGTGTATATAAATATAAGGCCTAGAGAGTAATTCATGTATGGATTCTACCCATTTGTATTATTTCAATAATATTCAGAATGGTTTTTTGGGCTAGTGCAGTTGTCAACATAGCATCAGAGCCCCAGGTTGGGTAGATGATCCATCGGATATTCAAAGAATTCAATTGGGCTTGCCAAGAATGCAATGTTTTTAAGCCCAAGAATGCGACGTTTTTTCAAGAAGTCAGAAAGTGAAGGATTGACCGGGTAATCAAGACCCAACCGTGACTCCGATCCGTTTGGCTTTTCCAGTAGCATCAGTAAATTGCGTTCTTCACCTAATACCGAGCACCGTTCTCCACCTAATACCGAGCACAGCGTCATTTTTTTTTGAGAAAGCGATGTCGAAGCTCTCCCCGAAATCAAACTTGCTTCCCGAGTTCTTGAACGGAGTCATGATTCTGATATGAGATTCACTTCCAAAGCGTCAGGCGATCGTACTCTCCTATTTCTGAATCAAGAACGAGACCCACAACGTTTAGTGTGATCTGTTTCGCGTCCATCTCAGCTAGGGCACAAATCAAGAAATTTCAAGATGACCGAATCCAAGAAGAATGATTCGACTTCATTAGGTACTGTGCTTTCTGTTGATTTCGCTAGTAAGGCAATGAAGATTGCTCTCAGAGGGAAACACACTTGGTTTTATTGATGGGAGTTGCACAAAGGAATGGCAAGGAAAAGCACTCGAGGATCAGTGGGAGCGCTGTAATGCGGTTGTCCTGTCTTAGATAATCAATTCTTTATCCCGGGAATTAGCGAATGGTGTGGTATATTTCAGTGACGCAAGAATGGTCTGGCTCGACCTGCAAGAGAAGCTTGACAAGGTCACAGGCTCACGGATTTTTGCTCTTCACCGAGAAATCAATTCGCTTCAGCAAGGTGATTTGTCAATTGCAGCATATTATTCCCGGTTAAAGGAGCTTTGGGAAGAACAGTCTTCCCTTATGACTGGAGGTCCAACTTGCAATTGTTGCACCTGCGGAGCATCCAGGACCAGAACTGACATGGTTCAACAGCAGAAATTACTGCAGTTTTTGATGGGTTTGACCGATACCTATCATGTGGCAAGAAGTCAGATCTTGCTAATGAGCCCTCTTCCCACAGTTAATCAAGCCTTTGCTATGGTATGCGAAGAGGAGGCTCACAATACCATTGTAGCTTCAGGGAGAATTAGCCCCACTGAAGGAATAGCCATGGCAGCCAGGGGGAGAGGCTGAGGCAGAGGAAGGGGCAGAGGTGGTTCTCCAATGAATTGTACTCATTGTAAGAAAAAGGGACATACTAAAGAAAACTATTACCAGCACATAGGATATCCCCCAGAATTCAGAGGACCTAGAGTATCAACTCAGTAAGGTCCAGAAGCCCTTAAGGACTCAGATAAAGCAACACATTCAGCCAACATGATATCTCCCTCACTCACACCCGAGCAATATGATAGACTACTTGAGCTGCTCAAGAAAGATGGAGATGACAACATGCATGCTTTGATTGGTACAGGTTTGGCTAATACTTTCTCTCATAAAGGAACTGATATAACTTGGGTTATAGATTCAGGTGCAACCACACATTTAGTTAGTGATCTCTCCTTATTAGATAGTTATAAATATTACTCAGGACCAATTAGGACGATTAGGATCCCTAATGGAGATAGAGTACACATAACTCATGTAGGTAATGTTAGATTATGTAATGGACTTTTACTGAAAGATGTGTTTTTTGCACCATCACTTAAGTTTAATCTAATTTCAGTTTCGAAACTCATTAGGGAACAGCAATGTGTGGTCATCTTTTTCCCTAATACTTGTGTGATACAGGACCTTCAGGATGGCAAAATGAGGGGGATTGGTAAGCTGGTGGACAGACTGTATCTTTTACAATGTGCACAACATGAAGTAGTAAATGTAGCAAATATTAGTCCTAAGAAATCAGAACGTATTGATGTATCTCTACTACATAAACGATTAGGTCATGCACCAGTTTCTGTATTGAGACATTTACATGTAATTGCTGATAAGTCTGTTGCTATGAATAAAGATTGTGATGTTTGCTATCAATCTAAACAAAGTAAACTTCCTTTCACAGCAAGCTGCATTACAACTAAAAGGAAATTTGAATTGTTGCATATGGATGTTTGGGGTCCTTATAGGACAAAGACTCACTCTGGATTCCAATATTTTCTCACCATAATGGATGATTACACTCGTGCAACTTGGGTATTCATGATGAAACACAAAACAGAGAAATTTATGCACATTCAAGCTTTCATTACTTACATTGAAAATCAATTTTCTTCTAAAATTCTGAAAGTACGTAGTGATAATGGTGGTGAATTTGTTAATAATTCCTTGTCCACATATTTTTCCCAAAAGGGAATTCATCATGAAACAACATGTGCATATACACCTGAACAAAATGGCATAACTGAAAGAAAACAAAGGACATTGATGCAAGTTGCAAGGAGTTTAATGATCCAATCACATGTTCCCATTAAGTATTGGGGTGAATGTGTAAAGACTGCTGCATATATTGTGAATAGAGTTCCCTCACGAGTATTAAACTTTAAAACTCCATATGAATTGGTATATGACACACTAGCTGATTATTCTGCTTTAAAAACCTTTGGATGCCTTGCCTATGCAAAGGATTTAACTAATCATGACAAGTTTCAGCCAAGGTCAATTCCTTGTGTTTTCTTTGGATACCCAAATAATCAAAAAGGATTTATTTTGTATAATATTAAAACTCAATCCCTGTTTATAAGTAGACATGTTAGATTTGTTGAGGACAGGTTTCCCTTCAAGATGAGTGAGGCATCACAGCAAGGGGGAATTGTGCAATCTGTTCATGAACTTTTTTGGGATGAAATAGAAGGGGAACATCAGCAGATGGTCAGTATCCCAAATGCTGTAATGCTACACTATCAAATGCCAAGAAAGGAGGCAATTGCTGAAACGCATCAAACTGGCAGCATTGATTTGAATCAGGATGTCGATGAATTCGAAGAGGCAGAATAGAATAATGTGAGACCTACAAGGGAGAGAAGGCCTCCCATTTGGTCACAAGACTATGTGTGTAGTTTAATCTCTCAAGGTAAGTATAATTCTTCATGTGGTCAGCAACAGAAGAGTAAATGTAGGTACCCTATTGAGAATTATATGTCATATGAATCAGTTTCTACATCATATATGTGCTTCTTATCTGCTATAGATAGTGGTATGGAACCTAGATCGTATGAACAAGCTGTAAAGGATAAAAATGGGTCAAGGCAATGCAAATAGAGATAGATGCATTAGAAAAGAATAATACTTGGGATATTGTCTCATTACCTGACCATAAAGAAGCAATAGGGTGTAAATGGGTTTACAAAATAAAATATAATTCTGATGGTACGATAGACAAATATAAGGCAAGATTGGTAGATAAGGGGTACACACAACGAGAGGGAATTGACTTTAATGAGACTTTTTCCCCGGTCATTAAGATGATAACTGTTAGAATAGTGTTGAAAATGGCTGCTGTGTATGGATGGAATCTTTATCAAGTGGATGTGCATAACGCTTTCTTGCAGGGAGATTTAAATGAGGAAATATATATGTCTATACCTCAAGGTTTTGAGAAAAAGGGTGTAGGCATGGTATGCAAGCTTAAGAAGTCCCTATATGGACTTAAGCAAGCATCAAGGCAATGGAACTACAAATTGAGAAAGGCCTTGATAAATGGTGGTTTTCACCAAAGCAAGCATGATTATTCATTATTTATTAAAAGGTGTGATAATGCTTTGGTATTAATTCTTGTGTATGTAGATGATCTACTTATTACAGGTGATTCAGAAAGTAAGATCTGTGAGGTTGTTAGCTAATTTATGCAAATGCCAACAAAGGCACACATGGCTGCTGCAAGAGACATAGTGAGATACTTAAAACAGAGTGCATGCTTAGGAATATTGTTAAGTTCAGATGACAGTCTTGTTTTATCATGCTTCAGTTACCGGTTACTTGCTCAAGCTAGGAGATTCGCTTGTCAAGTGGAAGTCAAAGAAACAGGAAACCGTGTCACGCTCTTCGGCTGAGGCAGAGTATAGGGCCTTGGGTTCAGGAGTATCTAAAGTTGTTTGGGTAGATGGTTTACTCAAAGACCTAGATATTCCAAATAAGGGTCCAGTAAGTGTTTTCTGTGATAGCAAGGCTGCACTACATATTGCTTCTAATCCTGTATTTCATGAACGTACGAAGCACATCGAGATTGATTGTCACTTCGTAGGTGAAAAGCTGCAAGCAGGATTGATTAGCTTGGAGCATGTGAGGTCATATTGTCAAGAAGCAGATATTTTGACCAAGGCACTTGGCAAAGAGGCCCACAATAGAATGCTTAGCAAATTAGGGACAGTTAATGTGTTTCCTGCCTCTAATTTGAGGGGGAGTGTAGAAAATATCTAGTTGTTGTATTAGTTCATCATGATTAGAGTTAGTGGATTGGGCCTAATACTCTTTAAGCCCATAAAGTGTATATAAATATAAGGCCTAGAGACTAATTCATGTATGGATTCTACCCATTTGTATTATTTCAATAATATTCAGAATGGTTTTCTGGGCTAGTGCAGTTGTCAACAGAGATGAGACCTTCAACAAGTAAGCATCATAAAACTGTAGCCATTTTGGGTAGAACTTATTATTGCATCTTGCTCATTTGTTGTGGGACTTTCTCTTGATTACATTCCTACTTTAGAAACCTCATAGTAATTTCTCTTCAGGGGAAAAAGGAAAAAGGAGGGGAAGCAAATTATGTTTCCAAGAGCAACTCAATTTTGCTAATAATTCTGCTTAACAACGTATTAGTGGAATCCTTGTATCTCAAATGATACCAAACACCTCACTTAAGGTTTTTTTTTTAAGCGTGAGGGTGTGGTGGAAGGTAAAATAGGGTCATGGGTTATGACAAAAAAACTAAACTGCTTTATAAAATAAATGATGATTAATTTGTTATCCATATAAACAAATTTAAATATAAATATGCCAGCTGATGGCTTGATATATCAAAGGACAAGATGCAAATCTTGGGGCTGATATATAGCTTAATTACAATATATTCTCCCATTATAAAAAATATAATTAAGGAAGAACGGTTATGCCTCCGTGAATGTATAAATGGCCCCACAATGAGAAAGACTATAGTTTATCATTTATTGAAGAGGATCCTGTTGGCTTATGATGATATGCCAAGTCATATTTACTTTTTTTTTTTACCAATAATATATTTACCTCAATATACAAATAATGCTGAAGGCTATCGTTGCGTTTTATGACTTTATCATTAAAATGAAAATATCATAAACAATGACCCAAACCCAACTGGTTTAGCTTGTTTAATGTGTACATGTATATACTGCTTCTTGTTCTTAATATAAAAGCTATATAATTAATTTACGGATATCAAAGAAATTAGTTTAGGGAAAAAGACAGAAAAAGAATTTTGAAATTGTAAAATTCCAAATAAGATATTTGCTTAAAATATGAGTTGTGAATTGCTTAAATTTTGTCATTCCCTTATCAACTCTTGTAATAAACCTGATTTAGGATTTTGCAATTTTAAAGTTCTTTTTCTATCTTTTTCCCATTAATTTAGTATATGTATCATATATATATATATGTGTGTGTGTGTGTGTGTGTTAATTTGTTTTACGTACCATTTTTAATAATGCGTATTGTAACTATTATCGTTAATCGAAAGCTCCTTCTAATGACAATCAATAGGAATATTTTTAGAAGAAAATTATAAGTTTGGGGGGATACAGTATATTAAAATTTTATATTTAGGATTAAAATAAACTATATGTCTAACTCCTATATCTTTGTTTAGCTCCTATATTTGAAACAAGAGATAGCATGAGCCATATATCTTTCATATTGAAAAGGGAATATAGTGATTGATACATCATGGTCCTCTACTATGGCATACCAACCATGTTAAATGCATGGCTCACAAATAATGCCCTTATTCTTCACACATTGGGTTACCCATTCTTATATATCTATTCTTCTTACGAACGATCACGTAAGCAGAATCGTAAGTGGACGTCGACATAGATATTCATTTTAAATTAAAGCACAAAGGGCATCTATAGTATATATAATTCTTTGCTGGTTAAAATCTTCATTTAAAAACGGAAAGAAAATTTATTTATGGCCCAAGGACTAATTTATTTCCTTTCTTTGAATTTGTTTTGAAATTCTAACATGGTGCTGTCTGAATTAATTTCCACGCTTTTCAACTCGTTAGTCATTACCTTTTCAATCTGATTAACAAATTGTCTTCTTTGCTTCATATATAGTCTAATTAAATAAATAATCAGCTGCTAAAAACATTTCACAACACACCATATAATCACCACCAAACGAGCTTTAATGTACCAAGCTAACCACGATTGGAATGGAGATGTGGGTAAGTCAATCTGATTGTCATTTGTTAAACGAATTAAAAAATAATAATAATGAGCTTAATTATTAATGCTCTGATTACAAATACTGAAGCAAGCAAGCACGTCGTTTTCGATCTCCACCAGATATTTTTGTTTTTCCTCTTTAGAAAATGAAAATGTATATGCTTTTGAGATATTATACAGCCATTTCTCTATTTTATGTTCTATAATCCCAAAGGTATAGATTTGTTAGTCACAATAGTCACAAGAGATGAACATTAAAATGGCAGCCCAGTGGCCACTCATGACCCTTTCACCATGTAGGTATGAGAGGGATAAATGTACGTCGCCTTACTCCTATAAGATGAGTGACTATTTCCAGATTTGACCCCGTGGTCTTCAAGTCACGTTGCAGTAATGTTAGGCCCGGTTTGGTGCAAAGCATTGTGGGTAGGGATTGAGATTGGATCAGGGATTGGAACAAGTTGTATTATTTGGTAGGTGAAATTGATGATACCCTGGGATAAACCATACCACATAAGTACGATGGGACCAAATCCACCTTCCCCCCGCCCCCCTGGTATTGCATTTTTAATCTTGGAATTGTAAATTTTGAAGACAAAAATGTCCCTGTTTATGGTAATTTTTGGACAACACTACCCCTCTTAATCTTGCCTTAAATTAAACTCACATATCCCTTCAAATCTTGGCCGCTATCATTGTCTACTCGTTCTTTCTCAGAAAGTTCTTCGTCGCTCTCTTCCTCAACAGAGCAACACGTTTATTAGCCATTACAGTGGGTAAAAAGGAAATACTAATATTTTAAAAAAGTTATTAAGGTAACTACCAACTAAGTTTCATTTTGCAGAACATAGGTCATCGTTTGCTAAAAGAGTTTCTCCCTTTGTAACGCGTGGTTCGAGTATTTTGACAAATAGTTTCCTTTGACTTACTGTAAGCCATGGTGGATATATGTATTCTGCTCTACCTATCTCTAGAATCAAAAGTTTCATAAGAGAATATAAATTACACTATTTGAACCAAAACTTATGAGTATTTCCCCTTGTGTCTATAAATTCCACCCATTTCAATATACAGTGCACCGATGATACTCTGTTTTCTTCTTATCTTATGCCGTTTATTTGGTGAAAATGGGCTTGTATCACTACTTTGAAGTAGGTAAGTCATTAAAATTCTATAAGTCGTTAAAGAGATATAACCTTGGTGACTTGTTGTGTTATAAATCCTTAGACAACTTTTCATATAAATCCCTTAATTTATAAGAACATGACTTTACAAAAACATATCTCTTCATTTTAAAATATTCCAACAATCTTTTGGGGTGTAATTATCCTGAGGAATTATACCCATTACAATTAACATGGTACTTTCATTAAGAGGCACCCTCTCAGGAGAGGGAGGTCCTAACCGGAGGGGCTCTTACATAGAGTATCCACTATTCAGGAAATGCATTTACACAGTGTTCATATAATCAATTTTACGTACTTACTGAATCATTAGAAAACATTTCAGGACCCCACTCCCTCACGTCTTGATCCCCTTTTGTGCTATGTGATGTCATCTCTGAATAACCATACTATATTTCTGTGTATGTTTCCCCAATAATTAAATAGTGTATCATGTTTATATTTGGAATCTATCTCTTTTTTGCTATAACTTTAATTTGAATTATTCTTTTGAAACTCATCCACCAAGTCATGAACAATCCACTTGCCCAAAAATGACTTCCAATAAGACAACATTTTTGGAAGAATATATGTTCTGGATTGGTACGAGTAGTTAGCTGGTGCAGGAACAAGAACCAAGTTTATTTTACTACAATATATGGGACCCTTTTAACGTGCTTGAGGACCTATATATAAGAATGATATTCTTGAACTGAAATTGAAATGGTATATAGTAAGGGACGTACATGTGTTGGTATTTGGGTGCTATGGAATAACTGGGATTTTCATCTTGAATATATATCCTCAAACACCCAATTAATTCACTACAAAATTTCTGATAGGAATAATTTGGAGCCTTTATTTGTGACTTTTGTTTATGGGGACACTAGCGTCTTGAAGAGAAGGGATTTGTGGTCGTCTTTGCATGCCATTCACCATTCGGTGACCATCCCCTGGCTGGTCCTAGGAGACTTTAATGCAATACTTTCCCCCAATGATAAAGTGGGTGGGGCTGCTCCCATTCATACCTCTATGCATGACTTTCAGAATTGCATTGACCGTTATAATCTTTTGGAAGTGCCTTTCGTAGGGGATAGATTTACTTGGGAAAAATCTGGGGTTAAAGAGAGGCTGGACTGGGTCTTTTGTAACTTTAGCTGGGATATTCTTAATCCTCAAGCCAAAGCTTACCATAATCTCAAGTTCAAGTCTGACCATCGGGTTATTGTTGTAGCCGACCGAAACATCATCCCATCCAGAAATAGGGGAAGGAAGTTCCAATATCAAGCGGCATGGTGTATTGAAGAGGGGTTCGGTGATGTGGTTAAAGCAGCTTGGCAGGGAAGGGATTGGCTTAAAGGACAATCCCAATTTGTTAATGACGCCTCAGAGTGGAATAATAGAGTGGTTGGGAATGTAGTAAAAAAGAAGAGAGAGATCATCTGAAGACTGGAGGGAATCGACCAAGCGCAATGTAGAGAGGGGTGTCAGAATGGTCTCTTTAAGATTGAAAAACAGCTATGGGACTTGTATCAAAAAATTGCCTTACAGGAAGAATTGATCTGGTTTCAGAAATCAAGGTGTAAGTGGCTAGGAGGAGGGGACAGAAACACGAAATATTTCCACGCTAATGTAGTATCGAAGAGGAAATGAAGTATAATCGAGGCTTTACAAGATGACAACGGGAATTGGGTGTCTGATGAAAATACAATGCGACATATGGCCCATGACTACTTTCAGAAGCTCTATTCTTCAGAGCACATGTCATCTCCCTTCTCACCCTGGATGGCTAGATTTCCGCCTCTTGAAGCTCAACAACTAGAGTGGCTACAGTGCCAGGTATCCCCAGTTGAGATCAAGAACGCAACTTTCGAGATGGATGCTTTTAAAGCCCCGGGACCTGATGGGTTGAATCCACATTTTTTCCAAACCCAGTGGAATTCGGTAGGGCAGAAGATATGTGACTCGGTGATTAGGATCTTTGGCAACCCGGAGGAAGTGCAAGCTATAAACCAGAAGAACATAATCCTTATTCCCAAGGTTGATCAGCCCGCATCTTTAAGAGACTTTAGGCCTATCTCCTTGTGCAACGTGAGCTACAAGATTGTCAGCAAGGTAATTGCCAACCGTTTCAAAGGGGTTATGAGTCACCTTGTTGCTGAAAACCAGTGCAGCTTTATCTTTGGTAGACAGGGCATGGACAACATCATCATAGCTCAGGAGGCAATCCATACCATGAGGAAGAAGAGAGGCATTAAGGGTTATATAGCTGTGAAAGTTGATATGGAAAAGGCTTTTGATAGGCTCGACTGGCGTTTCTTGGAATTCACTCTTCGCAGCTTAGGGTTGGGAGCAGATCTTGTCAAGCTGATTATGAATTGTGTTTCATCCGCTTCCATGAACATTATCTAGAATGGTACCCCCTCTCAAAATTTCAAACCTTCCAGGGGGGTGAGGCAGGGCGACCCTCTGAGTCCTTATCTGTTTGTCCTTTGTATGGAATTACTTGGTCAGCTAATTCGCCATGAAGTGGATATAGGGAACTGGCATCCCTTACGGTTAAGCCCTTTTAGCCCTCGTATTTCTCACCTCTTCTTTGCAGATGATCTAATCCTCTTTGGCGAGGCTTCAGTTGAGCAGATGGAGGAAATGAAGAATGTTATGGAATGGTTTTGTCAAGTTTCAGGCCACAGGATAAATCTTAACAAATCCAAAATGTTTGTGTCCAGAAATGTTCACTTCAACAGAGCATATGAGATGAGTCAGATTGTGGGGGTTGGACTGACGGTTCACCTTGGGAAATATTTGGGAGTCCTTTTCTTGCATAAACACTTGGTTAAGATGACCTTTGCTCCGCTACTTCAGAAGGTAAGATCAAAATTGACTAGCTGGAAGGGGAAGTATTTAAGTATGGCTGGCCGGACAGTCCTTATCAAGTCAGTTTTATCTACCCTTCCACAATATCAAATGCAGTCAACACTTGTTCCAAAAGGAGTGTTATCAACAATCGAAAAACTTAGTAGAGACTTCTTTTGGAACCAGCATGATAAAAGAAAAAAATGCACCTGATAGCTTGGGATGTTCTAAAACGAAGGAAGTGTGAAGGGGGTCTAGGAATAAAAGACCTTCATTGCCAAAACAAAGCTTTTCTCATGAAATTGTGTTGGAATCTTATCACAAAACTTGAAGCTCTGTGGGTTAAATGTCTTCGCGCTAAATACTCATGTGGAATTGAATCGGTTCCACAGGTGAAGAAGTGGCGCAATCAATCGGTAGTTTGGAGTGGAATAGTGGCTGTTTGGGATGACTTCAAAAGGGGTGTTGGAAAGAAAGTAAGAAGTGGTAACACGAAGGCTTGGCAAGAATGTTGGTCCCCCTTGGACAAGCCGCTAAAATTCTTCATCGAAAGAAATATGCACATTGTTGATATGGAGGCGCAGGTTTGTTCATTTAGATCCCAGTCGGGCAATTGCGACAGAGCCAAATGGGAGACCTTTCTTCCAAGAAGGGTGGTGGATAGAATAATGATGACAAACCCGCCTTCCGGCTCTGAGGAAGACATCATTTGTTGGCGGAATTCTCCGGATGGTAATTTTAGTGTGAAATCAGCATATGAAGGTATCTTCCACCGGCAGTCTCTTAGTAACCAACGTCACTGGCACGATCTATGGCACTGGGGAATTCCTGAAAGAGTCAAACTCTTTATGTAGCAAGTATTCCATGATAGACTTCCGACTAATGTGTTAAGAGCGAGACATAACCCGAGCGTCCTAAACACTTGCCCTT
Source organism: Inga oerstediana (assembly GCA_963210345.1). Lineage (NCBI taxonomy): Eukaryota > Viridiplantae > Streptophyta > Magnoliopsida > Fabales > Fabaceae > Inga > Inga oerstediana. The sequence continues at coordinate 64,406,111 of OY723408.1, forward strand.
TCCAGTGTGAGAATGAGGAGAGCATCCTACATGTGCTGAGAGATTGTGAGCATGCTCAGAGAGTGTGGGTCTCTTTAACTAACCATCTATACTTTAGTATGTTTTTTTCTGGCAACTTGCAGGACTGGCTTCACTGGAACTTACAGAACTCACCGGGGAATAGGAGGATGTCTAGATGGGCATGGCAAAGAGTTTTCAATACCACGTGCTGGCTCCTATGGAAAAACTGATGTTGCAAAGCTTTTGAAGGTTCAGCTGTCAACCCAAAGGAGATAGTTTACAAATGCATATACCACCTCTCGGAAAGTCTGTAAAGCAGACGTCTTCATCACCAAATATTCCAAGTCTCAGAGAGAGGGCTTGTCCGCTGGCAACCTCCTGCACAAAACTTCTTTCGTATAGATGTAGACGGTTCTTCTGCCAGTGGAGGTCTAGCAGCCTGCGGAGGTGTTATCCGTGATCACCAAGGGAACTGGGTTCGTGGTTTTCAGCAGAAGTTGGGTCATGTGTTCCCAACTGCTGCGGAAATCCATGCAATCCACAGCGGTCTTCAACTATGCAAACAGATGGGTCTTCAGAAAATCATGTTGTCCACAGATTCACTCCAGGCCATCCACCTTTTATCGACCAACTGCAGCGTAGATCATCCTTTGTATGATCTCATTTCGGCTACCAAATCTTTTATTTATGCCGACTGGGAGTTATAGATTTCCCACACCCATAGGGAAAGTAATCGTTGTGACTTCCTGGTAAGAACGGCTCATCTGAACAGCCAAGACTTCATGGAAATCGGGTTATCCCCTACGGATTGTTTTCATCTTTTTGCCTTGGATTGTGGGGTTCTACCTCACCAGCACTCTTTTAGACCTAGCCCTTAGGTCTGGTTATCTCTCAAACTTTGCTTGCCTTTGTATCAAAAAAAAAAAAAAGGACCATAATTTTGTGCCAACCACACTTGTTTCGGACAAATAAAGCAAATTCCTAGCACCACTAGGAGTCTTCAATTGCCACCCGAACTATATACTATACGAGGCCTCTTGCAGTATTTTGAAGATTGCTTAAAGTTTCCTAAGTTTTTTGTTTGGTTATGGGCAATTAAATTTTACATAGTTTGTTCAAAGAAAAAACTTCTACTTAGTCACATTGTGAGGATAGATTCAAGCTATAGTTTGAATCTTAATCAATGACGAGGCAAGGCAACAGTTAAAAAATTAAACTTACTGGCCCATAAATATCACTATTTTACATTTAAATAGTACAACCCAATCAATATCCCAGAATTATGAGATATATATATATATATATATTTATATGCTGTTGAAGGCAATATATCTCGGAGCATAAAAAGGGATTTGATATTATAATATCATGATTACAGTCTTTGAATATTAGTATGGAGATACAATTGTTATCTATTAGGACACTCTTGTATTAGCATGTATATATATGCCACTAATCTATTCATGCAAGACCTGCAATTCATTCTCATTTTAATATTTCACAGCAGTATAAGTACGCCAAATAAGTATCGAAATGGAAATTTCTTGAAGAAGTTTCATTCTAAGTTTCTTACTATTATTACATGACTACTTGAAAATGTAAAATTCTAATTACTAATCAATCAGGTTATATTGTAAATACCATGTCTACACTTCATTCATTCATTCATTCATTCATTATGAATTGCACTTCTATCGACAATTTGTAAAAGTTTGAACTAGTTTTGAACTTCAAGTAAAATTTTTCGTTAATTTTAACCTATGTATAATCCAAACGTTCATGGACTGAATCCAATGATTGTCTGCGTGCTTTAAAGATATACTTGTTGCAATGTAAACAGCGACAAGGGAATAGAATAAGAATAAGAATGAGCTATTATGCTGCTAACTAAAAACAAGTATTTATGGGGACCCTTGATTTCCTTTTCATTCATTTCAGATTCATCTTTTATATGCCAGAGCAGGAACAAGAAGGCGAGCTGATGAGCCAGAAGTTCGACGTGACACTTCAATGATTTATTCAAAAGCTTAAAATTCTCACATGTAGCTATCCATTACTACATTGTCATATATGACCTGTAAAGAATATTACATGAGACTAAAAAGAAAGATTAGAAATGAATCAAGAAAAAGAATACATAATCTACGGAATGAGATCGACAGCTATATACCCCTACCAATGATATGCTAAACCAAGAAATGAATCAGAGAAAATAGCTATATATGTATAGCTTTTTCTTCCAATATTCTTGAAGATCTCAGAAATTTCATAAACTTATTCATTCCAAAGTGTATAGATTATCTTTGAACTTCAATGAGCCACATATATACATAGGCGTTGGGTTAGAAATGGGTAATGTGCATCCTGAGGTATAGGGCAATGATTCATTATTATGAAGTTGTATCTAGTCCATGGGATGCAGATTACCTCCTCCTTACTACCAATTTCTTTCCAAGCTTTTGTAAATTAATTTGAGCATTTGTATGAATTTGAGCATTTGTAGCTGAACCTACCTAGTGGGATAAGACTTTGTTGTTGTTGTATTTGTATGAATCTTCATTTCTTGTTTCTTCCTGCAGGCTTCCAGTGATCAACTTCTATCCCTTTTCTTTGTGAGGGATGGAATCATAGGGAATTCATTGGTTTGGATTCACATCACTTCATCTCTTGTGACCTCATTTTTTTTATAAAAATACCAAATGATATTAAATAATTAAACCAGTGTTTACTAGTTACACAGAGATATATAACACAAATAAGAACCTAAAAGCCATTAAAAGTTGATAAAGAACTAATCCTGATGTCACTACTTGAATAGTCGAAAAGCAAAGATAAAATCTCCCGCCACATAACATTAAGCACAAATGAAGGTGAAGGAACCTGTCGGCTTATGCCTGGTAACTTCTTAAAAACATAACCAAGGATTGCAATATAGGGTGCACTCCTGAATTATCTCTTGAGGAGTTTTTTTATTAATTACCGAGAAACTAAGTGTAATGATTGACGTGAAACAATTAAAAATGTTTTCAACTTTTTATATAACAACTAGATTGCAATTAAAGTAAAATGCTTTAAAAAAATATTTTTTTGGATTTTTGGAATAAAAATGGATGAGATCGAAATTTGTTTAGAAAATTATAATAAAAACCTCCTAGATCAATAAATTTCATCTATCATTTGCTTCAAAATATTTTTAGGAGTGTGCTAATTTGACAAATTTGCCCAAAAGACTATTTGAGCTAGCTTGAGTTAGGTGAATTAAATCTCTCACACTGGGTAAGACTTAATTCCTTTAACCGAAACCCAATTCAAAACTCTAGCCATTGGTGTTAATGCTTATGCAAGATACAAGTAATCAAGAACCTTGAATTACAAACATAAAATATTCATAGCAACCTCCAAACATAAGCTTAACCAAGTCTATATACAAGAAATTACTACTAATTAAGTTCAAAGTGTCAAATGCACAAAATTAAAACCAAAATACACACAAATTTACAAAGGAAAGAAACAAGAAATTAAGTGCTAAACACACCTCTATGAAGCTCCAAGCATCAAGACTCAAACCATTGCTCTAGGAGAAAGGAAATTAGCCACAAACAACCATCAACACAGCTCCATCAAGTGTCTTCAAAGCTTCATTCATGGTCAATTAATGGAGAGATGAAGAGATTAATTGAGGATTAAAGGCATGGAAGGAAGATGTGGCATAGAAGATGATGGTGTCGGTGAATGGTGAGATGAAACAAAGATGGTGAAGAAGGTAATGGAGGCGTGGTGAGATGGTGGAGGAATGAAGGTCGACGACGACTGCCAAGTGAGATGGTGGAGAAGTGAAAGTCGATGTTTGACTCTCAAACTTGAAGAAATGACGATGGCTGCTCCTCTGACCGAATCTCCAGCCACTCTCAAATCTGGAAGTGTGCCAGCATTAATGGTGTGGTGGTGAGGTTGTGAAGGTTGCCGGTGACAATGGAGATGGAGTTGTAGGCGCTGGAGACGATGGTGAAGGTGGATGGAAGTCAAGATGGAGGTTTTGAGCTCTGGTTATCAAGTTTTGCGCTCCTAGTTGCTTTTTTTCCTTCGAGACGATACAAAATCTGACCTAACTATGTAGAACAAAATGCTGCAGTTTTGGCCAGGGATCAAACTGTAAGTTTTAAAAGTTTGTGGTTCCAAACTGTAATTTCTGTAATTTAAGCCCAAACTTTCATTTTCAAATTTGATCCAATTTCTTCAAGCACCTACCGTTAGAAACAATTAATCCAACACCAAATATCCCCAAAAATCAATAATTAAGAGTAATTACAATTTTTATTACAATTTTGCCCTTTTTTGTTCTAATTCAATATATTTACTTTTAATCCCAGTTTATCACCAAAAAAAAAAAAACTCAATAGCTATGACAAAATCCCCAAATATAATATGAAAATATATAATAAAAGTAGGGATTTGTTAGAAGGATCCTTTGGAATATAGATGAAATGCTTATTGACACAAACAATTGAGAGTGGAGGCTTTTGATAGCGGTTGATGAAGCCAGTACTCCTGAACCAAAAGACAACTGCCCGCTTTGAGGCATTTTGATAAGAAACAATCACCTGGTATACCATTGGTTTACCATAGAAATTCCTCACGAGGATGTTTCTGAAAACATATGATTCCATGACAGCAGAAGTGCTTCCTCTGTTTTTTAGTATATTCATGAAGGATAATATCCCAACCATCAGCTTGTAAATCTAGACAAGTAGCCAGATGTTTTGGTCCACTATTTCCATCATTTGCAAGGGAGCATGTGGAAACTCGGCCTACAAAGTGAGTAAACTGCTTAATTTCCCTAATTATATCCATAGGAGCATTAAATTTTTCTTGATGCAAAGCCAAGTTGCATTTCTTTCCAAGAATGTGTAGGAAACAAATTATCTGAGATGCCAATAAAAGCATTATATCATCTCATAAACAATATAATATCCTTGAGCCACAGAAAAAGCAGAAAAAGGAAATCTAATATTAAAATGGCCAAACCACACTCCTTGTAAGTGCGACCTTGATCACACCATATTTTGATAAGCTATTTCATGGCATATTCGGAGATTTATCACTATTTTTGGACTTAAATTCCATTAATTATGATTAATTGCCATTAAAGTTGTTTGCATGAAGTTAATGTTAAAAAGGGGAAAAATGTAATATATTTCATTATTTACCTTAATTGATTATTTTTGGAATATAAGGTATTACATTTTGGGTTTATTTGTTTTGCAAATTATTTAAGAGAAATTACAGAAAATGACCCAAAACTTCTGAAAACTGCAGAATTGATGTTGATGAGGACCAGAGAACATGACAGAAAAAGGCCCAAAACTTTTGAAATTGCAAAAATGCCTCAAAATTCGAAAAGCAGCGTCTTCAGCCCAAAAATCTTCATTTTTTTAGGGTTGTTTTGGGAGAGAAAAGAGGAGCCGACAGAACACTGGACACCATTGAAGTCGATGAGGAATAGAGAGAGAATCAGAGGGAAGGAGGCAGAGCACCACCACCGTCTATGACATTTCACGCCATGCAGCTTCGTCATCTTCCATTCTCATTCCACCACCACCATCGTCGTGATTCGTCCTCTACCACCGGAGACCACGATCCAACCTTCTTCCATCTACCACAGTCAACCTTCTTCCTCACACCACCATTCGCCTTCTAGCTTCTGCCTCTCCTTCCATCATTCTATTTTAGTTTTCAGCTGCTTCGTCTCAACCATGGCTTTTGCAATTTCAAGCTTGGTGGTGACAGTGTTTAGCTTCATGAGTGGCTAAAGCATCCAACTCTTGAAGATTGAGTATTTGTCTTGAGTTCAAGACTTCAATGGAGAGTTTTTTTTAGTTCCTTTATGAATTTCTTATTGTTATTGTAATTCCTAACCATATTTAAATTTAAGATAGTTTCAGTAAGATTTTGTTGAGTTATTTTGACTCCATATTGTTGAGTTAAGATTATTTCTTTTGTGATTAGATTTGGATTATTGTGATTGGATGATTTTCATTTATGTATTTCCTATTATTCAACGAGACTATGCTTGCTATGTATTTACTAGTTTGTGTAGTTGATTTATATTAGTTTAAATGTGATTGAACCATATTTTTATGTAATATTTCATAATTAAAATGGGATTTTTAGTGGATTTTATGAGACATTATTGCATTATTAAGCATTAATTTTGGTTAGAGACAATTGTTTTGAATTAATGGTAATTAGGGGTAAAATAGTCACAATTTATTAATTATTTTTATACAATTGTCCCTTGAACTTTTGATGCTACGTTGTGCTTAATTTTGCATTGCAAGTGTTGAAGAAGAAATTGAGGATTTTGGAGGTTCAAATTAATTAATTAGAGGGAATTGGGCTAATGTTGAGATTTGAGAGGAGCTGTGGGTGACTTGGGCCAAGAGAAGAGACAAGACCTACATTAATTTTTGGAATTGGGCTAGAAAATGAGAGAATAAAGCAAGGCCAATATATATATAAAAAAAAAGCAACAGATCCAGAAGTATTTGGGCTGCTGAAAGTAAAAAAAAAAAAAAAAAAAAAGAGAATAAAGCCCAAAACGCACACAGACCCGACAACATTTGGACATAGCATTTGGATATGGGAGGACCCGGTGGAGATGGGAGATGGACATGCAAGACCCGACAAGACATAAACTGTAATAAACCAATTTGCTACTTAAAATTTAGCGAAAGAACGGAGTCTTTAGAAAATTTCATTTTCTATACTCAAATTGTCAACACCTAAATATCAAAATTTTATATTCTTACCAAATTATCTATTTATCCTTTCACTGATTTAGTAGACATTTTGGGGGCTTTTGTAATTCAAATGGTACATCTGTTATTTTCCCATGTATTATTAGGATATGTGAAAACCGCTTTAATTCTAAAAAGGAATTAGTCGCAAGCCTAAAGTGGTTTGGGGATACACTTGATTAAATAAAAAATTGGCCACATCCTAGAAATCACTAATATATGATGCAACAACCAAGGCATATATATAACTCGCAGTATACTTCGTCCAATCCATAATATAAATAACATAAACTAATTTACTAGAACCAATAAATAAGTCAACTCATGAAATGTGTCTTAAATTGTAACAATTCTTCAATTGTATCCATATTAGACAAGGTTTTGAAGGAAGAAAAATATAAAGAGTCACATGAAAATCATTAATTACGGGGGCAAAATTTACATATAAAGATCAATTACTTTCCAAATGACTTATATTTTAGATTATATGTATGCGTACGTGTGTTCATCCAAAATTTCATACTGTTTGCTATAACAAGTGTTTTTAAGGGAACAAGTTTTCATGTTAAGCTGATTGATGAAAACCAATATTTCATCGTCATTACACACCATTCAAATCTAATTAATTATATCTTATAAAAAGGATTGTAATTTACTCCCTCCACTTTCAATGTAAGTTTTTAATTGGGGTATTAATGTTAATTGGGGTATTAATGTAAGTTTTTAATTGGGGTATTAATGTAAGACCTATTTTATATGTTAATTAATTTTTTTCCAGATTAGCCCTATTGATATTCTTTCACTAATAATTAAGTAAGAGAGGAAATGAGGGAATTAAGGAAGATGATTAGAATATTTTAGGAAAAACATATCACATTAATTAACTTAACTTACATCCTTAATCTATTCAAATTAGTTAATCAAAGATGTGAGGAGTATAAACCAGCACACGTGGAATGAGGGCTTGCATGTATAGGCTAGCCTTGCGTTACGTGTTGTCCCAGCATTATTTTCTGATATATATGAATATGAAGGAGCCCATATAAATACTCACACTTCTCATCTCCAAAGGGAACGCGCCGATCTAATAATAATCTTCTGTTCATGTTTCTCTTGTGTTGTTCTGTTCTTATGGGAAGAGTGAGTATTGGGTGAGAATCAGAAAATCTGCATCCTGAGGTGTAGATCCGACAATATTCTGCCGAATATGTATCTATGCCTCACGATGCAGATTCCCTCTTCCTTGCATCAATCAGTACATACATCCACTTCATTCATATGAGCCTCCTTCGTTAGTCAACAAGGAAAACATGGTTTGATCTTGCCGGAGATATGATATATGGTATTAGTTGGTAAGGATCGATCTTACTTACTTGGTTAATGAATGAATTTTTCTTGTTATTTCTCTGTGTTCAATCGATCAATGATACAGATCCAGATCCAGTTGTTCTCTGACTGTCCAATGAGTTTAGAGCCTTCTTTGATGGAAGTCCGTTTCACCGCAAACTCTGCTTCCGTCCAAGATTTCAAAACCGTCGCTGCTGCAAGCTCGGTTTTCAAGATTGTCGTCTGTAACCGCGGCCCATGAATTGAGCCTCAAGTTCGGCCTCAATTGCAAGTTTTAGCGTTTCTTGTTCCTTGGTCATTCTTCAAGATCGTTGATCTATTTGTTAGGAGGGAGATCTCAGATCTGAGGATTTTTTCTCCCTCTCTGATCAGAGACTATGCTAAGAATCAAGTTGTCACAACCCCACCACTAACCACCGTCTTTCAAGCGATTTATGTGTCGGGGATTCTCCGATCCCAGTGAGAATTTGAAGGACTCGTATGAACTTCACATTCCTCATGGGTGAAGATTTACCGATTTGTCCGAAATGACGTTATAGTTGGACTGGTTCTGTGATGCATGATTTGGTTATAGGAACTGGCGAATGCCCTTGTATGTTTCTGTCACTCCCTCAATAAAGGGTTGATTATTTGTTAATTATTGTTGTATGAGCTTGTTGATATTCCATGATTAATGAATATGTTTTCTTCCTTGTTATCTTGCTGTCTCTCTATAATATGTAGTAATTGCGCCTTACTTGTACCTGAATGTATATATCGGTTAAGGAAGAGGTTTTTCTCAGAATCATTTTTCTCCTTTTCTTTCTCATAATCTTATCTCCACCCTCATATCAAAACATGAATGGTTCAGATTTGATATTTTTATTCTCAAGAAACTAAGACGAAAATATTATTTTGTTAGAAAACCTCCTAATGAACTAAATGATTCTATACCGGGGCTCTTGTAATCACGGTAACAAATTAATATGAATCTCTCGTTGAATTCACAATCTACTGTGTGGATGACATGACACAGTCAAATTCATCGTACTGTACCGAAAAATTAATTCTTAATTATACAGCAAACTAAAGGAGAATAAATTTATATTCTATACTAGAAAAACTTGGCAATTAATATAGTATTTGTTTTACATAGTGAATTAACATCATAATCCCCGCTTGTTCACTGATTAAGAATGAGGTAATCATCATTTTGAGAAAAACTTGCATACCCTTAACCCTAAGAGTGCCACATCATTTTAACTGAAGTTCAATTTAACTTTGGGATTAGCACTTTCAATAATATATTCACCTCAATATACATACAAATATATGTTGAAGGCTATCGTTGCGTTTTTTGCGTTAAAATAAAAATATCTTTAGCGACAACCTATACCCAACTGATTTAGCTTGTTTGATGTGTGTGTATATGCTACTTTTTGTATATAATCAATTTGCGGATATCAAGAAAATTAATTTAGTTATTTGTAATAAATATGTGTTAGTTTGCTTAATATACTCTTTCTAATAATGTATGTATTGTAAATAGCCTTGATCGACACTTTCTTCCTATTCTTCCTATGTGCAATCAATAAGAATACTACCCAATGGTGCTTGGTCTAGTACTGGATCAGCTATGCTACAAAGAGGGCAAGCTAAGTTTGAACCCCACGTTATTCAAAAAGACCCATGGGGAAAAGCATCCTTAATCGCAAAGCCTTGATCCGGATTAGTCAGTTGCTTGGATACCTGCACTACAACAAAAAAGTTTAACGGTGGCGCTTCAAAATTCAAATAGATAGCATTTATCAAGCACTACGTATGCTAGTGCTACCTAATGATTAGGTAGCACTTCAAAAGTGTTATAGAAAAATCCTTTTTGTTTGATAAAAAATGTACAGCGGTAGTGCTTGAATTTGCAAGTGCTACTGCTTGTTATACACTAAGATAGCGCTTGAGCCACAAAAACGATACCTGAGGCTTTATTGTTGTGTTTTATTTAAATCTTTAGGTAGTGCATTTATCACACAAGTGCCACCTAAGGCTGTTTTTATAATTAATTTCATAAATTTGTGTAAACCCAAATATACAACAATGTTCTATACACATTTCTACTCTTACCAAAAAAAATACAAAACCTATATTTTTTTTTTCAAAAGATCAAGAGTCAAATATCAACACAATTAACTAAATTGTATCTCAATATATAACAACTATCCAATACAATCACACTTAAAACTACTGAGGCAAGTTATATATATACAACCTAGTATTACCAATGGTAAAAAAAGTCTTGCCAAATTTGTTTAATATAGTCAATAAAGAAGAAAGTTATGCAAAACAATAAAATAAAAAATTCAACAGACAAATTATTACATTGTTGGAACACATAAGTACACCATTTTTCGATCACTTCATTTATTTGGTTGTCGTTGTACTCTGCACAATGTTTACCATCATAATACTGCAAAATAATTAACACTGCACATTAAAATCAATAATGAAAATAATAACTAATAAAAACTAAATTAAATTTTTAAAAAAACAATATAAATTAAAATTGCATACATAGTCAGAAATATAACATTGATCATGAGTGACAACATATTTCATGAACCGCATCACGTAATACCTGCAATCATTATCGTTAGGTTGGAAAGGGCACTACAAAAATGCCATTAAAGGATTATATCAACTTATGCAAGCAGAGGATCTATTTTCAATATTTGAGTAAATTTTTGTAAATACCATAATTTTCTTCCACTTGTAGCTTTTTAAAGAATTCACAACTTTAGGATGTTTGAACACCTTAGAACCTTGAAAGCTAGTCAATACACTGATAAAATGAAAAAAAAAATTATTTTTTGTGGTTCTTGAATCACACAAGTATATGCTCACATGCACACCTACTTACTCATTGAATAATCTTAACATGTCTAGGCAGTCCTCTGGTTCACCATGCTTTAAAGGATCCATATAGTAAATGAATAGACCATTAGTAGCCATAGGATTGATGACAATCAAAGTCCAATGCCTCCTAGAATATTTTGCAAAATTTATTTATACAAGCTAAAATTAGCCTTCAGATAGAAAAAATCATACCATATGGGACAACCACTAATGACTTACCTGCCATTGAAAGGTGCTAAGAACAGCATATTAGGTTTTGCCTTTGCATAAAACAACTTTTTGACTTCATTTGATTGAGAAATTATGTCATTGGTCCCCTCATGTTGCCCTATCACGTATGGGTTGATAAATGACAATTTATCCTTCATCTTTTTGTCCGTCAATATGTTATGGTACAAGTACCTTCATATAGTAATACATACAAATAGATTAAAACCAATAACATCTAAATGATATAATTAATAAAGATAAAGTACCTTATCCAAATGCTGATAGTTGTTGCACCAACCCATTTACGAGCAAGAATATCGTTCGACTCTTGCAATTCAAGATCATCAAAGTAATCAGGAATGTTGTAGATGTTTGGTTCAAATTTCATGGTTATGCCAAATCCTTCGTTATACAATCTTGGTGCAATCAATCCTAAAGCATGGCGACTTGAGGTAAATATGTTTTGACCTATTTTAGTGGTTGTGCTTTTCTTTTTTGGTATTGTTGTTAACCCTTTAGAGTTGTTGGCAACCATATTAGTGTGTTTGCCCTTGGGTTGTATAGGCTCAATGAGACCTGTAGGCCATGCAACATAAAGACCTACAACATCTCTAACCCATATTTCAACATCAAGAGTAGGGTATGGTAATTGGGCATCTTCATTAGTACAAATTTCAATTCTTACTTTTAACGTGTTAAGAGGCAATGGGGAATTGTGTAGAACTTCATTCGAATTGTTGCAGACAATGCCTACTGCAACTGCATGCTTAAAAGATGGATCTAGATTGTTCGCTACCCAAGTGCACGGATCGCGTCAAGTAATACAGTGATAAGTGAGATCGTTCCCACGAGGATTTGAATAACAATTAGTCAAACAATGGCTTGATGTGTTTGATTAAGTTGAATCAAACAAAATGTTGAGTGTAAGAAAAACATATTTAAAAGATGTATTGATAACAACTAAGGAAAATACTGACAGAATATGCTTCTTTGTGAGATTAATCAAGTGGAATGAATCTAGGATTGCTCTCTCCTTTTGTATATTATGAACTCAATCTACTTCCTCTTCGATATTACTGTTTATGGGTTGTATATGTGTCAGTCTAAGGTTCATTAGTTATTGGTTAAGCTCTCTCGAGTCATAACCAAGCTTATATTCTCCAATTAGATGCACAATCTCTTGCTGCACTTACGGGAAAATAATCTTTAAACAACCTCCTCACTTTGACAATGCTAGGTTAACAACTATGTCTCCATGTTATTAACAAACCCTCCATTTAACTCTTTAAACTTTAGGTCTAGCATAACTCTACCCACGTTCTTCAATTAGATTAACTCTCTCAAGCTTAATCTAGCTGAACATGTTATTCATAGTGCTAGCAATTCATGAATGTCAGTGAAAACAGAGAAGAGTTAACACATATAAATCATTAGCTAAAGAAGAGGAAGAAGGGTTCGAGTTTAATCCATACAAAAGTGTTGAACAATCCTAGAATAAGAGAAACTAGCTACTCATGTTAAAAAATGGATTACAATTAACAAGAGTAAAAGTAGCCATAACAGAATCACAGAGGGAAGAAGGGAATGAATACAGAAGGAACAAGAACTTGGAATGAAATCTCTTCCAATCCACAAATCCCCTTGCTTCTCCTTGCTTCTGGTAGATCCCAGCTCTCAGCACTTCTCTAGCCGCCTCTGTCGGTATTTCCAAATTGGGAACCCCCTTTTCAAAACCCTGGGATTGCCTTTTATACCCTCACAGATGTCAGAACGCGCAGCTTCATTTTCGGGGTTGGGTCGCGGCCCAAGAGTCTCTGGCCTCAGGTTGATGCTTATGGGCCGCGGCCCACACCTTTCTGTGCTCATGTTCCCTTCATGGGCCACGGCCCAAGAGGTTGTGGGTTGCGGCCCCAAAGTTTCTGTGCTGATGTGAATTTACTGGGCCGCGGCCCAAGAGATGGTGGGTCGCGGCCCAAGACTCTCTGGGCTCCTTTTTAATCTGCTGGGCCGCGGCCCAAGAAATGGTGGTCTACGGCCCAGGACTGTCTGTTCTGCTCTGTTCTTCCAGCTTGCCTTTCATTCACTGGTTGTTAGCTTCAACTTCCTTCCTCTCCTTTTCACTGCCTGCAGCTTCCTCTGGATTATCCATGACTTCATCTAGACCAGTTTACACAAAGAACTTGCACACATGGTTAGACATTCATAGCAATTAGTGAGTAATGTCCTCCACAATTTCATTCTGCTGTGCATAGCATGAGACAAACACAATTCATCACTTTAATCCTTTCTAATGCCTACTTATGCACCCAAAGTGAAGTAAAACAGAATGAAATATGAAATTCTAGTAAGAATTTCCTGAAGTTAACATAGATGTACTTTGCGCTTTGATTCACCCTACAACAAAATAATGAGTTAACAGATTAAGATATGATAATCATAATGCAATTAAAAGTTAGCTAGAAAAGAAATTACCGAAGGGATAGGGACTTTGGCCATAGAAATACAGTTATTAGATCCTGAAACTCTAACTAACCCATGTGTTAGATTTGGAATTTATTCAAATAATTTTTTGTTTTGTTCTTCCAATTGTTGGTTCTTTTCCAACATTTGTTGCTTAAAGGAAGACATCTCCTCTTTCAGCTCCTCTTTTAACATTGCAACATCACTTTTCTTAAAGCGGTGTTTTCGTCCAAAATAAGAAGTTTGATTAACTCCAAAACCACACCTCTAACCTGACCAGGCACCTCAAGGACATTTATGGCCCTACTAAGTATATCATCATGACCTATTTGATGAGCCTTCTCCGTTGATTCTTTTGTGATTGTTTCCTAACAAAAAAGGAATATAAAATTAATTATTATGAAATAGAATCATTTAAACAAAAGTTTTTTTTGATACAACATATAATACTCACACAATAATCTACAATTTTCCTAACTTCTTCATCAACAATTTGACCATTGTGGTTGACATAGCCATTCATCCACAAAACATGTCGTGATAGCTGAGCAATATCTAAGTGTGAATCTTTGATCCACATATTAAACAATTTACTAAAGTTAAACATCACTCATAGAAAAAGAATATATGAAAACAATATAGAATGTATATGTGCATACCAAGTCTTGCTCAATCGATGCATATGGTTTATGTCCTTTCATAAATCGATATTTCATATTTTTTGCTCTCTTTTAATTTTTGTTGGCTTAGTTCCTATTTAAATGCAAACCATTTTCATAAATAAATATAAATTTCATGTAGATTACTACAAGTAACCATAAGTTTATTATTACCTAAAATTGTGGCGATGTAAAGTGACCTAATGAAGTCATTCCACACTTCTTGAGAGATAATACCTTCAAACATCTCTGGTGGTGATGTAATAATGTTTCCATCATCATCTCTCAAGTACCACTTCACAAGATCTGAATGAAACTTTCTGAGAAGACAAGAAGCTTTCGAGAGGACATACTCCTTGCGAGTCTCATCAATAACAAAACATGACTACAAGGAAAACATATATATTCAAAGTGTTAAGCATGCTTATATGAAAAGAAACTAACACAATCTTATAGCACCAATTTATCTTTTACATTAATTTCTTGCCAAATGAAGTCCTTATAGTTTTTTGGGACACATTTCCAATTATAATATGTGCAAGGTACTATGTCTCAAGTTACAGTCCCAATAAAACTATGAAATTTGTCACAATTGGGTCCAATTGGTTGACCCTTGACATTCCACCCAAGTGATGACTTTATGCCCTTACTTCTCCATTGGATCAATCGCGACATAACAGTCTTACCATGAGAAACCACTTGTTCACCTTGCCCTCTCTCATTCATATTAGGAATGTCAACATTCGGATCAGGAGCATCATTATTATTTGGAATTGGCGAATCCATTTTCCTACAAGATAATTGCATCATTATGAAGATGTTAGTACATAGATAATTTTGAAACATACAAATAAGAGGTTGAGATTTAGATTGTGAAGAATAGGCGTTGTCCGCTTTTATGTTTTGATAACCTCTTCAAAAATTTAAGTAAGGATTGCAATAGAGAGTGAAATGCTGGATCATCTCTCAAAGAGCCTTTTATTAATTACCTAGAAACTAAGTGCAATGATTGACATGAAATGATTAAAAAAGGGAAAATTTGGTCTTTTTAACTATAGACTACTTTTTGCAATTAAGAATTAAATCGTTCTAAACTAATTCTTTTTGGGATTTTTCTTTAAAATATGAAATGGAATAATCATCGAATTAATAAAAAAAGAGAAAAAAAGAAATCAACAATGGAATAAGCAATCCCTTATAGCAATGGTGCAAGCAATCCTCACTTAAAATGATTATGGGAGATTTAATCATGCTAATTTTAAAATAACTCTAAGGGTTACCCCTTAGACTAGGCATAACTTATATTGATTAATACCAAGCCACCTTACAGATTAATCTTTCTAAATTAGGTTGATTAAGCATTCTAGCAATTAAATGAACTTAAAAATCATATTTAGCTTTTGATCCAATAACTGAGCCACCTCACATTACCACTTGATTTTCTCATTAATCTTAATTTAAAAATGGCCACCCATATGAAAAATCAAGATTAATGATGCTAAATACAATTAATGCATTTACACTCAATTAACCAATGTAAACACAAGACATTATTGATCCACTAACCAAGCCACCTTGAAATTACCACAAAATATTCACAAAATCATCAATTCAATGACTAACCAACACAAAGAAATAATAATTAAGCTAATTAAACACAATATAAAATGTCCAACAAACATTTAAACCACATCTAATTCTCCAAATACATCAAAATAAATCAATTCAACGTCATAAAATTCATCCTACTGTTTAGGAATCACAATTACAACATAGAATTAGAGAAATGGAAAAGTAAAAACTTCCCAATTGAAGCTCCAAGTTCATGCCATTACCTCATGCTACAAGGAAATCAGAGAATTAGTCACTGCCATTTATAGAGCCAGAGTCCAAAGTAAATTCATAATATGATTATAATAACCAGCCATGAAAAATACAAAGCAGGACAAAGAACAGCCACGACAGGAAATAGGAAGAAAGTTTCCTGCGACAATGAATTTTTTCGGCGACGGAGAACAGTGAAGGTGTTGGTGAAGACAAAGATGGAGTAATTGACAGTCCAGGTCCTTCTGCCAATTGTTTGTAGGTCCTCCTCCTCTTTTTTTCACGCTGAAGTTCAGGATTTGGAATGAAGAAAGGGACGGTGATGGCAGGGAGGTTGTGAAGGTGGTCGAATCTTAAGCTCAGGTTTGCTGCTCTGCTTGCTGGTTCAGTTCTGCAACTCAAGCTCTGTTCATGCCGGTGGATGGAGGTGTAGTGAATGATGCTCGCCGGCGACCGTGGTGAAGAACAAAGCTGCCGGTGAGGAAGAAGAGCAAAGATGGAGAGAGCAGGATCTGCTTTTCGTCGCGGCACACCCCGTCTGAAACTCTTCTCAAACTGATATATATTAAACCTAACTTTCTGGTGCAAAACGCTGTCACTTTGAGTCAGACTAAACTGTCATTTTTTAAATTCGAGCCCCAAATTACCATTTTCTGATTTAATCCCAGTTTTCAAATACCTATAATTGAAAACAATTAAACCGACATCAAATCTTCTCAAGAAATCAATGATTAAGAGTAATTACGATTATTTTGACAAATTTGTCATTTTTAATCCTAATTTGATGCATTTACTCTTAATATCTATTGATCACAATTAAAGCATTTTAAACTCAATTAATATGATAAAATCCACAAATGAAGTGTAAAAATATATAATAAAATTAGGGATTTGTCAGATTGACATATACAAGTAACTTAATTTAAAACATATAAATAAAGACAAAACCTGCACATAAAGGTAAAACTGGTTGACATTAATTTCTTTTCCTCTTTCTTGCTGGATCATGGATTGTGTTCTTCTTTATTCTCTTAGCAGTGCGAAACGATAGATTGACCTTAATCCCCTCTTTATGATCATTTCTCATATATAAGGGCTCTTCTTCATCTTCATTTACATCAATATCTTCATATTCTAATGGCTTGAAAATAGGATCATCTCAGGAATATTCATATCTTCATTGCTTTGAGTATTGTCTTGCTCTTTATGGTTTTTGTTTGAGAGAAGTACAATGAACAAATTCCCTACATTATCTCTCACAGCATATTCTAATTTTCTTAGTCAAGTTTTATTTGGATTAATTCAAACAAATTTGAATGTTATAGTAATAAACTAACCCAATTAACTAAAGTGCATTGTGTTAATATTTAAGACTAATTAATTTATTATTTTTCCATTATTTCTTAACTAATAAAAATCTTTGGGAAAACTCAGCTAAATCCAATTGAAATATTGGCCTTGTTTACCAGATAAATTTCAATATATATTTGGTTGAAGAACTTTAAACTCAGCCATTGATTTAAAAAAACAAAATTATTTGCTGTGGTTAGGATTTGCAATATATAGATAAGTTTAATTAGTTTTATATTTATAGATAAACAATACATATATTAAATATATATAGAACTATAGACTGGATTTAATTGAAGAAACAATTAAACCCCAATTTCCAGTCTTGATCAACATTTTCGGGCTTCAGAAACGGATATACATAGATAATACATAATCCAATCTTGAGCAATGGATATTTATATAGATAAACCATACAAATTTTTAAAAGTATTTTATATTATAAACAATACAGTTGTTAAAAGGAATTTATATAATAGATTAAATATATATAGATAAATATTTATTTTATGAAGGGACAAAGCAAGAACAAACAAACAAATAAAAAGGGGTAAAATTTAATTAAATTCTGTTAAAGTAATCAAAACCGAGATCTGTTATTATTTCAACTCTCACGATTAAATTGAATCTTTTTTATTAATACAATTACAAACTTTCTTGATTCTAGTATTTACTTAACTTTACCAAAAGACATTCCAAAAGCAAAAAGCCAAAAACCATGTCTACAGAAAGGCTGATCCTCGCCTATATATGCAAATTCTTACATTTAGCAAGGAAGGAGAAAAAGAAAAGTAAATCAAACCTTAGACAGAAGGAGCAACCCGAGCCAACAAAGAGCCGTTAGGTCTAGTCTCAACTTAAAAGAGAGAACCATAGCTACACCCGATTAAAGGTTGTAGAGAGTAGTACTTATTCCCAATTTTCACCTTTGTGGCGGCAGAGTCAGGTGTGGTTATGTTTTTAATATAAAATAAGTAACATATATTTTATGAAGATAAAAAAAGAATTGTCATAGAAGTATTTTCATCATGATATTTTTTTGCCAACACTTTGAATTCAACATTAAATATATTTACTTAATATATTAATGTGACATGTAATACACAAGGATAGTGTTACGGATAGTGTGTGTGAGTTCTTTATATGATTATTTATTTTTATATTATTTTTAAAATTTTTAATTATATAAAGTAAGATATATAATTCCTTTTAATCTAACATTTAAAATTATATTTTTCGGAAATAAAATAAAAGAGCGAAATGAATAGAAAACTGTCTTCTGTAATGTTTCCTTTGAAAAGCGCTACAACTTTTTAATTTTTTTTTTAAAATAAAAAACAATATAGGAGCTGTAGCTCTTCTTTTAGGAAGTGCTACTGAAGACAATTGTCTTCAATTGCACTTTCCAACGAAGTGCTATCACTGTTTAGTATTTTTAAAAAATACAATAGCTGTAGCACTTTCTTGAGGGAGCACTATAAAAAGTGCGCTACTAAAATCAATTTTTATAGTAGTGTTGGTAATCGGATCCAGAAAAAGCATAGGAGATTGGGTAGCCTAAATGGTGTTATATATATATATATTAAAATTCAACAGGAATATTTTGGGAAGAAAATTATAAGTTTGGGGGATAAAGTAGATTAAAATATTATATTTATGACTAAAATAACCTTTTTGTATAGTTCCTATATTTAAAAAGGGACATAGTACGAGCCATATATCTGTCATATCAAGAAGGGTAGGAGAATATAGTGATTGACACAAAATGGTCCTCTACTATGGCATACCGGCCATGTTAAATGGCTCACAAATAATGCACTTGTTCTTCACAAATTGGGTTACCCTATTCATATTAGATTATATTCTGCCGTGACGATGAAGTATAAGAAGAATCGTACGTGGACATAGATATTCATAGTTAATTAACGCACAAAGTGCATCTATATATATAGTTTTTTGCTGATAAAAGAAAAAGGAAAGAACGATAATGTAAACCTTTTGAGAATCTTAATTTAAAAAAGGAAAGAAATTTTTATTTCCTTTCTGAATTAATTTCCACGCTTTTCAATTCATTGGTCATTACCTTTTCAATCTGATTAACAAATAGTCTTCTTTGCTTCATAGTCTAATCAAATAAATTATCAGCTGCTAAAAACATTTCACAACACACTAGATTACTTGAAGTTTAAATTTAGAGATATCACCATCAACTGAGCTTTACCTGATAACTTGTCATATCTTGGTTCTTTTTCTGGAATGCATGTGGATGGAATGAGACAAGAAAAATATAAATGCTAGTTGGATTGAAAATTCTTCTCCTTATAATTGTTTTTATTGTGCTTATTATGGAGAATGTCATTCTTATGAGCATTGTCCATATAACAATACTTGTCATTATATGAGAGATGATTTCAATATGAACCAAAATTGTTTTGATAATTCCTTTTATCCTGATGGAATTTTAGAGCAACAAGAGTCTTTGGATTTTGTTAGGAACTAAAAGTAAAACTCGGAGCCCAAAATCACATAATTTGTGGAGGTTGGAAAATACCAACTCATATAGAGATGGGTCAGGATAAGCTAATCATATAAGCATAAAAGAAGAGAAAAAAAATTGAAACAGTTGTTTTAAACAAAAGTCATATTTAAAAAAATAGAAATTGACGGACAAATGAACGACAAACATTCCCTCTATTTTGAAAACGTATATAGACCTCCTTTCAAATTAAAAAACATGTTATATAAATCCCTTTACATATTTGAGATTCTATTTCCATCTATCCAACTGTTAGTTAATTGTTAAGTTTGACTATTAAACATTTTTTATTTGACCCAAATACCTTCTAGGCAAAGGTGGTAATATGGTCCAGTCCGGTGGGTTCGGACTAACCCGTCACGGGTTGGGACCATATGGGTTCGGGCCCAAAAGGACCGCATCAATATGGGTTGGCATTTAGTGAACCCAACCCATAACCACTGGGTTGGCGGGTTGGGCGGGCCAACCCATATTTTTTTTTTCAATTTTTTTTAACAACATATTAAGATTGTTTTTTCTACACACCTAAACCATAACAAAATTAAAAATATATTACAAATTAAACATTCATCACAAGTCCACACATAACAAAATAAATATAAATCCACAAGCCATCAATATAACTTAATAACAATAATCAATAATTATTTAATATTAAAGGTGTTTCAATTTGAAGCATGATGTGAAGCCGTATGGTTAGGGAGACGAGGACAAGCAACGGGGGGATGCCGGAATGGTAGGGAACTAGAGATTAGATTATTGAGACTGACAGCGTGAGAGACTAAAATCGACCAATCGAGGCAGTGAGATCGGGTGAGGATTGAGGAGTGGATGCTTGGATGGTGGACTGAACTGAATGGTGGAGTATTGGACTGGGCCTTGGCTCTTAGTCTTTTACCTCTTGCCTCTTGGTTTATATATATATAATAAGGGCTGGCCTGCCAACCCGGCGGTCCAACTCGTCATGGGTTGGAACCATATGGGTTCGGCCCACGGTCTTAACCCATATTACCAGCTCTACTTCCAAGTTAAGGATCTCGGCCAAATGAGATACTTCTTGGGTGTGGAAGTGGCAAGAACAAAAAGGGGCATCAACGTATCCCAGTGGAAGTATACCCTAAACCTGTTGCATGAGAAAGGAATTTTATAAAGAGGAATTACAGAAAATTTGCCTCATTTGTCCTTAAAGAGAAAAAGGACTTGGGTGAGTTCATTTTTGCTGAAATTAAGAGATAAAGAAGAAAAATTTTATAAAGGGATTTGGGCCGCGGCCCAAGAGTCTCTGGCCTCAGGTTGATGCTTGTGGGCCGCGGCCCCAGAGCTTCTGTGTTGATGTGAACATCCTAGGCCGCGGCCCAAGATGTGGTGGGCCGCGGCCCAATACTCTCTGGGCTCCTTTTGCATTTCTGGGCCGCGGCCTACACCTTCTGTTCTGCTCTGATCTTCCAGCTGGTCTTTCATTCACTGGTTGTCAGCTTCAACTTCCTTCCTCTCCTTTTCACTGCCTGCAGCTTCCTCTGGGTTAGCCCTGACTTAATCTGTACCAGTTCACACAAAGAACTTTTACACAAGGTTAGACATTCATAGCAATTAGGGAGTAATATCCTCCACAATTTCATTCTGCTGTGCATAGCATGAGGAAACACAATTCATCACTTTGATCCTTTCTAATGCCCACTTATGCACCCAAAGTGAAGTAAAACAGTATGAAATATGACATTCTAGTAAGAATTTCCTGAAGTTAACACACAAAAACTTGTTCGCCACCGCAAGTGCACGGGTCGTGCCAAGTAATAGAGTGATAAGTAAAGATCGTTCCCACGAGGATTTGAATAACAATTAGTCAAACAATGGCTTGATGTGTTTGATCAAGTTGACTCAGACAAAATGTTGAGTGTGAGAAAAACAAATTCAAAGATGTGCTGATAACAACTAAGAAAAATGCTGAACAGAAGATGCTTCTTGTGGATTCAATCAAGTAAAGTGTATCTAGGATTGTTCACTTCCTTTGTATATCATAAACTCAATCTACTTCCTCTTCGATATTACTGTTTAAGGGAATATATATATGTCAGTCTAAGGTTTGATAGCCAGTGGTTAAGCTCTCTCGAGTCATAACCAACTTATATTTTCCAATTAGATACACAATCTCTTGCTGCATTTAAGGGAAAATAGACATTACACAGCTTCCTTACTTCGACAATGCTAGGTTAATAACTATATCTCTATGTTATTAACAAACCCTCCATTTAACTCTTTAAACTTTAGGTCTAGCATAACTCTACCCACGTTCTTCAATTAGATTAACTCTCTCAAGCTTAATCTAGTTGAACATGTTATTCATAGAGCTAGCATTTCATGAATGTCAGTGAAAACAGAGAAGAGTTAACATATATATACCCTTAGCTAAAGAAGAAGAAGAAAAGTTAGAGTTTAATCCATACAAAATCGTTGAACAATCCTAGAATAAGAAAACTAACTACTCATGTTCAAAAATGGATTACAATTAACAAGACTAAAAGTAGCCATAAGAGAATCACAGTGGGAAGAAGGGAATGAATACAGAAGGAACAAGAACTTGGAGTGAAATCGCTTCCAATCCGCAAGCTCCCTTGCTTCTCCTTGCTTCTAGCCGTTCTCCAGCTCTCCACACTCTCTAGCCGCTTTTCTTGGTGTTTCCCAAAATGGGGATCCTCTCCTCAAAACCCTGGGTTTGCCTTTTATATCTTCTCAGCTGTCAAAACGCAGACCTTCATTTCCGGGTTTGGGCCGCGGCCCAAGAGTCTCTGGCCTCAGGTTGATGCTTGTGGGCCGCGGCCCCAAGAGGTTGTGGGACGCGGCCCACACGTTTCTGTGCTCCTGTTCAATTCATGGGCCGCGGCCCATGAGGTTGTGGGCCGCGGCCCCAGAGCTTCTGTGATGATGTGAACATCCTGGGCCGCGGCCCAAGATGTGGTGGGCCGCGGCCCAATACTCTCTGGGCTCCTTTTGCATTTCTGGGCCGCGGCCCACACCTTCTGTTCTGCTCTGATCTTCCAGCTGGTCTTTCATTCACTAGTTGTCAGCTTCAACTTCCTTCCTCTCCTTTTCACTGCCTGCAGCTTCCTCTGGGTTAGCCATGACTTAATCTGTACCAGTTCACACAAAGAACTTTCACACAAGGTTACACATTCATAGCAATTAGGGAGTAATGTCCTCCACAATTTCATTCTGCTGTGCATAGCATAAGAGAAACACAATTCATCACTTTGATCCTTTCTAATGCCCACTTATGCACCCAAAGTGAAGTAAAACAGTATGAAATATGACATTCTAGTAAGAATTTCCTGAAGTTAACACACCCCCAAACTTGAACTTTTGCTCGTCCTCGAGTAAACTCACACCTTCACCAGCCTAATGCTCATGCATGACCCTCTTCTCTTAAGCTACTCATGTCACCAAATATACATGCCTGCTTGGTTCATAAAAAAAAAACTAATTCCCTAATCATTTTCAACTAAGTGTTTGTTCAACAAGAGTTGTCCAACACTCATCCTTCATTCATCAAGACCAGGAACAATATTTCAGCATGTATGATTCGGAATCATTATCTAGACCTAATCCATTGCATACTCCTTCCTTTTACTTGGATTCAATTCACACGCTTTCAGTGTCCCAGGAACTTTAAGGTTGCATGGAATTGTTCATTGTTGACGCTTGAAGCTAACACAGAGTTCAGTTTTAGGTAATGCAAAGGGAATAGGCTACAGCTCAATCAACCACAGTTATGTGCACAAGAAAATACTCACTGCTATACGTGTTTAATCCTCACACTTAGGGTTAATTTCGCTCAGTACCACTTATAGCAGGTCCTGCCATAGGCTTGTAGAAATTCTACTCTCTCTACCACTTGTACACCTAGATTTATGAATCAAGGGGGCTTTTTACCAGGGTTGTAATGTTGGAAATGGTCTAGTAGGAAGGACTAATGGAATAAGTGCCATGCATGCTGAAGCGTATATAATGATAATGACATCTCTCTTTCTTTTTTTCTTTTTTTTTTCTTCCTTCTTTGTTGTTGTTTTTTTTTTTCATGTACATATTGATTTTCTTTTACTCCTTCCTTCTTTTCTTTTGTAAATTGCGTAACTCAGCACTTATTGAAACAAATAGTAAATCAAATGCTAACTCACTGCTTTTCTAAGTATCATTCAATTACAGATCAACAACATGCATGACTTGTTAAATGTCAGAGATTTTTTTTTTAAAGAAAGAAAAGGTGAATGGCTCAAAGGGGGTGATCAAAGGATGAATGTGAAAGGTTTGTGTTTAGGTTCATGGGTTTAGAAATGAATGCCCCTATCATTTTTACTAATCCATATGCATCTGTGATTTTGAAAAAGAATTTAAATAAGTTCTAGAGGTACACTGGCATAAATGGCACAAACACTCTAATGAATGAAATTCAGGCTCAAAACCCTTCCAACAGAGGTTTCTCCTCTCTTGTGCACAACCCCCAAGGTTAATTCAACCTTAACTTATTTCGAATACATTAACTTAACTGATCCATATGCTAACACTATGCGCCATAACCACAGCCACTTCCATACAATTTACTCAAAAACATATACTGTTCCGTGAAGAAGAAAAAATTATTTAGCTCAAAAATAGTGTCATTTATGCTCTCGAAGTGTGTGAACCGCTCATCTCTTCCCAGGAATTCAACTACAGTTTCAAAGGTCTTGCAATGAAAACAATTCATACATGTCATGTGTAAAATAAGAACCAAGCAGTCATGAATATCCAGTATTTGACTCAACTCAGCTATCAAACAAATGGCGTAAAGCAGGTTTAAACAAATGCATGCAAATATATCGGCACCCCCAAACTTGAGGGAGACAGTGTCCCCACTGTCATAAGACACACTGTGTCACAGATAGCACCTGCAAAGAAACGAGCATACAGCCAGCCATAGGTATAACAGTGAACACCAGAGATATCTAAACCATAATATCCAATAAAATTTGAAACTACTGATGTCAAGCAATGAAAGATCAACTGTAACCACAGTACTGAAACAAAGTCTGAAACATATCCAAAGAAAATGAAAAACAGCAGTAAAAATGGTCAACAAAACTAAGACTAGTCCTCGCCATCACCATCACTGGCGGCTGCATCAGTGCTGTCCCCCTCAGCATCGTCATCTCCACCGGCAGCACCAACCTCCGCGCCATCATCATCGTCACCGGCCTGATCTGCAGCAGGTACATGAGCAGCGAATAACTCCTCTAACCTGGTCAGGCGAACACCGTGATCCTGTAGATAAGTGAGGCACTGGGCAGCAGTAGCTTCTGTGCGCTAAATAGCCTCAAAGATCACGTCCAGCGTGACGGTAGACTCGGAAGAGGCAGGGGCACCGGATGGTTCGCCCTGCTCCTGAGGGAATGGAAGGTCATGAGGCGGATAAGAGGGTCCTCCCTGCTGAAAGTAGGGGTCGGTCGCTGTACGCTGGGAGGCTGGAACTTGCTCATCTGGTCGTGGCTTGATGCTCAAGTAGTTAAACTTCTTAAGAGGCTTGAACATAACATCAGCAGCCACCGCAGCTACACCCACAGATGTGCAGAAGGAGGAAATGAGGTGCAGCAGTATCAGACCTACCGAATGATCCCAGGCATGGTCGCGAAGAGTTAGATAAATCAAGGCGCCAAGATCAACAGGTTCCTTCTTCATAAGCAGGTAGATGAGGAGAGCCTGGTCTCTAGAGAGGCGACTCCTCTGTGACGACGGCCAGAAGTAGTCCTTGCCGAAATGCAGCCACACTCGAGCCTCCACTGATAATTGAGCCTGAGGTAAATGTTTCTGCGCCCCTCCGCGAGTCTGCCACGCCACTTGGTGGTTGTACACTAGCAACTCTGAAATCTCATCCTCAGGGATGTCGTCATCACTGTCCAATAGTTGCTTGTACCTGCACTCCTCAACAGCGGGGAGTGCTGTAAACTGCCTAAAGCTCTCAAGAGTAAAGTCCACTTCGACTCCGCGCAGAGGAAATCGCCAAATGGATTTCACAGAGGCATTGGCGTAAAAATCCTGGACAATCTGCAGGTTCCCGTCAACCTTGGGCTCCATAAGCCTCTGCAGGTGATATGTACGTGTGGCGAGGTAGTAAAACTCGTACGAGACGTTGAACGGGAATTCCTGTTCCTGCAGTAAAGGTCGGGTGACAATCTTGGTCTTGGCCTCAGCAACGGCCCTGGGACCGGAGCGATCAGCAACACGATTAGCTGGCATAGTTGCTACTAGAGAAGACAATGGACAGCCAAAAACCAATGAAGACTCAAACAGGCACTAAACATGGGCACCAGCATCAGACAATGTAATAATGACCCCCCAAACTTATGACCTAATAGTCGCAAATCTGTTCAATAAGATTTCAAACCTCAACCTATTCATCACTACCTCATACATCGCTTAATCAACTCAGAAGAAGGCTTTAGGTCACTATAATGTTGGCAAAATGTCATCGCACAGTCATTTCAAAACAAGCAGCACAATGTGACTACCACTACACAGGTTCACTACAGTTGAAAGTGTATGAAAAACCTTGGAAATTCTGAAATTCACTGAAGCAATTTGCAAGGTATGGAGGGTAATCAAAACATGGTTTTCGAAAGCACAAGATTCACCTCCAGGTTCACATGATCATTTAAAAGGAAAAACTACACACTTGTCGACCTTTATCAATTGCTTAGAAGTTTCAAAACTCAGTCAAATGGTGCAACAATACAAGCATGTTGTGTGATGGGACCATATGAAACACCATTCGCCTATATAAACATTGCACAATTCCATTTACAGAATCAACAGAACATACACAACCTATCACATGCTTTCATGTTTAAAATGAAGAAGGAAACCTTTGAAGTGCAATTAATGCATGAGATGCCAAAACAGAGAATTCAAGCCCAGCCAAAACCAGTGCATACCATAACAGAGCAATATAATTATGTCCCCTGAAAACAACAATTTAAGCAAATCTAGGACCAATCATGATAGACAAGAGAAGTTTACACAGTCAACAATCAGGCCACAGGTGCAGAGTGTAGTGTATTGCAAGGCAATTTTCAACAATTTGAGGACAAAATGCACGCGCAGCAAAATTAAACATCATGAAACTCATACTTCTACACTTCATAGCCTAAAACATCCTATATCACTTCAAACCTAAATCTCAGCAATGCCTATCACTGGACAGATTATCAAGGCCAACACTAAACAGTGTAATTCCAGAGACTTTGTAACAGCATTTGCAATGAGGCATAGGTCTCAAAACAGGGCAATGGTACACTAGGGAATTCAGAATGAATTGAAGGCATATTTGCTATTCTTATGACAAAAGGATTCAATAATTCAAGTACCTTTCCCTTGAAACCAACAATTACAACAGAATTGTGACTTCTACGCCTAAATTCCCATATCAAAATAGACCTAACTACCCCCAAATGTAAGTAACAGAGCGAGATTTAGACTTCTTACCTCAAATATGGAGAGAATTGCGAGATTAGAGGAGAAATCAAAGGGGAATACTCCATTTGTAGAGCCTAGGGCTTCTTCCACAGCAGGGGCGATCCATGATTGTGTAACAGCTTCCAATGAGAGCAGTAGACGGAGAGAAAGTGTAAAAATGAAGAGGGGAGGAAGGAGAAACAAGAGAGGAAGAGGAAATTGAAGGGGGGAAACGGGGGAAGAGGGTCGACTATGAGGGAGGAGGGATTTTTGGGGAGGGCGGCGGCTGAGAGAGGAAGATATGAGAGGAATAAACGCGCAGCAGGGTTTTTAAATTGAAGGGGGGAAACGGGGGAAGAGGGTCGACTATGAGGGAGGAGGGATTTTTGGGGGGGGGGCGGCGGCTGAGAGAGGAAGATATGAGAGGAATAAACGCGCAGCAGGGTTTTTAAAAACCCTGCTGTCGCGCTTGGGCCGCGGCCCAGAACCTTCTGGGCTGTCAGTGGAAACCTTGGGCCATGGCCCAAGAAGTTTGGGCCGCGGCCCAAAACTCTCTGAGCCCTGGTCTTCACTTTATAGACATGTTGGGCCGTGGCCCACCAATTATGGGCTACGGCCCAGAACTTTTTGACCTGGGACATCCAGTTCTGGGCATGTATGGGCCGCGGCCCAGAACTTTCTGAGCCTTCTTGGGCCGCGGCCCAATATCTTCTGGACCGCGGCTAGAGTGCATTTTCCAGCCTATCAGTTTCCACACAGTCATATAATCCACTGTAATCATCATTGACACACAGCATACAAAACCATTGGCTATTCAATTAAGAGTATCACAGCTATGCCACACTTTCACATGGTGACTTTCACAATCAACACCCCTAAACCACATATTCCTATGATTAAAATGTCCTCCTAAAGCAGGATTTTCTATGTGTGATCAACCATTTGACAGATTGAAGCCAAAGATAATGCATAATGCTTCTCTAACAGTCATTGCAAATCTCATATCATATCCCGGGCATTAGAATACACAAGCATGCATAAGAGTTGAAAAACTTCCCTGGAATAGGCCTGTTCATCACGATGCCACCCCTCTGCCTGGCCATATTCTTGTTCTCGCCAACTTTCAATTTGAAATCCCTTTCTCCCTACAAAAGTTAAAAAAACCAAACGTAAACCTACTAAATTACGCTAAACTCAAAGAAACGAAAGAGATTAAGTTCAGAGCTTGGGTTGCCTCCCAAGAAGCGCTTAGTTTATAGTCCTTAGCCTGACTTTTCACTTTGGTCACTCTTCATTTGATAAGTAGATGGTGGATACCAGCCTATCCATATCTCCTCCCCAATAATGCTTCAACCGTTGACCATTAGCCTTGAATCTCTCGCCCTTATCATTCTCCAGCTCCACATCACCATATTTTGATGCCTGAATCACCTTGAAGGGCCCAGACCATCGAGATTTAAGCTTTCCAGGGAAGAGCCTCAGTTTGGAATTGTAAAGAAGAACAGTTTGTCCCGGTCCAAAGCTCTTGGGACTGATTTTTCTGTCATGATCCCTCTTTGTCTTCTCTTTGTAAATCCGTGAACTTTCATAGGCATTTAAGTGGATTTCATCCAGCTCATTGAGTTGGAGTAGCCTCTTTTCTCCCACAGCTTGTGGATCAAAATTTAACTTCTTGATGGCCCAATATGCTTCATGTTCCAATTCCACAGGTAGATGGCAAGCTTTTCCAAACACTAATCGATATGGAGACATACCAATAGGTGTTTTGTAAGCTGTTTGATAGGCCCACAATGCATCATCTAACTTGGAAGACCAATCTTTCCTAGTAGTATTCACCATCTTCTCAAGAATATTCTTGATTTCCCGGTTGGAAATCTCCGCTTGGCCATTTATTTGGGGATGGTAGGGCAATGCTACTTTGTGCCTCACACCATATTTCTTCATCAGAGCTTGAAATTGATGATTGCAGAAGTGTGATCCACCATCACTGATGATTGCTCTTGGTGTGCCAAACCGTGTGAAAATGTGCTTCTTGAGGAACTTCAGTACTGTCTTGGCATCATTAGTCACACATGCCATAGCTTCCACCCATTTTGATACATAGTCCACTCCCACTAAAATGTGTTCATTGTTGAAGGACTTAGGGAATGGACCCATGAAATCAATCCCCCAGACATCGAAGAGCTCAACTTCTAACATGTTATTCAGTGGCATCTCATTCCTTCTGGATATGTTCCCCACTCTTTGGCACCGATCACATTGGAGGGCAAAAGCATAAGCATCTTTGAACAATGAAGGCCAATAAAACCCACTTTGAATCACTTTCGCAACAGTTTTCTCTCCTCCAAAATGACCACCATACTCAGATGAATGACAATAATGCAGAATGCACTCTTATTCATTTTCTGGCACACATCTTCCAATGAGTTGATCAGGGCACCTCTTAAATAAGTAAGGTTCATCCCAAAAGTACTTCTTCACCTCGTGCAAAAACTTACGCTTTTGATGAGAATTGAACTCCAGAGGTAACGCTCCACAAACCAAATAGTTTACGAAATTAGCAAACCATGGTGTAGATAAGTGATCAATAAAGAACAGCCGTTCATCAGGAAATGATGCTTGAATCATGTCAGAATCGTCAAGTTGAGGTTCGGTGCTCAGCCTTGATAGGTGGTCGGCCACTTGATTCTCTGTACCTTTTCTGTCAATTATGTTCAAGTCAAACTCTTGAAGTAGAAGTACCCAGCGAATGAGTCTAGCCTTAGAGTCCTTCTTGGTGAGTAGATACTTGAGAGCTGAATGATCGGTGTACACAGTGACCTTAGTACCTACAATATATGGTCTGAACTTCTCACATGCATACACTATGGCAAGTAACTCTTTTTCAGTGGTGGTGTAATTGAGTTGAGCACCATCAAGAGTTTTACTCGCATAATATATAGGGTGAAAGAGTTTTTCTGCCTTTTGCCCAAGAACAGCACCAACGGCATAATCACTTGCATCAGCCATGATAATGAAAGGTAAAACCCAATCTGGAGCCACTAAGATAGGAGCTGAAATGAGACGCTTCTTTAATTCTTCAAAAGCATGTAAGCACTCATCATCAAACTTGAATTCTACATCTTTTTCCAAAAGCTTAGAAAGGGGTTTGGCAATTTTGGAGAAATCCTTGATAAACCGCCGATAGAACCCGGCATGTCCAAGAAAACTTCGGATACCCTTGACATTAGTAGGTGGTGGTAATTGCTCAATAATAGCAATTTTAGCTCTATCTACCTCCAACCCGTTCTTAGACACTCTATGGCCAAGTACAATGCCTTCTTGCACCATGAAGTGGCATTTCTCCCAATTGAGAATTAGGTTTGCCTCTTCACACCTTGTGAGCACAGCATCTAAATTCTCCAAACACGAGTCAAAAGATGGACCAAAGACAGAAAAATCATCCATGAATACCTCAATTATTTTCTCAATCATATCAGCAAAAATGGACATCATACACCGTTGAAAAGTGGCTGGTGCATTGCATAGTCCAAAGGGCATTCTTCTAAAAGCAAAAGTGCCATATGGACAAGTGAAGGTGGTCTTCTCTTGATCTTCTGGGGCTATGGCAATTTGGTTGTACCCGGAATATCCATAAAGGAAACAAAAGAATTCCTGACCGGCTAACTTGTCCAACATTTGATCTATGAATGGCAAAGGAAAATGATCCTTTCTTGTAGCTGTGTTGAGCTTCCGATAGTCCATACATACCCACCAACCAGTTACCGTGCGAGTAGGAATTAGTTCATTTTGGGTGTTAGCCACTACAGTCATGCCACCCTTCTTAGGGACACATTGGACTGGGCTCACCCATGAACTATCAGAGATAGGGTACACAATTCCAGCGGAGAGCCACTTAAGTATTTCTTTCTTGACCACTTCTTTCATGATTGGATTCAATCGCCTTTGATGCTTAATAGAAGTTTTATGATCATCTTCTAACAATATTTTGTGCATACACATAGAAGGGCTGATTCCCTTAATGTCAGCTATGGTCCAACCTATGGCTTGCTTGTGGTCTTTTAAAACTCGTAGGAGCTTTTCCTCTTACAGATTCGAAAGATCGGAAGAGACAATCACCGGTAATGTGTTGGCCTCTCCTAAGTAGACATACTTAAGATGAGATGGCAAGGGCTTCAACTCAAGAGATGGCGGAACGTCAATAGATGGCTTCAAAGGAGTGCTCAATGCCTCAGCCACCTCAAGTGGCTCAAAATTCCTTTGTCTTGAGTGAGGGAATGCCTCCATACGAAAAAAGTTTTCAATAGCTTCTTCATCAAATTTATCTAAGCTTTTCTCCCCAATTAGAAATGCCTCTAAAGGGTCTTTGATCATCGGAGCATAGGCCTCTTGAGGAATGAGTGAGTCCAATATATCCACAAATGAGCATTGAGCTGAATCATCATGGAACTTCAAGGCTTTTGGCATGTTAAAGACCACTTTTTCGTCGTCTACCCTTAAAGTAATTTTGCCCTTTTCCACATCAATAAGAGTCCTTGCTGTAGCTAAAAATGGACGGCCTAAAATGAGTGGGATCTTCCAATCAACTTCACAATCAAGCACCATAAAATCTGCTGGGAAGATGAACTTGTCTACCTTCACTAAAACATCTTCAATAATTTCTCTAGGCTTAGAAATACTCCGGTCAGCAAATAGAAGGGTAACTGTGGTAGGCCTTGGTTCTCCTAGCCCCAATTGGTTGAAAACAGCCAAGGGCATCAAATTTATGCTAGCACCCAAGTCATATAGAGCTTTACCGTTGAAGTTTGTACCAATGTTGCAAGGAATATAGAAACTACCTGGATCTTTCAACTTGGTGGGTAACTTCCTCTGGATCACGACACTACATTCTTCAGTTAAAGCGACAGTTTCAAATTCATTGAATCGTCTCTTCTTAGACAACACATCCTTAAGGAACTTGGCATATTTAGGCATCCCCTCTAACGCTTCAGCAAAAGGAATATTGACATGTAATTGCTTAAACATATTTACAAACTTCTTGAATTGTGCGTCTTCCTCCTTCTTTTTGAATCTATAAGGAAATGGTAAGGGAGGCATGACAGTGGAGGTGCTTGGTTTGCTCTTCTTTTCATTTTTTAGTTCTTGTTCCCTCTTCTTGCTCTTGCCAACATCATCCAATCCGCCCTCAGTGTGCTTTCTCTTTTTAGTCTCCTCATCTTCCACCATAATTTTTGGAGTTATGACTTCCTCCTCATCAACTTCAATGTCCACTTGCTCATCTTGCTTTGGTTATGTTGTGCTTGAGCTAGGCATGTTCGGAAGCACCTTGCCACTTCTCAAATGAATGGCCTTACATTCTTCTTTTCCACCTCTCTTTGGGTTAGGGATGGTATCACTTGGGAGACCGTTTCGAGCCATGGCATTTACTTGTATAGCTAGTTGCCCCACTTGAACTTCAAGGTTCTTAATAGCAGATTCATGAAGAGAAAAGGTGGCCTTACTCTCACCCCTTGAAGATTCCACTTCGGTTAAGATTCGGGACAACATTTTGTCCGTCTTGGATTCTTCTTCTTTCATAGGAGCTT
Source organism: Inga oerstediana (assembly GCA_963210345.1). NCBI lineage: Eukaryota > Viridiplantae > Streptophyta > Magnoliopsida > Fabales > Fabaceae > Inga > Inga oerstediana. Next base: position 64,439,250 of record OY723408.1, read on the forward strand.
GCCTTGATTGCATTGGAAAACCCGGTGGAGGGACCGGCTTGGTCCAGAAGTAGACTCATGAGGAGGATTCAAGGTGTTACCTTGACTCCAAGAAAAGTTGGGATGAGCTCTCCAAGCACGATTGTAAGTTTGTGAGTATGGATTACCTTGAGAAGGTTGGAATTTGCCCATATAATTGACAGATTCAGTGTCCATGTAGAGAGGGCAATTGTCCGGCATGTGGACATCATTGCATTGCTCACATACAATCGGAGTGGATTGAATAGAATGCACACCACGGGTACTGCCCTTGTTTATTTGAGACTCTAAGACATCAAAACGTTTGTTCAAAGCGGAAAAAATAGTGGCAATTTGTGATAAAGAGTCTTCTTTTGTGTTGAGTAGGGCTGGGGTAGTTGGAGTTCTCCTATCATTTCCCTGGGTGTTATTTGCAGATAATTGGTCCAAAAGTCTGAAAACTTCATTGACAGGAACATTCCGGTAGCCTCCATTAGTCATAGAGTCCACCATGGCTTTAGATTGAGGATTCAATCTTGTGCAGAAAATCTGGATTACTACCAACTTGTCCACCCCATGATTGGGGCATTGTTTCATTAGCATCTTGTACCTTTCCCATGCGGCATACAAATGCTCATCCGGCTGTTGTCTAAAGCTTAGAAACTCATCTCTTGCTTCCACTGATTTATCATCGGAGAAAAATCGAGCTCTAAATTTAGCTTCAAGATCAGCCCAAGATGTTATGGATCCTTCCGGGAGATTGTTAAACCAATCTCTAGCTTTCCCTTGAAGAGAGAGAGGGAATAGCCGCAGCCGCAATATATCTTGAGGAACACCATTCTGCTTGAAGGAGTCACACACCTCTAAGAAATACATCAAATGCTTGTTGGCGTCTTCATTATAAAGGCCATGGTACAACCCATGCATTTGTAACATCGTTATCATCACCGGTTTGATCTCGAAAGTGTGGGCTTGCATCTCCGGCATTCGAATGCATGATTGAGTTCCTCTCATGTTTCTGCTGGCAAAATCATTGACAGTGGCTCTATCATATTCATCCGCCATTGTTTCAGCTTCAGTTTCAGTACCAGACTCAGATTCTGCTGCTGTTTCAGTACCAGATTCAGATTCTGCTGCTGATTCTGGGTCCTCCTCAATGCACTGTACTCCGTCCAGCACCACGATCAGTTCGTTTCCTTGCAAATGTTGCATGAACTGGACTGATACCTGCGAAAAGGACAAAACAGCAAGTATCAAGCTAAAACAAGTGAAATTGAATTCAGAAAACAGTGACAGAAAAATTATAACTCTAACTAAAGAATCAAGCGAAATCTACTAACATAAGCCTAAGGTCAACTAAAATATTTGTTAAATCAATCCCCGGCAACGGCGCCAAAAACTTGTTCGCCACCGTAAGTGCACAGGTCGCGCCAAGTAATAGAGTGATAAGTAAAGATCGTTCCCACGAGGATTTGAATAACAATTAGTCAAACAATGGCTTGATGTGTTTGATCAAGTTGACTCAGACAAAATGTTGAGTGTGAGAAAAACAAATTCAAAGATGTGCTGATAACAACTAAGAAAAATGCTGAACAGAAGATGCTTCTTGTGGATTCAATCAAGTAAAGTGTACCTAGGATTGTTCACTTCCTTTGTATATCATAAACTCAATCTACTTCCTCTTCGATATTACTGTTTAAGGGAATATATATATGTCAGTCTAAGGTTTGATAGCCAGTAGTTAAGCTCTCTCGAGTCATAACCAACTTATATTTTCCAATTAGATACACAATCTCTTGCTGCATTTAAGGGAAAATAGACATTACACAGCTTCCTTATTTCGACAATGCTAGGTTAATAACTATATCTCTATGTTATTAACAAACCCTCCATTTAACTCTTTAAACTTTAGGTCTAGCATAACTCTACCCACGTTCTTCAATTAGATTAACTCTCTCAAGCTTAATCTAGTTGAACATGTTATTCATAGAGCTAGAATTTCATGAATGTCAGTGAAAACAGAGAAGAGTTAACATATATATACCCTTAGCTAAAGAAGAAGAAGAAAAGTTAGAGTTTAATCCATACAAAATCGTTGAACAATCCTAGAATAAGAAAACTAACTACTCATGTTCAAAAATGGATTACAATTAACAAGACTAAAAGTAGCCATAAGAGAATCACAGTGGGAAGAAGGGAATGAATACAGAAGGAACAAGAACTTGGAGTGAAATCGCTTCCAATCCGCAAGCTCCCTTGCTTCTCCTTGCTTCTAGCCGTTCTCCAGCTCTCCACACTCTCTAGCCGCTTTTCTTGGTGTTTCCCAAAATGGGGATCCTCTCCTCAAAACCCTGGGTTTGCCTTTTATATCTTCTCAGCTGTCAAAATGCAGACCTTCATTTTCGGGTTTGGGCCGCGGCCCAAGAGTCTCTGGCCTCAGGTTGATGCTTGTGGGCCGTGGCCCAAGAGGTTGTGGGCCGCTGCCCACACCTTTCTGTGCTCCTGTTCAATTCAAGGGCCGCGGCCCATGAGGTTGTGGGCCGCGGCCCCAGAGCTTCTGTGCTGATGTGAACATCCTGGGCTGCGGCCCAAGATGTGGTGGGCCGCGGCCCAATACTCTCTGGGCTCCTTTTGCATTTCTGGGCCGCGGCCCACACCTTCTGTTCTGCTCTGATCTTCCAGCTAGTCTTTCATTCACTGGTTGTCAGCTTCAACTTCCTTCCTCTCCTTTTTACTGCCTGCAGCTTCCTCTGGGTTAGCCCTGACTTAATCTGTACCAGTTCACATAAAGAACTTTCACACAAGGTTAGACATTCATAGCAATTAAGGAGTAATGTCCTCCACAATTTCATTCTGCTGTGCATAGCATGAGAGAAACACAATTCATCACTTTGATCCTTTCTAATGCCCACTTATGCACCCAAAGTGAAGTAAAACAGTATGAAATATGACATTCTAGTGAGAATTTCCTGAAGTTAACAGGATTACAAAAAATTTGCCTCATTTGTCCTCAAAGAGAAAAAGGACTTGGGTGAGTTCATTTTTGCTGAAATTAAGAGATAAAGAAGAAAACTTTACAAGTTGCGATACAGATGTTTTTATGTATTTAAAATCTTTTAACTCTGGAAAATAGTGCTTCAAGATTCGTTATCATTAAAACGCTTGATTCACATATCCATCTGCTAATTAAAAGCCACTATTTATGGGGACCCTTGCTCTTCTTTTCTTTCATTTCAGATTGATCTCTTATATGCTAGAACAAGAACAAGAGTACTGCGAACTGATCAGTTCAACGTGGCACTTCAATGATTCATTCTAAAGCTTAAAATTCTGATCACATAGCTATCCATTACTACATTGTCATATATAAACTTTAAAGAGTATATCTTTACATGAGACTTAAAAGAAAGATTTTATCGTTTTGCTTTTGAAATGAATCAAGAAAAATAGGTTTTTGATCGATATCTATCTATAGAGCATCACCTTAGCTGTTCTATGTGGACCCCTATATTCAAAACATTATAAATTCCTGACACTGATAAAGCTTCTATAAACATCAATAGTTTTTCATTGGGGTAGGATCGAATAATCTGCATCCTGAGGTTTAGGACAATAATTCATTATATTGCATCTAGCCCTTGGGATGCAGATTACCTCTTCCTTGTCATCAGGTCTGAAGTTATATCTTGAAGATCTCAGAAATTTCAGAAACTTATTCATTCCAAAGTATATACTCACTCCAGTCCTAAATATAAGACCCAGTTGACTTTTTTTGGAGAATTTAAGAAAGATAAATATATTACTTAATCATAGTATATCTGAGGACTTGTATGAAAATTTTCATTGCTTGATTCTTCATGCAGGCTTCCAGTGATCAACTTCTATCCATGTTGATCCATACTATGATAAAATTAGGGTGAAAGTTGCTCTATCTTAAAAGTTATAAAAGATGTGGTGAACAAAAATTCGAATCCCTATCGGAAGATATGGCCACATTTAGTGTTTGATTCTGTCACTAACAATATTACTTCTAATAGGAGGATATCTGTTAGCAACAAAAAATATTCATAAAAGGTCTAGAGATAGAAAACCCAAGATAAATACTGCAGAGCTCGAGCAAGACCCAAAACTACATACACTGGCTCTAGATAAAAAAAAGGCTCAGTGATATTTAATTAGGGGAAATTCTGGATTCAATAATGTTAACTTAAATATAAAATAACTAACAATTCTATTAAAAAAAAACCTGTGGCGCTATTTTATGGTATTAATCCCCCCCCCAAAAAAAGCCATTAAAGAAAAAATGTTTAAACGATTATCTAGAATCTAATACTGTCAATGATGGTTTCAACTTAGAATATGATGAGATGAGACCTTCAACAAGTAAGCATCATAAAACTGTAGCCATTTTGGGTAGAACTTATTATTGCATCTTGCTCATTTGTTGTGGGACTTTCTCTTGATTACATTCCTACTTTAGAAACCTCATAGTAATTTCTCTTCAGAGGAAAAAGGAAAAAGGAGGGGAAGCAAATTATGTTTCCAAGAGCAACTCAATTTTGCTAATAATTCAGCTTAACAACGTATTCGTGGAATCCTTGTATCTCAAATGATACCAAACACCTCACTTAAGGTTTTTTTTTAAGCGTGAGGGTGTGGTGGAAGGTAAAATAGGGGCATGGGTTATGACAAAAAAACTAAACTGCTTTATAAAATAAATGATGATTAATTTGTTATCCATATAAACAAATTTAAATATAAATATGCCAGCTGATGGCTTGATATATCAAAGGACAAGATGCAAATCTTGGGGCTGATATATAGCTTAATTACAATATATTCTCCCATTATAAAAAATATAATTAAGGAAGAACGGTTATGCCTCCGTGAATGTATAAATGGCCCCACAATGAGAAAGACTATAGTTTATCACTTATTGAAGAGGATCCTGTTGGCTTATGATGATATGCCAAGTCATATTTACTTTCTTTTTTTTTACCAATAATATATTTACCTCAATATACAAATAATGCTGAAGGCTATCGTTGCGTTTTATGACTTTATCATTAAAATGAAAATATCATAAACAATGACCCAAACCCAACTGGTTTAGCTTGTTTAATGTGTGCATGTATATACTGCTTCTTGTTCTTAATATAAAAGCTATATAATTAATTTACGGATATCAAAGAAATTAGTTTAGGGAAAAAAGACAGAAAAAGAATTTTGAAATTGTAAAATTCCAAATAAGATATTTGCTTAAAATATGAGTTGTGAATTGCTTAAATTTCGTCATTCCCTTATCAACTCTTGTAATAAACCTGATTTAGGATTTTGCAATTTTAAAGTTCTTTTTCTATCTTTTTCCCATTAATTTAGTATATGTATCATATATATATATATATATATATGTATATGTGTGTGTGTGTGTGTGTGTTAATTTGTTTTAAGTACCATTTTTAATAATGTGTATTGTAACTATTATCGTTAATCGAAAGCTCCTTCTAATGACAATCAATAGGAATATTTTTAGAAGAAAATTATAAGTTTGGGGGGATACAGTATATTAAAATTTTATATTTAGGATTAAAATAAACTATATGTCTAACTCCTATATCTTTGTTTAGCTCCTATATTTGAAACAAGAGATAGTATGAGCCATATATCTTTCATATTGAAAAGGGAATATAGTGATTGATACATCATGGTCCTCTACTATGGCATACCAACCATGTTAAATGCATGGCTCACAAATAATGCCCTTATTCTTCATACATTGGGTTACCCATTCTTATATATCTATTCTTCTTACGAACGATCACGTAGAAGAATCGTAAGTGGACGTCGACATAGATATTCATTTTAAATTAATGCACAAAGGGCATCTATAGTATATATAATTCTTTGCTGGTTAAAATCTTCATTTAAAACAGGAAAGAAATTTTATTTATGGCCCAAGGACTAATTTATTTCCTTTCTTTGAATTTGTTTTGAAATTCTAACATGGTGCTGTCTGAATTAATTTCCACGCTTTTCAACTCATTAGTCATTACCTTTTCAATCTGATTAACAAATTGTCTTCTTTGCTTCATATATAGTCTAATTAAATAAATAATCAGCTGCTAAAAACATTTCTCAACACACCATATAATCACCACCAAACGAGCTTTAATGTACCAAGCTAACCACGATTGGAATGGAGCTGTGGGTAAGTCAATCTGATTGTCATTTGTTAAACGAATTAAAAAATAATAATAATGAGCTTAATTATTAATGCTCTGATTACAAATACTGAAGCAAGCAAGCACGTCGTTTTCGATCTCCACCAGATATTTTTGTTTTTCCTCTTTAGAAAATGAAAATGTATATGCTTTTGAGATATTATACAGCCATTTCTCTATTTTATGTTCTATAATCCCAAAGGTATAGATTTGTTAGTCACAATAGTCACAAGAGATGAACATTAAAAAGGCAGCCCAGTGGCCACTCACGACCCTTTCACCATGTAGGTATGAGAGGGATAAATATACGTAGCCTTACTCCTATAAGATGAGTGACTATTTCCAGATTTGACCCCATGGTCTTCAAGTCACGTTGCAGTAACGTTAGGCCCGGTTTGGTGCAAAGCATTGGGGGTAGAGATTGAGATTGGATTAGGGATTGGAACAAGTTGTATTATTTGGTAGGTGAAATTGATGATATCCTGGGATAAACCATACCACATAAGTACGATGGGACCAAATCCACCTCCCCCCCCCCCCGGTATTGCATTTTTAATCTTGGAATTGTACAGTTTGAAGACAAAAATGTCCCTGTTTATGGTAACTTTTGGACAACACTACCCCTCTTAATCTTGCCTTAAATTAAACTCACATATCCCTTCAAATCTTGGCCGCTATCATTGTCTACTCGTTCTTTCTCAGAAAGTTCTTCGTCGCTCTCTTCCTCAACAGAGCAACACGTTTATTAGCCATTACAGTGGGTAAAAAGGAAATACTAATATTTTAAAAAAGTTATTAAGGTAACTACCAACTAAGTTTCATTTTGCAGAACATAGGTCATCGTTTGCTAAAAGAGTTTCTCCCTTTGTAACGCGTGGTTCGAGTATTTTGACAAATAGTTTCCTTTGACTTACTGTAAGCCATGGTGGATATATGTATTCTGCTCTACCTATCTCTAGAATCAAAAGTTTCATAAGAGAATATAAATTACACTATTTGAACCAAAATTTATGAGTATTTCCCCTTGTGTCTATAAATTCCACCCATTTCAATATACAGTGCACCGATACTCTGTTTTCTTCTTATCTTATGCCTTTTATTTGGTGAAAATGGGCTTGTATCACTACTTTGAAGTAGGTAAGTCATTAATATTCTATAAGTCGTTAAAGAGATATAACCTTGGTGACTTGTTGTGTTATAAATCCTTACACAACTTTTAATATAAATCCCTTAATTTATAAGAACATGACTTTACAAAAACATATCTCTTCATTTTAAAATATTCCAACAATCTTTTGGGGTGTAGTTATCCTGAGGAATTATACCCATTACAATTAACATGGTACTTTCATTAAGAGGCACCCTCTCAGGAGAGGGAGGTCCTAACCGGAGGGGCTCTTACATAGAGTATCCACTATTCAGGAAATGCATACACAGTGTTCATATAATCAATTTTACGTACTTACTGAATCATTAGAAAACATTTCAGGACCCCACTCCCTCACGTCTTGATCCCCTTTTGTGCTATGTGATGTCATCTCTGAATAACCATACTATATTTCTGTGTATGTTTCCCCAATAATTAAATAGTGTATCATGTTTATATTTGGAATCTATCTCTTTTTTGCTATAACTTTAATTTGAATTATTCTTTTGAAACTCATCCACCAAGTCATGAACAATCCACTTGCCCAAAAATGACTTCCAATAAGACAACATTTTTGGAAGAATATATGTTCTGGATTGGTACGAGTAGTTAGCTGGTGCAGGAACAAGAACCAAGTCTATTTTACTACAATATATGGGACCCTTTTAACGTGCTTGAGGACCTATATATAAGAATGATATTCTTGAACTGAAATTGAAAGGGTATATAGTAAGGGACGTACATGTGTTGGTATGCCAAAGTAGAGGTTCAAAGGACCATAGTTTTGTGCCAACCACACTTGTTTCGGACAAATAAAGCAAATTCCTAGCACCACTAGGAGTCTTCAATTGCCACCTGAACTATATACTATACGAGGCCTCTTGCAGTATTTTGAAGATTGCTTAAAGTTTCCTAAGTTTTTTGTTTGGTTATGGGTAATTAAATTTTACATAGTTTGTTCAAAGAAAAAACTTCTACTTAGTCACGTTGTGAGGATAGATTCAAGCTATAGTTTGAATCTTAATCAATGACGAGGCAAGGCAACAGTTAAAAAATTAAACTTACTGGCCCATAAATATCACTATTTTACACTTAAATAGTACAACCCAATCAATATCCCAGAATTATGAGATATATATATATATATATATATGCTGTTGAAGGCAATATATCTCAGAGCATAAAAAGGGATTTGATATTATAATATCATGATTACAGTCTTTGAATATTAGTATGGAGATACAATTGTTATCTATTAGGACAATTGATGAATCCCTATTTTATCATATTTTTCAATACTTTATTAGGGGATTTTATCATGTTATTTTGGCCAAAAATGCATTTATTATGATTAATTGGGATTAAAAGTGATTGCATGAATTAGTTGATAAAAAGGGTAAAAATGTCATTATTTTCATGGTTGTCCAAATACATGGTATTACAATAGTTTGAATTTCATTTCAGGGTATTTTGGCCAAGCAACGAATTTTGGAAATTTCAATTCAGTCCCCGAATTCCAGAAATGACAGTTTAGTACCTGAATTTGGGAAATGACAATTTGGTCCACAATTCCGAAAATCACGTTTTTGGCTCCTCTGGAATCATTTGAAGGGCTTCTATTCTATCATTTGGAGGAGGCCGACACATTGGCACACCACCTCCATTTGTTTCGGCTTCAACCACCTCCAGATTCTCCACCTCCACCGCCGATCATCACCATCTCCATTCCAAAACCGACGGCTTCCATCATTATTCTTCTCCATTCTATCCTCTTTATTGCTGCCATGTCCAAGCGTTCTTCAAGCTTCGGTGAAGCTCTTCGTGTGGTCATGAGTGGCTAGACTCTTTCGTCCGATGGTGATGATGAAGCTAACCTGAGTCCTTGAGCAATTAATTAGGGGAGTTCTTTGTATCTTAATTTCATCTTCCACTCTTATGTATATGCAGATTATGATTCTAGGTTTCTAGAGTTTATGATTTGTGTATATTGTTGAGGATTTAATCGGTTGATGTAATCTGGATGATGAAACTTGTGCTAGATTTGTACTCCTGGATTGTAATTGGACTATAGCACTCTTTTGTTATTCAATTACTTTCCTCTATTCTCTTGAAATCAATTGTTTGCTAGGTTTCTAGGAATTAATTGGTGAAAGAGAGGATCTCTTATGAATCTAGCATGAGCTAAGTGCTTAAGATACTCCTAATTGATAATTGAGTCTAAATCTAGATATAAATGAGAAATTAGGAGTATTGATTAGCAAGGGTCCTTGCTAGTCCTTGTGCTTAGTTAAGAGAGGAACTTAGAAATAAATTGGACAAGGATGGTTAGTGGATTCATTCACCTAGGACATTCATCTCTTGCATTTACACCCACACACTCATTTTATACATTAAGAAAAATTCATAAACAAGTAGCTCTTTAGTTTAATTAGATAGATGAAACTCGCATCCCATACTCTTAGGTTAATTTGTTATTTACACTAGATTATTTAGGAACTAAATATAGGCTCCACGTAGAGATCGACCTAGGTTAGTTGCCCTATATTGCATTTAGCTTAGTTTTATTTGATAGCCCCACGATATGGCTTTTCAACACTCTTGTATTAGCATGTATATATATGCCACTAATCTATTCATGCAAGACCTGCAATTCATTCTCATTTTAATATTTCACAGCAGTATAAGCACGCCAAATAAGTATCGAAATGGAAATTTCTTGAAGAAGTTTCATTCTAAGTTTCTTACTATTATTACATGACTACTTGAAAATGTAAAATTCTAATTACTAATCAATCAGGTTATATTGTAAATACCATGTCTACACTTCATGCATTCATTCATTCATTATGAATTGCACTTCTATCGACAATTTGTAAAAGTTTGAACTAGTTTTGAACTTCAAGTTAAATTTTTCGTTAATTTTAACCTATGTATAATCCAAACGTTCATGGACTGAATCCAATGATTGTCTGCGTGCTTTAAAGATATACTTGTTGCAATGTAAACAGCGACAAGGGAATAGAATAAGAATAAGAATGAGCTATTATGCTGCTAACTAAAAACAAGTATTTATGGGGACCCTTGATTTCCTTTTCATTCATTTCAGATTCATCTTTTATATGCCAGAGCAGGAACAAGAAGGCGAGCTGATGAGCCAGAAGTTCGACGTGGCACTTCAATGATTTATTTAAAAGCTTAAAATTCTCACATGTAGCTATCCATTACTACATTGTCATATATGACCTGTAAAGAATATTACATGAGACTAAAAAGAAAGATTAGAAATGAATCAAGAAAAAGAATACATAATCTACGGAATGAGATCGACAGCTATATACCCCTACCAATGATATGCTAAACCAAGAAATGAATCAGAGAAAATAGCTATATATGTATAGCTTCTTCTTCCAATATTCTTGAAGATCTCAGAAATTTCATAAACTTATTCATTCCAAAGTGTATAGATTATCTTTGAACTTCAATGAGCCACATATATACATAGGCGTTGGGTTAGGAATGGGTAATGTGCATCCTGAGGTATAGGGCAATGATTCATTATTATGAAGTTGTATCTAGTCCATGGGATGCAGATTACCTCCTCCTTACTACCAATTTCTTTCCAAGCTTCTGTAAATTAATTTGAGCATTTGTATGAATTTGAGCATTTGTAGCTGAACCTACCTAGTGGGATAAGACCTTGTTGTTGTTGTATTTGTATGAATCTTCATTTCTTGTTTCTTCCTGCAGGCTTCCAGTGATCAACTTCTATCCCTTTTCTTTGTGAGGGATGGAATCATAGGGAATTCATTGGTTTGGATTCACATCACTTCATCTCTTGTGACCTCATTTTTTTTATAAAAAGACCAAATGATATTAAATAATTTAACCAGTGTTTACTAGTTACACAGAGATATATAACACAAATAAGAACCTAAAAGCCATTAAAAGTTGATAAAGAACTAATCCTGATGTCACTACTTGAATAGTCGAAAAGCAAAGATAAAATCTCCCGCCATGTAACATTAAGCACAAATGAAGGTGAAGGAACCTGTCGGCTTATGCCTTGGTAACTTCTTAAAAACATAACCAAGGATTGCAATATAGGGTGCACTCCTGAATTATCTCTTGAGGAGTTTTTTTATTAATTACCGAGAAACTAAGTGTAATGATTGACGTGAAACAATTAAAAATGTTTTCAACTTTTTATATAACAACTAGATTGCAATTAAAGTAAAATGCTTTAAAAAATTATATTTTTGGATTTTTGGAATAAAAATGGATGAGATCGAAATTTGTTTAGAAAATTATAATAAAAACCTCCTAGATCAAGAAATTTCATCTATCATTTGCTTCAAAATATTTTTAGGAGTGTGCTAATTTGACAAATTTGCCCAAAAGACTGTTTGAGCTAGCTTGAGTTAGGTGAATTAAATCTCTCACACTGGGTAAGACTTAGTTCCTTTAACCGAAACCCAATTCAAAACTCTAGCCATTGGTGTTAATGCTTATGCAAGATACAAGTAATCAAGAACCTTGAATTAAAAACATAAAATATTCATAGCAACCTCCAAACATAAGCTTAACCAAGTCTATATACAAGAAATTACTACTAATTATGTTCAAAGTGTCAAATGCACAAAATTAAAACCAAAATACACACAAATTTACAAAGGAAAGAAACAAGAAATTAAGTGCTAAACACACCTCTATGAAGCTCCAAGCATCAAGACTCAAACCATTGCTCTAGGAGAATGGAAATTAGCCTCAAACAACCATCAACACAGCTCCATCAAGTGTCTTCAAAGCTTCATTCATGGTCAATTAATAGAGAGATGAAGTGATTAATTGAGGATTAAAGGCATGGAAGGAAGATGTGGCATAGAAGATGATGGTGTCAGTGAATGGTGAGATGAAACAAAGATGGTGAAGAAGGTAATGGAGGCGTGGTGAGATGGTGGAGGAATGAACGTCGACGACGACTGCCAGGTGAGATGGTGGAGAAGTGAAAGTCGATGTTTGACTCTCGAACTTGAAGAAATGACGATGGCTGCTCCTCTGACCGAATCTCCAGCCACTCTCAAATCTGGAAGTGTGCCAGCATTAATGGTGTGGTGGTGAGGTTGTGAAGGTTGCCGGTGACAATGGAGATGGAGTTGTAGGTCGCTGGAGACGATGGTGAAGGTGGATGGAAGTGAAGATGGAGGTTTTGAGCTCTGGTTATCAAGTTTTACGCTCCTAGTTGCTTTTTTTCCTTCGAGACGATACAAAATCTGACCTAACTATGTAGAACAAAATGCTGCAGTTTTGGCCAGGGATCATACTGTAAGTTTTAAAAGTTTGTGGTTCCAAACTGTAATTTCTGTAATTTAAGCCCAAACTTTCATTCTCAAATTTGATCCAATTTCTTCAAGCACCTACCGTTAGAAACAATTAATCCAACACCAAATATCCCCAAAAATCAATAATTAAGAGTAATTACAATTTTTATAACAATTTTGCCCTTTTTTGTTCTAATTCAATATATTTACTTTTAATCCCAGTTTATCACCAAAAAAAAAATCAATAGCTATGACAAAATCCCCAAATATAATATGAAAATATATAATAAAAGTAGGGATTTATTAGAAGGATCCTTTGGAATATAGATGAAACGCTTATTGACACAAACAATTGAGAGTGGAGGCTTTTGATAGCGGTTGATGAAGCCAGTACTCCTGAACCAAAAGACAGCTGCGCGCTTTGAGGCATTTTGATAAGAAACAATCACCTGGTATACCATTGGTTTACCACAAGAATTCCTCACGAGGATGTTTCTGAAAACATATGATTCCATGACAGCAGAAGTGCTTCCTCTGTTTTTTAGTATATTCATGAAGGATAATATCCCAACCATAAGCTTGTAAATCTAGACAGGTAGCCAGATGTTTTGGTCCACTATTTCCATCATTTGCAAGGGAGCATGTGGAAACTCGGTCTACAAAGTGAGTAAACTGCTTAATTTCCCTAATTATATCCATAGGAGCATTAAATTTTTCTTGATGCAAAGCCAAGTTGCATTTCTTTCCAAGAATGTGTAGGAAACAAATTAACTGAGATGCCAATAAAAGCATTATATCATCTCATAAACAATATAATATCCTTGAGCCACAGAAAAAGCAGAAAAAGGAAATCTAATATTAAAATGGCCAAACCACACTCCTTGTAAGTGCGACCTTGATCACACCATATTTTGATAAGCTATTTCATGGCATATTCGGAGATTTATCACTATTTTTGGACTTAAATTCCATTAATTATGATTAATTGCCATTAAAGTTGTTTGCATGAAGTTAATGTTAAAAAGGGGAAAAATGTAATATATTTCATTATTTACCTTAATTGATTATTTTTGGAATATAAGGTATTACATTTTGGGTTTATTTGTTTTGCAAATTATTTAAGAGAAATTACAGAAAATGACCCAAAACTTCTGAAAACTACAGAATTGATGTTGATGAGGACCAGAGAACATGACAGAAAAAGGCCCAGAACTTTTGAAATTGCAAAAATGCCTCAAAATTCAAAAAGCAGCGTCTTCAGCCCTAAAATCTTCATTTTTTTAGGGTTGTTTTGGGAGAGAAAAGAGGAGCCGACAGAACACTGGACACCATTGAAGTCGATGAGGAAGAGAGAGAGAATCAGAGGGAAGGAGGCAAAGCACCACCACCGTCTATGACATTTCACGCCATGCAGCTTCGTCATCTTCCGTTCTCATTCCACCACCACCATCGTCGTGATTCGTCCTCTACCACCGGAGACCACGATCCAACCTTCTTCCATCTACCACAGTCAACCTTCTTCCTCACACCACCATTCGCCTTCTAGCTTCTCCCTCTCCTTCCATCATTCTATTTTAGTTTTCAGCTGCTTCGTCTCAACCATGGCTTTTGCAATTTCAAGCTTGGTGGTGATAGTGTTTAGCTTCATGAGTGGCTAAAGCTTCCAACTCTTGAAGATTGAGGATTTGTCTTGAGTTCAAGACTTCAATGGAGAGTTTTTTTTAGTTCCTTTATGAATTTCTTATTGTTATTGTAATTCCTAACCATATTTAAATTTAAGATAGTTTCAGTAAGATTTTGTTGAGTTATTTTGACTCCATATTGTTGAGTTAAGATTATTTATTTTGTGATTAGATTTGGATTATTGTGATTGGATGATTTTCATTTATGTATTTCCTATTATTCAACGAGACTATGCTTGCTATGTATTTACTAGTTTGTGTAGTTGATTTAGATTAGTTTAAATGTGATTGAACCATATTTTTATGTAATATTTCATAATTAAATTGGGATTTTTAATGTATTTTATGGGACATTATTGCATTATTAAGCATTAATTTTGGTTAGAGACAATTGTTTTGAATTAATGGTAATTAGGGGTAAAATAGTCACAATTTATTAATTATTTTTATACAATTGTCCCTTGAACTTTTGATGCTACCTTGTGCTTAATTTTGCATTGTAAGTGTTAAAGAAGAAATTGAGGATTTTGGAGGTTCAAATTAATTAATTAGAGGGAATTGGGCTAATGTTGAGATTTGAGAGGAGCTGTGGGCGACTTGGGCCAAGAGAAGAGACAAGACCTACATTAATTTTTGGAATTGGGCTAGAAAATGAGAGAATAAAGCAAGGCCAATATATATATATATATATATATATAAAAGAAACAGATCCAGAAGTATTTGGGCTGCTGAAAGTAAAAAAAAAAGAGAGAGAATAAAGCCCAAAACGAACACAGACCCGACAGCATTTGGACATAGCATTTGGATATGGGAGGACCCGGTGGAGATGGGAGATGGACATGCAAGACCCGACCCGACAGGACATAAACTATAATAAACCAATTTGCTACTTAAAATTTAGGGAAAGAACGGAGTCTTTAGGAAATTTCATTTTCTATACTCAAATTGTCAACACCTAAATATCAAAATTTTATATTCTTACCAAATTATCTATTTATCCTTTCACTGATTTAGTAGACATTTTGGGGGCTTTTGTAATTCGAATGGTACATCTGTTATTTTCCCATGTATTTATTAGGATATGTGAAAACCGCTTTAATTCTAAAAAGGAATTAGTCGCAAGCCTAAAGTGGTTTGGGGATACACTTGATTAAATAAAAAATTGGCCACATCCTAGAAATCACTAATATATGATGCAACAACCAAGGCATATATATATAACTCGCAGTATACTTCGTCCAATCCATAATATAAATAACATAAACTAATTTACTAGAACCAATAAATAAGTCAACTCATGAAATGTGTCTTAAATTGAAACAATTCTTCAATTTTATCCATATTAGACAAGGTTTTGAAGGAAGAAAAATATAAAGAGTCACATGAAAATCATTAATTACGGGGGCAAAATTTACATATAAAGATCAATTACTTTCCAAATGACTTATATTTTAGATTATATGTATGCGTACGTGTGTTCATCCAAAATTTCATACTGTTTGCTATAACAAGTGTTTTTAAGGGAACAAGTTTTCATGTTAAGCTGATTGATGAAAACCAATATTTCATCGTCATTACACACCATTCAAATCTAATTAATTATATCTTATAAAAAGGATTGTAATTTACTCCCTCCACTTTCAATGTAAGTTTTTAATTGGGGTATTAATGTTAGTCCTAAATGTAAAACCTATTTTATATGTTAATTAATTTTTTTCCAGATTAGCCCTATTGATATTCTTTCACTAATAATTAAGAGAGGAAATGAGGGAATTAAGGAAGATGATTAGAATATTTTAGGAAAAACATATCACATTAATTAACTTAACTTACATCCTTAATCTATTCAAATTAGTTAATCAAAGATGTGAGGAGCATAAACCAGCACACGTGGAATGAGGGCTTACATGTATAGGCTAACCTTGCGTTACGTGTTGTCCCAGCATTATTTTCTGATATATATGAATATGAAGGAGCCCATATAAATACTCACACTTCTCATCTCCAAAGGGAACGCGCCGATCTAATAATAATCTTCTGTTCATGTTTCTCTTGTGTTGTTCTGTTCTTATGGGAAGAGTGAGTATTGGGTGAGGATCAGAAAATCTGCATCCTGAGGTGTAGATCCGACAATATTCTGCCGAATATGTATCTATGCCTCACGATGCAGATTCCCTCTTCCTTGCATCAATCAGTACATACATCCACTTCATTCATATGAGCCTCCTTCGTTAGTCAACAAGGAAAACATGGTTTGATCTTGCCGGAGATATGATATATGGTATTAGTTGGTTAGGATCGATCTTACTTACTTGGTTAATGAATGAATTTTTCTTGTTATTTCTCTGTGTTCAATCGATCAATGATACAGATCCAGATCCAGATCCAGATCCAGATCCAGTTGTTCTCTGACTGTCCAATGAGTTTAGAGCCTTCTTTGATGGAAGTCCGTTTCACCGCAAACTCTGCTTCCGTCCAAGATTTCAAAACCGTCGCTGCTGCAAGCTCGGTTTTCAAGATTGTCGTCTGTAACCGCGGCCCATGAATTGAGCCTCAAGTTCGGCCTCAATTGCAAGTTTTAGCGTTTCTTGTTCCTTGGTCATTCTTCAAGATCGTTGATCTATTTGTTAGGAGGGAGATCTCAGATCTGAGGATTTTTTCTCCCTCTCTGATCAGAGACTATGCTAAGAATCAAGTTGTCACAACCCCACCACTAACCACCGTCTTTCAAGCGATTTATGTGTCGGGGATTCTCCGATCCCATTGAGAATTTGAAGGACTCGTATGAACTTCACATTCCTCATGGGTGAAGATTTACCGATTTGTCCGAAATGACGTTATAGTTGGACTGGTTCTGTGATGCATGATTTGGTTATAGCAACTGGCGAATGCCCTTGTATGTTTCTGTCACTCCCTCAATAAAGGGTTGATTATTTGTTAATTATTGTTGTATGAGCTTGTTGATATTCCATGATTAATGAATATGTTTTCTTCCTTGTTATCTTGCTGTCTCTCTATAATATGTAGTAATTGCGCCTTACTTGTACCTGAATGTATATATCGTTAAGGAAGAGGTTTTTCTCAGAATCATTTTTCTCCTTTTCTTTCTCATAATCTTTTCTCCACCCTCATATCAAAACATGAATGGTTCAGATTTGATATTTTTATTCTCAAGAAACTAAGACGAAAATATTATTTTGTTAGAAAACCTCCTAATGAACTAAATGATTCTATACCGGGGCTCTTGTAATCACGGTAACAAATTAATATGAATCTCTCGTTGAATTCACAATCTACTGTGTGGATGACATGACACAGTCAAATTCATCGTACTGTACCGAAAAATTAATTCTTAATTATACAGCAAACTAAAGGAGAATAAATTTATATTCTATACTAGAAAAACTTGGCAATTAATATAGTATTTGTTTTACATAGTTAATTAACATCATAATCCCCGCTTGTTCACTGATTAAGAATGAGGTAATCATCATTTTGAGAAAAACTTACATACCCTTAACTCTAAGAGTGCCACATCATTTTAACTGAAGTTCAATTTAACTTTGGGATTAGCACTTTCAATAATATATTCACCTCAATATACATACAAATATATGTTGAAGGCTATCGTTGCGTTTTTTGCGTTAAAATAAAAATATCTTTAGCAACAACCTATATCCAACTGATTTAGCTTGTTTGATGTGTGTGTATATGCTACTTTTGGTATATAATCAATTTGCAGATATCAAGAAAATTAATTTAGTTATTTGTAATAAATATGTGTTAGTTTGCTTAATATACTCTTTCTAATAATGTATGTATTGTGATAAATCCCAAATTTAGCATATTTTATCCCACCTTATTCATTTATTTTGGAGATTATTTTAGGCTAATTTGGATTTATTAGATAATATTTGGAAAGCTAGCCAATTTTAGGAAATAATATAAATCTGAATCAATTATGAGATTATTGGGCTTAAATTGTTAATATCTTGATTGATATCTTGTGATTGGAAAATATTTCCAATTATATGATAAATCACAATTTTATTATATTCTTGCAGAATAAGGAAAAGCAGATTAGAAGATCCTACGGTGCAGAACTTTTCTTAGAAACTCAAAAGGAATCCAATGGTGAAATTTTATTGGGCTTTTGGAATTTTAATAGGCCCAAATTAATACCCAAAACTCTCCCCTCTCTTCTTAAAAAAATAACCTAGCAGCCACGAGATTGAGGGGGAGACGCTGAGGGGGAGACAGCCGCTGGGCGCTCACGGACGGACTGAAAAGGGAGATCAAGGGAGCGGAGACACAGCCGCTGGAATTGACGCTGGAAGTTCTTGGGCGTCACTGGCAGAGAAGACTCATCATCAATTATTCAATTCCCATCCCTTTCTCTAGTCGCGGACCCCACCATCCATATAACCAATTCCCTTCATTCTCTTTGCCACGTACAGATTGGTGATTTTGTTGGCATAATCATCATGTTTGCGACGTGTTTGGCTCTTGGAGAAAGAAAGGTGGTCATGGCAACTTAAGCTCTTTTAGGAGGCAACTTGGGAGGAACATGGAGGAAGCTAGAGCCTAGGAGCTTACACTTGAAGACTACAAGGGAGTGTCTTTCTTTTATCTTTTTGATTCAAGACTTAAGATTATTTAGTTTTAAATGATTTTGGGTTGTAATAACTGAGAACAATCTAGTTTTAGATTGTAAACTTATTTTCATTTGGATTAAATTGATATTTTGGATTGCTTTGTTCTTAAATGATTATTGGGATTTTTGTTTGCAAACCTTTGATTGTCAATTAAATTATTAATTGAGTTTTCATTATTAATTTAATTGTCAATTTGGGTTTAATCTCTTGATTGTTTAATTAGGTGATTAATTGTCGAATTGTTTAATTAGGCAATTGTAAACATAATTTCCAAAACTATCTTAAGCAATTGTGATTGGTTTCCAATGGATTTAATTAACCACCATTTTTTCCATTATGAGTTTTCTAATGGATTAGATGTTATTGAGCTTGAGGGTTTCCCATGTCTTAATTAGGTGATTAAATTTATTAATTCCAACTTTTAATGAATCTCCCTTTGGTCTAATAAATTGAATGGCTAAGAAAGCTAAATCCATGTGAATCCTGAGTTATCCCCTTCACCATCATAATTGAACTAACCTTTGTTGATTTTCTTAGATATTAGTTTATTTCTTTTCCTTAGGATTTTAATTTCCCTCTCATAAGAAAAACCCCAAAAATTGCATGTTCATTATTTAGGTTAGTTTCATTCTCATATAGGTTTTAGAGTCTTTTGCATTTTGCATTTAGGTAGTGGAGTCTTGCATTTTAGTTTAGGTTCATTCCATTGCATTTATTTTATCATCTAAATTCAATTCTAGATAAAACCCACATATTGCTCCTTGGGAGAATGACCTAGGTTGCCACTATATTGCATTAGTAGGTTGTCCTAGTTATTAATTGATTGCTTTAGCGACAGAAGCACGCATCATATTGTAAATAGCCTTGATCGACACTTTCTTCCTATTCTTCCTATGTGCAATCAATAAGAATACTACCCAATGGTGCTTGGTCTAGTACTAGATCAGCTATGCTACAAAGAGGGCAAGCTAAGTTCGAACCCCACGTTATTCAAAAAGACCCATGGGGAAAAGCATCCTTAATCGGAAAGCCTTGATCCGGATTAGTCAGTTGCTTGGATACCTGCACTACAACAAAAAAGTTTAACGGTGGCGCTTCAAAATTCAAATAGGTAGCATTTATCAAGCACTACGTCTGCTAGTGCTACCTAATGATTAGGTAGCGCTTCAAAAGTGTTACAGAAAAATCCTTCTTGTTTGATAAAAAATGTACAGCGGTAGTGCTTGAATTTGCAAGTGCTACTGCTTGTTATACACTAAGATAGCGCTTGAGCCACAAAAACGATACCTGAGGCTTTATTGTTGTGTTTTATTTAAATCTTTAGGTAGTGCATTTATCGCACAAGTGCCACCTAAGGCTGTTTTTATAATTAATTTCATAAATTTGTGTAAACCCAAATATACAACAATGTTCTATACACATTTCTACTCTTACCAAAAAAATACAAAACCTATATTTTTTTTTTTCAAAAGATCAAGAGTCAAATATCAACACAATTAACTAAATTGTATCACAATATATAACAACTATCCAATACAATCACACTTAAAACTACTGAGTCAAGTTATATATATATAACCTAGTATTACCAATGGTAAAAAGAGTCTTGCCAAATTTGTTTAATATAGTCAATAAAGAAGAAAGTTATGCAAAACAATAAAATAAAAAATTCAACAGACAAATTATTACATTGTTGGAACACATAAGTACACCATTTTTCGATCACTTCATTTATTTGGTTGTCGTTGTACTCTGCACAACGTTTACCATCATAATACTGCAAAATAATTAACACTGCACATTAAAATCAATAATGAAAATAATAACTAATAAAATCTAAATTAAATTTTTAAAAAAACAATATAAATTAAAATTGCATACATAGTCAGAAATATAACATTGATCATGAGTGACAACATATTTCATGAACCGCATCACGTAATACCCGCAATCATTATCGTTAGGTTGGAAAGGGCACTACAAAAATGCCATTAAAGGATTATATCAACTTATGCAAGTAGAGGATCTATTTTCAATATTTGAGTAAATTTTTGTAAATACCATAATTTTCTTCCACTTGTAGCTTTTTAAAGAATTCACAACTTTAGGATGTTTGAACACCTTAGAACCTTGAAAGCTAGTCAATACACTGATAAAATGAAAAAAAAATTATTTTTTGTGGTTCTTGAATCACACAAGTATATGCTCACATGCACACCTACTTACTCATTGAATAATCTTAACATGTCTAGGCAGTCCTCTGGTTCACCATGCTTTAAAGGATCCATATAGTAAATGAATAGACCATTAGTAGCCATAGGATTGATGACAATCAAAGTCCAATGCATCCTAAAATATTTTGCAAAATTTATTTATACAAGCTAAAATTAGCATTCAGATAGAAAAAATCATACCATATGGGACAACCACTAATGACTTACTTGGCATTGAAAGGTGCTAAGAACAGCATATTAGGTTTTGCCTTTGCATAAAACAACTTTTTGAATTCATTTGATTGAGAAATTATGTCATTGGTCCCCTCATGTTGCCCTATCACGTATGGGTTGATAAATGAGAATTTATCCTTCATCTTTTTGTCCGTCAATATGTTATGGTACAAGTAACTTCATATAGTAATACATACAAATAGATTAAAACCAATAACATCTAAATGATATAATTAATGAAGATAAAGTACCTTATCCAAATGCTTATAGTTGTTGCACCAACCCATTTACGAGCAAGAATATCGTTCAACTCTTGCAATTCAAGATCATCAAAGTAATCAGGAATGTTGTAGATGTTTGGTTCAAATTTCATGATTATGCCAAATCCTTCGTTATACAATCTTGGTGCAATCAATCCCAAAGCATGGCGACTTGAGGTAAATATGTTTTGACCTATTTTAGTGGTTGTGCTTTTCTTTTTTGGTATTGTTGTTAACCCTTTAGAGTTGTTGGCAACCATTTTAGTGTGTTTGCCCTTGGGTTGTATAGGCTCAATGAGACCTGTAGGCCATGCAACATAAAGACCTACAACATCTCTAACCCATATTTCAACATCAGGAGTAGGGTATGGTAATTGGGCATCTTCATTAGTACAAATTTCAATTCTTACTTTTAACGTGTTAAGAGGCAATGGGGAATTGTGTAGAACTTCATTCGAATTGTTGCAGACAATGCCTACTGCAACTGCATGCTTAAAAGATGGATCTAGATGTACTTTGCGCTTTGATTCACCCTACACCAAAATAATGAGTTAACAGATTGAGATATGATAATCATAATGCAATTAAAAGTTAGCTAGAAAAGAAATTACCGAAGGGATAGGGACTTTGGCCATAGAAATACAGTTATTAGATCCTGAAACTCTAACCAACCCATGTGTTAGATTTGGAATTTATTCAAATAATTTTTTGTTTTGTTCTTCCAATTGTTGGTTCTTTTCCAACATTTGTTGCTTAAAGGAAGACATCTCCTCTTTCAGCTCCTCTTTTAACATTGCAACATCACTTTTGTTAAAGCGGTGTTTTCGTCCAAAATAAGAAGTTTGATTAACTCCAAAACCACACCTCTAACCTGACCAGGCACCTCAAGGACATTTATGGCCCTACTAAGTATATCATCATGACCTATTTGATGAGCCTTCTCCGTTGATTCTTTTGTGATTGTTTCCTAACAAAAAAGGAATATAAAATTAATTATTATGAAATAGAATCATTTAAACAAAAGTTTTTTTTGATACAACATATAATACTCACACAATAATCTACAATTTTCCTAACTTCTTCATCAACAATTTGACCATTGCGGTTGACATGGCCATTCATCCACAAAACATGTCGTGATAGCTGAGCAACATCTAAGTGTGAATCTTTGATCCACATATTAAACAATTTACTAAAGTTAAACATCACTCATAGAAAAAGAATATATGAAAACAATATAGAATGTATATGTGCATACCAAGTCTTGCTCAATCGATGCATATGGTTTATGTCCTTTCATAAATCGATATTTCATATTTTTTGCTCTCTTTTAATTTTTTTTGGCTTAGTTCCTATTTAAATGCAAACCATTTTCATAAATAAATATAAATTTCATGTAGATTACTACAAGTAACCATAAGTTTATTATTATCTGAAATTGTGGCGATGTAAAGTGACCTAATGAAGTCATTCCACACTTCTTGAGAGATAATACCTTCAAACATCTCTGGTGGTGATGTAATAATGTTTCCATCATCATCTCTCAAGTACCACTTCACAAGATCTGAATGAAACTTTCTGAGAAGACAAGAAGCTTTCGAAAGGACATACTCCTTGCGAGTCTCATCAATAACAAAACATGACTACAAGGAAAACATATATATTCAAAGTGTTAAGCATGATTATATGAAAAGAAACTAACACAATCTTATAGCACCAATTTATCTTTTGCATTAATTTCTTGCCAAATGAAGTCCTTATAGTTTTTTGGGACACATTTCCAATGATAATATGTGCAAGGTACTATGTCTCAAGTTACAGTCCCAATAAAACTATGAAATTTGTCACAATTGGGTCCAATTGGTTGACCCTTGACATTCCACCCAAGTGATGACTTTATGCCCTTACTTCTCCACTGGATCAATCGAGACATAACAGTCTTACCATGAGAAACCACTTGTTCACCTTGCCCTCTCTCATTCATATTAGGAATGTCAACATTCGGATCAGGAGCATCATTATTATTTGGAATTGGAGAATCCATTTTCCTACAAGATAATTGCATCATTATGAAGATGTTAGTACATAGATAATTTTGAAACATACAAATAAGAGGTTGAGATTTAGAATGTGAAGAATAGGCGTTGTCCGCTTTTATGTTTTGATAACCTCTTCAAAAATTTAAGTAAGGATTGCAATAGAGAGTGAAATGCTGGATCGTCTCTCAAAGAGCCTTTTTATTAATTACCTAGAAACTAAGTGCAATGATTGACATGAAATGATTAAAAAAGGGAAAATTTGGTCTTTTTAACTATAGACTACTTTTTGCAATTAAGAATTAAATCGTTCTAAACTAATTCTTTTTGGGATTTTTCTTTAAAATATGAAATGGAATAATCGTCGAATTAATAACATAAGAGAAGTAAAGAAATCAACAATGGAATAAGCAATCCCTTATAGCAATGGTGCAAGCAATTCTCACTTAAAATGATTATGGGAGATTTAATCATGCTAATTTTAAAATAACTCTAAGGGCTACCCCTTAGACTAGGCATAACTTATATTGATTAATACCAAGCCACCTTACATATTAATCTTTCTAGATTAGGTTGATTAAGCATTCTAGCAATTAAATGAACTTAAAAATCACATTTAGCTTTTGATCTAATAATTGAGCCACCTCACATTACCACTTGATTTTTTCATTAATCTTAATTTAAAAATGGCCACCCATATGAAAAATCAAGATTAATGATGCTAAATACAATTAATGCATTTACACTCAATTAACCAATGTAAACACAAGACATTATTGATCCACTAACCAAGCCACCTTGAAATTACCACAAAATGTTCACAAAATCATCAATTCAATGACTAACCAACACAAAGAAATAATAATCAAGCTAATTAAACATAATATAAAATGTCCAACAAACATTTAAACCGCATCTAATTCTCCAAATACATCAAAATAAATCAATTCAACGTCATAAAATTCATCCTACTGTTTAGGAATCACAATTACAACGTAGAATTAGAGAAATGGAAAAGTAAAAACTTCCCTATTGAAGCTCCAAGTTCATGCCAATATCTCATGCTACAAGGAAATCAGAGAATTAGTCACTGCCATTTATAGAGCCAGAGTCCAAAGTAAATTCATAATATGATTATAATATCCAGCCATGAAAAATACAAAGCAGGACAAAGAACAGCCACGACAGGAAATAGGAAGAAAGTTTCCTGCCACAATGAACAGTCCAGGTCCTTCTGCCAATTGTTTGTAGGTCCTCCTCCTCTGTTTTTCACGCTGAAGTTCAGGATTTGGAATGAAGAAAGGGACGGTGATGGCAGGGAGGTTGTGAAGGTTCAAACGACAAAGATGGTGAGGCGTGGTGGAGGAGACGACAGTGAAGATGATTTACGGAGGTGATGGTCGAATCTTAAGCTCAGGTTTGCTGCTCTGCCTGCTGGTTCAGTTCTGCAACTCAAGCTCTTTTCATGCCGGTGGATGGAGGTGTAGTGAACGATGCTCGCCGGCGACCGTGGTGAAGAACAAAGCTGCCGGTGAGGAAGAAGAGCGAAGATGGAGAGAGCAGGATCTGCTTTTCGTGGCGGCACACCCCGTCTGAAACTCTTCTCAAACTGATATATATCAAACCTAACTTTCTGGAGCAAAACGCTGTCACTTTGAGTCAGACTAAACTGTCATTTTTTAAATTCGAGCCCCAAATTACCATTTTCTGATTTAATCCCAGTTTTCAAATACCTATAATTGAAAACAATTAAACCGACATCAAATCTTCTCAAGAAATCAATGATTAAGAGTAATTACGATTATTTTGACAAATTTGTCATTTTTAATCCTAATTTGATGCATTTACTCTTAATATCTTTTGATCACAATTAAAGCATTTTAAACTCAATTAATATGATAAAATCCACAAATGAAGTGTAAAAATATATAATAAAATTAGGGATTTTTCAGATTGACATATACAAGTAACTTAATTTAAAACATATAAATAAAGACAAAACCTGCATATAAAGGTAAAACTGGTTGACATTAATTTCTTTTCCTCTTTCTTGCTGGATCATGGATTGTGTTCTTCTTTATTCTCTTAGCAGTGCGAAACGATAGATTGACCTTAATCCCCTCTTTATGATCATTTCTCATATATAAGGGCTCTTCTTCATCTTCATTTACATCAATATCTTCATATTCTAATGGCTTGAAAATAGGATCATCTCAGGAATATTCATATCTTCATTGCTTTGAGTATTGTCTTGCTCTTTATGGTTTTTGTTTGAGAGAAGTACAATGAACAAATTCCCTACATTATCTCTCACAGCATATTCTAATTTTCTTAGTCAAGTTTTATTTGGATTAATTCAAACAAATTTGAATGTTATAGTAATAAACTAACCCAATTAACTAAAGTGCATTGTGTTAATATTTAAGACTAATTAATTTATTATTTTTCCATTATTTCTTAACTAATAAAAATCTTTGGGAAAACTCAGCTAAATCCAATTGAAATATTGGCCTTGTTTACCAGATAAATTTCAATATATATTTGGTTGAAGAACTTTAAACTCAGCCATTGATTTAAAAAAACAAAATTATTTGCTGTGGTTAGGATTTGCAATATATAGATAAGTTTAATTAGTTTTATATTTATAGATAAACAATACATATATTAAATATATATAGAACTATAGACTGGATTTAATTGAAGAAACAATTAAACCCCAATTTCCAGTCTTGATCAACATTTTCGGGCTTCAGAAACGGATATACATAGATAATACATAATCCAATCTTGAGCAATGGATATTTATATAGATAAACCATACAAATTTTTAAAAGTATTTTATATTATAAACAATACAGTTGTTAAAAGGAATTTATATAATAGATTAAATATATATAGATAAATATTTATTTTATGAAGGGACAAAGCAAGAACAAACAAACAAATAAACAGGGGTAAAATTTAATTAAATTCTGTTAAAGTAATCAAAACCGAGATCTGTTATTATTTCAACTCTCACGATTAAATTGAATCTTTTTTATTAATACAATTACAAACTTTC
The DNA here is from genome assembly GCA_963210345.1 of Inga oerstediana. Classification (NCBI taxonomy): domain Eukaryota; kingdom Viridiplantae; phylum Streptophyta; class Magnoliopsida; order Fabales; family Fabaceae; genus Inga; species Inga oerstediana. The sequence goes on from OY723408.1 coordinate 64,466,074, forward strand.
TTGATTCTAGTATTTACTTAACTTTACCAAAAGACATTCCAAAAGCAAAAAGCCAAAAACCATGTCTACAGAAAGGCTGATCCTCGCCTATATATGCAAATTCTTACATTTAGCAAGGAAGGAAAAAAAGAAAAGTAAATCAAGCCTTAGACAGAAGGAGCAACCCGAGCCAGCAAAGAGCCGTTAGGTCTAGTCTCAACTTAAAAGAGAGAACCATAACTACACCCGATTAAAGGTTGTAGAGAGTAGTACTTATTCCCAATTTTCACCTTTGTGGCGGCAGGTGTGGTTATGTTTTTAATATAAAATAAGTAACATATATTTTATGAAGATAAAAAAAGAATTGTCATAGAAGTATTTTCATCATGATATTTTTTTGCCAACACTTTGAATTCAACATTAAATATATTTACTTAATATATTAATGTGACATGTAATACATAAGGATAGTGTTACGGATAGTGTGTGTGAGTTTTTTATATGATTATTTATTTTTATATTTTTTTTAAAATTTTTAATTATATAAAGTAAGATATATAATTCCTTTTAATCTAACATTTAAAATTATATTTTTCGGAAGTAAAATAAAAGAGTGAAATGAATAGAAAACTGTCTTCCGTAATGTTTCCTTTGAAAAGTGCTACAACTTTTTAATATTTTTAAAAAATAAAAAACAATATAGGAGCTGTAGCTCTTCCTTTAGGAAGTGCTACTGAAGACAATTGTCTTCGATTGTACTTTCCAACGAAGTGCTATCATTGTTTAGTATTTTAAAAAAATACAAGAGCTGTAGCACTTTCTTGATGGAGCACTATAAAAAGTGCGCTACTAAAATCAATTTTTATAGTAGTGCTGGTAATAGGATCCAAAAAAAGCATAGGAGATTGGGTAGCCTAAATGGTGTTATATATATATATATATATATATATTAAAATTCAACAGGAATATTTTGAGGGATAAAGTAGATTAAAATATTATATTTATGACTAAAATAACCTTTTTGTATAGTTCCTATATTTAAAAAGGGACATAGTACGAGCCATATATCTGTCATATCAAGAAGGGTAGGAGAATAGAGTGATTGACACAAAATGGTCCTCTACTATGGCATACCGGCCATGTTAAATGGCTCACAAATAATGCACTTGTTCTTCACAAATTGGGTTACCCGTTCATATTAGATTATATTCTGCCGTGACGATGAAGTATAAGAAGAATCGTACGTGGACATAGATATTCATAGTTAATTAACGCACAAAGTGCATCTATATATATAGTTTTTTGCTGATAAAAGAAAAAGGAAAGAACGATAATGTAAACCTTTTGAGAATCTTAATTTAAAAAAGGAAAGAAATTTTTATTTCCTTTCTGAATTAATTTCCACACTTTTCAATTCATTGGTCATTACCTTTTCAATCTGATTAACAAATAGTCTTCTTTGCTTCATAGTCTAATCAAATAAATTATCAGCTGCTAAAAACATTTCACAACACACTAGATTACTTGAAGTTTAAATTTAGAGATATCACCATCAAATGAGCTTTACCTGATAACTTGTCATATCTTGGTTCTTTTTCTGGAATGCATGTGGATGGAATGAGACAAGAAAAATATAAATGCTGGTTGGATTGAAAATTCTTCTCCTTATAATTGTTTTTCTTGTGCTTATTATGGAGAATGTCATTCTTATGAGCATTATCCATATAGCAATACTTGTCATTATATGAGAGATGATTTCAATATGAACCAAAATTGTTTTGATAATTCCTTTTATCCTGATGGAATTTTAGAGCAACAAGAGTCTTTGGATTTTGTTAGGAACTAAAAGTAAAACTCAGAGCCCAAAATCACATAATTTGTGGAGGTTGGAAAATACCAACTCATATAGAGATGGGTCAGGATAAGCTAATCATACAAGCATAAAAGAAGAGAAAAAAAAATTGAAGCAGTTGTTTTAAACAAAAGTCATATTTAAAAAAATAGAAATTGACGGACAAATGAACGACAAACATTCCCTCTATTTTGAAAACGTATATAGACCTCCTTTCAAATTAAAAAGCATGTTATATAAATCCCTTTACATATTTGAGATTCTATTTCCATCTATCCAACTGTTAGTTAATTGTTAAGTTTGACTATTAAACATTTTTTATTTGACCCAAATACCTTCTAGGCAAAGGTGGTAATATGGTCCGGTCCGGTGGGTTCGGACTAACCCGTCACGGGTTGGGACCATATGGGTTCGGGCCCAAAAGGACCGCATCAATATGGGTTGGCATTTAGCGAACCCAACCCATAACCACCCATATTTTTTTTTCAATTTTTTTAACAATATATTAAGATTGTTTTTTCTACACACCTAAACCATAACAAAATTAAAAATATATTACAAATTAAACATTCATCACAAGTCCACACATAACAAAATAAATATAAATCCACAAGCCATCAATATAACTTAATAACAATAATCAATAATTATTTAATATTAAAAGTGTTTCAATTTGAAGCATGATGTGAAGCCGTATGGTCAGGGAGACGAGGACAAGCAACGGGGGGATGCCGGAATGGTAGTGAACTAGAGATTAGATTATTGAGACTGACAGCGTGAGAGACTAAAATCGACTAATCGAGGCAATGAGATCGGGTGAGGATTGAGGAGTGGATGCTTGGACGGTGGACTGAACTGAATGGTGGAGTATTGGACTGGGCCTTGGCTCTTAGTCTTTTACCTCTTGCCTCTTGGTTTATATATATATATAATATGGGCCGGCCTGCCAACCCGGCGGTCCAACTCGTCATGGGTTGGGACCATATGGGTTCGGGCATAAAAGAACTGCTCCCAAATGGTCCCATATTTTCAGAACCCAACCCGTCACGGGTTGGAACCATATGGGTTCGGCCCACGGTCTTAACCCATATTACCAGCTCTACTTCCAAGTTAAGGATCTCGGCCAAATGAGATACTTCTTGGGTGTGGAAGTGGCAAGAACAAAAAGGGGCATCAACGTATCCCAGTGGAAGTATACCCTAGACCTGTTGCATGAGAAAGGAATTTTATAAAGAGGGATTACAGAAAATTTGCCTCATTTGTCCTTAAAGAGAAAAAGGACTTGGGTGAGTTCATTTTTACTGAAATTAAGAGATAAAGAAGAAAAATTTTATAGAGTGATTATAGAAAATTTGCCTCATTTGTCCTCAAAGAGAAAAAGGACTTGGGTGAGTTCATTTTTGCTGAAATTAAGAGATAAAGAAGAAAAATTTACAAGTTGCGATACAGATGTTTTTACGTATTTAAAATCTTTTAACTCTGGAAAATAGTGCTTCAAGATTCGTTATCATTAAAACGCTTGATTCACATATCCATCTGTTCTAACTGTCCCTAATGGCGCTCCGAACCAAGCTAACGGCATTTGAAATGGAGCCGTGGGTAAGTAAAGCTCTGTCATTTGTTAAACGACTTACAAAATATTAATAATAAGCTTAATTAATGTCCTGACTACAAATACTGAAGCAAGCAAGCACATCGTGTTCGATCTCCAACAGATATTTTTGTTTTTCCTCTTTAGAAAATGACAATATGTATTGGCTTTTGAGATATTATTATACAGCAATTCTCTATTTTATGCTCTACAATCACAAAGGTATAGGTTTGCTAGTCACAATAGTCACAAGAGGGTTGAACACTAAAAAGGCAGCCCAGTGGCCACGGGAGGCTTCCACCAGGTAGGCCTGAGGGGATAAATGTATGCATGCAGTCTTATCCTCATAAACAGAAGAGCTATTTCCCCATTACCTTTAAGTCACATGGCAGTAACCTTATTATATATGTTATGCTAAGGCTAAACCTTTTGTTCCTTTTCTTTTAGACGCGTGATTACAGAAGTGTAAATAATTCAATTCTTCTTCACACCGGGGAATAATAATCAGTTATAGAGTATTCATCACTTTTTCAATTAGGAATTGCATTTACAGTGTTCATATTTAGTCTGTGATTTTACCCCACTCCCTCGTGTCTTCCTTTTCTTTGTATCTTTCTAGCTCGAACATGCTGTTCTTCACATGAGACTGTCGGTATACCGTCAAAAAGATCAGTTAGCGTCACGAAAACACTTCAATAATAATGATTCATGGGAAGAATATATGTTTTAGACTGCTATACGAGTAGTTATCTGGTGCAGGAACAAGAACCTAGTCTATTTTATTACTACAACATGGGACCTTTTAATGAACTTGGGAACCATATATATAAGAATGATATTCTTGAACTGAAATTGAAAGGGTATATAGTAAGAGACGTGAATGCTTTGGTATGCCAAAATAGAGGTTCAGAGGACCATAATTTTGTGCCAACCACACTTGTTTCGGACAAAAAAAGCAAATTCCTAGCACCACTAGGAGTCTTTATTTACCATATACTATACTAGACCTCTTGCAGAATTTTGCAGATTAGTGCTTATACACTATTCCAAGGAAATTAACCTTTCAACTTTCAATAAACATTATACTTTTCCTTGTATTTGACATAAATGACCAGGATATACATGGGTTCGCATTCGGTGATCGTCTCATGTGATGAGATCTCATAAACTGCATTCAAGTCTAATATGAATGGTCTAAATTTAAAATTTTTTAAATCATAAATTTTCATTTTTCTGAAAGAAGTAATAGTTATAAGATTATCTTTATTTTTAATTATAGATATACGTCATTTAAAATACTAAAAAAAAATTAAATCTGAATTATCCAAAATCAATCTAGATGGTTTAAATTGGTGATGAGCACAAAATATGCTCCCCATACATATAGTTTCGTAAGTTTTCGTTTGATTTATTATGGCTAATTAACTTTTACTTTGTCCTGTTATGAGAATAGATTCAAGATAATTTGTATGTTAATGACGAGGTAACAATTAAAAAACTTACTTAAAATATTAAATTAAATTAAACTAAATCTGGACCATATAAAATCAATCTAGACGGTCTAGATTGGGGATGAGAACATTTGATGAGCTCAAAATGTGCTCCTGAATCTGATACACCCGCGGTAGTTCTTAATTTTTGTTTGATTAATTATGGATAATTAACTTGTACTTTGTCCAGTTTCGAGGATAGATTCAAGATAGTTTTTATGTTAATATGAGGTAACATTTTTAAAAAAATTACTGAGCCATAAATAATCACGAAACCAATTTCAGTGCGACCATATAGATTTAATTTAGATAGTTCAAATTGAATTTTTTTACTTTTAATTTTTTCAAAAGAAAATTATTTTAATGTGTGTATAGTTTAAAATAAAGATAATCTCTTAACAATAATTTTTTAATTTTTTTTTAAATTAAAAAATCATTAGTTGAATAAGTTTCATTCTAACACTCTAACTATTATATATCTCCATAACTTGAAAATCTTAAATTGTAATGACTACTAAGTTATGTTGTAAATACCATGTCTACACTTTATTCTTTCATTATTATGAATTGGATCTTCTATTGGAAACTTGTTAAATTTTGAACTAGATGCATGCATTATAACTGTAATTAAACTACTAATTAAGTTAAAATTTTAACCTATGTACAACCCAATAGTTCAAGGACTGAATGCAATAATTGTCTGCGTGCTTTAAAAATATTCTTGTGCAATCAAAATAGTGACAAGGGAATAGAATGATGAGAATGAGCTATTACACTGCTAATTAAAAGCCACTATTTATGGGGACCCTTGCTCTTCTTTTCTTTCATTTCAGATTGATCTTTTATATGCTAGAACAAGAACAAGAGTACTGCGAACTGATCAGTTCGACGTGGCACTTCAATGATTCATTCTAAAGCTTAAAATTCTGATCACATAGCTATCCATTACTACATTGTCATATATAAACTTTAAAGAGTATATCTTTACATGAGACTTAAAAGAAAGATTTTATCGTTTTGCTTTTGAAATGAATCAAGAAAAATAGGTTTTTGATCGATATCTATCTATAGAGCATCACCTTAGCTGTTCTATGTGGACCCCTATATTCAAAACATTATAAATTCCTGACACCGATAAAGCTTCTATAAACATCAATAGTTTTTCATTGGGGTAGGATCGGATAATCTGCATCCTGAGGTTTAGGACAATAATTCATTATATTGCATCTAGCCCTTGGGATGCAGATTACCTCTTCCTTGTCATCAGGTCTGAAGTTATATCTTGAAGATCTCAGAAATTTCAGAAACTTATTCATTCCAAAGTATATACTCACTCCGGTCCTAAATATAAGACCCAGTTGACTTTTTTTGGAGAGTTTAAGAAAGATAAATATATTACTTAATCATAGTATATCTGAGGACTTGTATGAAAATTTTCATTGCTTGATTCTTCATGCAGGCTTCCAGTGATCAACTTCTATCCATGTTGATCCATACTATGATAAAATTAGGGTGAAAGTTGCTCTATCTTAAAAGTTATAAAAGATGAGGTGAACAAAAATTCGAATCCCTATCAGATGATATGGCCACATTTAGTGTTTAATTCTGTCACTAACAATATTACTTCTAATAGGAGGATATCTGTTAGCAACAAAAAATATTCATAAAAGATCTAGAGATAGAAAACCCAAGATAAATACTACAGAGCTCGAGCTAGACCCAAAACTACATACACTGTCTCTAGATAAAAAAAAGGCTCAGTGATATTTAATTAGGGGAAATTCTGGTTTCAATAATGTTAACTTAAATATAAAATAACTAACAATTCTATTAAAAAAAAAAAAACCTGTGGCGCTATTTTATGGTATTAATTCCCCCCCCCCCCAAAAAAGCCATTAAAGAAAAAATGTTTAAACGATTATCTAGAATCTAATACTGTCAATGATGGATTCAACTTAGAATATGATGAGACTCATCTTCAACAAGTAAGCATCATAAAACTGTAGCCATTTTGGGTAGAACTTATTATTGCATGTTGCTCATTTGTTGTGGGACTTTCTCTTGATTACATTCCTACTTTAGAAACCTCATAGTAATTTCTCTTCAGAGGAAAAAGGAAAAAGGAAAAAGGAGGGGAAGCAAATTATGTTTCCAAGAGCAACTCAATTTTGCTAATAATTCAGCTTAACAACGTATTCGTGGAATCCTTGTATCTCAAATGATACCAAACACCTCACTTAAGGTTTTTTTTTTTAAGCGTGAGGGTGTGGTGGAAGGTAAAATAGGGGCATGGGTTATGACAAAAAAACTAAACTGCTTTATAAAATAAATGATGATTAATTTGTTATGCATATAAACAAATTTAAATATAAATATGCCAGCTGATGGCTTGATATATCAAAGGACAAGATGCAAATCTTGGGGCTGATATATAGCTTAATTACAATATATTCTCCCATTATAAAAAATATAATTAAGGAAGAACGGTTATGCCTCCGTGAATGTATAAATGGCCCCACAATGAGAAAGACTATAGTTTATCATTTATTGAAGAGGATCCTGTTGGCTTATGATGATATGCCAAGTCATATTTACTTTTTTTTTTTTTACCAATAATATATTTACCTCAATATACAAATAATACTGAAGGCTATCGTTGCGTTTTATGACTTTATCATTAAAATGAAAATATCATAAACAATGACCCAAACCCAACTGGTTTAGCTTGTTTAATGTGTACATGTATATACTGCTTCTTGTTCTTAATATAAAAGCTATATAATTAATTTACGGATATCAAAGAAATTAGTTTAGGGAAAAAGACAGAAAAAGAATTTTGAAATTGTAAAATTCCAAATAAGATATTTGCTTAAAATATGAGTTTTGAATTGCTTAAATTTCGTCATTCCCTTATCAACTCTTGTAATAAACCTGAGTTAGGATTTTGCAATTTTAAAGTTCTTTTTCTATCTTTTTCCCATTAATTTGGTATATGTATCATATATATATATATATGTGTGTGTGTGTGTTAATTTGTCTTAAGTACGATTTTTAATAATGTGTATTGTAACTATTATCGTTAATCGAAAGCTCCTTCTAATGACAATCAATAGGAATATTTTTAGAAGAAAATTATAAGTTTGGGGGGATACAGTATATTAAAATTTTATATTTAGGATTAAAATAAACTATATGTCTAACTCCTATATCTTTGTTTAGCTCCTATATTTGAAACAAGAGATAGTATGAGCCATATATCTTTCATATTGAAAAGGGAATATAGTGATTGATACATCATGGTCCTCTACTATGGCATACCAACCACGTTAAATGCATGGCTCACAAATAATGCCCTTATTCTTCACACATTGGGTTACCCATTCTTATATATCTATTCTTCTTACGAACGATCACGTAAGAAGAATCGTAAGTGGACGTCGACATAGATATTCATTTTAAATTAATGCACAAAGGGCATCTATAGTATATATAATTCTTTGCTGGTTAAAATCTTCATTTAAAAACGGAAAGAAAATTTATTTATGGCCCAAGGACTAATTTATTTCCTTTCTTTGAATTTGTTTTGAAATTCTAACATGGTGCTGTCTGAATTAATTTCCACGCTTTTCAACTCATTAGTCATTAGTCATTACCTTTTCAATCTGATTAACAAATTGTCTTCTTTGCTTCATATATAGTCTAATTAAATAAATAATCAGCTGCTAAAAACATTTCACAACACACCATATAATCACCACCAAACGAGCTTTAATGTACCAAGCTAACCACGATTGGAATGGAGCTGTGGGTAAGTCAATCTGATTGTCATTTGTTAAACGAATTAAAAAATAATAATAATGAGCTTAATTATTAATGCTCTGATTACAAATGCTGAAGCAAGCAAGCACGTCGTTTTCGATCTCCACCAAATATTTTTGTTTTTCCTCTTTAGAAAATGAAAATGTATATGCTTTTGAAATATTATACAGCCATTTCTCTATTTTATGTTCTATAATTCCAAAGGTATAGATTTGTTAGTCACAATAGTCACAAGAGATGAACATTAAAAAGGCAGCCCAGTGGCCACTCACGACCCTTTCACCATGTAGGTATGAGAGGGATAAATGTACGTAGCCTTACTCCTATAAGATGAGTGACTATTTCCAGATTTGACCACGTGGTCTTCAAGTCACGTTGCAGTAACGTTAGGCCCGGTTTGGTGCAAAGCATTGGGGGTAGGGATTGAGATTGGATCAGGGATTGGAACAAGTTGTATTATTTAATTGGTAGGTGAAATTGATGATATCCTGGGATAAACCATACCACATAAGTACGATGGGACCAAATCCACCTTCCCCCGCCCCCCTGGTATTGCATTTTTAATCTTGGAATTGCAAACTTTGAAGACAAAAATGTCCCTGTTTATGGTAATTTTTGGACAACACTACCCCTCTTAATCTTGCCTTAAATTAAACTCACATATCCCTTCAAATCTTGGCCGCTATCATTGTCTACTCGTTCTTTCTCAGAAAGTTCTTCGTCGCTCTCTTCCTCAACAGAGCAACACGTTTATTAGCCATTACAGTGGGTAAAAAGGAAATACTAATATTTTAAAAAAGTTATTAAGGGAACTACCAACTAAGTTTCATTTTGCAGAACATAGGTCATCGTTTGCTAAAAGAGTTTCTCCCTTTGTAACGCGTGGTTCGAGTATTTTGACAAATAGTTTCCTTTGACTTACTGTAAGCCATGGTGGATATATGTATTCTGCTCTACCTACCTCTAGAATCAAAAGTTTCATAAGAGAATATAAATTACACTATTTGAACCAAAATTTATGAGTATTTCCCCTTGTGTCTATAAATTCCACCCATTTCAATATACAGTGCACCGATACTCTGTTTTCTTCTTATCTTATGCCTTTTATTTGGTGAAAATGGGCTTGTATCACTACTTTGAAGTAGGTAAGTCATTAAAATTCTATAAGTCGTTAAAGAGATATCACCTTGGTGACTTGTTGTGTTATAAATCCTTACACAACTTTTAATATAAATCCCTTAATTTATAAAAACATGACTTTACAAAAACATATCTCTTCATTTTAAAATATTCCAACAATCTTTTGGGGTGTAGTTATCCTGCGGAATTATACCCATTACAATTAACATGGTACTTTCATTAAGAGGCACCCTCTCAGGAGAGGGAGGTCCTAACCGGAGGGGCTCTTACATAGAGTATCCACTATTCAGGAAATGCATTTACACAGTGTTCATATAATCAATTTTACGTACTTACTGAATCATTAGAAAACATTTCAGGACCCCACTCCCTCACGTCTTGATCCCCTTTTGTGCTATGTGATGTCATCTCTGAATAACCATACTATATTTCTGTGTATGTTTCCCCAATAATTAAATAGTGTATCAATATTATATTTGGAATCTATCTCTTTTTTGCTATAACTTTAATTTGAATTATTCTTTTGAAACTCATCCACCAAGTCATGAACAATCCACTTGCCCAAAAATGACTTCCAATAAGACAACATTTTTGGAAGAATATATGTTCTGGATTGGTACGAGTAGTTAGCTGGTGCAGGAACAAGAACCAAGTCTATTTTACTACAATATATGGGACCCTTTTAACGTGCTTGAGGACCTATATATAAGAATGATATTCTTGAACTGAAATTGAAAGTGTATATAGTAAGGGACGTACATGTGTTGGTATGCCAAAGTAGAGGTTCAAAGGACCATAATTTTGTGCCAACCACACTTGTTTCGGACAAATAAAGCAAATTCCTAGCACCACTAGGAGTCTTCAATTGCCACCTGAACTATATACTATACGAGGCCTCTTGCAGTATTTTGAAGATTGCTTAAAGTTTCCTAAGTTTTTTGTTTGGTTATGGGTAATTAAATTTTACATAGTTTGTTCAAAGAAAAAACTTCTACTTAGTCACGTTGTGAGGATAGATTCAAGCTATAGTTTGAATCTTAATCAATGACGAGGCAAGGCAACAGTTAAAAAATTAAACTTACTGGCCCATAAATATCACTATTTTACACTTAAATAGTACAACCCAATCAATATCCCAGAATTATGAGATATATATATATATATATATTTATATGCTGTTGAAGGCAATATATCTCGGAGCATAAAAAGGGATTTGATATTATAATATCATGATTACAGTCTTTGAATATTAGTATGGAGATACAATTGTTATCTATTAGGACACTCTTGTATTAGCATGTATATATATGCCACTAATCTATTCATGCAAGACCTGCAATTCATTCTCATTTTAATATTTCACAGCAGTATAAGTACGCCAAATAAGTATCGAAATGGAAATTTCTTGAAGCAGTTTCATTCTAAGTTTCTTACTATTATTACATGACTACTTGAAAATGTAAAATTCTAATTACTAATCAATCAGGTTATATTGTAAATACCATGTCTACACTTCATGCATTCATTCATTCATTATGAATTGCACTTCTATCGACAATTTGTAAAAGTTTTGAACTTCAAGTTAAATTTTTCGTTAATTTTAACCTATGTATAATCCAAACGTTCATGGACTGAATCCAATGATTGTCTGCGTGCTTTAAAGATATACTTGTTGCAATGTAAACAGCGACAAGGGAATAGAATAAGAATAAGAATGAGCTATTATGCTGCTAACTAAAAACAAGTATTTATGGGGACCCTTGATTTCCTTTTCATTCATTTCAGATTCATCTTTTATATGCCAGAGCAGGAACAAGAAGGCGAGCTGATGAGCCAGAAGTTCGACGTCGCACTTCAATGATTTATTTAAAAGCTTAAAATTCTCACATGTAGCTATCCATTACTACATTGTCATATATGACCTGTAAAGAATATTACATGAGACTAAAAAGAAAGATTAGAAATGAATCAAGAAAAAGAATACATAATCTACGGAATGAGATCGACAGCTATATACCCCTACCAATGATATGCTAAACCAAGAAATGAATCAGAGAAAATAGCTATATATGTATAGCTTCTTCTTCCAATATTCTTGAAGATCTCAGAAATTTCATAAACTTATTCATTCCAAAGTGTATAGATTATCTTTGAACTTCAATGAGCCACATATATACATAGGCGTTGGGTTAGGAATGGGTAATGTGCATCCTGAGGTATAGGGCAATGATTCATTATTATGAAGTTGTATCTAGTCCATGGGATGCAGATTACCTCCTCCTTACTACCAATTTCTTTCCAAGCTTCTGTAAATTAATTTGAGCATTTGTATGAATTTGAGCATTTGTAGCTGAACCTACCTAGTGGGATAAGACCTTGTTGTTGTTGTATTTGTATGAATCTTCATTTCTTGTTTCTTCCTGCAGGCTTCCAGTGATCAACTTCTATCCCTTTTCTTTGTGAGGGATGGAATCATAGGGAATTCATTGGTTTGGATTCACATCACTTCATCTCTTGTGACCTCATTTTTTTTATAAAAAGACCAAATGATATTAAATAATTTAACCAGTGTTTACTAGTTACACAGAGATATATAACACAAATAAGAACCTAAAAGCCATTAAAAGTTGATAAAGAACTAATCCTGATGTCACTACTTGAATAGTCGAAAAGCAAAGATAAAATCTCCCGCCATGTAACATTAAGCACAAATGAAGGTGAAGGAACCTGTCGGCTTATGCCTTGGTAACTTCTTAAAAACATAACCAAGGATTGCAATATAGGGTGCACTCCTGAATTATCTCTTGAGGAGTTTTTTTATTAATTACCGAGAAACTAAGTGTAATGATTGACGTGAAACAATTAAAAATGTTTTCAACTTTTTATATAACAACTAGATTGCAATTAAAGTAAAATGCTTTAAAAAATTATATTTTTGGATTTTTGGAATAAAAATGGATGAGATCGAAATTTGTTTAGAAAATTATAATAAAAACCTCCTAGATCAAGAAATTTCATCTATCATTTGCTTCAAAATATTTTTAGGAGTGTGCTAATTTGACAAATTTGCCCAAAAGACTGTTTGAGCTAGCTTGAGTTAGGTGAATTAAATCTCTCACACTGGGTAAGACTTAGTTCCTTTAACCGAAACCCAATTCAAAACTCTAGCCATTGGTGTTAATGCTTATGCAAGATACAAGTAATCAAGAACCTTGAATTAAAAACATAAAATATTCATAGCAACCTCCAAACATAAGCTTAACCAAGTCTATATACAAAAAATTACTACTAATTATGTTCAAAGTGTCAAATGCACAAAATTAAAACCAAAATACACACAAATTTACAAAGGAAAGAAACAAGAAATTAAGTGCTAAACACACCTCTATGAAGCTCCAAGCATCAAGACTCAAACCATTGCTCTAGGAGAAAGGAAATTAGCCACAAACAACCATCAACACAGCTCCATCAAGTGTCTTCAAAGCTTCATTCATGGTCAATTAATGGAGAGATGAAGTGATTAATTGAGGATTAAAGGCATGGAAGGAAGATGTGGCATAGAAGATGATGGTGTCAGTGAATGGTGAGATGAAACAAAGATGGTGAAGAAGGTAATGGAGGCGTGGTGAGATGGTGGAGGAATGAACGTCGACGACGACTGCAAGGTGAGATGGTGGAGAAGTGAAAGTCGATGTTTGACTCTCGAACTTGAAGAAATGACGATGGCTGCTCCTCTGACCGAATCTCCAGCCACTCTCAAATCTGGAAGTGTGCCAGCATTAATGGTGTGGTGGTGAGGTTGTGAAGGTTGCCGGTGACAATGGAGATGGAGTTGTAGGTCGCTGGAGACGATGGTGAAGGTGGATGGAAGTGAAGATGGAGGTTTTGAGCTCTGGTTATCAAGTTTTGCGCTCCTAGTTGTTTTTTTTCCTTCGAGACGATACAAAATCTGACCTAACTATGTAGAACAAAATGCTGCAGTTTTGGCCCGGGATCATACTGTAAGTTTTAAAAGTTTGTGGTTCCAAACTGTAATTTCTGTAATTTAAGCCCAAACTTTCATTTTCAAATTTGATCCAATTTCTTCAAGCACCTACCGTTAGAAACAATTAATCCAACACCAAATATCCCCAAAAATCAATAATTAAGAGTAATTACAATTTTTATAACAATTTTGCCCTTTTTTGTTCTAATTCAATATATTTACTTTTAATCCCAGTTTATCACCAAAAAAAAAACTCAATAGCTATGACAAAATCCCCAAATATAATATGAAAATATATAATAAAAGTAGGGATTTGTTAGAAGGATCCTTTGGAATATAGATGAAATGCTTATTGACAAAAACAATTGAGAGTGGAGGCTTTTGATAGCGGTTGATGAAGCCAATACTCCTGAACCAAAAGACAGCTGCGCGCTTTGAGGCATTTTGATAAGAAACAATCACCTGGTATACCATTGGTTTACCACAGGAATTCCTCACGAGGATGTTTCTGAAAACATATGATTCCATGACAGCAGAAGTGCTTCCTCTCTTTTTTAGTATATTCATGAAGGATAATATCCCAACCATCAGCTTGTAAATCTAGACAAGTAGCCAGATGTTTTGGTCCACTATTTCCATCATTTGCAAGGGAGCATGTGGAAACTCGGTCTACAAAGTGAGTAAACTGCTTAATTTCCCTAATTATATCCATAGGAGCATTAAATTTTTCTTGATGCAAAGCCAAGTTGCATTTCTTTCCAAGAATGTGTAGGAAACAAATTAACTGAGATGCCAATAAAAGCATTATATCATCTCATAAACAATATAATATCCTTGAGCCACAGAAAAAGCAGAAAAAGGAAATCTAATATTAAAATGGCCAAACCACACTCCTTGTAAGTGCGACCTTGATCACACCATATTTTGATAAGCTATTTCATGGCATATTCGGAGATTTATCACTATTTTTGGACTTAAATTCCATTAATTATGATTAATTTCCATTAAAGTTGTTTGCATGAAGTTAATGTTAAAAAGGGGGAAAATGTAATATATTTCATTATTTACCTTAATTGATTATTTTTGGAATATAAGGTATTACATTTTGGGTTTATTTGTTTTGCAAATTATTTAAGAGAAATTACAGAAAATGACCCAAAACTTCTGAAAACTGCAGAATTGATGTTGATGAGGGCCAGAGAACATGACAGAAAAAGGCCCAGAACTTTTGAAATTGCAAAAATGCCTCAAAATTCAAAAAGCAGCGTTTTCAGCCCTAAAATCTTCATTTTTTTAGGGTTGTTTTGGGAGAGAAAAGAGGAGCCGACAGAACACTGGACACCATTGAAGTCGATGAGGAAGAGAGAGAGAATCAGAGGGAAGGAGGCAGAGCACCACCACCGTCTATGACATTTCACGCCATGCAGCTTCATCATCTTCCGTTCTCATTCCACCACCACCATCGTCGTGATTCGTCCTCTACCACCGGAGACCACGATCCAACCTTCTTCCATCTACCACAGTCAACCTTCTTCCTCACACCACCATTCGCCTTCTAGCTTCTCCCTCTCCTTCCATCATTCTATTTTAGTTTTCAGCTGCTTCGTCTCAACCATGGCTTTTGCAATTTCAAGCTTGGTGGTGACAGTGTTTAGCTTCATGAGTGGCTAAAGCTTCCAACTCTTGAAGATTGAGGATTTGTCTTGAGTTCAAGACTTCAATGGAGAGTTTTTTTTAGTTCCTTTATGAATTTCTTATTGTTATTGTAATTCCTAACCATATTTAAATTTAAGATAGTTTCAGTAAGATTTTGTTGAGTTATTTTGACTCCATATTGTTGAGTTAAGATTATTTATTTTGTGATTAGATTTGGATTATTGTGATTGGATGATTTTCATTTATGTATTTCCTATTATTCAACGAGACTATGCTTGCTATGTATTTACTAGTTTGTGTAGTTGATTTAGATTAGTTTAAATGTGCTTGAACCATATTTTTATGTAATATTTCATAATTAAATTGGGATTTTTAATGGATTTTATGGGACATTATTGCATTATTAAGCATTAATTTTGGTTAGAGACAATTGTTTTGAATTAATGGTAATTAGGGGTAAAATAGTCACAATTTATTAATTATTTTTATACAATTGTCCCTTGAACTTTTGATGCTACCTTGTGCTTAATTTTGCATTGTAAGTGTTAAAGAAGAAATTGAAGATTTTGGAGGTTCAAATTAATTAATTAGAGGGAATTGGGCTAATGTTGAGATTTGAGAGGAGCTGTGGGCGACTTGGGCCAAGAGAAGAGACAAGACCTACATTAATTTTTGGAATTGGGCTAGAAAATGAGAGAATAAAGCAAGGCCAATATATATATATATATATATATATAAAAGAAACAGATCCAGAAGTATTTGGGCTGCTGAAAGTAAAAAAAAAAAAAAGAGAATAAAGCCCAAAACGCACACAGACCCGACAGCATTTGGACATAGCATTTGGATATGGGAGGACCCGGTGGAGATGGGAGATGGACATGCAAGATCCGACCCGACCCGACAGGACATAAACCATAATAAACCAATTTGCTACTTAAAATTTAGGGAAAGAACGGAGTCTTTAGGAAATTTCATTTTCTAGACTCAAATTGTCAACACCTAAATATCAAAATTTTATATTCTTACCAAATTATCTATTTATCCTTTCACTGATTTAGTAGACATTTTGGGAGCTTTTGTAATTCGAATGGTACTTCTGTTATTTTCCCATGTATTTATTAGGATATGTGAAAACCGCTTTAATTCTAAAAAGGAATTAGTCGCAAGCCTAAAGTGGTTTGGGGATACACTTGATTAAATAAAAAATTGGCCACATCCTAGAAATCACTAATATATGCTGCAACAACCAAGGCATATATATAACTCGCAGTATACTTCGTCCAATCCATAATATAAATAACATAAACTAATTTACTAGAACCAATAAATAAGTCAACTCATGAAATGTGTCTTAAATTGAAACAATTCTTCAATTTTATCCATATTAGACAAGGTTTTGAAGGAAGAAAAATATAAAGAGTCACATGAAAATCATTAATTACGGGGGCAAAATTTACATATAAAGATCAATTACTTTCCAAATGACTTATATTTTAGATTATATGTATGCGTACGTGTGTTCATCCAAAATTTCATACTGTTTGCTATAACAAGTGTTTTTAAGGGAACAAGTTTTCATGTTAAGCTGATTGATGAAAACCAATATTTCATCGTCATTACACACCATTCAAATCTAATTAATTATATCTTATAAAAAGGATTGTAATTTACTCCCTCCACTTTCAATGTAAGTTTTTAATTGGGGTATTAATGTTAGTCCTAAATGTAAAACCTATTTTATATGTTAATTAATTTTTTTCCAGATTAGCCCTATTGATATTCTTTCACTAATAATTAAGAGAGGAAATGAGGGAATTAAGGAAGATGATTAGAATATTTTAGGAAAAACATATCACATTAATTAACTTAACTTACATCCTTAATCTATTCAAATTAGTTAATCAAAGATGTGAGGAGCATAAACCAGCACACGTGGAATGAGGGCTTACATGTATAGGCTAGCCTTGCGTTACGTGTTGTCCCAGCATTATTTTCTGATATATATGAATATGAAGGAGCCCATATAAATACTCACACTTCTCATCTCCAAAGGGAACGCGCCGATCTAATAATAATCTTCTGTTCATGTTTCTCTTGTGTTGTTCTGTTCTTATGGGAAGAGTGAGTATTGGGTGAGGATCAGAAAATCTGCATCCTGAGGTGTAGATCCGACAATATTCTGCCGAATATGTATCTATGCCTCACGATGCAGATTCCCTCTTCCTTGCATCAATCAGTACATACATCCACTTCATTCATATGAGCCTCCTTCGTTAGTCAACAAGGAAAACAAGGTTTGATCTTGCCGGAGATATGATATATGGTATTAGTTGGTTAGGATCGATCTTACTTACTTGGTTAATGAATGAATTTTTCTTGTTATTTCTCTTTGTTCAATCGATCAATGATACAGATCCAGATCCAGATCCAGATCCAGTTGTTCTCTGACTGTCCAATGAGTTTAGAGCCTTCTTTGATGGAAGTCCGTTTCACCGCTAACTCTGCTTCCGTCCAAGATTTCAAAACCGTCGCTGCTGCAAGCTCGGTTTTCAAGATTGTCGTTTGTAACCGCGGCCCATGAATTGAGCCTCAAGTTCGGCCTCAATTGCAAGTTTTAGCGTTTCTTGTTCCTTGGTCATTCTTCAAGATCGTTGATCTATTTGTTAGGAGGGAGATCTCAGATCTGAGGATTTTTTCTCCCTCTCTGATCAGAGACTATGCTAAGAATCAAGTTGTCACAACCCCACCACTAACCACCGTCTTTCAAGCGATTCATGTGTCGGGGATTATCCGATCCCAGTGAGAATTTGAAGGACTCGTATGAACTTCACATTCCTCATGGGTGAAGATTTACCGATTTGTCCGAAATGACGTTATAGTTGGACTGGTTCTGTGATGCATGATTTGGTTATAGCAACTGGCGAATGCCCTTGTATGTTTCTGTCACTCCCTCAATAAAGGGTTGATTTTTTGTTAATTATTGTTGTATGAGCTTGTTGATATTCCATGATTAATGAATATGTTTTCTTCCTTGTTATCTTGTTGTCTCTCTATAATATGTAGTAATTGCGCCTTACTTGTACCTGAATGTATATATCGTTAAGGAAGAGGTTTTTCTCAGAATCATTTTTCTCCCTTTCTTTCTCATAATCTTATCTCCACCCTCATATCAAAACATGAATGGTTCAGATTTGATATTTTTATTCTCAAGAAACTAAGACGAAAATATTATTTTGTTAGAAAACCTCCTAATGAACTAAATGATTCTATACCGGGGCTCTTTTAATCACGGTAACAAATTAATATGAATCTCTCGTTGAATTCACAATCTACTGTGTGGATGACATGACACAGTCAAATTCATCGTACTGTACCAAAAAATTAATTCCTAATTATACAGCAAACATGAATAGGTAGCATTTATCAAGCACTACGTACTACGTATGCTAGTGCTACCTAATGATTAGGTAGCGCTTCAAAAGTGTTACAGAAAAATCCTTTTTGTTTGATAAAAAATGTACAGCGGTAGTGCTTGAATTTGCAAGTGCTACTGCTTGTTATACACTAAGATAGCGCTTGAGCCACAAAAACGATACCTGAGGCTTTATTGTTGTGTTTTATTTAAATCTTTAGGTAGTGCATTTATCGCACAAGTGCCACCTAAGGCTGTTTTTATAATTAATTTCATAAATTTGTGTAAACCCAAATATACAAATGTTCTATACACATTTCTACTCTTACCAAAAAAATACAAAACCTATATTTTTTTTTTTCAAAAGATCAAGAGTCAAATATCAACACAATTAACTAAATTGTATCACAATATATAACAACTATCCAATACAATCACACTTAAAACTACTGAGTCAAGTTATATATATACAACCTAGTATTACCAATGGTAAAAAAAGTCTTGCCAAATTTGTTTAATATAGTCAATAAAGAAGAAAGTTATGCAAAACAATAAAATAAAAAATTCAACAGACAAATTATTACATTGTTGGAACACATAAGTACACCATTTTTCGATCACTTCATTTATTTGGTTGTCGTTGTACTCTGCACAACGTTTACCATCATAATACTGCAAAATAATTAACACTGCACATTAAAATCAATAATGAAAATAATAACTAATAAAAACTAAATTAAATTTTTAAAAAAACAATATAAATTAAAATTGCATACATAGTCAGAAATATAACATTGATCATGAGTGACAACATATTTCATGAACCACATCACGTAATACCCGCAATCATTATCGTTACGTTGGAAAGGGCACTTCAAAAATGCCATTAAAGGATTATATCAACTTATGCAAGCAGAGGATCTATTTTCAATATTTGAGTAAATTTTTGTAAATACCATAATTTTCTTCCACTTGTAGCTTTTTAAAGAATTCACAACTTTAGGATGTTTGAACACCTTAGAACCTTGAAAGCTAGTCAATACACTGATAAAATGAAAAAAAAAAAAATTATTTTTTGTGGTTCTTGAATCACACAAGTATATGCTCACATGCACACCTACTTACTCATTGAATAATCTTAACATGTCTAGGCAGTCCTCTGGTTCACCATGCTTTAAAGGATCCATATAGTAAATGAATAGACCATTAGTAGCCATAGGATTGATGACAATCAAAGTCCAATGCCTCCTAAAATATTTTGCAAAATTTATTTATACAAGCTAAAATTAGCCTTCAGATAGAAAAAATCATACCATATGGGACAACCACTAATGACTTACCTGGCATTGAAAGGTGCTAAGAATAGCATATTAGGATTTGCCTTTGCATAAAACAACTTTTTGACTTCATTTGATTGAGAAATTATGTCATTGGTCCCCTCATGTTGCCCTATCAAGTATGCGTTGATAAATGAGAATTTATCCTTCATCTTTTTGTCCGTCAATATGTTATGGTACAAGTACCTTCATATAGTAATACATACAAATAGATTAAAACCAATAACATCTAAATGATATAATTAATGAAGATAAAGTACCTTATCCAAATGCTGATAGTTGTTGCACCAACCCATTTACGAGCAAGAATATCAACACTTGCAATTCAAGATCATCAAAGTAATTAGGAATGTTGTAGATGTTTGGTTCAAATTTCATGATTATGCCAAATCCTTCGTTATACAATCTTGGTGCAATCAATCCCAAAGCATGGCGACTTGAGGTAAATATGTTTTGACCTATTTTAGTGGTCGTGCTTTTCTTTTTTGGTATTGTTGTTAACCCTTTAGAGTTGTTGGCAACCATTTTAGTGTGTTTGCCCTTGGGTTGTATAGGCTCAATGAGACCTGTAGGCCATGCAACATAAAGACCTACAATATCTCTAACCCATATTTCAACATCAGGAGTAGGGTATGGTAATTGGGCATCTTCATTAGTACAAATTTCAATTCTTACTTTTAACGTGTTAAGAGGCAATGGGGAATTGTGTAGAACTTCATTCGAATTGTTGCAGACAATGCCTACTGCAACTGCATGCTTAAAAGATGGATCTAGATGTACTTTGCACTTTGATTCACCCTACACCAAAATAATGAGTTAACAGATTGAGATATGATAATCATAATGTAATTAAAAGTTAGCTAGAAAAGAAATTACCGAAGGGATAGGGACTTTGGCCATAGAAATACAGTTATTAGATCCTGAAACTATAACCAACCCATGTGTTAGATTTGGAATTTATTCAAATAATTTTTTGTTTTGTTCTTCCAATTGTTGGTTCTTTTCCAACATTCGTTGCTTAAAGGAAGACATCTCCTCTTTCAGCTCCTCTTTTAACATTGCAACATCACTTTTGTTAAATTGGTGTTTTCGTCCAAAATAAGAAGTTTGATTAACTCCAAAACCACACCTCTAACCTGACCAGGCACCTCAAGGACATTTATGGCCCTACTAAGTATATCATCACGACCTATTTGATGAGCCTTCTCTGTTGATTCTTTTGTGATTGTTTCCTAACAAAAAAGGAATATAAAATTAATTATTATGAAATAGAATCATTTAAACAAAATTTTTTTTTGATACAACATATAATACTCACACAATAATCTACAATTTTCCTAACTTCTTCATCAACAATTTGACCATTGCGGTTGACATGGCCATTCATCCACAAAACATGTCGTGATAGCTGAGCAACATCTAAGTGTGAATCTTTGATCCACATATTAAACAATTTACTAAAGTTAAACATCACTCAGAAAAAGAATATATGAAAACAATATAGAATGTATATGTGCATACCAAGTCTTGCTCAATCGATGCATATGGTTTATGTCCTTTCATAAATTGATATTTCATATTTTTTGCTCTCTTTTAATTTTTTTGGCTTAGTTCCTATTTAAATGCAAACCATTTTCATAAATAAATATAAATTTCATGTAGATTACTACAAGTAACCATAAGTTTATTATTACCTGAAATTGTGGTGATGTAAAGTAACCTAATGAAGTCATTCCACACTTCTTGAGAGATAATACCTTCAAACATCTCTGGTGGTGATGTAATAATGTTTCCATCATCATCTCTCAAGTACCACTTCACAAGATCTGAATGAAACTTTCTGAGAAGACAAGAAGCTTTCGAAAGGACATACTCCTTGCGAGTCTCATCAATAACAAAACATGACTACAAGGAAAACATATATATTCAAAGTGTTAAGCATGATTATATGAAAAGAAACTAACACAATCTTATAGCACCAATTTATCTTTTACATTAATTTCTTGCCAAATGAAGTCCTTATAGTTTTTTGGGACACATTTCCAATTATAATATGTGCAAGGTACTATGTCTCAAGTTCTAGTCCCAATAAAACTATGAAATTTGTCACAATTGGGTCCAATTGGTTGACCCTTGACATTCCACCCAAGTGATGAATTTATGCCCTTACTTCTCCACTGGATCAATCGAGACATAACAGTCTTACCATGAGAAACCACTTGTTCACCTTGCCCTCTCTCATTCATATTAGGAATGTCAACATTCGGATCAGGAGCATCATTATTATTTGGAATTGGAGAATCCATTTTCCTACAAGATAATTGCATCATTATGAAGATGTTAGTACATAGATAATTTTGAAACATACAAATAAGAGGTTGAGATTTAGATTGTGAAGAATAGGCGTTGTCCGCTTTTATGTTTTGATAACCTCTTCAAAAATTTAAGTAAGGATTGCAATAGAGAGTGAAATGCTGGATCGTCTCTCAAAGAGCCTTTTATTAATTACCTAGAAACTAAGTGCAATGATTGACATGAAATGATTAAAAAAGGGAAAATTTGGTCTTTTTAACTATAGACTACTTTTTGCAATTAAGAATTAAATCGTTCTAAACTAATTCTTTTTGGGATTTTTCTTTAAAATATGAAATGGAATAATCGTCGAATTAATAACATAAGAGAAGTAAAGAAATCAACAATGGAATAAGCAATCCCTTATAGCAATGGTGCAAGCAATTCTCACTTAAAATGATTATGGGAGATTTAATCATGCTAATTTTAAAATAACTCTAAGGGCTACCCCTTAGACTAGGCATAACTTATATTGATTAATACCAAGCCACCTTACATATTAATCTTTCTAGATTAGGTTGATTAAGCATTCTAGCAATTAAATGAACTTAAAAATCATATTAGCTTTTGATCTAATAACTGAGCCACCTCATATTACCACTTGATTTTTTCATTAATCTTAATTTAAAAATGGCCACCCATATGAAAAATCAAGATTAATGATGCTAAATACAATTAATGCATTTACACTCAATTAACCAATGTAAACACAAGACATTATTGATCCACTAACCAAACTACCTTGAAATTACCACAAAATGTTCACAAAATCATCAATTCAATGACTAACCAACACAAAGAAATAATAATTAAGCTAATTAAACACAATATAAAATGTCCAACAAACATTTAAACTACATCTAATTCTCCAAATACATCAAAATAAATCAATTCAACGTCATAAAATTCATCCTACTGTTTAGGAATCACAATTACAACGTAGAATTAGAGAAATGGAAAAGTAAAAACTTCCCTATTGAAGCTCCAAGTTCATGCCATTACCTCATGCTACAAGGAAATCAGAGAATTAGTCACTGCCATTTATAGAGCCAGAGTCCAAAGTAAATTCATAATATGATTATAATATCCAGCCATGAAAAATACAAAGCAGGACAAAGAACAGCCACGACAGGAAATAGGAAGAAAGTTTCCTGCCACAATGAATTTTTTCGGCGACGGAGAACAGTGAAGGTGTTGGTGAAGACAAAGATGGAGTAATTGACAGTCCAGGTCCTTCTGCCAATTGTTTGTAGGTCCTCCTCCTCTGTTTTTCACGCTGAAGTTCAGGATTTGGAATGAAGAAAGGGACGGTGATGGCAGGGAGGTTGTGAAGGTTCAAACGACAAAGATGGTGAGGCTTGGTGGAGGAGACGACAGTGAAGATGATTTACGGAGGTGATGGTCGAATCTTAAGCTCAGGTTTGCTGCTCTGCCTGCTGGTTCAGTTCTGCAACTCAAGCTCTGTTCATGCCGGTGGATGGAGGTGTAGTGAACGATGCTCGCCGGCGACCGTGGTGAAGAACAAAGCTGCCGGTGAGGAAGAAGAGCGAAGATGGAGAGAGCAGGATCTGCTTTTCGTGGCGGCACACCCCGTCTGAAACTCTTCTCAAACTGATATATATCAAACCTAACTTTCTGGTGCAAAACGCTGTCACTTTGAGTCAGACTAAACTGTCATTTTTTAAATTCGAGCCCCAAATTACCATTTTCTGATTTAATCCCAGTTTTCAAATACCTATAATTGAAAACAATTAAACCGACATCAAATTTTCTCAAGAAATCAATGATTAAGAGTAATTACGATTATTTTGACAAATTTGTCATTTTTAATCCTAATTTGATGCATTTACTCTTAATATCTATTGATCACAATTAAAGCATTTTAAACTCAATTAATATGATAAAATCCACAAATGAAGTGTAAAAATATATAATAAAATTAGGGATTTGACAGATTGACATATACAAGTAACTTAATTTAAAACATATAAATAAAGACAAAACCTGCACATAAAGGTAAAACTGGTTGACATTAATTTCTTTTCCTCTTTCTTGCTGGATCATGGATTGTGTTCTTCTTTATTCTCTTAGCAGTGCGAAACGATAGATTGACCTTAATCCCCTCTTTATGATCATTTCTCATATATAAGGGCTCTTCTTCATCTTCATTTACATCAATATCTTCATATTCTAATGGCTTGAAAATAGGATCATCTCAGGAATATTCATATCTTCATTGCTTTGAGTATTGTCTTGCTCTTTATGGTTTTTGTTTGAGAGAAGTACAATGAACAAATTCCCTACATTATCTCTCACAGCATATTCTAATTTTCTTAGTCAAGTTTTATTTGGATTAATTCAAACAAATTTGAATGTTATAGTAATAAACTAACCCAATTAACTAAAGTGCATTGTGTTAATATTTAAGACTAATTAATTTATTATTTTTCCATTATTTCTTAACTAATAAAAATCTTTGGGAAAACTCAGCTAAATCCAATTGAAATATTGGCCTTGTTTACCAGATAAATTTCAATATATATTTGGTTGAAGAACTTTAAACTCAGCCATTGATTTAAAAAAACAAAATTATTTGCTGTGGTTAGGATTTGCAATATATAGATAAGTTTAATTAGTTTTATATTTATAGATAAACAATACATATATTAAATATATATAGAACTATAGACTGGATTTAATTGAAGAAACAATTAAACCCCAATTTCCAGTCTTGATCAACATTTTCGGGCTTCAGAAACGGATATACATAGATAATACATAATCCAATCTTGAGCAATGGATATTTATATAGATAAACCATACAAATTTTTAAAAGTATTTTATATTATAAACAATACAGTTGTTAAAAGGAATTTATATAATAGATTAAATATATATAGATAAATATTTATTTTATGAAGGGACAAAGCAAGAACAAACAAACAAATAAACAGGGGTAAAATTTAATTAAATTCTGTTAAAGTAATCAAAACCGAGATCTGTTATTATTTCAACTCTCACGATTAAATTGAATCTTTTTTATTAATACAATTACAAACTTTCTTGATTCTAGTATTTACTTAACTTTACCAAAAGACATTCCAAAAGCAAAAAGCCAAAAACCATGTCTACAGAAAGGCTGATCCTCGCCTATATATGCAAATTCTTACATTTAGCAAGGAAGGAGAAAAAGAAAAGTAAATCAAGCCTTAGACAGAAGGAGCAACCCGAGCCAACAAAGAGCCGTTAGGTCTAGTCTCAACTTAAAAGAGAGAACCATAGCTACACCCGATTAAAGGTTGTAGAGAGTAGTACTTATTCCCAATTTTCACCTTTGTGGCGGCAGAGTCAGGTGTGGTTATGTTTTTAATATAAAATAAGTAACATATATTTTATGAAGATAAAAAAAGAATTGTCATAGAAGTATTTTCATCATGATATTTTTTTGCCAACACTTTGAATTCAACATTAAATATATTTAC